>CM038678.1:132779730-134199283 GCA_021605205.1 Aegilops longissima
GGATCCGATCTTCTTCCCCAACTCCGACGACTACTCCGGTGAGATCCACGAAATCCCGTAATTCATTTTTTTTCAGAAAATAGCAATCTTAGAAAAATCATATCTTTTAGAGTTTTTAGTATTTTTGAGTGATTCCAATTGCTATGTGTCACAAATTTGCTGAAGTTTCTGTTAGTTCAATTTTATTTCACATTTGAACAGTTTAAATTTGTGTTTGTATGATTTTTTCTCAAATCACTAGATTTGAGCTATTTTGAGTTAAGAATATTATTTTTGACCGATTCTTTTTGCTCCTGGTCTCTAGGACCTTTGTTTATCCAGTAGTATTTAGTATTTTATTTCTAGGTTAATTTAAATTAGGTTTTAGCAAAACAGTATTGTTTTATTATTAGTTCTGTT
The DNA here is from genome assembly GCA_021605205.1 of Aegilops longissima. NCBI lineage: Eukaryota > Viridiplantae > Streptophyta > Magnoliopsida > Poales > Poaceae > Aegilops > Aegilops longissima. The sequence continues at coordinate 132,780,130 of CM038678.1, forward strand.
TTAGCTTTTTCTTTATTGTTTTTATTAGTTTTAAATTATTTCTTTTGTCACTTTTGACAAAATTAGTTGTGTTTCTGTTAGAAAACAGGAGAAAAATTTATTTTTATTTTAAAAATTTATTTTCCTTAGTTTTGTATGAAACCTTCTATAGGTCATAGTTAGAGTTTTATAAAAGCTTTTTATTTGTTTCTTTTTGCAAATAAAATTTTATGAAAAAATACTTTCTGTTAACTTAGTTGTTTTACTTTTTATTTTCTGTTAAATTATTAGTTTAGTTTTTTAATTGCTGTTAAGTTTTTTTTACTTATGGCAAAACTATGTTAGATGCTTGTAGCAAAGTCATAGATTTTCGTTAGTAGTTTTTCTTTCTAGTTTTATTTGAAGCTTCTTTGGACTTTGTTGGAGTTTTATTATTGAGTTTTTTTGTTTTAATTGTTATTTTGAGTGTTAGTATTGCTTGCTAGAATGATTGCTTATGTGAATGCTATGTTTGACTTGTATAGATTTTCTTGAGAGTGACTAATAGTTCTATCAAATTTTGTGAGAGTGTTGTTATCTTCATCAACGTACCGAGCAAGTTCACTTTGACCATGTTTTTCATACCTATGTGTTTTATTGCATCTAGTGTTATCTTCGCAACAACCCTCCAAAGAGTGATATTGAATTCTTGTAGTTGAGTAGTATGCATGAGGTAGGAACCCATCACCCTGTTACCAAGCCCGGGACGCTATTTATTTTAATGCTACGCTATAGTAGACGGGGTTTGGTATGAGTGTTCGAGAGTGGTGTGAAGAAGGAGGACTCTACGTCAATGACGACAACTCCATGATGGAACCTGCAAGGACTGCATCTTCAAGGCCTCAAGACTTCAAGACTCGAGACAAGAATTCAATACACACTACTGGGTGAAGGACGGTTGACGGGCACCCTGGAGAAACCAGTGGTTGGCCGGGATGCATGGAGAAGCGCCATGACATCTTGCGGAAAGCTTCACCCAGACTCAAAGAGACGGAAGAATACTTCATGCCCGGAAGCTTACCTGCAACCGCAAGTCACTATGGGCTCGCTTGGTTGACCTTAGTTGTGACTCTGGCTGGGGCGGTGCTAGCAGATGTAGAACTATGGTAGGATTGGATGAGCACCGGACGGTGGTCGGGAACTCTTCGAAGACCATGTTTGGTCATCTTGTTCTCAAACACCCGAAGTGCGAGAACGTAAAGAGAGGATCGAATCTTGCGGGTAAAGTGTACAAACCTCTGCAGAGGGTTAAAACCTAATCGATTAGCCGTGTCCCGATTACGGACAATTTGAGCATCCGACTTGGATCTATCTCGAACTCTCAACACCGGATTGATAACTTAATTGTGGGCAACTTATGATGATTTTGGGCTATGAGACATCGGTTGGCGGAACCATGTCATGATAGAAAACTCCATAGTACAGACTCCAGTTATTCCTTTGATGTAGGGAAAATAAAACCAGCTTTTATGCAAAACAAAACTCATACACGAGCCACAAAGCCATATTGCATATAGTATAGTTTTATTATCTGTTTTCTCATGTTGTGATCTTGCGGTACATTCAATGTACTGACCTACACGGCTGCAACGTATCATGTTGCGATACTTTCTTCCGATTTAATAAGAGTACGCAGTGCAGGGTTACGGTCTACACTCAACCTGCCGATGGCGTTGATGGGACTCCACACCCGACTATTTGTTTCCGCTGTGACTTATGAGGTATATATCAGTTTTACGTTATTTATACATGTGATTGCACTTTGATATATACATTGATGTACTTGTGTGTGCCAGATACTCGATCCGTGGATGGCACGGATACGAGGCTTGACCGTCGAGGTCGGGTCGCTACATCGCTCCTCCTGGAGCGGTACTACCGCTCGCTCGTACAAGAACCGCCCGTGCGGTACTACCGCTCTGTTGGAGCGGTACTACCGCCCGGGGCGCGGAAGTAAAATTTTACTTCCGCTCCAGGCACGGTAGTACTGTGCCCCCTCGGCCCAGTACTACCGCGGCTAGAGCGGCTGTAAAATTTTACATCGCATCCTGAACCACCCGTGCAGTACTACCGCTCCGCTGGATCGGTACTACCGCCCGGGGCGCAGAAGAAAAATTTTACTTCCGCTCCAGGCGCGGTACTACCGTGCCGCCCCGTCACAATACTATCGCGGCTAGAGCGGCTGTAAAGTTTTACATCTGCATCTTGGCCCGGTACTACCGTTGAGTTAAAAATTGTGTTGTCTTGTCCACTCAATCTCATTTCTACATGTTTCGTTTGGTTTTGGCCTTAGTCTTTGCAATAATCCTTCTCGTTCTTCTCGTGTGTTTGTGTTGTGTGTCATAGGTGGTGGCTCCGGTTCCAATGTTAGGCGTTCGAATCCCAGCCGCGACACGAGCTCCAAGCATCTTCGCAACCAAGAAGCACCTGAGGGATCTAGTGCCCCACAACGCAACATGAAGTCCTTGCTACCTCTTGAGCATGCTTTGGTTTCCCTTGAAGAGGAAAGGGTGATGCAGCAAAGTAGCGTAAGTATTTCCCTCAGTTTTTGAGAACCAAGGTATCAATCCAGTAGGAGGCCACACGCAAGTCCCTCGTACCTACACAAACAAATAAGAACCTTGCAACTAATGCGATAAAGGGGTTGTCAATCCCTTCACGGCCACTTGCAAAAGTGAGATCTGATAGAGATGATAAGATAATATTTTTGATATTTTTATGATAAAGATTAAAAGTAAAGATTGCAAAGTAAACGGCGACAGAAATAGCTAGTTGACGGAAGATTAATATGATGGAAAATAGACCCGGGGGCCATAGGTTTCACTAGTGGCTTCTCTCAAGATAGCATAAGTATTACGGTGGGTGAACAAATTACTGTCGAGCAATTGATAGAAAAGTGCATAATTATGAGAATATCTAGGCATGATCATGTATATAGGCATCACGTCCGCGACAAGTAGACCGAAACGATTCTGCATCTACTACTATTACTCCACACATCGACCGCTATCCATCATGCATATAGAGTATTAAGTTCATAAGAACAGAGTAACGCCTTAGGCAAGATGACATGATGTAGAGGGATAAACTCAAGCAATATGATATAAACCCCATCTTTTTATCCATGATGGCAACAATACAATACGTGTCATTTCCCCTACTGTCACTGGGATCGAGCAACGCAAGATTGAACCCAAAGCTAAGCACTTCTCCCATTGCAAGAAAGATCAATCTAGTAGGCCAAACCAAACTGATAATTCAAAGAGACTTGCAAAGATAACAAATAATACATAAAAGAATTCAGAGGAGATTCATATATTGTTCATAGATAATCTTGATCATAAACCCACAATTCATAGGATCTCGACAAACACACCGCAAAAAGAGTTACATCAAATAGATCTCCAAGAAGATCGAGGAGAACTTTGTATTGAGATCCAAAGAGAGAGAAGAAGCCATCTAGCTAATAACTATGGACCCGAAGGTCTGAGGCAAACTACTCACACATCATCGGAGAGGCTATGGTGTTGATGTAGAAGCCCTCCGTGATCGATTCCCCCTCCGGTAGAGCACTGGAAAAGGCCCCAAGATGGGATCTCATGGGTACAGAAGGATGCGGCGGTGGAAATAGGGTTTCGTGGTGCTCCAGGTTGGTTTCGGGGTATATGGGTATATATAGGAGGAAGAAGTAGGTCGGTGGAGCTGCAAGGGGCCCACGAGGGTGGGGGGCGCGCCCAGGGGGGTAGGCGCGGCTCCCTGCCTCGTGGCCTCCTTGAGTGTTTCTTGACATCCACTCCAAGTCCTCTAGATCATGTTTGTTCAAAAAATAACTCTCCCGAAGGTTTCATTCCGTTTGGATTCCGTTTGATATTCGTTTTCTGTGGAATACTGAAATAGGCAAAAAAACAGCAATTTGCACTGGGCCTTCGGTTAATAGGTTAGTCCCAAAAATAAAATAAAAGTTCTTAGTAAAGCCCATTAAACATCCAAAACAGATTATATAATAGCACGGAACAATCAAAAATTATAGATATATTGGAGACGTATCAAGCATCCCCAAGCTTAATTCCTGCTCGTCCTGGAGTAGGTAAATGATAAAAACAGAATTTTCAGTGTGGAATACTACCTAGCATATTCCTCAATGTAATTTTCTTTACTATGGCATGAATGTTCAGATCCGAAAGATTCAAGATAAAAGTTTAATATTGACATAAAAATAATAATTCTTCAAGCATACTAACAAAGCAATCATGTCTTATCAAAATAACATGGCCAAAGAAAGTTATCCCTACAAAATCATATAGTCTGGCTATGCTCTATCTTCATCACACAAAGTATTTAATCATGCACAACCCCGATAACAAGCCAAGCAATTGTTTCATACTTTTGATGTTCTCAAACTTTTTCAATATTCACGCAATACATGAGCGTGAGCCATGGACATAGCACTATATGTGGAATAGAATGGTGGTTGTGGAGAAGACAAAAAGGAGAACATAGCCTCACATCAACTAGGCGTATCAACGGGCTATGGAGATGCCCATCAATAGATGTCAATGTGAGTGAGTAGGGATTGCCATGCAACGGATGCACTAGAGCTACAAGTGTATGAAAGCTCAACAAAAGAAACTAAGTGGGTGTGCATCCAACTCGCTTGCTCACGAAGACCTAGGGCATTTTTAGGAAGCCCATCATTGGAATATACAAGCCAAGTTCTATAATGATAAAATCCCACTAGTATATGAAAGTGACAACACAGGAGACTCTCTATCATGAAGATCATGGTGGTACTTTGAAGCACAAGTATGGAAAAAGGATAGTAACTGATAACCCACAAGTATAGGGCATCGCAACAGGTTTCGAGGGTAGAGTATTCAACCCAAGTTTATTGATTCGACACAAGGGGAGCCAAAGAATATTCTCGAGTATTAGCAGTTGAGTTGTCAATTCAACCACACCTGGATAACTTAATATATGCAGCAAAGTATTTAGTAGCAAAGTAGTATGGAAGTAACGGTAACGGTGACGGAAGTAACAGTAGCAGTTTTGTAGTAGTTGTAACAGTGGCAACGGGAAAGTAACTAAGAAAGAACAATATGTGGAAAGCTCGTAGGCATTGGATCGGTGATGGAGAATTATGTCGGATGTGATTCCTCATGCAGTAGTTAGAACCTAGGGTGATACAGAACTAGCTCCAATTCATCAATGTAATGTAGGCATGTATTCCGAATATAGTCATACGTACTTATGGAAAAGAACTTGCATGACATCTTTTGTCCTACCCTCCGTGTGCGGGGTCCTATTGGAAACTAAGGGATATTAAGGCCTCCTTTTAATAGAGTACCGGACCAAAGCATTAACACTTAGTGAATACATGAACTCCTCAAACTACGGTCATCACCGGGAGTGGTCCCGATTATTGTCACTTCGGGGTTGCTGGGTCATAACACATAGTAGGTGACTATTGACTTGCAAGATAGGATCAAGAACTCACATATATTCATGAAAACATAATAGGTTCAGATCTGAAATCATGGCACTCGGGCACTAGTGACAAGCATTAAGCATATCAAAGTCATAGCAACATCAATCTCAGAACATAGTGGATACTAGGGATCAAACCCTAACAAAACTAACTCGATTACATGGTAAATCTCATCCAGCCCATCACCGTCCAGCAAGCCTACGATGGAATTACTCACGCACGGCGGTGAGCATCATGAAATTGGTGATGGGGGAAGGTTAATGATGACGATGGCGACGGATTCCCCTCTTAAGAGCCCTGAACGAACTCCAGATCAGCCCTCCCGAGAGAGATTAGGGCTTGGTGGCGGCTCCGTATCGTAAAACGCGATGAATCCTTCTCCCTGATTTTTTTTCTCCCCAACGTGAATATATAGAGTTGGAGTTGAGGTCGGTAGAGCACCAGGGGGCCCACGAGGCAGGGGGGCGCGCCCAGGGGGTAGGCGCGGCCCCCACCCTCGTCGACAGGGTGTGGCCCCCTGGCCTTGATTCTTTCGCTAGTATTTTTATTAATTCCAAAAATATTCTCCGTGAAGTTTCAGGTCATTCCGAGAACTTTTATTTCTGCACAAAAATAACACCATGGCAATTCTGCTGAAAACGGCATCAATCCGGGTTAGTTCCATTCAAATCATGCAAATTAGAGTCCAAAACAAGGGCAAAAGTATTTGGAAAATAGATACGATGGAGACGTATCAACTCCCCCAAGCTTAAACTTTTGCTTGTCCTCAAGCAATTCAATTGATAAACTGAAAGTGATAAAGAAAAACTTTTACAAACTCTGTTTGCTCTTGTTGCTGTAAATATGTAAAGCCAGCATTCAAGTTTTTAGCAAAGATTATGAACTAACCATATTCACAATAACACTTGGGTCTCATGTTTACTCATATCAATGGCATAATCAACTAGCGAGCAATAATAATAAATCTCAGATGACAACACTTTCTCAAAACAATCATAATATGATATAACAAGATGGTATCTCGCTAGCCCTTTCTGAGACCGCAAAACATAAATGCAGAGCGCCTTTGAAGATCAAGGACTGACTAAACATTGTAATTCATGGTAAAAGAGATCCAGTCATAGTCATACTCAATATAAATTAATAGTAATGGATGCAAATGACAGCGGTGCTCTCCAACTGGTGCTTTTTAATAAGAAGATGATGACTCAACATAAAAGTAAATAGATAGGCCCTTCGCAGAGGGAAGCAGGGATTTGTAGAGGTGCTAGAGCTCGATTTTGAAATAGAGATAAATAATATTTTGAGCGGCATACTTTCATTGTCAACATAACAACCGAGAGATCTCGATATCTTCCATGCTACACACATTATAGGCGGTTCCCAAACAGAATGGTAAAGTTCATACTCCCCCGCCACCAACAAGCATTAATCCATGGCTGGCTCGAAACAACGAGTGCCTCCAACTAGCAACAGCCTTGGGGGAGTTTTGTTTGCAATTATTTCAATTTGAGTTACTTCGAGCATGGGACTGGGCATCCCGGTGACCAGCCATTTTCTCGTGAGTGAGGAGCAGAGTCCACTCCTCTTGAGAATAACCCGCCTAGCATGGGAGATACAGACAGCCCTAGTTGATACATGAGCTATTCGAGCATGCAAAATAGAATTTCATTTGAAGGTTTAGAGTTTGGCACATACAAATTTACTTGGAATGGCAGGTAGGTACCGCATATAGGAAGGTATGGTGGACTCATATGGAATAACTTTGGGGTTTATGGAAGTGGATGCACAAGCAGTATTCCCGCTTAGTACAAGTGAAGGCTAGAAAAAGACTGGGAAGCGGCCAACTAGAGAGCGACAACAGTCATGAACATGCATTAAAATTAATAAACATTGAGTGCAAGCATGAGTAGGATATAATCCACCATGAACATAAATATCGTGGAGGCTATGTTGCTTTTGTTTCAACTACATGCGTGAACATGTGCCAATTCAAGTCACTCGAATCGTTCAAAGGAGGATACTACCCTATCATACCACATCACAACCATTTTAATAGCATGTTGGCATGCAAGGTAAACCATTATAAACTCCTAGCAAATTAAGCATGGCATGAGCAACTATAATCTCTAATTGTCATTGCAAACATGTTTCATTCATAATAGGATGAATCTGGAACGATGAACTAATCATATTTACAAAAACAAGAGAGGTCGAGTTCATACCAGCTTCTCATCTTAATCAGTCCATCATATATCGTCATTATTGCCTTTCACTTGCATGACCGAACGATGTGGATAATAATAATAGTGCACGTGCGTTGGACTAAGCTGGAATCTGCAAGCATCTGACACACAGGAGAAAACAAGATAATATGGGCTCTTTGTTAAATCAACAATAATGCATATAAGAGCCACTTCGACATTTTCATTATGGTCTTCTCCTCTCGACCCCCAAAGAACAAGAAAAGAAATTAAATTATTTACACGGGAAAGCTCCCAACAAGCAAAAGAAGAACAAGAAATCTTTTGGGATTTTCTTTTAATTATTACTACTACAAGCATAGAAAGTAAACTAGCTAGAAGCTACAACTATTTTTTTTGGTTTTTCTTAAGGTTTTTCAAACACACAAGAAGAAAGCGAGAAAAAGAAAATAAACTAGCATCGATATTACAATGAAAAAGTATGAGCACCGACAACTGGAATGAGTGTGTGAACATGAATGTAATGTCGGTGAGAAATACGTACTCCCCCAAGCTTAGGCTTTTGGCCTAAGTTGGTTTATGCCCATGGATCAAAGTTGTAGTTGGGGTCGTACTGAGATGCAGCAGCTATTGCCTCATGAGCTGCCGCTTGGAGGCGAGCTGCCTCCGTCCACCTCTTATACTCGTTCGCCTCCTCCCTGGTTATAATATATCTCCCTTTTGCCTGAAAGTCAAAGAAAGTAGGAACAGGGAGAGCAACATGGAAAGTGCGGCGCCTATCAAACATTAGTCGGTACTGGAGAGGCTGTTCATTCCTCTCAATAAACTGATGGCGAACCATAGCATCATAATCGAGATAAGCGGAAGGCAATTCCATATCATTTTCATGTATGGGTATCTCAAGAAAATTAGCCACACGAGTTGCATAAATCCCCCCAAACAAGACTCCACTTAAACCATTATTATGCAACCTTCGTCCAACAATGGCCCCCAAGTTATATTGTTTATCTCCTAAAACAGCACTCTTGAGAACACTAAGATCTGGAACACACATGTGACATGCTTCATCCTTACCATTTCTGCATCTACCTATAAAGAGAGCAAAATAATGTATAGCAGGAAAATGAATGCTCCCTATGGTAGCTTGTGTTATTTCTCTAGATTCCCCCACAGTGATACTAGCAAGAAAATCTTTAAACTCAGATTTGCGAGGGGTTCACTAGCACTACCCCATTGCGGAAGTTTACAAGCAGTATTAAAATCTTCTAAGTCCATAGTATAAGATTTACCATAGAGATCAAATAGGACAGTGTGAGAATTGTGTGAAGATGTAAATTTTAACCTTCTCACAGAGGAATCACTTAGGTGATAATACTGAGGGCACTTATCTAGCATGAAGCCCTCGAGTTCAGCATTGCGCACATATGCGTCAAATTCCTCCTTGATTCCTGCTCGGACCATGAAATCTTCTGACGGCCATTCACAAGGCCTTGAGCTTCTCTTGGTAGTTCATGGTCCGGCTCACGCATTGCGGGCCTGGGTCCTTGCTTCCTTGAAGAACCACCTTGGTACATTTTCCTAAACATATTTCTTCCTCTGAAAATTTTAGTAACTCGAAATAAAAGTGAACCAAACTCAACAAAATTGATAGCAACTACTCCAACAAGTGCCTAGAGACTATATCATGCATTAGAACTACTTGGGACCAAATAAATTTGACATGAAAGCTCAAGAACAAGGTCACCTAGGCAGCACAAATTTGCAATGAATAAAGCACTAGAACAAAAACTAACTGGACCATTGGAGGAGTCACATATCAAAGAACAATCCCCCAAAGCAGTTTTGTGAGTGGAGCTTTCAGCAAGGAGATCGAAAATCACAGCAAGATGAGCTAGAACTCGTGCTTGAGTTGGTTGGTGATTTTTTTGGGAGGAAGGAGTGTGTGGTTGCTGGAATAAATGGAGGGGGGCCACCAGGGGCCCACGAGGCAGGGGGCGCGCCCAGGGGGTGGGCGCGCCCTGGACCCTCGTGGCCAGGTGCTTTCTCCCCCTGATGTGTTCTCAGTTCCAAATATTCTCAAATATTCTAGAAAAAATCATATTTCATTTTCGGGGCATTTGGAGAACTTTTATTTCAGGGTATTTGTTATTGCACGGATAAATCAAAAAACAGATAGAATATACTATTTTTTGCTTTATTTAATCTAAAAAACAGAAAGTAAAAGGAGGGTACAGAAGATTGTGCTTTCTAACTTCATCCATCTCATGCTCGTCAAAAGGAATCCATTAACAAGGTTGATCAAGTCTTGTTAACAAACTCATTCCGAATAACATGGAACCGGAGAATTTTTTTTTAATAGCACTAGGTTACCTCAACGGGGATATGCACATCCCCAAAAATAAGAATATCACATTTCTTCTTGACAGTAGGAAGAGGAAATTCAAAACCTCCAATAGTAATCGTTGGAAATTTTTCCAATAGAATTGATACTGTGGACTTGAGGTTGTTTCCTCGGAAAGTGTACCGTATGCTCATTACCATTAACATGAAAAGTGACATTGCCTTTGTTGCAATCAATAACAGCCCCTGCAGTATTCAAAAAGGGTCTACCAAGGATAATCAGCATACTATCATCCTCGGGAATATTAAGAATAACAAAGTCCGTCAAAATAGTAACATTTGCAACCACAACAGGCATATCCTCACAAATACCGCCAGGTATAGCGGTTGATTTATTGGTCATTTGCAATGATAGTTCAGTAGGTGTCAACTTATTCAAATCAAGTCTACGATATAAAGAGAGAGGCATAACACTAACACTGGCTCCAAGATCACATAAAGCAGTTTTAACATAGTTTCTTTTAATTGAGCATGGTATAGTTAGTACTCCTGGATCTCCTAGTTTCTTTGGTATTCCACCCTTAAAGTATAATTAGCAAGCATGGTGGAAATTTCAGCTTCCGGTATCTTTCTTTTATTTGTAACAATATCCTTCATATACTTAGCATAAGGATTCATTTTAAGCATATCAGTCAAACACATACGCAAAAAGATAGGTCTAATCATTTCAGCAAAGCGCTCAAAATCCGCATCATCCTTTTTCTTGGATGGTTTGGGAGGAAAAGGCATGGATTTATGAACCCAGGGTTCTCTTTCTTTACTGTGCTTCCTAGCAACAAACTCTCTCTTATCATAATGTTGATTCTTTGATTGTGGGTTATCAAGATCAACAGCAGGTTCAATCTCTACATCATTGTCATTGCCAGGTTGAGCATCAACATGAACATCATCATTAACATTATCACTAGGTTCATGTCCAGCACCAGATTGTGTTTCAGCATCAGAAATAGAAATATCATTGGGATTCTCAGGTGTGTTAACAACAGGTTCACTAGAAGCATGCAAAGTCCTATCATTTTTCTTTTTTTTCTTTTTAGAAGCACTAGGTGCATCGACATTAGTTCTCTGAGAATCCTGCTCAATTCTCTTAGGGTGGCCCTCAGGATATAAAGGTTCCTGAGTCATCTTACCCCCTCTAGTCATAACTCTAACAGCATTATCATTCTTCTTATTATTTAATTCATTGAGCAAATCATTTTGGGCTTTAAGCACTTGTTCTACTTGAGTGGTAACCATAGAAGCATGTTTACTAATGAGTTTAATTTCACCTTTAACTCTAGACATATAATCACTCAAGTGTTCAATCATATAAGCATTACGTTTCAATTGTCTACCAACATAAGCATTGAACTTTTCTTGTTTGACAATAAAATTATCAAACTCATCTAAGCACAGGATAGCAGACTTATAACGAGGAATATCACCTTCATCAAATCTATAGAGAGAATTTACCTTTACTACCTGTGTCGAGTTATCAAGACCATGTATTTCTTCAATAGGTAGTAAATTCTTAACATCTTCAGCTTTAATACCCTTTTCTTTCAAAGATTTCTTTGCCTCTTGCATATCTTTAGGACTGAGAAATAGAATACCCCTTTTCTTCGGAGTTGGCTTAGGAGTTGGTTCAGGAAGTGTCCAATTATTTTCATTAGTCAACATATTATTCAATAACAATTCAGCTTGATCAACAGTTCTTTCCCTGAAAACACAACCACCACAACTATCCAGGTGGTCTCTGGAAGCATCGGTTAGTCCATTATACAAGATATCAAGTATTTCATTTTTCTTGAGAGGATGATCACGCAAAGCATTAAGTAATTGGAGCCTCCCCCAAGCTTGTGGGAGACTCTCTTCTTCAATTTACACAAAATTATATATTTCCCTTAAAGCAGCTTGTTTCTTATGAGCGGGGAAATATTTAGCCGAGAAGTAATAAATCATATCCTGGGGACTACGCACACAACCAGGATCAAGAGAATTAAACCATGTTTTAGCATCACCCTTTAATGAGAACGGAATAACTTAAGGATATAATAGTAGCGAATTTTCTCATCATTAGTGAATAGGGTGGCTATATCATTTAATTTAGTAAGATGTGCCACAACAGTTTCAGATTCATAGCCATAAAAAGGATCAGATTCAACCAAAGTAATTATCTCAGGATCAACAGAGAAATAATAATCCTTATCAGTAACACAAATAGGTGAAGTAGCAAAAGCAGGGTCATATTTCATTCTAGCATTCAGAGATTTTTCTTTAATATTATCTAACAATTTATTAAGATCATTTCTATCATTGCAAGCAAGAAAGTCTCTAGCAGTTTCTTCATCCATAACATAACCCTCAGGCATTACAGGCAATTCATATCTAGGGGGAGAATCTTCATCATCACTTTCATCAATATTATCAGTTTCAATAATTTCATTCTCTCTAGCCCTAGCAAGTAGTTCATCAAGAAGTTCACCTAATGGCACAGTAGTATCAAGCATAGAAGTAGTTTCATCTTAAGTATCATGCATAGCAGAAGTGGCATCATCAAAAACATGCGACATATTAGAATTAATAGCAGAAGTAGGTTTAGGTGTCGCAAGCTTACTCAAAACAGAAGGAGAATCAAGTGCAGAGCTAGATGGCAATTCCTTACCTCCCCTCGTAGTCGAGGGAAAAATCTTAGTTCTTTCATCTTTCAAGTTCCTCATAGTGACCAGCAGATATAAATCCCAAGTGACTCAAAGAATAGAGCTATGCTCCCCGGCAACGGCGCCAGAAAATAGTCTTGATAACCCACAAGTATAGGGGATCGCAACAGTTTTTGAGGGTAGAGTATTCAACCCAAATTTATTGATTCGACACAAGGGGAGCAAAAGAATATTCTCAAGTATTAGCAGTTGAGTAGTCAATTCAACCACACCTGGATAACTTAATATCTACAGCAAAGTATTTAATAGCAAAGTAATACGGAAGTAACGGTAATGGTGACAGAAGTAACAGTAGCAGTTTTGTACTAGTTGTAACAGTGGCAATGGGAAAGTAACTAAGCAAGAACAATATGTGGAAAGCTCGTAGGCATTGGATCGGTGATGGAGAATTATGTCGGATGCGATTCCTCGTGCAATAGTTATAACCTAGGATGACACAGAACTAGCTCCAATTCATCAATGTAATGTAGGCATGTATTCTGAATATAGTCATACGTGCTTATGGAAAAGAACTTGCATGACATCTTTTGTCCTACCCTCTTGTGGCAGAGGGGTCCTATTGGAAACTAAGGGATATTAAGGCCTCCTTTTAATAGAGTACCGGACCAAAGCATTAACACTTAGTGAATACATGAACTCCTCAAACTACGGTCATCACCGGGAGTGGTCCCGATTATTGTCACTTCGGGGTTGCCGGGTCATAACACATAGTAGGTGAGTATTGACTTGCAAGATAGGATCAAGAACTCACATATATTCATGAAAACATAATAGGTTCAGATCTGAAATCAAGGCACTCGGGCCCTAGGGACAAGCATTAAGCATAGCAAAGTCATAGCAACATCAATCTCAGAACATAGTGGATACTAGGGATCAAACCCTAACAAAACTAAATAGATTACATGGTAAATCTCATCCAACCCATCACCGTCCAGCAAGCCTACGATGGAATTACTCACGCACGGTGGTGAGCATCACGAAATTGGTGATGGAGGAAGGTTGATGATGACGATGGCGACGGATTCCCCTCTCCGGAGCCCCGAACGGACTCCAGATCAGCCCTCATGAGAGAGATTAGGGCTTGGCGGCGGCTCTGTATCGTAAAACGCGATGAATCCTTCTCCCTAATTTTTTCTCCCCGAATGTGAATATATAGAGTTGGAGTTGAGGTCGGTGGAGCACCAGGGGCCCACGAGGCGGGCGCCCGGGGGTAGGCGCGCCCCACCCTCGTGGACAGTGTGTGTGCCCCGGCCTTGATTCTTCGCCAAGATTTTTTTAATTCCAAAAATATTCTCCGTGAAGTTTCAGGTCATTCTGAGAACTTTTATTTCTGCACAAAAATAACACCATGGCAATTCTGTTGAAAACAGCATCAGTCTGGGTTAGTTCCGTTCAAATCATGCAAGTTAGAGTCCAAAACAAGGGCAAAAGTGTTTGGAAAAGTAGATACGATGGAGACGTATCAGTAACATTGTCCATTCTCTCTTTTTCTCTCATTTTTTTTATTTGGGCCTTTTTTATGGCCTCTTTTTTTTCATTTCCTTTTTTTCTTTTCTTTTCGTCCGGAGTCTCATCCTGACTTGTGGGGGAATCATAGTTTCCATCATCCTTTCCTCACTTGGGACAGTGCTCTAATAATGATGATCATCACACTTTTACTTTCTTACAACTCAAAAATTACAACTCAATACTTAGAACAAAATATGACTCTATGTGAATGCCTCCGGTGGTGTACCGGGATATGCAATGAATCAAGAGTGACATGTATGAAATAATTATAAAGGTGGCTTTGCCACAAATACGATGTCAACTACATGATCATGCAAAGCAATATGACAATGATGAAGTGTGTCATAATAAACGGAACGGTGGTAAGTTGCATGGCAATATATCTCGGAATGGCTATGAAAATGCCATAATAGGTAGGTATGGTGGCTGTTTTGACGAAGGTATATGGTGGGTGTATGATACCGGCGAAAGGTGCGCGCTATTAGAGAGGCTAGCAATGGTGGAAGGGTGAGAGTGCGTATAATCCATGGACTCAACATTAGTCATAAAGAACTCACATACTTATTGCAAAAATCTATTAGTTATCGAAAAAAAGTACTACGCGCATGCTCCTAGGGGGATAGATTGGTAGGAAAAGACCATCGCTCGTCCCCGACCGCCACTCATAAGGAAGACAATCAATAAATAAATCATGCTCCGACTTCATCACATAACGGTTCACCATACGTGCATGCTACGGGAATCACAAACTTTAGAACAAGTATTTCTCAAATTAACAACTAATCAACTAGCATGACTCTAATATCACCATCTTCATATCTCAAAACAATCATCAAGTATCAAACTTCTCATAATATTCAATGCACTTTATATGATAGTTTTTATTATACCCATCTTGGATGTTCATCATATTAATACTAATTTTAGAGCCAAAGCAACTACCATGCTGTTCTAAAAGACTCTCAAAATAATATAAGTGAAGCATGAGAGATCAATAATTTCTATAAAATAAAACCACCACCGTTCTCTAAAAGATACAAGTGAAGCACTAGAGCAAAATTATTTAGCTCAAAAGATATAAGTGAAGCACATAGAGTATTCTAATAAATTCCGATTAATGTGTGTCTCTCCCAAAAGGTGTGTACAGCAAGGATGATTGTGGTGAAATAAAAAGCAAAGACTCAAATCATACAAGACGCTCCAAGCAAAACACATATCATGTGGCGAATAAAAATATAGCTCCAAGTAAAGTTACCGATGGACGAAGACAAAAGAGGGGATGCCTTCTGGGGCATCCCCAAGCTTAGGCTTTTGGTTGTCCTTGTATTTTACCATGGGGTGCCTTGGGAATCCCCAAGCTTAGGCTATTGCCACTCCTTGTTCCATAATCCATCAAATCTTTACCCAAAACTTGAAAACTTCACAACACAAAACTTAACAGAAAATCTCATGAGCTCCGTTAGCGAAAGAAAACAAACCACCACCTTAAGTTACTGTAATGAACTCATTCTTTATTTACATTGGTGTTAAACCTACTTTATTCCAACTTATCTATGGTTCATAACCTCCAATACTAGCCATAGATTCATCAAAATACGCAAACAACACACGAAAAACTGAATCTGTCAAAAACAGAACAGTCTGTAGTAATCTGTATCAAACGCATACTTATGTAACTCCAAAAATTCTAAAATAAATTTATGGACGTGAGGAATTTATCTATTGATCATATTCAAAAAGAATCAACTAAATATCACTCTCCAGTAAAACGTTGTAGCTAATCTCGTGAGTGCTAAAGTTTCTGTTTTTTACAGCAAGATCAAAAAGACTTTACCCAGGTCTTCCCAAAGGTTCTACTTGGCACAAACACTAACTAAAACATAAAATCACATCTAACCAGAGGCTAGATCAAAGATTTATTACTAAACAGAACCAAAAAGCAAAAAAATAATAATATTGGGTTGCCTCCCAACAATCGCTATCGTTTAACGCCCCTAGCTAGGCATAAAGGCGAGGCTAGATCTAGGTATTGTCATCTTTGACATGCAATCCATAAGTGGCTCTCATAATAGATTAATAAGGTTATTTTATTTTATTTCTAGGAAAGTGTTCCATGCCTTTCCTTAACGGAAATTGGAATCTAATATGTCCTTCTTTCATATCAATAATTGCACCAATCGTTCTAAGGAAAGGTCTACCAAGAATAATAGGACATGAAGGATTGCAATCTATATCAAGAACAATGCAATCTACGGGCACATAATTACTATTTACAACAATAATAAAATTATTAATTCTTCCCATAGGTTTCTTAATGGTGGAATCCGCAAGGTGCAAGTTTAAAGAACAATCATCAAATTCACGGAAACCTAACATATCACACAAAGTTTTTGGAATCGTGAAAACACTAGCACCCAAATCACACAAAGCATAGCATTCATGATCTTTAATTTTAATTTTAGTATTAGGCTCCCACTCATCATAAAGTTTTCTAGGGATAGAAACTTCCAATTCAAGCTTTTCTTCATAAGATTGCATTAAAGCATCAACTATATGTTTGGTAAAAGCCTTATTTTGACTATAAGCATGCGGATAATTTAGCACGGATTGCAACAAGGAAATACAATCTATTAAAGAACAATTATCATAATTAAATTCCTTGAAATCCAAAATAGTGGGTTCATTGCTATGTAAAGTTTTGACCTCTTCAATCCCACTTTTACCAATTTTTGCATCAAGATCTAAAAACTCCGAATCATTGGGACGCCTTTTAACTAAAGTTGACTCATCTCCAGTCCCATAATTATCAAGATTTATATTGCAAAACAAAGATTTAATAGGGGAAACATCAATCACTTTTAGATCTTCATCCTTATTATCATGGAAACTAGAAGAACACACTTTCATAAAGCAATCTTTTTTAGCACGCATCCTAGCGGTTCTTTATTTGCACTCATCAATGGAAATTCTCATAGCTTTGAGAGACTCATTGATATCATGCTTAGGTGGAATAGATCTAAGTTTCAAAGAATCAACATCAAGAGAAATTCTATCCACGTTCCTAGCCAACTCATCAATCTTAGGCAATTTTTCTTCAAGCAAAGCATTGAAATTCTTTTGAGAAATCATAAATTCTTAAACACTAGTCTCAAAATCAGAGGGAATCTTATGAAACTTTCGATAAGACTTGTTGTAGGAATTACCATAATTATTAGAGGAATTACTAGGATACGGCCTAGGATTAAAGTTTCCACTATAAGCGTTGTTACCAAAATTGTTCCTACCAACAAAATTCACATCCATAGATTCATTATTATTCTCAATCAAAGTAGATAAAGGCATATCATTGGGATGAGAAGAAACACTCCTATTAGCAAACAATTTCATAAGTCATCCATCTTTCCACTCAAAACATTAATCTCTTCAATTGCATGCACCTTTTTACTAGTAGATCTTTCAGTGTGCCATTGAAAATAATTAACCATAATATTATCTAGGAGTTTAGTAGCTTATCCTAAAGTGATTTCCATAAAAGTGCCTCCCGGGGCTGAATCTAAAAGATTCCTAGAAGCAAAATTCAATCCGGCATAAAATTTTTGTATAATCATCCATAGATTCAAACCATCTGTGGGGCAATTATGTATCATTAATTTCATCCTCTCCCAAGCTTGTGCAACATGTTCATGATCAAGTTGTTTAAAATTCATAATATCGTTTCTAAGAGAGATCATCTTAGTGGGAGGAAAATACTTAGAGATAAAAGCATCTTTGCATTTATTCCATGAATCAATACTATTTTAGGCAAAGACGAAAACCAAGTTTTAGCATGATCTCTAAGCGAAAAAGGAAATAGCTTCAATTTAACAATATCATTATCCACATCTTTCTTCTTTTGCATATCACACAAATCAACAAAGCTGTTTAGAGGGGTAGCAGCATCTTCACTAGGAAGGCCGGCGAATTGATCTTTCATGACAAGATTCAACAAGGCAGCATTGATTTCACAAGATTCAACATCAATAATAGGGGCAATCGGGTGCTAAGAAAATCATTGTTGTTGGTATTGGAAAAGTCACACAATTTAGTATTATCTTGAGCCATCGTGACAAGCAAGCAATCCAACACACAAGCAAACAAGAAGCAAGCGAAAAAGAGGCGAATGGAAAGAGAGGGCGAATAAAACAGCAAGGGTGAAGTGGGGGAGAGGAAAACGAGAGGCAAATGGCAAATAATGTAATGCGAGGGATAAGAGTTTGTGATGGGTACTTGGTATGTCTTGACTTGTGCATAGACTCCCGGGCAACGGCGCCAGAAATCCTTCTTGCTACCTCTTGAGCAAGTGTTGGTTTTCCCTTGAAGAGGAAAGGGTGATGCAGCAAAGTAGCGTAAGTATTTCCCTCAGTTTTTGAGAACCAAGGTATCAATCCAGTAGGAGGCCACACGCAAGTCCCTCGTACCTACACAAACAAATAAGAACCTTGCAACCAACGCGATAAAGGGGTTGTCTATCCCTTCACGGCCACTTGCAAAAGTGAGATCTGATAGAGATGATAAGATAATATTTTTGGTATTTTTATGATAAAGATTAAAAGTACAGATTGCAAAGTAAACGGCGACAGAAATAGCTAGTTGACGGAAGATTAATATGATGGAAAATAGACCCGGGGGACATAGGTTTCACTAGTGGCTTCTCAAGATAGCATAAGTATTACGGTGGGTGAACAAATTACTGTCGAGCAATTGATAGAAAAGTGCATAATTATGAGAATATCTAGGCATGATCATCTATATAGGCATCACATCCACGACAAGTAGACCGAAACGATTCTGCATCTACTGCTATTACTCCACACATCAACCGCTATCCAGCATGCATCTAGAGTATTAAATTCATAAGAACAGAGTAACGCATTAGGCAAGATGACATGATGTAGAGGGATAAACTCAAGCAATATCATATAAACCCCATCTTTTTATCCTCGATGGCAATAATACAATAGGTGTCGTTTCCCCTACTGTCACTGGGATCGAGCAACGCATGATTGAACCCAAAGCTAAGCACTTATCCCACTGCAAGAAAGATCAATCTAGTAGGCCAAACCAAACTGGTAATTCGAAGAGACTTGCAAAGATAACAAATCATACATAAAAGAATTCAGAGGAGATTCAAATATTGTTCATAGATAATCTTGATCATAAACCCACAATTCATCGGATCTCGACAAACACACCGCAAAAAGAGTTACATCAAATAGATCTCCAAGAAGATCGAGGAGAACTTTGTATTGAGATCCAAAGAGAGAGAAGAAGCCATCTAGCTAATAACTATGGACCCGAAGGTCTGAAGTAAACTACTCACACATCATCGGAGAGGCTATGGTGTTGATGTAGAAGCCCTCCGTGATCGATTCCCCCTCCGGTGGAGCGCCGGAAAAGGCCCTAAGATGGGATCTCACGGCTACAGAAGGTTGCGGCAGTGGAAATATGGTTTTGTGGTGCTCCAGGTTGGTTTCGTGGTATATGGGTATATATAGGAGGAAGAAGTAGGTCGGTGGAGCTGCGAGGGGCCCACGAGGGTGGGGGCGCGCCTCCCTGCCTCGTGGCCTCATCGATTGTTTCTTGACGTCCACTCGAAGTCCTCTGGATCATGTTTATTCCAAAAATAACTGTCCCGAAGGTTTCATTTCGTTTGGATTCCGTTTGATATTCCTTTTCTGCGAAACACTGAAATAGGGAAAAACAGCAATTTGCACTGGGCCTTCGGTTAATAGGTTAGTCCCAAAAATAATATAAAAGTGCTTAGTAAAGCACATTAAACAGCCAAAACAGATAATATAATAGCATGGAACAATCAAAAACTATAGATACGTTGGAGACGTATCAGTCCTCAGCTAAAAAGGTCAAAGAGCCAAATGTTGGCATGGATGAAATGCCTCAAGCGGAGTTTCTGCTTCGAAGGAAGCTCAACCCCTACATCAACCCGAGGGAGATCTCAAGGGGCAATGACTTGTTTTGGACCAAGCAGCAGAATGTCATCTTCCTAGATGTGATCAAGGCCAAGCAAAATATCTATGTGCCAGTGTAGTGGATTGACATGAATCATATGAAGAAGGAAAGCAACCGGGCATATTTTGGTGAGCCTTTGGACTTGGTGGAGCAGTTTGGCATTAAGGAGTTACTCATGTTCCACATGGACTTTGACGCGGAGATTGTGGCTCAGTTCTTTGCTTCTGTCCACTTCCACGCAGATGAGCAGCGGACCATGACTTGGATGACTAATGGGAGGAGGATGTCTGCTAAATGGAAGGAATTTATGGAGATGCTTCACGCTCGTGATGAGGGGCTAAATGTGCCCATTGGTGTCCGCCCACATGCCAACCCCGAGTCGGCCCACAAGAACAAGCTTCTACCCTACCTTGTTGAGAAGAAGCTAGCCAATGACAAGCAGACTTGGGTGCTGAACCCATTCCTTGACATCATGCACCAGATCTTCCTCAACTCACTTTTTCCTCGCATAGGCGACAAGGATAAGGTGCATGTATATCTTGTGGACATGATGCTCATCGGTGAGAAGGCGCGTCTCCAACAGACGGAACCACTTGATGTCTCTCATATCATGTGGTGTGAGCTGCAGTTTGCTGTGTTCAATCACAAGGTGCTGATCTATGGCCCATACATGTTTCTCTTGATCTCGAAGACTTTGGAGAAGCTATTTCCGAGTGAAGAGTTCCTTGCTCCCAACTGGATTTGCCATGAGCCTATAAGCTACGCATCAAGAGCAAGTGGGCTAACACCACTACCCGGGCTGAGGCTGAGGCTGCTAGGATGCATGTGGATGAGGATGAGTTTGAGGAGGAGGAGGCGGCTGAGGACAGTTGTGAGGGATACACTCCTCCCTCTTCCGAGCCAACTTGGGCTAAGAAGCTCAAGGCCAAGATGAAGGCTCTGTTCTGCATGTAGGCCAAGGGGCAGTACCAGGCCCATGTGAACACCAAGATGGCTCGTCGTCGCGACAAGGCCATTATGAGGCAGGTTGGCCTTGAGGTCCAGGATGGCTCTAAGGAGAGGATCACAAATGAGGAACAATGGACCAGACAGCCCTGCCGGTGGAGTGAGTCTGAGGAGGATACTGGAGTTCCCTCTTCCTCCTGTGCTACTGAGGAGTCTGAGGAGGAGGAACATGACTGGTGATGCCTTGGAGGTCTACCACCACCTGTGTCGTAGGTGTCCTCTCTGCCTTTTTGGTGTCTCGATGCCAAAAGGGGAGAGAGTGTAGGATTTGCGAGTCTTGTGTGTCGCTTTTCTTTCATTCTTTTTCATTCCGTTGAACCTTCGTTGCTTTGGATTGTTGGTTTCTAGTTGTGTTTGTGTGAGTCCAGGAGACTATCATATGGTGTAAGACATATGTCCTCAGCTTATCTTATTATCTTATCTTAATGTCTAGTATGTTTAGTAGACTGTGAGCTTATGTTATATTGTGCCCTTTACTTCATGCTCATTACTTTACCTTGCCTCCATGCTTAGTGTCATTTATATTGTTGCAAGGATTGCCTTGTTTATAAAATATAGGGGGAGTGTTGATCCTAGTATGTGTGACGTGCAGTCCAAAGCATATCTATAGAATGCACACATCTAGGGGGAGCCTGTCTATATTTTATAGATGTTGGGTTTGCTTATGTTCATTTTATATCCTTATGTGCAAATCACATATTGTCATCAATCCACCAAAAAAGGGGGAGCTTGTAAGGGCATATTTCTCCCTATGTGGTTTTGGTGATTGATACCAATGCATTTGCACACTAATCGTGTGCATTGAGCATTTCAGATATCTCATATCTAGGCACAAGACGATTTCGTGCCCCTCGGAGCCTATCGAAGACGGCATTTCTCTACGTTTATTTTTGGTGGATTTGAGTCATAGGAAAGCCGTACTATTAAGAGGGGGTCCGCTTCGTAAAGGTTAGGGTGGAATCAACACATACACATCTGTTCCTTTGCACCACCTTTCCTTCGCTTCATTGGAGCACCGGTCGTTTTCCCTTGTCTTTGCGAAGATGAAGGCCTCCAAGTGCTATACTTCTGTTGTGTGCGGTAGTACTGCTCAAGGGAGCAGTAGTACCGTAGCGTGCCACGGTAGTACCATGCAGTGTGGTAGTACCGCTCCTGGCGAGCGGTAGTACTGTGGCCTCTAGCCCAGAACGCGGGCATGCACGGAAGTAGGGGCGGAAGTAATTTTTTTTCTTCTGCGCCCTACGCGGTAGTACCGCTCCCTGCAAGCGGTAGTACCGTGCCGGATTTTCGCAAAGACCAAAACTCAGTGGAAGTAGCCACAGATGTAATTTTATTAGTCCGTGCCTTCCCAGCCCAGATTGAACCCTGCCTTGCGGTAGTACCGCAAGGGCGCGCGGTAGTACCGCTCCCGCGGTTCTACCGCTCATTTCTATACACAACAGGGCCTCGTCTGGTATTTGCCTCATGAGCGGTAGTACCGCACGGACTAGCAGTAGTACCGCAAGCCCCTCCGGTAGTACCGCGGGTCTGTGTGGTAGTACCGCATGTCACGGGCTGAATAAGTGGGTAACGGTTGGATCTTTCCCCCACTATATAAAGGGGGTCTTCTTCCCCAAGTTGACCACCTCTTCCCTCCCCAAACTCCATTGTTGCTCAAAGCTCCATTTTCGCTCGATCTCTCTCCCTAGCCAATCAAACTTGTTGATTTTCTAGGGATTGCTTGAGAAGGCCCCGATCTACACTTCCACCAAGAGAAATTTGATTCCCCCCACTAATCCCTTGAGGATCTTGTTACTCTTGGGTGTTTGAGCACCCTAGACGGTTGAGGTCACCGCGGAGCCATATTCCATTGTGGTGAAGCTTCATGGTGTCATTGGGAGCCTCCAATTAAGTTGTGGAGATTGCCCCAACCTTGTTTGTAAAGGTTCGGTCGCCGCCTCCAAGGGCACCAATAGTGGAATCATGGCATCTCGCATTGTGTGAGGGTGTGAGGAGAATACGATGGCCCTAGTGGCTTCTTGCGGAGCATTGTGCCTCCACACCGCTCCAACGGAGGTGTACTTCCTCTCAAAGGGAATGAACTTTGGTAACACACCCTCGTCTCCACCGGCTCCACTCTTGGTTATCTCGTACCTTTACTTGTGTAAGTTTATATTGTGTTGTATCCATTGCTTGCTTGTGTGCTTGTTGTTGTTGCATCATATAGGTTGCTCACCTAGTTGCATATCTAGACAACCTACTTTGACGCAAAGTTTAATTTGGTAAAGAAAAGCTAAAAATTGTTAGTTGCCTACCCCCCTCTAGTCAACTTTATCGATCCTTTCAACTGTAATGATGGGCGTCAAAAATTTGATCAACATGCATCTCCCACTCTAAATAGCCTTCCGGTTCACATTTGCCGGAGAATGAAGGAATTGAAATTTTTATGCGCCCAATTCCATCATCCAAAGGCACACGCACAACTTGACCAACTCGGTCATGCACTCCTTCACGAACGGGAGTTTCAGGACGGGGCTCATAGTGTCGTGGTCGTGGCGCGTACCCCACTGCCTCATGGTCAACGCCGTCATCGAGGCCATCATCTCCAGCATGTGGCTATGCCGCCAAACGGCAATCATGCATGCCAGCATGTCCATCACGAGCCGGTGGTGCATAACTCAATGGACCAACCGGAGCAGCCGGTGGTGGTGCAGAATTAGTCGCCGGTATATTGATGGTGTCCGCCAAAGCATCGAACCGGGCGATCAAAACATCAATCCTTTTGCCAATCTTCAACTCGCGTGCATCATGACATTGTTTGACGTAGTTGCACGTGTGGTCAAATCCATCCCGAATATTTTGAGGAATATCATCTGCGTTCAATGGACGTACAACTTCCTCAGAATCAGCAGCAGCCTCGCCATCCTTGTTGATTGAGGTTGACATCTTGATCAATACAGTACCGCGAACAACCTTAGCTCTAAATAGCACTTGATATGACTTGACTAGCAGACGAGTCACTGGTTGGTCCGATCCTTCACTGTGCTTGCAAAATATCAATGAACAGCGGCAGCAACCATCGCAGAGAAAATAGACATATGTAGAAGAAAAGAAACCTTTGGATCCAACCGAGATAGCAAGAAGCCAAAGGAGTAGACTTATACCGAATATTGATACAAGATTAACACAGGCACAGCAGCAATGAAACACTAGGAATCGCAAGAACGCATCTTGGGTGCCCCTCGCTGTGAGGCGTTTTCTGATATTTTTATTCAACTTCCAAAAACTGATCCCCATACAAGACTCAGGACTCTCTTTATATCAAGCTATCATGGGCCGTAAGGCCCTAAAATACCTAACCGACTCGATGACCTAAACTAACAGGCGATATAATCTCCTTTTTACATCTCGGAGAGAAAAGCTAGACTAGCTAACCTCAACTTGTACGTGAACTCAACTCTAAGTAGTACCCTTTAATTAGAAAACTAATTAATCCATCCGGCCATGCTGATCACGTATTGCTAATTTAGACTTAAATAACCATTTATTTGCCTACATGCTTGGCACTACTGAAAGTGCAACTATCTGTCACAGCCCCAGATCGGCCTTGCTTGACTTTGCTTGCTCATCATGTCATCATGTTTAAATTTCTAAGAAACTTGAAATGGGGATTTCCTAAACCCTAGCATTAAAGGAATTCACTAGGTTCAACCAAAATATTTCCAGTAAATCCAAATGACTTCCAAAAATGTTCATCATTCTTGGAAAATGCCGAAACAAGAAACGAGGTGATGCACATTTTCCATGACATATTGGGCTCGGATTTAAATCATACCTTATTTGCATTTGGGCATTTAAATTTTATATATTATATTAAATGTCCAAATATTCATGAACTGAAATTCTGGTTATTGGAAATAATCCAAATAGTGGCCACAAGCAGTCTCATGATTTTTGAAAGTGCATAGGTATTTTAATAAAGCCCTAAAAATTTACAGAATAATAGAAAACTGAAATAATTAGAAAAGGGAGAGAGAAAGGATCCAGCCACTTACCCGGCGCAGCCCACTGGCAGGCCACCGGCGGCCCAAAGACTCAGCCGCCCATGCCGATCATCGCCTACCTCTGCCAAGAGGCGAGAGGAGGACACGGCACACGCGCCCGAGCTCGCCACGCCACCACCACCTCGCTGCAGATCGCTGGTCACCGCTTCGACGCCGCCAACGCCTCCCCGGTGTCGCCCCGATCCGCCCGACCTCTCACTCGCCCCCACCCCGCTCTCTGCTTTGCTTCCCCCTCGGACCAGAGCGCTGCCGTCGCCGTCGTTCACCGTAGCCGTAGCCACCGCATCCCCCTCGACCTGTCTCCACGCCCTAGAGCTCCGCCTCGTCGCCTACATCGTCCTCGACGAGTCAAGCAACCAGGGGCGTGCCGTAACGCCGCCATCAATGTCGTCTTCACCTCCGGCCACCGGAGATCGCCTTCGCTGCCCTGACCCCTCCAGCCCTTCCCCGAGCCCTCTGCGCTTCCCCACGTGACCGCTGTGAGCTCCCGCCCCGAACCCCTCTCTTCCCCGCCTCATTTGCGCCGCGTAGCCCTAGTTTCACCGGACCCTATAGCTCCTCCCTGCCGGCCATGCCGCCACCGCGGCTACGGCCGCGCAAGCTCGCCTCCGAGCACGTCAACGCACTCAGGGAGTCTCCAGGAGCTCGAATCACCCGCCCGTTAGGCCTACCCTGCACCGTAGCCGCAACCCCGTGCACACCCGAAATCCGTCTGCCGACGCGAGCTTGATTCCAGCAAGCTTGTGTAATCCCAGCCCCTCCCACCTGCCCTAGCAGATGCGCGCGAACGCCAGCTCGCCGTAGAGCCAAACCCCGCCGCAAACCGCCGCCTATAGTGCGAGCCCGAGAAATTCCGACGTGCCTCCGTCGTGTTCCATGGTCGCCGCCGGCCAAATTCCGGCGAAGCCGACGTGGCGCTATCATTAGCCACTGATGACGCCCTAACTAACCCACCTAGCTCACTGACACCTTGGCCCCACGCCCTAAATAATCTAGGTTTTATTTCTGTTTAGATTAGTTTATAATCACGCGGGACCCACCAGTCAGAGTTGACCGTGCTGACGTGGCTGTTGACCTGACCCCACATGTCTGTGACCCAGACAGCTCTGTGTCACTGACCAGTGGATCCCACTAGTCAGGTTTGACCTGGACCCGCCTGTTGACCTGCTGAGGTCAGCATGACCTAATGCTGACGCAATAACTCATTTTCTGGATTTAATTTAATCCAGGAAATTCCAGAAAATATCCTAAACTTCTAAAATTCATAGTAATTCAACCGTAGCTTAGTTTGAAATAATTTATATATGAAAAATTATCAGAAAAATCCAATCTATCCATCTGTACCGTTTTCATGCATGTTTGATCAAGTTAACTTCACTGTTTAGGATGAAACATGAATAGGACAATTTTGATAATAGTTTTGGAGTTGGGATTTGATATAGTTTTGAATTCCACTTCAATCAAAATGACTTGCTGTTGCATTAACCCAAATCACAGCATATTGCCATGTCATGATCATGCATCATATTGCTGCATTGCATTGATTGTGTTTCTTCCTTGTTTGTCGGTGCTTGTTCCCTCTCGGTAGGCGTATCCCGATGATGAGTTCGATGACATGGATGAAGAACTATATTATCTTCAGAAGTGCCAGGCAAGCAAAACCCCCTTGTTCATTCCAATACAATCCCACTCTCTCGCTCCTGCTCTCTTTTACTGCATTAGGACAACAATGATTCATCTGTTACTTGCTGCGGTAGTTGAACCCCTTTATCCTCTGCATGACCTGTCATTCCACAGTAAATAGATGAAACCCACTAGCATGAGTAGGAGTTGTTTGAGCCCTGTTGTGCCTACTCATTCATGCTTGTTTGTCATGCCTGCTACTGCTTAGAGTTGAGTCATGTCTGATTCATCGGAATGAATCGGAAGTGTGTAAACATGTCCTACTGTGTGTGAGCTAAGTGTGTGAACACGATTTGGTAAAGGTAGCGGTGAGAGGCCATGTAGGAGTACATGGTGGGTTGTCTCATTGAAACCGTCCTCAGGAACTGAGTTCTGTGTTTGTGATCCATGAAACAGTTACTACCACGCATTGGGCCCGAAACCAATGGACCCTCTCGGCTTCTTAACCACCCTTGTTCTTTGTCCAGGAGTTGCAACTAGTTTCTAGTGTTTGTAGGATATGTGTTGGAGGCCATGCGTAGCGCTGACCCTAGGGGTGGGCTATGATGCGGTAGATACACCGTGGCCCGGTGTACCGAATGCCCGTTTGGTATCTCGGGAACCCTGCACACATCGTTCGGGGCCGTTAGTGGAAACCTCGGCCGGACTCCCTGCGGATGGAACCCGAATAGGCGATAAACCTGGACTAGAGACTTGAGTGTTTAGGTAGGCTGTGGCCGACACCCACATTGGGCTTCCGCTTGAAGGTTGCCGAGTACATGTCGTGTAAACGGCGGTAAGTGGTGAGAGCGTGTGTGAAGAAGTACACCCCTGCAGGGTTAATATGATCTATTCGAATAGCCGTGTCCGCGAAAAGGACTTCAGGTTGCCTATATCAGTTCATAGACAAGTGAAAGTGGATACTCTAAAATGCGCAAGATAAGCGTGAGTGCTATGGATGGCGTTCTCGTAGGGAGACGGAAGCGGGTCCATAGTGGTGTATTGATATGGTGAATATGTGGACTCGTGTGCGCCACCTCAAAAGAGTTACTTGCAGTCGTAGTTCAGGTTAGCCACCGAGTCAAAGCTGGCTTGCTGTTGTTAAACTCCACCACCCCCCTTTTGATAATGATGCATATGTAGTTAGTTCTGATGTAAGTCTTGCTGAGTAAATTTGTACTCATGTTTGCCTATTTTATGTTTTTGCAGAGAGACGTCAGTCTCGCTAGTAGTTCCGCGTGGACTTCGACGTTTAGCTTGTTACCTCAGCTACGATCTTGTGCCCTCGGCAGATCTCGGTAGATAGTCGCTTCTCAGCCTTTTTAATTTGTAGATGTCTGTACTTTCGACATGTTAAGCTTCGCTTGTGCTTTGTACTTGTATGCTCGAGTGTTGGGTCATGAGACCCATGTTTGTAATATCTCGCTCCTCGAGCCTAATGAATAAATATTTGAGTCGTAGAGTTATGTTGTGATGCCATGTTGTATTTACACATATTGAGCATATTGTGTGTATGTTTGAAATGCTTGGTATGTGTGGATCCGACAATCTAGTTGTTTATCCTTGGCAGCCTCTCATATGGGGAAATGTAGTCTAGTGCTTCCTAGCGATAGTAGTCCGCTTCTGCCCGGTTCACCGGAGTCCTGCTAGCCCAGCACTACTGCTCTGGACACTTGATCGCCGGCATGTGTTTCACTTCGTTCTGTATGTCATTCGGGAAATGTCACACGGTGACATCCGAGTCTGCCTAGCTCGCTACAGCCGGGTTACGAGTCCTGTTAGCCCAGTGCTACAGCCCGGATTCACACATTGATGACCGACATGCTCGACGTGATTCATGTATGCCTGTCCCCATGGGTTAGTGCCGCTTTGGGTTCATGACTAGCCATGTCGGCCCGGGTTCTCTGTCATATGGATGCTAGCGACACTATCATATACGTGAGCCAAAAGGCGCAAACGGTCCCGGGCCATGGTAAGGCAACACCCGTTGGAATACCGTGCGTGAGGCCGCAAAGTGATATGAGGTGTTACTGGCTAGATCGATGTGACTTGGAATCGGGGTCCTGACAGCGTTGGTATCAGAGCCTGACTGCCTGTAGGATTACCAAGCCAAACTGGTCGAAGTTGTGTCTAGAAATGCTTAAGTTATGTAAGGGAATTGATTGGGGAAGGGAACGTAAGGCTCCTTTTACTCCTTATACCTCATGGCCCTCTGATCTGAGTCAACCTCTTCTCTTCTACGGGGTTTAAGAACTAGGCTTCTCATCTATCTATCAGGATGACGTGTTACTAATCCATAGACTTTTAAGATTGTTGGTTTTAAGCCAATTCAGTTTCTACTATTTCCGTATGTTAACTGTTGATCTCGGAACCTTGATATAATGTTATTGAGTGGTTATGCCACCATTTTGCATGACGTCCCAAATCTTTTTGAACATTTACAGCCGTTATGCTGTCCGAGTCATCCCAGGTTTCCAAACTATCTGATGCATTTGCAAATCCCTTCCTCCCGTTCCTAATGTCCTTTTGGGCCAGATTAAGCACACTAAACGGTGAGTTGAGGTACCCTATTGCCTCGACATATATGTTGGAGTTATTATTATGACTCTAGGTGTCTAGAGTATCACTTAGTAATCCAGCCATGCTTTGTGTCCCCAGTGTGATGATTCTGGCCATTATTCTTGAAAGCATCCCGTGATGTTATTAGTTAGTAGGCATTCTATTCCTGGGTTCTTGAACCCGAGATTCACCCTACTTCATGTTGTTAGTATTTGCTAGTTCCTTTAGGATATTAGTAACTTTGCGATAGTCCTCGAGGTCCATGGTATTTCCTTCTTCCAAATACCATGAACTAGTTATGGCAGAAGTTCCTCTTTGAGCCTAAAGATCGCAATCAGAGTACTCTTGAAGAGTTCTCCATTCATAATTGTGACTCTGCCAGTTCTACCTTATTTGCATGGGTTATCCGGAAGAAACCTGTTGAACTTGATTCGACATACTAACCTATGCATCCACAACTCAGAAGATTATATGTTCCTTTGAGCTTGTTCTCTTTAGTTGTATCCCGACCATCCTCTATCAGTTGATAACCAAGAGTATGTGTGCATTTGTGTTCATTGATGCCCTTTTATTCTTGTGGTCCGTCAAGCCATTCAATTCCGGAATGACTAGGAGAAACAAACTCCAGTACCTTTTCCATTTCGAGGATTGGGTCAAAGTAGTTGTATCCCGCAGATCAAAATGTCAATTCAGCTTTGTTATGTTCTACCTTGGAGTATTACCCCCTTTATGTCAGAATTGTCATGAGAACTGCACCAACTCTCATGAATTCTTGACGTAGTGATACTTCTCACCATCATCATTCATTCCTCGGTTCCCATGTTATTGTAACCGGAATGCCGACAAGTGTACCGTGATGTGCGAAATCAATACTTCGAGCAACTCGTTGCTTGATAGTAAATGGACAATAATCTCATTCTTAGTGTGTTGGTTATTAAATCATCATCCTAAGATTGATCGTGCTACATAGTCCTTATTTCTGGTGCACTCTTCGATCAATGAGTTAGGGTTGTGTCAATCCCTCACTCTTTTGATCATATCGTCTTGCCTTGAAAAGCAAGATTGTTCTCGAGCCTAGTAATATACTGGTGGTTCGTGACTTTCCAAATATCTTCTTGGAAGTGTTACTGGGTTGTTTCCTGACTGTTATGTTGAGCTCGTGATCAAGTTGGTTTCTTGTGAACCACCCTTTCTCCAAGAGTCTGTGTTGGATATCCCTGAGCTAGTTGGTTAAGCTAGACAACAACTTGGAGAGTTGGAAGATAAAAGCTTGCCTAACTTAGTTCGTTCCAAAGGGATATTCTTGTGTAGTGTGTGTTGAAGAAAGATGATATCTTCATCGATTGGTCCTGTGATCGATTCTTTGGACCTATTGTCTTATCAATCCTTTGATTTGAGTGTGGGCTATCGTCAAATCAAATCAGTACCAACGATGCTCGTAATGTTGTGTTACTCGTGGTTGATCCCTCGAGCATATACCATTACATATTTTGGTCTGACCAATGCTATCACCGTGTTCTCATGATGGTGGAAGTCCAGTGATATGGAAATTCCAATGAGTTGTGTTGAGCCCATCAGCAGCATCTTGTCTCCTCCATGATTCGTGTTGAACATTAAGCTAGTGTTGGAAACTTTGTAAGCAATGCCTTCGTGTGCAGTTCATGAAGCCTATGCTTGGATGGAAGAAGTGACTTCCTTGAATTCATGCGCGTTAGGTGTAAGTTGCCGCCATGAATATGAGAAAGGTTTGTTTTGTTTCCTTTGGAATCATCCCAAATCAGTCATGCATACGTGCGGAGTATTCTGTAGTCTGGAGACTTGCAACCTTCATCCTATATGTATCCCTAGCACATCAAGCCACTGATTGATTTGTTCAAGGAGAAGGAGTTCCTTCATAACAACTAGTCATGACTTATGTTAGGACTTCGTTATCCTCGATGATGGTTCCCCACCTGAACTCGGTAGTGTTTTATTATAAGACTACTATGTGGTCATGCTTGTCTCGAACAACATGTTCACATGTTTGTAGCAGAACCCGCTCATGTTTTGGAGCTCACTACCATAGTCCACCTCCCGAGTATCTCGCAACATCATCTCGTTGATTGTGTTGCACCCTTCCCTTTTCAGACATGCTGAGTCTGGAGTATCCTATTACCAATCGGATCTGAATCTCAGGCAGATATGATGGTTGGAACATTCCCAACCGTTGCATTTTGTTCCCAGCTTGCACCCCATTGTGCCAATTTCCATGGGCTGCCCCTCTCAGTAATTGATGTCTAGGATCGCCTTCAACGGTGGTCCTACCATGGGTCCCATCCATTTCCGGTGATAAGCAAAAGTCATCCATTGCGTTGTCTTCAACAAGGTAGTCCACATCAACCATTCTAGTCTAAGCAAGCCATTTCTTTGAACTCCTTCAAACAATCATTTCAGAATTTCCTTAGGCTGGTATAAAGTGTTTCAATGATCTTTGTATCAAAAGTAATTCTTTTTGCCACTTAAGGGAATAGTTCCTCGCGTCACCTCCCCTGAGGTGCCCCGTTTTGGAATCATGGCAATTTCCCTCGCTACTTTGAAACCCTCGTTGAATTGCTTCTTATGTCGCTCCTCATGCATGCTTCACTTCTCAGCTCCAGAGATGTTTCCATGTCACATCCCATGAGTTGATCTTGTGATCATTAGGATGATCCTAAATTGTTCGAACCTCAAGAAGATCGATTCTGCTAAAATCCCCTCCTTCCTTCTCGTTGCTATGTTGGATGTAGTTCCCAAGGCAAGAAGTCGAGATCAAGGTGATGCAATGAACCAACATCCTCGAGAAAGACATTTGGATCATGAATATGGTGTTAGCTTGTGACCCCTTTGACTTCTTACCTCACGTCTTGAATCTCGGGACGAGATTCTTGTTTAGTGGGGGTGAGCTGTCACAGCCCCAGATCGGCCTTGCTTGACTTTGCTTGCTCATCATGTCATCATGTTTAAATTTCTAAGAAACTTGAAATGGGGATTGCCTAAACCCTAGCATTAAAGGAATTCACTAGGTTCAACCAAAATATTTCCAGTAAATCCAAATGACTTCCAAAAATGTTCATCATTCTTGGAAAATCTTTGAACAAGATAACAGAGGTGATGCACATTTTTCCATGACATATTGGGCTCTGGATTTAAATCATACCTTATTTGCATTTGGGCATTTAAATTTTATATATTATATTAAATGTCCAAATATTCATGAACTGAAATTCTGGTTATTGGAAATAATCCAAATAGTGGCCACAAGCAGTCTCATGAT
Source organism: Aegilops longissima (assembly GCA_021605205.1). Lineage (NCBI taxonomy): Eukaryota > Viridiplantae > Streptophyta > Magnoliopsida > Poales > Poaceae > Aegilops > Aegilops longissima. The sequence continues at coordinate 132,813,012 of CM038678.1, forward strand.
TTTTGAAAGTGCATAGGTATTTTTAATAAAGCCCTAAAAATTTACAGAATAATAGAAAACTGAAATAATTAGAAAAAGGAGAGAGAGAAAGGATCCAGCCACTTACCTGGCGCAGCCCACCTGGCAGCCCACCGGCGCCCCCAAGATCTGTGCTGGCCCGTGCGATCATCGCCTACTCGCCAAGAGGCGAGGAGGGACACGACGCCGCGCGCCCGAGCTCGCCACGCCACCACCTGCTGCTCGCGCATCGCTGGTCACCGCTTCGACACATGAACGCCTCCACAGTGTCGCCCGATCCGCCTGACCTCTCACTCGCCCCACCCGCTCTCGCCCGCTTCCCCACGGACCCGGCGCTCTTTGTCGCCGCCGTTCATTGTTATGCCGTAGCCACCGCATCCCCCTCGACATGTCTCCACGCCCTAGAGCTCCGCCTCGTCGCCTACATCGTCCTCGACGAGTCAAGCAACCAGGGGCGCGCCGTAACGCCGCCATCAACGTCGTCTTCACCTCCGGCCACCGGAGATCGCCTTCGCTGCCCCGATCCCTCCAGCCCTTCCCCGAGCCCTCTGCGCTTCCCCACGTGACCGCTGTGAGCTCCCGCCCCAAACCCCTCTCTTCCCCGCCTCATTTGCGCCGCGTAGCCCTAGTTTCACCGGAGCCGATAGCTCCTCCCCGCCGGCCATGCCGCCATCACTCTGACGCGCGCAAGCTCGCCTCCGAGCACGTCAACGCACTCACGGAGTCTCCAGGAGCTCGAATCACCCGCCCGTTAGGCCTACCCTGCACCGTAGCCGCAACCCCGTGCACACCCGAAATCCGTCCGACGACACGAGCTTGATTCCGGCAAGCTTGTGTCGTCCCAGCCCCTCCCACCTGCCCTAGCAGATGTGCGCGAACGCTAGCTCGCCGTAGAGCCAAACCCCGCCGCAAACCGCCGCCTGTAGTGCGAGCCCGAGCAATTCCGGCGTGCCTCCGCCGTGTTCCATGGTCGCCGCCGGCCAAATTCCGGCGAAGCCGACGTGGCGCTATCATTAGCCACTGATGACGCCCTAACTAACCCACCTAGCTCACTGACACCTGGGACCCACGCCCTAAATAATCTAGGTTTTATTTCTATTTAGATTAGTTTATAATCACGCGGGACCCACCAGTCAGAGTTGACCGTGCTGACGTGGTTGTTGACTGACCCACATATGTTCAGGACCCGAGACAGCTACAGGTCACTGACCAGTGGATCCCACTGGTCAGGTTTGACCTAGACCCGCCTATTGACCTCCTGAGGTCAGCATGACCTAATGCTGACGCAATAACTCATTTTCTGGATTTAATTTAATCCAGGAAATTCCAGAAAATATCCTAAACTTCTAAAATTCATAGTAATTTGACCGTAGCTCAGTTTGAAATAATTTATATATGAAAAATTATTAGAAAAATCCAATCTATCCATCTGTACCATTTTCATGCATGTTTGATCAAGTTAACTTCACTGTTTAGGATGAAACATGAATAGGACAACTTTGATAATAGTTTTGGAGTTGGGATTTGATATAGTTATGAATTCCACTTCAATCAAAATGACTTGCTGTTGCATTAACCCAAATCACGGCATATTGCCATGTCATGACCATGCATCATATTGCCGCATTGCACTGATTGTGTTTCTTCCTTGTTTGTCGGTGCTTGTTCCCTCTCAGTAGGCGTATCCCGACGATGAGTTCGATGACACGAATGAAGAACTATATTATCTTCAGAAGTGCCAGGCAAGCAAAACCCCCTTGTTCACTCCGATACAATCCCACTCTCTCGCTCCTGCTCTCTTTTACTGCATTAGGACAACAACGATTCATCTGTTACTTGCTGCGGTAGTTGAACCCCTTTATCCTCTGCATGACCTGTCATTCCATAGTAAATAGATGAAACCAACTAGCATGAGTAGGAGTTGTTTCAGCCCTGTTGTGCCTACTCATTCATGCTTGTTTGTCATGCCTGCTACTACTTAGAGTTGAGTCAGGTCTGATTCATCGGAATGAATCGGAAGTGTGTAAACATGTCCTACTGTGTGTGAGCTAAGTGTGTGAACATGATTTGGTAAAGGTAACGGTGAGAGGCCATGTAGGAGTACATGGTGGGTTGTCTCATTGAAACCGTCCTCAGGAACTGAGTTCTGTGTTTGTGATCCATGAAACAGTTACTACCACGCATTGGGCCCGAAACCAATGGACCCTCTCGGCTTCTTAACCACCCTTGTTCTTTGTCCGGGGAGTTGCAACTAGTTTACGGTGTTTGTAGGATATGTGTTGGAGGCCATGCGTAGCGCTGACCCTAGGGGTGGGCTATGATGCGGTAGATACACCATGGCCCGGTGTACCGAATGCCCGTTTGGTATCTCGGGAACCCTGCACACATCGTCAGGGCCGTTAGTGGAAACCTCGGCCGGACTCCCTGCGGATGGAACCCGAATAGGCGATAAACCTGGACTAGAGACTTGAGTGTTTAGGTAGGCTGTGGCCGACACCCACGTTGGGCTTCCGCTTGAAGGTTGCCGAGTACATGTCGTGTAAACAGCGGTAAGTGGTGAGAGCGTGTGTGAAGAAGTACACCCCTGCAGGGTTAATATGATCTATTCGAATAGCCATGTCCATGAAAAGGACTTACGGGTTGCCTATATCAGTTCATAGACAAGTGAAAGTGGATACTCTAAAATGCGCAAGATAAGCGTGAGTGCTATGGATGGCGTTCTCGTAGGGAGACGGGAGCGGGTCCATAGTGGTGTATTGATATGGTGAATATGTGGACTCGTGTGTGCCATCTCAAAAGAGTTACTTGCAGTCGTAGTTCAGGTTAGCCACCGAGTCAAAGCTGGCTTGCTGCTGTTAAACTCCACCACCCCCCTTTTGATAATGATGCATATGTAGTTAGTTCTGATGTAAGTCTTGCTGAGTACATTTGTACTCACGTTTGCCTATTGTATGTTTTTGCAGAGAGGCGTCGGTCTAGCTAGTAGTTCAGCGTGGACTTGACGTTTAGCTTGTTACCTCAGCTACGATCTTGTGCCCTCGGCGAGATCTGGTAGATAGTCGGGCTTCTCACCTTTTTAATTTGTAGATGTCGTACTCAGACATGTTAAGCTTCCGCTTGTGCTTTGTACTTGTATGCTCTGAGTGTTGGGTCATGAGACCCATGTTTGTAATATCTCGCTCCTCGGAGCCTAATGAATAAATATTTTAGTCGTAGAGTTATGTTGTGATGCCATGTTGTATTTACACATATTGAGCATATTGTGTGTATGTTTGAAATGCTTGGTATGTGTGGGATCCGATAATCTAGTTGTTTATCCTTGGCAGCCTCTCATATGGGAAATGTAGTCTAGTGCTTCCTGGCGATAGTAGTCCGCTACTGACTGGTTCACGGAGTCCTGCTAGCCCAGCACTACTGCTCTGGACACTTGACTGGCCGGGCATGTGTTTCACTTCGTTCTCGTGTTCATCCCTTTGGGGAAATGTCACGCGGTGACATCCGAGTCCTGCCTAGCCTGCTACAGCCCGGGTTACGAGTCTGTTAGCCAGTGCTACAGCCCGGATTCACACGTTGATGACCGACATGCTCGATGTGATTCATGTATGCCTGTCCCCATGGGTTAGTGCCGCCGGGTTCACGACTAGCCATGTCGGCCGGGTTCTCTGTCATATGGATGCTAGCGACACTATCATATCGTGAGCCAAAAGGCGCAAACGGTCCCAGGCCATGGTAAGGCAACACCCGTGGGAATACCGTGCGTGAGGCCGCAAAGTGATACGAGGTGTTTCCGGCTAGATCGATGTGACTTGGAATCGGGGTCCTGACACTATCCCTAGGTGGTTTTGGTAATTCATAACAACATATAGCTCATTGAGCTAATGCTATTCCAAGACTAATATTTCAGGAAATATAAATGAATGGCATGGCATGGATGATGAAAGTGGATCCCTCAGAATATTAAGGACAAAGGATTGGCTCAAGCTCAAAAGCTCAAGACTCTACATTTTACATTTTAGTGATCCAAGATCACATTGAGTCTATAGGAAAAGCCAATACTATCGAGGAGGAAGAGGTGTTGCTTAATGAGCCTCTTCTTCATGTGCTTAGTGATATGCTCCAAAACCCTCAACTACTTTCTCACATCCACATATGACCTAAACCTAAAGTCAAATTCGGCCCCACCGATTCTTTCTATCCGGCGCCACCGAGTTCAAATGTCATAGCCACTACCACAAACCCTAGGCAAATCGGTTTCACCGATAGGGATCTCGGTCTCACCGAGATGGGATTGTAATCTCTCTGTTTCCCTTCGTAACGTTTCGGTCTAACCGAAGTGAAAGATCGGTCCCGCCGAGATCGCAATGTAAACTCTTTGTTTCCCTTTCGTAACTTTTCGGTCTCACCGAAAGAGCGAATCGGTCCCACCGAGTTTACCTGACCAACTCTCTGGTTAGCTAATTACCAAAATCGGTCTCACAGAGTTTGTGTAATCGGTCTCGCCGAGATTACGTTATGCCCTAACCCTAACCATATCGGTCCTACCGAGTTGCATGTCAGTCCCACTGAAAACTCTAACGGTCACTAGGTTTACTGAATCGGTCCGACCGAGTTTGTTGATTTGGTCCCACCGAGTTTGATAAACTGTGTGAACGGTTAGATTTTGTGTGGAGGCTATATATACCCCTCCACCTCCTCTTCATTCATGGAGAGAGCCATCAGAACAAACCTACACTTCCAACTTACCAGTTCTGAGAGAGAACCACCTACCCTTGTGTTGAGGCCAAGATATTCCATTCCAACCACATGAATATTGATCTCTAGCCTTTCCCAAGTTGCTTTCCACTCAAAACTTCTTTCCACCAAATCCAAATCCTGTGAGAGAGAGTTGAGTGTTGGGGAGACTATCATTTGAAGCACAAGAGCAAGGAGTTCATCATCAACACACCATTTGTTACTTCTTGGAGAGTGGTGTCTCCTAGATTGGCTAGGTGTCACTTGGGAGCCTCCGACAAGATTGTGGAGTTAAACCAAGGAGTTTGTAAGGGCAAGGAGATCGCCTACTTTGTGAAGATCTACCGCTAGTGAGGCAAGTCCTTCGTGGGCAACGGCCATGGTGGGATAGACAAGGTTGCTTCTTCGTGGACCCTTCATGGGTGGAGCCCTCCGTGGACTCGCGCAACTGTTACCCTTCGTGGGTTGAAGTCTCCATCAACGTGGATGTACGATAGCACCACCTATCGGAACCACGACAAAAACATCCGTGTCTCCAATTGCGTTTGAATCCTCCAAACCCTTCCCTTTACATTCTTGCAAGTTGCATGCTTTAATTTCCGCTGCCTATATACTCTTTGCATGCTTGCTTGAATTGTGTGAAGATTGCTTGACTTGTGCAAAAATAGCTAAAATCTGCCAAAGTCTAAAATTGGGAAAAGGTTAAGTTTTTAATCGGTCAAGTATTCTAATCACCCCCCCTCTAGACATACTTCAAGGTCCTACAAGTGGTATTAGAGCTTTGGTCTCCATTTTCTTTGATTTCCATAGCTTTTGGTGGTCATAGCCTTGGTTTCACAACCTAGGAGAGTATGGCGTCTAGCGACGGAAATTATCATCGTAGAGGTCCTTACTTTGATGGCACTAATTTTGCTAGTTGGAAGCATAAGATGAAAATGCATATTCTCAGACATAACCCCGCTATTTTGGCTACTGTGTGTATTGGTTTGCAAGGTGAATTCTTTGATGGGAGAGAACCGAGCCGTGAAGCTAGCACGGAAGAGTTGAAGATGCTGCAATACAACGCTCAAGCTTGCGATATCCTCTTCAATGGCTTGTGCCCCGAAGAGTTCAACAAAATCAGCCGTCTTGAGAATGCAAAGGAAATTTGGGATACTTTGATTGATATGCATGAAGGTACCGACTTCGTCAAGGAATACAAGTTGGATGTGCTCCAAAGTCAGCTTGACAAGTTCAAAATGAAGGATGGTGAAGGTGTCGCTGAAATGTACTCTAGGCTTGCTCTTATCACAAATGAGATTGCGGGCTTAGGAAGCGAAGAGATGACCGACAGATTCATCATCAAGAAGATCCTAAGAGCATTGGAAGGAAAATATGATACCGTGTGCACATTGATCCAAATGATGCCAAATTACAAAGATCTCAAGCCAACGGAAGTCATTGGAAGAATTGTTGCTCATGAGATGTCACTCAAGGATAAGGAGGAACTTCACAACAAGTCAAGTGGTGCTTACAAAGCCTCATGTGAAGCCCCCACATCATCAAGTGAGAAACAAACCTTCAATGAAGAATTGAGCTTAATGGTGAAGAACTTCAACAAATTCTACAAGAGTAGAAGCAAAGAAAGAAGCTCTAAGTCAAGGTCCTACAATGACAAAAAATCTTCTAGTCGAAAGCGCAATTGCTACAATTGTGGGAGACCGGACACTATTCAATGAGTGTACGGCACCCTACAAAGAAGAAAGATTCTCCCAAGAGAAGAAGTAGAAGAGAAGAATCACCACCAAGAGAGAGAAGGAGTAGAGATGATCGTTATGAATGAAGACCCTCACGGAGAAGCAAGGATTCGGAAAGGAAGGACAAGTCATCAAAGAGCTACACAAAACGAAGACATCAAGCTCACGTTGGTGAATGGGTATCCGGCTCCGACTCCGACAATCACTCCGAGAGAAGCTATCACTCCGACTCTGAATACACTCAAGATGAAGGTGTTGCCGGTCTAGCACTTGTGTCAACCAACTCCTACAACATATTTGATTCACAAAATGAAGGAATTGGAAGATGATTCATGGCCAAAGGTCCTAAGGTAACACACCCCGAGTATGTGGATTTTAATAGTGATGAAGATGACTTGCTAGGTGATGATGATTTACTTGTTGACAACTCTAGTGATGAATACTATGATGAAACATCAATTAATCATGCTAATCAAGATGAAACGAATGACAATGATAAGGAGAAGATTGAGCTTCTAACTAAAGAACTAAACACTCTTAAGTTAGCTCATGAAACTATCTTCGAAGATCATCGAGAACTTTTAAGGGCTCATGAGAAGTTACACTTTGAAAAACTCAATCTTGAGCAAGAGCATGAGTTCCTAAAAGAAATCAATGATGATCTCCGTAAGAAAAGTTCTTCTTACATTGCCAAGCGTTTACTCTTATCTACTTACATGCCTCAAGTCAAGTCTAGTAACAAGAACAAGAAAGATTCTTCCTCTAGTAGTAACAATAACAATGCTAAATCCAATATTGTTGCTTCTAGTAGCTCTCTTGATTCCACTAATGATTCTCTTAGCCAAGTTACACTTGAGCAAGAAAACAGCTTATTGAAGGGAATTATAGAGAAAGGTGTATACAAGAGCCTTGCGGGAGTAAGCAATTCGAGGAAATTATGCAAGCAAGGAAGGCACCGAAGAATCAAGGTGTTGGCTTTGAACGGAAGTTCAATGCCAATGGAGTTGAGTGGGAAGAAGATCAATACCCCAAGACAAAGTTTGTTCCTCAACAAGAGAAGTATGATCCTACTTCCTTCAAGGGAACACAAGCACAAGATGATCTTCCACCACAAGACCACAAGAACAAAGGCAAGGACAAGCTTCAAGAGGAGATTGATGCATTTTAAGAAGCACCTAAGGCCTTGGTCAAGTGGGTTCCCAAGACTTCGTCAAGTTCTACTTCATCAAGTACAACTACTACACCAAGGATTCCCATCAAGATGATGTGGATCCCGAAGAAGAAGAACTAGAGAGCTCTTGAGGGTGACTCCGCCAACATTCTTCACTCATATCATTATGGAAAGGACAAGTACAATCATCTTCCATATCTTGCACTAGTTTAAGGAGTCACAAACCCTCGTGTTAAAAGGTAAGGCAAGGGACAAGGTAACCTAATGTTTTCATGGACATCATTTTGTGTGTGCATCACTCTATGTCTATGGATATACTTGCTTGTTCCTTGTGGGACTAACCCATGTAGGTATTTAAAGTGCAACTCACTCCAAAGGTTTGCTCCAAATGATCTACATCAACATAGAGCATCCACATCTTAAACACCTACATGAAGTCATCATCGACAAAATTCAAGGTTAGTTCATCCCTCTAAGGGGGGATCTCACATCTAGGGGGAGCTTAACTCTAAGAATTGAGTCAAAGCAACTCTAATGATGTGAACACATAAATTCTTTATGTAAAAGTGGTAACCCCACTTGAGCTTAAACGATGAGTATGACCTATGATCAAATGTTCTCATTTGACTCCTAAGTCAATATACTCATATATAGATGACCTAGTCATCGCCAATTGTTTGATAGATGCTAGAATTGGTTGTGCATGCTTGGTCACATATTTCATTTGTCATTTTATTGTGTGAGCATGTTGGTTGCATATTTTACTCATTCGAGGACATCCACTTGTTGTTTTGATTGATTGGTTTCTTTTTCTTTGGCCAAGTGGATGGACAAGAATTCCTAAGAACCTTCTCTAGCTATCTATGCTTTTCTCGTCTCAAACTCTATTCATGCTACATCACAAAATTTGATCAAGTCAGGTTCGAACCACTCTGTGTGAGGAGCACTTGGAGTCCCCGATTCGTCATAGACTTAAACATCCAAAACTTCTTTGTGATTTTCGGTCTGACCGATTCATCCATTTCGGTCATACCGAGATCACTAAGTCGGTCTAGGTTTTCATGTCGGTGCAACCGATTTGAACTTTTCGGTCACACTGAGTTGCTGTAACTGTTAACAGTTATGCATCTCGGTGCCACCGAGTTGTTCCACTCGGTCACACCGACAGTGTCGGGCTATATATTCACACGGGCAAATTTTGGAAAACTTTCTCCGAAACTCTTCGCCCGCGCATAGCTCGCTCTGCCTACTAGGTCTCTGGATCGTCGACAGCCGCCTCCTGTCGCTGGTCTCCGCCACCGTCAACGGATTTCATCTCCGCCGTTGCCGTCGTAGCGAGTTCACCGCCGAACTAGGGTATGAACTCGATCACAGTGTTATCCTCGTCTGATTCTCAGCACATTGTGTTCATAATGCTTCTTGCCATGATTGAAACACCTCTATCCATTCAAAACAATCCTTAGAATAGATGTGATTCAAAAATTTAGGGTTAGGTTTCCGCTGAAACCATCTCGGACCCACCGAGTTGAAAAAACTCGGTCCCACCGATTTGGCTAACGCCATTGCACTAGTAACTCTCGGTCTGACCGAGAATTGCTAATCGGTGTGACCAATTTTAAAACTTTGTGAAACCCTAGCAGTCTCGGTGCCACCAAACTGTGACTCGATCTGACCGAGTTCACTAGTTTAGGTTCCAAAACTGCTTCGGTATCACCGAGTTTGAAAATCGGTAGATCCGAAATGCTTTCTGTGGAAAACTAAAACTAAGTTTTTTGAATCATTCTTTTGCAAAAATATCTGCATTTTGTGATGCTCATCCACTCTACCTCATCTATAACTATTCACAGGGTCAGCAGTCAGTGTGTGCAGCATGTCAAACCTAAGTGACAGCCAGAACAAGTCAGAAGAGCAGATTCACATGAGTGAGGGCACTAGTCCCTCTAGCAGCTCAGATGAGGGGAGCAGAAGCACTCCCAGCAATTTGCCCAAAGCTGCCACTAGGACAAGGAAGAAGAGAACCTCAGAGTCTGAGGATGAGGATTATGTGGCAGTTGAGGATGAGGCTATTTCAAAGAAGAAAGTACTCAAGAAGGAGTATAGCTCAACTGCAGTAAAGCCAGGGATGAAGATCAAAAGACCTGCAGGAAGACAACCACTGTCCAAAGCCAGAGTCTCCACTCAAGCATCTTTGGAATCTCAACCCAAAGATCCTGCTGCAGAAGGAAAGAAAAGGAAGGAAAGGGTCAAGAAGACCATGGCCAAAGTAATAGGAAAGCCTTCCATGATGGAAGAAGAGGAAGAAGAAGAGGTTGCTGCACCAGCACCCAAGGCACAAAAGCTGGTGGGTGATGCTATAAAGTCAGGGGCTGCAATTTCAAAGACCAAAGAAGCACCCAAAGCTGCCTCCAAGCCCAAGAGTGCACCTAAGAGGAATACCAGGAGTATACCAGCTGCTGAAAAGAACAAGGCCCCAATGCCTGATGTTGCTGTTGAGGAAGATGATGAAGGGCAAGTCCTAAGGAAGCTCAAACCCAAGATTCCAGACCACAATGATGCTCATCCTGTGGCTGAAAACATGAAGATCAGGAGAGACTTAGGGTTGAGGCTATGGAGAGAGTCAGATCCATATGCCACCAGGAGAAGGACTGCTGTAGATTACAGGTTCCACACCAAGGAGCAGCAGGACTTCTATGAGACCATCTTGTTGGACAAAAAGCCCATAGTGTGTGATATGAAGTGGGTCGACTGGACCTACATACAGGAAAATTAAGAACACTATCCTGGAGTGTATGACAGCTTCAGTGCGTGTGGAGTTGTAGACTTTGTTGGGCAGAAGCTCACAAAGTGGAATGAGGAGCTCATTATGTAATTCTACTCCACAGCACATTTCTATCCAGATGGCAGGATAGTTTGGATGTCTGAAGGAACGAGATACCAATCAACCATTGAGGAATGGGCAAGTCTGATCAATGCCCCAAAGGAGAGTGAAGATGACTTGGACGTTTATGCCAAGAAGAAGATGGATCATAACTCTATGTCACAGATGTACAAGGAGATCCCAGATGAGGCACTTGAGAGTTTCAAGTTTGGGTCAGTTCATTTTCTTCTGTCAGGGCTGCCTACGATCAACTGGATCCTAAGGCACACTTTGTTGCCCAAATCAGGTGACCACAACATGATCAGAGGGCATGCAATTAATTTGCTACACATATTTGATGTGCCCCAAAAATTCAAGGTCATGAGCCTCATAGTTGAGACTATCAAGAGGACAGCAGCAGACCAAAAGAGAAGCTGTGGATATGCCCCACAAATTCAGGAGTTGATTAACTCAAAGATGGGCACAGGGAAGTATCTGTTGGATAAGGAACACTTAGTTCTCTATCCTGACATTGAGGACAATCAAGTTGTCATGACTGAGAATGAACCATCATCAGTACAAGCTCAAGAAAAGAAGGAGAAGGCAAGGAAAGAGAAGGCTGCCAAGATGCCAACTCTAGCAGAGGCATCTGAGTACTTTTTGAAGAACAAGCAGGACCAGCTTGGTTACTTGATAGCATCAAATCTGCGGATTGAGAAGGGGTTGGCCACCCTAACTCAAAACCAGGAGAGCACAGGAAAGAATCATGGAACAAAAATTCTATGATCTTGATGTCAAAATAACGAGATTGATCGGTTGTGGAGCAGCTACAGGATGACATGCGAGGAGAGGAAGGGCAGGACAACAAGCTGATGCATTTGCTAGAGTGCCTCGAGCTCAGAGATCAGCTGAGAGTCGATTACAGACACGAGTCACTTCATCTGCTCCAGCTACAGCTCCAGTAAGAACCAGCTCCAAAGACCAACTCCTTTAGCTCCTTCCACATCAACTGAAGTCTTCGTCCAAGGAGACATCTCTACGCCACCAGCAGAAGACCAAGCCTAAGAGACGATATAGTCCTATGCATTTTCTAGGAACTTTTTGGTAACTTGTTGCCAAAGGGGGAGAAAAATGTATAGATCATAGGGCTTCGAGAGAGAGAGAGTTTGCTTTTGTTCTCTCTTGTCTTCTTGGTTGAACTTTGTTTGCCTTTGATTGCTTGAGATACTATGCTATACTATGCTATTACCTGTGAGACATTGATGATCATGTGTTTGATCATAAGCTACACTTATGCTTGTTAGATGATATTATCTTACTTACCTTTATATGATCATTCACTGTGCTTGGTGATGAGTTCATGTATTCAATCCTTATTATTTTGAGCGCTCCACCAAGATGTATGTGCCATGGAAGAGTAACCCATGAGCCTAATTCCTTGTGCATTTGCAGTCCAAAGCAAATCTTACAATATGCACAAATTTAGGGGGAGGTCTTGCTTATCACATACTTCTCAAAGCGACGATGTTTTTCAATCTTATTATCATTTGTCCAAGCTTTGATCTATATGTTGTCATCAATTACCAAAAAGGGGGAGATTGGAAGTGCAACTATCCCTAGGTGGTTTTGGTAATTCATAACAACATATAGCTCATTGAGCTAATGCTATTCCAAGACAAATATTTCAGGAAAGCTCAATGAATGGCATGGCATGGATGATGAAAGTGGATCCCTCAAAATATTAAGGACAAAGGATTGGCTCAAGCTCAAAAGCTCAAGACTCTACATTTTACATTTTAGTGATCCAAGATCACATTGAGTCTATAGGAAAAGCCAATACTATCAAGGAGGGATGAGGTGTTGCTTAATGAGCCTCTTGCTTCATGTGCTTAGTGATATGCTCCAAAACCCTCAACTACTTTCTCACATCCACATATGACCTAAACCTAAAGTCAAACTCGGCCCCACCGATTCTTTCTATCCAGCGCCACCGAGTTCAAATGTCATAGCCACTGCCACAAACCCTAGGCAAATCGGTTTCACCGATAGGGATGTCGGTCTCACCGAGATGGGATTGTAATCTCTCTGTTTCCCTTCGTAACGTTTCGGTCTAACCGAAGTGAGCGATCGGTCCCACCAAGATTGCAATGTAAACTCTCCATTTCCCTTTCGTAACTTTTTGGTCTCACCGAAAGAGCGAATCGGTCCCACCGAGTTTACCTGACCAACTCTCTGGTTAGCTAATTACCAAAATCGGTCTCACCGAGTTTGTGTAATCGGTCTCAACGAGATTACGTTATGCCCTAACCCTAACCATATCGGTCCTACCGAGTTGCATGTCAGTCCCACCGAAAACCCTAATGGTCACTAGGTTTACTGAATCGGTCTGACCGAGTTTGTTGATTCGGTCCCACCGAGTTAGGTAAATTGTGTGTAACGGTTAGATTTTGTGTGGAGGCTATATATACCCCTCCACCTCCTCTTCATTCGTGGAGAGAGCCATCAGAACAAACCTACACTTCCAACTTACCAGTTCTAAGAGAGAACCACCTACCCTTGTGTTGAGGCCAAGATATTCCATTCCAACCACATGAATCTCTAGCCTTTCCCAAGTTGCTTTCCACTCAAAACTTCTTTCCACCAAATCCAAATCCTATGAGAGAGAGTTGAGTGTTTGGGAGACTATCATTTGAAGCACAAGAGCAAGGAGTTCATCATCAACACACCATTTGTTACTTCTTGGAGAGTGGTGTCTCCTAGATTGGCTAGGTGTCACTTGGGAGCCTCCGACAAGATTGTGGAGTTGAACCAAGGAGTTTGTAAGGGCAAGGAGATCGCCTACTTCGTGAAGATCTACCGCTAGTGAGGCAAGCCCTTCATGGGCGACGGCCATGGTGGGATAGACAAGGTTGCTTCTTCTGGACCCTTCGTGGGTGGAGCCCTCTATGGACTCACGCAACCGTTACCCTTCGTGGGTTGAAGTCTCCATCAACGTGGATGTACGATAGCACCACCTATCGGAACCACGACAAAAACATCCGTGTCTCCAATTGCGTTTGAATCCTCCAAACCCTTCCCTTTACATTCTTGCAAGTTGCATGCTTTAATTTCCGCTGCCTATATACTCTTTGCATGCTTGCTTGAATTGTGTGAAGATTGCTTGACTTGTGCAAAAATAGCTAAAATCTGCCAAAGTCTAAAATTGGGAAAAGGTTAAGTTTTTAATCGGTCAAGTATTCTAATCACCCCCCTCTAGACATACTTCAAGGTCCTACAACTACTCCACCGAACATTTAAAGTAATACCGAATGTTAATTCATGTCGGAGGGGTCCTGAAGTTTGGCTTCACTGTATCCTTCTCTGGCTGGATCGGTGAAATCTCAAAGCAGAAAGATCCAAGTTGTGACATGGTCGGAAGATTATAACGTGAACACTCTCGTGTATTTGCATCAAAACAAATGGTTGTGCTTGTATTTTGTTCAATAGTTTCAACAGTTGGAGAGCACCCAGGTAAACCTTTGGCATTGGGGGGCACATCAAACCCTCAGCCCCGAGGATGGACTACTCCCTCCTCATAATGGTGGCCGCCGAGATGATGAAGATGGCCACCGGTGATGATTTCCCCCTCCGGGAGGGTGCCGGAACGGGGTCTAGATTTTGTTTTCGGTGGCTACAGAGCCTTGCGGTGGCGGAACTTCTGGTCTAGGTTAACCCCGAGGGTTTTTGGAATATTTGGGAACTTATAGGGTAAAGAGGGGGTGCAGGAGGCCACTGAGGTGGGCACAACCCACCTGGGCACGCCCTGGTGGGTTGTGCCCCCCTAGGGGCACCCCCAGGTGCTGCTCTGGCCCATCGGGAGTCTTCTGGTCCATAAAAAATCCACAAAAAGTTTCACGGTGTTTGGACTCTGTTTGATATTGATTTCCTATGATGTAAAAAACAAGCAAAAAATAGCAACTGGCACTGGGCACTGAGTCAATAGGTTAGTCCCAAAAAATGATATAAAGTTGCTATAAAATGATTGTAAAACCTCCAAGAATGATAATATATTAGCATGAATACTTCATAAATTATAGCTACATTGGAGACGTATCAGCGTGCCGAGGCGCTCCACCCATGCCGACGAGCCAAGAACCAGTTGCGTCGTGGCGCGGCTCCGCACATTTGGCAGAATGCCCTCTATGTCAACGCGAACGCGGTAGCGAAATGGCCGCCGTGTCGCCTGAAGCTGCATATTCCAGGGTGAGAGCCTGAGCGAAAAATCTCTACCATGCACCTCGCCGAGCCTCATCGCGGTGTCCCGCGCAGCTCTGCGGCGACGATCTTCGTCCTTTCATAGAGACTGCTCTACCCCGCTATCCTCCTCCCGTAGACGTCGCTAGGGCCTTTGGCCTCACGGGCGGTGGGTGCTGAGGAACGATGGGGACAATACCGCCTGCGAATCAGAATCTCTCGGGCAAGAGACCTATGGAGGACACTGCATTCAGATCCGGCACAGCCGTGTCCGATCAGGAGGCAATGATAGAGGAACTTAGATTGAAGCAAGATGATCTCCAAGAGGTAGTGGTGGAGGACGAGGAACTGCCGGCAAAGGCGACCCGCTGGATGGCAATTGCAAGGGTTCACATGGAGAAGCCCTATAGTCAGTATTGGTTCTACAAGAACATGAGGGTGGCATGGGATCTGGCAAAGGAAGTAAAGATCAGGCCGTTAGAAGAGAACCTGTACACGCTGCAATTTTCGTGTCTTGGGGACTAGGAACGCGTGATGGAGGAGGGACCGTGGACGTTCAAGAGGAAAGCAGTAGTTTTAGCCCCCTATGATGGATACACAAAGCCATCAACAATTGAGCTCAATAGGATAGATATATGGATGCAAATCCATGATCTTCCAAATGGGTTCTTCTCAAAGATCAGGGCACTTTCTGCAACTGTTGGTGAGTTTATTTATGCTGAGCCAAAATCACAAGATTTCGAAGGGAACTTTGCTCGTGTTTGGGTGAAGATAGACGTGATCAAACCTCTGAAGAACGACGTCTCTTTGGTGATCAAGAAGAAAGATGCTTTGCAGCGAGTGATATTTAGGATTAAATTTGAACGGCTACCCAACTGGTGTGCAGTTTGTGGGTATCTCGGACATCTGTTTAAGGAGTGCGGTGATGGGGTTCATCCCCCGAAAGCACTAGTCTTTAAGGATTTTAAAGCCTCATGGTTCAAGGGTCTAGGTCGAGGGCCAGGAGAAGGAAGGGGTTCAGGAGGAAATAGAGGGAGAGGCAGATCAGGCCGCGGGGCAGGACATGGAGGCGCTAAGTTCCAAAACACCAAGGTCTATGGTGACCCTCTCCATGACACTGCAATGGAGGATGTTGACGCT
The DNA here is from genome assembly GCA_021605205.1 of Aegilops longissima. Classification (NCBI taxonomy): domain Eukaryota; kingdom Viridiplantae; phylum Streptophyta; class Magnoliopsida; order Poales; family Poaceae; genus Aegilops; species Aegilops longissima. Next base: position 132,828,898 of record CM038678.1, read on the forward strand.
ACTAGAGAGATAGATGCCAGTCAAGCTGCTGCCATGCTGGCCATTAGAGGCCCTCCTCCCGCTGGCTCAGGGAACAATGCATTGTACTGCACCTGCAACTGTACCGCCTAGCCCGTCCAAGCAAGACCACAAGAGAACAAAGACCAAAGCGAATGATAAGCCAGCTCTGAAGAATATAACTTCAAGAACAAAACCATATGCGTGTTTGGCGGGCCTCCCAGGGGGGTCGCGCCTAGCGCATTGAGTATCCTAACTTGAAACTGTCGTGGGGCTGGCAAACCCGCGACAGTTCATGAGCTTCATGACCTCACGAGGCAACATGCCCCCTCTATCTTATGTATCCTTGAAACTCAAATAGAGGGCTCCAAGGTGGAGAATCTAGTAGGTACTCTAGGTTTTAATAAGAGTTATGCAATAAACAGTTCTGGTAGAAGTGGTGGAATAGGTATTTTTTTGGAAGGATGGAATAAAAGTTGAAGTTATTGGTTACTCGGAGTATCACATTGATGTTACTGTGGATGGTCTGGATGATATGCAGTTTAGGGCCACTTTCGTCTATGGAGAGGCCCGAGTGAGCGAATGATATAAGATGTGGAATATGCTCCAGGGAATTGTAGGCGTAAGCAATCTACCTTGGGTGGCCATGGGAGATTTTAACGAAGTAATACATGTGCATGAGCACGACGGCGTTGGCCAGAGAAGTCAAGCATAAATGGATGCATTCTGTGACACCCTTGATATGTGTGGTCTTTCAGATTTAGGCTACTCAGGGATCAACTGGACTTTTGAAAAGAAGGTTGTTGGAGGAACTTACACTAGAGTTAGACTTGACAGATGTGTTGCCACCTTAGAGTGGTTGTTGGCCTTCCCTCATGTCGTACTGGAGCACAAACAAGCAGCCATGTCCGACCATGTCCCAATCCTGCTGAGGCTAGAGGACGTGCATGCATGCAGACGGACCCCATGAGTCTTCAGATATGAGACATGCTGGGAATGGGACCCCACTCTCCATGCAGTAGTGGGAGGCAGTTGGACTAAAAGCTAAGGCAATACAGTTAATGCACTGCATGCAAAGCTACAGGAGCTATCTGGTGATCTGGGTACTTGGGACCGCAACCACTTTGGAAATATCAGGTAGGAGATCAACCTATTAAAGAAACAGCTACGTGGTCTGCATGAGATCCCAGGACGCTCAGGTCTGACGCATGCAGAGATCAAGGTGACAGACCATCGGGTGGAGCTGATGCTATGGCGACAAAGAGCAAGGTTGTATTGGTTAGCACATGGTGACAAAAATACCTTTTTTACCTCAGAGCGAGCCGACGGAAACAGAAAAAAAATATTAAAGCGATGTTACATCAAGATGGTCAGCTGATAGAGGATACAACCGAGATGGAGACCATGACAAACAGTTTCTACAAAGAACTATATACTTCCGAAGGTGTCGAGAATATGCACCAGGTACTTGATACAGTCCCATGCAAGGTAACATCCATTGGTGCGCGTCGGTCCTAAACAAACGGTTTTTTACCCCTTTCCGCGATGGCATTTGGAACCGTCGCCAAGTGAGTGTGGGTGATAGGGGGGTCCTTCCCACACGACCCAGAAACCGTCGGGGATAGGGAGCCTTGATGCATATAGTTGTCCCTATATAACCGTTTCCGATATCTCAAATATCCCAAACGCTTCATCCTTGCTACTTGTTTGTGCTCGCATTGCCATTGCAGTCGGAGTTTTGTGGTTCTGCCTAAAACAAGGCAGATTCCAGGCACGGGAGTTTTCCAGTTAGATTCTAGGCATGGGATTTTTACGATGCCTGGCACATCACAAATAGTTCATGATTATAAACCATGTACGATGGGTAGACAATCACACACATTTAGTTTTCCCGCACCGTATGTGATAGTGTCTGACATCACACACGCTTTGCAAACGGCAACTGTGTGCATGCTTGCACATGTTTCCTCTTTGTGAACCGTCTCAAATTATGTTGTATATCGCAAACATTTGTGTTTTAGCAACCGTGTGTGCCGTAATGACCTGCACAACGTAATTTCGCCCTAATTTAATTGCTGCTATTTAAAATTGTACCTAATTTAAACTTTAAAGTAGGCTATAGCTTTATTCATATCCATTAGGTTCAACAACCAATGCATTATTCGATTCACAGGTACATATGTTTAAGAATTACATAAGCACCAAATAAAGAATGATGTACCAGGGTTCTATACTTGTACTATTACAAATGGTAAAGAAAGAGGCGACAAACATTCCAGTTGCTGAACAAGGTGAAGCGAAATGGCCCTATTGTGCTCTCCTGGATGCAGAAGGCATGCAGGACTCTAGTCCAATCCCTTGTGATGGCCGGCCGCCAATCATGTAGTTCGAGAGGTAATCTTGAGGAAACTGCTTCAGGATCCACTGCAAAAGGAAAAAGATTCAGATATTGTCATCTAACACAACTCATTACGGGCAGTAAAAAGAAGGCTACAGGGTTCTTACTTACCATCCTGCAGTTCACTATTGTCTTGCATAAAGTGTAAACAAATAGTTCGACTGACATCTTTTGACCCATTTCAATAAAAATCTTTATCAGTCTCCTCACTTGATGCTAGTTCATGAATATCTCATTACCCCATACGTAGAAAGGGTCGAAGTGTGGATCTTTCGCAATGACATATGTTCCTAAAAGCACCAAGTTAATATTAGAAGCTAAACAACAATTGAAAAATGATGCAGTACAACACTCCATCTATCTCATTATATAAGATTTTATTACATGTATATCTAGACATCATCAGAACATTAAGGTAACACTCTTCCTTGTTGCTATGTAGCCTGGGATTGCATATTTAGTCATTCAGTACAATGCATGTTGCTAAAAACAATTGAAAAACGAAAAGGCATGTTAACTGCAATATCCTTAACAGCAACCAAATATCGTAATTCATATTGGTATTGTTGAAACTGTTATTGATGAAATTGAACTGCACGGCAAATAGTTGCACATATTGTCGGATCTGGGGTTCCGGCAAAACCCTTAAGGTTCGAACTCTAGGGTGCGCGCAAAGTTCTTTCCCTCCTACCGATCTACGCCCTAGCTCGCTAAGATCTCGCAGACGAACTCGACCAACTCGCTACACAGAAAGACACGAGATTTATACTGGTTCGGGCCACCGTTGTGGTGTAATACCCTACTCCAGTGTGGTGGTGGTGGATTGCATCTTGGGATGATGATGAACAGTACAAGGGGAAGAACAGCCTCCTGAGGTTGAGGCGTTCTTGTGCTTGTCAAACTTGTGCGGGTGAGGACTCGATGCCCCCTACTGTGGTATCTAGCTCTACTTATATAGGCCCTGGTCCTCTCCCAAAATATTGAGCGAGAAGGGAGCCAACAACGATGGGCAAATTTGAAAGGGGACAACTAGTACAAGCTATCCTGACAAAAGTGGTCTTCGCCTGCAAAAGGCTCTGGTGGTGACGCCGTCTTGGGCTCCATGGTGACCTCCATCTTGCCGTCCTGCTGGTCTTCGGTCTCGTTGCATCGATATGGAAACCTTTGCTTGATGCCTCGGTACTTCACGTCTGCGCCTGCCTCCTTAGCACCAAAGATGAAACAAGGATGCTGCGCGTGCTGGTGCCTGCCTGGCGCCCGCATGGTGTCGATCATCACTGCTCACATCACGAGAGCCTCACGAGGTTTGCCCTGCCTTGATATCTCCGCTCCTCGCGAGCCTACCGAGCGCGGCCGCTCCTGAGGAAGTCTTGCATCGTCCGCCTCGCAAGGCTTGGCCCCTCGCGAAGGTCTCGAACGCCTTGTCGATGAAGATAGGTCGTACGGACCGCTAGCTTAGCCATGCCGTGGGCCGCAGGCAGGCAAGTATGGGGACCCCGTGCCCAGAACGCCGACAGTAGCCCCCGGGCCCAAGGTGCGCTTGGGCTTGGCTTTGAGGCGAAGCCAAAGGTTAAGTACAGAGCGCCACGGGCCCCAAAAGCCTGCGGCCTCGGTTGACGTGTGGCGGTTGATTGGACGTGGGCGTCTCCGCTTCCCACGCTGCCTTAAAATCCGCCTGGCTACGAGGCTCCCGCAACCTACACAGTTATTCCTCCGCCGCCCGCGCCTTGCTTCCCCAATCTCCCTGCTTCCTTGAGACTCTGCTTCTCCTCTCCAATCTGACCTGCCTCCTGCCTGCTCCAACACCATGGCGCCGAAGCAAGCAGTCAAGGGGAAGAAGCCCTTGTTCTCGCCGAGTGCGCCCCCGGCTGTCGAGCCGGTGGTCGGTCCATCCTTGGTGCTTAACGATGAGGCCATGGACAAGGTGCGTCCAATGCTCGCTTCCAGCTTCAACGAGTGGGGGAAGACGGTGGCTTGGCCTGCGTCTCGCGCTCGCACTGCCCAGGCAGCCACCGAGGTCCGAATCTTTATCGACGCCCTTTTGGCTGGTCTGCTTCCTCCCTTCTCCGCCTTCTTCAACGCGGTTCTTGAGCATTATCAGATCCACATGCTGCATCTCGACCCCCAATCTGTGACTCTCCTGGCCGTCTTTGCCTATGTTTGTGAAGCCATGGTTGGCATTTCCCCTTCTGTGGCCCTCCTTCGCCATTTCTTCTCATTGCATCTGATTGCTCCCCGACAATGCTCGGGGTGCGTGAGCTTCCAGGCCGTGGCCGCGACAGCGGGCGCAGGTATCGAATTTGAGCTTCCTCCATCCACGAGCGAGTTTCGGATACGATGGTTGTTTGTCGACACCGGCGAGCTCAGTCCCCTGCTTGATGCCCCGTCTGCGCCTGCCGTCCCCCACTCCGGCTGGAACCACGAGAGGCTCGCGAGCCCCCGTATTGCTCCCGTCTGGTTCAGGTTGAGGAGGTTGAAGGACCACGGTGTGACCGTGCCTATGGTGGTGAAGGAATTCGTCAAGCGCTGGATCGCCCCGCTTCAGCGCCACTCTCGCCCGATGTGGACCTTGCTCAGCAGTCAGGACCATATGAGGTTTCGGGAGTCCGGGCTCCCTCTCAGGACGCGGCAAACGGTGCTCAAGGTCCTGACGGGTGTCACTTTACCGGATGACTTGCCTGGAAAGAACTGTCTGCTGTATCGCTGCAAGAACAAGGATGAATTTGCAGGGAGCATGCCTTCCTTTGACGAGTGGGGGCTGCGTCCGGACGGCCTGGTGGGGCCCCGCGAGAACCCTGTCCGTGTGGTTCCCTTCCTCGCCGCCGGTGCCGAGCTCGCCCCAAGTGAGGGTGCAGGAGGGCGAGCTCCGACGGAGGCCGGCGGCCCAAGTGCTGAGGAGCACTTGCTGCGTGGTGATCCTGGGGTGTCATCCTCGGGAGCTCGCGATCCCTCCCCTGGGGCGTCGGTTACTGGGACGACGCAGCATGCGGTTCCCGAGGTGAAAGCCCCGGAAGCCTCGGGAGGTAGCAGTGAGACGGCACCCGACTGTTCACCGCAGTCGGGCACCCCTGAAGTTGTTCCTCCAAGCTCTTCCTCGGCCTCGCCTCGCGCTGGCCGCCACGTCAAGCGCTTCGGTCGGCTTTGCGTGGACTTCGAGGAGCTCCACAAGAAGAAAGGATCCCCGAGCGGCAGCAGCATCTTCGGGCTGTTGAAGCGACGAAAGTACTTCACTGTGGACGAGTAAGTATTGCACCTTGCGATTTCTTGATTGCCGCTTTCCTTCTTGATGCTAGCTCTTCAAGACCCCCTCTACCAGGGCCGTTGGGTTCCTCGTGAAGCAATCCCCGCCTTCCTCGGCACCCCCGTTGGCCTTGAGTACCCCGGGCTTGCACGTCGCGCCTGGAGCGGGGCCGGCCGAGGGGGTGCGCTTGCCTTCTTGGTGCCTTGAATCTGCGGCCCCGTGGTCCTTCCTTCATGGTCTAGCTTGGAGCTTGGCGGGCATCCCCCAGACCCCTCCTCTTTTCATGGACGGCAGCTGGTTGGATTTGGCCTACAGCTCTTCTTCAAGCAGCAGGCCCCGACCGGCCGGGGCTCCTCGCGAGGTCGGGTAGGCACCTGGAGTGGCACCAGCCCCCAGCCCCCTGCCGAGAGGGGGGGCGCTACCGCACGTCCCGCCCACAGCCCCGGTGACGGGGGACAGGGTGGGGCGTGCGCTGGAGTCCGAGCGCGGGTGGAGCGTCGTTCGTCATGAGCTCTTCTAGGAGGCGATGGGCGCGATGAGCTGGCTGGGCAAAGAACTTGCGGGTGTCGACTCGCGTCTTGAGGCTGAAGGTCTTCGGCTGGCGGAGGAGTGGCGTAGGCTGAGGGTGGCTGTCAACCTGGGCTGCTACCAGCGTGATCTTGACAATGCGAAGGTCGAGGCGTCCCTCAAGATTTCTCATGAAGCTCGCTCCCGGGCCTTGGAGGAGGCTCGCGAGGCTGAATGTCGTCGGAGGCTGCAGAGAAGCGCGTGTGGGAGCTCCAAGCTTGGAGAGCGTCCCTCGAGCGCCAGGTGGAGGCGCGTAGAGCCGCCCTTGCGTCGCTGAGGGGGACGCCCGCGGAGGAAGAGGAGGTCCGGAAGCGCGAGGAGGCACTGGCTCTGGAAGCCGTGGAGCACAGCCTTGAGCTCGAGCAACTGTAGACGAGGGAGCGTCAAGTCGCTCAGTCAGAAGATGTCGTCGGGGCTTGCGAGGCCAAGGTCCAGGAGGAAGTCGGTCGCCAGGTGGCCCGGGTTCGCGCGGATCTTGAAGGTCGGTACGACCTGAAGCTGACGCTTGCAGGAACTGAGGCGGCGAGCAGGACCGCCGCTCTCAGGCATAGGTTAGACGAGGCGGAGAGAAGTGGGGAGGCCACGACTGCCGCCTTGGCCACAGCACAGGCGGACTTGGCCTCCGCCCGCGCCGAACTGCCTCTGCTTCAGAAACGGGTTGAAGACGCCAAGGCCGTCGCGCGGCAAAACAGGAGGAGGTGCTGGAGAGGCAGACGCTGGAGCGCATTCACACTCCCATGCTTCAGGGTCTTCGGAACAGGGCCAACACTGCCATGGGCCATGTTTGTGATGCGAACGCCCCCCACCCTCAGGTGAATGACTACGCCAGTCACCTCCGCTTCTTCACTGATGTGATGACACGCCTGGAGGCCCAATCAAGCGAAGCCTGCAGGCTCGTGGAAGAGAGGAGTCGCGGCCTGCTCGAGCGCGCTTTCTCCCGTGTCTTCAGCCACCTCCTGAACGCCAACCCCAACTTCGACTTCGACGCCGCCATCGCCCCCGTACCCACGGTCGTTCGGGACGACCTGGTGCGGTGGGTAGAGGACAACGTGGACGCGTTGGTCAGGGCCCTCACTTCAGAGGATGACGCGGTGGTGGTCGCTGCAGATGGAGGCGACATGGTCGATGATGGGGACGTCGGCGCTGATGACGGTGGCGGCGACGCCGACGATGGTGACAGCGATGCGAGCGGCGCGTCCGAAGACGACGCGGGGGACGCGGCGAGCGAAATATCTGGCGTTCCTAATGTCCTTACTGCTTCACCCTGTATGCAAAAACTCGGGCATGGCCCCTTAAAGATTGTGAGAGCATTTTGGGAGGGGGAGCCCCTCATGTAAACAAATCATGATTTCTACTCCTTTATGCTGAACCGAGGGTGCATTTTGGTCGGTCATGAGTCTGACGGCAAGTTTTGCGGTTGTGGCTTACCTTAGCTGGGGCAGGCCCTGAATCGGATTGTAAGGTCGAGAGCCGCCACGAGGCTCCTGGAGGGTCTGCTGACTCGCCCGAGTGGGCTTTGCGAGGTTCCTACGCCGATCGGCATGCGTGCTGTGACCAACCCTGCTTGCGAGGGGCCCGCGAGGGGGAGGCGGCGAGCGTGAGCTCCAGAACAAGGCAAGAACCAGATGGCAAGAAATCACTTGAACAAGAAAATGCACCCCCCTCACGCATCGACAAAAGCTCGACTTCAACTTAAATCCAAATCCAAGAGGCAAGGCTACAGAAAAGAGATCCAAAGCAAATGGCCGCGTCCGGCACCTAGTCTAGTCTTCTGGTCTTCAAGTCTTCTCACCAGCGCAGAGCTAAGTGCTGCCACTAGGCGTGGGAGGGAGCCCCGGGGCCTGAGGCCGGCACCCCTGAGACTCCGGGGCGTGTACATCCCCACTCATTATTACGTGAGAGTGTCACGGGCGGCGAGCTTCACAGGCATTGGGCCTTCTTCACAGGAACCGGCCTTGCTTCATATCGCCAGACGAGGGGCCCGCCTTGCGCCACACTCGACCACCTTTGAGCCGACCGGCAACCTAGACGACACAAAGGGGGGAAAGGGGACGCCAGCGGTGCCCTCGGCGACCATGGGTCCTCTGCCGGGGGAAGGCTCGCTGGCACCTCCACGCAGAGGTCCTACCTCCCGGCGTTGCCTGGCTTCGCCCAACGTGGGGAGGGGCCTTGCTCCTGGCCCCCTTCGCGTGGCCCCCAGTGTGCTTCCTCCGGCGGGAGGGATGCTGCTGCGCCGGGGTCGTCGACCGACGCTGTGACCTGATTCACTTGCAGCCCATGGTTAGCGTAAGCCTGCTCCTGAGAGATTAGTGGTACCCTATAGTTGTTGTTGCTAGCGTGATCGTCGCGGTTCTTCGTTAGTTCCTGGAAGGCTTCAACTTCTAGCGTCCCTTCTTCCCAATCCTCTCCGAGGAACGAGTCAGGGTCGTCCTCCGACGCGTATTCCTGGTCCATCATGCGGGGCACGTAGGCTTCCGGGGCCGTTACCCCGAACACCTCACCGTAGTGCCCCACACTCGACGTTGCCTGGCCCAGCGTGGTGTCCTGAGGATGGTAGCACGGCATCCCACTGGGACCATGGGAAGCGACGCTTGTGCCCATGCTTGTCGCGGGCGGCAGCGGGGCGGTGGAGCCCCCGGCGCCGCCGGCCGTGCTGGCGTTGACGAAGCCCCCAGGCATGTCCAATGGCGCATGGTTGCAGCGAGGCCCGCCGTGAGATCCCGTGGTGGCCTGAGAAGGAAACTGATGGCAGAAGGGCGGTGCTCCTGATGCCGCCGCGTCCAGCAGTCGGCGACGCATTCCAGCAGTGCGTCCTGGCCACTCTCCATCAGCCGGCACCTCAGCAGCTCTCGTGCCACCGTGAGTGTTGCCCACATGTTCGCCTGCTCCCGCCGTGTGTGTGGTGCCGTTGCTGCGGCGTGGCTTGTGGCCCTTGCAGCGGCTCGTGCTTGTGGTGGGGTGAGGGCGGACGGCGTCCCGCCTCGTCGGCCGCGTCCCGCTGCGTTGGGCGGTGCTCGGGCCCCTTGGAGCGTGGAGCTTAGGTCTTCATGGGCAGGCGGTGCCGCCCGGGCCGTCCAGGTTGCCCAGCGGTCGGAGTCAGCCCTTGGGTCACCGGACATCGTGGCCGCGGAGCGTCGGCAAGTCGATTGGTGGAGAAGAAGCTTCAGCGCACCCCTACCTGGCGCGCCAAACGCCGGATCTGGGGTTCCGGCAAAACCCTTAAGGTTCAAACTCTGGGGTGCGCGCGAAGTTCTTTCCCTCCAACCGATCTACGCCCTAGCTCGCAAAGATCTCACGGACGAACTCGACCAACTCGCAACACAGAAAGACACGAGATTTATACTGGTTCGAGCCACCGTTGTGGTGTAATACCCTACTCCAGTGTGGTCGTGGTGGATTGCCTCTTGGGCTGATGATGAACAGTACAAGGGGAAGAACAGCCTCCTGAGGTTGAGGCGTTCTTGTGCTTGTCAAACTTGTGCAGGTGAGGACTCGATGCCCCCTACTGTGGTATCTAGCTCTACTTATATAGGCCCTAGTCCTCTCCCCAAATATTGAGCGGGAAGGGAGCCAATAACGGCGGGCAAATTTGAAAGGGGACAGCTAGTACAAGTTATCCTGACAAAAGTGGTCTTCGCCTGCAAAAGGCTCTGGTGGTGGCGCCGTCTTGGGCTCCATGGTGACCTCTGTCTTGCCGTCCTGCTGGTCTTCGGTCTCGTTGCACCGATATGGAAACCTTTGCTTGATGCATCGGTACTCCGTGTTTGCGCCTGCCTCCTTAGCACCAAAGAGGAAACAAGGACGTTGCGCGCGCTGGTGCTCGCCTGGCGCCCGCCTGGTGTCGATCGTCACTGCTCACGTCACGAGGCCTCGCGAGGTTTGCCCCGCCTTGATATCTCCGCTCCTCGCGAGCCTACCGAGCGCACCGCTCCTGAGGAAGTCTTGCGTCGTCCACCTCGCGGGGCTTGGCCCCTCGCGAAGGTCTCGCACGCCTTGTCGATGAAGATGGGTCGTACGACCCGCTAGCTTAGCCACGCCGTGGGCCGCAGGCAGGCAAGTCTGGGGACCCCCGTTCCCAGAACACCGACACATATAGAGCATCACATTGTGAAGAACTGAAATAAACAAGTCATAAGGACATCTCTAGGCGATCCTTAAAAAGTTAAAGGACTAAAACCCTTAGTGGATATATATATCTCCAGCAATTTTTGGCCTTTTCTAGTCGATCCCCTAAACTTAAGGTTGTAAACTTCAATTTGATCAAGTTGAAAGCAAGTTCAACGGAAAGTAGCATGCATTAAAACATAAACATAGATAGTTTTGCATAATTGAACATAAAACATAAATTTAAACTAAGCTAAACTAATTTCGGTTGAAGTAGAGGTCAAGTAAATCCTTCCTCGTCATGTACGGTGTGCCGCGAGCCGGGTCCAAGCCAGAACCGTCACCGGGGTCATTGGGGAAGGCACTCCTCCACTCATAGACATCGATCTCCTCGTCCTCAGGGCCCACCTCGACGCCCTCCGCGCCGTCGTCGCCGCCGCCTTTGACCTCGTCATCAGAGGAGAGCGTGATATCCTCGCCGCCCTCGGCGCCGCCGTCCTCGCCACCTTCGACCTTGTCATCAGAGAGAGCGCGATAACCTCGCCGCCCTCCGCGCCGGCAAAGATTGCCCGCTCCGCCTCCACGAGTTCCGGGTGCTGCCGGCGGAGCTCTTGAATGTAGGCCTCGTTGGTGGCCTCGGCCTCGAGGCGCTCCCACGCCTTGTGGTCCTCCCGCTCCATAGCCGAGCTCACCACCCTGGCTCCAGCAGAACGAGGTGGATCGGATGTGTGACTAAGGGGAAATTGAGCCTAGCCGACGCGCTGTGGTAGCGGACCTGCCAGCAGTCGTACTCCATGGCCGCGAGCTCGGCCGTGTGGAAGCTACCGAGCCATCGGCGGGTGTGGGTCTCTTGATATGTAATCTCGGCGGCCCATGTCCCCCACCGCCGTTGCCGGACCCCGAGGTAGGACTTCGTCGGCTGTCGGGTCCGAGGGAGGATGGGGAAGTCCTCGAACCGGCATAGGGGCGTGGCGGCGGGCGGATCGGGGGACCGGCGGTGGTGGATCGAGCCCGCGGAGGACGACGGGGACACCTCGGCAGCCACCTCACCGACGTCAGGCGAAAAGGCCGCGATAAACCTCTTTTTGGCCATTGGCTCCTCGAGCTCCCCGGCACGCGGGCAGAGGTTGAGGATGTAGGCACCCACGATGGCGGCGACCTACCAATGGTTTCGAGGGTTGTGTTTGTCTGTGTGAGCGGAGGTTTTGGGGTGTGTGTGTGTGGAGGGGAAGAAAGGTTGTGTTTGAGGAAATACTGCGGCAACTGAAAATTTTACTAGGCGGGAGTAACAAGGCGGGGCTACTAAAAATTTGGATCAAGGGCGAGCAGATATTTTTGAAATTGCGAGGGATGCAAAGGCGGGAGTAAAATGTCGGGGCTACTGAAAATTTGAATCAAGGGACTAAAGCAGAGCGGGAATAACAGACATCACACACAGTCCGCACATACTAATCGTGTGCTATCAAACATTAAAACCTTCCAGGCGGTAGATATTTTCGAGATTGCGAGGGATGAAGAGGCGGGAGTTTTTAGGGAGTGAGCTAGTGTGCTTCACACGCAGGCTGTGGACTGTAGCCGACGCACCTTCTCGTGTAAGCCATAGGCGTACTATACACCAACGTTGCTCCAAGATATTTTGTACTACATCTCACACGGTTGGTGATAATAAACTGTGTGGGATCTACTTGATTTGAATTACAAAATGGGGTCACAATGGCAGTGGACGTTGTTTGAATTGCTAGACCTTTTATCCGCAGTGAACATGCAACTATATGTGTGTCGTAAAAGAATTGGAATTATTCAGGGTTCGTTTGGACATTTTATACAATAAACTAGTTTTCTAGCCATTTCACGTGCACAATTCAAAATTAAACTATATGCACATGCTCCAGTGCATACAAATTGGTTGAAAAATCAAATATGTGTCAGTGCATGCTTAGGTCCCATGGAAGAAATGGGAATGAATTTTTCGGGGTTCGTTTGGCCTTTTTATACATTAACTGGGTTTTCTAGGCATTTTATGTGCACAATTCAAATTTGAACTACAAGAACATGCTCTAATGCACCAGAGTTGGTTGAAAAATCACATGCATGTCCTTGGGTGAATTTCTAGGTCCCATGCAAGAGATGGGAATGAATTTCAAACACCAGGGCACTGTTGATTGCCGGCAAAATGTTGAGATACCTGGTTTTTAAATTCTAGTAAATCTAAAACTCGTCTGAAATTCATGAAACTTGGCATGCTATGATGGAGCGGCATCAACATGCCGTGGTGAAAATTTTGTCCCATTTGGGGCAGGTTTGGGTATAAGCTTCTCACAAACCAAAGCTTCTCACAACAAGCATGATGGTTTCGATAGGGAACATACCACCTTTGTGGATGGGACGATATCCTTTGCCTCTTATTGCTTTCAAAAAATTTCTAGTGTCAACATAGAACACCAAGAGTGGTGTGTTTAATCTTGGAATTTTTTGGGGTTCGTTTGGCCTTTTTATACATTAACTGGGTTTTGTACGCATTTTATGTGCATAATTCAAATTTGAACTACAAGAACATGCTCCAATGCACTAAAGTTGGTTGAAAAATCACATGTGTATCCTTGGGTAAATTTCTAGTTCACATGCAAGAGATTGGAATGAAATTCAAACACCAGGGCACTCTTGATTGTCGGCAAAACGTTGAGATGCCTGGTTTTTAAATTCTAGTAAATCCAAAACTCGTCTGAAATTCATGAAACTTGGCCTGCTATCATGGAGCGGTATCAACATGCCGTGGTAAAAAAATTGTCCCGTTTGGGCCAGGTTTGGGTATAAGCTTCTCACAAACCAGAGCCTCTCACAACAAGCATGATGGTTTCGATAGGGAACGTCCCACCTTTGGGGACAAAACGATATACATTGCCTCTTATTGCTTTCAAATTTTTTCTCGTGCCAACATAGAACAACAGGAGTGTTGTGTCAATTTTTGGGATTTTTCGGGGTTCGTTTGGACATTTTTATGCATTAACTGAGTTTTCAATGCATTTATGTGCATAATTCAAATTTGAACTACATGCACATGCTCCAGTACATATAAATTGGTTGAAAAATCAAATATGTGTCCTTGGGTGCATGCTTAGATCCCATGCAAGAAATGGTAATGAATTGGAAACACCAGGCCACCGTTGGTTGCCGGCAAAACATTGAGATGCCTGGTTTTTCAATTCTAGTAAATCCAAAACTCGTCTGAAATTCATGAAACTTGGCATGCTATCATGGAGCGGAATAAACATGACGTGGTAAAAAAAATTGTCCCATTTGGGGCAGGTTTGGGTATATGCTTCTCACAACAAGCCTGATGGTTTCGGTAGGGAACGTACGTCCCACCTTTGGGGATGAAACGATATCCATTGCCTCTTATTGCTTTCAAAAAATTTCTCGTGTCAAATAGAACAACAGGAGTGTTGTGTCAATTTTTGGGATTTTTCGGGGTTCGTTTGGACATTTTTTATATGCATTAACTAAGTTTTCTAGGCATTTTATGTGCATAATTCAAAATTGAACTACATGCACATGCTCCAGTGCATTTAAATTGGTTGAAAAATCACATGTGTGTCCTTGGGTGCATGCTTAGGTCCCATGCAAGAGACGGGAATGAATTTCAAACACCAGGGCACTGTTGATTGTCGGCAAAACATTGAGATGCCTGGTTTTTAAATTTTGGTAAATCCAAAACTCGTCTGAAATTCATGAAACTTGGCATGCTATCATGGAGCGGCATCAACATGCCGTGGTGAAAATTTTTTTCCCATTTGAGACAGGTTTGGGTATAAGCTTCTCACAAAACAGAGCTTCTCACAACAAGCATGATGGTTTCGTAGGGAACGTACCACCTTTGGGGACGGGACGATATCCGTTGCCTCTTATTGCTTTCAAAAAAATTCTAGTGTCAACATAGAACAACAGGAGTGTTGTGTTTAATCTTGGAATTTTTTGGGGTTTGTTTGGCCTTTTTATACATTAACTGTGTTTTGTAGGCATTTTATGCATATTACAAATTTGAACTACAAGCACATGCTCCAATGCACCAAAGTTGGTTGAAAAATCACATGTGTGTCCCAGGGTGAATTTCTAGATCCCATGCAAGAGATTGGAATGAAATTCAAACACCAGGGCACTGTTTATTGCCGGCAAAATGTTGAGATGCCTGGTTTTTAAATTCTACTAAATCCATAACTCGCCTGAAATTCATGAAACTTGGCCTGCTATCATGGCGCGGCATCAACATGCCGTGGTAAAAAATTTGTCCCATTTGGGGCAGGTTTGGGTATAAGCTTCTCACAAACCAAAGCTTCCCACAACAAGCATGATGGTTTTGATAGGGAACGTCCCACCTTTGGGGACGAAACAATATCCATTGCCTCTTATTGCTTTCAAAAATTTTCTAGTGTCAACATAGAACAACAGGAGTGTTGTGTCAATTTTTGTGATTTTTCGGCATTCGTTTGGACATTTTTATGTATTAACTTGATTTTCTAGGCATTTTATGTGCATAATTCAAATTTTAACTACAAGCACATGCTCCAATGCACTAAAGTTGGTTCAAAAATCGAATCGGTGTCCTTGGGTGAATTTCTAGGTCCCATGCAAGAGATGAGAATGAAATTCAAACACCAAGGCACTGTTGATTGAAGGCAAAACGTTGAGATGCCTGGTTTTTAAATTCTAGTAAATCCAAAACTCGTCTGAAATTCATGAAACTTGGCATGCTATCATGGAGCGGCAGCAACATGCCGTGGTAAAAAAATTGTCCCATTCGGGGCAGGTTCGGGTATACGCTTCTCACAAACCAGAGCTTCTCACAACTAGCATGATGGTTTCGGTAGGGAACGTCCCACCTTTGGGTATGAAACGATATCCATTGCCTCTTATTGCTTTCATAAATTTTCTCTTGTCAAGATAGAACAACATGAGTGTTGTGTCAATTTTTGGGATTTTTCGCGGTTCGTTTGGATATTTTTATGCATTAACTGAGTTTTCAATGCATTTATGTACATAATTCAAATTTGAACTACATGCACATGCTCCAGTGCATATAAATTGGTTGAAAAATCAAATATGTGTCCTTGGGTGCATGCTTAGGTCCCATGCAAGAAATGGGAATGAATTTCAAACACCAGGGCACCGTTGATTACCGGCAAAACATTGAGATGCCTAGTTTTTAAATTCTAGTAAATCCAAAACTCGTCTGAAATTCATGAAACTTGGCATGCTATCATGGAATGGCACCCGACATGCTGTGGCATTTTTCGTGTCCGTTTTGAGAGAAGGCGCACTCGAATAATGACAGCCAACAAAGGCATTTTGAAAAAATAGCTGCCACTTTAATATCTCAAATGTTTGTAGAATTCGAACCGTGTGCGTTCTTTTAACCATTCACGTGATGCCATGCGTCTTGGTTTTAATGGTTGTAGGAGGTGCCGTGCGGACAGTTGCTTGACCTTGACTGAACGGGAGGCGTGCAAGCGCAGTCCGGTGCGCAGGCTGACCAAGAGGCGTGCAAGTTGTCCTCCAATGCACAGGCTCACCGAGAAGCATGTGAGTTGTACGCTGCGCAGGCTCACTGGGAAGCGAGCCCTTTGACTTCCATGGCCGCCCGCCTTCCTCTCCATCAATGGCGCCCGAGCCGCTGTTTAATACGGGCGGCCTTACTGTTCACCTCCCATTCCCCTCCCTCCCGCAGCCGCAGACCTCCACCAACACCATGCCGCAGAACGATCATCTGCCACTAGTCTTCAAGTTTGGTGAAGTCGACTCCGAGCCGGAGGAGATAGAAAATAAGGAGGAATGGGTCCTGATGGACATGGCCCAGAACAAGCTGGCCGTGGCGGTTGCTACCTCCGCTCCCATCCCCGCGCCCGCGCCATCGACCATCCCCGTAGCATTGACGGGCTGGTCGCCAAGCACTATCGCAGAGCTGGAAGCCGCGGGCGTCAGCGAGGTCTCCACGGACCCGTGCGAGCTCGTGTACATGCCAGCGCCCGTGCCCGTGCGCGCCCCTCGACCCACCATGGCGCCGGCCCCCGTGCGTTTGGCTGCACCCGCCGCGCCCGTGCCCGTGCCCGTGCGCGCGTCCCCCTCAGCGACATGGGACGCTGCCGTCGACCGCTACCTCTCAGCGGCGCCAGTTGCCGTCCTCCCGTGCCCCGCCCGTCGATCGCGCGACGACATGATGTTTGATTTACAAGTGAAGAACATTTTGTGCTGCCTTGAAGACTACAACAACGGCGTCCCGGAGGACGACAACAACAATGACGGCGCGGCACCCCACCTCCGCCGCCACCGGAAATAGTTTTTTTGGGTTTAATATTGTATCTCAAATTCTCGATCATATGAATATAAATTTGCAGTGTGACTGAATGAAAGATATTGGTTGAACGAACTTGCATTTTCTCTCTTAATGTACAGACTTATCAAACGATTTCTTTTGAAAAAAACGTCAATGGTTTCTAAATATAAAACACTCAATGCAAATGTTTTAGTTAGAACACCCAGATGCAAACCGACAGCTTCCCCAGGAGCCAAGGGAAAATGTGCCGAGCAGGATTTCTGCATCCCTTCAACGCAAACGGTTGTTTTGCATGACCCGTGTGCAACCACGTACAAACAATTGGGTAAGATTTGCATATCTGTCATTTTGGGTATGTTGCCATTTGTCAAACTGGAAAGATTGACATTTGTTTATCTAGTAACATTGTCATTTGTCAACCTTGTAACACTGCGATTTGTCAAAATATGCAGCTAAAAATCACTAGCACTATCTAATTTGTGCAACTAAAATCACTAACACTATTCATATGGACACCACTAGCAGGCGTGAGTTGATGGACGCATATGCAAATGTACCATTGATTACATACAACAAGTCATCAGCCCACAATGACAACAAGGATACACGTTGGATTATAGATCATTTCCAACAAAACATTCTAGTAAAGTTTTCCTCACACAAAAATAACAAAGTGATGAAATGAACTTCAGCTCAACCACTCGTCGGCATTGGAAACGCTTGCTTTGAACTAGAAGTGATTCTCTGGGAAGGGTCAGCTACTGTCAATCTCGAGACCAACGCAGGACTGATCATCCAGGCTGAAGCGGCCTATGTCAGGACCCATATTGGGACGGTAGGGAAGCATAGCAATGTCCGAGGTATAGATACAGTTGCTTCTCATAAATGGTAGTAACGTTGTGTCAACAGCAGCTGGATCGCCTTCCACCATCATTGGATAGTTTTGTCCAAGGAAGAGTGAGTTTCCTCCAAGACTTTCAATACTGAACCAGGGAGAAGGTGTTGGCGCTAGTACACTAGTATCCAACCCAAATGCCCTGCAACGGATGTTGGAATAGGTTCGGAGAGTGCGACCATGCGAGACAACACATGCTTCCTTAGTAACATCAGCAGTGCCCTGTATACAGACAAGAAGAAGAGGTGATCCATCGGAATAAGTTGCCAGGCGCCACTGAGTATATGGGTCCAGCTCGTCCTCATGCTCGTGATCATCAACATCGTCATCTCCCCCTTGGTTATAAAAATTTAAAAGTATAGGTGGTGGAATGTTCACAGAACCTTGGAAACACAAGAAGGTTAATTAATTAGTAAAGGGAAACTAGCTAACCCGCATGCATGTGGATGAAACAATTATAATTACGGTGGAAGACAAACGTACCGAAAGCATGATGATTCCATGCAAAAACAATGCCACGAGTGGTGGCAGCAAACACAAGACCCTCGTATTGAATTGCATCACAGTACTCATCCGTGTACAGACATTGATTTTTGAGCAAAATCCATCGAGGCGTGGAAGTAAGGAAGGCAACAAGCTTGTCGAAGATAGCAATAACTTCATAGTTCGAGTAATCCCAAGAGCGGCTGGGAACTCGACAAATTGCTATCTTCCATAGACGACAGTCGCCATGATCGTATTTGAACTCACGTAGAATACCGGTGTACTCAACCTCTGGGCAGTCGTCTGAGATTTTTGGAAGTGGAACCCGGTGACGAGTGTACACATTCACAAGTTCCCACTCGTAGTTGTACCCAATGTAAACAACCCAATCTCCACTTGCGCCTGCCCAAGCCTTGCCCTCAAGTGATGGCATCTTAACATCATACGTATCATTATCAAGCGGCATCAACTTGCACAAGGCGAGGCTTCCCTCGTCCCCATGCCAGTCAGCAAGATCACGGCAAAGAAGATAGGGAAGATCAAACCGCTCCTGGACCCTTGGGTTCCTTGTAATGATGTTATTAATTGAGTCGAGAATGGTCTTGAATGAACCTGCCATGCTAGCCAAGGTGATGACGTCGCACCGATCAATGAGTTCCTCCACCGCATCATCATTCAGATCGGGGCAAGAATAACGAGGTTATTTCCGGCCTGTTCTCCCCATGGAGAAGATGATCGAAAAATGGTAGAAGGAAGGGTGAAGGCGAATGGAGGAGGGAGGAAGAGCATGCGACATCAGTTCCAAATCAAGAGGGAAAGGCGAAGAGGCCGTGGACGGTTGCCACGGTACACGAAGAGGCGCCTGGGGAGTGAACGGTTTCCACAGAGGTCACACACTGACGACAAGGGCCGAGTGAACTGCATGCATATATCGCACACACCTTGATCTGGTTGACCATTTCTTTTGTGTTGCCTAATCACAAACAGTTCATTCGAGTGAACCATATGCTGTATATCGCACACACCTTCACCTGGCTGGCCGTTTCTTTTGTGTTGCCTAATCACAAATAGTTCATCCTAGTGAACCGTATGTTGTGTATCGCACATGCCTTCATCTGGCTGCCCGTTTCTTCTGTTCCTCCTCATCGCAAACAGTTAATTGAATTGAACTGTATGCCCTCCATTGCACACGCAACTAAAACCTGAACCGTGCTTGATGCATCCGTCATCACAAACGTTTTACACATTTCTGACGGTTTTCATACAGCACGGTTTGCGATTATTGCATCGCACAAAGTTTCTCGAAGGGTCTCTGATCGTAGTGTCGCATTAGCAACATCCTGCAGTAGTGGTCGGAGATGAATGAGATGCGTAATGCACCATATAGCCATTCGGAGGTCAAAACAGCTTTGTTCCAAATGTTCCCGACTAAATCACCCGGCCTGGATGGCTTTCCAGCACATTTCTTCTAGCGCCACTGGGACGTGTGTGGTGATGAAGTGACCCAAGTGGTCCTAAAAATAGTTGAGGGCAAGGATTCGGCCGAATGCATCAATGAGACAATCCTGGTTCTAATCCCCAAGGTAAAGAACCCCACCATACTAACTCAATTCCGTCCCATAAGCCTTTGCAATGTCTTGTATAAAATTGCTTCAAAGGTAATACCTAACCGCCTGAAGGTAGTACTACCTGACATAATATCATAGGAGTAGTCAGCTTTTGTGCCAGGGAGGTTGATTACGGATAATATTATAACAGCATATGAGTGCCTGCATTTCATGAAGAGAAACAAAGCAAAGAAATACCAATCATGTGCCCTAAAGCTCAATATGATGAAGGCTTATGATAGAGTTGAATGGTCCTACTTGCAAGCTATAATGCTCAAGCTAGGGTTCACAGAGAGATGTGTAGACATTGTTATGAGCTTCGTTTCTTCAGTGAAATTTTCAGTCATGTTTAATGGTAAGAGACTTGAGGGGTTCAACCCTTCCAGAGGTATAAGACATGGGGACCCGATCTCCCCATACTTGTTCTTGTTGGCAGCAGAGGACCTATCGTGACTACTAAAATCTAGAAGTGAGTCATCCAATTTGCAAGGTCTACAAGTGGCACCGTCGGTGCCACCAGTGAACCACTTGTTATTTGCTGATGAAAGCATGTTGTTCTTTAAGGCAAACGGTATGGGAGAGACCAAGGTGAATCTAGTCTTGGACATCTATCGCCAAGCGACGGGCCAGCGGATCAACTACTCCAAATCTTCTATTTTCTTTAGTAAGGGTGTTTCAGATAATACCAGGCAAGAAATCAAAACATTGATGAATGTGCCTAATGAGACCCTGAATGAAAAATACTTGGGCATGCCCTCTGATATAGGGGGTTCAAAAAATGGTGCCTTTAAATACCTTAAGGACAGATTGTGGAGCAAGATTCAGGGATGGATTGAAAACACTATATCATCAGCCGCTAAGGAAGTGCTCGTTAAAGCGGTGGCTCAAGCAGTTCTAGTATACTCGATGTCTTGTTTTAAGCTACCGAGAGGGTTGTGTGAACATCTCAACATGCTTATTAGGAAGTTCTGGTGGGGATCTAAACAGGGGCGTCGTAAGCCGCATTGGGTTTCATGCAAAACTATGACACAACCTAAGAGTATGGGCGGTCTCGGCTTCAAAGACTTCGAGCTTTTTAACATGGCTATGCTAGCAAGGCAAGCTTGGCGCTTGTTGCAAAACCCTGACTCTCTCAGCGCCAGGATCCTCAAAACCGTCTACTATCCAGAATCTTCAATCTTGGAGGTGACACTTGGCAGCCACCCTAGCCAAATCTGGAGGGCAATGATAGAAGGAAGAGATGCCCTTAAACTCGGGTTGATCAAAAGGATAGGTAATGGTCAAGATACGAGAATATGGGATGACCAGTGGCTGCCGCAGGGAGAGATGTTGCGACCCTTTGGGTCTATAGCGCACGACCCACCCACCATGGTCTCAAAATTGATAGACCCAACGTCCAGAACATGGGATATACAGAGGCTGAATGCAGTTTTTATGCCAATGGATGTGCAGGTCATCCTTGGAATTCCTCTCTGCACAAGAAATATCCCAGACTTTTGTAGCTGGTTCTTTGACAAGAAAGGTAACTTCGCCGTTCGATCGGTGTACGATATGCTAGTAGCTATCTGGCAAAGAAGGGAGACATGGCTTGAAGGGACGGCCGGCCCATCTAACTTGGCCATGGTGGAAAATGAATGGAAAACCTTGTGGAAAACTGCAGTCCCTGGCAAAGTCCGAATGTTCCTTTGGCATTTGTCACACCACCCGATTCCAACAAATTATGTCCGAGCGCACAGGCATATGGCGGACTCCGGCTAATGTGGTATCTGTGGGGCGCCAGACTCATGGAAGCATTCTTTGGTGGACTGCATTATGTCAAGATGCACTTGGACACTAGTTGATGAAGAACTAGGACAGAATTTAGCGTCCACTTCGGAACCCAATGCGAAGCAGTGGCTATTTACACACATGAAATCACTCTCTCATGAACAATTTGCAAAGCTATCGGTGTCTTTATGGGCAATCTGGGCGGCAAGGCGAAAGGCCATTCATGAGGGTATTTTTCAAAGTCCACATACCATACATTCCTTTGTGAATGGGTTCCTCCAGGAGCTGGATATGCTAAAGGAAGAAGGAGGCAAGGGGGCCCGCCAACTTTCGGCTATGGGAGGAACTAATGCTCGTTGGTCAAAAGCCCCGCCCACCTGGATTCTGCAAAATCCAAGTTGACGTCGGGGTTCGGCCTGGGAGGAGAGGAGTAGCCGCAACAGTCTGCCGGGACAGGGGAGGTAACTATCTAGGCAGCTCGGCAATATCTATATACGGTGTCCATGATCCAGCGACTTTGGAGGTCATCACATGCAGAGAGGCCCTTGCACTAGCAGCGGACTTGCACCTTCATTATTTCGTGGTCTCATTTGATTCGAAACAAGCGATGGGTGACATCAACACCGGGTCCAGAGGGAACTACGGAGCTATTATTGAAGAGATCAAGCTTCAAGCATCAACTTCTACTTGTTCCTTTAGTTTTGAAAGTCGTGCTGTTAATCAGGACGCACATAGTTTAGCCAAATATGTACTTAATCTCGGTCAGGGGCGCCACGTTTGGTTCGGCCAACCCCATGATCCGAACCATATTTCACTCTCTGTGGCCTTTGATGAATAAAATTTGGTTAAACCCTCAAAAGAAATGAAAGAGAAAACTGACCTTTACGGATATTCAAAATGGCTCCAAGGAGCCTATGTTCCCGGGTGAAGAAAAAAGGTAAATTTCTGAATGTCAACAGAAATTGACATGTATATGTTCGTGTCTGTGAATTTTCATGGAAAAGACACTAGTAGTGTGAACTGTGCTAAGAAAAATGTCTAGCAAGAAAAAAAATCTGACCTTTACGAATATTCAAAACGGCTCCAAGGAGCATATGTTCCCAGGTGAAAAAATATTTAAATTATGAATGTCAACAAAACTGAGATATTGACATGTATATGTTCATGTCCTTTTCCATGTCTGAATTTTCATGAAGAAAAACACAAGTGTAAATTGTACTAAGGAAAAAAGTCTACTACTCCTAAAAAAGCCCTTCTAGAGTACAGTTTTCTTTTGCCCAGATTACAAACTTATTTGTTCACGAAACTTCGCATGCAGATAAAAAACATGAACATGTGTGGTGTAGAAAACAATCGGTTTTTGGAAAGCTCTAAACTTTTTTTTGCAGTTTCACTGTTCATCCGGGAGCCAAAGTGTTTCCCCCCGTTGGGTACCCTTTGTCAATGGAGTAAAGTAACTACATTTTTAGCACAATTCAATGTACTACTCCCTCCCTCCGTTCTAAAATAACTGTCTTAAGCTTAGTATAATTTTATACTAAAGTTAGTACAACGTTGAGACAGTTATTTTGGGACGGAGGGAGTATTAAACAAAACATTCCCACTTTTGCCATCTCACCTCACCCCTACCCCCCCCCCACAACTCAAATCCTAACACCCTTACATGGTTTACCATCTAACAAAGTTTCTTCCTCGGTTCCCATGGTGAATGTCAATGGCTTCAACAACCTCATTGCCCAAAATACTCTGTCACGAGGTGTTCTCTTAGAGCATCCACACTATTAGAGGAAAGTTCTAAATTGGGTCCCACCGACCCAACTCTTGAAGTGTTGTTCGTCATCCTGTCCAAACGGTCGCAAATATGTGCATATAAGCTAGGTATGTATTGATGTTCTTTTGATATCAGTTCGACTATGTGCTCGATGCAGGACGCACGAGGAGGCTTCTGTCAGCTAGGTCAGGGTCCACACATATGGTATTAGCAATATCAAAGGGGTGTCATTACCATGAAGCAAATGGGAGTATGGTACATAACTAATCCAACTATCAATCAATATAAAATTTTCTCAAAATTAGTATTTTATGCATACAAATATTTTTTGAACTGTATAATGCATGTATGAGTTCAACATGATTGAAGTGAGTGTTTACCTGGCTCAGCAAGGGCTTCAATGTCCTCAGGTCACTTCTTGAACGTCCTCAAGTCCTTCGGAATGTTCATTTTTTACTCGCGAGAAAAATAAAAATAGGGACATTTGCATTTGTGCCCCTAACTCGAACCCACTACTCAGATTTGCCCCTAATTTCGAAGCATGCTCAAATTTGCCCCTCCGCCATTAGTTGCACTTATAGAAATACCCTTCCGTGCCGTTTTCGTCTAGTCAAAGCCGCTTGATATTATCCGCCGTTCCTTTGACATTTTGCCCTGTCTCAATGTGTCACTTGCTGGTGGGGCCCACTCTCAAAAAATAAAACAAAAAAACCCTTTCTCTCACCCCCTCTCCCTCACACACTTACAGGTGGGGCCAATCTAAAAAAACTATTTCTCTCTCTCTCTTACCTCTCCCTCACTGCCCAACGACGGGCCGACGACCACTGTCTCTCTCAACTCCGGCGAGAGTGTCGAACGGGCGCCGCCTCCACCGCTTGTCTCCCCTGTCGCCGCAGCCCTCTCGCCCTCCTTCTCTCTCCGCCACTCTCCCTTGTTATCTCTCCCCTCCTCTAGCCCTCTCCCGCAAGCTCGTCGGAGGCCGCCCCATCGCCGTCGTCTGTCCAGCACATGGCCAACGACAACCCCAAGCTTCACCACCTCGCCAGGACGATCTTACAACATGACATCGTCATCCCGACCTACCAATTTGAACAGACAAGTCCAGGACCGAGCGCCCGGACGCATCTTTCCCGCCTTCGGCCTCGGACCGCCGCCTTCGATTGGATGCCGTTGAAGCACGTCGGCCGATCACAGTCGCTCTCCGGGCGTCCTGATGTACAGCAGAAGCCATGGGCATCCTCCATAGCAAGCCCCATGATCTAGGGTTGTCTTCCCCGTGAGCTCCGAGATCTGCCATGGCCGCCATGGTCGAAGTCCTCGCTCTGGTCTTCCCTGAGCCCTAGCGGCGTCTCCGTCGTGCTCCTAGTGAGCTTGTTAATGTCACACAGCTTTCCCCTACCTCCCCTTGCATCATAGGTCCCCCACTTGCGCCGCCCAAAGCCACTGCAGGAATGGTCGCTGCCGTTTGCTCCGGCGACCATATGGTCCGAAGAATTCATCCCTAATCAACAGTTAATTGAAACAAACTATTCAGAAATATTGTTAAGCCAATGACATGGGCCCAATACCTAGTTTGATTAGTCTTTTTCTTTTTCTTCTTTCTAGATTGGCCACACCTGTAAGTGTGTGAGGGAGAGGGGGTGAGAGAAAGGGCTTTTTGTTATATTTTTTGAGAGTGGGTCCCACCAGCAAGTGACGCATTGAGACAGGGGCAAAAATGTCAAAGGAACGGCCAGATAACAGTCAAACGGCTTTGACTAGACGGAAACGGCACGGAAGGGTATTTCTATAAGTGCAACTAACGGCGGAGGGGCAAATTTGAGCATGCTTCTAAATTAGGGGCAAATCTGAGTAGTGGGTTCGAGTTAGGGGCACAAATGCAAATGTCCCATAAAAATAACATACAATAAATAAACATGGCAGACCGGGGAATCCTAAAATTATAAAATTAGTATCATTGAAAAAGCGTCAGATGAATTTAGGAAAATGAATTTATGGATTTGGAGTTGTGGAAATTTAAGTATAATTATCAAAAAAAAATGAATTTGAAAAAATGAAAAGGATATTGTTCATATGGGCCAAAACTGGCTAGCCCAAACTAGACAACACACTCTGAAATATGCCTTTAGTCAACAAAGGGGTATATGCCTATAACAAAAAAAGTATCATGCTTTCCTTGAGGGAAACGTATTCGCGACTTGGCACATTATAACATTTGGATGCTGACAAGTGGGGCCTACCTATCGAATCCTAATCGTTTTCTCACGATGGGGGAGAGAGATAGAGAGAGAGAGAGGTGGCAAGGATGAGGCTCACCAACGGCAGAGTAGCGGGCAGTGGGGTTTGGTGGCCTTCCCGGGTGTACCGATGAGGATTCATAGACAATCATCACAATACATCAAACACTTTTTATCTACATGAATATTTTGACCAAAAATGTGTCAGATAGTTTTTTAAATGACATGAAGATTCTTCCGAAAATGTCCCAAACACTTTTTTTAATTATACTAAGATTTTCTAATTGCGTAAACATTATAAAATGCATCGGACACCTTTTTAATTACATGAACATTCTTAAATGATTCAACCAACTTTTAATTACGTGTTTTTTCTTTCAAACACTTCTTAATTGCATAATTACTTTTCTAATCACCTATATTTAATGAATTTATTTTTTAATTATGTACAATTTTAGAATGCTCTAAACACTTTCTCTAGTTACATGAATACTTTTTCAAAGATGTGTCGAACATCTTTTTCATTAATATAAATATTTTTTAATTTCATAACTAATTTTAAAATACATCAAATAGTTTGGTACAATTTTTTTTTCTAAATGGTTGGAACACCTTTTGAATGACATCTTAATTACATGAGTATTTTTATAATGGCATAAAAAACGAAATATTAATTTAATTACATTACAACAACAACAACAAAGCCTTTAGTCCCAAACAAGTTGGGGTAGGCCAGAGGTGAAACCCATAAGATCTCGCAACCAACTCATAGCTCTGGCACATGGATAGCAAGCTTCCATGCAGCCCTGTCCATAGCTAGCTCTTTGGTGATACTCCAATCCTTCAGGTCTCTCTTAACGGACTCCTCTCATGTCAAATTGGGTCTACCCCACCCTCTCTTGACATTCTCTGCATGCTTTAGCCGTCCGTTATGCACTGGAGCTTCTGGAGGCCTGCGCTGCATATGCCCAAACCATCTCAGACGATGTTGGACAAGCTTCTCTTCAATCGGTGCTACCCCAACTCTATCTCATATATCATCATTCCGGACTCGATCCTTCCTCGTGTGGCCACACATCCATCTCAACATACGCATCTCCGCCACACCTAACTGTTGAACATGTCGCCTTTTAGTCGGCCAACACTCAGCGCTATACAACATTGCGGGTCGAACCGCCGTCCTGTAGAACTTGCCTTTTAGCTTTTGTGGCACTCTCTTGTCACAGAGAATACCAGAAGCTTGGTGCCACTTCATCCATCCAGCTTTGATTCGATGGTTCACATCTTCATCAATACCCCCATCTTCCTGTAGCATTGACCCCAAATACCGAAAGGTGTCCTTCTGGGGTACCACCTGGCCATCAAGGCTAACCTCCTCTTCCTCACACCTAGTAGTACTAAAACCGCACATCATGTATAGTTCTACTAAGCCTAAACCCTTTCGATTTCAAGGTTTGTCTCCATAACTCTAACTTCCTATTTACCCCCATCCGACTATCGTCAACTAGCACCACATCATACGCAAAGAGCATACACCATGGGATATCTCCTTGTATATCCCTTGTGACCTCATCCATCACCAATGCAAAAAAGATAAGGGCTCAAAGCTGACCCCTGATGCAGTCCTATCTTAATCGGGAAGTCATCAGTGTCGACATCACTTGTTCGAACACTTGTCACAACATTATCGTACATGTCCTTGATGAGGGTAATGTACTTTGCTGGGACTTTGTGTTTCTCCAAGGCCCACCACATGACATTCTGTGGTATCTTATCATAGGCCTTCTCCAAGTCAACGAACACCATATGCAAGTCCTTCTTTTGCTCCCTATATCTCTCCATAAGTTGTCGTACCAAGAAAATGGCTTCCATGGTCGACCTCCCAGGCATGAAACCAAACTGATTTTTGGTCACGCTTGTCATTCTTCTTAAGCGGTGCTCAATGACTCTCTCCCATAGCTTCATTGTATGGCTCATCAGCTTAATTCCACGGTAATTAGTACAACTCTGAACATCCCCCTTGTTCTTGAAGATTGGTACTAATATACTCCGTCTCCATTCTTCTGGCATCTTGTTTGCCCAAAAAATGAGGTTAAAAAGCTTGGCTAGCCATACTATCGCTATGTCCCCGAGACCTTTCTACACCTCAATGGGGATACAATCAGGGCCCATCGCCTTTCCTCCTTTCATCCTTTTTAAAGCCTCCTTGACCTCAGACTCCTAGATTCGCCACACAAAACGCATGCTGGTCTCATCAAAGGAGTCATCCAGTTCAATGGTAGAACTCTCAATCTCCCCGTTGAACAGCTTGTCGAAGCACTCCCACCATTTATGCTTAATCTCCTCGTCCTTCACCAAGAGTTGGCCTGCTCCATCCTTGATGCATTTGACTTGGCCAACATCCCTCGTCTTCCTCTCTCAGATCTTGGCCATCTTATAGATGTCCCTTTCGCCTTCCTTCATGCCTAACCGTTGGTAGAGGTCCTCATACGCCCGACCCCTTGCTTCACCAACAGCTCGCTTTGTAGCCTTCTTCGCCATCTTGTACTTCTCTATGTTGTCTCAGACTCCTATCCGGTATAGGCGTCAAGCAATCTTTCTTCTCTTTAATCGCATATACGGACATCATCATTCCACCACCAGGTATCCTTATCTTCGCTTCTCCTTCCCCTGGACACTCCAAACTCCTCCGAGGCCACCTTACGAATGCAGGTGAAAGGATCGATATAGTTGACTAGAGGGGGGTGAATAGGAAACTAACAATTTTTAAGCTTTTCTTTACCAATTTAAACTTTGCAATAATAAAGGTTGTCTAGATGTGCAACTAGGTGGACAACCTATATGATGCAAACAACACAAGCACAAGAGCAAGCAAGGATAGGAACACAAATAAGCTTGCACAAGTAAAGGGATAAGATAACCAAGAGTGGAGCCGGTGGAGACGAGGATGTGTTACCGAAGTTCCTTCCTTTTGAGGGGAAGTACGTCTCCGTTAGAGCGGTGTGGAGGCACAATGCTCCCCAAGAAGCCACTAGGGCCACCATAATCTCCTCACGCCCTCGCACAATGCAAGAGCCGTGATTCCACTATTGGTGCCCTTGAAGGCGGTGACCGAACCTTTACAAACAAGGTTGGGGCAATCTCCACAACTTAATTGGAGCCTCCCAACAACACCACGAAGCTTCACCACAATGGAATATGGCTCCACGGTGACCTCAACCGTCTAGGATGCTCAAACACCCAAGAGTAACAAGATCCGCAAGGGATAAGTGGGGGGAATCAAATATCTTGTGGTGGAAGTGTAGATCGGGCCCTTGTCACCCAATCCCGAGCAAATCAACAAGTTTGATTGGCTAGGGAGAGATCGGCCAAAATGGAGCTTGGAGCAACAATGGAGCTTAGAGATAGAAGAGGTGGTCAACTAGAGGTAGAAGACGCCTTATATAGTCGTGGGAAAAATCCAACCGTTATCCACATGTTCAGCCCATGACGCACGGTACTACCGCTCGGGCGCGGTACTACCATGAGCTGCTGCGGTACTACTACGTGGCGGACCACGGTACTACCAGCAGCAGCAAAGACAGTCGAACTTGCTCGACTAAGGGCAAGTACTACCGCTTGCGGTACTACCGCTCCCCTTGCGGTACTACCGCAAGGCGTGAGAGTCACGGCACGGAGGGCGCGGATGAAATAAATTACATCCGTGCCAACTTTCATCGAACCTGCGGTGGTACAAAAATCCGACGCGGTACTACCGCTCCCGAGGAGCGGTACTACCGTTCTGGCGCCTACTACCGTGAAACTACGGTACTAGGTAGGAGGGCCACGGTACTCGGCTCCTAGGGAGCAAGTACTACCGTGGGCCCCAGCAGTACTACCGCTACTGGACGAGCGGTACTACCGTGTGGGCGCGATGTAAAAATTACATCCGCCCTACTACCGCACCGAGCGGCACTAGGCACAGGAGCAGCGGTACTACCGCTCGGAGGAGCGGTACTACGTGACACCAGCGGTACTACAGCGTGTACTTGCGGTACTACCGCAAGTACAGCGATAAGTCGTCGATTTCCGCACAACCAAGATAACGAAGGAAGCTCCAAAATGCAGGAAAGGAGGGACAAGTGTACGTGTTGATTCCGCCCAAACCTTTCCGACGCGACCCCTCTTAATAGTACGGCTCTCCTCGACTCAAATCCACCAAAAGAAACGTGGGGCGGCGCCGTCTTCAATAGTCTCCGAGGGGCACCGAATCGTCTCGTGCCTAGTGATGAACCATCCGAGGAACTCAAAGCATACGATTAGTCCATAAAAGTATCGCCATCAATCACCAAAACACTTACGGGATAAATATGCCCTTACAATCTCCCCCTTTTTGGTGGATTGATGACAATACGGGATTTGCACAAAGATACAAAAATATAGAGCAAGGGCAAACCCCTCCTCTCCAAAATATAGACGGGCTCCAACTAGATGTGTGCACTTTGGATGAATGCTTTGGACTGCATGGCACACGTACTAGGATCACCACTCCCCCTATATTTTAGAGACAAATGCCCGAAGAATAACATCTAAGCAACATATAGCACAATATAACACACGCTTGCTAAGATAGATAGAGTGCATATGTCTTACACCATATGAAGGAAAAGCAACTAAAACGAGGTTCAACCGAGAACGCAATAAACACACCAAACACGAACACGACACAAGACTCAAGAAATCTCGCTCTCTCCCCTTTGGCATCGAGGCGCCAAAAGGCAGAGAGGACACCTACACACAAGCGGTGGCTCAAGCAGCAGGGAACTCGTCCCAACCCTCTCCATCGACTCCTCGGCGAAGGGATGGACTCCTCGGCGTCCTCCTCGAATCAGTCCACTTGTAGCCTTGCTTCTCCATCCACTCGGCCTCTGGAGTGATGTGCTCCTCGACCCGCCAGACACATCCTCACCATAGAGCTTCAAGATCTTCCTGTCCGGCGACGACTCTCCTTGGATGCCACGTGAGTCTGTCTTGCCTTTGGCTTGCATGCGAAAAGAGTCTTCATCTTGTCCTTCACTTCGTGGCCCATGAAGGCAAAGAGGAGCTCTGGAAGGCCTAGCAGCATGGCCCTCAAGAACATTCTCGGCGCCACATCCTCCTCTCCAACAGCAGCCCTAGCAGCAGAGCGCCTCGGCACGAGTAGTAGTGTTGGCCCAGTTGGGTTTGACACGCAGAGACAGATGGGGTCATGGCGAATCCAATCGAGGGCAAGGAACTCCTCACCAGGAACATCTTCTCCCGTGTCCTCGAGATCGGCAGAAACAGATAGGGCCCGTGAATAGGCACTTTGGTTGAACACCGAAACCGAAGCTCACACCACATGATGTGTGAGACATCAAGTGGCTGAGTCTGAGACAAACGAGCCTCCTCGCAGAGGAGCATCATATCCACCATATAGGCATGGACCTTGTCCTTGTCACCAATCTTGAGGAACAAGGAGTTGCGGAAGATGCGGTACATGATATCCAGAAAAGAGTTGAGCACCAACCCTATCTTGCCACTTGGAAGCGTCTTCTCAACATAGTACGGTGCAAGCCTGTCCTTGTTGGTAGAGTCAGAGTTGGCATGGGGGCGAACACCCACGGGAGAGTCGAGCCCGTCATCAGGAACTTGGAGCAAATCCATGAACTCCTTCCGGTAGCGATCGACTTACGCCATTGGTCATCCAGTCATCCTCCTCTCCTCATTAGGGTGAAAGTAAACTGAAGCAAAGAACTGACCAATGAGCTCAGGATCATAGTCAAGGTGAAAGGATATCACATGCTCAATGCCAAACTTCTCCACCAAGTCTAGAGCCTCTCCAAAGTAGGCACGGAACTTGTCCTTCCTCAAGTGATGCATGTCAATCCACTTCACATCCACATAGGTATTCTGCTTGTTCTTGATGACATCCAGATAGACGTTGGTTTGATGCTTGTTCCAGAACAGCTCACAACCCCTGACAGAGGAACGAGGGGTCACGTACGGGTCAATTTGCCTGAGACGGACATAGTCAGATTGGGGCATCGCATCCATGCCCTTGGCGGGCTCCTTGTACTTGCTAGCAGTTGTCTTGACATGGCACTTGGGGCAGAGGAACCCTCTGGTGCTTCACCTGGGTTGCGCAGACGCTTGGAGCCAGTGTCACGACTGGGATTGGACCGGCGAGAGCCACCACCTAAGACACACATGCAAAGCACCAAAGACGCGAAGAAGATCAATGCAAAGGCCACGATAAAAACACAAGAAACACATAGGAGACATATGAGAAAGTTGGCATGCGATAGGTGTGAGCCACGGTAGGACTGCCACTGCCTACGGCACTAAAGCATTAGTACCGCTCCAAACGCGGTAGTACCGTGCGAGGTCACGGTAGTACCGTGGTTGGAGCAGAAGTAAAGATTTAGTGCCGCACAGAGCGCGGTAGTACCGCACCCGAAGGGCGGTAGTACCGCGTCGCAGCAGATCCAACTAGCGATTTGAATCTGAAAAGAACCGCGAAACAACGGCGGTGCTACGGTGATCAGATCTAGCGCATGACAACAATACAAATATAAATCCTATGCAATACCACACTCCTTCATCCTATTCTTGCAGAGATTAAACCTATCAATCTCAAGAACACACAAGCCTCCCCCAAAACCTAGAAACACCAAACACCATCAACACGGAGAGGGAGTTGGGGAAAAACCTGGATCCATAGCAAGAGCACGTGGTGGGGAACGATCCCACCGGTCGGAATCACGGGAGGGCAGCCGGTGGAGGAGATCCGGCGAAGAACGTCGGTTCCGTTCTTGAGCAAGGGAGAGAAGGAGGCGACGTGGAAAGAGGACTGCGAATGGGTATGGGGAGTTAGGACTCCCCCTGCCCGTTCTTATCCCCACGCCCTCGAACCGGCGCGGTAGTACCGCGTATCATCGCGGTAGTACCGCTCGGGCGGAAGTTCCGCACCGAGGCGGTAGTACCGCTCAACCAGGCGGCAGTAAAAAATTACTGCTGTGTGGTCGCGGTAGTACCGTGCTCCCGCAAGCGGTAGTACCGTGGCAGGCTGCGGTAGTACCGCAGCTGGCCGCGGTAGTACCGTGAACTCAAGTCACCGCAAGTTTCAAAAACGAGAAGAGGGCCTTTGCAAGGAAACTTTTCACACACAAGAAACCACAAGATCTAGCACAAACCAGAGGCAAAAGACAACAAGAAACCACCAAGCGACAAGGCCTCTCAAGGAGAGAGGGCGGTGGCCGAAGCCACCTATGTTTGAGTTGGATGGTATGGCACCGCGAAGAATTATCCTTGGGCCCATGACCAAAACTCGTCTTTGGAACACAAGTACCATAAAAATGGATAATGTTAAAGAGGTGATCGATTTATGCATAATGGGGGGAGGGAGAGTTCATTGAGAGAACAACACTCCCCCTATGTCTATGCCTACACCTAAACTAGACAACAAGTTGAGTGTGGTGGGGAGTGCACGGGCTCAAGTCACATTGCTCAAATCGATGATATTTAGCTCATGCCTTAACTCGTGAAATCTTGCTTCATCTAAGGGCTTCATGAATATATCTGCAAGGTTATCCTGAGTGTTGACATACTTGAGCTCGATCTCCCCTCGCCTAATGTGATCCCGGATGAAGTGATACCGAATCTCAATGTGCTTCGTCTTGAAGTGTTGCACCGGATTGAGAGAAATCTTGATGGCACTTTCATTATCACACCAAAGAGGCACTTTGTCACAAATGACACCGTACTCCTTTAAAGTTTGCCTCATCCATAGGAGTTGAGCACAACAACTACCGGCCGCCACATATTCCGCTTCGGTGGACGAGAGAGACACACAACTTTTCTTCTTGGAAGACCAACTTACCAAGGAGCAACCAAGAAATTGGCACCCACCGGAAGTGGACTTCCTATCCACTTTGTCTCCCGCCCAATCGGAATCCGTAAATCCTTCAAGCTTGAAGTTTGCTCCTCTTGGATTCCATAAGCCAAAGTTTGGGGTATGAGCCAAATATCGAAAGATTAAACTTGACCGCCACATAGTGGCTTTCCTTGATCTTGCTTGAAACCGTGCACACATTCCCACACTCAACATGATATCCGGTCTAGATGCACAAAGGTAAAGCAAGAAGCCAATCATGGAGCGATATACCTTTTGATCCACCGCTTTACCATTGGGATCAGTGTCAAGTTGGCACTTGGTGGGCATTGGTGTAGTAGCCGGCTTGACATCACTTAGCTTGAACCTTTTGAGCATGTCTTGAGTGTATTTGGCTTGGTTGATGAAGGTTCCTTCTCTTCTTTGTTTGATATCTAAACCAAGGAAGAACTTCAACTCTCCCATCGAAGACATCTTGAACTTGGAGGTCATGAGAGCGGCAAATTCCTCATTGAAAGCTTTGTTAGGAGAACCAGAGATAATATCATCAACATATAGTTGGCATACAAACAACTCCCCATTGACCTTCTTAGTAAAAAGAGTGGGATCGATTTGCCCCACTTAAAATCCATGATCTTGTAACAAGTCGGTAAGGTGGTCATACCACGCACGTGGGGCTTGTTTAAGGCCATAGAGTGCCTTATCGAGTTGATACACATGATCCGGGAAGTAGGGGTCCTCGAACCCGGGGGGTTGCTTGACATAGACCAACTCATTAATAGGACCATTAAGAAAAGCACTTTTCACATCCATTTGTTGCAACTTAAAGTTGTGATGGGAAGCATAAGCAATCAACAAGCGAATGGATTCAAGATTTAGCAACGGAGCAAAGGTTTCACCGTAGTCGATACTCGACTTGGGAGTAGCCTTGTGCTACCAATCCTGCCTTGTTGCGAATGATGTTCCCATGAGCATCTTGCTTGTTCTTGAAAATCCACTTGGTTCCAATGACGTTGTGGTTCACCGATGGCCTTGGCACCAATCTCCACACCTTGTTGTACTCGAAGTTGTTGAGTTCTTCATGCATGGCATTGAGCCAATCCGAGTCTTCGAGCGCCTCATAGACCTTTTGGGGTTCAACACAAGAGACAAACGCGTGATGTTCACAATAGTTTGCTGATTGTCTACGAGTGCTTACCCCTTTTCTTAGGCTTCCAACCACATTCTCCATGAGATGGCCTTTGGTGGTGAGTTTGGAAGCAATCTTGGCGGCACGACGCTCTAATTCCTCCTCGGAGGTGAGATGAGGAGGGTCACTTGATCATCTTGAGCGCCGCCTTGAGCATGATCTTCATCTTGAGCATGCTCGGGGAGAGAACTTGACCTTGGGCATCATTTGGAGTGTCATCATCGCCTTGAGCACGATCTTGCCCTTGGTCTTGTTCATGAGGTTGAGGGCCTTCACTTTGTTCTTCTAAGCGTGTGGGCCTTGGGTTGGTGATGGCTCCACTTGAGTGGAGCATTGTCCTTCTCCTTCGCCACAAGGGGTTCCTCAATGGGTAGGATAAAACCAACTCCCATTCTTCTTATGGCTTGGGGAGGAATTTCATCGCCTACATCACAAGTGCCACTTTGCTCCACTTGGGAGCCGTTATTCTCATCAAACTCCACGTTACACATCTCCTCAATAAGTCCCGTGGATTTATTGAGGACACGGTAAGCATGAGAGTTTGTAGCATAACCAACAAATATGCCCTCATGAGCTCTAGCTTCAAATTTAGACAAACGAACACCTTTCTTGAGAATGAAACACTTACACCAACACCGGAAGTACTTGAGGTTGGGCTTGTTGCGGTGAGTATCTCATAAGGAGTCTTGTTCAAGCCTTTGCGGAGATAGATCCGATTGGATGCATGACATGCGGTGTTGATGGCTTCGGCCCAAAAGTTGTATGGAGACTTGAACTCCGCCATCATGGTCCTTGCCGCATCCATCAACGTCCGGTTCTTCCTCTCCGCAACACCATTTTGTTGAGGGGTATATGGTGCAGAATATTGATGCTTTATCCCCTCATCACTAAGAAACTCATCCAAGGTGTAGTTCTTGAACTCGGTGCCGTTGTCACTTCTTATAGTCAAGATCTTTGCATTATGTTGACGTTGAGCTTCATTTGCAAAGTCGATGACGATTTGTTGAGTCTCACTCTTCCTCTTGAAGAAATATACCCAAGTGTATCTTGAATAGTCATCCACAATCACCAAGCAATACTTTCTACCTCCAAGACTATCAAATGATGGTGGCCCAAAGAGATCCATGTGAAGGAGCTCCAAGGGTCTCTTTGAGTATATGATGGTCGTGGGAGGGTGAGCCTTCTCATGAAGCTTTCCTTCAATACAAGCACCTTTGCAAGCACGGTCTTTGGCAAAACTAACATTTGTTAGTCCACGGACATGGTCCCCCTTGAGAAGACTTTGCAAAGATCTCATATTGACATGGGCTAAACGGCGATGCCAGAGCCATCCCACGTCAACTTTAGCCATTAGGCATGTCGCGGTCTTAGTGGGTCGCTCCGAAAAGTTAATCACATAGAGACCGTTCTCGACATGCCCAACAAAGGCTACTTTAAGAGTCTTGATCCACAAGAGGGCCACGGTATCAATGTCAAAGAAGGTAGCAAAACCCATGATTGCAAGTTGACGAACGGAAAGCAAATTGTATGCAAGGGACTCAATAAGCATGACTTTCTCGATCGTAAGATCATGAGAAATGACAACCTTGCCGAGACCCAATACCTTAGAATGTGATGCATCACCCCACTCGACATTGGTGGGCATAGATGGAATCTCTTGCACGTCCACCACCATGTCCTTGCTCCCGGTCATATGATTTGTTGCTCCACTATCGAGCAACCATGATCCCCCACCGGAAGCAAACCCCTACAAGAGATCAATGCTTGGTTTTAGGTACCCATTTGGTAATGGGTCCTTTGATGTGAGTAACGAGGGTCTTAGGAACCCAAATAGACCATTCAATGTACTCATAAGAAGAACCAACATATTTAGCATAAACATGCCCATCACTAGCACGGCACAACACATATGAGGGGTTAAAGTCGCCGGCTATGTTCATGGGGATGACGTTGTCCTTCTTGGCATTTCCACCCTTTGCACGGTTCTTCTTATTCTTGGAAGCACCCTCTCCCTCCCTCACAAAAGTTTGCTTGATAGGGGGAGGTTGCTTGGTCTTGTCATTCTTCTTCTTGCTCTTGGGCTTGGGCGCGAACCCAATCCCCTCCTTGGCCACAACTTCCTTTTGATTACTCAAAAGGTCGTTAAGGTTCTTCTCACCTTGTATGCATGTGACAAGGCCCTTTTCAAGTTGCTCCTTCAACTTAGCATTCTCCTCAGCAAGATGCACATGCTCACAACAAGGGTTAGTAGCATTTGCATTATCAATCAATATCATATGAGGAAAGGTGGCTTTCTCCTTGGTTAGCTTCACTTGGAGTTGATCATGAGACTCTTTGAGACTAGCATGAGCACCCTTCAAGACTTTGTGAGCCTTGTCGAGAATGTCAAAGTCCTCGTTGAGTCTAGCAAGATCAACTCCAAGCTTTGCCTTCTCGGAGCTAAGCACACGAGACACAACAAGAGCATGATCAAGGTCTTTCTTTAATTTAGCATGATCATCGTTGTATGACTCCTCAAGAGACAAGCGAAGACCACGCTCTTCCTCAAGAGCATTGGAAAGATCCGAAATCTCATCGGCATAGTCACGACTATGCCCTTCCATCTTAGAGATGGTTTCTTCATGAGCCTCGATCATGACATTGGCTTCACCAAGTTGTTCCAAGAGAGCAACGGTGCTTCTTGGATTTGCCCTTGAGTTTACTCATAAAGATCTCAAACTCATTCTCCTCCACATTAGTCCCTCATGTTCATCAATGCAATCCGTCAAAGAAGCATGATTGATGATGGTAGTTTTGATGTTGGGGTTACCTTGTTGGTGGCTTTAGCCATGAGGCACTTGGCGGTGATGCTTTCATTGGGTGAATCAAGAGAGACACCGAGGAGTCGTTGCAATGGCAACGGAGGCCATGGCAACCGATTCACCATCCTCATCATCATCATCATCCTCATTGTACTCTTCTTGAACCACCAAAGCTTTGTGAGGAGTCTTCTTGGTGAAGTTGCTCTTGTTGGGGAAAGACTTGGCCTTGTCCTTACGGATGAGCTTGCCACCATTGTCTTCCCTCTTCTCATATGGGCACTCCGCAACAAAGTGACTCACATTGCCACAATTGAAATAAGTCCTCACTCGTTGCTTGCCCTTAGTGCCACTTGAGTTGCTCTTGTTGAAGTTGGGCCTTGAGTTCTTCTTGCTCCAAAATTGCCTTGAAGCAAGGGCCATGTGTTCATGATAGTCATACTTTGTATCTTCGAGGTTGCCCTCTTCTTCTTCCTCCTCTCCATCTTCTTCGACACAAATCTTGGCCTTCAAAGCGAGGTTGGGCTTCTTTGATCTTTGGGAGCGAAGCACCGCATTGTCGGCGGTCTTGTCCAATATGCTCATAGCCACAAACTCATCCAACACATCACTTGAGGACAGAGTGTGGAAGTCCGGCCGTTGACGGATGACGGAGGACATGGCTTTGTGGTAGGGCATCATTGCCTTGAGGAATTTGCGCTTGATCCAGTTGTCATCCGTGTCCTTACTTCCATGATCCCGGAGGAGACGCAAGCTTGGTTACTCTCGATAGAGCTCACGAGGTTCTTCTTCTTCTTTCATTGCAAACTCATCGGCTTCATCTTGGACCACTTCATAATTGGAATGTTGAATGCTTGCGCTTCCTCGATAAAGGGAAACCACCTTGAGCCAAGCATCTTTGGCAAGGGAGTAGGGCCGGAGATGAGGGAGGTCGTCGGGAAGGATTGCTTCTTGGATGATGAAGAGAGCATTCTCATTGAATTGATGGTCCATGACCTCTCTTGGAGAAAAGTTGCTCGGATCATGCGGATAGAAACCTTCTTCAATGATTCTCCAAAGGTTAGTGTTCACATGATTTAAATGACGCTTAAAACGATAAACCCAAGAATCAAAATCCTCCTTTTTATCAATCTTAGGTGGTGGACCGGCATGATTCAAATGAGTGGAAGGAATCGGTCCACCATAAACGGGAGGTTGCACATGGGCAAAGATGCCGGTGCCATTCTTACCACTAGACGAGGGGGCTTTCTCACTAGTAGCTTCCCCCTTATAGGAGTTAGCATCCGCTCCCGTGTTGGCGGGATCACCCACTTTCACGGTGCGGTGGAAAGTTTAAGCCCTTCTAGGAATTCCTTAAACATGTCCTTGACCTCGGTCGTCATGGAGGTCTTCAATGTGTCCAACGCCACATTGAATTCCTCACGAGAGATCGAGGTACCCCCATCTCCCGTAGATGATATCGGATTCGCACCGGAGTGCTCCCCACATCATCTACGATGTCAACCATACTCTTCGAACGGTAAAGTCCTTAAAAGAGACGAGGCTCTGATACCAATTGAAAGGATCGATATAGTTGACTAGAGGGGGGTGAATAGGCAACTAACAATTTTTAAGCTTTTCTTTACCAATTTAAACTTTGCAATAATAAAGGTTGTCTAGATGTGCAACTAGGTGGACAACCTATATGATGCAAACAACACAAGCACAGGAGCAAGCAAGGATAGGAACACAAATAAGCTTGCATAAGTAAAGGGATAAGATAACCAAGAGTGGAGCCGGTGGAGACGAGGATGTGTTACCGAAGTTCCTTCCTTTTGAGGGGAAGTACGTCTCCGTTAGAGCGGTGTGGAGGCACAATGCTCCCCAAGAAGCCACTAGGGCCACCATAATCTCCTCACGCCCTCGCACAATGCAAGAGCCGTGATTCCACTATTGGTGCCCTTGAAGGCGGCGATCAACCTTTACAAACAAGGTTGGGGCAATCTCCACAACAATTGGAGGCTCCCAACAACACCACGAAGCTTCACCACAATGGAATATGGCTCCACGGTGACCTCAACCGTCTAGGATGCTCAAACACCCAAGAGTAACAAGATCCGCAAGGGATAAGTGGGGGGAATCAAATATCTTGTGGTGGAAGTGTAGATCGGGCCCTTGTCACCCAATCCCGAGCAAATCAACAAGTTTGATTGGCTAGGGAGAGAGATCGGGCCAAAATGGAGCTTGGAGCAACAATGGAGCTTAGAGATAGAAGAGGTGGTCAACTAGAGGTAGAAGACGCCCCTTATATAGTCGTGGGAAAAAATCCAACCGTTATCCACATGTTCAGCTCATGACACTGCGGTACTACCGCTCGGTAGCGGTACTATTATCAGCTGCTGTGGGTACTACCGTGGCGGACCACGGTACTACCACGGCAGCAAAGACAGCCGAAACTTGCACGACTAAGAGGCAGTACTACGCTCCCCTTGCGGTACTACCGCAAGGCGGAGAGTCACGGCTCGGAAGGCGCGGATGAAATAAATTACATCCTGCCAACTTCCGCTGAACTGCGGTGGTACAAAAATCCGACGCGTACTACTGCTCCCGAGGAGCGGTACTACCGTTCGGGCGCCTACTACCGTGAAACTACGGTACTAGGTAGGAGGGCCGCGGTACTACGGCTCCTAGGGAGCAAGATTACCATGGGCCCCAGCAGTACTACCGCTACCGAACGAGCGGTACTACCGGTGGGGCGCGGATGTAAAATTACATCCGCCCTACTACCGCACCGAGCGGCACTAGGCACGGGAGTCAGCGGTACTACCGCTCGGAGGAGCGGTACTACTGTGACACCAGCGGTACTACAGCGTGTACTTGCGGTACTACCGCAAGTACAGCGATAGTCGTCGATTTCCGTACAACCAAGATAACGAAGGAAGCTCCAAATGCAGGAAAGGAGGGACAAGTGTACGTGTTGATTCCGCCCAAACCTTTCCGACGCGACCCCTCTTAATAGTACGGCTCTCCTCGACTCAAATCCACCAAAAGAAACGTGGGGCGGCGCCGTCTTCAATAGTCTCCGAGGGGCACCGAATCGTCTCGTGCCTAGTGATGAACCATCTGAGGAACTCAAAGCATACGATTAGTCCGCAAAAGTATCGTCATCAATCACCAAAACACTTACGGGATAAATATGCCCTTACAGCAGGTCGCCATCTTCATCCACACATTGTCCGCATCCCCTTCTTCCTCCCAAGGGCCCTCGCTAATGACCCTCTCCTTGAACGCCTGAGCTACCTCCCCCTTGAGCTTCCACCACTTCGTTCTAGCGACTTTGGCACGCTTATCCCGCTGGACACGAATCCGAAAGCGGAAGTCAGTAACCACAAGCTTATGCTGGGGTACAACACTCTCTCCAGGTATCACCTTACATTCTAGGCACGCACGCCTATCTTCTCTTCTCGAGAGGATGAAATCAATCTGGCTAGAGTGTTGGCCACTACTAAAAGTCACCAGATGTGATTCTCTCTTTCTAAAGAGGGTGTTAGCTACAATCATGTTGTAGGCTAGAGCAAAGCTTAAGACATCTTCTCCTTCTTAATTCCTGATGCCATAGCCAAAGCCCTCATGCGCCCCTTCGAAACCTGTGTTAGATGTACCTACGTGGCCATTGAGGTCTCCTCCTATGAAGAGCTTCTCACCAATCGGTACACTCCTAACCATGTCTTCCAGACCTTCCCAGAACTCCCTCTTAGTGTTCTCATTGTGGCATACTTATGGGCATCTGTGCCGATAACATTGAGAACCAAGTCCTCAACTACCAGCTTGACCAGGATAATCCGGTCCTCACGTCTCTTGACGTCTACCACTCCATACTTGAGGCTCTTGTTGATCAAGATGCCAACGCCATTTCTGTTTGCAGCCGTCCCCGTGTACCACAGCTTGAAGCCGGTATCCTCCACCTCCTTCGCCTACATCCTCTCCATTTGGTTTCTTGGGCGCAAAGGATATCAACACCTCTCCTCACCGCTGCATCAACTAGCTCCCGAAGCTTCTCTGTCAGAGACCCTACGTTCCAGCTACCTAAGCGAATCCTCCTAGGCTCGGCTAGCTTCCTTACCCTTCGCACTCGTCGAGTCAAATGTGAAAACCCTTGCTCATTTTCCACTACATCCGGGCGCCGTTGTAGCGCGCCACTAAGGATGCAACGACCCGATCCTCACTCACTTGCCACCGTATCCGAATCAAGATACGGCGCGCCACCTGGGAGGTGACGGCCCGGCCCTTGCCCATTTTCCACCACACCCGGGTTCTGATGTGAGAGGGTACATTAATGTTGTTTTTAGAAAATGTTACAAACACCTTTTAATTCAATGAGTACTTTTATAAGTACATAGCATATTAAAATTCATCAAACATTTTTTAAATTACAAGAATTTTTCAAATGGTTCGAACACTTGTTAAAGCACGTGAACCTTTTTTAATGTTTCAAACTGTTTTTGCAAAATGTTTCAAAGACCCTTTATAATTTCATGAATATTTTTCTATTTGTGTAAACACTTTTTTGCATCTAACACTTTTTAATTACATGATTTTTTTTAAATGTCTTGAATATTTTTAAAATTACATGAAACACAGCATGCTCGGCAAGAACATTCTTTTTTTTTAAATGACGGCAAGAACATTCCATCTTTCTTTTTTTTTGAGACAGAGAACATTCCATCTCGCTGGACCGGCAACGCCTGCAGCTACATGGGCCGGTGGGCAACCAGCTTTTCCGAGATTTGGTAGGCCCAAGGTTTCTTACTCCTCCACCAGCGGAGCCAGCCACCTCCACACCCTTCCCCCTCCATTCCGGCCAAAACCCTCGCCTCCGGTCGCCGCCATGGCCGCGAGCGTCGAGCAAGTCCTTGGGTGGTTCCCCGGCGTCGAAGCCATCGCCAGAATCAGGGCCGCCTCCCTCTCCGCCGTCCCAGGTTACGCCGGCGAGGACCGCATCAGCGCCCTCCAAGACCACCTCCTCCGCGACATCGTGTCCCGCCTCCCCGTCAAGGACGCCGCCCGCACGGCCGCGCTCGCCTCCCGCTGGCGCCACCTCTGGCGCTCCACGCCGCTCGTCATGTACGACGCCCACCTCCTCCCGGCCGGCGACCCCGCGCGCGTCGCCGCCGTCGCCCGCATCCTCGCCGACCACCCGGGCCCCTTCCGCACCGTCAGCATCACCTGCTGCAATTTCGCGTCGCACGAGCGTGAGCTCGCCGAGTGGCCGCGCCTCCTCGCCGCCAAGGGCGTCCAGGACCTCGTCCTCGTCAACAAGCCCGCCGACGACGAACGCCTCCCCGACGTCCCCGCCGACATCCTCCGCTGCGCCTCGCTCCGGCGCCTCTTCCTGGGATTCTGGACGTTCCCGGACACCGGTGTCAACCCACCCGGTGGAGGCGCAGACGGATTCCCACACCTCCGGGAGCTCAGCTTGTTCGGCACCGACGACATGCTCGGCGGCGACCTCGACCGCTTGCTCGCTTCCAGCCCCGTTCTCGACACCCTCGCGCTCGTCCTCAGCCCAACCTGCGAGCGCGTCCACCTCCGCAGCCAAAGCCTCAAGTGCGTGCTCCTCTGGGAGTGCTTCCTGAAGGAGGTCCTCGTCATGGACTCCCCGCTCCTGGAGCGGCTCATTCTGTGGAAAACCATTGATGGTGAAGACGACCCGGTGGCTGTGAGGGTCAGCATTGCTGACGCGCCGAAGCTGCGGGTGCTGGGTTACTTGGCGCCGAGAGTTCACCAGCTGCAGATTGGCCAGAATGTCATCAAGGTACTACCTTTCAATGCATATCACTTTCAGTAATGGCATTCCATATTCCAATCTATATCGACATTTTAAGATACTTGAAGGAGCACGGCCTCTTCATTATGCGATGCACATAGCAAAACATTTCTCTTTGTGTGGCAAGTGATGCGTGAATCTTGTATTTGATCATTGTATCAACGAAATGAAGTATGATCT
Source organism: Aegilops longissima (assembly GCA_021605205.1). NCBI lineage: Eukaryota > Viridiplantae > Streptophyta > Magnoliopsida > Poales > Poaceae > Aegilops > Aegilops longissima. Next base: position 132,872,157 of record CM038678.1, read on the forward strand.
CTCTTTCTCTTGGTGCATTGCATTGCAGCCTGATACAATGGTGAGCCCAAGCACCGTGTTTCCAAGCGTCAAGACATTGGCCTTGAAGGTGAACTTTGGTGTCTTTGAGGAGGTCAAGATGCTGGCCAGCGTCCTCAGATGCTTTCCTGAAGTTGACAGGCTGCACATCGAGGTGACTTCGTCGTACCCTCCTGCACTGCACATTCCTTCAGTCAGCCGTTTGGCATTCATATCATAGATTATCTGTCACCGTGGTGATTAAACTACTGTCCACTTTTACCATTTTGCAGTCTGTCACGGCCGATGAACCCACTGAATTGCACCATGCTGAGTTCTGGCAAGAGGTCCATCCTATCGAATGTGTGAAGTCACACGTCAAGAAGGTGGTTATCCATGAATTCCGCGGAAAACAAAGCGAAAACGATTTCCTCGAGTTTGTTAGCAGCAGTGCAGAGAAGCTGCGGTCTTTGCTTGTTGTGATTACCCAAGAAATGTTTGCGTCGGCATGGGATTTCTCAATTTCATTGCCAAATGAGGTGAATGAGGTGATTGTCAAAGCAGGGGCTCTGACGCGTGGAGCATGGGCCTGCGAGGACTGTCAACTGGTGGTGGCGGGTCCTAAAGTGGTCGATGGTTGGAACTTCCGCAGAGCGTCTGATCCCTGTGTTAAGGACCCTTTCCGCTGATGCACTTGAAGAAGCAGAGCACTCCTTCAGGTACCATGAGGAGCTGCAAGTGTTCAAGTTAGCTGAAACTGATGTTTAATTTGACTTGTTATGCACTGTGTGTGATCAACATTGATCTTTGATGCTGATAGAAGTAAAAGACATGCAGTTAGTTACGTCTTGAGAATTTATATTGCTTTTACTATCCTAGTATCATTTTTCTTTGTAGTGCTCCTTTTTCTGTTCCATCCAGCACTGGCTAGGCAGCATTCCATGGCTTGCAGATATCATATATGTGCCGATCACCTCTGCCAATTCAACCCAGAGTATACAATGCTCTAGACAGGTTGATGAATTAGCCCCTGGATCATGGTCAGGTCCGCTGGGCTGCTAGCTGAGTTTTAGTTTTCTTGGTTGCTCCATAGGCTTGTAATACATGTCTTGACTATTTTCTCTAGTGTTTGGCAAGCAAAACTATCATGAATGTTTGTTTAAGCTTATTCTGTGTGATCAGGAGGACTCGATCGGGGCTTGTTAGGGTAGGTACGAATCAATTGGTTTGATGTGCTGATGATGCTAGCGATGAGCAGTAGCAGCATATATTCGCCTCAGAAAAGAAGTTGCAGCAGTACATAACACTTGTCTAGACCTTGACCTTGAGGACCATTTTCTGAAGAAGAAAAAACAAGTTGGGGAGATGCCTGTGACGGTCATATTTTCACTCAATAAATTACACACATCAGTACTGTCCAAATTTTTTTTGAACAATCACCGGGGGGTGGGGGGGTGAGGGGGAGGCCTGCGTTACATCAGAGAGTACAATGTGAGGAGAGGAATAGGTGCCAAGACATGGCGGCGTCCCTACTAACAGGGTCTTTGAACCTAAAGATCCAAAGCGTGAAATCAGAGATTACATTCCGTAAGGTATCTGTAGCTGAGCGAGTCGCAGTAGTGTTCAAGTTTAAATTCTACCGATGTTGTCAATAGTTCAGTGAAATATTTTTGCCTCAATGATTGCTTCATGTCAACTCAGTGTGCAGCCACGCCTTTCAAGCATCCTAATCCTCACCAGTATCTGTGTATGTGCCTGTCACCATCGTCTGACCCTTATCCCAACAATTTGCTGCATTTTCCAACCTGTGGATATCATGCCATTTAGCCTGTGACATATCCATAAAACCCATCTAGAGACAAACCCAGAAGAAGGGCAGGGAAGATTACATCCATGGCTGGGCTGCAGAGGTCTTCACTGACATTCAGGAGGTCAGGATCATCAGGCATGGTCTGGGGCGAGAGGCTCATGTCGGATGAACATAGCCAGTGGACCTCAGGGGAACCAGAGTTCAGGGAGCTACGGCACTCCCGCAGCGTTGGGTCCGTCGGGGCGCAGCACAGGCGCAACGATGGCACCGAGCGAGGCAGCCAGGCGTTCCGGACACGGCGCGTAGCCCCGGCCATGGATCCACCATCGCCCAAGGTTCCTGGCTGCATCTTCTGTGGGATTTTCAGGAAGACAGCACCTTCACAGCCATCTAAGGCCAGAAGGTACCACTAGAGTGATCTGTGTATTCATCGACCATATGTGTGAGTGGGTTACCTGGTTCTGGAGCTTGTGAAGTTCAGGTCCATCGAGTATATACATGCTACTCCCTCCGTTCCATATTAAGTGTCACTGATTTAGGACAACACTTGATTCTTCAGCTGCCCACCTCTGTGCTTGTATCTGTAGCTGGTATCCCCAGTTTTATTTTCTGCTTTTTAGTTGTAATTTCCTGGCTGGTTGATGGCTTTGTTAATTCAAAGCCGGGCTCTGTCTTGAGCCTTCGTTCTAAAAAAAAGTACAACACTTGATATGGAATTGAGGGAGTAGTACTCAGTGATATGCTCGTATAGTTGCATGCAGTTTGGATAAGTTTGAGCATATCTGTTTATTATGGTGTTATGCATGTTTTTGCTGATTTCTCTACCACTTGATAGTTTGCTAATGCAACTGTTTTCTTGAGTGACCGCCTCGTCTAGCTTGGGGTACATGATAGAAATTGTGCATCTCGGCTGCAGCACATATCTTGTACTCCCTCCGTCCGAAAATACTTGTCATCAAAATGGATAAAAAGAGATGTATTTAGAACTAAAATACATCTAGATACATCCCCTTTTATCCATTTTGATGACAAGTATTTCCGGACGGAGGGAGTATAAGCCACTGTACATGAACATGATGTTTTCATTTGGTTCTGTATTTGTAAATGTTGTCCGTGTATTTGTCTTGCATCCATGAGCCAATGTATGAATCGACCTACATTTGCGATGCGAGGAGGTATTTCATGAATTTGATTGGTTCTTATTATGTCTCTTAAAATGTTTTTATCTCTTCCATATGATCAATTAACCGAATTTCCATCCCATAAAATTCAAATGATTTTTTCTGAACTGTCTGCATTTTTGTACGGCTGGGCAAGCTATGTGTTGCTTGAGATGGGATTCTAGGTTGAGAATTGTTACCAAAGAGAAGTCGTTGAGAATTTGAGTGCTGTGGACACTGATTACGTAGGTAAAGTGGGTCTAATTGTTGATTATGAAGGAGGCAAGGTGATGCCTAGACTGCGAGTAGGTTTAGCGGTTCTGGTGGTTTGCCTAAACAGTGATTGCAATGAGCAATTATGATCCATACCTATACGTACAAATCTGGAGGATGTTTCCCAAGTTCAGAAGTTTGTTATGGATGCTTTAGCAGCCTGCTATAGAGCTATTCTTGTGGCTTGGAGATGCAGAAAAAACGTCAGTATTTGCTTAATTCTTTATTATGACAATCTTGCTATAGTCATGCTGGTGGTTCAAAATATGGTTCGGTTGGCTAGCGGCTTAACTTGGGAAAATCCTGAAAGTCATGCTGGTAATTCTGGGCCCTAGGCAGATTTGACGTCAATTAATAGAGTGTATGTGCCCATAATTGAGGAACAAGACTGGTATGGGCACTTAATAAAGCTTATCCATGAGTGGTATCCTGGTGGACAAGTTTGACCTGATGCACTTCACATTTGGTTGGAGTGCTGTGGCTTCTTACGTGTACTCATTTGCTTTTAGCACCAAGCTGTATGGCCATCTCCAGGTTCAAGTTTCAACTAGTACTAGTACTGAAACTTCAGCTAATCCTATAATTATGACAGCCTTTTCGTAAATGAGGTCTTTGATTGAAAAGGAAAAGAGAGGAGATTCTCAGCAAAAAGTCACTTTGGAGGACGGGTGCATTGGAGCCCTATATTTTGAATAGTGCCAAAATACTATTTTGAAGTTTCAAAAAATTCTGAAAATAAACCAGCATGTTTATATGGATGTATATTACACATGTGCAAATTTTGATGCTGAAATAAGTAACCATGCGAGTTACACAAAAATGACAAAATCGTGATTCTAGAAAGATGAATAATGCATGTATTATTCATTATTTGAAAATCACCATTTTGTCATTTTTGTATAGCTTACATGTTCACTTATTTAACCACTAAACTTTACACATGTATAATATACATCCATATGATCACATAAAATTCTTTTTATATTTTTCTGAACTTTAAATGTGATTTTTTAAGTATTTAAAAGAAGGTCCTCCAATACACCCGGTTCCAAAAATCCACTCTCAGATTCTCAGTGTCTTGTCTTTACAGTTGCTGATTTGCAAGCACTTAGCTGGGACGCCCATATATTAAATGGAAGAAACAAGATTTGAGCAAAGACTAGATGAACGTGCCATAATTGCTTTGCTTTTCTGTAGGTTCCTGTCACTATCCTTTGACCTTCATGCCACCCCTAGAGCATTCTGGCACTTACTGTCGTCTCGTCTACATTCTCAGCTAGCTAGTTGCATGAAAAGACAAGCACTTGCTTTATCTCTACCCATTCCAACTTTTCGTTTGCCTAAGTTTTATGTTCCTAACTGTTTTGTTTCACTTGCGTCCATTTAGGTCTCTACTCTACTAGTATAAGAGTTTTCGTCGTGTATGCTTGCACAAGTCTGCATCCGTGGTTTTAGTTTACAGCAGATGGTCGGTTTGTTACATTCAATTTGATGATTTGTCATGATGATTACACTCTGAAGTGGGTTAAAGTTCAATGATCTTTGTAAGATAAGAGAACATATACAAAATGGAAGCATCACGTCATTTAAATATATTTTGCTCTTATTTAGGATTTGATATATTTGAGTAATTTGTGTATACAAGCGGCGACTAGGGTTCCGCCGCGCCGCCAACCCCTACCTTCCGGATAACCCCTCGCTGCAACCGGAGGTAGCCACTAGTAAGCCGGTGCGGCTACAGGTGAGGGTGGTGTCGAGGCTTTCAGACACTGCTGCTCGGGCCAGGGCTAACAACACCGAGGCGGCGGCCTTAGGCGGAGAGGGAGGCCTCCATCTGGAGGCGTGTCGGGTGGTAGGTGCGACATATGCCAACGGATGACTTATCATTGTGGGAGCCAATAAGACATCGCCGGTGCCTGGAAACGAGATGAGGCGAAGACATGCACGCCGGCGGATCTTACCCTGCTTTGGAGTTCTCCAGGGAGATAATACTCCTACTTCTGCTCTGCGGGGTCTCCGCATGATCACTAGATCAACAAGTAGCTACAAGAGGCTCCTTGAGCTGTTCGGTGAGAAGAAGAAGAAGGGCAGGGCTAGCTCTCTTATTCCCTCAATGTGGTGTCTAAAACTATCTGAGAGATCAACCCTTTGCATGGGTGCCCTGGGGGGTTTATATAGGCCTACCCCCCAGGGGTACAATGGTAATCCGGCCAGGCGTGGGCCCTAGCCGTGATTATGCATGTTCACGGCTTCTCCGCCGGCTCTTTGAGCCCGCCGACTCGTGGGTCCCGCCCACCGCCGGCCTCTGGTCGACAAGCAGGTCCACCGCTTGGGGTCTTGTCGGGGCTGGTTCTTGTTGCCTCACTCTTGATGACGAGGGCTTGGTCGAGGTAAACATGGCTCTGATCAGCCATGCTGGCGGCTCTCACCGTAGCCTTACCTCGTCTTGTCTCCTTAATGGGCGCCTCCGAGGAAGGGAGCAAGCCGGCTGTTGGGAGCCGGCCACATCCCAGCCGATCGGGGGGCGGGCCGCCTCAGCGTCTCTCGATTGAAGGGCCCGTCGCTGTGAGCCGTCTTGACACTTTAGTCGTGGGTGGCGTCATGGTCGACATGGCAGCGATGTCGCGCCCGAGCGGGCGATGGCTGCCTCATCTGGCGACTGTGGCCATCGTGCTCGGGATTCGAGGGTGGCGAGGCTTCACTGTAGCCATGCCCCGTCTCATCGCCGTTATGTGGGTGCAGAGTTTGAGGGTACGATCTTGGCCGCCTGCTGGGGGCCGGCTTCTTGGAGTCGGCCTTCTCGTGGCCGGCTTCTTGGAGTCGGCCCTCTCGTGGCTTTCTCCATGAGGGTTTAGGGCCGGGCCGCCTCCCGGTAGTCGGCCTGAGAGACAGCCGGTAGTAGGCGGCCCTATGCCTAGGGTGCTTGAAGGCTCGATCGGCCTGTAATTTTTCTGAAGAGCTAGGAGGAGTCGGCTAGGCTACCCGTGGTCATTTACTCCGACAGTAGTCCCCGAAGCTGGTTGGGCTTCGAGGTTGAAGGGAGGACGAGAAGCTCAATCAACTTCCTATCTTGAGGAGCCGGCAGCTAGGAGCCGGCTTTGATTGGGTGTGCTGCCTTTGGGAGGTTTCGAAGTCTGAAGCGGGAGCTACCGGCCTTGTGAGCAGCTGCGAGCTGGCCGCTGCCGCTGCGCGCCACATGGCACCTCGCTGGAAGGGCTCTGCCAGCCACGCGCGACGAGACGTCGCCGCAGACCGGGGCCCGCCACCTCCTGGCCTTGGCCCAAGTGTGGATCTTCTGTGGCCCGAGCGGGCCGCACGCCGTTAGGTCGCAATAATCGCGGGACGTGGGGGAGTGGGCGCAGTTAATCCCACGTCCCCCCACACCTTGCCTCCTCGGCTTCGCCGCCGCGAGGCTATAAGTAGGGAGAGAGAGGGGCGTGACGCTTCGCCGCCGCCTCGCCGCCATTTTTCTTCTTCTTCTCTCCTCTCCGTCGCCGCAGCTCCTCGCCGCCGCGCTGCCATTCCGCCGCCGCGCCTTTCCCGTCGCCTCTCCATCCTTATGGCGCTGTCCAGCTCCTGGGATGGCTCCAATGTCCACGAGCACCACGTCGATTTCCTCCGCAAGACGCGGCGGTTGCCGGGCGCGGATTATGTGCGGGTCCGTCTCGCGCCGGAGAAGGAGATCTCGCCGGCGCCGGAGGAGGACGAAGGGTAATCTTCGCTTCACATTGCTGCTGCGGCGTCGGCCTGCCGGCGAGCGGATTCTTCCGCGCCTTTCTTGAGTTCTACCATATCCAGCCGCACCACCTTACTCCAAACACGGTGATGCTGCTGTCGGCCTTCGTCACTCTGTGCGAAGGCTTTCTTAGCGTCCTCCCCTCGAACTCGAGAGAATTCTTCCATCCAAGCTCGGCACCGTCGTCGTGGGCGTTCATTTATGCGGTGCCTTCATCACCGTGCGGAGATCGAGCGGCGACAATCCGTTTCCGCCCATCGCGTTGATCCAGTCGGTGAAGCTCTGGCAAAAATCTTACTTCTACGTGAAGAACTTCGCTCCGCAAGGCGACTTCGTCAATCTGCCGGCTTACATAGCCGGCCCGCCTGCTAGGAGGCGGCCTTCATGGTCCTACCGAGCCAGGTCGTTGTCTCCGGCTGGGGCTGCCGCCGTCGCACGGCTCCGGGTGATGGTCGGTCGGAAGGCTCGACCGGGCCGACGATAGCCGCCGTGGGCGCCGGTGCTCCCACTCCAAGGCCGACCTCACATGATTTGCCAGATGAGCGGTCGTTTCGACCCAAGTCGGCTAAGCACCAAGGAGATGCCTCATGACGAGGTATCTTACATGGTGAATTACATCGCCAACTGCAAGCTCACCGAGGAGTGGCGGTTCGGCAAGGAGCCGTACTCTCGCGCCAATCCTCCGCCTTTGGTAAGCTTTCCTTCTTTTCTTCTTCTCTTGTTGCCGAGTTCATACTGGTCGACTCTTGACTAGTCGGCTTGTTTTTAGCAGAGCCCCCTTATTCAACCGGCGGCCGGAGCTGCGGGTGTGGAGCGCCAGTTCGTCCCCGACCGCACGACGGACGACTTGGACGATCCCGACTTGGGGGCGGCCGCCCTAGACGACGACGTCGTAGGAGGAGGCGGTGAGGCAGGCGGCTCCGGACCCGGGGCCGTCTTCGAGGACTGGCCGGATGATGACGAGGCCGAAGTTGTTCCGTGTCGTCAGCCGGCGTCCGATCATCAAGGCGCAGGCTCATCTGCCGCGCCGGCTGCTCGTGGTGTCGCGCAGAAACGCCGGGCCGCGCCGGCCCTCTTCGGCAGTCGACCGAAGAGGCCCAAGGGTTCTGCGGCGGCGACCAAGTGGGACGAGGCGGCCGCGAAGGTAGCCCGCTTCCGCAAGGTGGTGAAGCAGCCGCAGGCGGTTTCGGCGTAAGTGTCGATTTTCTCACGCCTTTCTTTTTTCTCTTCGGTTGATATTCTTCTAAGCCTTTTCCTTGACTTATCAAACAGGGCTCCGCTTTCTCTCGAGCGGGCCCCTGCCGCCTCCATAGTTGGAGCGGCGGGAGGGTCTGCGAGCGCCCGTCGCGTGGACCCCCATGCCGATCTCCTAGCGACGATGGAGCGGAACACGCGGGAAGCGCGGGAGGAGCGGGAGGCGGAGGAGCAGAGGGCGGCTCAGGAGACGAAGGAGAAGTCGGTGGAGGCGCAAGCCGACGCGGCGGCCAAGGCTCGGGCGGAGGCTGCGGCCGCGGAGAGGGAAGCGGAGGCCTTGCGTAACCAGCCTCCACAGCTCATCATCCCCCTTCGCAACATGGCCCCCGATATTCCAGCGCCTCCGCCGGAGGAAACCGGCTGCGATCGGTCGGCGATGGAGAGGGAGGAGGGTGAGGCAATCGTCCTGGAGGGGCGGTACCACCATCGCCGACCGAACAGCCAAGGCGGCCGGCGACGTGCCGCTGGCGCCAGGCCGAGGCGAGCCGATCGTGGGGCGGATCTTGTGGTTCTGCGCCGTCTCGTCGACGCTGAAAGGCGACTTCAGCCGAGCCGCAGAAAGCCGCGGCTTCAGCTCGTCGGCCCAGATCTGGGCGGCTGCGCCCGGCTCGTGCAGGTGGACGCGGGCGGTGGGGCAGCCATCTTTGAACGTGGCGGCGCAGATGTCCGAACCGCTTCCGTCCCGAGCCGCCACAAAGCAATATACTCAAGAGTTTCTTGCGACGCGACGGCCATTCGGGTGAGTCCTCCACTTTTCGTCGATTGCTCTTGATTTCTTCCATGAAGGCGCGTCAGTACCCACTGAGTGTAATCCCCTAGTTAAAAGTCGGCTCTTGAGCGGCGGCTTGGACTCTTAATGAACCGATTGCTGTCTTGTTCTTATTCGCACCTCCGTCCTATTTGCAGAATATCACAACCTCTGCTGGCTGCTTTCAACTCCTGTGCCGGAGATGAACCGAAGGCCACCGATCGACCGAGGCCGGAGTAAGTGCTTCATCTTTTATCTCATGTGGGCGCGTCAAGACTCCATGCGGGTGTAGTCCCGAGATTCGGACCGATCACGAGCGATCGGGTCGGATCTTCTGACGACTTATTCCTTATTGCTTTTTTTCTTTCTTCTTCATATCTGCAGGGGCCAATGCCGACTTCAGGGAGCAGCTAGGCGGGGTCCAGACCGCCCTTCGCGCCAAGGAAGCCGAGTGCAACGCCTTGGCTCAGGAACGTGATCGCCAGGCCAAAAAACTGGCCGAACAGGAGGAGAGCCATAAGACGGCCCTGAAGACGGCGCAGGACAGCGAGGCCGCCCTCAAAGCTGAATATGAGACCGAGGCGGCAAGCTGGGCCGAGGCGAAGCAAGCGCTGAGCGAAGGCTATGGCCGAATTGAAGATTTGATTGACGGTAAGCCGCCTTCTTCTTCGTCTCTTTGCTCGCCCCCTGTCATTTGGTCTGTCTTCTGACCTTGTGCTACTTCTTTCTTCTTTGTGCAGATTACTTTCCTGGTTACTCTGTTGCCGCCAACCAAGCCATCGAGGCCCACCGCGATGCACGACGTCTGGCCGGGGTTGAGATCGCACCAGATGCTGGCCTGTCACTTGAGGAGCAGCTTCTGGCGGTTAAAGCCCGCCTTCAGCCGGCTCACCGCATGCTCCGCCGTCTTGACGTCTTGGGCGCAAGTGTTAGCCGCCCTCCGCCCGCGAGGTGGTTCCCGCGCCCCAATCGGATGCCGACCGGTGGAGGTAGCAGCCGACCGCTTCGAGGCTGGCTTCTGCAGCCCGGTCCGGCGCTAGGCGGGCGCTAGAGTTCATCTGAGCTTGGTATCCTGGGATGAACTTGGCCCAGCTGAGCACCTGGCGGCAGGAGGCCGACGAGGAGCTGGAGGCGGTGCGGCCGGCTATCATCCAGCGCGCCTCGGCGATCACCGATTACACCGACACCAGTGCCTTTGCCCCTGAGGTAAATAATGACGGCGTCGCTCAGCCGGAGGAGTGGTTCGGGCTGAACCCAGCAGAGGGTGAAGACTCGGCGGAGGAGATCGCTTCCAGCGACGAGGGCGAAGAGGAAGAGGGGGAGGATGGTGAAGACATCGTGCCAGACGGCAAAGCGACCGGCCAGCCTCAGCTTGATTGTGCTTCCAGCAACAAGGCGCGTGCAAGCGCGCCGCCTGCAAGAGGTGACGATCATGCCGAGACTCGCCAGCCGGCCACTCCTCCAGCCAGCACTGCCGTCTCCACCAACCTGCCCGACTCGCCTGTTGCTCCCTTGGCCTGATCTGCCATCTTTGCTTTCCTGCTCGTTACTCTTTGAACAACTTTTATTAAATTTGCGCAGTTCCACCCACTGGGGGTGTATTCAAACTATGTTGAATGCTGGCCTTTCGAAGGTCTTTTGTGTAAATATAATCATGCATGTACTTGGCTTTCGTTCGTATTTGCTTTTCATCCTTTTGGCTGTTTCCTTTGCCGCCCTCCCTTGGTCGCCGCCTTCCCAGTCGAACAGCTGCTCTGCAGTCTGTGGCTGGGGAAGGGCTTGGTCGTTTTGGGAAGACAAGTACTCGAGCTTTCTTATATTGTAGCAAGGTGAACGGGAAGCCGGCCAGCCGACTGCTCTGACAGCCGGTTGGCGGGGTGGGAGGCCGGCTCGTGTTATATAAGTCCGTTAGTCCTTAGTCATTTTTCATGTGGGCATCCTTTCCTGCCTTTGACTCTTGCCAGCCGGACAGTCGATTCGTCGAGCTGCGACTTTCGGCAAGAGAGGGCTTGGGTGCCGGCACACTACTTGTACATTGCGACCGCAGTAGAACTTGAATATAACTTATATGGCAAGTCCCGGGCCGATTGGTCGAACCGGTGCGGGCGAGAAAACAAATGTAATAACGTAATCATAGGCATGATACTCATCATTCATAGATAAAGAGGTAGTCCCGAGTGCTCCTCGGGGGCCCGTTGTCTCGTATAATACAAAAGGTGGGGTGGTACATCTGCATTTTAACCGTAAAATCTTCGGAGGAGATTGGCGTTCCATGGTCGTTCGACTCCTTGCGGAATCATCTCTCTTGCGTGCCTTTGGCTTATCGCGTCGATCGTAGTAGGAGTCGTTGCTTAAGGCCTTCTTGATGTGAAGGGCCTTCGGGGCCGAGAGCTTGTGCTGGCGGCTGTTCATTGGATCAGCGGAGCACAAGATCACCCTCTTGGAAGGATCTTGGCTTGACCTTCCGGCTGTGGTAGCGGCGTAAACCCTGCTGGTAGATGGCGGACCGGCTGAGGGCTAACAGCCGGCTTTTTTCCAGCAGGTCGACGCCGTCTTCTCGTGCTTACTTGGCCTCCGCCTCTGTGTACATGGTGACCCGAGGTGAGTCGAACTCAATGTCAGTTGGGATGACAGCCTCGGCACCATATATAAGGAAGAAAGGGGTGAAGCCGGTTGACTTGTTCGGGGTAGTACGCAAACTCCAGAGGACGGCCGGCAGCTCGTCGAGCCAACAACCGCCGAGCGCTCGATGGAACGACCAATCGAGGCTTGATGCGGACAGGGATGAGGCCGTTTGCTCGCTCGACTTGGCCGTTTGACTGCGGGTGGGCAGCGGGCGCTATGTCGATCGGATGCCTGCGTCGCGCGAACGTGCGGTGCTCCTTGGCAAAATTCATGCCATTGTCGGTGATGATGTTGTGTGGTATGCCGTACCAGGTTGTAATATTTGCGATGATTGTCATGGCAGTCGGCCCATTCAGTTTCTTGATCGGCTTCGCTTTAATCCACTTGGTAAATTTGTCCACAGCGACGAGCAGATGTGTCATGCCGCCGCGTGCCGTCTTGAATGGGCCCACCATGTCCAGTCCCCAGACGGCAAAGGGCCAAGTGAGGGGGATGGTCTTGAGTGCGGAAGCCGGCAGGTGTTGCTTGGAGCTGAAGACTTGGCACCCTTTGCGGTGTTTGACTAATTCCTTGGCATCATCCAGCGATCGGCGGAAGAATCCATGGCGGAAAGCTTTGGCGGCGAGTGATCTTGAGGCGCGTGGTGGCGCGTGCATATGGTGAATGTCCTTGAGGATTGCTATGCCCTTCTCTGGCTCGACGCAGCGCTGGAAGACTCCAGTGACGCTGCGCCTAACGAGCTCTCGGTTTATTATCGTGTATGCTCCGACTCGGCGTTGGACTTGCCTTGCCGAGATCTCGTCAGTCGGCAACTCTCTGTTTACCAGGAAGTTGAGGATGGGCTGGGCCCATGATGGAGCTGTGACTTCTTCTATTGCCAATCTGACTCTGCGACCGCGACGGGTGGGCTGGGTGGTGAAGAGTTGGAGTCGGCCACCGCTTGTTGTGTCGATGCAGTCCCCGGGCCGACTGTCATAGTCCCCGGGCCGAGTTCTGAAGTCCTCGGGCCGGGTGCGACTATGGCAGTCCCCAGACCGCCTGTCGAGGTCCCCGAGCCGCCTGCTCGGTTCCCCAAGTCGGATCCGACTGCGTTGGGGTCAGGCGGTACGAAGATGGAATCAGATTCTGGAGATGGCTTGACAGACGCCTTGAGGAGGCGCTGGAGAGAGACGCCGGTTGGTATGGCTTGTCGAGTGGAGCCTATTCGTGCCAGGGCATCTGCTTGCTCGTTGTCGGCCCGTGGCACGTGGAGGAACTCGCATCCTTCAAAATATCCACTGATTTGCTGAACGAGGAAACGGTAGCTCGCCATGTTTGCGTCCTTGGCGTCCCAGTCGCTAGATGATTGCTGGACTACCAAGTCCGAGTCACCATAGCACAGGATCCGGCAGATGCCGAGTTCTTTGGCTAGCCGGAGCCCGTGTATGAGCGCCTCGTACTCGGCCACGTTGTTGGAGGCGGCAAAATGAATTTGCAATGTGTATCTGAGCTTGTCGCCTTTGGGAGAGGTGAGGACGATGCCGGCTCCCAAGCCGGTGTGCATCTTGGATCCATCAAAGTGCATCCGCCAATGGGTGGAGTCGGGGGCCAGCGACAGGTACTGGGTCTCGGCCCAGTCGACAAGAAAGTCAGCCAATGCCTGGGACTTGATGGCGGTGCGAGGCTGGTAGTAGATTGTGTAAGGAGCCAGCGCAATGGCCCATTTTGCCACCCGGCCGGATGCATCCCGGCTGCCTATGATCTCGGCGAGCGGGGCAGTACATACGACCGTGATGGGGTGCTCTTGAAAGTAGGGCTTGAGCTTCTTGGCGGCGAAGTACACACCATAGCACATCTTCTGGTAGTGCGGGTAGTTCTGCTTTGAGGTGGAAAGTACTTCGCTCAAATAATACACCGGCCTCTGGACTAGCTGAGCTCGGCCTTCTTCTGGGCGCTGAACCACGATAACGGTGCTGACCACCCGGCTAGTAGCGGCAATGTAAAGGAGCATGGGCTCTTTCTCAGTCGGTGCCGCCAAGACAGGCGGCGTGGCCAGCATCTTCTTTAGATCGTGGAAAGCTTGGTCCGCTTGGTCGTTCCACTCGAATCGAGTGGACTTCTTCATGAGTCGGTAGAGGGGAGGAGCTTTCTCTCCTAGCCGGCTGATGAAGCGGTTCAGGGAGGCCAGGCATCCGGTAAATTTTTGGACGTCTCGTAGCTTGGTAGGAATCTCCATTCTTTCTATGGCCTTGATCTTCACTGGGTTGCATTCGATGCCGCGTTCGGAGACCAGGAAGCCTAGAAGCTGGTCGGTGTTGGAAATATGCCCTAGAGGCAATAATAAAAGGATTATTATTATATTTCATTGTTCATGATAATTGTCTTTTATTCATGCTATAATTGTATTATCCGGAAATCGTAATACACGTGTGAATACATAGACCACAATATGTCCCTAGTGAGCCTCTAGTTGACTAGCTCGTTGATCAGCAGATAGTCATGGTTTCGACTATGGACATTGGATGTCATTGATAATGGGATCACATCATTAGGAGAATGATGTGATGGACAAGACCCAATCCTAAGCATAGCACAAGATCGTGTAGTTCGTTTTGCTAGAGCTTTTCCAATGTCAAGTATCTCTTCCTTAGACCATGAGATCGTGTAACTCCGGATGCCGTAGGAGTGCTTTGGGTGTACCAAACGTCTGGCGTAATCGGGTGACTATAAAGGTGCATTACGGTATCTCCAAAAGTGTACATTGGGTTGACACGGATCGAGGCTCGATTTGTCACTCCGTGTTACGGAGAGGTATCACTGGGCCCACTCGGTAGTGCATCATCATAATGAGCTCAAAGTGACCAAGTGTCCGGTCACGGGATCATGCATTACGATGAGTAAAGTGACTTGCGATAACGAGATTGAGCGAGGTATTGGGATACCGACGATCGAATCTCGGGCAAGTAAAATACCGATTGACAAAGGGAATAGTATACGGGTTGATTGAATCCTCAACATCGTGGTTCATCCAATGATATCATCGAGGAGCATGTAGGAGCCAACATGGGTATCCAGATCCGCTATTGGTTATTGCCCGAGAGCCGTCTCGGTCATGTCGCATGTCTCCGAACCCATAGGGTCTACACATTAAGGTTCGGTGGCGCTAGGGTTGTATGAATATGAGTATGCAGCAAACCGAATGTTGTTGAGTCCGGATGAGATCCGGACGTCACGAGGAGTTCGGAATGGTCCGGAGGTAAAGATTTATATATAGCAAGTCTTATTTTGGTCGTAGGAAAAGTTTAGCGTTATCGGTATTGTACCGGAGTGCCGAAGGGGTCCGGGGTCCACCGGGGTCCACCTGCCGGGGGCCACATGGGCTGTAGGGGTGCGCCTTGACCTATATGGGCCAAGGGCACCAGCCCCAAGAGGCCCATGCGCCAAGATATAAGAGAAAGGGAGAGTCCTAAAGGGAAGGCACCTCAGGGGTGCCTTGGGGAGGATGGACTCCTCCCCTCTTGGCCGCACCCCTTCCTTGGAGGAAGGGGCAGGCTGCGCCCCCCCCTCTCTTGCACCTATATAAAGGGAGGGAGGGAGGGTGGCCGCACCCATAAGCCCCGGCCTCCTCCTCCTCGCAACACCTCCTCCTCCTCCCGTAGTTGCTTAGCGAAGCCTGCGCCGAGTTCTGCTGCATCCACCACCACGCCGTCGTGCTACGGATCATCATCAACCTCTCCTTCCCCTTGCTGGATCAAGAAGGAGGAGACGTCATCCGCTCCGTACGTGTGTTGAACGCGGAGGTGCTGTCCGTTCAGCACTAGGTCATCGGTGATCTGAATCACGGCGAGTACGACTCCATCATCCCCGTTCCATTGAACGCTTCCGCACGCAATCTACAAGTGGTATGTAGATGCAATCACTCTCCCATGACTTGTTGCTAGATGAACTCATAGATGGATCTTGGTGAAACCGTAGGAAAAATTTTAATTTTTTGCAACGTTCCCCAACAGTGGCATCATGAGCTAGGTCTATGCGTAGTTCTCTATTGCATGAGTAGAACACAATTTGTTGTGGGCATAGATGTTGTCAACTTTCTTGCCGCTACTAGTCTTATATTGCTTCAGCGGCATTGTGGGATGAAGCGGCCGGACCGACCTTACACGCGCGCTACGTGAGACCGGTTCCACCGACTGACATGCACTAGTTGCATAAGGTGGCTAGCGGGTGTCTGTCTCTCCCACTTTAGTTGGAGCGGATTCGATGAAAAGGGTCCTTATGAAGGGTAAATAGAAGTTGACAAATCACGTTGTGGCTTTCACGTAGGTAAGAAAACATTCTTGCTAGAACCCTATTGCAGCCACGTAAAACTTGCAACAACAATTAGAGGACGTCTAACTTGTTTTTGCAGCAAGTGTTTTGTGATATGATATGGCCAAAGTTGTGATGAATGATGAATGATATATGTGATGTATGAGATCATGTTCTTGTAATAGGGATCACGACTTGCATGTCGATGAGTATGACAACCGGCAGGAGCCATAGGAGTTGTCTTTATTTTTGTATGACCTGCGTGTCATTGAAGAACGCCATGTAAATTACTTTACTTTATTGCTAAGCGCGTTAGCCATAGAAGTAGAAGTAGTCGTTGGCGTGACAACTTCATGAAGACACGATGATGGAGATCATGATGATGGAGATCATGGTGTCATGCCGGTGACAGGATGATCATGGAGCCCCGAAGATGGAGATCAAAGGAGCTATATGATATTGGCCATATCATGTCACTACTATATATAATTGCATGTGATGTTTATTATGTTTATGTATCTTGTTTACTTAGAACGACGGTAGTAAATAAGATGATCCCTCATAACAATTTCAAGAAAGTGTTCTCCCTAACTGTGCACCGTTGCTAAAGTTCGTCGTTTCGAAGCACCACGTGATGATCGGTGTGATAGATCCTTACGTTCACATACAATGGGTGTAAGACAGTTTTACACATGCAATACACTTAGGTTAACTTGACGAGCCTAGCATGTACAGACATGGCCTCGGAACACAAGAGATCGAAAGGTCGAACATGAGTCGTATGGAAGATACGATCAACATGGAGATGTTCACCGACGATGACTAGTCCGTCTCACGTGATGATCAGACACAGCCTAGTCGACTCGGATCATGTATCACTTAGATGACTAGAGGGATGTCAAATCTGAGTGGGAGTTCATTAAATAATTTGATTAGATGAACTTTATTATCATGAACAATAGTCTAAAATCTTTGCAAAATGTCTTGTAGATCAAATGGCCAACGCTCATATCACCATGAACTTCAACTCGTTCCTAGAAAACCAAGTGAAAGATGATGGCAGCAACTATTCGACCGGGTCCGAACTCGATGATTATCCTCATAGCTGCCAGAAACAATATGTCCTAGAAGCACCGCTAGGTGAAGCACCCATCCCAGAGAACCAAGGCGTTATGAGCGCTTGGCAGTCTCGTCTTGATGATTACTCCCTCGTTCGGTCGGCATGCTTTACACTTAGAACCGGGCTCCAAAAGCGTATTGAGCGACACGGAGCATATGAGATGTTCGAGGAGCTGAAACTAGTTTTCCAAGCTCATGCCCGGTCGAGAGATATGAAGTCTCCAACAAGTTCTACAGTTGTAAGATGGAGGAAAATAGTTCATCGGTGAGCACATACTCAAAATGTCAGGTTGCACAACCGCTTGTCCCACTGACATTAACCTCCTGACGAGGCGGTCATTGACAGAATCTTTCGATTGCTCCCACCAAGCTACAGGAGCTTTGTGATGAACTACAATATGCAGGGGATGGTGAAAACTATTCTGAAGTATTTTCAATGCTGAAGTCAGCAGAGGTAGAAATCAAGAAGGAGCATCAAGTGTTTATGGTCAATAAAACCACTAAGTTCAAGAAGGGCAAGGAAAGAAGAACTTCAAGAAGGGCGGCAAGGATGTTGCCGCCCGTAAGCCATTCTGCCGGAAGAAGTCAAAGAATGGACCCAAGCACGAGACGAGTGCTTTTATTGCAAAGGGAAGGGTCCTTTGAGCGGAACTGCCCCAAATACTTAGCGCACAAGAAGGCCGCAACACTAAAGGTATATTTGATATACATGTAATTGATGTGTACCTTACCGAGACTCGTAGTAACTCCCGGTATTTGATACGGTGCCGTTGCTCATATATGTAACTCACAAAGAGGAGTTGCGGAATAAATGGAGGCTGGCGAAGGGCGAGGTGACGATCTTGGCGTCGGGAATGGTTCCAAGGTCGATGTGATCGCCGTCGACACGCTACCTCTACATTTACCTACGGGATTAGTTTTAAACCTCAATAATTGTTATTTAGTACCAAGTTTGAGCATGAACATTGTATCAGGATCTCGTTTAATACGAGATGGCTACTCATTTAAATCCGAGAATAATGGTTGTTCTATTTATATGAGATAAATGTTTTATGGTCATGCTCCGATGGTCAATGGTTTATTCTTAATGAATCTCGAACGTAATGTTACACATGTTCATAGTGTGAATACCAAAAGATGTAAAGTTGATAACGATAGTCCCACATACTTGTGGCACTGCCGCCTTGGTCACATTGGTGTCAAGCGCATGAAGAAGCTCCATGCTGATGGACTTTTAGAGTCTCTCGATTATGAATCATTTGACACATGCGAACCATGCCTCATGGGCAAGATGACCAAGACTCCGTTCTCCGGAACAATGGAGCAAGCAACCAACTTATTGGAAATCATACATACCAATGTGTGTGGTCCAATGAGCGTTGAGGCTCACGGAGGATATCATTATGTTCTCACTCTCACTGATGACTTAAGTAGATATGGGTATGTCTACTTGATGAAACACAAGTCTGAGACCTTTGAAAAGTTCAAGGAATTTCAGAATGAGGTAGAGAATCAACGTGATCGAAAAATAAAGTTCTTACGATCAGATCGTGGAGGAGAATATTTAAGTCACGAATTTGGTACACACTTAAGGAAATGTGGAATCGTTTCACAACTCACGCCGCCTGGAACACCTCAACGTAACGGTGTGTCCGAACGTCGTAATCGCACTCTATTGGATATGGTGCGATCTATGATGTCTCTTACCGATTTACCGCTATCATTTTGGGGATACGCTCTAGAGACAGCTACATTCACTTTAAATAGGGCACCGTCTAAATCCGTTGAGACGACATCGTATGAATTATGGTTTGGGAAGAAACCTAAGCCGTCGTTTCTATAAGTTTGGGGATGCGATGCTTATGTCAAGAAACTTCAACCTGAAAAGCTCGAACACAAGTCGGAAAAATGCGTCTTCATAGGATACCCTAAGGAAACCATTGGGTATACCTTCTACCTTAGATCCGAAGGCAAGATCTTTGTTGCCAAGAACAGATCCTTTCTGGAAAAAGAGTTTCTCTCGAAAGGAGTAAGTGGGAGGAAAGTAGAACTCGATGAAGTACTACCTCTTGAATCGGAAAGTGGTGCAGCTTAGGAAAATGTTCCTGTGGCGCCTACACCTACTGGAGAGGAGATTAATGATGATGATCAAGGTACTTTGGATCAAGTTGCTACTGAACTTCGTAGGTCCACAAGGACACGTTCCACACCAGAGTGGTATGGCAACCCTGTCCTGGAAATCATGTTGTTAGACAACGGTGAACCTTCGAACTATGAAGAAGTGATGGCGGGCCCAGAGTGGTATGGCAACCCTGTCCTGGAAATCATGTTGTTAGATAACGGTGAACCTTCGAACTATGAAGAAGTGATGGCGGGCCCAGATTCCAACAAATGGCTTGAAGCCATGCAATCCGAGATAGGATCCATGTATGAAAACAAAGTATGGACTTTGACAGACTTGCCCGATGATCGGCGAGCGATAGAAAACAAATGGATCTTTAAGAAGAAGACGGACGCGGATGGTAATGTCACCATCTATAAAGCTCGACTTGTCACTAAGGGTTATCTGCAAGTTCAAGGGATTGACTATGATGAGACTTTCTCTCCCATAGCGAAGCTTAAATCCGTCCGAATCATGTTAGAAATTGCCGCATACTATGATTATGAGATATGGCAGATGGACGTCAAAACAGCGTTCCTTAACGGTTATCTTAAGGAAGAGCTGTATATGATGCAGCCGGAAGGTTTTGTCGATCCTAAGAATGCTAACAAAGTATGCAAGCTCCAGAGATCCATTTATGGGCTGGTGCAAGCATCTCGGAGTTGGAACATTCGCTTTGATGAGATGATCAAAGCGTTTGGGTTTATGCAGACTTATGGAGAAGCCTGCGTTTACAAGAAAGTGAGTGGGAGCTCTGTAGCATTTCTCATATTATATGTAGATGACACACTTTTGATGGGAAATGATATAGAACTCTTGGACAACATTAAGGCCTACTTGAATAAAAGTTTTTCAATGAAGGACCTTGGAGAAGCTGCTTATATATTAGGCATCAAGATCTATAGAGATAGATCAAGACGCCTCATAGGTCTTTCACAAAGCACATACCTTGATAAGATTTTGAAGAAGTTCAAAATGGATCAGTCCAAGAAAGGGTTCTTGCACTGTACTACAAGGTGTGAGATTGAGCTCGGCTCAATGCCCGACCACGGCAAAAGATAAAGAAGAGATGAGCGTCATCCCTATGCCTCGCCATAGGTTCTATTATGTATGCCATGCTGTGTACGACCTGATGTAAACCTTACCGTAAGTTTGGTAGGAAGGTACCAAAGTAATCCCAGCAAGGAACACTGGACAGCGGTCAAGAATATCCTGAAGTACCGAAAAGGACAAAGGACATGTTTCTCGTTTATGGAGGTGACGAAGAGCTCGTCGTAAAGGGTTACGGCGACGCTTAGCTTCAACACAGATCTGGATGACTCTAAGTCACAAACCGGATACGTGTATATGTTGAATGGTGGAGTAGTAAGCTGGTGCAGCTGCAAGCAGAGCGTCGTGGCGGGATCTACATGTGAAGCGGAGTACATGGCAGCCTCGGAGGCAGACATGAAGCAATATGGGTGAAGGAGTTCATCACCGACCTAGGAGTCATACCCAATGCGTCGGGCCGATCAAACTCTTCTGTGACAACACCGGAGCTATTGCACTTGCCAAGGAGCCCAGGTTTCACAAGAAGACCAGCACATCAAGCGCCGCTTCAACTCCATCCGTGAAAATGTTCAAGATGGAGACATAGAAATTTGCAAAGTGCATACGGATCTGAATGTCGCAGATCCGTTGACTAAACCTCTTCCGCGGGCAAAACATGATCAACACCAGAACTCTATGGGTGTCCGATTCATCACAATGTAACTAGATTATTGACTCTAGTGCAAGTGGGAGACTGTTGGAAATATGCCCTAGAGGCAATAATAAAAGGATTATTATTATATTTCATTGTTCATGATAATTATCTTTTATTCATGCTATAATTGTATTATCCGGAAATCGTAATGCACGTGTGAATACATAGACCACAATATGTCCCTAGTGAGCCTCTAGTTGACTAGCTCGTTGATCAACAGATAGTCATGGTTTCCTGACTATGGACATTGGATGTCATTGATAACGGGATCACATCATTAGGAGAATGATGTGATGGACAAGACCCAATCCTAAGCATAGCACAAGATTGTGTAGTTCGTTTTGCTAGAGCTTTTCCAATGTCAAGTATCTCTTCCTTAGACCATGAGATCGTGTAACTCCGGATACCGTAGGAGTGCTTTGGGTGTACCAAACGTCACAACGAATCGGGTGACTATAAAGGTGCATTACGGTATCTCCAAAAGTGTCTGCTTGGGTTGACACGAACGAGATCTGAATTTGTCACTCCGTGTTACGGAGAGGTATCACCGGGCCCACTCGGTAGTGCATCGTCATAATGAGCTCAAAGTGACCAAGTGTCTGGTCACGGATCATGCATTACTGATGCGAGTAAAGTGACTTGCCGTAACGAGATTGAACGAGGTATTGGGATACCGACGATCGAATCTCGGGCAAGTAAAATACCGATTGACGAAGGGAATAGTATACGGGGTTGATTGAATCCTCGACATCGTGGTTCATCCGATGATATCATCGAGGAGCATGTGGGAGCCAACATGGGTATCCAGATCCGCTGTTGGTTATTGCCCGAGAGCCGTCTCGGTCATGTCTGCATGTCTCCCGAACCCGTAGGGTCTACACACTTAAGGTTCGGTGACGCTAGGGTTGTATGAATATGAGTATGCAGCAAACCGAATGTTGTTCGGAGTCCCGGATGATATCCCGGACGTCAGGAGGAGTTCCGGAATGGTCCGGAGGTAAAGATTTATATATAGGAAGTCTTATTTTGGTCGCCGGAAAAGTTTCGCTCGTTATCGGTATTGTACCGGAGTCCGAAGGGGTCCGGGGTCCACCGGGGTCCACCTGCCCGGGGGGCACATGGGCTGTAGGGGGTGCACCTTGCCCTATATGGGCCAAGGGCACCAGCCCCAAGAGGCCCATGCGCCAAGATATAAGAGAAAGGGGAGAGTCCTAAAGGGGGAAGGCACCTCCGAGGTGCCTTGGGGAGGATGGACTCCTCCCCTCTTAACCGCACCCTTCCTTGGAGGAAGGGGCAGGCTGCGCCCCCCCTCTCTTGCACCTATATAAAGGGAGGGAGGGAGGGTGGCCGCACCCATAAGCCCCGGCGCCTCCTCCTCCCCGCAACACCTCCTCCTCCTCCCGTAGTTGCTTAGCAAAGCCCCGCCGGAGTTCTGCTGCATCCACCACCACGCCGTCGTGCTGCTGGATCATCATCAACCTCTCCTTCCCCTTGCTGGATCAAGAAGGAGGAGACGCCATCCGCTCCGTCGTGTGTTGAATGCGGAGGTGCTGTCCGTTCAGCACTAGGTCATCGGTGATCTGAATCACGGCGAGTACGACTCCATCATCCCCGTTCCATTGAACGCTTCCGCACGCAATCTACAAGTGGTATGTAGATGCAATCACTCTCCCATGACTCGTTGCTGGATGAACTCATAGATGGATCTTGGTGAAACCGTAGGAAAAATTTTAATTTTCTGCAACGTTCCCCAACAGTCGGCTGGTACTCCGAACACGCATTTCTCTGGGTTGAGCTTGATCTGAAACCGGCGCAAGTTTTCAAATGTCTCTCTGAGGTCTTCCAGCAAGGTGCCGCGCTTCTCCGTCTTCACCACAATATCGTCTACATAGACGTGGGCATCTCTGCCGAGCTGCTTGAGGAGGCATTTCTGCATGCAACGCTGAAAAGTGGCACCGGCATTTCTCAAGCCGAATGTCATAGTCGGTGCGTAAAGTCTCGAATGGTGTGATGAAGGCGGTCTTCAGGCGGTCAGCCGGATCCAACTTTATCTGGTGGTAGCCTGAATAAGCATCCAAGAAGCTCAACAGCTCGCATCCGGCTGTGGAGTCTATCACTTGGTCGATTTGGGGTAAGGCAAATGGATCCTTGGGGCAGGCTTTGTTGAGGCTGGTGTAATCTATACACATGCGCCACTTTTTATTCTTCTTCAACACGAGGACCGGGTTGGCAAACCACTCTAGAAAGAACACCTCCATAATGAAGCCGGCTGCCAGAAGCCGGGCTATATCTTCTCCTACAATCCTTCTCTTCTCCTCCGACAGTCGGCGGAGGGGCTGCTTGACTGGTTTTGCATCTGCTCGGACGTGTAACTTGTGCTCGGCGAAATCCTTCGGAACACCCGGCATGTCCTTGGGGGACCATGCGAAGATGTCCCGATTCTCATGTAGGAAATCGACGAGCTCGCCTTCCTAATTGCTGTCCAGGTTTGCCCCTATGACGGCAAACCTTTCTTCTTCTTTGTTTTTTTGGCCGGCTGGAAAGAACCTTGGGCATCATATTCCTTGGGGTCAGGGGATAGGGCCGGCTGCTTGCCAGCCATGGCCACGACTCGATCCAGCATCTTCTTCTCTTCAGCGATCACGAGGGACTCGGCCAGCCGGCTGCTAGCTGCTGCACACTCGGAGGATTTCTTGTAGTCTCCGGCTACTATGATGATGCCCTTGGAACTCGGCATCTTCATCTTGAGGTAGGCGTAGTGGGGCACAGCCATGAACTTGGCCAGAGCAGGTCGGCCAAGCAATGCATGGTAAGGGCTCTCCAGGTCCACTACTTCAAACCATATTGCTTCTCGGTGGAAATGATCTTTGTCCCCAAAGAGAACATCTATCTTGATCTTGCCGATTGATGAGCATGACAGGCCGGGTACGATGCCATGGAACACAGTCCGACTAGGCATGAGCTGCTTCGTCTTGATGTTCAGCTTCTCCATGGTGTCACGGTATAGTATGTTGATGCTGCTCCCACCATCTATCAGCACGCGGGAGAAACGGGCAGCCCGCCTTTCTGTTGCGAGGGTGGTATCCAAAACCAATGTGTAAGAGCCGGGAGACGGCATCACCTTTGGGTGATCGGCTCGGCTCCAGCTGATAGGCCTTTCCGACCAGTGCATGAACTCGGGATTGTTGGAGGTGACCGCGTTGACTTCTTGGTGCTGTCGACGCCGGCTGCGCCGATCTTCGGGCTGGCTTGTAAAGACGAGGTAGGCGGCATGCTCGTCGGGGAACTCGTCTTGAACAGCCCCGACTGCTGGTCGAGCGGCCAGCTGCTGAGGGGCCGGAGGCGGCACCAGCCCTTCGCCTTTGGAGATTCGTGTGAGCTAGTGGCATTTCCGAGTCCTGTGGTTGGACGGCTTCGCGCCGCTGTGGAACTTGCAAGGGGCATCAAGGGCTTGCTCGTAGGAGAAAGCCGGCTGCCAAGCCGGCCTGCCGCCCTTCTGCTTCTTGGGCGCGGGCCGCCCTTCGGGTTGTTCGTCTTCGACCGTGGCCACCAGCCGATTGGTGGAAGGCGGCATAGGAGCCTTGCGCTTGTTGTCGTTTCGGTAAAGGCCACCGGAGTCTCCAGCCGACGTCTTGGGATCCGGAGTGAGCACCTTCCCGGAGACGTCTACTCGGAGCTCGGTCTTCATCGAAGAGTCGGTCGTGGCGTACTTGTCTGCTATGACCAGCAGTTCGTCGAGGGTAGTCGGCTCGTCGCAGAGGAGTCGGTGCTTGAGGAGGGTGCCTTCTTGGCATCCGGCGGTGAAGTACTCTATGGCTTGAACCTCGTGCACCCCTTCGCAGGAGTTGCGGAGCTCGGCCCAACGCGTGAGGTAGTCGCGAGTTGATTCATTGGGCCCTTGAACACACAAGGAGAGCTGTCGGGGCTTGGGAGCCCGTTTGTAGGTGCTGGTGAAGTTGCGGATGAAGGCTTCTGTGAAGTCTAGCCAGCTGTTGACGCTGTAAGGCTTGAGGCTGTTGAGCCAGGTTCGCGTCGTGCCTTGGAGCATGAGGGGGACGTATTTCACAGCAACACGCCTGTTGCTGTTTTCTATGCGGACTGCGGTGGAGTAATCGATCAACCAATCTTCCGGCTTCACGGAGCCGTTGTACTTGGGCGTGTCTCTTGGGAGTGAGAACCCTTTGGGGAAGGGCTCGTCGCGAATGCGGAGGCCAAAGCAAGGCGGGCCGACATCATAATCTTCTTCTAGCACCAGGGACCACGCTAGGCGGTCGATCCGCTGGCGGGCGTCGTTCTCGCCGACTCCTTCGCGGTGGCCTAGTTGGCCGCTGAGAGTCGGATGCGTGACAGGTGGCGGGATGGGATATATCTCCCCACGAGGCGGAGGAGGAGGCGGGTTGCCTCGTCGTTCCACAGCTCGAGGGCGGCCTTCTGCGTCGCGCTCGATGGAGATTCGAGTCCGGCTGCAGCTAGCAGCCGGCTCCTTTTCTTGCCTTGCGCGGGTGCCGCCCGCAGTCGGCGTCCGTGACGTCGCACCATGCTCTCGGCGTGGGGGAGGACTTTCAGCGCGGACGCCGGCTTCATGCCGTTCTGTGGCCGTGTCGATCAACTACTAGATGCGTCTGGTCATGTAGGGGAGCTCGTCGGCCCCCAGTCCATTCAGCTTGTCTACGACCGACTAGGCGGCGTGTAGGTTCTCGAGAGGCGTGGCATAGACTGGGCGGTCTGCTCCCAGCATGTTGGCGATGGCCGCGCCGTGCTTCTTGACGATGCCGACGCGGCTCGGCCCGTCGGGAGGCGGCGTACCGAAGGCGGCGCGGTCAACTTCGCGCTAGTGAGCCTCAGTGAGGCGTCTCATGGAGGCTATCTTCTGGCCCTCCGCAATGGGGCGAGGCGGCATGCCTCCAGTGTCTCGGCGTCGGCGTCAGCCGGGATGGGGGCGGACAAGTCGTGCAGCGCCGCTTGCAGGGCGTCGTTGGCATTCTCGCCAGAAGCGACGTCGTGGCTGATGACCAGTACCTCGGTGATGGCGCTGCTGTCGCTGTCGGCTTGAGGAAGAGGGTCATTGAAGATCACTATGTTGGTGGGGAAGGTCAAGCGATGCCGTCGGTCGGAGTCGACAAGCATCGGTCGGTGGAGCTAACCGACTCAAGTCCGCAGCAGCTCGCCGGAGACGTGGAGTTGGTCGAGGAGGCCGACGAGGCAGCTCTCGGGATACCTGTGCCGCGTCGGACGCTGGCTCGTCGAGATGCGGGCCTCGCCAAGAAGATCGGCGAGGCAGCTCGCCAAGAAGCGTCGGCGACGCTTTGCGATCTTGTCGGGCAAGCGCCATCGGGCGTGCCGGGCTGGCTACGCTCGCTGGGAAGGAAAAGGGTTCCCGTCCAGAGCAGGTCTCCGGATGACGGTGCACCTGGTCCCATGGTGGGCGCCAAATGTCGGGTGGTAGGTGCGACATATGCCAACGGATGGCTTATCATTGTGGTAGCCAATAAGACATCGCCGGTGCCTGGAAACGGGATGAGGCGAAGACATGCACGCCGGCGGATCTTACCCAGTTTCGGAGCTCTCCGGGGAGATAATACTCCTACTGCTGCTTTGCGGGGTCTCCGCATGATCACTAGATCAACAAGTAGCTACAAGAGGCTCCTTGAGCTGTTCGGTGAGAAGAAGAAGAAGGGCAGGGCTAGCTCTCTTCTTCCCTCAATGTGGTGTCTAAAACTATCTGAGAGATCAACCCTTTGCATGGGTGCCCTGTGGGGTTTATATAGGCCTACCCCTCAGGGGTACAATGGTAATCCGGCCTGGCGTGGGCCCTAGCGGTCAGTGTCTGTGTTCGCCGGCTTCTCCGCCGGCTGCTGGGGCCCGCCGACTGGTGGGTCCCGCCGGCTGACGGCCTCCTGGTCGACAAGCAGGTCCCACCGCTTGGGGGTCTTGTCGGGGGCTGATTACTGTTGCCTCACTCTTGATGACGAGGGCTTGGTCGAGGTAAACATGGCTACAGTGCCGCCGCCTGGCGGGCTCTCACTGTAGCCTTACCTCGTCTTGTCCCCTTAATGGGGCGCCTCCTTTGAGGGAGGGAGCAAGCCGGCTGTTGGGAGCCGGCCACATCCCAGGCTGACTGGGGGAGGCCGGGCCGCCTTTGGGCGTCTCTCTGACTGAAGGGGCCCGCCGCCTGCGGGCCGTACTGACAGCTTTGTCGTGGGTGATGTCATGGTCAACATGGCAACAGTGCCGCGCCGGACGGGCGATGGCTGCCCCGTACGGCGCACTGTGGCCATGCGTGCTCCGGGATTCGGGGGTAGCAGGCTTCACTGTAGCCACGCCCTGTCTCATCGCCGTTATGTGGGTGCAGAGTTTGAGGGTACGATCTTGGCCGCCTGCTGGGGGTCGGCTTCTTGGAGTCGGCCCTCTCGTGGCTTTCTCCATGAGGGTTTAGGGCCGGGCCGCCTCCCGGTAGTCAGCCTGAGAGACTGCCGGCCAGGGGTAGGCGGCCCTATGCCTAGGGTGCTTGAAGGCTCGATCGGCCTGTAATTTTTCTGAAGAGCTAGGGGGAGTTGGCTAGGCTACCCGTGGTCATTTACTCCGACAAGGCGGATGGTGTGCCCTGGTGCTAGGGTCCGTTCCCCTCGGCTGGGTGGGGTTGAGGAAGCGGTGAGCACGGGTCGCGGTACGGAGGGTACCCCATAGTCCTTCGACACCAGACTTCAAGATGACGTTGTCATCGTGTGCTACCCTATAAGGTCTCGCCAGATCTAGTGGTTGGCTAGACAGGAGATGGGTTGGGAGCTCTAGACTGGGAGAATCTCCTGGCCATCGGCGACGGCCACGACCTCGACGATGCTTCGGGCCATGTTTTTCCCCTTGGAGGTGACGTTGAGGTACATCTCCACTTTTCCTCCTCCTTTACCAGGATGAAAACACTCAATCCCTGGGATTGGGTGGCAATTATACTATGGCGTCGTCACCTCCTTTTGGAGGCATCGTTTTTAGAACCGTGGGACTGCTGTGGGCAGTTTTGTGCTAGGTGTGCTCCTATTGGCGGATTGATTCAATTTTTAGTGGTGATCTAACTCCATGGAGGGTCGGTTTCCTCTTCAGCTTGTTGTGCTCTTTCTTCCCCTTGTGGTCCATTTTGTCTCGCGGGTCGATGTGCCTTGAGCCTGCGCGAGAGGGGATAGTGTATCCCTCAACAATGACAACGATGCGGCAGTGGTGATGAGGGGTTGGGGTCTTGGTGAGCTCTAGCACATCCTTTGTTGCTCCATCCTTTGGCCATGTTTTCTTCAGGCGATCTTGTTCGAAAGCTTGCATTCGACATGACCCGTGATGTAGGCGACGACTTTGATCCACGAAAAGTTTGCTTGGTGAGGTGGTTGTGTTTGATGTTTCGTTAACTTACAACTTGTCTAGTCTTCATTGTGTGCTCTTGGTGAGCAATTCTACCTTGCCGACGGTACGACGCCCTTTTATCTAGGTAGGGTCCTTCGGTGGTGGAGGCAAATGGCAATATGACGTTGTATCATCATGGGAAGCGTTCGAAGGCGGAATCCATTTTCAATGGTGTGACTCACCTCATGACCTTTGTCCCTCCTCCCATATGAGTATTGGTGGACTAGGGCCTTGTAACTTTTTGCATGTTTGTCCTTGCCTTAGTAGTCTTTATTCAACTCTTTGTATGGACCGCTTGGGGTTGCATCCTCTATTTTCTTTACCTTCTCTTCTATTGTAAAATGCCATTCACTATAATCCTGGCCAGCCGATGGCTTTGTTATTTCAAAGTCGAGCTCGTCTTGAGCCTTCATTCAAAACAACTATGTTGATATTGGATTATTGACAGGGTTTACAAGACAACAGTGACCTCTCCCACCCAGCCCGTGACTAGAGCATAATGAAGACATTTGCAACTTAATTTGGAATTTTATGGGTGATAAGTTGGCATAATGCATCTTTTCTTTTTTCACGAGTACGCAAAAGGATTGCATATGTTTTCATTGTTAGAAGAGGAGAAGTTACATGCTTGACTTTTTCTTGAGTCGAATTGATGATTAAGAAGACCTGCAATCCCTATGAAAAGGAAGAAATTTTTATTTTATTGTTCTCACCTTTGCCTTGGATTCTCTTCTTTTGCATGAGATACAAATAAGGAATTCCAAACATCTAGTAAACAAAAAAAGAGTCTAAACAAAAAAAAGGATTTTCAAAATAGATCATAGATAATTCTAGCAATTGCCAATAAATCAAGGCTTTTTACCAACTTGATGGTAAAAAAACCCGGGACCTAGAAATTTATTTCGTACAACTGAACCTTTTCAAACTGTTTCTTTTTTAGAAACACGAACGCAAGCACTTACACGCACACGGCATGAATGTAGGGGCGGATGGGGCTGCATGACCCTACGGGCTACGTCTCGGGTATCGATATTGTATCAATAATGCATCTTTTCTCTAAAAAGAACTATTTTCAATACCATATCCATCCCGTTTGTAAAGGAATATGTCCGGGAAACTGGATTTGACGCCCAGAGTATCATATGCGCATATTATTAAACCCAATAAGCGTCGCGTGAAGGACGGCCAACCAGCTATGCCACCTGACGCAAATTGGTTGACCGCGGTGAGAAATCTTTTAGAATTTTTTATAGATGAAGGTAAGGATTATTTTTTAAATGTATTTTTTTTCTTTTTAGATGGAGGTGAGGACCTCCGGTATTTTTTAAATGGAGGGTTATGCAAAGTGGTGCTCGCTGGTAGGTTGCAGTGGTATTTTTTCTTTTTTACTTTTTTTTCGATGGAGGTGAGGATTTTTTTCTGAGATATTTCTTACATGAAGACAAGGACTCTATGTTTTTTTTTAAAAATAAAAACATGCACATAGCTTCCTCTCAAGCGGCGCCACGGGGTAGTGCCCCAACCACTAGTTGGTCATTTAAGTGCTTACCCATTTCAATAGAAGAAGAAATGTCCACAAGATTTAGTACTTGAACATGTTACAGTATGTATAGAGAGGTGCTAGGCGTATGATGAATTTTTGTTCGATGCTGTACGACTCTGCTCAGTCACCCTCCGATCAAATCTATGCATCAACAGCAATCGTTGGATCACTGGGTCAGCCGTGAATTGTACGTGCGAAGTCGTACGCCTAGCAATTTCGGTATGTATATTACCCAAAAGAGAGCTGCTATACGTATGAGGAAATTTCATACGATGTCTGTACGATCAGACTGATCTGGTTATGTGGGCCACAACATCGGGAATCGGGCCTATGTCTTGTTGTATGAAAATCGGATGGAGAAAGGTAATTCCTTACCCACAAATATGTGCATCCTATACATGTTTATGTCATCAGCAATGGTAATAAAAAGCACCGCACCTGCTGAAATTCATGCCGCATTGTAATTACTTAAGATGTAAGTCAGTTGTAGTTTTTGGTCAAGTTTAAGTCACATTAGTTGGGTGATGAGTACTTAGGTAGCAACAATATTGGAGGATCAAGATTGTCAAAGCAATGTGGGTCATGCATCGATCCATGCAGTCAATTTCATTAAAAGGGAAAGGTGTGGATGGTTCGGATTGCAGGAATAAGTTGCTTTCATTTTCCAGAATGAATGCAATGATCTTTGACCAAACGGAATGGCATGCTGCCATTAGTTTTATTATTATTATCATTATTATTGAATTTTTCATGCTGCCATGAGTGATCTATGAGGACACCCTTTCCCCCAAATAAAAGAGGGGACACCCAAGCATGTGTTAAATCACAGATCTTCCTGTTTAATAACACTTTGCTCTAAACGCTTTTGCTTATCTGCGGTATGATATGAGAAGTATATGTCACGAAAAGGTATTGGGATGTCACATGTCTTAGACTCTTGAGATTAGACTGGCCTCTCAAGAAGGAAAGATGGGCAAAGACGCATAACTGGTTGGTGGTATGGGTGCCACTAGATTTTATCATTTATAATTCACATCCTTGTCATGGACATCAAGAAAAATAGGTGTCATCTTGATTTAGACTTTTAGAGGTCAAAGTATATGTTTATGTGCAATGCATGTGTTTCATGAGGTGCTTAGAATAAGACGGTCAGTTTCTTTGCTTATATGATACATTCTTTGATAGAAATGCTATGTAGCAATTTGTCTCAAACAAGTGCACGATACAACAATTTAAGCATGCAAATAATGCACTTGCATCAGATGAGAACGCGTCTCGGTGTACATGCTTGGTCATCTAAACCTACGATGGTGCCCTTTTGGGTCGTCTGGAAGTCGAGGAATGACACGATCTTCAATCATGACCCTCTAAAATTGTGGACGTCATCTTTGCTACGTCATGGCATTATCTCCACCGCCGCCACTCTTTTGGGTTGTCCGAAAGTCGAGAAACGGCATGGTCTTCATCACATCTGGTATGGTGTCGACGCCATCTTCAGCCAGCTCAAAGACCACTTGCGTGTGAGGGCTGTTCCCATCCCCAACCCTTTTTTTTAGGAATACCATATTTACGTGTTATTGTCATTCTACCTATCCCTCGCAACTGAAGGATTGTTAATGCTCGCAACATATTTGTCAAGACCATGATTTTGATCTTAAACATCGGATCAAACAAATTTCTCTAAACATTCGTTCGTCCCGCTATATAGATAAATCCAAAAGCACACAAAAATCGAACACCCACACGCATGCGTTTCACAAAAATGAAAAAAATGACCCCAACTCTTTTTCTTCGTCACGTCATATGCGGAATTCACACGGTGACGAGAAAGCAGGTTAGGCAGAGCCCACAGAACGCAAGTAGCGTCATCATTCCTGCCGTGCATTCCTCCACGCGTCACGCACGTTATGCGAATATGTGCAGTGGAGCGGAGGGAAACGCAGCACCTTTCGGATTCTGTGGCAACGCAACGCAACGCAAAAGCAAGCTGGAGATTTGTCACGTGTTGGTTTTGTCTCGAGCGGAAAAAAAAAAGGAAGGTTGGCGTGGGGAATCGGATGGACGGGCGCGCGGCCACGCTCCCTCGGCGGCCACCGTCAGATGCGGCGGGCGCGTTTATGGCGCCGCGCCGCGCCACGCTGCCCGCGCCGCCGCCGTCCGATGGGCGTGCCGTGCACGGCGGGGATCGCGTCTCATCCAAAACCCCCCACCGACCCGGCCCCCTCGCCATTTCCCCCTCCCCCTCTTCTCTCTCCAGTCTTCCCCCGCGCACGCGGCCTCTCTCTCTCTCTCCTCCCGCTTCCCTCCCGTTGCTCTGTCCCTCCCTCCCTCGTCCGATCTGCATCTGCCCCCCTTTCTCTCTCCGTCTTCTCGTTTTTTTTCCTTCCTTCGTTCTCGGCAGTGTCAAGATTTGTTTTTCTTTTCTCGGAGCGGCGGCGGCGGTGGGGTGGTGGTGTGGTGGCGCGGCGGGAGATTCAGGGAGATCTAGCTCGATCCGCCTCTGTTCTTGGAGCTCGAGGACGCGGGGAGGCGAGATGGCGGCGCAGGAGCAGGAGCAGCAGGCCAAGACGAGCACCACCAGCTCGCTGCCGTCCAGCAGCGACCGCTCCTCCAGCTCCGGCCCCAACAACCTCAAGGAAGGAGGTACCCACCGTCTCTCCGTCCACCCCGCCGCTCTTTTGCTCGCTCGCTCGCTCGCTGACTGAATCCGGCAGCTCAGCTCGAGAGTCGAGACGCTGACGACGCGTGTGTACCTATGTGTATGATGTGGTGGCAGGCGCGGAGAGCGACGAGGAGATACGGCGGGTGCCGGAGATGGGCGGCGGGTCGGCGTCGTCCGGCGCGGGGGACGGCAAGCAGCTGCAGCTGGCGGCGGCCGGGGGCGGGCAGGCCCCGGCGGGGAAGAAGCGCGGGCGCGCCGCCGGGGACAAGGAGCAGAACCGGCTGAAGCGGCTGCTGCGGAACCGCGTGTCGGCGCAGCAGGCCCGGGAGCGGAAGAAGGCCTACATGACGGAGCTGGAGGTGAAGGCCAAGGACCTCGAGCTCCGCAATGCCGAGCTCGAGCAGAAGGTCTCCACCCTCCAGAACGAGAACAACACGCTCCGCCAGGTACCGTATCCACCCCAGATCCTCCCTCCCAGCACAATTGCCTCACTGTCAGTGAGCGGCCATGGCGATGCTGAATCTTGCATGCGTGTGTGTGTGCTTGCAGATACTGAAGAACACGACGGCGCACGCCGGGAAGAAGCCGAGCGGCGGCAAAGGGGGAGACGGCGGCAAGAAGCACCACCACTTCGGCAAGGGCTAGTGGCAGGAGCGAGCTTCTCTGCTCTGCCGCGACGATGGTTGCTAGGAACCACCCAACGTCTGCTCATCTGACCATTGTTAGGACACTGCTGTTGTTGTTTGCTGCCGCAGTTTGACGCTTGTCTTGTCTTCTTCTTTTTCACTCTTCTCTTCTCCACGGTTGCCCGGTCGCCCGCTTTTGATGTCTCACTGCCACTGTTGTATGTGCCCTGTCCATTGTAGCTTGTTGTTAGCAAGGTTGATCTATGTGAACATTGGTTGTGTATTGTACTGTACTCTTCTCTTCTCTTCTCTTCTCCAGCATTGCAATTTGGCATCTTCACAAACCTGATCGCCGAGGAAAAGAACTTCAAAAGATGGATTTCAGTTCATATACAATGGCCTACGTAAATTTATCTCCTTCTGAAGCCGAGGTAGGCATGGCCGTCTAGAGAGTCGGGGTGTAGGAGCTGATGTGAAACAAGAGAATTTGTATCATTTGCTGAACTTTCATCGTAGACAAAAAAGGTGAGAAGGTCAGCCAAAGGGGCTCCCTGTGCTTCGTCAAAGAACAGCTGTCCTGAAAATGCAAGCAGTTACTGACGAATTCAGCACAGCTGAGGAGCTATATGACTTACAATTGCCTACAGTGAGGAGCATGTAGTTCTTTTTCACATATAAAACACAGCCTTCACATATAGCCGTGCGCTGTGGTGATGGTCTTATTGTAGAGGAGAGGAAATCGACTTGCAATATGCGGAGGGAAAAAGAATGACAGAATTTACAACAACATGCAACGGCTGTTCATGCTTTGGCACAGCCGGGGCCTTTAACAGACCCACAATATCAATAGGAACAGCCAGGGAGGGGACCCTGATATAACAGTGCTAAACTGAGCCACTTCATTTATTTATCCGGGTATCACACAGTACATCATCAAATTACTAAGCCCCAAAACTTTTTCGGCGTGTATGGTCCGCCGTAAAGCAAGCGACCACTACCAGGGTTCAGGTCTTCCTATCCTTAACGAACTACTTTCTTCAAACACTAAACTTTAACCGACTCTTAACCACCTTTTCAGCCTTTTCCTTCAGAACATGTAAAGTTACCGTGCGAGTATGAGTAGCACCAACACCGTGGTAGATCCGATCCGAGAGCACTTCACAATCACACGTACCAGTAATTTTTCGGCATTATCGACAGCCAGACTCACTCAAGAAGCCTCAACGGCGTGGAAGAACGGCTGGAGGATCCACTAGCTCGCTACGTGTGCGTCGCTCTCATCGTGTACTCTGCTACAAGCTTTGAGAACAGAGACGACTTGTTCTCCAGCAGCCTGGCCGGCGTGTCACGCTCCACGGCCACACCTGCATAGATTGGCACGGGGTTTGTCAGACCAACAGATGTGCCAAGCACATGGGATTAGTAGAAGAATTAGCGAGGCGCGATCGCGATTTGTTTTAATGGTCTGATTGCTGACCGTTGTCAAGGAGCAGAACCATGTCGCTGTCGAGGACCGAGGTGATTCGATGCGCAATCGTGATGACCGTCGCCTCCGAGAAGTTCTCACGCAGTGTTTTCTGGATCATGTTGTCTGTCGCGGTATCCACCGAAGCCGTGGCCTCGTCCAGAACCAGTATCTTGGTCCGTTTCAGGATCACTCTTCCAAGGCAGACAAGCTGGCGCTGGCCCACGCTCCAGTTCTCTCCGTTCTCGATCACTGCAAGGCAAATTTACAGAAAGTTTCAGTTTACAGAAGCAGCAGCATGTGTTATACAGTAGTTGTCAAATCTTGGAAGAGAAGAGCTGATATTGGGAAATGTGCAAAAGATGAGCAAATTAAGTTTCAGACTTTCAACTGCATGACTGAAAATAAACATATCACATATCAGACCTGGTGAGTCGAGTTTCAGCTCCTTCTTCCTGACCTCATCTCCCAGCTGACAGTTATCCAAGGCCTGAAATGGAGCAAGCAAAGGATTCAGACTGCCACTTTCCAAGAGGTTCTCGACTATTTCGCAAGTATTTGACGACTGACAAAAAATGAAGCATGTGAAAGCGAAACTACCTCCCAGATTTGATCGTCATTGTACTCGTTAAGAGGGTCAAGGTTGCTCCTCACGGTTCCCTCAAACATCGTTGGATCTTGTGGAATGATGCTAAGTCTAGATCTCAGATCGTGCAGCCCGATGGTGCAGATGTCAATACCATCTACCTGTATCTGACCGACAGTAGGCTCGACAATACGGAAAAGGGCCTGTATGAGTGTTGATTTACCACTGCCTGTTCTTCCAACAATACCAGTCTTCATGCCTCCAGGAAAAGTGACGTTAAGGCCCTTCAGAACAAATGGTAGTTGTGGAGCATATCTCACCTGCAGAAATTTGACTAGTTAAGGATCAGCCCTATCTAGAATAAATTGGTTATGTCTCATTTCATAAAAAGCTGAATCTGCAATTCGTTTCCCACCAGACTGGATTTCTAATAGTTCACTCACAACGGCAAAAGTATGAAATTTCTGCACAACAACACGGTAAAAGAAAAGGAGAACATAATTAAACTGGAGGAAAAAAGGAAAGAGTACTTACATGGACGTCACGAAGCTGAATTTCTCCCTCTGACGGCCAGTTATGGGGCAACTTATCTTCTGACATTGTAAGTGGGGGTTCTTCAGGAATGCTTATGTATTGCAGAATTCTTTCTACTGATATGATCTTGTTCTCCAAATTGCACATGCTCCACACAACCCATGCTTGCAGCATGTTCAAGTTAAGCCCATATGTGACCGCGAGACCAGCAATACCTGAAAGCAGGATGTAGATTTAGTTGCAAGCCCATACCAAGTCACGTCTAATCTGCTAACGTTACACGGTATAAATATTGTTCCGAACTAGTAACATCCTAACCTGGATCGATGATACCAGTTGGTAGACTGATCAGAAATACCAAAGCGAATGCAAATGTGAAGGACGACAGCGTATCCAAGCGGAAACAAAGCCACTCCATTGCTGCAGCATTGTAGAATTTCGGTCGAGAGTAGGCATCCATTAGACGGCTATTAGTTGATACAAACTGGTGTTCTTTGCCAAAACTTCTGATGGTGGTTGATCCAGTAATTGATTCAGCAAAATGTTGTATGATAGGAGCTTTGCAAACCCCTACCAGCCTTTGCAGCTCTCTGGCCGTCTCAATGTAGTAGCGCTGCAAGATGATAGATGTAATAAGGTGGTGAACTTGCAGTTAAAACAACATGAAGAATAAATATAAATAGATTAAATTACCTGGTACCAGAAGCAGATAATGATCACAGGAACGAACACAACAAACACCTGCCATGCTACCTGAGACATCACCGCAATAATTCCAACTAGTTGTATGATGGAAAACGCAACAGAACCCATCTGGTAAGCGATGTTTGTATCCACTTCGCTTTGATCAGTTGAAGCCTAAACAGTTCAATCTTGAGTGAGCAATAATCGTAGTAAACAAATCAAACTTACCAGGAAATCTGAGGAGATGCAAATGACTTACTCTATTCAAGATGCGCCCACTTGGAGTGGAATCGAAGAATGACATAGGAGCTCTGAATATGGCCATATGCATCTTGTTGAACAACAGAGTTGCTGTTTTGTATGCAGCTGTCACAAGAAACAGTGCCCTTATGAGGATGCACAGCGAACTTGCAACAGCCAATGCCACAAAGACATAGATCAGTGTCGACATGCTCACTGGAGGCTCAGCGTCTTTGGACACAGGAGAAGCCCAAGCCATCCAGTAATTGCTACCAATCTGAAGTACTTGGAAAAGTAGCTGTGCTATCAACACGAATGGCACGAGAGCTCCGCCGTAAGCCAATGTGAGGTACTTCCAGTAGACCCAGAACCCCACTCTGCCCTTTTCCCTTTCTTCTTCCTGCACCAGCTGCCCACTCTGAACCTTGTCACCGTCGTCTTTGCCATTTTGTTTATCTTTCTCTTCAGCTGATGACAATGACCTGGATAGGCTTAAAGAGATTGTTTCACTGCCTCCATTAGCAACATCAATCACGTCCAATGCTGTGAGAGCATCTTGGTGAGCACCAACCAGTTCCATTAGCTCTTCCCCTGAACCAAGTATATCGTTGTATTTGCCTGCTTGTGCTATCCTCCCACCCTTCATTACCTACAGTAAAATTATCTTATGAGGAGAACCGAACAATTTATGGCAATAAAATTTGCATGAAACATTTGCCAGTGAAATTCTCACCAGAATAAGATCAGCCGAAGGCAGGAATTCAATCTGGTGAGTGACATAAACCACTGTTTTTGAAGCCAAAGCCCCAAGCAAGCATTCCTGCAAATGGAAGAAACCTTAATAAGCAAGATGTTCTCAAACTCCTATATTGAACAAAAAAAAGAATGTATTATACCTTGAAAAGGTGGGATCCTGTATGGGCATCGACTGCGCTGAACGGATCATCAAACAAATAGATGTCGGCATCCTGATACAAAGCTCGGGCTATCTGAATCCTTTGCTTCTGCCCGCCACTAAGATTTATGCCTCGCTCTCCAATGACTGTCTTGTCACCGAATGGCAAGATCTCCAAGTCTTTCTTCAGCGAACACCACTCAAGGACCCTGTCATATTTCTCACTGTCCATCTCCTTGCCGAACAGTATGTTGTCCTGAATTTTGCCGCTCTGTATCCATGCCGTCTGGCTGACGTATGCCGTTGTTCCGCAAGTCTTGACCTCTCCTGATAGCTTTGGCACCTCACCAAGAATGCAAGAGAGCAAGCTTGATTTTCCAGAGCCGACAGTCCCACAGACTGCAACACGCATGCCTTGCTGAGCTTGAAAGTTCAGGTCTTTCAGGGTTGGCAGCTCAGGTGAGCCGTCCCAGGAGAAGCACCCATTGATGACCTCAATTGCAACATTGGAGCTACCACTTGGTAGCCTCTCCACAGCATCCGTCGGCAACTCCTCAAGGCATAGGAAAGATGCTATCCTGTCAAGAGACACCTTGGTCTGAATCATCATGGAGATTGTGTCAGGAAGGTTGTATATTGGTTCTTGAAGCACCCGGAACGTGGCCAATGCAGACAGCACCTTCCCTGACTCCAATGGTATCCCTAAGAGCATGCAAGCTCCGAAGGTTACCACGGCGACGAAGGTCGGGGCACCCCAGAACACGAAGGTGGCCGCGGTCGACGTGTAAAGGTACTTCTTGAGCCAGCTTGTCTCTGTCGTCCTGAGGTCAATGATCTTGGACAAGAACTTCATTTCCCACCCCTGCAGTTTAAGAATCCTCATGTTGCGCAGGATCTCAGATGTCGCCTTCATCCTGACATCCTTGCAGTCCATGAGCTTCTGCTGGAACTTCTCCTGCATTTTCATGGGAGGCACATTTGCAAGCATGACCACAATGGTGGCACCGAGCGCTGCAAGCGACGCTACCCCCAGGGTGGAGTACAGGATGAACAATGCCATGCCTACTTGGAGTGGTACCAACCAGAGATCGTGCATGTACCATGAGAAGAGGCCGACTCGGTCGGCGTCCACGCTGATGATGTTGATCATCTCGCCGCTCGTGCGGCTCTGTCTCGAGCTGCTGGACAGAGAGAGCCCTTTCTGGTACACGACGGAGACGAGCGCGGAGCGAGCACGTATCCCGGCTTGCTGTAGCCGGAAGAACCAGTGCCGTTGTGACAAGCACTCAAACACCTTGGCTACGATGAATGTGACGACGAGGAGCTTCCCCTTGCTCGCGTACCTCTCGTCGCCGTTGAGGTACTGCACCAGGGAGTCTATGAGGTACGGGCCAACGTAGGTGGCCAAGTTGTAGATGAGCGCGTAGAGCGCGGTCACCGCGATGTGCCACCAGACGGTGCGCACAAGGGCCTTGGTGAGCTTGAACGCGGTGAACTTGGGGCCAGAGCCGTCGCCCGCTTGCGCCTCCAGGTTGGTCTTGAACGAGGGGAGCAGGCCGGCCACGCTGTCGGCATGATCAAGGTCAGGGACGTCGTCGAGGCCGAGGGCCTTCTTGTTGCCGACGGCGAGCAGGGGCCCCATCCAAGAGAAGGTGAGGACGCTGAGGAAGCCGGCGCTCGTGAAGAGGGAAGCATCGACGGTGTCGTCGCCGCGGCTCTCGATCGCGCCGTTGAGCAGAGGCTCCTCGGAAGCAGAGCCGCCCGTCGTCTTGGCCGAGAACCCGGCGACGAGTAGCGCCACGGCTGCGAGGACCTCAACGGCGTCGCGCGCCCACGGAAGCGCGGGCACGGGGAGCCCGTAGGAGAGGCTCGTCGCGGCGTGGACGGCGACGGCGAGGACGGAGAGGAGGAGGAAGAGCGCCCACCAGAGCTTGAGCGGCGCGGCGAACCGCTCCTCCCCGCGGCCGCGGTACTCGAGCTGCAGGTAGGCCGCGAGCAGCAGCCACGCCACCGCGCGCGCCGCGGCGTCCGCCTGGTCGGCCACCGCCCGCCTGGCCTCGCCGCTGTTGTCGAGGTACCACGAGACGAGCGAGTAGGCGCCGAGGAAGACCTCTGACGCCGCCAGAGCCCAAGTGGCGCGAACCGCGAACTGTCCCCACCGGAACCGGATGCCGCTGCCTCTCCCCGGGGCGGCGGCTGATTCCTTGCGGCGGGGGGCGGGGGCGAAGAGGAGCCGGGCCGCGACGGCGAGCGCGAGCAGGAGGTGGGCCCCGGCGCCGACGCCGTGGAGGAGCGCCGGCCGCAGGAGGACGGGGAGAGCGGCCGGCTCCGCCATCGCTGCCGCGAAAGGCGACGACGAAGACGCCGCGGTGGGCATGGGTGGGCGCAGGCTGGGTGAGTGGAGCGCCGGAGCGGGCGGGCGGGGGTTATATAGGGGAGCGGGCGGGGGGCGGCTGCGGCGCGGCTCGGGACCTTGGGGTCCAAGACACCTCCAGGCTGCAGCCCACCACCCCCCGTGTACCTACCCACCCGCGTCTCGCCGCGGCCGCTACGGAGGGGAACCAAGCAGTGATGGGCGGATCGGAGGTGGGGGAGGTGAGTAAATCAAAATCGGGGTTTTGGTGGTGGCGGTGCCCCCCGGGCGATCGCAACAAGCGGTGGCGGCAGCCGAGATAAATGAGCTGCAGAATCCCGGCCCGGCCGGCCGGGGTTTTGACCACGCCTCCCTCCCCCACCCCGAGAGCAATTAGTTAAGAGTATCTTCTACTGCACGGTTTAAAAATCTCCTTCGCAAAATCTGACGACGAGATAATAAAAGGTGGTGGCTCTGTTGGAATTTTCCGAAGGAAATGTGGTATTAGCATCCTGTAAACCGTAGGCCAAATATAATGGCTTTGTGTAATTTTTCTTTCCTTTCCTTTTCTTTACTTTCCTTTTCTTTACTCCCTCTGTAAGGAATGTAAGAGTGTTTAGATCACTAGTAGATCACTAAACTAGTGATCTAAACACTCTTATATTTCTTTACGGATGAGTGCCTTTTTAGAGTACATATGTGCGGCTTCGATCAGAGTAAAATCTGCCAAGCTGCTATGATAATCGTCAATCTAGAGATAATAAGTCCAACAGCATCCTGACATTTCCTTTTTCAAGTTATAAGTCCAGTAACACCTTATTGGTGACTTGCACTTTTTTTTTTCTTTTGAAAACATTGGTGACTTGTACTTGATCGGGTAAAGGGAAGTCAGTACATCTCACGCTGGCACCACATGCGGGTTCAGACGATGGAAACCCTCTCCCGATAACATCGCTGCCTAGCTTTGTCGTTTGTGCCTCTTCTGTAAATGGAACTACAACAATTTTTCCGCTTGTTTCTTTTTTCTTTTTTGAAAATTTACTACTCCATCTCAGGGCTCTTTATTCCTCCATCCGAGGGCCACAATCGGCTAGTACAAAGCTTGAAAAACAAAATCTGGTGTATCATGCAACCAAACACTGGGGCACACCCCAATTATACCACGTCTAACTAATTCGTGAGCCACTATTTTGACCATGACTAATTTTACAGGGGATAAAAAAGCTTGAATCTCCAGGAAAGATTTGATCTCAGCCATCAAATGGCTATTCCTAGCCCAAACCAGTGAAATGCTAGTGAGAGCTTGCAAAGCAACAGTTGTGTCCGTTTCACATGGACAGGAAGCTCCGATCGTCGCAAGGTTAATGATATACCTTCCATGATTGCTCTTAGTTCGACTTAGAGGATATCGTCAAAGTGGAGCCCTCACCGCTTCATCTTTTAGGGTTATATAGGCGGCGCCACATGCATGGCGGGAGTGGTGGAGGATTATGACAACGATGGCAGTCAAGGGGCCGGCTGCAACATGGGCCATCTTCTTGGGGTGCAAAACACATCCCTACCCATGTTCGTTTTATGCCGGTGGCCACCCACCTGGATAGGCTGCGACGGAGGATCCCTTTTCACCTCTGCGCCTCGATTAATCCAATCCAATACAATGTGGGAGGATGGAGGAGGGGTGATTGACGGGATTGAAGTGGCGGAAGGGGAGGGGGGCTTATTTGGCTTGTATGAATTTCATAATCTTGTAGGATTCCAATCCATATGAATTTTCTCTATGGAAACCCTTTGTATCATAGGAGTGGGTTCACCAAAATGCTATGGAATACATTCATGTACCCTCCATTCCATAGAAATCCAAAGGCTCCTTAGGTTCATGCCTCTTGATTTGGATTCTCAAAATGTAGGAATAGAAAAGGCGCAGGAATCATTGTGTCGTGTCCTCTTGATTCCTACAGGATTACAAAACTACAAGAATTTAGATGGAAGATGTTTGATAGCACATGAAAAACAAAGGAATTCTACCAAGATGGTTGAGTGGATGGCAATTTTCCTTCAAAATATAGTGCAAATGAATCATATGAAAAAACTAAGGATTCCAATCACGCAATAAAATAATCGTCGTATGAAATAAAACATGAGGATCTAAATGCCCCAAAAATCCTTTGAATTTCCTTTGAACCAAAGGATCCCTTCAAAGAGAAGTTGAGGAGAACCATAGGAATAGCAAATTTTCTTATGGTGGTACTATTCATGTCTTTAGTTTTAAGGAATGGGCTAAAGGAAAAAAGGATGAAACATTTCATTGATCTCAGTTTCAGAGGAAAACACAGTAATTCTAACATCCACATGTATCTCCTTTCCAAATTTCTACGCATGAAGAAGGAGACTGAGATACTTAGTGGCATAATAACATTCTAATTATATGGCGTCGTTTGGTTCATAAGATAGGAGTATCATAAGAATAGGAACATCATAGGAAATGAGGAGACATGTATCCCCGTTCATATAGGATAAGAGATGTCATTTAGTTGACATGATAAGATTTTTTTGTCATGCCTGAGCTAATGTTTTGTTTCCTTTGAAATGTGAAGGATAGGAACTAGTCCTACATAGAAATAGGAATCAATTCTTACAAATCAAAAGAGCTCAAAATGAAATTTTATTATAGGAATCCTATTATATAATGTTTTTATATTTTCATGTGGTTTGATTTTGATTTGATTCATGTTTATTATGACTTTTGTGTTTTTCCAGTTCCTATGAACTAAATATCCAAGTTGACAAAATTCCTATGTCTAACAATCTTATGTTTTACGCATGCATTTCTCCTATATTTATGTGTTTTTCCTATTTATGCGCTTCTAGAACCATGTGAACGAAAGAAGTCCTAAACATGACTCAAATGTCATTTCATTTGGGAAGTATATGCACTGGCACTCTGTCTCTCTACTCAATTCCTTCAAATTTCCATGTTCATTTCATGTACACCATCTAAAAGATATATCTTATAAAATTTGGCGTTTCGACCGCCTTGAACCCTTTCGCTCCTGCCTCGGCGGGCTCTTATCTAGGATTTCCCTGCCTCTCGCCAGCATCGGTGGCAGTCCGCCTTGTCTCATACTCCCTCTGTCCGATGAAGAGTGTACTTCTATCTTCCCAATGCACTTTAAAGTAGAAAAAAAATATTTTCTCTCATCACATGGTAATAAAGACCAATAATATTCTACACACGGTCTTCTTAATTTCTACATGCACTTAGCTCATTGGAGGTTGGGTAATTAAAGAAGAGAGAGATGGTGGCTTGCATCTTCCTAATGCATTTTTTACTCTACTGCATAATTTGTCCAAAAAATTTCTATATGTATACTTTTCACTGGACGGAGGGAGTTGTTGGGGAACGTAGTAATTTCAAAAAATTTCTACGCACACGCAAGATCATGGTGATGCATAGCAACGAGAGGGGAGAGTGTAGTCCACGTATCTTCGTAGACCATAAGCGGAAGCGTTATGACAATGTGGTTGATGTAGTCGTACGTCTTCATGATCCGACCAATCCTAGTACCGAAAGTACGGCACCTCCACGATCTGCACACGTTCGGCTCGGTGACGTCCGACGAACTCTCGATCCAGCTGAGTGCCGAGGGAGAGCTTCGTCAGCACGACGGCGTGATGACGGTGATGATGAAGCTACCGGCGCAGGGCTTCGCCTAAGGCACTGCAACGATATGACCGAGGTGGATTATAGTGGAGGGGGGCACCACACACGACCAAGAGATCAATGATCAACTTGTGTGTCTATGGGGTGCCCCCTCCCCCATATATAAAGGAGTGGAGGAGGGGGAGAGGGCCGGCCTCCTAGGCGCGCCCAAGGGGGGAGTCCTACTCCCATCAGGAGTAGGATTCCCCCCCTTCCTTAGTTGGACTAGGAGAGAAGGAAGGGGGAGAGAGGAAGGAAGGAAAGGGGGCGCCGCCCCCCCTTCCTAGTCCAATTCGGACCAGAGGGAGAGGGGGCGCGTGGCCTGCCCTGA
Organism: Aegilops longissima; assembly: GCA_021605205.1. Taxonomy (NCBI): domain Eukaryota; kingdom Viridiplantae; phylum Streptophyta; class Magnoliopsida; order Poales; family Poaceae; genus Aegilops; species Aegilops longissima. The sequence continues at coordinate 132,916,079 of CM038678.1, forward strand.
CTGCCCCTCTCTCTCTCCACTAAAGCCCATTAGGGCCCATATACTCCCCGGGGGGTTCCGGTAAACCCCCGGTACTCCGGTATATGTCCGAACTCTCTCAAAACCTTTCCGATGCCCAAACATAGTCATCCAATGTATCGTTCTTTATGTCTCGACCATTTCAAGACTCCTCGTCATGTCCGTGATCATATCCGGGACTCCGAACTACCTTCGGTACATCAAAACACATAAACTCATAATACCGATCGTCACCGAACGTTAAGCGTGCGAACCCTATGGGTTCGAGAACTATGTAGGCATGACCGAGACTCATCTCCGGTCAATGACCAATAGCGGAACCTGGATGCTCATATTGGTTCCTACATATTCTACGAAGATCTTTATCGGTCAAACCGCATAACAACATACGTTGTTCCCTTTGTCATCGGTATGTTACTTGCCCGCGATTCGATCGTCGGTATCTCAATACCTAGTTCAATCTCGTTACCGGCAAGTCTCTTTACTCGATCCGTAATGCATCATCCCGCAACTAACTCATTAGTCACTTTTCTTGCAAGGCTTATAGTGATGTGCATTACCGAGAGGGCCCAGAGATACCTCTCCGACAATCGGGGTGACAAATCCTAATCTCGATCTATGCCAACTCAACAAGTACCATCGGAGACACCTGTAGAGCACCTTTATAATCACCCAGTTACGTTGTGACATTTGGTAGCACACTAAGTGTTCCTCCGGTATTCAGGAGTTGCATAATCTCATAGTCATAGGAACATGTATAAGTCATGAAGAAAGCAATAGCAACATACTAAACAATCAAGTGCTAAGCTAACGGAATGGGTCAAGTCAATCACATCATTTTCTAATGATGTGATCCCGTTAATCAAATGACAACTCATGTCTATGGCTAGGAAACTTAATCATCTTTGATTCAACGAGCTAGTCAAGTAGAGGCATACTACTGACACTATGTTTGTCTATGTATTCACACATGTACTAAGTTTCCTGTTAATACAATTCTAGCATGAATAATAAACATTTATCATGATATAAGGAAATATAAATAACAACTTTATTATTGCCTTTAGGGCATATTTCCTTCAGTCTCCCACTTGCACTAGAGTCAATAATCTAGATTACACAGTAATGATTCTAACACCCATGCAGTCTTGGTGCTGATCATGTTTTGCTCGTGAGAGAGGCTTAGTCAACGGGTCTACAACATTAAGATCCGTATGTATCTTGCAAATCTCTATGTCTCCTTCCTTGACTTGATCGCGGATGGAATTGAAGCATCTCTTGATGTGCTTGGTTCTCTTGTGAAATATGGATTCCTTTGCCAGGGCAATTGCACCAGTATTGTCACAAAAGATTTTCATTGGACCCGATGCACTAGGTATGACACCTAGATCGGATATGAACTCCTTCATCCAGACTCCTTCATTTGCTGCTTCCAAAGCAGCTATGTACTCCGCTTCACACGTAGATCCCGTGACAACGCTTTGCTAAAAACTGCACCAGCTGACAGCTCCACCGTTCAATATAAATACTTATCTTGTTTGTGACTTAGAGTCATCCGGATCAGTGTTAAAGCTTGCATCGACGTAACCATTTACGATGAGCTCTTTGTCACCTCCATAAATGAGAAACATATTGATGACCCACAAGTATAGGGGATCTATCGTAGTCCTTTCGATAAGTAAGAGTGTCGAACCCAACGAGGAGCAGAAGGAAATGGCAAGCGGTTTTAAGTAAGGTATTCTCTGCAAGCACTGAAATTATCGGTAAAGATAGTTTTGTGATAAGGTAATTTGTGACGGGTAGCAAGTAACAAGTGTAAATAAAGTGCAGCAAGATGGCCCAATCCTTTTTGTATCAAAGGACAAGCCTGGACAAACTCTTATATAGAGAAAAGCGCTCCCGAGGACACATGGGAATTATCGTCAAGCTAGTTTTCATCATGTTCATATGATTCGCGTTTGTTACTTTGATAATTTGATATGTGGGTGGACCGGTGCTTGGGTGTTGTCCTTACTTGGACAAGCATCCCACTTATGATTAACTCCTATTGCAAGCATCTGCAACTACAAAAGAAGTATTAAGGTAAACCTAACCATAGCATGAAACATATGGATCCCAATCAGCCCCTTACGAAGCAACGTATAAACTAGGGTTTAAGCTTCTGTCACTCTAGCAACCCATCATCTACTTATTACTTCCCAATGCCTTCCTCTAGGCCCAAACAATGGTGAAGTGTCATGTAGTCGACGTTCACATGACACCACTAGAGGAAAGACAACATACATCTCATCGTAATATCGAATCTAATACCAAATTCACATGACTACTTATAGCAAGACTTCTCCCATGTCCTCGTGAACAAACGTAACTACTCACAAAGCATATTCATGTTCATAATCAGAGGGTATTAATATGCATAATGGATCCAACATATGATCTTCCACCAAATAAACCAACTAGCATCAACTACAAGGAGTAATCAACACTACTAGCAACCCACAGTGTACCAACTGAGGCTTTGGGACAAAGATTGGATACAAGAGATGAACTAGGGTTTGAGAGGAGATGGTGCTGGTGAAGATGTTGATGGAGATTGACCCCCTCCCGATGAGAGGATCATTGGTGATAATGTTGGTGATGATTTCCCCCTCCCGGAGGAAAGTTTCCCCGGCAGAACAACTCTGCTGGAGCCCTAGATTGGTTCCGCCAAGGTTCCGCCTCGTGGCGGCGGAGTTTCTTCCCGAAAGCTTGCTTATGATTTTTTTCTCGGACGAAAGACTTCATATAGCAGAAGATGGGCGCCGGAGGCCTGCCAGAGGGCCCACGAGGCAGGGAGGCGCGCCTAGGGGGGTAGGGCGCACCTCCCACCTTTGTGGCCAGGGTGTGGGCCCCCCTGGTATTTTCTTCGCTCAGTATTTTTTATTATTTCCAAAAATGACTTCCGTGGAGTTTCCGGACTTTTGAAGTTGTGCAGAATAGGTCTCTAATATTTGCTCCTCTTCCAAATTCGTAATTCCAAATTGCCGCATTCTCCTCTTCATGTAAACCTTGTAAAATAAGAGAGAATAGGCATAAGTATTGTGACATAATGTGTAATAACAACCCATAATGCAATAAATATCGATATAAAAGCATGATGCAAAATGTATGTATCAACTCCCCCAAGCTTAGACCTCGCTTGTCCTCAAGCGGAAGCCGATAACGATAAATATGTCCACATGTTTAGAGATAGAGGTGTCGATAAAATAAAATACAGACATGAGGGCATCATGATCATTCTTATAACAGCAACATATATAGATATCATATAATTTCTTATGCTAAAGTAACAATCTATCCACACTGTCAAGTATGGTAAGAAACTTCATTGAGAACTAACAAACTATATCTCAGTCATTGAGGCAATTGCAATTTATCATAACATCAGAAAGAGTCAATATAAGAGCTTTTCAGCAAGTCCACATACTCAACTATCATTTAGTCTTTCACAATTGCTAGCACTCACGCAATACTTGTGGTTATGGAGTTTTAATCCGACACAGAGAAAGATAGGGGCTTATAGTCTCGCCTCCCAACCTTTTACCTCAAGGGTAATGTCAACAATAATAATTCATGCTAGCTCACATCCAATTGGATATATATATCAGGATCTTTCCAACACAAGGTGCTTTCCAAAGGATAAAATGTAAAAAGGAAAGGTGAAGATCACCATGACTCTTGCATAAGGGTGAAAGATAAAAGTAAGTGATAGGCCCTTCGCAGAGGGAAGCAGAGGTTGTCATGCGCTTTCATGGTTGGATGCACGAAATCTTAATGCAAAAGAACGCCACTTTATATTGCCACTTGTGATGTGGACCTTTATTATGCAGTCCGTCGCTTTTATTGCTTCCACATCACAAGATCATACAAAGTTTATTTTCTCCACACTAATAAATCATACATATTTAGAGAGAAATTTTTATTGCTTGCATCGATGACAACTTACTTGAAGGATCTTACTTAATCCATAGGTAGATATGGTGGACACTCATGGCAAAACCGGGTTTAAGGATATTCGGAAGCACAAGTAGTATCTCTACTTGGTGCAAAGAATTGGCTAGTGAGGGAGTCCTGGATTAGGGGGTCTCCGGACAGCCGGACTATATCCTTTGGCCGGACTGTTGGACTATGAAGATACAAGATTGAAGACTTCGTCCTGTGTCCGGATGGGACTCTCCTTGGCGTGGAAGGCAAGATTGGCAATACGGATATGTAGATCTCCTCCTTGTAACCGACTCGTAACCCTAGCCCTCCCGGTGTCTATATAAACCGGAGGGTTTAGTCCGAGAACAATCATACCATAGGCTAGCTTCTAGGGTTTAGCCTCTATGATCTCGTGGTAGATCAACTCTTGTAATACTCATATCATCAAGATCAATCAAGGTGAAGTAGGATATTACCTCCATCGAGAGGGCCCAACCTGGTAAACATCGTGTCCCCGCCTCCTGTTACCATCCGCCTTAGACGCATGCTCGGGACCCCTACCGAGATCCGCCGGTTTTGACACCGACATTGGTGCTTTCATTGAGAGTTCCACTTTGCCGTCATCGTAAGGAAGGATGGCTCGTCTCGTTGTCAGGGATAACATCACCTCTGGGGGAGCCCTGGCTGTAGGCCAAACTCTCCGACTAGGCGGCTTCGTCATGACCGCCCGTTCGGCCGCTGCGCCGACGATGACTTCTCGGGTCATCGAAAACAGCCTCCACATCGGCTCGGAGCTTACCGAGTGGATGAACCCAATGGAGCTCTCCTCTTTGAACGAGCTCTTGGATCGCATCGCCGCTTTGGGAGTCGCTACAGACTATGATCGGATTAGGCTTAATCCCGACCAAAGGGAGATTAACTCTCCGCCGGTCACCCATCAGATAGCGGTGGTGGAAGAGCAATGCGGCGATTCTTCCTCTATCTTGAGGACAAGCTACGTCCGGATTCCCGAGCTCTCCGAGCCGGATACCTCTCTACGGGAGGACATCGCCCAAACCCTGAACCTAGAATCAGGCAACAGGCCAGACCCACTGGGTAACAAATCAGAGCCTGAACTTTCAAGATCGGAAACTCCTCCTCCCTGGGTCTCAAACCGGGTCAAGGTCCGGACTTAAATCCACCCACCCACCCAGATATAAACGATCTTTCCCACATTAAGCAAGAGCCCCAGGAGACAGTACATCACTACTGGGCCAGATTCCTCCTTGTAATGAACAAGGTCAAGGACTGTCGCGAGGAAGACGCAATTTCATTCTTTTGCAATAATTGCACGGACAAGGAAATCCTCAACGCCATAAGTCGCCGTGACATAACACGCTTCAAAGACTTGGCGGCCATAGTACAGAAGTACTGTGCGATGGAAAGCGCCTGGAAAACCCAAACAAAATTTCGGGATAATCCGGCTCTGACTAAGCCCCTAGTCCGAATTAAAAGGGTGCACTCTCATAAGTCGCCCGACTCAATTACAAAGAAGCAAAAGCCCACTAGTATGTGGAACCGTATTGAGGGATGGCTTAACGGCCCCGCAAAATTCACAAGACAGGGATACCATACCAACACACAGCCTTAGAGCATGTTGGGTACTCCGGCAGGTGGCCAAGAGCGGTGAGGATCTCCTCATTCAAAACACCGCAAAGCACCATCCCGTGGATAACAATACAGTATTGACAGTCTTTGAGACCTTCGCCTCAAATAATAGGCGTAAGTGAGCACTCCGCAGCCTTGACGAAGTCTGCCACGTGGCAGCAATAAATCCATGGAGCGACACGGCTATCACCTTCAATGCCAGTGATGAACCTAAATTCCGAACAGTCCGAGCACCAGCCGCCTTGGTCCTCAGTCCAATTGTGGACGGCTTTCGGCTTACTAAAGTACTCATGGACGACGGTAGCGGCTTAAACCTCATTTATGAGGAGACTCTTTAGAAAATGGAAATAGACAGAAACCGCATTGAGCAAAGCAGCACGACCTTCAGAGAAATCATCCCCAGTCGGGAGGCATGTTGCGCTGGGAAAATCACACTAGATGTGGTATTCGACACTCTGGAGAATTACAGGTCCAAAGAAATTACATTCCAAGTGGCCCCGTTCAGTAGTGGATACCACGCCCTTCTAGGGCGGGAGGCATTCACGATCTTCCAAGCTATACCCCATTACGGGTACATGAAGCTCAAAATGCCCGGGCCCAATGGAATCATCACTCTAGCTAGTGATCCGGACACAACACTCTGCGCCGAAAACAAAACAGCCGCACTGGCCCTCGAGGCGTTATCCGAAGCCCTCGCGGTAGCGGAATTAACTGCGCTGCGCTCCACAATGGACAGGGACGACGTGATACTCGACAAAAGATCCAAGTCCACCTCTTTTAAACCAGCGGATGAAATAGTCAAATTCCAAGTCCACCCAACAGACCCTACAAAAACCGCGTCCATCGGGGCACAGTTAAACCCCGTTGTAGACGCTGCACTACGGGAGTTCCTACGCGAGAATTGGGACATATGCGCCTGGCATCCTTCAGACATGCCAGGAATCCCACGCAGGCTGGCCGAGCATAGCCTTAACATTTTAAAAGGATTCAAGCCGGTCAAGTAGGCTCTTCGGCGTTCTCTGAACCTAAGCAACAAGCCATGGGAGAGGATCTAGCCAAGTTACTGGAGGCCGGATTCATTAGCGAAATAAAACATCCGGACTGGCTAGCAAACCCGGTGATGGTACCAAAGAAGGATAAATCCTGGCGCCTATGTGTCGATTTCAAGGACCTTAACAAGGCTTGCCCAAGGATCCCTCCCCCTCCCCCGCATCGATCAAATTATCGACGCTACTGTGGGACACGACTCACCGTGTTTCCCCGACGCATACTCCGGCTACCACCAAATTAAGATGGCGGAGTCTGGTCAAGCCGCAACGGCATTTATTACTCCATACGGCCCCTTCTGTTTCAACACAATGCCCTTCGGGCTCAAAAACGCCGCGCGACGACGTCAACGCATGATTCGTATATGTCTGGAAAAACAGATCGGCAAAACAGTGGAGGCATACATAGACGACGTGGTCATTAAAACCAGACACGTCGAATCCTTAATAGAAGACTTGAGGCTCACGTTCGACAATCTCCGAACATACGACATCAAGCTCAATCCGGAAAAATGCGTTTTCGGCGTTCCCGCCGGAAAACTCCTGGGCTTCATTGTCTCCAGCAGAGGAATTGAAGCAAATCCAGCTAAAATCCGAGCTCTATCACAGTTGGCTATACCAACTGACCTTAAGCAAATCCAGAAGTTAACTGGATTGCATGGCGGCATTAAGCCCCTTTATCTCCCGATTAGGAGAAAAGGCATTACCCCTTTATCTCCTTCTTCGGTGCACCGAACACTTCGAGTGGACGGACGCGGCCACGACCGGATTGGAAGAAATAAAAGCCATCTTGGCCACCAATCCAATATTGGCCGCGCCAAGTGTCGGCGAACCAATGCTGTTATATATAGCGGCGACGCACCAAGTTGTAAGCGCAGTGCTCTTCGTCGAACGAGAGACGGACGGACATAAATTCCCACTTCAAAAGTGTCCTCACTCCATGCAAATCACGGTACCCACATTATCAAAATATAGCATACGCGGTATTTGTGGCATCCCGGAAACTACGACACTACTTTCAAGAGTGTTCAATCACGGTGACCTCGGAAGTACCACTCAACGACATAATAAACAACCGCGATGCCACGGGATGGATTGCCGAATGGGCCATCGAGCTCCTCCCGTTCGACATAACATACAGACCTCGGCGAGCCATTAAGTCACAAGTACTGGCCGATTTTGTCGCCGAATGGACAGAAGCCGAACTCCCTAAAGAGTACGGTGCGTACTCCAATTGGATCATGCACTTTGACGACTCCAAAATGCTGGCTGGTCTGGGGGCTGGCGTCATCCTGACGTCCCCCACCGAGATACAGTTCAATACGTACTCCAAATACTATACACAGACTCCAACAACGCTGCCAAATACGAGGCCCTATTACATGGTCTTCGGATGGCAGTTTCCATGGGCATTCGACGCCTGGAGGTGCGTGGGGACTCGAACCTCGCGATATCTCAAATAAATGGAGACTTCGATGCCAAGGATCCAAAAATGGCGGCTTATCGCAACGCCGTCCTCAAAATGTCAGCTCGGTTCGAGGGGCTTGAATTCCACCATGTGGCTCGGGAAAACAATCAGGCGGCGGATATCCTCGCCCGTATCGGCGCTAAGCGCGACCCTGTCCCACCTAACATCTTCTTGGAAAGGCCGTTTAAGCCATCCGTGGTATGGGAAGGGGACACTGGTAACAATAGTCCGAACCCGGCCACAACACCAGATACCGAACACTATGACACAATCGGAGGCTCTGCCACTGATACGTCTCCAATGTATCTATAATTTTTGATTGCTCCATGCTATATTATCTACTGTTTTGGACCATATTGGGCTTTATTTTCCACTTTTATATTACTTTTGGGACTAACCTATTAACCGGAGGCCCAGCCCAGAATTGCTGTTTTTTTTGCCTATTTCAGTGTTTCGAAGAAACGGAATATCAAACGGAGTCCAAACGGAATGAAACCTTCAGGAATGTGATTTTCTAATCAGATATGATCCTGGAGACTTGGACCCTCGATCAAGAAAGGAGGGAGGCGGCCACGAGGGTGGAGGGCGCGCCCCCTGCCTCGTGGGCCCCAAGCTCCACCGACGCATTCTTCCTCCTATATATACCTCGCACTTCAACAGATCGAGAGACGGAGCCAAAACCTAATTCCACCGCCGCAACTTTCTGTATCCACGAGATCCCATCTTGGGGCCTGTTCCGGAGCTCCGCCGGAAGGGGAATCCACCACGGAGGGCTTCTACATCATCATCATAGCCTCTCCGATGAAGTGTGAGTAGTTTACTTCAGACCTTCGGGTCCATAGTTAGTAGCTAGATGGCTTCTTCTCTCTTTTTGGATCTCAATACAATGTTCTCCCCCTCTCTCGTGGAGATCTATTCGATGTAATCTTCTTTTTGCGGTGTGTTTGTTGAGACCGATGAATTGTGGGTTTATGATCAAGATTATCTATGAGCAATATTTGAATCTTCTCTGAATTCTTTTATGTATGATTGGTTATCTTTGCAAGTCTCTTAGAATTATCCGTTTGGTTTGGCCAACTAGATTGGTAGTTCTTGCAATGGGAGAAGTGTTTAGCTTTGGGTTCAATCTTGCGTTGTCCTTTCCTCAAAGGATGTATGGGCAGCAAGGCACGATTGTATTGCTGCCATCGAGGATAACAAGATGGTTTTTTTATCATATTGCATGAATTTATCCTCTACATCATGTCATCTTGCTTAAGGCGCTACTCGCTTTCATTAACTTAATACTCTAGATGCATGCCGGATAGCGGTCGATGAGTGGAGTAATAGTAGTAGATGCACGCAGGAGTCGGTCTACTTGTCTCGGACGTGATGCCTATATACATGATCATACGTAGATACTCTCATAACTATGCTCAATTCAGTCAATTGCTCAACAGTAATTCGTTCATCCACCGTAAAATACTTATGCTCTTGAGAGAAGCCACTAGTGAAATCTATGGCCCCCGGGTCTATTCTCATCATATTAATCTTCCTACGCTTTATTATTGCTTTGCTTTATTACTTTGCCTTTTATTTTACTTTGCATCTTTATACCAAAAATACCAAAAATATTATCTATTATCTCTATCAGATCTCACTTTCGTAAGTGACCGTGAAGGGATTGACAACCCCTAATCGCGTTGGTTGCGTTGAGCTATTTGTTTTGTGTAGGTACGAGGGACTTCGCGTGGCCTCCTCTGGATTGATACCTTGGTTCTCAAAAACTGAGTGAAATACTTACGCTACTCTGCTGCATCATCCTCTCCTCTTCGGGGAAAACCAACGCAAGCTCAAGACGTAGGAACCACCGAAATATATAACACCTTCAGCCCACGTAATAATGGCCGTCATCACCCCGTGGACAGAACCATTCCTGACCTACCTAACCAGGCAGGAACTACCCGAGGACCAAAATGAGGCACGCTGCATAGTGCGGCGATCTAAAGCCTACAAGGTCCACAAGGGAGAGCTTTATAAGAAAAGCACTACCAGAGTCCTTCAAAGGTGCATCTCCGAAGAGGAAGGGCGGAAGCTTTTGGCAGAAATCCATCCTGGACTAGGCGGCCACCACGCCGCAGCCCGGGCCCTTGTAAGCAAGGCCTTCCGTACATGTTTCTATTGGCCGACGGCCCGGGCAGATGCACAGGATCTGGTCCAACATTGCGTCGGTTGCTAGCTTTTTGCAAACCAAAGCCATATGTCGCCTACCGCTCTCCGAAAAATCCCCATTACTTGGCCCTTTGCGGTCTGGGGGCTTGATATGGTCGGCCCCCTCAAAGGGGGAACCCACAAGAAAAAATACTTACTGGTTATGGTGGATAAATTCACCAAATGGATAGAAGCCAAACCCGTTAACATGGCTGAATCCGGACCGGTGATAGACTTCATATCTGGGGTTGTACACCGTTATGGCATCCCCCACAACATCATCACTGACAACGACACAAACTTTACAGCTGACGAGGTAAAACTTTGGTGCAGCAACATGGGCATCAAGCTTGATTATGCTTCTGTCTATCACCCGCAAACTAACGGTCAAGTCGAGCGAGCTAATGGTCTTATCATGAGCAGCATCAAACCCAGATTAGTGCGGTCCTTAAAGGAGTCAAACACGCACTGGGTAGAGGAGCTCGACTCCGTACTATGGGGGTTGCGGACCACGCCGAATCGCACTACCGGATACACACCGTTTTTCATGGTGTACGGCGCAGAGGCGGTTCTGCCCTACGACATAATTCATGACTCACCTCGAGTGCGCATGTATGAAGAAAAAGAGGCCGAGCTCGATCGATAGACCAGTTTTGACGCCCTGGAGGAGGAGCGTGACGTGGCAAAAGCCCGTTCCGCATTCTATCAGCAACAGGCTCGAAGGTATCAAAGCAGAGAAGTACGGGCCAAAACCTATAACATTGGCGAACTAGTTCTACGCCTGTCGGAGAAGAAAATGAACAAGCTCAAGCCCAAATGGGAAGTCCCTTCATTATTGACCAGGTTCTGACCGGTGGAGCGTGCCGTCTGCGGGATGCATCAGACAATCGACTCGAGCCAAACCCAAGGAGCACAGCCAGACTCTAAAGATTCTACGCCTAGTGCCGAACTCTATGTTCGTCTCCTTACCCCCGTCCATTTTTTGCATATCCGTTATCTGTCTTTTCTCTCTCTCTCTCTCTCTCTCTCTCTCTCTCTCTCTCTCTCTCTCTTCTTCCTTCTCCTCAAGGCCTTAAAAGGCTAACTTGTGTCTTGACTACACAATCTTGACGCGCTAACCGCGCTCATTATACCTGGGGGCTTCGTATACAGAAGCTTAATATAGCTATTTTTCTGGGCTTTATGCCCCGCACATGTGTTATTCTTCCACATGTACCATTTTTCGCCATTATATGCATCGATATGACTTAAGTTTTGGCCAAGCTGGGTTGCCTGGCTCTTGTGTTTATGCCCTACGCTCCCGTTAATTCGGCTAGGGCATAAGGGGAGCACCTCTCGCGATTGTTATCGCCGGTCACCGGATGTGTACCTCGACTGGGTGAAGCCGAAAGCTAGCATTCTTAAGGGAATATTCGGTCGGTGAACAAAAGATGACTTTTATTTATTTTTGATACACGCCCCCAGATGTTTATAGCCTGCGTCTCTTTTTGCATTTCAGACATGCACATTAGGGCATGCGTACCCAGGGAAAGGAACCCTTAACGGAACTATTCTCCCTGGAAGATGTTTCTTACTATCCATGTAATATAACATAGCTAGTTGGGTACTTGTCTGTTCAAGCACTTATGACCCCTACGCCTGGTTTCCACGCATACACAGGTTTTTACATAACCGAGCGTGTATTCGGATACACTCCGGACTATCGGGTCCAGAGGTCGAAGCAAAAAGGTCCGCCATGACAAATGATTTACAATCCGCTAGGGACATTATATATGTCACTTAAATTACATGATCACTTAGATCGACTAAATTCTTCTTCTATACCATCCAACAGTCTGTCTAGCCTACAATCCTGTTGGGAATACTTTATGCTAATTCTACTTGGTCATACACCAAACGACGGGATCTCTTTCCCATCGGGCCCCACAGTCCCACCACGGCCATGTGGTTTGGGTCAGCTTTGGTATATCGCGTCTTCACCATGGCCCAGGCTTCCCTTGCACCTTGTCGGCAGGCTGATATCTTCCATAATCGGAAGCGCCGCCGCGCTCCCTTGAGCTTCTCTGTAAGCTCCCCCATGCCTCCTGGCAGGGAGGCGGATGGCCACAAGGCTTGGGAAATGCCCTGCATCACCTGCCGAACTTGTTTGTGCAGTTGTGAGAGCTCTGGTAGAAGATCACCCGCAGACCCAGGCATCTCCTTCGCGGGACGACCCGTTAGCATACCTACAGACATAACTCTATTAGCCGGCTTCTTCGCCGAACTCTTTCAAAAGTTCGTTCAAGTACTTACTGAAAATGCCGCGTCGAAGCCGCTTATTCTCCTTTACGAAGTCCGCAAGCTGGGCTCGAACATCTTTCGCCCACGCCCAGCTGGATATTGGCGCCTTGAGATCATTTTTCTCTGCTCGACCCAGCGTAAGCACGCGTGCTCACCCGCATTTAGTCGCCGATTAGCGTTGTGCATCCTCGCACGGCCTCCGGATTCACTCCGAGTCATCTGCAACATCTATTGTTAGATTTGCATGCATGCCGCACATTATCTGGTACTGCCATTCTTTACAATGGAAATCAGTGTTACCAGAGGGGCCTTCTCGACTCCTTCAATGCGGCAATCATGCCCGTAGAATGGGCTTTGCACTCTTCCACTTCTTGAGACAATTGGGTATTCTTCTTGTAAGAACTCAGACAAATAATGATCCTTAAATCAGTTGTGTCAACTGCTTCAAGTCTCGTGGGCTACTTGATACATATAATCATCAGATTTTCTTACCCAGATATCCTTTACATACTGGTCCGTGGCTCTGGCAAGACCATTTTGAGCAGCACAGATGTACGCGTCTCCTGAGTTGAAGGCATCAAACGCCTCTTGGGAGAAACAAGCGTCACGGAGTACGACCCGACAACGCCTGTGATTCATGGCGCTCTCCACTTCAGAATTTGTAGCGGATAGTTTATCCGCATCCTCTGTAGGAGGAGCATCCAATGGTCGCTGTCGGTGTCAAAACCGGCGGATCTCGGGTAGGGGGTCCCGATCTGTGCGTCTAGGATGATGGTAACAGGAAGCAAGGGACACAGATGTTTACCCAGGTTCAGGCCCTCTCGATGGAGGTAAAACCCTACTTCCTGCTTGATTAATATTGAAGATATGGGTAGTACAAGAGTAGATCTACCACGAGATCATAGAGGCTAAACCCTAGAAGCTAGCCTATGATGGTATGATCGTAATTGTGATCGGGCCTTCTAAGTGTTGGAAATATGCCCTAGAGGCAATAATAAAAGCATTATTATTATATTTCCTTGTTCGTGATAATTGTCTTTTATTCATGCTATAATTGTATTATCCGGAAATCGTAATACACGTGTGAATACATAGACTACAATACGTCCCTAGTAAGCCTCTAGTTGACTAGCTCGTTGGTCAACAGATAGTCATGGTTTCGACTATGGACATCGATGTCATTGACAACGGATCACGCCATTAGGAGAATGACGTGATGGACAAGACCCAATCCTAAGCATAGCACAAGATCGCGTAGTTCGCTTTTGCTAGAGCTTTTTCAATGTCAAGTATCTCTTCCTTAGACCATGAGATCGTAACTCCGGATACCGTAGGAGTTCTTTGGGTGTACCAAACATCACAACGAATCGGGTGACTATAAAGGTGCACTACAGGTATCTCCGAAAGTGTCTGCGGTTGACACGGATCGAGATGGATTTGTCACTCCGTATGACGGAGAGGAATCTCTGGGCCCACTCGGTAATGCATCATCATAATGAGCTCATAGTGACCAAGTGTTGGGTCACGGGATCATGCTTTACGGTACGAGTAAAGTGACTTGCCGGTAACGAGACTGCACGAGGTATTGGGATACCGACGATCGAGTCTCGGCAAGTAACATACCGTCGACAAAGGGAATAGTATACGGGTTGCTTGAATCCTCGACATCGTGGTTCATCCGATGACATCATCGAGGAGCATGTAGAGCCAACATGGGTATCCAGATCCCGCTGTTGGTTATTGACCGAGAGCCGCCTCGGTCATGTCTGTGTCCCCGAACCCGTAGGGTCTACACACTTAAGGTTCGGTGACGCTAGGGTTATTAGGAAGACTTGTATGTGATTACCGAATGTTGTTCGGAGTCCCGGATGAGATCCTGGACGTCACGAGGAGTTCCGGAATGGTCCGGAGGTAAAGATTTATATATGGGAAGTTGTCAAACGGACATCGGAAAGTTTCGGGGGCATATCGGTATTGTACCGGGGCCACCGGAAGGGTTCCGGGGGTCCACCGGGAGGGGCCACCCCTCCCGGGGGGCCACATGGGCTGCGTGGGAAGGAGCCAGCCCCTGGTGGGCTGGGCGCACCCCCTCCCTTGGGCCCTTGCGCCTAGGGTTGGGGGGGAACCCTAGAGGGGGCGCCCCCCTTGCTTGGGGGCAAGTCCCCCCCCTTGGCCGCCCCCTCTAGATGCCATCTAGAGGGGCCGGCCCCCTTCTCCCTTCCCCCTATAAATAGAGGGGTGAGGGGAGGGCTGCAAACACAAGTCAAGGCGCAGCCCCTCCCCTCCCCAACACCTCTCCTCCTCCGTACGTGCTTGGCGAAGCCCTGTCGGATTACTGCTGCACCAACAACACCACGCCGTCGTGCTGCTGTTGGAGCTGTCTTCCTCAACCTCTCCTTCCTCCTTGCTGGATCAAGACGGAGGAGACGTCGTCCGTAGCGTACGTGTGTTGAACGCGGAGGTGCTGTCCGTTCAGCACTTGGTCATCGGTGATCCGAATCACGGCGAGTACGACTCCATCATCACCATCCCCTTGAACGCTTCCGCACTCGATCTACAATTGGTATGTAGATGCAAACTCACTCCCTTGACTCGTTGCTTAGATGAACTCATAGATGGATCTTGGTGAAACTGTAGAAATTTTTAATTTTCGCAACGCTCCCCAACAAAGGGTATCGAGCTTGGTCTATGCGTAGTTCTCTATTGCACGAGTAGAACACAATTTTGTTGTGGGCGAGATCTTGTCAACTTGCTTGCTGCTACTAGTCTTATCTTGCTTCAGCGGTATTGTGGGATGAAGTGGCCCGACCAACCTTACACGTATGCTTACGTGAGACCGGTTCCACCGAATCGACATGCACTAGTTGCATAAGGTGGTGGCGGGTGTCTGCTCTCCCACTTTAGTTGGAGCGGATTCGATGAAAATGGTCCTTATGAAGGGTAAATAGAAGTTGACAAAATCACGTTGTGGTTATTCGTAGGTAAGAAAACGTTCTTGCTAGAACCCAATTGCAGCCACGTAAAAGATGCAACAACAATTAGAGGACGTCTAACTTGTTTTTGCAGCAATTGTCATGTGATGTGATATGGCCAAGTTGTGATGAATGATGAATGACATAGTGTGATGTATGAGATCATGTTCTTGTAATAGGAATCACGACTTGCATGTCGATGAGTATGACAACCGGCAGGAGCCATAGGAGTTGTCTTTATTTTTGTATGACCTGCGTGTCATTGAAGAACGCCATGTAAAATTACTTTACTTTATTGCTAAATGCGTTAGCCATAGAAGTAGAAGTAGTCGTTGGCGTGACAACTTCATGAAGGCACAATGATGGAGATCATGGTGTCATGCCGGTGACAAGATGATCATGGAGCCCCGAAGATGGAGATCAATGGAGCTATATGATATTGGCCATATCATGTCACTACTATATAATTGCATGTGATGTTTATTATGTTTATGCATCTTGTTTACTTAGAACGACGGTAGTAAATAAGATGATCCCTTACAACAATATCAAGAAGTGTTCTCCCTAACTGTGCACCATTGCTAAAGTTCGTCGCTTCAAGCACCACGTGATGATCGGTGTGATAGATCCTTACGCTCACATACAACGGTGTAAGACAGTTTTACACATGCAAAACACTTAGGGTTAACTTGACGAGCCTAGCATGTACAGACATGGCCTCGAACACGGAGACCGAAAGGTCGAACACGAGTCGTATGGAAGATACGATCAACATGAGAATGTTCACCGACGATGACTAGTCCGTCTCACGTGATGATCGGACACGCCTAGTCGACTCGGATCGTGTAACACTTAGATGACTAGAGGGATGTCTAATCTGAGTGGGAGTTCATTAAAATAATTTGATTAGATGAACTTAATTATCATGAACTTAGTCTAAAACTTTTGCATAATATGTCTTGTAGATCAAATGGCCAACGCCATGTCAACTTGAACTTCAACGCGCTCCTAGAGAAAACCAAGCTGAAAGATGATGGCAGCAACTATACGGACTGGGTCCGAACCCGAGGATCATCCTCATAGCTGCCAGAAACAATATGTCCTAGAAGGACCGCTAGGTGAAGCTCCGTCCCCAGAGAACCAAGACATTATGAATGCTTGGCAGTCTCGTCTGATGATTACTCCCTCGTTCAAGGCGGCATGCTTTACAGCTTAGAACCGGGCTCCAAAAGCGCTTTTGAGCAACACGGAGCATATGAGATGTTTGAGGAGCTGAAACTAGTTTTCCAAGCTCATGCCCGGTCGAGAGATATGAAGTCTCCGACAAGTTCTATAGTTGTAAGATGGAGGAAAATAGTTTTGTCGGTGAACACATACTCAAAATGTCCGGTTGCACAACCGCCGTCCCACTGGACATAAACCTCCCTGACGAGGCGGTCATTGACAGAATCCTTCATCGCTCCCACCAAGCTACAAGAGCTTTGTGATGAACTACAATATGCAGGGGATGGTGAAGACCATTCTCAAGTATTCTCAATGCTGAAGTCGCAGAGGTTGAAATCAAGAAAGAACATCAAGTGTTGATGGTCAATAAAACCACTAAGTTCAAGAAGGGCAAGGGCAAGAAGAACTTCAAGAAGGACGGCAAGGAGGTTGCCGCTACCGCAAGCAAGTTGCCGGAAGAAGTCAAAGAATGGACCCAAGCCTGAGATAGAGTGCTTTTATTGCAAGGGGAAGGGTCACTGGAAGCGGAACTGCCCCAAATACTTAGCGGATAAGAAGGCCGGCAACACCAAAGGTATATTTGATATACATGTAATTGATGTGTACCTTACCAAGACTCGTAGTAACTCCTGGGTATTTGATACCGTGCCGTTGCTCATATTTGTAACTCACAGCAGAGCTGCGGAATAAGCGGAGACCGGCGAAGGACGAGGTGATGATGCTGCGTCGGGAATGGTTCCAGTCGATGTGATCGCCGTCGGCACGCTACCTCTACATTTACCTACGGGATTAGTTTTGAACCTTAATAATTGTTATTTGGTGCCAAGTTTGAGCATGAACATTGTATCCGGATCTCGCTTGATGCGAGATGGCTACTCATTTAAATCCGAGAATAATGGTTGTTCTATTTATATGAGAGATATGTTTTATGGTCATGCCCCATGGTCAATGGTTTATTCTTAATGAATCTCGAGCGTAATGTTACACATATTCATAGCGTGAATACCAAAAGATGTAAAGTTGATAACGATAGTCCCACATACTTGTGGCACTGCCGCCTTGGTCACATTGGTGTCAAGCGCATGAAGAAGCTCCATGCTGATGGACTTTTAGAGTCTCTCGATTATGAATCATTTGACACATGCGAACCATGCCTCATGGGCAAATGACCAAGACTCCGTTCTCCGAACAATGGAGCGAGCAACCAACTTGTTGGAAATCATACATACCGATGTGTGCGGTCCAATGAGTGTTGAGGCTCATGGAGGATATCGTTATGTTCTCACTCTCATAGATGACTTGAGTAGATATGGGTATGTCTACTTGATGAAACACAAGTCCGAGACCTTTGAAAAGTTCAAGGAATTTCAGAATGAAGTAGAGAATCAACGTGACCGAAAGATAAAATTCTTCGATCGGATCATGGAGGAGAATATTTAAGTCACAAATTTGGTACACACTTAAGAAAATGTGGAATCGTTTCACAACTCACGCCGCCGAACACCTCAGCGAACGGTGTGTCCGAACGTCGTAATCACACTCTATTGGATATGGTGCGGTCTATGATGTCTCTTACCGATTTACCGCTATCATTTTGGGGATACGCCTAGAGACAGCTACATTCACTTTAAATAGGGCACCGCCTAAATCCGCTGAGACGACACCGTATGAATTATGGTTTGGGAAGAAACCTAAGCTATCGTTTCTAAAAGTTTGGGGATGCGATGCTTATGTCAAGAAACTTCAACCTGAAAAGCTCGAACCCAAGTCGGAAAATGCGTCTTCATAGGATACCCTAAGGAAACCATAGGGTATACCTTCTACTTAAGATCCGAGGGCAAGATCTTTGTTGCCAAGAACGGATCCTTTCGAAAAGGAGTTTCTCTCGAAAGAAGTAAGTGGGAGGAAAGTAGAACTCGATGAAGTACTACCTCTTGAACGGGATAGTAGTGCAGCTCAGAAAATGTTCCCGTGATGCCTACACCAACCAAGAGGAAAATAATGATGATGATCAAGGTACTTCGGATCAAGTTGCTACTGAACTCAGAGGTCCACTAGGACACGCCCGCACTGCAGTGGTACGGCAACCCTGTCCTGGAAATCATGTTGTTAGACAACGGTGAACCTTCGAACTATGAAGAAGCGATGGCGGGCCCAGATTCCAACAAATGGCTAGAAGCCATGAAATCCGAGATAGAATCCATGTATGAAAACAAAGTATGGACTTTGACTGACTTGCCCGATGATCGGCGAGCGATAGAAAATAAATGGATCTTCAAGAAGAAGACGGACGCGATGGTAATGTCACCATCTATAAAGCTCGACTTGTCGCTAAGAGTTATCGACAAGTTCAAGGGATTGACTACGATGAGACTTTCTCTCCGTAGCGAAGCTTAAGTCCGTCCAATCATGTTAGCAATTGCCGCATACTATGATTATGAGATATGGCGATGGACGCCAAAACGGCATTCCTTAATGGGCATCTTAAGGAAGAACTGTATATGATGCAGCCGAGGGTTTTGTCGATCCTAAGAATGCTAACAAAGTATGCAAGCTCCAGCGATCCATTTATGGGCTGGTGCAAGCATCTCGAGTTGGAACATTCGCTTTGATGAAATGATCAAAGCGTTTGTTTATGCAGACTTATGGAGAAGCCTGCGTTTACAAGAAAGTGAGTGGGAGCTCAGAGCATTTCTCATATTATATGTAGATGACATACTTTTGATGGGAAATGATATAGAATTCTTGGACAGCATTAAGGCCTACTTGAATAAGTGTTTTCAATGAAGGACCTTGGAGAAGCTGCTTATATATTAGGCATCAAGATCTATAGAGATAGATCGAGACGCCTCATAGGTCTTTCACAAAGCACATACCTTGATAAGATTTTGAAGAAGTTCAAAATGGATCAGTCCAAGAAGGGTTCTTGCCAGTATTGCAAGGTGTGAGATTGAGCTCGGCTCAATGCCCCACCACGACAAAAGATAAAGAAGAGATGAGTGTCATCCCTATGCTTCAGCCATAGGATCTATTATGTATGCCATGCTGTGTACCAGACCTGATGTAAACCTTGCCGTAAGTTTGGTAGGAAGGTACCAAAGTAATCCCGCAAGGAACACCGGACAGCGGTCAAGAATATCCTGAAGTACACGAAAAGGACGAAGGACATGTTTCGCTTATGGAGGTGAAGAAGAGCTCGTCAGAAGGGTTACGCCGACGCTAGCTTCGACACAGATCTGATGACTCTAAGTCACAAACCGGATACGTGTATATGTTGAATGGTGGAGCGATGGCTGGTGCAGCTGCAAGCGAGAGCGTTGTGGCGGGATCTACATGTGAAGCGGAGTACATGGCAGCCTCGGAGGCAGCGCATGAAGCAATTTGGGTGAAGGAGTTCATCACCGACCTAGAGTCATACCCAATGCGTCGGGCCGATCAAACTCTTCTGTGACAACACCGAGCTATTGCACTTGCCAAGGAGCCCAGGTTTCACAAGAAGACCAGCACATCAAGCGCCGCTCAACTCCATCCGTGAAAATGTTCAAGATGGAGATAGAAATTTGCAAAGTGCATACGGATCTGAATGTCGCAGATCCGTTGACTAAACCTCTTCCGCGGGCAAAACATGATCAACACCAGAACTCTATGGGTGTTCGATTCATCATAATGTAACTAGATTATTGACTCTAGTGCAAGTGGGAGACTGTTGGAAATATGCCCTAGAGGCAATAATAAAAGCATTATTATTATATTTCCTTGTTCATGATAATTGTCTTTTATTCATGCTATAATTGTATTATCCGGAAATCGTAATACACGTGTGAATACATAGACTACAATACGTCCCTAGTAAGCCTCTAGTTGACTAGCTCGTTGGTCAACAGATAGTCATGGTTTCCTGACTATGGACATCAGATGTCATTGACAACGGGATCACGTCATTAGGAGAATGACGTGATGGACAAGACCCAATCCTAAGCATAGCACAAGATCGTGTAGTTCGTTTTGCTAGAGCTTTTCAATGTCAAGTATCTCTTCCTTAGACCATGAGATCGTGTAACTCTTGATACCGTAGGAGTGCTTTGGGTGTACCAAACGTCACAACGAATCGGGTGACTATAAAGGTGCACTACGGTATCTCCGAAAGTGTCTGCTGGGTTGACACGGATCGAGATGGATTTGTCACTCCGTATGACGGAGAGGTATCTCTGGGCCCACTCGGTAATGCATCATCATAATGAGCTCAAAGTGACCAAGTGTTGGGTCACGGGATCATGCATTACGGATGCGAGTAAAGTGACTTGCGATAACGAGACTGAACGAGGTATTGGGATACCGACGATCGAGTCTCGGGCAAGTAACATACCGTCGACAAAGGGAATAGTATACGGGTTGCTTGAATCCTCGACATCGTGGTTCATCCGATGACATCATCGAGGAGCATGTGGGAGCCAACATGGGTATCCAGATCCCGCTGTTGGTTATTGACCTGAGAGCCGCCTCGGTCATGTCTGCATGTCTCCCGAACCCGTAGGGTCTACACACTTAAGGTTCGGTGACGCTAGGGTTATTAGGAAGACTTGTATGTGATTACGAATGTTGTTGAGTCCGGATGAGATCCCGGACGTCACGAGGAGTTCCGGAATGGTCCGGAGGTAAAGATTTATATATGGGAAGTTGTCAAACGGACACCGGAAAGTTTCGGGGGCATATCGGTATTGTACCGGGGCCACCGGAAGGGTTCCGGGGGTCCACCGGGAGGGGCCACCCCTCCCGGGGGGCCACATGGGCTGCGTGGGAAGGAGCCAGCCCCTGGTGGGCTGGGCGCACCCCCCTCCCTTGGGCCCTTGCGCCTAGGGTTGGGGGGGGGACCCTAGAGGGGGCGCCCCCCTTGCTTGGGGGGCAAGTCCCCCCTCCCCTTGGCCGCCGCCCCCCCTCTAGATGCCATCTAGAGGGGCCGGCCCCCTTCTCCCTTCCCCCTATAAATAGAGGGGTGAGGGGAGGGCTGCAAACACAAGTCAAGGCGCAACCCCTCCCCTCCCCAACACCTCTCCTCCTCCGTACGTGCTTGGCGAAGCCCTGTCGGATTGCTGCTGCACCAACAACACCATGCCGTCGTGCTGCTGTTGGAGCTGTCTTCGTCAACCTCTCCTTCCTCCTTGCTGGATCAAGATGGAGGAGACATCGTTCGTACCGTACGTGTGTTGAACGCGGAGGTGCTGTCCGTTCAGCACTTGGTCATCGGTGATCCGAATCACGGCGAGTACGACTCCATCATCACCATCCCCTTGAACGTTTCCGCACTTGATCTACAAGTGGTATGTAGATGCAAACTCACTCCCTTGACTCGTTGCTTAGATGAACTCATAGATGGATCTTGGTGAAACCGTAGAATTTTTTTAATTTTCTGCAACGTTCCCCAACACTAAGGACCAACCTCTGCGGTTTATATAGGCACCAAAGATGGCTAGGGTTTACATGGAGTCGGTTACAAGGAAGGAAATATAATATCTGGATCGCCAAGCTTGCCTTCCACGCCAAGGAAAGTCCCATCCGGACACGGGTCGAAGTCTTGAGTCTTGTATCTTCACGCTTCAATAGTCCGGACGTCGTATACAGTCCGGCTGTCCGGATACCCCTTAATCCAGGACTCCCTCAGTAGCCCCTGAACTAGGCTTCAATGACGATGAATCCGGCACGCAGTCTTGTCTTCGGCATTGCATGGCGGGTTCCTCCTCTGAATACTCCAAAGTATCCGTCACGGCGAATAGTGTCCGGAACTCCATCAATGTTGTACTCCTTGGCTTCAGTGCCTCAATAATGACCATCTCCACGTGTCGAACGAACGCGAGGAGCCGAGGTGTTTTCCGCTTTTACCACCCTTGATCTTTTGGGATGACCGCCTATTTGAAGAGACGGGGATTCCCAGATCCAAACCTCACTCTTCCCCCTCGAGCAAGCATCCAACAGAGCGCTCCGGAAAAACCATTCCAACATGGCCGGTCGTCACAACTCTTCTGCTCTCTATCCTCGCTCCAAGCCCGGGGACTGGGAAGAGTGTTCAGTTCCACACAGCCATTTGATTGAGTTACAAATCCAAGGGTTTCTTCCACCAGCATTCATGGTCCCCGTCCGACCGGAATAGCCACCTATAATGGCGGGGAGCAAGCGGAGAGATCTCCGAATCCGTCTCCAAAGGAGCGGATATGCCTCACCCCAAGATCCTGCTAAGGGGCGGGGTTTCCTATCCACCCGCTCTTTTGGGCTCACGAGTTCTCGGCCTCCGCTACACAATCTTACCCTGCCTCTATACTACACATAGCAGGGCACGTTGCCCTTTGCGAGCTATTTTTAGGCTGCGAGCCTCACTTCGGGTTATGGAAGAGGTTGTTCTGCCTTGTCCCCCGCAACCAGGGAGAATCCCTATGTCAGGTGGGCGAGGCCGAAGTATGGCGCATTCCCGAGACCGGATACCTTTTCGGCACTCCCAAGAAGGCACCAGAGAACTGGCCTTCAGAGTGGTTCTACATTGATGATGTTCCCCTTCCGGATCCAGTCCGGACAGGTCTCCCCCAGTTCAGTAACGCCCCGCCGAGGGCACGTCTAAGCTGGCGCCCCTGAGGCCCCCAAGAGGAGGATACCAGGGAAATATATTACCTGATGAGCTGGATAAAGTTACTGGCCAACTCCGGACTAACGATAGTCGAGGTTATGGATATATGCATAATACGGGGAGTGCAACCACTTCAATATCGGGGGAAGCCCATGTGGCACTTCAACGGGGAAGATGATGCCACCCGCTGTGGCCGCAAGGGTCCGGGCTCCGCCACTGCTCTGGCAAGGATATTGTCCAATTTATACAAAGGCGAAGAGGAGGAATTCCTTCACGTCAAACCGCGAGATGGATTCTCCATGTATAACCCTCCGAACTGGGTAAGTTGTCATTCCTTTCCCTACGTCACTTATTGTGGCGTTCTTTGCTAAGATCATCTGCCTCGATATTTCCGAGCAGGAACTGAGGAGGGCCGTAGAAGGAATCTCTAGCCCCTCTCCGCAGCCAGAGGACCCCAGAAGGGCCCTAGATCCGGGTCTCGAAGAAGATCCGAATATTACCGTGGAGCTTGTCAACGGGACATTTTATCAAGCGAGCTGCGATGGTGCCTCAATGGCCATTACTGCCGACTATCCCGGACCGCTTCCTATGTCGCGCGTAAGCCAAGTCGAAAAACCCTATCCTCCGAAGAGGACTTCCTTCAGATGTCATGCCTTACCCTTAACGTGTCATGTTTTTGCAGAGACGACAGTCGGAGCGTGGGGCCGAGCCCCTAGGGACTCGTCGGCCAAGGGCATCCGGATCGGGCAGGCTCAAGAGGAAGGCGGTAAGGGTCGACTCGCCGCTACAGAGGTAAGGAAAAAACTTGTGCTGTGATTATGGTATTTTAAAGTATGACAACACCCTTTGTGTCCTGGCAAGAAGAGGAACAGCCGGACTATATCCGGGGATCCTGCCAACCACGCCTCCACCAGCCGGATTCCAGAACCGGCTTCGAGAGCGGAGGCGGGAGTGGGGCCGATGCCGCATAGTTCTTCAACAGAGAATGCGGATATGCTCTCAGCCATGAATTCCGAAGTAGAGAGCACCATGAATCACCGGCGCCGGCGGGCCGTACTTCAGAACAACGTCTTTTCCGAAGAGGCACTTAACGCCTTCAATACGGGAGACGCATACATCCGAGCTGCTCAAGGCGGGCTTGCCCAAGTGATGGACCAGTATACCAAACATATACGGGTAAGAAAATTTGATAAGCATGTGTAGCAGTAGCCCCTGAGACTTGAAACGGTTGGAACAACTGTTTTAAGGATCAATTTATGCACAGGTCCTTGTAGATAAGAACGAGCAGTTGTCTCGGGAGCTGGAGGGATGCAAGGCCGAACTAAGGGCCGCAGTTGCCAAGCTGGAGGAATCCCGAAAGCACTCCTCTGGTAACACTGTCGCAATTGTACGAAGGTGCTACAATTAGTAAATGGCTGAGATGACAAGTCTAACAGAAAATTCTGCAGACAATCCCGGGGTGAACCCGGAGGACGTAAGAGAGGACGCATCGCATCTCAAAAGGCAGCTGGAGGCTGGCGAGCGCATTCTTACGCGAGTTAGGCAGGAGAAGAACAATCTTCAAGATGCCAACGTCCAGCTGGACATGGAGTTAAAAGATCTCCGCGCTCAGCTGGCGGACTCCGTGAAGGAGAACAAAAGGCTTCGACGCGGCATTTACGATAAGTGCCTAGACGAACTGTAATATAGTTCGGCGAGGACGTATATTGAAAGAATTTTGCTTGCAGGACTGTTAACAGGTCACCCTGAGGAGGAGATGCCCTAATCTGCAAGTGATTTACTGCAAGACCTTTCGCAACTGCACGAGCGAGCTCGGCAAGTGATGCAGGGTGTAGCTCAGGCTTTGTGGCCGTCAAGCTTGCTGCCGAATGGCATGGGGGAGCTCGTGGATATGCTGCAAGGAGCACGACGGCGCTTCCTACTGTGGAAGATGTCCGCTTGCCGGCAAGGAGCAAGAGAAGCCTGGGCTATGGTGAAGACGCGCTACACCAAGCTGGACCCGAACCATATGGCCGAAGTAGGACCGGTGGGGCCCGATGGGCAAGAAATTCCCGTGAGTCTGGTATATGACCAGGTGGCGTTAGCCGCAAAGTATTCTCAATAGGATTGTAAGCTAGATAGCATGTTGGATGGTATAGAGGAGGAATATAGTCAGTCCAAGTGACTGTGTAATTCAATGGACATAAGTAGTCCCTAGCGGATTAAAATCATTTATCATGGCGGACCTTTTAAGCTTCAGCCCCGGATCCTATAGTCCGGTTGTGTCCAAATACCCACTCGCTTATACAAAACAGGGTATGCGTGGACACCAGCGTAGGGGTCATAAGTGCTTGAACAGACAAGTACCCAACTAGTTAGGTTATATTACATGGATAGTAAGAAACATCTTCAAGGGAGAATAGTTCCGTTAGGGGTTCCTTTCCCTGGGTAAGCATGCGACAATGCACATGTCCGGACTGCGTACGATTGCCCAGGATACAAAACTTCTGGGGATTTGCGTTATAATAAACGAATACATCTTTTGTTCACCGACGGAATATTCTCTTAAGGAAGCTAGCTTTCGGCTTCACCCAGTCTGAGGTACACATCTGGCTGAACCGGCAGTAACAATCACAGAGGTGCTCCCCTTATGCCCTAGCCGAATTAACGGGAACGTAGGGCGTAAACACAAGAGCCAGGCAACCCAGCTTGGCAACATCTTAAGTCATGTCGATGCATATAATGGTGAAGAAAAGGCACATATGGAAAAAGAATGCATATGTGACGGACAGAAAGCCATGTGAGAAAATATTTTTAGCTTCCGTATAGGAAGCCCCCAGGTATTGCTTACACACTTAGTGCGGCCGGAGTGATCCAGAAATCCGCACTGTATTGAATACTTTGTGTGAAGAGAGAAAAAGGTCGAGAAAGGAAAAAGGGATGGAGCATAATTAAAAAGGAGGGGTTAGGAGACGAACATTGAGTTCGGCGTTAGGCGTAGAATCTCCGGAGTTTGGCCGCGTTCCATGGGTTCGACTCGAGTCAGTTATCGGATGCATTACGTGAGCGGTACGCTCCTCCGCTGAGAACTTTGTCGATGACGAAGGGACCCTCCCACTTGGGTTTGAGCTTGTCCTTCTTCTTCTCCGGTAGGCGTAGAACGAGCTCACCAATATTGTAAGTTTTGGCCCGCACTTCTCTGCTTTGATATTTTCGAGCCTGCTGCTGATAGAATGCGGAGCGGGCTTTTGCGACGTCGCGCTCCTCCTCCAGGGCGTCCAAGTTATCCTGCCGATCTAACTCGGCTTCCTTCTCTTCGTACATGCATACGCGTGGCGAATCATGTATTATGTCGCAGGGTAATACCGCTTCCGCGCCGTACACCATAAAAAATGGTGTATATCCGGTGGTGCGATTTGGCGTGGTCCGCAGCCCCCAGAGTACGGAGTCAAGATCCTCGACCCAGTGCGTATCCGACTCTGTCAAGGATCGTACTAGTCTGGGTTTGATGCCGCTCATGATGAGACCATTTGCCCGCTCTACCTGGCCGTTTGTTTGGGGATGGTAGACGGAAGCGTAATCAAGCTTAATGCCCATTTTTGCGCACCAAGTTTTTCATCGACTGTGAAATTTGAGCCATTATCAGTGATGATGCTGTGGGGGACACCGTATCGGTGTACGACCCCGGATATGAAGTCTATTACTGGTCCGGATTCGGCCGTTTTGACTGGTTTAGCTTCTATCCATTTGGTGAATTTGTCCACCATGACCAATAAGTATTTTTTCTTATGGCTTCCCCCTTTAAGAGGTCCGACCATATCTAGCCCCCAAACCGCGAAGGGCCAAGTTATGGGGATTGTTTGGAGAGCGGTAGGGGGCATATGACTCTGATTGGCGAAGAGCTGGCAACCAACGCAATGTTGGACAAGGTCGTGTCGCTCGCCGAGCCGCCGGCCAGAGAAACCTGTACGGAAGGCCTTGCCGACTAATGCTCGAGCCACAAGTGGTGCCCGCCAGTCCGGCGTGGATTTCAGCCAAGAGCTGCCGCCCTTCCTCTTCGGAGATGCATCTTTGGAGTACTCCGGTAGCGCTTTTCTTGTAGAGTTCCCCTTCGTAGACTATGTAAGCTTTAGAGCGCCGGACGATGCAGCGTGCTTCATTTTGGTCTTCGGGGAGCTCCTGCCTATTTAGGTAAGCCAAGAAAGGCTCGGTCCACGGGGCGATTACAACCATGATTTCGTGGGCCGAGGGCGTTATTTTGGTGGTAGAACCTCCGACTATGTCTGAGAGTTCGGAATCTGGGGGTGTATTCGGATCCGTGCTAGTATTGCCGGACTCCCCTTCCCATACTACGGATGGCTTGAACAGCCGTTCCAAGAATATGTTAGGTGGGACAGGTCGCGTTTAGCGCCGATCGAAGCGAGGACGCTCGCCGCTTGATTGTTTTCTCAAGCCACATGGTGGAATTCGAGCCCTCGAACCGAGCTGACATTTTGAGGACGGCATTACGGTAGGCCGCCATTTTGGGTCCTTGGCATCAAAATCTCCATTTATTTGTGATATTGCGAGGTTTGAATCCTCAAAGACTTCTAGGCATTGAATGCCCATAGAGACTGCCATCCGAAGACCGTGCAACAGAGCCTCGTATTAGGCTGCATTGTTGGAGTCTGTGTATAATATTTGGAGGTCTTTATTTCATCCAGTCCGGCGGCGGCTGCATCCGTCCACACGAAGTGTTCAGTGCGCCGAAGAAGGCGGTAAAGAGGTAATGCCTTTTCTCCTAACCTGGAGATAAAGCGGCTTAGAGCAGCCACGCATCCGGCTAGTTTCTGGATGTGCTTGAGGTTTGTTGGTATAGACAACTGTGACAGAGCTCGGATTTTTGCCGTATTCGCTTCAATTCCTCTGTTGGAAACGATGAAGCCGAGTAGTTTCCCCGAGGAGACGCCAAAAACGCATTTTTCCGGGTTCAGCTTGATGTCGTATGTCCGGAGATTGTCGAATGTAAGCCTCAAGTCATCTATCAGGGTTTCGACGTGTCTTGTTTTTATGACCACGTCGTCCACGTATGTCTCCACTGTTTTGCCGATTTGCTTTTCCAGGCATGTTTGAATCATGCGTTGGTAGGTTGCGCCGGCGTTTTTAAGCCCGAAAGGCATAGTGTTGAAGCAGAAAGGGCCATATGGCGTTATGAAGGATGTTGCAGCTTGGTCAGATTCTGCCATCTTTATTTGATGGTATCCAGAGTATGCGTCGAGGAAACACAGCGAGTCGTGTCCTGCTGTGGCATAAATGATTTGATCGATGCGAGGGAGGGGAACGGGATCCTTGGGGCAGGCCTTGTTGAGGTCTTTAAAGTCGACACATAGGCGACAGGATTTTTCCTTCTTTGGTACCATTACCAGGTTTGCCAACCAATCCGGATTCTTGATATCTCTGATGAATCCGGCCTCGAGTCATTTGGCTAGCTCTTCCCCCATGGCCGGCCGTTTGGGCTCTGAAAACCGTCTTAGAGTTTGCTTGACTGGTTTGTATCCTTTTAGTATATTGAGGCTGTGTTCGGCCAATCTGCGTGGAATGCCTGGCATGTCCGATGGGTGCCAGGCGAAGATGTCCCAATTCTCGCGTAAGAAGTCTCGCAGTGCGGCGTCCGTCGCGAGGCTCAGTTGTGTCCCGATGGAAGCTATCTTCATGGGGTCCGTTGGATGGACTTGGAATTTTACTATATCGTCTGTGGGTTTAAATGAGGTGGACTTGGGTCGCTTGTCGAGTATCACGTCGTCCCTGTCCACGGTGGCCCGCAGTGTTGTTAATTCTTCGGCTGCTAGGGCCTCAGATAATGCCTCCAGGGCTAGTGCTGCGGTTTTGTTTTCGGCGCGAAGTGTGACGTCCGGATCACTGGCTAGAGTGATGACTCCATTGGGCCCGGGCATTTTAAGCTTCATGTACCCGTAATGGGGTATAGCTTGAAAGCTTGCAAACGCGTCCCGCCCTAAAAGGGCGTGGTATCCGCTGCTAAAAGGGGCCACTTGGAATGTGATTTCTTTGGACCTATAATTTTCCGGGGTGCCGAATACCACGTCGAGTGCGATTTTTCCTGCACACCGCGCTTCCCGACTAGGGATAATTCCCCTGAAGGTTGTGCCGCTTTGTTCAATGCGGCCTTTTTCAATTTCCATTTTGTTGAGTGTCTCTTCATAGATCAAGTTTAATCCGCTTCCGCCATCCATGAGCACTTTAGTGAGCCGAAAGTTGTCTACGATTGGGCTGAGAACCAGAGCGGCTGGTGCCCAGATAGTCCGGGATCGAGGTTCGTCACTAGCATTAAAAGTTATAGCAGTGTCGTTCCAGGGGTTTATTTTGGCCATATGGCAAATTTCCGTGGAGCTTCGATGAGCTCGCTTGCGCCTATTGTTTGAGGCAAAAGTCTTGAAGACTGTTAGTATCGTATTGTGCTCGTTGGCGGGATGTTGTTCTGTAAGAAGGTCCTCGCCACTTTTTGCAACCCGCCGGAGTATCCAACATGCCATAAGGCTATGAGTTGGTGCTGTGTCCGGAGTGCCGTGGAGTTTATATGGCCCATTGAGCCATTTTTCCAATACGGTTCCCCGCCCTGGGGTGGGCCTTGGTTTCTTGGGGATTGGATCGGCTGACTTACGAGAGTTTGCCCGTTTAGTTCGGACAAAGGCTTTGGTGAAAGACGGACTGTCCCAAAATTCAGCTTGAGTTTTCCACACAGTTTCCATCGCACAGTACTTCTGTACTATGATTGCTAAGTCCGCAAAGCGTACTATGTCACGGCGACTTATAACATTAAGGATTCCTTTGTCCGTGTAGTTTTTGCAGAAGAGCGAGACTATGTCCTCCTCGTGCCAGTCCTTGATTTTGTTTAGCGCAAGGAGGAATCTGGCCCAGTAATGATGTACTGTCTCCTGGGGCTCTTGCCTGATATGGGAGAGACGATTTAAGTCCGCATGGGTGGTTATAGCTGAATCCGGATTCTGATCCGATCTAGCACCCCGGGGCATGGAAGCTTCCGAGTTCAACAACTCGGGATTCGGGACGCTGCCCAATTTCTCCGGCCCCGTGCCCAGTTCTAAGTCCGGGACCCTGGTCATATTATCCCCCGGGCGGGCGTCCGGCTCTGGGAGCTCGGCGATCCGGACATAATTCGTCCTCAAAACAAAGGGATATTCCTTGTGCGGTTCCTCCGATACCGCTACCTCATGGGTGGCCGGCGGGGATTTAATGTCCCTTTGGTCGGGTTTAAGCCCGATCCGGTCATAATCCGCTGCGACTCCGAAAGCGGCGATGCAATCCAAGAGCTCGTTAAGAGAAGAGAGCTCTACCGGATCCATCTGTTCGGCGAGTTCCGAATTGATGTGAAGTTTATGCGTGATGACCCGAGAGGCCATCGTCGGTAGCGACAGCGATGGGGCGACCATGACGGCCGCCAATAAAGAGTTTGGCCTACAGCCAGAGCTCCCCCCGTGGTAATGTTGTCCCTGACGACGAGATGAGCCATCGAGCCTTGCAGCAACGACACATAGGAACTCTCAATGAAAGCACCAATGTCGGTGTCAAAACCGGCGGATCTCGAGTAGGGGGTCCCGATATGTGCATCTAGGATGATGGTTACAGGAAATAAGGGACACAGATGTTTACCCAGGTTCGGGCCCTCTCGATGGAGGTAAAACCCTACTTCCTGCTTGATTAATATTGAAGATATGGGTAGTACAAGAGTAGATCAACCACGAGATTGTAGAGGCTAAACCGTAGGAGCTAGCCTATGTTGGTATGATCGTAATTATGATCGGGCCTTCTAAGGACCAACCTCTCCGGTCTATATAGGCACCGGAGAGGGCTAGGGTTTACATGGAGTCGGTTACAAGGAAGTAAATATAATATCCGGATCGCCAAGCTTGCCTTCCATGCCAAGGAAAGTCCCATCCGGACACGGGTCGAAGTCTTGAGTCTTGTATCTTCACGCCTCAATAGTCCGGACGTCGTATACAGTCCGGCTGTCCGGATACCCCTTAATCCAGGACTCCCTCAGTCGCCTTGTGTTAGCTTCCGCCTCTGTGTCCGGCCCTGTAGCCCGACTAGTGGAGGCGTGATCGGCAACCTCTCCGGATATAGTCCGGCGAGCGTTTTTCCTACTAGGAAACATGGATGTTATTATATTTTAAAAGGCGACAACCACGGAGCGAGGTTCTGTATCATACCTCTGCGCCGGCGTCTCAGCCCGGACCGCCTTCCTTTTTAGCCTACCCGGCTTCGGTGCCCCTTGTTGGCTAGTCACTGCGGGTTCGGCATGGCGTCCTGAGGGCCTTCCCTGTAAGACACCATATGTGTACGGTAGGTGAAGTGCGTAAAAGGGGATCCTTCTCGGAAGTTGGGATTCCAGTTTCTCTTACATGTGACGCAGGGAGTAGCCCCGGATAGTCGGCTATGATGGCCACCATGGCATCATCGCAGCTCAATTGATAGAATGTCCTGTCGACCAGCTCCACAAATATGTCCGGATCCTCTTCGAGTCCGGGATCGAGGGCCCGGTCAGGGTCCTCCGGTTGTGGAGGTGGGCTGTTGACCTCCCTTAAAGCTCTTCACAGTTCCTGGCATCATCGCAGCTCAATTGATAGAATGTCCTGTCGATCAGCTCCACAAATATGTCCGGATCCTCTTCGAGTCCGGGATCGAGGGCCCTGTCAGGGTCCTCCGGTTGTGGAGGTGGGCTATTGACCTCCCTTACAGCTTTCGCAGTTCCTGTCGTGAAATGGCAAGGTGAGTACTTATGACGAAGAATGCGGGAAGGCCGGGAGTAAAAAGTGACAGCTCACCCAGCTTGGAGGGTTGTACATGGAGAATCCATCCCGTGGCTTAATACGGATGAACTCCTCTTCGTCTCCCTTGTACAAATCGGACAAATTTTTTGCTAGAGCAGCAACTGAGTCCGGTCCCTTACGCCCGCAGCGGGTGGCATCATCTTCCCCGTTAAAATGCCACATGGGGTGCCCTCGATATTGAAGTGGTTGTACCCCCCACATTATACATATTGACATATCCTCGGTTATTGTCAGTCCTGATTGAGCCATCACTTTTATCCGGCCCATCAGGTAAAGGACTTCTCCGTTATCTTCTTCTCGAGGTCTCTGTGGGCGCTAGCTTCGGCGTTTCTTCAAAGGGGCATTGTCGAACTCGGGAAGACCCATCTGAATAGGACCTGGAAGGGGGACGTCCTCCATGTAAAACCACTCTGAAGGCCAGTCTTCGGACGTCTTCATCGGGGTGCCGGACAGGTATCCGGTCCCGGCGATGCGCCATATTTTGGCTCCGCCCACTTGATATATTGACCCCTTCTGTGTACGGGGCACAAGGCAGAATAGCCTCTTCCACAGCTCGAAATGAGCTTCACAGCCCAGAAATAGCTCATAAAGGGCAACATAACCAGCGATGTGTAATATGGAAGCAGGGGTGAAGTTATGCAAATGGAGGCCATAAAACTCCAGGAGCCCGCAGAGGAACGGATGGATTGGAAATCCAAGTCCCCTTAATAAGTAAGGGACAAGGCATACCCGCTCCCCCTTGGAAGGATTGGGAAAGCTCTCGGCTTGCTCCTCGCAATTATAGGTAGCGAGCCCGGCTCGAACGGGGACCATATACGCTGGAGGGAGAAATCCCCGTGTCTGTAAGGCTACTAGTTGGCTGTGCAGGACGGAACACTTCTTCCAATCACCGGGCTTAGGGCTACGGGAGCGAGAGGAAGAGCTGCGATGGCCGACCATGTTGGAATGGATTTTTCCGGGCGTGCTCCAATGGATACTCTCCGTGGGAGGATGGTGTGATCTGGATCTAAGAATCCCCATCTCTTTAATAGACAGTTTACTCGCATGGCTAGGGTGGAAAATGTAAAAATGCCCTGGCTTCTCGCATTCGCTCGACATGTGGAAGATAGCCATTATTGGGTGCGGAAGCCAAGAAGTGCAACATTTATGGGAGGCCGGACGCTACTCAGCAGGTATTCAGAATTTGGAGAAGAACCCGCCTTGCAATGCTGAAGACGATCTGCGCGCCAAACTCATCGTCATTGAAGCCTGGTTTGGGGGCTACTGAGGGAGTCCTGGATTAGGGGGTCTCCGGACAGTCGGACTATATCCTTTGGCCGTACTGTTGGACTATGAAGATACAAGATTGAAGGCTTCGTCCTGTGTCTGGATGGGACTCTCCTTGGCGTGGAAGGCAAGCTTGGCAATACGGATATGTAGATCTCTCCCTTGTAACCGACTCTATGTAACCCTAGCCCCCTCCGGTGTCTATATAAACCGGAGGGTTTAGTCCGTAGAACAATCATACCATAGGCTAGCTTCTAGGGTTTAGCCTCTATGATCTGGTGGTAGATCAACTCTTGTAATACTCATATCATCAAGATCATTCAAGCAGGAAGTAGGGTATTACCTCCATCGAGAGGGCCCGAAGCTGGGTAAACATCGTGTCCCCCGCTTCCTGTTCATCCGCGTTAGACGCACAGTTCAGGACCCCCTACCCGAGATCCGCCGGTTTTGACACCGACAGCTAGCATGAGGGAGAAAGGCAAGCTCAATATGTTGGATGATCCATGACAATATACTTTATTTCAGATGTAAGAGAACATAACCCATTATGTTGTCTTCCTTGTCCAACATCAACTCTTTAGCATGTCATATTTAATGAGTGCTCACAATCATAAAAGATGTCCAAGATAGTATATTTATATGTGAGAACCTCTCTTTCTTTATTACTTCCTATTAATTGCAACGATGACCAAAACTATGCTTGTCAACTCTCAACAACTTTTAATCATCATACTATTTATATGTGAAGTCATTACTCTCCATAAGATCAATATGATCTCTTTGTTTCTTTCTTTTTCTTTTATTCACTCAAGATCATAGCAAGATAATCAAGCCCTTGACTCAACACTAATCTTTATTATATATAGCTCACAGACTCAATTACATAGAAGGATCATAAAGCAAAACTCAGAACTAAATCATACTAAAACTTTATTCTACTAGATCAAGATATTACCAAAAGGATCGAACTAAGAAAAACGGTAAAGATAGGAGTTTGATGGTGATACGATACCGGGGCACCTCCCCCAAGCTTGGCAGTTGCCAAGGGGAGTGCCCATACCCATATGATTATATCTCCTTTGCTGAGGAAGAAGATGGCGGTGATGATTTATAGTCACACATGAGCGTAGCAAATCTTCCAGCTTATGGATAATGCCCTTGAGTGCGACGATATGCTCCTTCAAGAAAATATTTTCACGTGTGAGATACTTGTTTTGTATACGAGCTAACTCAATCATCTTGAAAGCTTCAATCTCGGTTGGAGTAAAGAGAGGTGGAAGGATGTCTTCTTCTTCTGCTGCCGGGGCCTGATCCTCCACGACCTTCTTGATCCCATCATCCTTGTTGATCTCCCCTGGTTCTTCTCTCTTCAGCTCTATCTTCATTAGCCAAGCATCATTTGCCTGATTGTTGGAGGAGGGGGACGACATGATGCCTGGCCTTCACGACTCTGACAGAAAACAACTCGAAACGAAAACAGAGGATATTTGTGTGATACGGTGGTCAAAACCTTCGAGAGATTATATAATGAATTTTTACCGACCAAAAGAAGTATCGTGCAAGAAAACGGAGTCCGGAGAGCGCACGAGGTGCCCACGAGGCAGGGGGCGCGCCTCCCACCCTCGTGGAAGCCTCGTGTCCTTCCCGGACTGCTTCTTATTTTCCTATTTTTCTAAATATTCCAAAACGGAGAAAAATTGCCATTAGAACTGTTTTGGAGTCGGTTTACTTACCGTACCACATACCTATTCCTTTTCGGAGTCTGAAACGTTATGGAAAGTGTCTCTTATGTATTCCTCCGGGGTTACGGTTTCAATAATATTGGTTTCAACATTTATGGGATTATCTGAGATATAATGTTTGATTCTTTGACCGTTCACCACCTTTGGATTTGTGCCTTCGAAGTTGTTGATTCTTATGGCACCGGAACGATAGACCTCCTTGATAACGTAAGGACCTTCCCATTTAGAGAGAAGTTTTCCTGCAAAAAATCTTAAACGAGAGTTGAATAGTAACACATAATCACCTACATTAAACTCACGCTTTTGTATCATTTTTCATGCCATCTTTTAACTTTTTCTTTAAACAATTTGGCATTTTCATAGGCTTGGGTTCTCCATTCATCAAGTGAGATAATGTCAAATGACCTCTTCTCACCAGCAATTTTGAAATCATAATTGAGCTCTTTAATGGCCCAATATGCCTTATGTTCTAGCTCGAGAGGTAAGTGACATGCTTTTCCATAAACCATTTTATACGGAGACATACCCATAGGATTTTTTATGCAGTTCTATAGGCCCATAATGCATCATCAAGTTTCTTGGACCAATTCTTTCTAGATCTATTAACAGTCTTTTGCAAAATTAATTTGAGCTCTCTATTACTCAATTCTACTTGACCACTAGACTGCGGGTGATATGGAGATGCAATTCTATGATTAACATCATATTTAGCAAGCATTTTATGAAAAGCACCATGAATAAAATGTGAA
This sequence comes from Aegilops longissima, assembly GCA_021605205.1. NCBI lineage: Eukaryota > Viridiplantae > Streptophyta > Magnoliopsida > Poales > Poaceae > Aegilops > Aegilops longissima. The sequence continues at coordinate 132,952,082 of CM038678.1, forward strand.
CCACCATCAGTCACTAAATATCTAGGGACTCCAAACCTCGGAAAAATAATTTCTTTAAGCATCTTAATAGAGGTGTTATGATCAACACTACTATTGGAATAGCTTCTACCCACTTAGTAACGTAATCAACAGCAACTAAAATATGTGTATACTGATACGTCTCCAACGTATCTATAATTTTTGATTGCTCCATGCTATGTTATCTACTGTTTTGGACTTTATTATTCACTTTTATATTATTTTTGGGACTAACCTATTAACCGGAGGCCCAGCCCAGAATTTCTTGTTTTTTGCCTATTTCAGAGTTTTGCAGAAAAGGAATATCAAACGGAGTCCAAACGGAATGAAACCTTCGGGAACGTGATTTTTAGGAAGAATATGATCCGGGAGACTTGGACCCTACATCAAGAAACAAAAGAGGAGGCCACGAGGTAGGGGGCGAGCCCACCCCCCAGGGCGCGCCCTCCACCCTCATGGGCCCCTTATTGCTCCATCGACGTACTCCTTCCTCCTATATAAACCTCATTACCCCAAGCGATCGAGATCACGGAGCCAAAACCTAATTCCACCGCCAGAACCTTCATACCCACAAGATCCCATCTTGGGGCCTGTTCCGGAGCTCCGCCGGAGGGGGCATCCATCACGGAGGGCTTCTACATCAACACCATAGCCTCTCCGATGAAGTGTGAGTAGTTTACTTCAGACCTTCGGGTCCATAGTTATTAGCTAGATGGCTTCTTCTCTCTTTTTGGTTCTCAAAACAATGTTCTCCCCCTCTCTCGTGGAGATCTATTCGATGTAATCTTCTTTTTGCGGTGTGTTTGTTGTGACCGATGAATTGTGGGTTTATGATCAAGATTATCTATGAACAATATTTGAATCTTTTCTGAATTCTTTTATGTATGATTGGTTATCTTTGCAAGTCCCTTTGAATTATCAGTTTGGTTTGGCCTACTAGATTGATCTTTCTTGCAAAGGGAGAAGTGCTTAGGTTTCGGTTCAATCTTGCGGTGTCCTTTCCCAGTGACAGTAGGGGCATCAAGGCACGTATTGTATTGTTGCCATTGAGGATAACAAGATGGGGTTTTTATCATATTGCATGAATTTATCCCTCTACATCATGTCATCTTGCTTAAGGCGTTACTCTGTTTTCACGAACTTAATACTCTAGATGCATGCTGGATAGCGGTCGATGAGTGGAGTAATAGTAGTAGATGTAGGCAGGAGTCGGTCTACTTGTCTCGGACGTGATGCCTATATACATGATCATACCTAGATACTCTCATAACTATGCTCAATTCTGTCAATTGCTCAACAGTAATTCGTTCACCCACCGCAACATACTTATGCTCTTGAGAGAAGCCACTAGTGAAACCTATGGCCCCCGGGTCTATCTTCATCAGATTAATCTTCCAACACTTAGTTATTTCCTTTGCTTTTTTACTTTGCTTTTATTTTACTTTGCATCTTTATCACAAAAATACCAAAAATATTATCTTATCATCTCTATCAGATCTCACTCTCGTAAGTGACCGTGAAGGGATTGACAACCCCTTATCTCGTTGGTTGCGAGGAGTTATTTGCTTTGTGTAGGTACGAGGGACTCGCGTGTAGCCTCCTACTGGATTGATACCTTGGTTGTCAAAACTGAGGGAAATACTTATGCTACTTTGCTGCATCACCCTTTCCTCTTCAAGGGAAAACCAACGCAGTGCTTAAGAGGTAGCATATACCCATTAGTGGAAGGAAAAGGTCCCATGTAATCGAAGCCCCAAACATCAAATGGTTCAATAACAAGTGAGTAATTCATAGGCATTTCTTGACGTCTACTAATATTACCAATTCTTTGACACTAATCACAAGATAAGACAAACTTACGAGCATCCTTGAAGAGAGTAGGCCAATAAAAACAGGATTGCAATACCTTATGTGCAGTTCTATCTCCAGCGTGGTGCCCTCCATAAGCCTCAGAGTGACACTTGCGTAGGATCTGTTCCTGTTCATGCTCAGGTATACAACACCTAATGACACCATCTACTCCTTCTTTATAAAGATGTGGGTCATCCCAGAAGTAATGTCTTAAATCATAGAAAAACTTTTTCTTTTGCTGGTATGTGAAACTAGGTGGTATAAATTTAGCAACAATGTAATTAGCATAATCAGCATACCATGGAGCAGTACGAGAAGCATTTATGATAGCTAATTGTTCATCAGGAAAGATATCATCAATAGGTAGTGGGTGAGGGAGTCCTGGATTAGGGGGTATCCAGACAGCCGGACTGTATACATCGTCCGGACTATTGAAGCGTGAAGATACGAGACTCAAGACTTCGACCCGTGTCCGGATGGGACTTTTCTTGGCGTGGAAGGCAAGCTTGGCGATCCGGATATTATATTCCTTGTAACTGACTCCATGTAAACCCCAGCCCTCTCCGGTGCCTATATAAACCGGAGAGGTTGGTCCTTAGAGGACCGATCACAATTACAATCATACCATCATAGCCTAGCTTCTAGGGTTTAGCCTCTACAATCTCGTGGTAGATCTACTCTTGTACTACCCATATCTTCAATATTAATCAAGCAGGAAGTAGGGTTTTACCTCCATCGAGAGGGCCCGAACCTGGGTAAACATCTGTGTCCCTTGCTTCCTGTTACCATCAGCCTAAGACGCACAGGTCGGGACCCCCTACCGAGATCCGCCGGTTTTGACACCGACATTGGTGCTTTCATTGAGAGTTCCTCTGTGTCGTCGCTACAGGGCTCGATGGCTCCTCCAGTCATTGTCAACAACATGATCCCGGGTGAGACCTTTCTCCCCGAACCGATCTTCGTGTTCGGCGGCTTCACCCTGCGGGCCAACTCGCTTGGCCATCTGGAGCAGATCGACAGCTACGCCCCTGGCAACCAGATCAGGTTCGGAAACCTGAACTACACGGCGGACATTCGCGGAGATTTGATCTTCGACGGATTTGGGCCTATGCCAGGAGCACCGGACAGTCACGACGAGCACGGCTTAGACCTGCTGTCGGACAAAGCTCGGGGTATCACCCCCGCAGTAGCCTCGGACCTAAATCCGGAGCAGGCTGACCCCGCCCCGCAGGTCGCACACTCATCGGTGGTGGAGTCGAACACGGGCCTTACCTCCATGGTGGCCTGTGACTCCGGACCCCCGGATTCGTATCCGGATGTTGGTTCCGGTCCGCGCACTCCCGAGCTAGTCGAGCCAGGTTGGGCTCCGGTAATGGAGTTCACCGCTGCGGATATCTTCCAGCACTCGCCCTTTGGCGACATGCTAAAGTCGTTAAAAACTCTCTCTGACAGAAAATTCTAGGCCAAACTATGTCCGGCTCGAGTGGGAAGTAGGCGACGAAGAAATTCGTTGCCCACCCACCACCCACTTCATAGCCACGGTCGATGATTTAACCGACGTGCCTGACTTCGACTCCGAAGGCATCGATGGTATGGAGGACGATGCAGGAGAAGATTCAGAATATATGGGGCGCTGGACTTATGCCTCGTCACACGACATATACATGGTGGATACGCCCAAAGAGGACAAAGGCGAAAATCCGGAGGATAAAACCCCCGGGAAAAAGCCAAAGCGACGGCGCAGACGCCGTTCTAAGTCCAGCAACAGTAAAAATAGCGACAAGAGCGCCAGAGGGATCGATACTACAGTCAACTCCGAAGGCAACAACGACCATACGGTCCCAGCGATGGAGCAGGGCGAACCAGGCCACCCCGAACACAGTTCGGAGCAGACGTCCGAGGACAACGACCCCGACGGACGAGGTCATCAAACCGAACCAGCACAAGAAAACAGTCCGGACGACGATGCATTCATCATGCCGGAAAAACGCGTGGAACAAGATAACCTCCACAGAAAGCTTATGGCCACCGCAAGAAGTCTAAAGAAGCAGAAGCAATGGCTCAAAGCCGCACAGGAAACGCTCAACCGTAGATGGAATGAAGTGCTAGACACCGAAGAAAGATACGACGATGATCGCCATACAAAGAGCTATCCAAAACGCAAGCTGCTGCCAGAATTCGACGACGAAGCTGTGCCACTTCATAACCGCAACAAAGCGGCTACTAACACCGCAGACGATCTACGTGAGCACCTGGATAAGAAAGCTGGCACGACCAGGTCCATTTATGGATCTAAAGGACACACCCCGGCGAGGGACTATGGTCACCAAAACGATTATGCCAATCGCATACCAGTTCGAGAATAAACACGGACACAACAATAGCCGGCGGCATGCGTCCAGTCTGGAGGGCTGCTCACCCCACATGCTTTTACCAAGAAATCTTGGACCATGAATTTCCACAGGGCTTTAAACCTATGAATATAGAGGCATCTGACGGAATGATGACCAGTGTGTCCGGATTGAGGATTTTATCCTGCATATACATATGGCTCGTGGGGATGACCTCCACGCCATCAAATACCTTCCCCTCAAACTGAAGGGACCAGCCCGACACTGGTTGAAAAGCCTCCCGAAAACTCAATTGGGAGTTGGGAGGAACTCGAGGACGCTTTCAGGGCCAATTTTCAAGGGACCTATGTCCGGCCTCCGGATGCTGACGATTTAAGTCACATAATCCAACAACCCAGAGAGTCCGCCCGCAAGCTTTGGAACAGATTCCTCACGAAGAAGAACCAAATTGTCGACTGTCCGGACGCCGAAGCTTTAGTGGCATTCAAACACAGCATCCGCGACGAGTGGCTCGCCAGACACCTCGGCCAAGAAAAGCCTAGGACAATGGCAGCCTTAACAAGCCTCATGACCTGCTTTTGCGCGGGTGAAGATAGCTGGCTAGCCCATAAAGGCTCCAGCGACCCCAGCACATCCGAAATAAGGGATGGCAACGGGAAGCCACGGTGTAATAAAAACAAACACCCAAACAAGGAAGAGAGCCCGGATAACACAACGGTTAATGCCGGATTCAGGGGCTCTCGACGGATCAACAAAGAAGCCATTTAAAGGCAGTAAAGAGGGACCGTCCGGTCTGAATAGAGTCCTAGACAGACTATGCCAAATTCATGGCACCCCTGACAAACCTGCGAACCACATGCACAGAGAGTGCTAGGTCTTCAAGCAGGCCGGCAAATTAAATGCCGAACACGAGGAAAGGGAAACACCAAGTGAAGACGAGGATGAACCTCGCCAACCGAACACTGGGGGATAGAAAAAATTCCCGCCAGAGGTTAAAACAGTGAACATGATCCACGCGAATCACACATCCACGAGGAGGCACGAACACGCGCATAGAGACGTGCTCGATATAGAGCCGATCGTACTCAAACCTAACCACTGGATGTCTTATCCGATCACCTTCAATCACTTGGACGACCGAACTAGTATTCGGCACGGAGAATCAAAGGCCTTGGTGCTTGACCCGATTATCGATGGATACCGTCTCACCCGTGTCCTTATGGACGGTGGCAGTAGTCTCAATTTAGTATACGAGGACACTGCCCGCAGGATGGGGATAAACCCATCCAGAATTAACCAAAGCAACACCATCTTTGAAGGGGTGATACCAGGCGTTGAAGCCCACAGCAGGGGCTCCGTCGTACTGAAGGTAACATTCGGCTCTCCAGGCAACTCCAGAAGCGAAGAGCTACTCTTTATCATCGCACCCTTCCAAAGCGACTATCATGCATTGCTTGGAAGAATGGCCTTCGCCCGCTTCAACGCATTGCCGCACTATGGCCATTTTACACTCAAGATGCCCGGCCCACGGGGCGTCATCACCGTTAGCGGAATCACAGAGCGCTCTTCACGCGCAGAGGAACTCGCGACGGCCCTAGCGGCCGGACTATAAGCGGCCTCCAATATCAGAAAACATGACTGGCCACTAAGACCACAGACACGGTTAGACGAGTCCGGTCGCCCAGATAAAATTGAATCAGGGCACCGTATATGTAATCCCATAGTGGACACCAGGGGCTATACATATTTAATACAACCCCACACTTGGCTCAACTTTATTGGCAGGCCAACATCTTACACTTTTACTATCCATCGCATACTTACGTTGTACTCTCCTACGAGTTCTCTTTTTTCACAGACAACATTCGCGTGATACCCTTCCAGGATACGGCACAACGGAGACAAAGGCGCATACGTGCAGCAGGGCCCCGTGCAACAGGTTTCTTTTTAGATTAAGCCCCTGTGTAAACCTTTTCTATTGCCTCTTGTTGTTTAACCATCCCATGGGTTCCATACTGTCACATCCCTAATTCTGGTATGACCTAGGCTAGCTAGTCATGTGTGCATCATGTTTAAATTCCATTTAAATTTGAAATGAGGATTTGTGAAACCCTCAGAATCATCTCTGGAAATGACCCAAATAAAAAGTGCTCCAAAAAGGTCCAAGAAAATGCTCATGTTGCTCTCTGAAAATATTGGACAGATATAAAATTCAAACCAATATTTTCGGAGCTCATAAATATTTATTTTGGCCATTTGGAATTAATGCAGTAATTATTTGCTTTGGATATATGTAGTTATATATATATAATATTGTCCAAAAATTATGCTAGTTGATGAGGAGTTCTGGAATAATACCACTAGATCCTACAAAAATTGGCAAAAGAAATAAATTAGTTTTGTATTATTTTAAAAGCAGAAACAAATGTCAGAAAATAGAAAAGAAAACAAAAAAAGGGAAAACCTACATCAACACTGCAGCCGTCTCTGCCCAAAGTCTTGGCTGGCCGCCCAGTTGGCCAGCCCAGCCCACTTGGCCCCACTCATCTGTCGTCTTCCTCTCCGACAAGAGGACGGGCGCGTGCCCGACGCGCGCGCACCGCCGCGCCGTGCCACCTCCTCCCTCCCTGCCTGCCTGTCCTCCCTCTCGTCGCTCTGGATGCTCCGCGCGACGCCACGCGCCGCCCCGTACCCCTCTCACTCTCCCCGGTCCTCTCCTCTCCTCTCCCTCGCTTTCTCTCTCGCGTCCGAATGCGCCCGCCGCCGCCGACGAGCACCACCGCGGCCACCGGCCACCCCTCGCCCTGCCGCTGCACCCAGAAGATCCGCCTCGTCGCCCTAGCCCTCTCTGCCGAGCCACGCGGCACCGGAAGCCCCCGAACGGCCTCACCAAGCTCGTCTTCAACCTCCCGACGCCGGAGATCCGCCTCGCCGCCCCGCTCAGCTCCGGCCTCCCTCGAGCACGCTGACACCTCCGATGAATCCGCTGTGAGCTCCGCCGCACTCTCCCCCTAACCCCGCAGTCTTTTGCGCTCTGTAGCTAGCCCTGCCGTCGAAGCCGAACGCCGGCCGCCGCCACGAGCTCGACTCCGGCGAGCTCTTTCCATCCCAGCCCCTCGCAATTGGCTCTCTGGATGTGCAAGAGCAAGGGCTATGCCCTGGTGCCCTCAGCGGGCTAAACCGACGCTTCTAGCGCAAGTCCGGCGAGCCACCGCCGCCCTGGGTCGTCGCCGTCGTCTAACCGCCGGTGCAGCCGACGTGGCACCGTCATTAGCTCTAATGACGGGGCTAACCACCTTCCTCATCATCGACCATCTGGCCCCATGGCCTAATTAACCTGCTTAAGCTCCCGATTAGACTAAACTAACAAGACGGGCCCCACAGTCAGTTTGACTGCCATGTCACCGCCGACCGCCCCACGCCGATCTTGACTTGTCGACATGGCTGTTGACCCGACCCCACTTGTCAACGACACTAACCAGCCCGAGTCACTGACATGCAGGACCCACGTCAGTTTGACTGGACCGGTCGGTTGACTCTTTGAGGTCAAGATGACGAATGTTGACGCAGTAATGCCCTTTTTCTGGAATTATTCTTACACAGGAAATTCCAGAAAATACCACAAACTTCAAAAAATCATAGAAATTAATCTATAGTTCAGAATGAAATAATATATATATGAAAAATGATCAGAAAAAAGCATGTTAGAACAACTTATGGCTGTTGTTTAGGCCAAATCATATGAATGGCATTTAAATAACCATATGTGGAGTTTGAATTTGAACCTTGGGTTCAAACCAACTACACTTAATTGTGTTGCTAGTTGCATTAGGCCAAATCACATCATATTGCCATGTCACATTCATGCATCATATTGTTGCATTGCATTGATTGTGTTCTTCCTTGTTTGCCGGTGTTTGTCCCCTCTTAGTAGACGACGTACCGACGATGAGTTCGATGACACCGATGAAGAACTATATTATCTTCAGAAGTGCCAGGCAAGAAAAACCCCTTGTTCATTCTGATATAATCCCACTCTCTCGCTCCTGCTCTCTTTTACTGCATTAGGACAACAACCATTCATCTGTTACTTGCTGCGGTAGCTGAACCCCTTTTATCCTCTGCATGACCTGTCATTCCACAGTAAATAGATGAAACCCACTAGCATGAGTAGGAGTTGTTTGAGCCCTGTTGTGCCTACTCATTCATGCTTGTTTGTGATGCCTGCTACTGCTTAGAGTAGAGTCAGGTCTGATTCATCGGGGATGAATCGAAGGTGTGTGAACATGTCCTATTGTTGAGAGCTAAGTGTGTGAACACGATTTGGTAAAGGTAGCGGTGAGAGGCCATGTAGGAGTACATGGTGGGTTGTCTCATTGCAGCCGTCCTCAGGAACTGAGTTCTGTGTTTGTGATCCATGAATAGTTACTACCACACATTGGGCTCCGGGCGCTCCAAGCTCTCTCGACTTATTAATCAACCTGATCTCTGTCCAGGAGTTGCAACTAGTTTCTGGTGTTTGTAGGTAGTGTTAGTAGTCTACCAAGTGGCACCTGGTACAGGTGGGCTTGGGACATACTAGGCACCATGGCACGGTGTACCAAGCGTAGAACCACCCGTCGAGGTGGGCTTGGGAACCCTGCTCACATCGTTTGGGGCCGTGAGCGACACCCCGGCCGGATCTCCTTGCGGATGGAACCTGAATATGCGATAAACCTGGACGAGAGACTTGTGTGGTTAGTCAGGTCGTGGCCGACTCCCTCACTAGGCTTCCGCTTGAAGGTTGCCGAGATACACGTCGTGTACATGGTGGTAAGTGGCGAGAGCGTGTGTGAAGAAGTACACCCCTGCAGGGTTAATATGATCTATTCGAATAGCCGTGTCCGCGGTAAAGGACTTCTGGGTTGCATGTACAGTTCATAGACAAGTGAAAGTGGATACTCTAAAATGCGCAAGATAAGCGTGAGTGCTATGGATGGCGTTCTCGTAGGGAGACGGGAGCGGGTCCATAGTGGTGTATTGAAATGGTGAATATGTGGACTCGTGTGCGCCACCTCAAAAGAGTTACTTGCAGTCGTAGTTCAGGATAGCCACCGAGTCAAAGCTGGCTTGCTGCAGTTAAACCCCACCACCCCTTTGTTGATAATGATGCATATATAGTTAGTTCTGATGTAAGTCTTGCTGGGTACATTTGTACTCACGTTTGCCTATTTTATGTTTTTGCAGAGAGACTTCAGTCTCGCTAGTAGTTCCGCGTGGACTTCGACGTTTAGCTTGTTACCTCAGCTTCAATCTTGTGCCCTCGGCAGGATCTGGTAGTTAGTCAGGCTTCTAAGACTTTTTCATTTGTAAGTGTCTGTACTCAGACATGTTAAGCTTCCGCTTGTGCTTTGACTTGTATGCTCTGAATGTTGGGTCATGAGACCCATGTTTGTAATATCTCGCTCCTCGGAGCCTAATGAAGAAATACTTGAGTCATAGAGTTATGTTGTGATGCCATGTTGTATTTACACATATCAAGCATATTGTGTGTATGTTTGTAATGCTTGGTATGTGTGGGATCCGACAATCTAGTTGTTTATCCTTGGCAGCCTCTCTTATGGGGAAATGTAGTCTAGTGCTTCCTTAAGCCATAGTAGTCCGCTACAGCCCGGTTCACCGGAGTCCTGCTAGCCCAGCACTACTGCTCAGGACGCTTGACTGGCCGGCATGTGTTTCACTTAGTTCCTATGTCTGTCCCTTCGGGGAAATGTCACGCGATGACATCCGGAGTCCTACCTAGCCTGCTACAGCCCGGGTTCCCGGGGTCCTGTTAGCCCAGTGCTACAACCCGGATTCACACTGTCAATCGACATGCTCGAGTTGATTCATGTATGCTGTCCCCATGGGTTAGTGCCGCTTTGGGTTCACGACTAGCCATGTCGGCCCGGTTCTCTGTCATATGGATGCTAGCGACACTATCATATACGTGAGCCAAAAGGCGCCAAACGGTCCCGGGCCATGGTAAGGCGACACTGTGGGAATACCGTGCGTGAGGCCGCAAAGTGATATGAGGTGTTACCAGCTAGATCGATGTGACTTGGAATCGTGGTCCCGACAGCTTTGGTATCGAGCTTTGTTGCTGAGGATTACCAAGCCAAACTGGTCGGTTGTGTCTAGAAATGCTTTAGTTATGTAAGGGAATTGATTGTGGAAGGGAACATAAGGCTCTTTTTACTCCTTATACCTCATGGCCTTCTGATCTGAGTCATCCTCTTCCCTTCTACGGGGATTAAGAACTAGGCCTTCCATCTATCTATCAGGATGACATGTTACTAATCCATAGACTTTTAAGATTGTTGGTTTTAAGCCCCAGTTCAGTTTCTACTACTTCCGTATGTTCATAACTGGCCTCGGAACGTTGATATGATGTTGTTGAGTGGTTATGCCACCATTTTGCATGATGTCTCAAATCTTTTTGAGCATTTACAGCCGTTATGCTGTCCGAGTCATCCCAGGTTTCTAAACTATCTGATGCGTTTGCAAATCCTTCCTCCCAGTTCTCGATGTCTTATTGGGCCGGATTAATCACACTAAACAGTGTGTTGAGGTACTCCATTGCCTCGACATATATGTTGGAGTTATTTTTATGACCCTAGGTGTCTTAGGGAGTCACCTAGTAATATAATCTAGCCATGTTTTGTGTTCCCAGTGTGATGATTCTGGCCATCGTTCTCAAAAGCATCCCGTGATGCCATTTAGTTAGTAGGTATTCTACTCCTGGGTTTTGAACCCGAGATTCACCCTACTTACTTCATGTTGATAGTAATTGCTAGTTCCCTTAGGTTATTAGTAACCTTTGCTTAGTCCTCGAGGTCCGTGGTATATCCTTCTTCCAAATACCATGAACTACTTATGGCAGAAGTTCTTCGTTGAACCAAAAGATCACAACCAGAGTGCTCGTGATGGGTTCTCCATTCTATTTTGCGACTCTGCCAGTTCAACCTTTCTGCATGGGTTATCCGGAAGAAATATGTTGAACTCGTTCGACATGCTAGTCCATGCATCCACAACTCAGAAAATCATATGTTCTTTTAAGTTCTCCCATTTTAGTTGTCTTCTGACCCTCGTCTATCAATTGATAGTCAAGAGCATGCGTGCATCCGTTAATCGATGCCTACTACTCTTGTGGTCCGTCAAGCCATTCTATTCCAGAATGACTAGGAGAAACAAACTCCAGTACCTCATCCATAATTAGGATTGGGTCAAAGCAGTTGTATTCCGCAGGTCAAAATGGCAAACCAGCTTTTGTTCTGTTCTACCTTAGAGTATTACCCTATTTATGTCAAGAATATCATAGGAATTGCACCATCTCTTATGAATTTTTGGCGCAGTGATACTTATTGCCATCATTGTTCATTCCTTGGCTCCCGTGTTATTGTAACCGGAGTGCCGGCAAGTGAGTCGTGATGTGTGAAATCAATACTCCTAGCAACCCCGTTGCTTGGTAGTTAATGGACAATATTCTCATTCTTAGCATGTTGTTTATTAAATCATCATCCTAAGATTGATCGTGCTACCTAGTCCTTATTTCCGGTGCACTTTTTGATCAATGAGTTAGGATAGTGTCAATCTTTGCTTATTTGATCATATCGTCTTGCTCTGAAAAGCAAGATTGTTCTCGAGCTTAGCAACATATCGGTGGTTCGTGATGTTCTGAATATCTTCTCGGAAGTATCACCAGGTTGTCACCTGACCGCTATGTTGAGTTCATGATCATGTTGGTTTCCTACAAACCACCCATTCTCCAAGAATCTGTGTTGGATACCCCTGAGCTAGTTGGTTAAGCCAAACAACAACTTGGGGAGTTGGAAGATAAAAGCTTGTCCGACTTAGTTCATTTTAATGGATATCTTGTATGTGTATTGAAGAAAGTTGATATTTTCATCGACTGACCCTCGTGATCAGTTAATGGACCTATCATTTTATCCAACCTTTGATTTGAGTATGGGCTATCATCAAATCAGACCAGAGCCAACGATATTCGTAATGTTGTTTTACTCGTGGTTGCTTCCTCGAGCATACACCATTATATTGTTTGGGTCTGACCAATGCTACCACCGTGTTCACATAATTATGGAATTCCATTTATATGGAAACCTGGATGAATTGTTGTTGAGCCCATCAGCAACATTGTTATCTTCTCCATGATTTGTGTTGAACATCCCGCTAGTATTGGAAACTTTATAAGCATTATCTTCATGTCCCGTTCATGAAGCCTATGCTTGGATGAAAGGAGCGACTTTCTCTAATTCACGTGCACTTGATGTAAGTTGCCGCTGTGGATCCGAGAAGGATTGTTTTGTTTCCTCTGGAATCATCCCAACTCAGTCATGCATACGTGCAAAGTATTCTATGGATTGAAGACTTGCAACCTTCATTCTATATGTATCCCTAGCACACCAAGCCACTGATTGATTTGTTCAAGGAGAAGAAGTTCCTTCTTAAGAGCAAGACTTATGTAAGGACTTCGATATCCTCGATGATGGTTCCCCACCTGAACTCGGTAGTGTTTTACTATAAGACTACTACGTGGTCATGCTTGTCTTGGACAGCGTGTTCACATGTTTGTAGAAGAACCAACTCATGTTTTGGAGCTTGCTATCGTAGTTCATTTTCCGAGAATCTCGCAACGTCATCTCGTCGGTTTGCGTTGCAAACTTTCTTTTCTAGACATGTTGTCTGAAATATCCTGTTACCAACCACATCTTAATCTCAGGAAGATGTGATGGTTGGAACTTCTTCCAAGAGCTATGATATGGGTTCCAGTGAGGTGGACGCACCTAGCTGGAAGCACTGTTATTGTAGTATCTTGATTAAGCCATTTGGTCACCTCCCATGAGGATTTCGCATGACTTATTCTAGAAGTTGTTTCTTATGGATTTTGTGTTCCCGAAGTCCGACCTTTACTTGATGACCATGTTGATGCCACTTTGAATCATGATAGTGGTATCTTAAACATCAAGGAGAACATTGGAAGCGGAGTGCTAAATGTCTCTCGGTCGATCATCCAGATTTCGCTCTCTTGGCCTCGCTAAGGGGAAGTCTGAGAAGGTGTTATCTTCCTTTGTATCCGCATCATCCATCACTATTCATCATGGTAGTAAGATGTGTTGCCAGGATCCTCGGCACGGATGTTGGTAAAACCTTGATGACTATGGGAATGTTCAAGTTCTTGAGAGCACACTCAGTCACTAGGTTATATCCTCGGTATCAATTGGAATGTGCCTTCCGTTTGCCGAGTTGTTCTATAACCATAGTTTCCTTTCTGAACTGAGTATGCCATTTCCCCGAACCCCTTTCAAATGATCGTTGTGAATTGCCTTAGCCTGGTATGGAGAGTTTTAATGATCCTTTCCGATAGAGTTTCTTTCTAACATCATCGAGTTGGATGAAGATCTAGAAAGCAAAGACGTCAAGATCAATATGAAGCAATGAATCAACATCTTGAGAAGGACAGTTGGATCGTGAAGATCGTGTTAGCTTGTGACCCATCTGACTTCTTACCTCACGACTTGAATCTCGGGACGAGATTCTTGTTTAGTAGGGGTGAGCTGTCACATCCCAAATTCTGGTATGACCTAGGCTAGCTAGTCATGTGTGCATCATGTTTAAATTCCATTTAAATTTGAAATGAGGATTTGTGAAACCCTCAGAATCATCTCTGGAAATGACCCAAATAAAAAGTGCTCCAAAAAGGTCCAACAAAATGCTCATGTTGCTCTCTGAAAATATTGGACATATATAAAATTCAAACCAATATTTTAGGAGCTCATAAATATTTATTTTGGCCATTTGGAATTAATGCAGTAATTATTTTCTTTGGATATATATTGTTATATATATAATATTGTCCAAAAATTATGCTAGTTGATGAGGAGTTCTGGAATAATACCACTAGCTCCTACAAAAATTGGCATAAGAAATAAATTAGTTTAGTATTACTTTAAAAGCAGAAACAAATGTCAGAAAATAGAAAAGAAAACAAAAAAGGGGAAAACCTACCTGTCGCTTACCTGCAGCCGTCTGGCCCAGCACTGTGCGGCCTGGCCGGCCTAGTTGGCCAGCCCAGCCCACCTGGCCCCACTCATGTGTCGACTCCTCTCCGACAGGAGGACGGGCGCGTGCCCGACGCGCGCGCACCGCCGCGCCGCGCCACCTCCTCCCTCCCTGCCTGCCTGTCCTCCCTCTCGTCGCTCTGGATGCTCCGCACGACGCCTTGTGCCGCCTGCACCCTCTCACTCTCCCGGTCCTCTCCTCTCCTCTCCCTCGCTTTCTCTCTCGCGTCCGAACGCGCCCGCCGCCGCCGACGAGCACCACCGCGGCCACCGGCCACCCCTCGCCCTGCCGCTACACCCAGAAGATCCTCCTTGTCGCCATAGCCCTCTCTGCCGAGCCACACGGCACCGGAAGCCCCCGAACGGCCTCACCAAGCTCGTCTTCAACCTCCCAACGCCGGAGATATGCCTCGCCGCCCCGCTCAGCTCCGGCCTCCCCCGAGCACGCTGACAACTCCGCCGAATCCGCTGTGAGCTCCGTCGCACTCTCCCCCTAGCCCCGCCGTCTTTTGCGCTCTGTAGCTAGCCCCGTAGTTGAAGCCGAACGCCGGCCGCCGCCACGAGCTCGACTCCGGCGAGCTCGTTCCACCCCAGCCCCTCGCACTTGGCTCTCTGGATGCGCAAGAGCAAGGGCTATGCCCTGGTGCCCTCAGCGGGCTAAACCGACGCTTCTAGCGCAAGTCCGGCGAGCCACCGCCGCCCTGGGTCGTTGCCGTCGTCTAACCGCCGGCAGCCGACGTGGCACCGTCATTAGCTCTAATGACGGAGCTAACCACCCTCCTCTGTCACTGACTACTGGGCCCCATGGCCTAATTAACCCTGCTTAAGCTCCTGATTAGAATAAACTAACCGCACGGGCCCCACAGGTCAGTTTGACCTGGCCATGTCACCTGTTGACCGGCCCCACACGTCAGTGCTGACTTGCTGACGTGGCTGTTGACCCGACCCCACTTGTCACCGACACTAACCAGCCTGAGTCACTGACATACAGGACCCAGGCGTCAGGTTTGACCTGGACCGGGTCGGTTGACCTGCTGAGGTCAACATGACGCAATGCTAACGCAGTAATGCCCTTTTTCTGGAATTATTCTTACACAGGAAATTCCAAAAAATACCACAAACTTCAAAAAATCATTGAAATTAATCTATAGTTCAGAATGAAATAATTTATATATGAAAAATGATCAGAAAAATACAATCTATCCATCTGTACTGTTTTAATGCGTGTTAGAACAACTTATGGCTGCTGTTTAGGCCAAATCATATGAATGGCATTTAAATAACCATATGTGGAGTTTGAATTTGAACCTTGGGTTCAAACCAACTACACTTAATTGTGTTGCTAGTTGCATTAGGCCAAATCACATCACATTGCCATGTCACATTCATGCATCATATTGTTGCATTGCATTGATTGTGTTCTTCCTTGTTTGCCGGTGTTTGTCCCCTCTCAGTAGACGACGTACCGACGATGAGTTCGATGACACCGATGAAGAACTATATTATCTTCAGAAGTGCCAGGCAAGCAAAACCCCTTATTCATTCCGATATAATCCAACTCTCTCTCTCCTGCTCTCTTTTACTGCATTAGGACAACAACGATTCATCTGTTACTTGCTGCGGTAGATGAACCCCTTTTATCCTCTGCATGACCTGTCATTCCACAGTAAATAGATGAAACCCACTAGCATGAGTAGGAGTTGTTTGAGCCCTGTTGTGCCTACTCATTCATGCTTGTTTGTCATGCCTGCTACTGCTTAGAGTAGAGCCAGGTCTGATTCATCGGGGATGAATCGGAGGTGTGTGAACATGTCCTATTGTTGAGTGCTAAGTGGGTGAACATGATTTGGTAAAGGTAGCGGTGAGAGGCCATGTAGGAGTACATGGTGGGTTGTCTCATTGCAGCCGTCCTCAGGAACTGAGTTCTGTGTTTGTGATCCATGAACAGTTACTACCACACATTGGGCTCCGGGCGCTCCATGCTCTCTCAACTTATTAATCAACCTGATCTCTATCCAGGAGTTGCAACTAGTTTCTGGTGTTTGTAGGTAGTGTTAGTAGTCTACCAAGTGGCACCCAGTATAGGTGGGCTTGGGACAGACTAGGCACCATGGCACGGTGTACCAAGCGTAGAACCACCCGTCGAGGTGGGCTTGGGAACCCTGCTCACATCGTTTGGGGCCGTGAGCGACACCCCGGCCGGATCTCCTTGCGGATGGAACCCGAATAGGCGATAAACCTGGACGAGAGACTTGTGTGGTTAGTCAGGTTGTGGCCGACTCCCTCACCAGGCTTCCGCTTGAAGGTTGCCGAGATACACGTCGTGTACATGGTGGTAAGTGGCGAGAGCGTGTGTGAAGAAGTACACCCTGCAGGTTAATATGATCTATTCAATAGCCGTGTCATGGTAAAGGACTTCGGGTTGCATGTACAGTTCATAGAAAAGTGAAAGTGGATACTCTAAAATGCGCAAGATAAGCGTGAGTGCTATGGATGGCGTTCTCGTGAGGGAGACGGAGCGGGTCCATAGTGGTGTATTGATATGGTGAATATGTGGACTCGTGTGCCACCTCAAAAGAGTTACTTGCAATGTAGTTCAGATAGCCACCGAGTCAAAGCTGGCTTGCTGCAGCTTAAACCCCACCACCCCTTTGTTGATAATGATGCATATGTAGTTAGTTCTGATGTAAGTCTTGCTGGGTACATTTGTACTCACGTTTGCCTATTTTATGTTTTTGCAGAGAGACTTTAGTCTCGCTAGTAGTTCCGCGTGGACTTCGACATTTAGCTTGTTACCTCAGCTACAATCTTGTGCCCTCGGCAGGATCTGGTAGTTAGTCAGGCTTCTAAGCCTTTTTCATTTGTAGGTGTCAGATCGGACATGTTAAGCTTCCGCTTGTGCTTTGACTTGTATGTTCTCAATGTTGGGTCATGAGACCCATGTTTGTAATATCTCGCTCCTCGGGCCTAATGAATAAATACTTGAGTCGTAGAGTTATGTTGTGATGCCATGTTGTATTTACACATATCGAGCATATTGTGTGTATGTTTGTAATGCTTGGTATGTGTGGGATCCGACAATCTAGTTGTTTATCCTTGGCAGCCTCTCTTATGGGGAAATGTAGTCTAGTGCTTCCTTGAGCCATAGTAGTCCGCTACAGCCCGTTCATCGAGTCCTCGCTAGCCCAAAGACTATTTCGCCGGGACGCTTGACGCTAGCATGTGTTTCACTTTGTTCTGTGTTCATCCCTTCGGGAAATGTCACGCGGTGACATCCGAGTCCTGCCTAGCTGCTACAGCCGGGTTCCCGAGTCCTGTTAGCCCAGTGCTACAGCCCGGGTTCACACGCTGTGACCAACATGCTCAAGTTGATTCATGTATGCCTGTCCCCATGGGTTAGTGCCGCTTTGGGTTCACGACTAGCCATGTCGGCCCGGGTTCTCTGTCATATGGATGCTAGCGACACTATCATATACGTGTGCCAAAAGGCGCAAACGGTCCCGGGCCATGGTAAGGCGACACCCTTGGGAATACCACGCGTGAGGCCGCAAAGTGATATGAGGTGTTACCAGCTAGATCGATGTGACTTGGAATCGGGGTCCTGACACATACCCACTGAGGATACTGCCGTTATTGGCATTTCGCCACGACAGATTAACGCACGTACCTGGAAACACAGGGTTTATAATAAATGGGCATTCTTGAGCCCATCGTCTGTTATAAAGTCCGCATCTCTTCGGGAGTGTTAGGCGTCACGAATTTGGCCTTATATGCAGCAGCTCTGAATCATGTCTTTGGTCAAATGTTGGGTTTCCCGGCTCCTGGGTTTGCCGCCTTACGTTCCGTTATTATCAGCTAAGGTGGCCAAAGGAGAACTACTGCGATTGTGCCCTGGTTATTCCGGACGAGCACCTCAAGAGAGAAAGCCGAAAACTGATCATATAATACAGAAGAGACTGTTCAACCACTCGAAGACTTATCGGAATCTTTAGGATCCCTCCACATTAACGAAGGACCGTTTCCCGGTCATGTACACACGCGCCCATATTCGGATGCACGCGAAGGTACCAGGGGCTGCATAGTAGCCCCAACGTTAGACTCCCATGGCTAAGCGAAAGTGTTACAGCTATATAGTCCGGTTGCCTAGTTCGACGTGCGATAACCTCCTTAATGGACCAAGACGTTGGATCAAGTGTGATTAAGCATATTTGCGAACACCCCCGCATTGTCTGCGTGGGGGCTGAAGCCAACGACTGCTAACTTTGGGATTATATATACATATATATAAACGGCCGCACAGGGGACACAATCATATTTTCAGGCAAACAGTACAACAAATACTGTTTCATAATCAAAATAAACATTGTTTTTTACAATGATTCGATTCATCACTCGAACAAGGTATTCTTCGATCACTGCGCCTCTATTAGGCGGGCACCTTGTGTGACCTACGCCAAGTAGTGCTCGGCCGGATATTGACCCCCCGTCGGATCCTGGGTCGCTATAATGGTGGCCTCCATATCCATCCAATAGGCTTTAACGCGGGCAAGAGCCATTCGTGCACCCTCTATGCACGCCGACCTCCTCATGGCGTCGATCCAAGGCACGGCCCCAAGGAATTGCTGCACCAAGCCAAAATAATTGTTCGGCTTAGGCCCTGTTGGCCAAAGATGGTCTATCACAGCCCACATTGCAAGCCCGGACAGCCTGTGAAGCTCCGCTACACCAGCCATCTTGTCACTTAACGGCAGCGGGCGAGTGGGAGCATTGAATTGCGACCAGAAAAGCTTCTCCACTTCCTTATCACCCTGATCCTCAAAGAACTTGGCAGCGTCAGCTGTACTCTTCGCCAAATCCGCATACGCGTCCGCATGACTCTAGCGTCCATCCAGGGGAGCGTACTTCAGATCGAAAAACTTTGTCCGCAGCAGGTAGGAGCCTCCAGCCGCGATTTTACCGGCCTGTTGAAGTTCCTCCCTCGCACCCCTGAGCGCGGTCCGTATTTCCTTGGTGGCATTAAGTGCCTTGTCTAGCTTAGCCGAACTATCCTTATGCTCATTTTTAAGGAGCTCATACCGGTCAGCGGCATTTTTTAACTCCACAGCCATTTCGGCTATCTTTTCCTCACTTCGGCGATGAGCAGCCTGTTCGGCTCTCAATTCTTCGGCTGCCTTTAGGCCAGCCGCATTGCTAACCAGAGCTTGTTCCTTGGCTTGGACAAGTTCTGCCCTTAGGGCCTCCACGGCAGCAGCACCATCTGCAGTCCGAACATATTACATTAATATCATGTCGCCTCCATAATTTCCTATACAAAGGAAGGCAAAGCACATACCTTGTGATTTGTCCAACCGCTCGTTCACCAGCGTGATATCGGCATCAATCGATCCAATCTGCTTGGTTAGTTCGGCAACTTCAACGGACTGGTCGGCAGCCGGACCCACAGGTACCTGCACATATTTACAGCGTAATCATTGATTTATGATCCCTCGTTTTCCGCCTAGGGTGGGCAACCAGAGTCTCAGGGGCTACTATCTATATGGAGCACACCTAACGCGTGCCTCACATCCAAAAACAGTGTATTCTTCACTACATACCTCAAAGCCTCTGAGCAGACTTGTAAATGCCTCATTCAAACCGCTTGTAGCGGACGAAATCTTCTTGAGCACCGCGCTCATTAATGAGCGGTGCTCCTCCGAGAGCGCAGCTCGCTCCAGTAGGCCCGTCAGTATGTCCGGCCGGACATCGAACTGTGCCGGACCCTTCCCATCGCCCCTCGTGGGAGCCAAACGCTCCGGGCTCAGGGCGGCTGACGCATTGGCTTTCGGCTTCGGCAGATCCGGACTCCTCCGTGAAGACACCTCGGTGTCGCCCGCTTCATGAGCCGGAGAGGTGGGTGGGGTCTTGCTCTCCATCATCTCCGGAGGAAGATCCCCCAAAGACGAACACTGTTGAGAAGGGCTGCTAGCCGGACTGCGAAAGACGAATCCTGGTTATTGATCTAGGAGGAACGCAATACCCTCGAATTAAAAATTAACTTACAACTCGGTGGAGGGCTGGCCCGTTGGTGGGCATGATGCAGTGAGGGTGCCCGTCGGGGCAGAGCCCCCTGGTGATATCTTTTTCCCTGGTTTGGGCATCTCCATCTCCGAGTCTTTGGAGGTAGCCCTCTTCTTCCCGCGCGGGGAGGAGGCCTTAGCCTCCCCTTCCCGACTATCCTCCTTAGGGGAGGCAACAATTCCCCCGGTTCGGATGTGTAGTGTGTGAAGTTCGGTTTCTTCGTTCTTCCCCTTGTCTTTCCCTGAGGGCATTCTGCTGAGTACCCGGTCAAGCATCTTGGCCATGGTGGGACCAGGCGAGCCTTCGGGAAGTGGCACCGGACACCTGATCATCTCCGCCTTGCTGAGCCATTCCTAGCCACGGATGATTTTTAGAATAAACAATTATGACAAATACAAAACAAGGTGTCCGGTATCAAGTTTACTTACTTGGGTCTCTAGGCGATTGCAGCTTAGGACCGCATCCTCGGTGGTGTCCGGACACTTTACTTTCGGTCCGAAGAATAATTTGCACATCCCTTCGAGTTTCAGGCCGAAGAAGTGCTTAACAGTCCACGGACCCTCTGGATTGAACTCCCACATCCGGAGAGGCCGGCGTTGGAACGGCAACATCCGTCGGATTAACATCACTTGCATTATGCTGACAAGGTTAATGTCCTCTCAAGAAGCTCTCGGATGCGGCTCTGCGATCGGTACATCATCGGCGGGCCCCAATTCCGTCCCACGCCGGTCCAAGACGCTAGTTGTGACGGAGGGCCCGAGCGGAACTCGGGAGCGGCCACCCACTTTGTGCCTCTGGGAGCCGTGACATAAAACCACCTCCATTGCCATACATTGGATACTTATGGGAAAGAATCCTCTGGCCATGGGGCATCAGTGTTCCTGCTTATTACGGCACCCCCGCAGTCCGCGTGTCGCCCCTCGATCATCTTCGGCTTCACATTGAAGGTCTTGAGCCATAAGCCGAAGTGTGGGGTGACATGGAGGAAGGCCTCGCACACTATAAATAACGACGAGATATGGAGGATAGCGTCTGGAGCTAGATCATGAAAATCCAACCCATAATAGAACATGAGCCCCATCACAAAAGGATCGAGGGTGAGGCCCAAGCCGCGGAGGAAGTGAGGGACAAATACGACGCTCTCATTGGGCTCCGGTGTGAGGATGACCTGCCCTGGAGCAGGAAGCCTGTGCTGGATGTCGGTGGTCAAATATCAAACCGCCCGAAGCTTCACAATGTCCTCCTCTTGAATCGAGGAGGCCACCCACCGGCCTTGAGGGTTGGATCTGGACATATTGAAGGATCTGGGGTGTTGGGGCTTAGATCTCGGGTGTTAGAACTCGAGGTGCGGAAAGGCGCGAGGGAGGTGGAAAAGAGGCATAGGCCTCGACCCCTTTTATAAAGGGGGTGAATATCAAGAGTCCTTAGGGTGACTGCTTGAGGTTTACCTGACGGCACACGGAGTCATACCAACGGTCGTCATGGGGCTACGCACGCCCGCATTAATGGAAGATCCCGTAATAAGAGGGACACGATCTCTGCCTCGACAGGACGTGCCAATAAAACCGCCTCGCAACGCGAGTCGAGGTGGGGCAAGAGGCGCCGGTTCGCGTTGGACCGGGCCACGATGCAAGAGCACGACGTACGAAGATTGCCAGTAGATCGGATTTACTCTATGTTCCCTACAATGGTATGTGAAGATCATCTTGCAGATCCGGACACGGTTTGAGTGTTCGATAACTACTTTGGAGTACTCGGAGAAGGAACCCGCCCTGCAATGCCGAAGACAAGACTGCGCGCCGGACTCATCATCATTGAAACCTAGTTCAGGGGCTACTGAGGGAGTCCTGGATTAGGGGGTATCCGGACAGCCGGACTGTATACATTGTCCGGACTATTAAAGCGTGAAGATACGAGACTCAAGACTTCAACCCGTGTCCGGATGGGACTTTCCTTGGCGTGGAAGGCAAGCTTGGCGATCCGGATATTATATTCCTTGTAACCAACTCCATGTAAACCCTAGCCCTCTCCGGTGCCTATATAAACCGGAGAGGTTGGTCCTTAGAGGACCGATCACAATTACAATCATACCATCATAGGCTAGCTTCTAGGGTTTAGCCTCTACGATCTCTTGGTAGATCTACTCTTGTACTACCCATATCTTCAATATTAATCAAGTAGGAAGTAGGGTTTTACCTCCATCGAGAGGGCCCGAACCTGGGTAAACATCTATGTCCCTTGCTTCCCGTTACCATCAGCCTAATACGCACAGATCGGGACCCCCTACCCGAGATCCACCGGTTTTGACACCGACAGTGGGTCGGCAAGAACATTCTCTAACCTAGACAAGTTGTCTGCAACGGGGTTCTCAGCTCCCTTTCTATGAATAATATGTAAATCAAATTCTTGTAGCAAGAGAACCCATCTAATAAGTCTAGGTTTAGCATCTTTCTTTTCCATAAGGTATTTAATAGCAGCATGATCAGTGTGAATAGTTACTTTAGAATTAACAATATAAGGTCTGAAATTATCACAAGCAAATACAACTGCTAAGAATTCTTTTTCAGTAGTAGCATAATTTCTCTGGGCATACTCTAGAGTTTTACTAGCATATTGAATGTCATTTAATTTCTTATCAACCCTTTGTCCTAAAACAACACCTACAGCATAATCACTAGCATCACACATAATTTCAAAAGGTAAATTCCAATCAGGTGGCTGAACAATAGGTGCAGAAATCAAAGCTTTCTTAAGTATTTCAAATGCTTCTACACAATCATCATCAAAGACAAAAGGTATATCTCTTTGTAAGAGATTAGTCAGAGGCCGAGAAATTTTTGAGAAGTCCTTAATGAACCTCCTATAAAAACCGGCATGACCAAGAAAACTTCTTATACCTTTGATGTCCTTGGGACACGACATCTTTTCAATAGCATCAAATTTAGCTTTATCAACTTCAATACCTCTTTCAGAAATTTTATGCCCCAAGACAATACCTTCATTAACCATAAAGTGGCATTTCTCCCAATTCAAAACAAGATTAGTTTCTTCACATCACTGCAAAACTCGATCAAGGTTGCTCATGCAATCATCAAAAGAGGATCCATAAATGGAGAAATCGTCCATGAAAACCTCACAAATCTTTTCACAAAAGTCAGAGAATATGGCCATCATGCATCTTTGAAAGGTAGCAGGTGCATTACATAAACCAAAAGGCATACGTCTATAAGCAAAAGTACCGAAAGGGCAAGTAAACGTGGTTTTTTCTTGATCCTCAGCTGACACAGGTATTTGAGAGAAACCAGAGTAACCATCTAGAAAGCAAAAATGTGTATGTTTGGATAATATTTCTAGCATTTGATCAATAAAAGGCAAAGGGTAATGTTCTTTTTTAGTAGATTTATTTAATTAGCGGAAATCAATTACCATCCTATAACCTGTAACAATCCTTTGTGGGATCAATTCATCTTTATCATTAGGAACGACAGTAATACCTCCCTTCTTAGGGACACAATGGACAGGACTTACCCACTGACTATCAGCAACGGGATAAATTATACCTGCCTCAAGGAGCTTTAAAATTTCCTTTCTTACCACTTCTTTCATCTTAGGATTCAGCCGTCGTTGGTGATCAATAACTGGTTTGGCGTCTTTCTCCAAATTTATTTTGTGTTGACATAGAGTGGGACTAATTCCCTTAAGATCATCAAGAGTATATCCAATAGCAGCACGGTGCTTCTTCAGAGTTTTCAATAATTTCTCTTCTTCATGCTCTGAAAGGTTAGCACTAATAATAACAGGATATATCTTCTTTTCATC
The DNA here is from genome assembly GCA_021605205.1 of Aegilops longissima. NCBI lineage: Eukaryota > Viridiplantae > Streptophyta > Magnoliopsida > Poales > Poaceae > Aegilops > Aegilops longissima. The sequence continues at coordinate 132,976,275 of CM038678.1, forward strand.
AAGATAAGCATATTTATGAGTATCAGGTAACGGTTTAAGCTCAAACACGGGATCACCCTTAGGTGGAGGAGGATCCCCTAGGATTTCAACAGGCAAGTTGTGTTTCAGAATAGGTCCCTGTTTAAAGAATACTTCATCTATTTCCCTTCTTTCATTCATAAACATGTCATTTTCATGGTCAAGCAAATATTGTTCTAAAGGATCATGAGGAGGCACAACAATAGAAGCAAGATCAATGTAGCGACCCGACCCGAATGGATCAAGTCTCTGTGCTTAAGTGTCATCCCTGGATCGGTATGCTGACACACACAGTACTCGAGGATTTATAACAGAGGTAAATCACATGTATAAATAACATAAATACTATTACCTCAATCCAAAGTATAGCGGAAGCAACAAGGTTGTGGATTCCCATCAACACCAACGACAAAGTTGAGTGTAGAAATCGTAACCCTAACGTATCACTTACTCGTCGTCTGAAAAGTCTGCAACATGAAAGTTGCAGCCCGAAACGGGTCAAGACATGGAATATGCTGGCAATGTAACACATAGAGAGTAATGAAGGAATAAGCCTATACTACATGCATATATGGCTGGTGGAAAAGCTCTATGGTTATAATGTTTTTGCGAAAAGCCAATTTTTCCCTACCGCAAAGGAATAAATTTATTTAACTATCATGGTGGTTGTTAAACATTGAGAATGATTGACAGCATCCTCAATCCCAATTAAAAGTACTCATTAAACCCAAACAAATTATATTAAGTAACGTGATGAGATCAACATGGATAATCCAAGGACTAGATACTCAAGATGTCCATAACCGGGGACACGGCTAACCATGATTAGTTCATACACTCTGCAGAGGTTTGCGCACTTTTCCCCACAAGACTCGATCGCCTCCGTTTGGTTTCTCGCACTACATGGTGTTTGAGAGACGGATGACCGAGACACAGTCTTTCAGAAGTGCTAGCACCTTACATGTGGGTAGACCATACCAACCTACAACCCCTACATCTGCTAGTCTACTCGTAAGAGTTCGCACAACTTAATCAACTACGCCAGAGCCCATAATGGCTTGTGGCTGCACATGGAAGTTTCTAGTTTGAATAATCTCGTGATCCCTTTGAGCCTGGGTGGCGGTCCAAGAAATCTGAGCAAGTCTGATAAAACCAGTGCCTCAATCCACCCAGATGTGTGATTAAGTTGCCACATTAAATAAACCATTAAATAACAATCTCACATTTGTCATGGAATTCACTCACCCAATCCACATCTACTAGCATAGCATGGCATAATAAGCAAACGTAGAAGTAACTCCCAAGGGTTTGAAAATAAACAGGTAATAGGTACTACCTCAACTACTTCCCATCCCACAATTTAATTAGATCCTAATCATGCAATGTTTGAGGATGGATCTAATGCAATAAAACTGGGTATGAAAAGGGATATGATCAAAGTGTAAACTTTCTTGCAATGTTGATGAAGATGATTCGCACTCATAACTCTTGATAGGTCTACTCGTCACACTCCGGTCAATCTATCGTAAGCAATCAATAGTAACCACACATAAGCAATCACTCAAAAGATCGGACCGAACGAAGAAAACGATTCAGAAAACATCAAACCAAGCAAATGACTCTTAAAACATAAAACAATTTCTAACAGTACCGAAATTATGTGAATTTGGCCTTATCATAAAGTTTAGGTCAAGAGCTTCGATTTGCAAAAAGAATCAACTAAATCGGAGTTACGAAACTCAAGTTATGATCGAACGAAGTTTGAATACAAATCTAATCTAATTCAAATTTTAAAACTTTGAAAAACATGTTTGAGTTGGTTTACTGGATAGAGGGGATCATAACAAAGAAGTGAGTGTTGGTTTCATTGAATTTGGATAAACGGGCAAGAAGTTGTGATCGTTTGAAGATTAGGGACTAATCTGTAAAAAATAACACTACGGATAGGTCCCTGGCAGTAAATCTAAAATAAAAAGAAAAATCCTAACTAACGAACGTTCACTGCTAAAACCTAATTAACGGATTCGTTCACTGTGAAATCCTAACCGGCGAACGTTCACTAAATAACTAGATTAAAAGAAAAACCGGTTTTTAAAAAAAACGAAACTGAAAAAAATAAAACGGATCGGACCGGGCGGTTTTTACCGGTCCACGGCGGATCAACGGCAACGGCGACTGTGGCGTGTTCTCCATGAAGCGGGCAAGGCGAGACGGCGGCTCGGCGGCGGCAGGGTCGACGGCGGCGAAGGCGCGGGCGTGGGCGGAGTCGGAGGTGGCGGCGGTGGTCGTCGGCCAAGAGAGAGGTGGCTTTAAGGAGCTCGGCGGATCTCGCCCGCGCGCGAGATGCGGCGGCGGCGTGAGATGCGGGGCGAGGCGGCGGCGAGAAGAGGGAGAGAGGCGGCGGGGCCGACGCATTTATAGGGGAGGGGTGGCCTCGGGAGGCGTGGGGAAGGGGGCACGGAGGACGCGGAGTCCGGCCGGACTCCGGCGGCGGCGCTCCCGAGCAGGAGTCGGTCTCCTGCGGGAGATCGGGGACGACCTGGGGTGGGCCGGCGCAGCGTTGGGCCGGCTGGGCTTCGGCCCAGTCGGTCCGAAGAGTTTTTTTTAATAAAACATTTTCTCAGACAAAATAAAAAAAATAGAATAAAACAAATATATTATATAGGCATATAATATATCAAAATTTTCAGAAAAAGATTTTCTACGACATGAACATTATTATAGCTTCAAATAAAATACACAAAAATTTAAATAATTCAAACAGTGCTACTGCCCTAATAAAATCCACTGAAAATCATTTTAAAAATACCAAAATGACTTCAAATTAATTTCTCTCCAATTTTCTGATTGTAGGGAATCATGTTACCCTATTTTCCATGTATTTTATTTTTGGAGAAAATAATTTGAATAAAACTCAAATAACTCCAAATTGAAAATAAATTCAAAAGAGCTTTGAATGTAATTCTTTTAAACTCCCAACTCATATTTCATATGTTTTGGAGAAGTCATTTTATCTTTTCTCATGAAAATCATTGAGTTGCTTGAATTTTATGAATTGGAAATTATTTCAAATGAAATTCAAATATTTTCAACACCCCTTGTCATTTAATTTTTTTTTTGGAAGAAGTCATGTCATCTTCTCTCCAGGGTTTTGTGGTGAAAAGAATTTGAATTCACGAAGATCATAAAATGCAAAATGAAAGTTTGGGAAAGTCCATTTATTCCCTCTCATTTAACTTTCAAAAGTTTCGAATTCACTCACTTCCAGTCAATCAATCAAACAATCAATCAAAACTATCTATTTATTTATAACATTCCAAAATTTAGAATTTTGAGATGTTACAAACCTACCACCCTTAAAATGAATCTCGTCCTCGAGATTCAGAGAGGCTAGCAGGAAATAGGTTAGGGTTTGGGGGTCTTCTCAGAATCCATTGATCGTCTCCGGGGTCTCGGGTGCTACCACCCTTAGGAGCATTGTTACGGTCCCATCAGAACTCATATACTCCATCCTTATTCTTGACAATGTCGGTCTTCTCAGATCTCGAGAAAATTCCTTCACTGACCCTTCCGGTAGCGGCATAACTTTTTCCTCAATTATTCTGTCCTTTCATCTTGGTAAGGTTATTCCGAGATTGGGTCTTCATAGCTGATAGGTCTGGCGCCAATACTAAACAACTATCGATATCTCATGGTGGTCAACGATTTATGGTTTGTCCTGCAGGAAATGGGTCTGGGTTGAACCTCACCGTATAACCTACGGTTGGCAACAACTGCCGTGTACAAGGAAAAAAATTGCTATACCATTCTAAGGTTTAAACAAGGTTTTGATCGTCGTCTCTCTACTATAGATAAGTCACTCAGATTTACCATCCCATATAGCAAGGCGAACAATAAGAGTAAGTCGGTATGGTGATCAATCCATCCCGCACCCAAATCATTACCTTGTACATGGTTTAGCGAATCTCGCATTCTAACACTCGGTCATCCTCACAAGCATTGCAGAATTTCTCTTGTCGACGAACTAGGTTTGGATAAATCCATAGATTCTGCAAGCCAAACAAACATCTATCGTTCCTTCACAACTCTCAGGTTTTGTGTTACTCCTATAAGATCGTCTATCGATAAAATCGTAACTTCTTCCAGGGTTTTTCCTTCAGCAAGAATGTGCTTGCTTCTTGGCAGGTCCTGGGCCCTGTGGGTTATGGCCCATCTCATCACTTGTAAACCTTGAACTCATCATCGCGGGCAACTGATCGTTATTCCAACATTCAACTTCCAGCTTCCTAGCATACTTAAAATCCATCCAATTGTAATGTCTTTCTTCCTTCTATTTGTACCAAACTGAGACGTGATTACTCAGACTCATCATGGAATGTCCATTAATCCATATTTCCAACATCATACCTCCTTGTATCCAATAGTACTTCATCTCTTCATCCTCGTGGGATATCCCACATACCGAGATAAAAACTTGTACTTATGAAGTCCATACTCCACTTCGTGGAACATCATTATCCTTTCCAGGGTCAAGCGTCCTTATAGGGGAATATTGGCCATCTCTGCATGGCACTTCTTCAACTGGGATACGTGAAACACATCCTGAACTCCTGACAGTCCTTCGGGTGACTCCAACTTGTTAGCCAATTGTCCCATACGTTCCAAACTCGGTATGGTCCTACAAATCTCGGGGCTAACTTTCCCTTAACTCCAGATCGTTTAACTCCTCGCAGAGGTGGCGCACAAAGATATGCTCTATCTCCAATTTCCTAGACTTCCTCCTTGCATTTTTGAGTCTGCATAACTCTTCTGCCTGGACTGAGCTACCTTCAGTCTATCTCGAATCCATTTAACATTCTCTTCTGACTCCTTGATCACATTTGGTCCAAACAACTGACGGTCTCCAACTTCATCCCACATCGACGGTGTCTGGCTCCTTCTCCCATACAAAGCTTTAAAAGGGGGCCATCTTCAAACTGACTTGGTAGTTGTTGTTGTATGAGAACTCCGCGTAAGGTAGATTATCATCCCTACTAGATCCATAATTTAGCGCACATGCTCTCAACATGTCCTCCAGAATCTGATTGACTCTCTCGATTTATCCATCTGTCTGCGGATGAAAAGCTGTACTGAACTCTAGCCTAGTACCCAAGGTCTGGTGCAGCTGATTCCAAAACTTTGAGGTAAAGTGTGTTCCTCTATGATGGTCCTCGGAACTCCATGCAGACATACGATCCTTGTCAAATATAACTTGGCCAACTTCGCACTTGTATAGGTGGTTTTCACTGGGATAAAGTGAGCCACTTTGGTCAAGCGAATCAACTACTACCCAGATAGAATCATATCTCGACCGGTTCGGGAAATCCGTAATGAAATCCATGCCAAGCTTATCCCTCTTCCATTCGGCATCGGCATAGGCTGTAGTAATCCTGCTGGCTCGATGCTCTGCTCTTACTCTCTCCGCATACATCACATACGACTACATACTCGACAATATCCTTCTTCATACCAGTCCACCAGAAACACTCCTTCAAATCCAAATACATCTTGGTGTTTCCCGGGAGAATCGAGTATGGTGAGTCATGAGCCTCCTGAAGTATTAACTTCCTGATCTTTGCATTATTGGGCACATATACACGATCCTCGAACCATACGGTGTCGTGCTCATCCTTACGAAAACCTTTGGCCTTTCCTTTGCTCATCCTCTCTTTTACCTCAACAATCTCTTTGTCATCCTTCTGAGCTTCACGGATCTTTCCCAACAATGTAGGCTGAACTTCCCTTGCTGCAACACAACCTTTGGGAAACAATCTCCAACCGAACTCCCTGAGATCCTCTGCTAACTCCTTTGGTAATCCTCCGCTTATGAGGGTATTCATCCTTGTTTTCTTTATGGTTGTGTCCTATTTCTCCACAAATCTTGCATGCACATGGTTTCTTCATATCACTTCCATCAGGCTTCAATTTCTGGGACACAAGACGAGACTTTGGCAAAGTCAACTTAAATCCTTTCCAAGTGGTTAGTCCTTGCCATCCGTTGATGGTTTGGTACATCCTCCACCAAGTAGCAGCACCTCTTTCAAAGCACTGCAGAGCATGCTGGGTCATATCCTTTCCGACTATAGTGTTATTCTCCATGTGATCCTCCATGTTCTGAATTCATCAGTCTGTCTCCAATTGACTCATCGGTCCAGAAAATACAAGCTCATCTCCATTCATCCTCTATTGGGTCCATGGGTTTTGGGTGGGATAAGAGAGATCGAGAGGGATGCACACAGTACAAACAACTGTTTTGAAAAGACAGGTTTTATTGTGGCTGTCGGAAAAACAACAAACAAATGACAACTCACAAACGTCGCATCTAACGTAGGTACAACGGGGTTTGGTCTTCTAATGGTCAATAAATCTTCAACGTCACCAAACTCTTCAAGTCTTTGTCATGTCTCCGATGGCTCCTTCTGATCATGCTTGTCCTTCTCAAGTTCTTTTGCCAAATCATCTCTGTTGACGCAAAGTCTCTCATGACACCCTTTAATATTTTTGGGGTTGCGTTCCAAACTTTTGGGTTTCAACATCCTTGACATGAACCATCGTCCTACTATCCTTTAGTTCCTGACGAATCTCCGGTATCTTGAGGTTCTGCTCCTCCAGCTTGACTACTTTCAGCTTCGGGTACTGAGTTCTTCACGAATTGCTCCTTGTCAATATACTGCTTCTTGTAGGTCCATCTTAACTTCTTGATGTAACACTCCAGTTCCTGGTGATGCAACAGCTATGTTAAGACTGCATCCTTCGCTGACAGATGCTCCTTCAGCCTTCTACCATCCAATTCTTCCATGCATATGCATGCTTAACTCAGCACGGTGACAAATAGCATAAGCGGGCGATAACATCATGGATAGCGTGTTTCTGCTCTTGTCATTTCCACGAGCTATCATTCCATAGTTGATTTCTCCTGCCTTAGGGTTTTTCCTGACAAAACTTTGAGTTTCTAACTCTCCATGTTCCGGTTTTACTCCAATACACCTTGATCTCGGTATTGATAACTTCCATAGTCTGTCAAATTCCATAAGCGTAACCTTCCTAGGTCATAAAAATCTGGGAATCTTCAGAGCCTCCAATTCTCCAAGTCTTCGGAGTCTTCAACAGTTGTAGTTTCCATTTACACGGTAAAATCTTCTTCATTCCAAATGGTCTTAGTTGTCCGATATCTAGTCTCCTTGGAGTGGTCTCATCGGTCAAATCTTCGAGTGGTCAAAAGGAAAAGGGGTATAGTCTCACTAAAGGGAATATTTTGAATAAGCTCAGATGAGAAGAGAGGTAAAAGATCTTTTTGAAAAAGAAGTAGTAGAGAAAATCTTTCCTATGGGCTTGCCAGTTTCTAGGGTCACGTCCTACACTCAACATGTGCTCTGATACCATCTTGTAGCGACCCGACCCGAATGGATCAAGTCTCTGTGCTTAAGTGTCATCCCTGGATCGGTATGCTGACACACACAATACTCGAGGATTTATAACAGAGGTAAATCACATGTATAAATAACGTAAATACTATTACCTCAATCCAAAGTATAGCGGAAGCAACAAGGTTGTGGATTCCCATCAACACCAACGGCAAAGTTGAGTGTAGAAATCGTAACCATAACATATCACTTACTCGTCGTCTGAAAAGTCTACAACATGAAAAGTTGCAGCCCGAAAACGGGTCAGCACATGGAATATGTTGGCAATGTAACACATAGAGAGTAATGAAGGAATAAGCCTATACTACATGCATATATGGCTGGTGGAAAAGCTCTATGGTTATAATGTTTTTGCGAAAAGCCAATTTTTCCCTACTGCAATGGAATAAATTTATTTAACTATCATGGTGGTTGTTAAACATTGAGAATGGTTGACAGCATCCTCAATCCCAATTAAAAGTACTCATTAAACCCAAACAAATTATATTAAGTAACGTTGTGAGATCAACATGGATAATCCAAGGACTAGATACTCAAGATGTCCATAACCGGGGACACGGCTAACCATGATTAGTTTATACACTCTGCAGAGGTTTGTGCACTTTTCCCCACAAGACTCGATCGCCTCCGTTTGGTTTCTCGCACTACATGGTGTTTGAGAGACGGATGACCGAGACACAGTCTTTCAGAAGTGCTAGCACCTTTCGTGTGGGTAGACCGTACCAACCTACAACCCCTACATCTGCTAGTCTACCCGTAAGAGTTCGCACAACTTAATCAACTATGCCAGAGCCCATAATGGCTTGTGGCTGCACACGGAAGTTTCTAGTTTGAATAATCTCATGATCCCTTTGAGCCTGGGTGGCAGTTCGAAGAAATACAGGCAAGTCCTGATAGAAACCTGGTGCCTCAATCCACCCAGATGTGTGTTTAAGTTGCCACCTTAAATAAACCATTAAATAACAATCTCACATCTGTCATGGAATTCACTCACCCAATCCACGTCTACTAGCATAGCATGGCATAATAAGCAAACGTAGAAGTAACTCCCAAGGGTTTGAAAATAAACAGGTAATAGGTACTACCTCAACTACTTCCCATCCCACAATTTAATTAGATCCTAATCATGCAATGTTTGAGGATGGATCTAATGCAATAAAACTGGGTATGAAAAGGGATATGATCAAAGTGTGAACTTTCCTGCAATGTTGATGAAGATGATTCGCACTCATAACTCTTGATAGGTTTACTCGTCACACTCCGGTCAATCTATCGTAAGCAATCAATAGTAACCACACATAAGCAATCACTCAAAAGATCGGACCGAACGAAGAAAACAATTCGGAAAACATCAAACCAAGAAAATGACTCTTGCAACATAAAACAATTTCTAACAGTACCAAAATTATGTGAATTTGGCCTTATCAGAAAGTTTAGGTCAAGAGCTTCGATTTGCGAAAAGAATCAACTAAATCGGAGTTACGAAACTCAAGTTATGATCGAACGAAGTTTGAATACAAATCTAATCTAATTCAAATTTTAAAACTTTCAAAAACATGTTTGAGTTGGTTTACTGGATAGAGGGGATCATAACGAAGAAGTGGGCGTTGGTTTCATTGAATTTGGATAAACGTGCAAGAAGTTGTGATCGTTTGAAGATTAGGGACTAATCTGTAAAAAATAACACTACGGATAGGTCCCTGGCAGTAAATCTAAAATAAAAAGAAAAATCCTAACGAACGAACGTTCACTGGTAAAACCTAACGAACGGATTCGTTCACAGAAAACCTAACCAGCTGAACGCTCACTAAATAACTAGATTAAAAGAAAACCGGTTTTTAAAAACGAAACCGAAAAAATAAACGGATCGGACCGGCGGTTTTACCGTCCACGGCGGATCAACGGCAACGGCGACGGTGGCGGTGTTCTCCAGCCAGCGGGCAAGGCAAGACGGCAGCTCACAGCCTGTGCGGCGGCGTGAGTCGGAGGTGGCGGCGGTGGTCGCCGGCCGAGAGAGGTGGCTTGGTGAGTTCGGCGGATCTCGCCCGGCGGCGTGAGATCTTGAGCGGCGGCGAGAAGAGGGAGAGAGGGGGCGGCAGGGCCGGCGCATTTATAGGGGAGGGGTGGCCTCGGGAGGCGTGGGGAAGGGGGCACGGAGGACGCGGAGTCCGGCCGGACTCCGGCGGCGGCGCTCCCGAGCGGGAGTCGGTCTCCTGCGGGAGATCGGGGACGACCTGGGGTGGGCCGGCGCAGCGTTGGGCCGGCTGGGCTTCGGCCCAGTCGGTCCGAAGAGTTTTTTTTAATAAAACATTTTCTCAGACAAAATAAAAAAACAGAATGAAACAAATATATTATATAGGCATATAATATATCACAATTTTCAGAAAGAGATTTTCTACGACATGAACATTATTCTAGCTTCAAATAAAATACACAAAAATTTAAATAATTCAAACAGTGCTACTGCCCTAATAAAATCCACTGAAAATCATTTTAAAAATACCAAAATGACTTCAAATTAATTTCTCTCCAATTTTCTGATGTAGGGAATCATGTTACCCTATTTTCCATGTATTTTATTTTTGGAGAAAATAATTTGAATAAAACTCAAATAACTCCAAATTGAAAATAAATTCAAAAGAGCTTTGAATGTAATTCTTTTAAACTCCCAACTCATATTTCATATGTTTTGAAGAAGTCATTTTATCTTCTCTCATGAAAATCATTGAGTAGCTTGAAGTTTATGAATTGGAAATAATTTCAAATGAAATTCAAATATTTTCAACACCCCTTGTCATTTAAATTTTTTTTGGAAGAAGTCATGTCATCTTCTCTCCAGGGTTTTGTGGTGAAAAGAATTTGAATTCACGAAGATCATAAAATGTAAAATGAAAGTTTGGGAAAGTCCTTTTATTCCCTCTCATTTAACTTTCAAAAGTTTCGAATTCACTCACTTCCAGTCAATCAATCAAACAATCAATCAAAACTATCTATTTATTTATAACATTCCAAAATTTAGAATTTTGGGATGTTACAAACCTACCACCCTTAAAATGAATCTCGTCCTCGAGATTCAGAGAGGCTAGCAGGAAATAGGTTAGGGTTTTGGGGTCTTCTCAGAATCCATCGATCATCTCCGGGGTCTCGGGTGCTACCACCCTTAGGAGCATTGTTACGGTCCCATCAGAACTCATATACTCCATCCTTATTCTTGACAATGTCGGTCTTCTCAAATCTCGAGAAAATTCCTTCACTGACCCTTCCGGTAGCGGCATAACTTTTTCCTCAATTATTCTGTCCTTTCATCTTGGTAAGATTATTCCGAGATTGGGTCTTCATAGCTGATAGGTCTGGCACCAATACTAAACAACTATCGATATCTCATGGTGGTCAACAATTTATGGTTTGTCCTGCAGGAAATGGGTCTGGGTTGAACCTCACCGTATAACCTACGGTTGGCAACAACTGCCGTGTACAAGGAAAAAAAATTGTTATACCATTCTAAGGTTTAAACAATGTTTTGATCGTCATCTCTCTACTATAGGTAAGTCACTCAGATTTACCATCCCATATAGCAAGGCGAACAATAAGAGTAAGTCGGTATGGTGATCAATCCATCCCGCACCCAAATCATTACCTTGTACATGGTTTAGCGAATCTCGCATTCTAACACTCGGTCATCCTCACAAGCATTGCAGAATTTCTCTTGTCGACGAACTAGGTTCGGATAAATCCATAGATTCTGCAAGCCAAACAAACATCTATCGTTCCTTCACAACTCTCAGGTTTTTGCGTTACTCCTATAAGATCGTCTATCGATAAAATCGTAACTTCTTCCAGGGTTTTTCCTTCAGCAAGAATGTGCTTGCTTCTTGGCAGGTCCTGGGCCCTGTGGGTTATGGCCCATCTCATCACTTGTAAACCTTGAACTCATCATCGCGGGCAACTGATCGTTATTCCAACATTCAACTTCCAGCTTCCTAGCATACTTAAAATCCATCCAATTGTAATGTCTTTATTCCTTCTATTTGTACCAAACTAAGACGTGATTACTCAGACTCATCATGGAATGTCCATTAATCCATATTTCCAACATCATACCTCCTTGTATCCAATAGTACTTCATCTCTTCATCCTCGTGGGATATCCCACATACCAAGATAAAAACTTGTACTTATGAAGTCCATACTCCACTTCGTGGAACATCATTATCCTTTCCAGGGTCAAGCGTCCTTACAGGGGAATATTGGCCATCTCTGCATGGCACTTCTTCAAGTGGGAAACGTGAAACACATCCTGAACTCCTGACAATCCTTCGGGTGACTCCAACTTGTTAGCCAATTCTCCCATACGTTCCAATCTCGGTATGGTCCTACAAATCTCGGGGCTAACTTTCCCTTAACTCCAGATCGTTTAACTCCTCGCAGAGGTGGCACACAAAGATATGCTCTATCTCCAATTTCATAGACTTCCTCCTTGCATTTTTGAGTCTGCATGACTCTTCTGCCTGGACTGAGCTACCTTCAGTCTATCTCGAATCCACTTAACATTCTCTTCTGACTCCTTGATCACATTTGGTCCAAACAACTGACGGTCTCCAACTTCATCCCACATCGATGGTGTCTGGCTCCTTCTCCCATACAAAGCTTTCAAGGGGTCCATCTTCAAACTGACTTGGTAGCTGTTGTTGTATGAGAACTCCGCGTAAGGTAGATTATCATCCCTACTAGATCCATAATTTAGCGCAACGCTCTCAACATGTCCTCCAGAATCTGATTGTCTCTCTCGATTTATCCATCTGTCTGCGGATGAAAGGCTGTACTGAACTCTAGCCTAGTACCCAAGGTCTGGTGCAGCTGATTCCAAAACTTTGAGGTAAAGTGTGTTCCTCTATGATGGTCCTCGGAACTCCATGCAGACATACGATCCTTGTCAAATATAACTTGGCCAACTTCGCACTTGTATAGGTGGTTTTCACTGGGATAAAGTGAGCCACTTTGGTCAAGCGAATCAACTACTACCCAGATAGAATCATATCCCGATCGGGTTCTGGGAAATCCGGTAATGAAATCCATGCCAAGCTTATCCCTCTTCCATTCGGGTATCGGCATAGGCTGTAGTAATCCTGCTGGCTTCTGATGCTCTGCTCTTACTCTCTCCGGCATACATCACATACGACTACATACTCGACAATATCCTTCTTCATACCAGTCCACCATGAACACTCCTTCAAATCCAAATACATCTTGGTGTTTCCCGGGAGAATCGAGTATGGTGAGTCATGAGCCTCCTGAAGTATTAACTTCATGATCTTTGCATTATTGGGCACATATACACGATCCTCGAACCATAAGGTGTCGTGCTCATCCTTACGAAAACCTTTGGCCTTTCCTTTGCTCATCCTCTCTTTTACCTCAACAATCTCTTTGTCATCCTTCTGAGCTTCACGGATCTTTCCCAACAATGTAGGCTGAACTTCCCTTGCTGCAACACAACCTTTGGGAAACAATCTCCAACCAAACTCCCTGAGATCCTCTGCTAACTCCTTTGGTAATCCTCCGCTTATGAGGGTATTCATCCTTGTTTTCTTTATGGTTGTGTCCTATTTCTCCACAAATCTTGCATGCACATGGTTTCTTCATATCACTTCCATCAGGCTTCAATTTCTGGGACACAAGACGAGACTTTGGCAAAGTCAACTTAAATCCTTTCCAAGTGGTTACTCCTTGCCATCCGTTGATGGTTTGGTACATCCTCCACCAAGTAGCAGCACCTCTTTCAAAGCACTGCAGAGCATGCTGGGTCATATCCTTTCCGACTATAGTGTTATACTCCATGTGATTCTCCATGTTCTGAATTCATCGGTCTGTCTCCAATTGACTCATCGGTCCAGAAAATACAAGCTCATCTCCATTCATCCTCTATTGGGTCCATGGGTTTTGGGTGGGATAAGAGAGATCGAGAGGGATGCACACAGTACAAACAACAGTTTTGAAAAGACAGGTTTTATTGTGGCTGTCGGAAAAACAACAAACAAATGACAGCTCACAAACGTCGCATCTAACGTAGGTACAACGGGGTTTGGTCTTCTAATGGTCAATAAATCTTCAACGTCACCAAACTCTTCAAGTCTTTGTCATGTCTCCGATGGCTCCTTCTGATCATGCTTGTCCTTCTCAAGTTCTTTTGCCAAATCATCTCTGTTGACGCAAAGTCTCTCATGACACCCTTTAATATTTCTGGGGTTGCGTTCCAAACTTTTGGGTTTCAACATCCTTGACATGAACCATCGTCCTACTATCCTTTAGTTCCTGACGAATCTCCGGTATCTCGAGGTTCTGCTCCTCCAGCTTGACTACTTTCAGCTTCGGGTCCTGAGTTCTTCACGAATTGCTCCTTGTCAATATACTGCTTCTTGTAGGTCCATCTTAACTTCTTGATGTAACACTCCAGTTCCTGGTGATGCAACAGCTATGTTAAGACTGCATCCTTCGCTGACAGATGCTCCTTCAGCCTTCTACCATCCAATTCTTCCATGCATATGCATGCTTAACTCAGCACGGTGACAAATAGCATAAGCGGGCGATAACATCATGGATAGCGTGTTTCTGCACTTGTCATTTCCATGAGCTATCATTCCATAGTTGATATCTCCTGCCTTAGGGTTTTTCCTGACAAAACTTCGAGTTTCTAACTCTCCATGTTCCGGTCTTACACCAATACACCTTGATCTCGGTATTGATAACTTTTATAGTCTGTCAAATTCCATAAGCGTAACCTTCCTAGGTCATAAAAATCTGGGAATCTTCAGAACCTCCAATTCTCCAAGTCTTCGGAGTCTTCAACAGTTGTAGTTTCCATTTACACGGTAAAATCTTCTTCATTCCAAATGGTCTTCGTTGTCCGATATCTAGTCTCCTTGGAGTGGTCTCATCGGTCAAATCTTCGAGTGGTCAAAAGGAAAAGGGGTATAGTCTCACTAAAGGGAATATTTTGAATAAGCTCAGATGAGAAGAGAGGTAAAAGATCTTAAAAGAAGTAGTAGAGAAAATCTTTCCTATGGGCTTGCCAGTTTCTAGGGTCACGTCCTACAGTCAACATGTGCTCTGATACCATCTTGTAGCGACCCGACCCGAATGGATCAAGTCTCGTGGCTTAAGTGTCATCCACGGATCGGTATCTTGACACACACAGTACTCGAGGATTTATAACAGAGGTAAATCACATGTATAAATAACGTAAATACTATTACCTCAATCCAAAGTATAGCGGAAGCAACAAGGTTGTGGATTCCCATCAACACCAACGGCAAAGTTGAGTGTAGAAATCGTAACCCTAACGTATCACTTACTCGTCGTCTGAAAAGTCTGCAACATGAAAAGTTGCAGCCCGAAAACGGGTCAGCACATGGAATATGCTGGCAATGTAACACATAGAGAGTAATGAAGGAATAAGCTACATGCATATATGGCTGGTGGAAAAGCTCTATGGTTATAATGTTTTTGCGAAAAGCCAATTTTTCCCTACTGCAAAAGAATAAATTTATTTAACTGTCATGGTGGTTGTTAAACATTGAGAATGGTTGACAGCATCCTCAATCCCAACTAAAAGTACTCATTAAACCCAAACAAATTATATTAAGTAACGTGATGATATCAACATGGATAATCCAAGGACTAGATACTCAAGATGTCCATAACCGGGGACACGGCTAACCATGATTAGTTTATACACTCTGCAGAGGTTTGCGCACTTTTCCCCACAAAGACTCGATCGCCTCCATTTGGTTTCTCGCACTACATGGTGTTTGAGAGACGGATGACCGAGACACAGTCTTTCAGAAGTGCTAGCACCTTACATGTGGGTAGACCGTACCAACCTACAACCCCTACATCTGCTAGTCTACCCGTAAGAGTTCGCACAACTTAATCAACTACGCCAGAGCCCATAATGGCTTGTGGCTGCCCACGGAAGTTTCTAGTTTGAATAATCTCATGATCCCTTTGAGCCTGGGTGGCGGTCCGAAGAAATACAGGCAAGTCCTGATAGAAACCAGGTGCCTCAATCCACCCAGATGTGTGTTTAAGTTGCCACCTTAAATAAACCATTAAATAACAATCTCACATCTGTCATGGAATTCACTCACCCAATCCACGTCTACTAGCATAGCATGGCATAATAAGCAAACGTAGAAGTAACTCCCAAGGGTTTGAAAATAAACAGGTAATAGGTACTACCTCAACTACTTCCCATCCCACAATTTAATTAGATCCTAATCATGCAATGTTTGAGGATGGATCTAATGCAATAAAACTGGGTATGAAAAGGGATATGATCAAAGTGTGAACTTTTTTGCAATGTTGATGAAAATGATTCGCACTCATAACTCTTGATAGGTCTACTCGTCACACTCCGGTCAATCTATCATAAGCAATCAATAGTAACCACACATAAGCAATCACTCAAAAGATCGGACCGAACGAAGAAAACGATTCGGAAAACATCAAACCAAGCAAATGACTCTTGCAACATAAAACAATATCTAACAGTACAAAAATTATGTGAATTTGGCCTTATCAGAAAGTTTAGGTCAAGAGCTTCGATTTACAAAAAGAATCAACTAAATCGGAGTTACGAAACTCAAGTTATGATCGAACGAAGTTTGAATACAAATCTAATCTAATTAAACTTTTAAAACTTTGAAAAACATGTTTGAGTTGGTTTACTGGATAGAGGGGATCATAACGAAGAAGTGGGCGTTGGTTTCATTGAATTTGGATAAACGGGCAAGAAGTTGTGATCGTTTGAAGATTAGGGACTAATCTATAAAAATTAACACTACGGATAGGTCCCTGGCAGTAAATCTAAAATAAAAAGAAAAATCCTTACGAACGAACGTTCACTGCTAAAACCTAACGAACGGATTCGTTCGCTGTGAAAATTTAACCGACGAACGTTCACTAAATAATTAGATTAAAAGAAAAACCATTTTTTTAAAACGAAACTGAAAAAAATAAACCGGATCGGACCGGGCGGTTTTTACCGGTCCAAGGCGGATCAACGGCAACGGCGACGGTGGCGGTGTTCTCCCGCGAGCGGGGCAAGGCGAGACGGCGGCTCCGGCAGGGGCGAGGCGGCGGCGGCGGCGCGGCTGGGCGACGGAGTCGGAGGTGGCGGCGGCGGTGGTCGTCAGCGGCGAGAGAGGTGGCTTCGGGCGGAGCTCGGCGGATCTCGCCGGCGGAGCGAGATGCGGCGGCAGCGTGAGATGCGGGGCGAGGCGGCAGGGAGAAGAGGGAGAGAGGGGGCGGCGGGGCCGACGCATTTATAGGGGAGGGGTGGCCTCGGGAGGCGTGGGGAAGGGGGCACGGAGGACGCGGAGTCCGGCCGGACTCCGGCGGCGGCGCTCCCGAGCGGGAGTCGGTCTCCTGCGGGAGATCGGGGACGACCTGGGGTGGGCCGGCGCAGCGTTGGGCCGGCTGGGCTTCGGCCCAGTCGGTCCGAAGAGTTTTTTTTAATAAAACATTTTCTCAGACAAAATAAAAAAACAGAATAAAACAAATATATTATATAGGCATATAATATATCAAAATTTTCAGAAAGAGATTTTCTACGATATGAACATTATTCTAGCTTCAAATAAAATACACAAAAATTTAAATAATTCAAACAGTGTTACTGCCCTAATAAAATCCACTGAAAATCATTTTAAAAATACCAAAATGACTTCAAATTAATTTCTCTCCAATTTTCTTATGTAGGAATCATGTTACCCTATTTTCCATGTATTTTATATTTGGAGAAAAATAATTTGAATAAAACTCAAATAACTCCAAATTGAAAATAAATTCAAAAGAGCTTTGAATGTAATTCTTTTAAACTCCCAACTCATATTTCATATGTTTTGAAGAAGTCATTTTATCTTCTCTCATGAAAATCATTGAGTTGCTTGAAGTTTATGAATTGGAAATAATTTCAAATGAAATTCAAATATTTTGAACACCCCTTGTCATTTTTAAATTTTTTTTGGAAAAAGTCATGTCATCTTCTCTCCAGAGTTTTGTGGTGAAAAGAATTTGAATTCACGAAGATCATAAAATGCAAAATGAAAGTTTGGGAAAGTCCTTTTATTCCCTCTCATTTAACTTTCAAAAGTTTCAAATTCACTCACTTCCAGTCAATCAATCAAACAATCAATCAAAACTATCTATTTATTTATAACATTCCAAAATTTAGAATTTAGGGATGTTACAATCAATAATTTCATCCTTACTAGGCAATTCCTCATCACGGGGTTGTCTACGAAATTTAGAAAAATTAAACTCATGAGACATATCACCCAAACAAATAGTAAGAACATCCTTTTCGCAGTCTATCCTAGCATTAACAATATTTAAGAAGGGTCTACCAAATATGATGGGACAAAAGCTATGTTGTGGGGAACCAAGAACAAGAAAATCAGCAGGATATTTAACCTTCCCACACAAGACTTCAACATCTCTAACTATACCAATCGGTGAAATAGTATCTCTATTGGCAAGCTTAATGGTAACATCAATTTCTTCTATTTCAGCAGGTGCAATATCATGCATAATTTCTTTGTATAAGGAATGACGTATTGCACTAGCACTAGCACCCATATCACATAAGCCATGATGACAATGATCTCCTATTTTAACAGAAATAACAGGCATGCCTAGAACAGGTCTATGTTTATTTTTAGCATGAGGTCTAGCAATTCTAGCAGCTTCATTGCAGAAGTAAATAACATGCCCATCAATATTATCGGCCAAGAGATCTTTTACCATTGCAATATTAGGTTCAACTTTAACTTGCTCAGGGGTTTTATGTGTCCTAATATTACTTTTGTTGACTACAGTTGGAGATTTAGCATGATCCGTTATTCTAACAGGGAAAGGTGGTTTCTCAACATAAGCAGTAGGAACAATAGGATCATTGTAAGTGATAGTATTTTCTTCAACTTTAATAGGTGCAACTACTTTTACTTCAATGGGAAGGTTATATTTAAACCACTTCTCCTTAGGGAGATCAACATGAGTAGCAAAGGATTCACATAAAGAAGCTACTACCTCAGAGTAAAGTCTATATTTA
The DNA here is from genome assembly GCA_021605205.1 of Aegilops longissima. Lineage (NCBI taxonomy): Eukaryota > Viridiplantae > Streptophyta > Magnoliopsida > Poales > Poaceae > Aegilops > Aegilops longissima. The sequence goes on from CM038678.1 coordinate 132,994,865, forward strand.
GTGCTAAATTCGCGGAAAGCATCGGTATCCATAAAAGATTTTCACTACTGGAATCAGCTTCTTTGCCGTCCGCCATGGCGGACGGCAAAGGCAGGGATCATGGACGACAACGTTCTTTGCCGTCCTCCAGCAGACGGCAAACTATCTGTCTGAACAAGTGCCAGCAAAGGCCTTCGTTGCCGTCCGCTTCCTGGAAACGGACGACAAAGGATTGTGCCGTCCGCCGCTGGTGGCCAGCAGACGACAAAGATCATGGACGACAGTGAGGTGGGATGAGATCCGTTAGGGGTTAACGGCGTGCTTTGCCATCAGCCAGCGGACAGCAAAGAGGCTAAGGTCTTTGCCATCCGTTGGCAGAGGGCAAAGTGCTCAAACATGCCAGTCCCAGGAAGCACAGGTAGCTGCCATGTGGCACGTTTGCCGTCAGCTAGCTGACGGCAAAGAGCCTGTACAACACTGTTTTTAATTTTCATTCATTCCATTTGACAGCAATTCACAGATATACACCGCAATTCACATATATACACAACAAGCATATCCAACACACAAGTTTCATCATATATACATACATAACCAACACCGTTATCCATCCATCCATATAACAAGTTCCAACCATGCAAGTTCATTGATACAAAATAAAAGCACAAATGGAAAATAAGCACTCCATCCATGCAAGCTTCCTTGAATTAAATCAAATCTGCAAAATGATAAACAAGATGTTAGAAAAAGAAGAAGAAAATGAAGAAGAAGAAGAAGAATAAGAATAAGACTATAAGAAGTAAGCATACTTAAGTAAAATGGAGCTAACCTAGAAGAAGAAGAAGAAGAAGAAGAAGACTAGAAGAATAAGAAGAAGAAGAAGAAGAAGAAGAAGAAGAAGAAGAAGAAGAAGAAGAAGAAGAAGAAGATGACGACTATAATTAAGATTATTATGAAAACTTGGTCATTTTGTGCTAACATAAGTAATTTTGGAGTTAACCTATAGGAAACTAAGCATATTAGAGATAACTTAGCATATTAGAGCCAACTTAGGTAAAATGGAGCCAACCTAGCTAATTATGCCATCTTTGAGTGAACTAAGCATATTAGAGCTAACTTATAGCTAACTTATGTCATTTTGGAGAAGAAGAAGAAGACTATAAACTTATTATGTAAACTTGGTCATTTTGTGCTAACATAAGTAATTTTGGAGCTAACCTATAGGAAACTAAGCATAGTAGAGATAACTTAGCATATTAGAGCTAACATATGTAACTAAGCATATTAGAGCTAACATAGGTAACTAAGCATATTAGAGCTAACTATATATAGATCATTTTGGAGATCTCACATACCTGACATAGTTCAGTTCTCATTATTCTTCTCCTTGTCCTTCCTCATTTGATCGCCAAGAGCGGCGGGCGGTGGAGGCGAGGGATGTAGTCTTCTACCACAATTGGCGTGGTCATGTCGCCCACTGTGGGATCGCCGGTGTCGGTGTTCAGGAACAGGGTACCCAGACTTGCTCGCCTGCGGCCTGCGGGCGTGGCTCAAGGTGGCCCAAGACGGCCCATCTTCATCAGCAAGAAGCTCAAGACCCTCGCGAGGGGCCAAGCCTCGCGGGGTGGATGACAGCTCAAGACCCTCGCGAGGGGCCAAGCCTCGCGGGGCGGATGACAGGGAGCTTCCTCGAGCACGGCCTCGTCAGGCTGGCTCGCGAGGAGGCGGAGAGATCAAGGCGGGGTACCTCACGAGGTGCCCATGACGCAAGCCATGACGACCAAGGGCGCCAGGTTGGCGCCAGCCCGCGCAGTGTCTTCATTTCCTCTTTGGTGCAAAGGGGGCAAGCGCAGGCGAGAGCATCAAGCAAAGGCACCCGTTTCGGTGCAACAAGACCAAGACCGTCGCAACGGCTGGAAGGAAGTCATCGTGGAGCCCTAGCCGGCATCACCACCAGAGCCTTTGACAGGCGAGGACCAACTTTAGTCAGGATAATTGTACTAGATGTTCCCCTTCAAAATGGCCAATTGTTGGCGCCCTTCCCGCTCAATATTTGGGAAGAGGCCCAGGGCCTCTGCCTATAAATAGGACTAGCCACCCACAGGGTAGAGGCATCTTGGAGAGAGATCGAGACATCTCGCCTCATCTTAGCTTGATCCAATCCGATCGAGAGAGCCTAGCCACAAGAACACCTCACCCTCACGAGGTTGTTCTTCCTTGTACTGTTCATCATCAGCCCAAGAGGCAATTCACCACACCACACACTGGAGTAGGGTGTTACACCACAATGGTGGCCCGAACCAGTATAAACTCTGTGTCTCTTGTGTTGTTCCTTTGATAGCTTAGATCCTAGTGAGGCGGTGAGGTGCAGGTAGGTAGGGGGAGAGATCTCCGCGCGCACCCAGAGTTCGAACCTAGAGGGTCTGCCGGAACCCAAAATCCGACATTTGGCGCGCCAGGTAGGGGTGCGCCGGAGTTTTCCCTTCCGCCGACCCGCTCTCCGCCGACATCGCGACTCGCCCTACGATGAGCAGCGCACCGCCCGCTCCGGCCGCCGGCGCCAGCGCGGGGGCCAGGGGGCTCCAAGCCTTGGCCCCAGCCTTGCGACAGGTGCGGTGGCCGAACAAGTTCAAGCCGGAGATGCCACCATCTTACAAAGGCACGACTGATCCACTGGCCTTCCTGCTGGCATACGAGGAGGCCGTCCCCGAAGCAGGAGGCGACGATAGGGTCATGGCTAACTGGCTTCCCATGTCCCTCACCGGCGCCCCGCACATGTGGCTGCTCCACCTGCCAGCGGCTTCCGTGGCCTCTTGGGAGGAGTTGCGCAACCACTTCCTCGCCCAGCACGCTGCGCCGGCACCCCCGGTCGTCGCAGCTCTCCTGGGCGGCTCGCAGGCGCCACCTTCAGACCGCCTCATCAAGCCGTTCGCACGCCAGATCGTCGCTGCCTCTGCGCGGCATGGAGCTCCTCCGGGTCGGCCGGCGCCCAGGGCCTATCTGGCCTTCAGCTCGGAGGATCACCCTCCAACCCAGCCTGCTCGGGCGCGCTCCCAATGCTGTGCACCCCCACCATCTGCCAGGTGGCCGTCACCAGGACTCTCATCGACGGCGGCGCGGGCCTCAGCGTGCTCTTGGTTGAAACCTTCAGCCTCCTCCACATACCGCCGGAGCGGCTTCAGCCCAGCAGGCCCATCTTGGGCGTCGGGGGCGGTTCATCCAGCTCCCTGGGGTAGATCCGTCTCTCGGTAACCTTCGGCACCTACGACAACTTCCGCACGGAGCTGATTGACTTCGACATCGCCCCCATCGGCCTCCCGTACAACGCCATCCTCGGCTACCCAGCGCTAGCCAGATTCATGGCCGCGACTCACCCAGCGTACAACCTCATGAAGATGCCCGGGAGCAACGGCGTCCTCACCGTGTCCGGAGACACCGGGGATGCGTTTCAAGTACTCAAGCTCGCCTTCAAGACTGCGGCGGCAGCCCAGCCCGCCGGCTCAGACGCCCCTGAGCCCAAGGGGCTGCGCCGGCCAAGAAGAAACAGTTGTTCACCCAGGACAAGGCAGAAACCAAGCAGATACTGGCCGACGAGGACGGATCCACTAGCGCCACCTTCACCATAGGCGCCAACCTCGAACCCGAGCGGGAGGAGGCCCCGTCAAGTTCTGCTTGCGAACAAGAAGGTGTTCGCATGGGAGCCTGATCACCAAGGGGATCCCTAGAGGCGAATCGAGCATCACCTCAACGTGTGCCCCAACGTCGCCCGTGAAGCGAAAGCGAGACGGAAGTCCACCAAAAGCAGGCTTTCATCGTCCAAGAGACCCGCAAACTGAAAGCTGCAGGGGTCATTCGCGAGGTCCGATACCCAGATTGGTTGGCTAACCCGGTTGTTGTGCCAAAGAAAGGGGGAAGGAACACATGTGTGTAGTCTTCACCAACCTCAACAAAGCCTGCCCGCAGGATCCATTTCCGCTCCCCCGTATCGATCAGATCATCGATTCCACCGCCGAGTGCGACCTGTTATGCTTTCTGGATGCCTTCTCTGGCTATCACCAGATCAAGATGGCGGTAGAAGACGTGGAAAAGACAGCCTTCTTGACCCCGTGTGGAGTGTACTGCTACACATGCATGCCGTTTGGGCTGCGCAACGCAGGAGCGACCTTTCAGCGGCTGATGCACAACACCTTGGGCCCGCAGCTCGGGAAGAATGTTGAGGCTTACGTCGATGACATTGTGGTGAAGTCTCGTGAGGCCAAAACCCTGATACAAGACCTGGAGGAAACCTTCACGAGCCTCAACGCAGTGAACCTGCGGCTCAACCCGGAGAATTGTGTGTTTGGGGTCCCCTCGGGCAAGCTCTTGGGCTTCCTTGTGTCCCACCGAGGCATCGAGGCTAACCCAGAAAAGGTCAAGGCGGTCGAGGACATGAGCCCGCCAAAGACCCTCAGAGAAATGCAGAAGCTCACTGGGCGCGTGACCGCACTAGGATGCTTCATCTCCAAGTTGGGGGAGCGAGAGCTGCCTTTCTTCCAGCTGATGAAGAAAAAGGGGCCCTTTGAGTGGACTGAAGAGGCCGACAAGGCGTTCCAAGATCTCAAGAGGTACCTAACCAGCCCTCCGGTAATGGTGGCCCCGTGCCCTCAAGAACCCCTGGTGCTCTACCTTGCAGCCACTCCCTACTCCGCCAGCGCAGCCATGGTGGCGGTTAGGGAGGAGCGTCGGACCAAAGCCGCGGCAGCTGCCCGGGTCAAGGCGAAGCAGGATCAAGGAAGACTCATAGAGACCACTACCACATCCGAGAAGGATCAACCGCCGCGGGGCAACGCACTCGGGACAAAAGAGACCCCTCCCCCTGGCGGCCAGCCGCTGGAGGCTCCACTGTCTCAGGAGGCGCCACGGTCTCCGGAGGGTGCCATTGACACCAGTACTCCCAACCTCGTTGAACACCATGTGTGCTTCATCGGACAAGGTGTTGCGGGGCGCGAGGGCGCTGCACCCCATGCCTCGTAAACTCCTCCTCGCTATTGGTGGCCTCGTGCAAGCTGCGGCATTATTTCCAGGGCCACCCCATCAAGGTTGTCTCAGCATACCCCTTGGAAAGGGTGCTCAGGAGCCCCAACTCAGCTGGAAGAGTCGCTGAGTGGAACATCGAACTGCAAGCATTTCAGCTCGAATTCAGCACAACCAGAGTCATCAAGGGGGCTGCATTGGCGGATTTCATGGCAGAATAGACGGAGGCGCCGGGCCCCAAGGTTGATGAGGATCGATCCCTCTCCCCGGGAAGCGAGGCGCCGGACGGTTGGGTCATGTACTTCGACGGGGCGTTCTCCAGGCACGGCGCGGGGGCTGGAGCGGTGCTTATATCTCCTACTCAAGACAAGCTCTACTACGCCGTGCAGCTCTGTTTCCAGCATGGAGAAAAGGTCTCCAACAACATAGCAGAATATGAAGGCCTGATAGCAGGCCTGAAGGCCGCAGCCGCCCTAGGAGTGAAGCGCCTTACCATCAAGGGTGATTCACAACTCCTCGTCAACTTCTCCAACAAGGTATACAAGACGAGGGATGAGCACATGGAAGCCTACCTCGCAGAGGTCCGCAGGATGGAGAAGCAGTTCTGGGGGCTGGAGTTGCAGCATGTGCCCCGTGGCACCAATCAAGAGGCCGACGACATCGCCAAACGGGCATCCAGGCGGCTACCTCAGGAGCCTGGCATCTTCGAAGAGCGACTCTTCAAGCCCTCGGCCACGCCATCGCTGTCAAGCACGGTGCAGCCTCAGGAGGAGCTCCCCCGGCCACCAGCCTCAGGAGCCCCGGTCTGTGGCCCGGCCTTAGGAGCGCGCCTGCTCTTGACGCTGGAACCTCAGGAGGGGTGTTGGATCACAGAGCTTCGGAGCTACCTGACGCAAGGGACCTTGCCGGAGAAGGAGGAGGAAGCGGAGCGTGTGGCGCGGCAAGCCACAACATACTGCATTAGGGATGGAGAGCTCTACCGGAAGCGACCAAATGATGTGTCCCTATGCTGCATCTCCAGGGAGCAAGGGAAGGAACTACTGGCAAATATACACGGTCGAGACTGTGGGCATTCATTAATAATCGCGGACCCTGGTTGGCAAGGCGTTCCGTAGCGGGTTCTATTGGCCCACTGCGCTCAATGACGCCGTCGAACTGGTGAAGGCTTGCGTGGCCTACCAATTCCATGCCAAGCAGATCCATCAGCCGGCGGGAGGTCTGGAAACTATACCCCTCTCGTGGCTATTCGCAGTCTGGGGGCTGGATATCCTGGGCGCGTTTCCTCGGGCGCCAGGGGGCTATCGCTACCTCTACGTCGCCGTGGACAAGTTCACCAAGTGGGCTGAAGTGGAAGCCGTCCGCACCATCCCCGCAAGTTCTGCGGTCAAGTTCATCAAGGGCATCGTGAGCCGGTTCGGGGTGCCGAACCGCATCATCACCGACAACGGTTCGCAGTTCACCAGTAACCTCTTCAAAACATATTGTGCTAACCTTGGGACGCAGATATGCTACGCCTCGGTAGCACACCCGCGGAGCAACGGTCAGGCCGAGCGGGCCAATGCAGAGGTCCTGAGGGGCCTCAAAACCACGACATTCAAGAAGAAGCTGGAGGCCTGCGGCAGAGGCTGGTACGATGAGCTTCAGTCCGTATTGTGGTCCATCCGCACAACCGCGACAAAGCCGACTGGCGAGACCCTGTTCTTCCTGGTCTATGGAGTTGAAGCAGTCCTCCCTCACGAGGTCGACGCGTCGTTCCGCACGGGTCTGGCGCTCGACGAGGCGCAGCAGGGCGCCATGCGGGGACGGACCTCGGCCGGGGAGGAGCATCATCGGGAAGCAGCGCACGAGCGGCAAGATACCAACAAGCGCTGCGACGATACCATCGCCGCAACATCCGCCCGGGACTCTCGAGGTAGGGGACCTCGTGCTCAAAGGGTTCTCTCCGTGGAAGGACTGCATAAGCTATCTCCCATGTGGGAGGGGCCGTTCAAGGTTGTTCATGTTTCCAGCCCGGCTCCGCGCTTAGAGACTCGGAGGGGTGCCCGTCCCGAACGCGTGGAACATCCAAAGACTCGAGGTTTTACCCTAAAAGGCCCAAAGCACGTGAAGAAGGCGAATGCCTGTGAAGCGCTGCGTTTTGGAAAAAGGCCCAGAGCCTGTGAAGAAGGCGAATGCCTGTGAAGCTGATGCGTTTTGAAAAAGGCCCAGAGCCTGTGAAGAAGGCGAATGCCTGTGAAGCTGATGCGTTTTGAAAAAGGCCCAGAGCCTGTGAAGAAGGCGAATGCCTGTGAAGCTGATGCGTTTTGAAAAAGGCCCAGAGCCTGTGAAGAAGGCGAATGCCTATGGAGCTATTGCATTTTGGAAAAGGCCCGGTGCCTGTGAAGAAGGCAAACGCCTGTGAAGTTTATCTTTCTGAGAAAGGCCCGGATCCTGTGAAGAAGGCCAATGCATGTGAAGCTCGCCGCCCGTGACACTCTCACGTAATAATGAGTTGGGGCTGTACACGCCCCGGAGTCTCAGGAGCGCCGGCCTCAGGCCCTGGGGCTCCCTCCCACGCCCAGTGGCAGCACTTAGCTCCGCGCTGGTGAGAAGACGTCGAAGACTAGATTAGGTGCCGGACGCGGCTTTTCTCGTTTGCTTTCTGCAGTTGGCTTGTTCATTCCCATTTGAAGTTTTATTGAAGTTATTGTCGTCTTTGGCTTGTGACTCTTTGCCTTTTCGCTCTCCTGCCTCGATTTCTCTCGCGCGAGTCTCGCGGGGGAGCAGCGTAGGCACCCTCGCGAGTGTTTTCTGCCCTTACCGTTTGAGGCTTCCCTACCCGGGTCCACTACAGGAGCACCCCTCCAGGCCGTGCCCCACAGGCACCGCGACACGAACACAGGACCTGGGTCGGTCGCCTCCACAGCTGAGGCCGGGAGCTACCTCTCCAGACTAACCTTTGCATGACATGAAGCGTACGACGAGGCCTCGGCCTCGGGAAGCAAAGGCCACGACAGCCCCCCCCCCCCCCCCCGAGCTAAGTAATTTCTACGCGCAGGCGTGTGGCACAAAGGCATAATACCAAAATAGCGAAAACAGTACGATAATTAACAGCAATAGTCCAAGCACGCCCCCGTGGGGCCCTACACTACTGTCTCCTTGCGCAGGAAAAGGAAAAAGAACAAAACAGGCATGACTCGCCCGACACCAAATCGCGGCGAGAGCTCGGACTGCCTCCGGAGATCAGGCGGACTCCCTCTCGCGCTTCACCGAGGCGCGACGGCGGGCAGACCTGCTACCTCCCTCCAGGCGAACACGGCGGCGCGGGGGCTGGTCGCGGCCACCGCTGGAGGAGCCGCTGTCCGAAGAAGAGACGCCAAAGCTCGACGAACCCCGGGCGCCGCCAATCACGCGCGCGCTACCATCTTCATCGTTGCCGGGGCTAGGCTGACGGCCGCGGTCGTCGTCCTCGGGGTAGCACCCAGCGTGGCGACCATCTTCCCCGAACACCCTCACGTAGAGGGTGGCATCGCCGTCAAACTTGAAGTGCAGGGTGCACCGCCGGCTCAGACCACGCGCGCGGGCAAACGTTTGCCAGCCGCGGGTGATGAAGTCATATACCTAGGGTAGTGTCATGGACCTGTCCAAGACACCCTCCCCAAGGACATCTCTAGAAGAAACTACCTTTCAGTCGACTTGGAAGAGTTCCACCCGACCAACTGGAAGACACTCGACCATGAAGCCAACCACTCGACCACCAGGAGATCCAAAGCCAGTCTGCACATAAACGGTCGGTCATTAAGTAGCTTTTATGGTCATCATAGCACTTTATGTGGGTGTTACCAGTAACCCCCTATCTCAATGTACCTTTAACCCTGCATAACTGAGGGCCGCAGGGGTCTGGCGAACTCTATATAAGCCACCGCCCTCCTCAGTGTCAAGGGTTCGCACCTCTGTAACTCATACGCACATAATACAGTCGACCGCCTCCGGGCTCCGAGACGTAGGGTTGTTACTTCCTCCGAGAAGGGCCTGAACTCGTAAACATCTTGCATATACAACTACTCCATAGCTAGGATCTTGCCTCTCCATACCTACTCCCATTCTACTGTCAGGCTTAGAACCACGACAGTTGGCGCCCACCGTGGGGCAGGTGTCTTAGCGACTTGTTGAAGAAGTTGCATTTTTTCCGATCCCATTCATCATGGTTTCAGGCGGACTTTTGGTTGAGGGCCGCGAGATCTGTCTCGACGCGCTCACGTTCATCGCCGACGACTCCGCTTGGTTGCAGGAGGCTCCACTCGACGTTGACGCACTCCCGTCCATGGGGCGACGCACTTTCGCGCGTGCGTCCGCGGCGTCCTCCTGCGGCAGCCGTCGAACCAGTATCAGTCGGCTCTTGTGCCGTCCTCCTTCCTGGTCTCGTGCCGGCGCAAGCGCTCCGGTCGATCGAGGCTTCAGCGGTGGGTGAGGCACGCGGTGGCCCGCCAGTCGGCCACTCCCCAAGTCGCGGCAATCGAGCGCGACGAATCTCTCTACAGCCTGTTCAATCTGTCGACTGGCTCCGCAGAGACTGCATCCGAGTGCGACAGCAGCGATCCAGCGGTGGAGGTTCTGATGGTCGACGGACCACGCAGTCCTCCTAGTTTCCCCCGCACCGATGGAGGCGTTGGCGGAGGCGAGCCGGCTCAGGCTCACGAAGAGTACCAACTCGAGCCCCTCACTTCGCTACAGAGGGAGGAGCTCCGCCGCCAGAACATGGATGCGCTTCACACTCCTATCGTTGGAGAAACCCCCGAGGCCCGCGCCTTAGAAGATGCGCGTTTGGCCAACTTGGCTGAGCGCACTCGACTGGAAAATCTCCAGCGAGTGCTCGACGAACGAGCGCAACAACGGGTCCCGTCGTCCAGTCGACGTCAACTCTTTCCACAACCGACTCAGGTATACCAAACTCCCATTCAGAATCTAGCAGCTGCAGCCCGTATAGCAGAGTCCATTCAGCCTTCCCAGTCGGAGGCTGGCAGGGGCTTACTCCAGATCAGAGATTTGCTCCGGGCAGCAGGAGATCAAAATTCAGCAGTATCGCGAGTCGCGAACAGATTCACAGCAGATCCGTCGCTGCGAATACAGTCCAGTCGGCACATAGCCCAAGATCGCCCCCGAGGCGTGAGGGACATGGAGGCCGGCATGATAAGTATGAGGACCGATTCGATCGTGATGATCGACGTCGAGTGCCCACTCCTCCCCTAAGGGGTGGGTCATATGCGCCTCGGCAGCAAGATGACAGACGTCAGCACAGTGTTGGGCGAAGGATTCCAGTCGACCCCAGGGAACCAGGCTTTAATGCGAGATCCGTCATCGTTCAAGGTCTGGTCGACAGGAACAGAGCTAACCATGAAGGTCATGACAGAAATGCACCCATCAGCGGCAGAGTACACGTCTCGGGACCGGAGTGTTTTAGTAGAGCCATCAGAGCCGTGGTGATTCCTCCCAACTTCAGGTTGGCGACTGGAGTCAGTAAGTTCACTGGTGAGTCCAAGCTGGATACCTGGCTTGAGGACTACCGAGTGGCTGTCCAGATTGGCGGCGACAACGATGAAGTGGCCATGAAACACCTGCCTCTTATGTTAGAGGGATCGGCCAGAGCATGGCTGAATCAGTTACCACCCAGCAGCATTTACACTTGGGAAGATCTTGCCCGAGTGTTTGTCAGGACATTTGAAGGAACTTGCAAGCGACCAGCAGGGTTGACAGAGTTGCGATCGTGTGTGCGAAGTCGAATGAAACTCGAGGATTACATCCATAGATGGATCACTTTGCACCACACATGAGAGAATGTATCGATCATCGAGCGATCTGTGCCTTCAAGGAAGGAGTTAAAACAGAGAGTTGAGTCTGAAATTCGGTCGGACAGGAGACATGACCACGAGTCGAATGATGGAGATTTCCACCAAATGCGCCAATGGTGAAGAAGAGGATCGGCTCGAGTGGCAAGTACAAGTCAGCCGCTAATGAAACCGTGGAGGAACTCCATCGGAAATGAAGCGGAAGCCGAGCCACTGCTCTGGAGAAGCCTTGGCCGTGACTCGAGAAAGTTCAAGGGAAACCCAAGGGACCTTGGAACCCCAAGAAAGTGAAAGACCAAGATGGAAATGATGTGTTGGACTTGCCATGTCACATTCACACGAAGAAAGATGAAGAGGGTAAACTCATTTACCCAAAGCATACCACTCGACAGTGTCGGCTCTTGATTCAGCAGTTCCAGGGGAAGCAGCTCAAGGACAAGGAGAAGGAGTCGGACAAAGTTGAGGACAAGGAAGATAGTGACGGTGGATACCCCCAGGTCAATTCCACTCTGATGATTTTTGCTGACGTTGAAAGCAAAAGTCGATTGAAAGTTATCAACCGAGAAGTGAATATGGTCGCTCGGCGACACCCGATTACTGAAATGGTCGTGACCGCCATCACATTGACCGGTCGATCACCCGACACACAGCCACCCCAGGAGGCAAGCGTTGGTGGTCGACCCAGTCGTCGAAGGCACTCGACTAACTAAGGTTTTGATGGATGGTGGCAGTGGCCTGAACATTTTGTATGCAGAGACGTTGAAAGGGATGGGCATTCCGATGTCCAGACTCAGCACCAGCAACATGAGCTTCCATGGAGTCATTCTTGGAAAGAAGGCTGAGTCACTCGGCCAAATTGCTCTCGATGTGGTTTTTGGTGACTACAAGAATTTTCGTAAGGAAAAGTTGACCATTGAGGTCGTGGATTTCCAAAGTGCTTATCACGCTATCCTGGGGAGGCCGGCATATGCGCATTTCATGGCTCGACCATGTTATGTGTACCTCAAACTGAAGATGCCAGGTCCCAAAGGTGTGATCACTGTCACTGACAATCGGAAAAAAGCAAAAGAGTGTTTCCAGAAAGGCTCTAAGATCGTTGATGCTCAGATGGCAGTGGTCGAGCTGCAAGAGTACCAGAAAACTGCAGACCCGAGTGATTTGTTGCGAGCCAAGAAGCCCGCCACGGAGTCAGCATTTCAGTCGTCCGGGGAGACGAAACCGATTCATATTCATCCGACTGATCCCAATGCTGCTCTGACTCACATCTCAACAACACTCGACTCCAAATAGGAAGAAGCGCTCATCCAGTTCCTCCGTGAGAACTGGGACATCTTTGCATGGAAGGTTGCTGACATGCCGGGTGTTCCCAGGGGACTGGCTGAGCATCGTCTACGAGTCGACTCAAAAGTTAAACCTGTCAAAGAACATCTTCGACGGCCCGCCGTCCAAAAGAGAAAGGCCATCGGCGAGGAGGTGGCTCAGCTCTTAGCAGCAGAGTTTATCCGAGAGGTTCACCACTCTGAGTGGCTCACCAATGTTGTCATGGTCCCTAAGAAGGACAATTCACTGCGCATGTGCATCGACTTCAAACATATCAATCGGGCCTGCCCGAAAGATCATTTTCCTCTCCCCCGCATTGACCAAATAGTCGACTCGACTGCGGGATGTGAGCGGTTGTCTTTCTTAGACGCATATTCCGGGTACCATCAGATCCGGCTGTAAGGACCCGACGAGATCAAAACAGCTTTCATCACTCCATTCGGGTGATTCTGTTAGGTCACCATGCCATTCAGCCTCAAGAATGCCAGAGTCACGTTCATGAGGATGATTCAGAAGTGTTTACTCACTCATATCAGTCGGGATGTGGAAGCATACATGGATGACATTGTGGTCAAGTCATGGAAAGGTTCCGACCTGTTGACTGACCTTGCTGAAACATTTGCCAATCTCAGGAGGTATGATATCAAGCTTAATCCATCAAAGTGCACATTCGGAGTTCCTGGCGGAAAGTTACTCGGTTTTCTCGTTTCTGAACGAGGAATCAACGCTAACCCAGAAAAAGTTGGCACTATACTCCGAATGAAACGCCCTGTGCATGTGCACGATGTCCAGAAGCTTACTGGATGCTTGGCCGCTTTAAGTTGATTCATCTTTCGCCTCGGTGAAAAGGCATTGCCTCTTTACCGACTGATGAAGAAGTCAAACAAGTTCGAGTGGACTCCTGAAGCTGATGCAGCGTTTGCGAGCTCAAAGCTCGCTCTCCACCAACCGGTGCTTGCTGCCCCAATCAGCAAGGAGCCGTTGCTGCTTTACATTGCAGCCACAGGACAAGTCGTCGATCACAAGACTTATGGTCGAGGGAATAGGAAGGAAAGGCCTTCAAAGTTCAGCGCCCGAAGATATTATCTTTACGAAGTATTAACCCGTCAAAGCAAAGATACCCTCATTATCGAAAGCTTGTGTATGGGATTTATATGACCGCGAAGAAGGTTGCTCATTACTTCTCGATCATTCCATTACAGTCGTTAGCGGCGCCCATTATCGAGATTTTGCACAACAGAGCATGAATGGTCGAGTGGCGAAATGGGCGATTGAACTTCTTCCCTTGATATCAAGTTTGAGGCAAAGAAAGCCATCAAGTCCCAAGCAATAGCAGATTTCATCGCCGAGTGGATTGAACAACAGCCACCGACACAAGTTCACTCGAACCTTTGGACTATGTTCTTTGATGGTTCCAAGATGCTGAATGGTTTCGGTCTGGGGTAGTATTGGTTTCCCCGAGGAGATAAGCTCAGATATGTGCTCCAGATTCACTTTGATTCTTCCAACAATGAAGAAGAATCTGAAGCACTGTTGTATGGGTTATGATGGCCATTTCACTCGGCGTCCGTCGCCTCATGGTTTATGGAGACTCAGATCTAGTGGTTAATCGGTGATGAAGGAGTGGGGCGTCAAGTCCAGCCATGACTGGTTCTTGTAATGCAAAGAGGAAGCTAGAGAAGAAGTTTGAGGGTTAGAGCTCCATCATATACCCCGATGAAAAATCAAGCTGCTTGATGATTTGGCGAAAATAGGGTCCAAGAGGAAGCCATTCCCGGTGATGTGTTTTGGAGCACATCCGCACACCGTCGATTCAAGAGGATCCTTTCACTGAAGAAGCTCCACAGCCAAAAAGTGCCACTGATCCGACTGAAGTTGAGGTCCCGCGGTGGTCGACCTGATCATGGAAGTCGTGGTCATCACTCCCGACTAGACAGTACCGTACATCGCGTATATTCTGGAGGAAAGAGCTCCGGAGAACGAAGAAGAGGCTCGACAGATCGTCCGCCGATCCAAGGCCTTTACTGTGATCAAGGGACAGTTATTCAGAGAAAGCGTGGTCGAGTCGGCCGAAATGCATAACGCCGTAAGAAGGTCGATAATTCTTGATGATATCCACTGGGGACTGTGGTCACCATGCGTCCTCTCGGACCATCGTGGCTAAAGCATACCGAGCGGGATTTTACTGGCCAAAAGCAAATGAAATGGCAAATGAAATAGTCGACAAGTGTGAAGGATGTCAGTTCTACTCCAATATGTCACACAAACCCGCCTCAACATTGAAGACCATTCCCCTCGTCTGGCCTTTCACTGTTTGGGGGTTGGATATGATTGGACCATCGAGAACTGGCAGGAACGGTTTCACTCATTTGCTTGTGGCAGTCGACAAGTTTATGAAGTGGATCGAAGCTAAACCTATCAAGAACCTTGATGCGTGCACTGCTATCAGCTACATCAGAGAGTTGATATTCAGATATGGAGTTCCGCACAGCATCATCACTGACAATGGGTCAAACTTCGATTCCGACAAGTTCAAAGCCTTTTGCGCCTCTCAGGGCACGTGAGTCGACTATGCTTCAGCTTGCTCACCCCGGTCGAATGGACAAGCGAGCGAGCAAATGGTCTAATTCTCAAAGGATCAAACCTCGATCGATGCGTGATCTCAAGCATGCAGCAGAGCGTGGGTCGATTTACGAACTTCCGTCGGTTCTTTGGGGATTGAGGACCACTCCTAATCGGTCGACTAGGAGAACTCCATTCTTTATGGTCTATGGAGCTGAAGCAGTTCTCGCCGAGTGACCTGCTTCACAATGCGCCCGAGTCGAACTCTACTCACGAAGCAAGCGGAGCAAGCCCGCAAGATGCATTCGACCTCCTTGAAGAGGATAGAGAGATGGCCCTGATCCGCTCGACCATCTATAAGCAGGACTTGCGTCGATTCCATGCTAGAAATGTGAAGAGCCGAGCCTTTCAAGAAGGGGACTTGGTCCTCCGAGTGGATCAACAGAAACTACACAAGCTCGCTCCCACTTGGGAAGGTCCCTTCATCGTCACCAGGGTTCTCCACAATGGAGCTTATCATCTCTACAACATCGAACGCCAGATTGATGAGCCTCGAGCCTGGAATGCGGAGCTGCTCCGCCCCTTTTACACTTAAGAACTCACTCGGGTGAGATGTAATAAAAGTACCTCTGTAGTTTGCTTATCAAAGACAAGAATGTTATAATTCTCCCAGTGATTGTTATTACTTTTCGTTTACATAAGAAATTTCCCCCAGTGGGTGGCTTAGCCGCGAACCCGTTTTGCCTAAGTTTGTAAAAAAAATCCCTGCCGAGTGGAGAGCCAGCCTCCCACTCTGGGCTTAGCTGCGAATCTGTTTCGCCTAAGTATCTAAAAATCCCTGCCGAGTGGAGAGCCAGCCTCCCACTCGGGGGCTTAGCTGCGAATCCGTTTCGCCTAAGTATCTGAAAATCCTACCGAGTGGCGAGCCAGCCTCCCACTCGGGGGCTTAGCTGCAGTCAAGTACTCGCCGAAGTTTGAAAATCCTACCGAGTGGCGAGCCAGCCTCCCACTCAGGGGCTCAGCTGCAGTACAAGTACTCGCCTAAGTTTGAAAATCCTACCGAGTGGCGAGCCAGCCTCCCACTCGGGGGCTTAGCTGCAGTCCAGTGCTCGCCTAAGTTTGAAAATCCTACCGAGTGAGGAGCCAGCCTCCCACTCGGGGGCTTAGCTGCAGTCCAAGTACCCGCCTAAGTATTTAATACAATATGTGCTTTGCAAGGACGACAAGGTACAGATCGACTGTTGCCTTTCCCTTCAGAGTTACGACACAAAATCTTCCCCGGAGGCTTAGCTGCAGTCCAGTACTTGCCTAAGTTTGAAAAATCCTACCGAGTGGAGAGAAAACCTCCCACTCGGGGGCTTAGCTGCAGTCCAAGATAGCCTAAGTTTTAAAAACCCTACAGTGGAGAGCAAACCTCCCACTCGGGGGCTTAGCTGCAGTCCAAGTACTCGCCTAAGTTTTTAAAACCCTACCGAGTGGAGAGCAAACCTCCCACTCGGGGGCTTAGCTGTAGTCCAAGTACTCGCCTAAGTATCCGAAAATCCTACCGAGTGGAGAGCAAACCTCCCACTCGGAGGTTTAGCTGCAGTCCAGTGCTCGCCTAAGTTTTAAAAACCCTACCGAGTGGAGAGCAAACCTCCCACTTGGGGGCTTAGATGCAGTCCAAGTACTCGCCTAAGTATCCGAAAATCCTACCGAGTGGAGAGCGATCCTCCCACTCGGGGGCTTATCTGCAGTCCAGTACTCGCCTAAGTACAAAATTCTTCCCGATCCGCAAGGACGACGAGGTGCAGGTCGACTGTTACCTTCTCCTTCGGAGCTGCGCCACAAGTACAACGTCTGCTCCCTCCCGATCCGCAAGGACGATGAGGTTCAGGTCTACTGTTACCTTCTCCTGCGCCTGCAAGTACAAAGAAGTGTAGGTCGACTGGATTTTCCACCTCAGAGCAGCATCTCAAACATTGAAGCATAATCCGAGTGAAGAACAAAGTTTACTCGAAGGCAAACAAAAGCATATTTCGACGATGAGTAAAGTTCGGATAACATCCTAAGGATGCAGAAGTACCCAGGCCTCAAGCCTGTTAAAGTTTATTGGTTACAGGATCAATCGGCATTCCGAGGCAAATTTAAGACGAATCATAGAAGTTTTTTACTCCTCAGGTGGAGGACTGGAAGGCGCGAAGAACTGGTCCAGGTCGATCCCATCAGCGATTCGGGTGGCAGCACCAATGAAAGTCTCCATGAAAGATCGGAAGTCGTACTTCTTGGTATTGGCAACTTTGATGGATGCCAAACTTTCCTCTCGCCCCTCCTTGCAGTTAACGCGGACCAGGGACAGAGCGACGTCAGCACCACATCTGGCAGAAGACTTCTTCCATTCCTGCACTCGACTTGGGCGCTATTCACCGAGTCATTAAAGACTCAAGGTCATTTTGAAGTGTTTCGCCTGGCCAGAGTGTTGAGTCGATCCGCGATACCGCGACCTTCAGTCGAGCGAGGTAGTCCACCACAGTAGCAACACGAGACTCCAGTCGGAGCACATTCATGGCAGCTTCATCCTTCACGGAGGAGTTAATGGGGTCCAGACTTGTCTCCACTCGACTAGTCTCTTCCTCGAAGTTCTGTCGGAATTCTGCAAACACAACTCGAGTTCAAGCTAATGGTTCTATGATAAGTCGGTGATAACAAGTCAGTCGGATAAGAGGAATTACATTCAAGCATGAGGAATAGCTTCTTGGCGAGCCCTCCCAGATAAGCCTCTAGATCATTCCTCTTCCCCGCCAGTTCGCCAGCCTTGTCGCTCAGAGCTATCTTGTCGTTTTTCAGTCGGCTAACCTCCTTGTTGGCCGCGTCGTGAGCAGCTTTCAGATTGGCATTCTCCTCTTCAAGTTTTCCGACTGAAGACAACTTCTCTTCCGTGAGCTTTGTTTTGTTCAAAGCCGTCTGCTGCGCCTCGGCAAGGTCATGATCCTTCTTCTTCAGAGCCTCCTCCATTTTGTCCGCAAAATGACGGTGGAGGTCGAGAATCGGAAGGACGTAAAAAATAAAAACAGTCGTCAAGATCTCACCAGCCATACCTTTTGCTTCGTCTCTCGCCTTTTGCAAGTTCTCCTGTGCAAGCTTCAAGTCAAGGTTGAGCTGGATCTGTTTGTTCTCCAATTCAATGTATCAAGCCACAAGCTCGCAAGATTTACGCAAAGAATCAATCGACGACGCCACGATAGGTTACTTCCGAGTGACTAAGAAAAATCATTGCGTTTCTAAGACTACAGCCGAATCAAAATATTCGACAGTAGTCTCGGGGACTACACCCAAGGTGCACTTAGCGTGCCCCCACCGGGTCCTACTTCACGATTCGATCAACGACGAAAGAGACAAAAAAAGGAGTTCTTCAGACTACGGTCGACTGCCAGCAGTCCACCATAGTCTCGGGGACTACACCCAATGGGTGCACTCAGCGTGCCCCCACCGGTTTCAAGATTTCATTCGACATGGTCCGACCAGACTGAGTGAAGAAGTTATCAAAGAGATACAAAGTATAAAGACTACGGTCGACTGCCAGCAGTCCACCATAGTCTCGGGGACTACACCCAGTGGGTGCACTCAGCGTGCCCCCACCAGTCCGAAAATTTAGTCGACACACCCAATGGGTGTACAGATACGAGGATCTTCAGAAAGAAGAGTTTTTCAGGTAGCATATCCTAACAGAACAAGTGGTGATCAATTAACCTGGACGTTGCTCTGAAGAGCTGAGCTAGCATCATAGGCCGCTTGGCTGGCTTCTCGGACCACCTTCATCTGCTCCATCATGAGCCCCGCTTGGCGTATAGCCTCCTTAGCAGCACCCACTTGATCCTCCGGGACGTGGTGCGTGGCGAAAAGGGAGGGCAGATCAGCAGTCGACGTTGAAGGCCGGATACTCGTCAGCGGCACAGTGAAAGACACAGGAGTCCGAGTGGTGTTGCCACCCTCATGAACCAGCGCCTTAGGCATCGATGCAACCTGAGCAGTCCTGCCGGCAGGTGCCTTCTTAGTCCTCGTCCGCCTCAACGGCGCCTCATCATCATCATCAGGGAGATCAATGACATGAGGAGGGAATACAGGAAAGATTCAAAGTTAAAAACGGAAATCCAATCGACCAAAAGCAAAATTATAGCGATCATACCAAGGTTAGAGGTAACAGATCTTCCATCTCCTGGTCTTCGCTCGATCGAGGTCTCGAGATGGCAGCGCTCAAGACTTCGTAAATCAGTTGATCACCAACAAGTCGACCAAAAGTATGTTCGCATGAACAAAAAAGCTCAAGTTCTGCTGTACCCGGAAATAGTGGGGATAGCCATCTTCATCTTGGGCAAAACCTTTGTCGGCTTCGACGGTGTCGCTCGGGGTTGCTTTGGCGCTTTTTCAGTCGGCGCCGGAGAGGTCGTCCGAGGACGTTTCGTCGACTACCCGACAGGCGCGATAGCCTTGCGGCGCTCGACCGCAGGGTCATGGGTGAGCTTGGACCGCCTTTCCATGCGAGGAGGGTCGATTTCTTCCTCCTCTTCCTCCTCTTCCTCCTCCTCCTCTTCGTCGGAGTTGTCGTCATCTTCGTCTCCCCCACCATCAGACTGCCATTCCTCCTGGCTTTCACCTCCGCTCCCTTCCTCCTCCTCAACTGGTTCTTGCGCATCGTTGGGCATCGAGTAGATCTCAGTGGTGACCTGGAAGAAGACAAACAAGATGAAAGTCAGTCGACCGATTTAAGCAAACAAGATGGAGTAAGCAGAGTCGAGTCAAAGATACGGGATTGAACCTTGTCCGCTCAGACGATTGGTCGAGTGGAGGATCCTCCGGGCTCCTCGGGGTTATCTTTGTTCCCGTGATGGCGGTCATCCATCTCTCGATGTGGCATCCTTGACCTCCTCCGGTGGACCCGAGTGGTGTCATCGGTGCGAAATACATCCACATCGGATGGTCTCGACATCAAGTAGCTGGATGCACCGTCGAAGAAAAACCTCCAGAAGATCCATACCACCACCCGTCCACGGATGAGCTGGACTACACGCTTGACTAAAACCTTGACTGAGCCTTCTCCTCCGGGACCACCTTGAGAGGACGGCTTGCTCACTCGATCCATGGAGAAAGGAGGGAGTCCAATCGATCGCTCAAGGCGTCGGCTGGTCTTGGCAGTAGAACCAGGTCGACTGCCACCCTCGAACCGACTCAGGAAGGACCATGGCTGGAAAAGCACTCTTACCTCTCATTTGGACTCCAAGACCCCACACATCTGAATCACTTGGGTTCTCTCGTCACTCGGATTGGCCTTTTTCACCGTCTGGGAGCGACAGGTGAAAATGTGTTTGAAGAGGCCCCAATGCGGCCGACAACCCAAAAAATTCTCACACAAGGACACGAAAGCGACGAGATACACGATGGAGTTGGGTGTGAAGTGGTGGAGTTGTGCCCCAAAGAAGTTCAGAAATCCTCGAAAGAAAGGGTGGGGCGGCAAAGAAAACCCGCGGTCGATGTGAGTGGCTAAGAGGACGCACTCACCCTCCTGAGGCTGCGGCTGCCACTCCATCCCCGGAAGCCTCGCTGATCCATGAGGGATCAGTCCTTCATTGGCCAGGTCGTCAAGATCTTTCTGGTGGATGGTCGAGCGAATCCAGTCGCCCTGGATCCAGCCCTGCGGCAAACCGGCCCGCGACGAGGATCCGCCCCGACTGGTCGCCCTCCCCTTCGCCTTCGCCGTCGCCTTCTTCGCCCGTTCCAAAGCTGCCGTCTTTTCTTTCACCATTGTCACCGGCGGAACGCGCGTGGAGCAGCAGTTCGGAGGTGGAGGCAGGCGCAGCGGATGAATCTGAGGAAGGAAGGAGGAAAGGGGAACGCACTGTTCAAAAAACCCCAGTCCTGGACCTTATAAGAGGTTGCTTCCGAGTGACTGACCGGTAGGCCCAGGCGATCCTGTGAAATCCCGGAACAGTCGCCCGCGCGATACGTGGCGAAAAAGGTGGCGCGGAGATCGAGGCGTCCTTGCCTTATCCCGTCCGATTATTGCGGCTCTCTCTCCATCCCGCTCGTTTCTCGAAGATTCAAATCCCACTAAATCCGCGCGCCGCAGAGCAAATCGTCAGACAAAAGATTTCCTCCGTCCCGTCATTTGGAAATCGCCAAGTACGGAAAACGCACTCGACGGATACAAAGAATGGATCAAGGCGACTGAAAAAGGAGTTGATTCCGTCACTTAAGTCCATTTGATCCAAGACAAGACACAATTGCAGCACAAGAATGAGTCGGGAGTATGTTCAACTCCTTCCCCACTCAAACCTCGATCCATTCGGGGGCTAATGATGAAGTCATATACCTAAGGCAGGGTCATGGACCTATCCAAGACACCCTCCCCAAGGACATCTCTAGAGGAAACTACCTTTCATTCGACTTCGAAGAGTTCCACTCGACCAACTGGAAGACACTCGACCATGAATCCAACCACTCGACCACCAGGAGATCCAAAGCCAGTCTGTACATAAACGGTCGGTCATTAAGTAGCTTTTATGGTCATCATAGCACTTTATGTGGGCGTTACCAGTAACCCCCTATCTTAATGTTGAAGGAAATATGCCCTAGAGGCAATAATAAAGTTATTATTTATTTCCTTATATCATGATAAATGTTTATTATTCATGCTAGAATTGTATTAACCGGAAACATAATACATGTGCGAATACATAGACAAACAGATAGCCACTAGTATGCCTCTACTAGACTAGCTCATTAATCGAAGATGGTTATGTTTCCTAACCATAGACATGTGTTGTCATTTGATTAATGGGATCACATCATTAGGAGAATGATGTGATTGACATGACCCATTCCGTTAGCTTAGCACTTGATCGCTTAGTATATTGCTATTGCTTTCTTCATGACCTATACATGTTCCTGTAACTATGAGATTATGCAACTCCGCTTACGGAGGAACACTTTGGTACTACCAAACGTCACAACGTAATCGGGTGATTATAAAGGAGTACTACAGGTGTCTCCAAAGGTACTTGTTGGGTTGGCGATTTGAGATTAGGTTTTGTCACTCCGATTGTCGGAGAGGTATCTCTGGGCCTTCTTGGTAATACACATCACATAAGCCTTGCAAGCATTACAACTAATGAGTTAGTTGTGAGATGATGTATTATGGAACGAGTAAAGAGACTTACCGAACGAGATTGAACTAGGTATTGATACCGACGATCGAATCTCGGGTAAGTAACATACCGATGACAAAAGGAACAACGATGTCGTTATGCGGTTTGACCGATAAAGATCTTCAGAGAATATGTAGGAACCAATATGGGCATCCAGGTTCCGCTATTGGTTATTGACCGAGAATAGTTCTAGGTCATGTCTACATAGTTCTCGAACCCGTAGGGTCCGCACGCTTAAGGTTTCGATGATGCTTATATTATGAGTTTGCATGTTTTGATGTACCAAGGAGTTCGGAGTCCCGGATGAAATCGGGACATGACGAGGAGTCTCAAATGGTCGAGACGTAAAGATTCATATATTGGATGATATGTTTAGGCTAAGGGTCAAGCCCATGAGGCTTTAGGTCGGTGCAAAAGGAGTTTTATGAGGCCGAGGGCCAAACGCCGGAGACCTCGGGCGTCGCCCGGGCGACGCCGAGGCCCATGGCGTCTGGGCCGACGCCAAGGATTGTGGCGTTTGGTCCTGGAGTCCGAGTGGGACTCTTGCCTTTCGGGCAAAACCGACTTTGAGGAGGTTTTGCTCCAAGTTTCGACCCCGGCTCAACATATAAATAGAGGGCAGGGCTAGCACCAAAGACACAACAATTGATCCCTTGATCTCTTAGCCGTGTCGGTGCCCCTTCCACCATATTCCACCTCGATCATATCGTCGCAGAGTTTAGGCGAAGCCCTGCGCCGTAGAGCATCATCATCGCCACCACGCCGTCGTCTTCGACGGAACTCATCCCGACACTTTGCTGGATCGGAGTCCGTGGATCGCCATCGAGCTGAACGTGTGCGAAACTCGGAGGTGCCGTGACGCTCGGTGCTTGGATCGGTCGGATCGTGAAGACGTCTTACTACATCAACCGCGTTGTTATAACGCTTCGCTTTCGGTCACGAGGGTACGTGGACGACACTCTCCCTCTCATTGCTATGCCATCACCATGGTCTTGTGTGTGCGAGGAAATTTTTGAAATTACTACGCTCCCCAACAAAGGTATCGAGCCAGGTTTTATGCGTTGATGTCATATGCACGAGTAGAACACAAGTGAGTTGTGGGCGATATAAGTCATACCGCTTACCAGCATGTCATACTTTGGTTCAGCGTACAGTGAGATGAAGCGCCCGGATCGACATTACGCGACGCTTACGCGAGACTGGTTTCACCGCTTGAGCACTAGTTGCTTAAAGGTGACCGGCGGTGTGTCTGTCTCTCTCACTTTAGTTGAACCGAGTGTGGCTACGCCGGTCCTTGCGAAGGTTAAAACAACACCAACTTGACAAACTATCGCTGTGGTTTTGATGCGTAGGTAAGAACGGTTCTTGCTCAGCCCGTAGCAGCCACGTAAAACTTGCAACAACAAAGTAGAGGACGTCTAACTTGTTTTTGCAGGGCATGTTGTGATGTGATGTGGTCAAGACGTGATGCTATATTTTATTGTATGAGATGATCATGTTTTGTAACCGAGTTATCGGCAATCGGCAGGAGCCATATGGTTGTCGCTTATTGTATGAAATGCAACGCCATGTAATTGCTTTACTTTATCACTAAGCAGTAGCGATAGTCGTATAAGCAATAGTTGGCGAGACGACAACGATGCTACGATGGAGATCAAGGTGTCGCGCCGGTGATGATGGTGATCATGACGGTGCTTCGGCGATGGAGATCACAAGCACAAGATGATGATGACCATATCATATCACTTATATTGATTGCATGTGATGTTTATCCTTTATGCATCTTATCTTGCTTTGATTGACGGTAGCATTATAAGATGATCTCTCACTAAAATTATCAAGAAGTGTTCTCCCTGAGTATGCACCGCTATGAAAGTTCTTCGTCGAGACACCACGTGATGATCGGGTGTGATAGGCTCTACGCTCAAATACAACGGGTGCAAAACAGTTGCGCGCGAATACTCAGGTTAAACTTGACGAGCCTAGCATATAACAGATATGACCTCGAACACGGAGACCGAAGGTCGAACGTGAATCATATAGTAGATATGATCAACATAGTGATGTTCACCATTGAAACTACTCCATCTCACGTGATGATCGGACATGGTTTAGTTAATATGGATCACGTAATCACTTAGAAGATTAGAGGGATGTCTATCTAAGTGGGAGTTCTAAAGTAATATGATTAATTGAACTTTAAATTATCATGAACTTAGTCCTGGTAGTATTTTGCAAATTATGTTGTAGATCAATAGCTCGCGTTGTTGCTTCCCTATGCTTTTATATGTTTGTTTTGATACGTTCCTAGAGAAAAATTATGTTGAAAAATGTTAGTAGCAATTATGCGGATTGGATCCATGATCTGAGGTTTATCCTCATTGCTGCACAGAAGAATTATGTCCTTAATGCACCGCTAGGTGACAAACCTATTGCAGGAGCAGATGCAGACGTTATGAACGTTTGGCTAGCTCAATATGATGACTACTTGATAATTTAGTGCACCATGCTTAAAGGCTTAGAATCGGGACTTCAAAGACGTTTTGAACGTCATGGACCATTTGAGATGTTCCAGGAATTGAAGTTAATATTTCAAGCAAATACCCGAGTTGAGAGATATGAAGTCTCCAACAAGTTCTATAGCTAAAAGATGGAGGAGAATCGCTCAACTAGTGAGCATGTGCTCAGATTGTCTGGGTACTTCAATTGCTTGAATCAAGTGGGAGTTAATCTTCCAGATAAGATAGTGATTAACAGAATTCTCTAGTCACCATCACCAAGTTAGTAGAACTTCGTGATGAACTATAATATGCAAGGGATGACAAAAGTAATTCCCAAGCTCTTCGTGATGCTGAAATCAACGAAGGTGGAAATCAAGAAAAGAGCATCAAGTGTTGATGATTGACAAGACCACTAGTTTCAAGGAAAAGGGCAAAGGGAAGAAGGGGAACTTCAAGAAGAACGGCAAGCAAGTTGATGTTCGAGTGAAGAAGCCCAAGTCTGGACCTAAGCCTGAGACTAAGTGCTTTTGCTGCAATGGAACTAGTCACTGGAAACGGAAGTACCCCAAATATTTGGTGGATAAGAAGGATGGCAAAGTGAACAAGGGTATATTTGATATACAGGTTATTGATGTGTGCTTTACTAGTGTTTATAGTAGCCCCTGAGTATTTGATACTTGTTCGGTTGCTAAGATTAGTAACTCGAAACAGGAGTTACAGAATAAACAGAGACTAGTTGAAGGGGAAGTGACGATGAGTGTTGGAAGTAGTTCCAAGATTGATATGATCATCATTGCACACTCCCTATACTATCGGGATTAGTGTTTATAGTAGCCCCGAGTATTTGATACTTGTTCGGTTGCTAAGATTAGTAACTCAAACAGGAGTTACGAATAAAATGAAACTAGTTAAAGGAAGTGGCGATGAGTGTTGGAAGTAGTTCCAAGATTGATATGATCATCATCACACACCCCTATACTTTCGGGATTAGTGTTGAACCAAAATAAGTGTTATTTGGTTTTATGCTTGAGCATGAATATGATTTGATCATGTTTATTGCAATACGGTTATTCATTTAAAGTCGAGAATAATTGTTGTTCGCTTACATGAATAAAACCTTCAATGGTCATACACCCAATGAAAATAGTTTATTGGATCTCGATCGTAGTGATACACATATTCATAATATTGATGCCAAAAGATGCAAAGTTAATAATGATAGTGCAACTTGTTTGTGGCACTGCCGTTTGGGTCACATCGGTATAAAGCGCATGAAGAAACTCCATAAAGATGGATTTTTGGAATCACTTGGTTATGAATCATTTGATGCTTGCGAACCGTGCCTTTTGGGCAAGATGACTAAAACTCCGTTCTCCGAAACAATGGAACAAGCTACTTACTTGTTGGAAATAACACATATATACCGATGTATGCGATCCAATGAGTGTTGATGCTCGTGGCAAGTATCGTTATTTTTATGACCTTCACAAGATGATTTGAGTAGATATGGGTATATCTACTTGATGAAACATAAGTCTGAAATAGTTGAAAGGTTCAAAGAATTTCAGAGTGAAGTGGAAAATCATCGTAACAAGAAAATAAAGTTTCTGCGATCTGATCGTGGAGATGAATATTTGAGTTACGAGTTTGGTCTTCAATTAAAAACAATGTGGAATAGTTTCACAGCTCACGCCACCTGGAACACCACAACGTTATGGTGTGTCCGAAAGTCGTAACCGCACTTTATTGGATATGGTGCGATCTATGATGTCTCTTATCGGTTTACCACTATCATTTTGGGGTTATGCATTAGAGACAGCTACAGTCACGTTTAATAGGGCACCATCTAAATCCGTTGAGGCGACACCGTATGAACTATGGTTTAACAGTAAACCTAAGCTGTCGTTTCTTAAAAGTTTGGAGTTGTGATGCTTATGTAAAAAAGGTTTTCACCTGATAAAGCTCGAACCCAAAACGGAGAAGTGCGTCTTCATAGAATACCCAAAGGTAACTATTGGGTACACCTTCTATCACAAATCCGAAGGCAAGTTATTCGTTGCTAAGATGGATCCTTTCTAGAGAATAAGTTTCTCTCGAAAGAAGTGAGTGGGAGGAAAGTAGAACTTGATGAGGTAATTGTACCTTCTCCCTTATTGGAAAGTAGTTCATCACAGAAATCAGTTCCAGTGATTCCTACACCAATTAGTGAGGAAGTTAATGATGATGATCATGAAACTTCAGATCAAGTTGCTACCAAACCTCGTAGGTCTTCCAGAGCAAAATCCACACCAGAGTGGTACGGTAATCGTGTTTTGGAAGTCATGTTACTAGACCATGATGAACCTACGAACTATGAGGAAGCGATGATGAGCCCAGATTCCGCGAAATGGCTTGAGGCCATAAAATCTGAGATAGGATCCATAGATGAGAACAAAGTGTGGACTTTGGTTGACTTGCTCGATGATCAACAAGTCAAGTTAAATAAATGGATCTTCAAGAGGAAAACAGATGCTGATAGTAGTGTTACTATCTACAAAGCTCTACTTGTCGCAAAAATGTTTTCGACAAATTCAAAGTGTTGACTACAATGAGATTTTCTCAACTGTAGCGATGCTTAAAGTCTGTCCGAATCATGTTAGCAATTGCCACATTTTATGAAATCTGGCAAATGGATGTCAAAACTACATTCTTTAATGGATTTATTAAAGAAGAGTTGTATATGATGCAACCAGAAGGTTTTTCAATCCTAAGGGAGCTAACAAAATGCGCAAGCTTCAGCGATCCATCTATGGACTGGTGCAAGCATCTCGGAGTTGGAATAAACGCTTTGATGAGTTGATCAAAGCATATGGTTTTATACAGACTTTTGGTGAAGCCTGTATTTACAAGAAAGTGAGTGGGAGCACTACAGCATTTCTGATAAGTATATGTGAATGACATATTGTTGATCGGAAATAATGTAGAATTATTCTGCAAAGCATGAAGGAGTATTTGAAAGGAGTTTTTCAAAAAAAAAGGACCTCAGTAAAACTACTTACATATTGAGCATCAAGATCTATAGAGATAGATCAAGAAGCTTGATAAGTTTTTCAATGAATACATACCTTGACAAGATTTTGAAGTAGTTCAAAATGGAACAGTCAAAGAAAGAGTTCTTGACTGTGTTACAAGGTGTAAGATTGAGTAAGACTCAAAACCCGACCACGGCAGAAGATAGAAAGAGAATGAAAGTCATTCCCTATGCATCAGCCATAGGTTCTATAAAGTATGTCATGTTGTGTACTGATCTATTGCATACCCTACCACTAAGCTTGGCAAGGAGTGCAATAGTGATCTAGGAGTAGATCAATGGACAGCGGTCAAAATTATCCTTAGTGGAATAAGGATATGTTTCTCGATTATGGAAGTGAAAAAGGTTCGTCGTAAAGGGTTACGCCGATGCAAGTTTTAACACTAATCTAGATGACTCGAGTCTCAATCTGGATACATATTGAAAGTGGGAGCAATTAGCTAGAGTAGCTCCGTGCGAGCATTGTAGACATAGAAATTTGCAAAATACTTACGGCTCAATGTGACAGACCTGCTGACTAAAATTATCTCACAAGCAAAACATGATCACACCTTAGTACTCTTTGGGTGTTAATCACATAGCGATGTGAACTAGATTATCGACTCTAGTAAACCCTTTGGGTGTTGATCACATGTCGATGTGAACTATGGGTGTTAACCACATATAGATGTGAACTATTGATGTTAAATCACATGGCGATGTGAACTAGATTATTGACTCTAGTGCAAGTGGGAGACTGAAGGAAATATGCCCTAGAGGCAATAATAAAGTTATTATTTATTTCCTTATATCATGATAAATGTTTATTATTCATGCTAGAATTGTATTAACCGGAAACATAATACATGTGTGAATACATAGACAAACAGATAGTCACTAGTATGCCTCTACTAGACTAGCTCATTAATCAAGATGGTTATGTTTCCTAACCATAGACATGTGTTGTCATTTGATTAATGGGATCACATCATTAGGAGAATGATGTGATTGACATGACCCATTCCGTTAGCTTAGCACTTGATCGCTTAGTATATTGCTATTGCTTTCTTCATGACCTATACATGTTCCTGTAACTATGAGATTATGCAACTCCGCTTACGGAGGAACACTTTGGTACTAACAAACGCCACAACGTAATCGGGTGATTATAAAGGAGTACTACAGGTGTCTCCAAAGGTACTTGTTGGGTTGGCGATTTCGAGATTAGGTTTTGTCACTCCGATTGTCGGAGAGGTATCTCTCGGCCTTCTCGGTAATACACATCACATAAGCCTTGCAAGCATTACAACTAATGAGTTAGTTGTGAGATGATGTATTACGGAACGAGTAAAGAGACTTACGAAGAACGAGATTGAACTAGGTATTGGATACCAACGATCGAATCTCGGTAAGTAACATACCGATGACAAAAGGAACAACGATGTCGTTATGCGGTTTGACCGATAAAGATCTTCAGAGAATATGTAGGAACCAATATGGGCATCCAGGTTCTGCTATTGGTTATTGACCGAGAATAGTTCTAGGTCATGTCTACATAGTTCTCGAACCCGTAGGGTCCGCACGCTTAAGGTTTCGATGATGCTTATATTATGAGTTTGCATGTTTTGATGTACCAAGGAGTTCGAGTCCCGGATGAAATCGGGGACATGACGAGGAGTCTCGAAATGGTCGAGACGTAAAGATTCATATATTGGATGATATGTTTAGGCTAAGGGTCAAGCCCATGAGGCTTTAGGTCGGTGCAAAAGGAGTTTTATGGAGGCGGGGCCAAACGCCGGAGACCTCGGCGTCGGCCCGGGCCGACGCCGAGGCCCATGGCGTCTGGGCCGACGCCAAGGATTGTGGCGTTTGGTCCTCGAGTCCGAGTGGGACTCTTGCCTTTCGTGCAAAACCGACTTTGAGGAGGTTTTGCTCCAAGTTTCACCCGGGCTCAACATATAAATAGAGGGCAGGGCTAGCACCAAAGACACAACAATTGATCCTTGGATCTCTTAGCCGTGTCAAAGGTGCCCCTTCCACCATATTCCACCTCGATCATATCGTCGCAGAGTTTAGGCGAAGCCCTCGCGCCGGTAGAGCATCGCCATCGCTACCACGCCGTCGTCTTGACGGAACTCATCCTCGACACTTTGCCGGATCGGAGTCCGTGGATCGCCATCGAGCTGAACGTGCGTAACTCGGAGGTGCCGTGACGCTCGGTGCTTGGATCGGTCGGATCGTGAAGACGCACGACTACATCAACCGCGTTGTTATAACGCTTCGCTTTCGGTCTCACGAGGGTACGTGGACGACACTCTCCCTCTCGCTATGCCATCACCATGGTCTTGTGTGTGCGTAGGAAATTTTTGAAATTACTACGCTCCCCAACAAATGTACCTTTAACCCTGATAACCGAGGGCGGAGGGTCCAGCAAACTCTATAAGCCACCCTCCTCGGTGTCAAGGGTTCGCACCTCTGAACTCATACGCACATAATACATACCGACCGCCTCCGGGCCCGAGACGAGGGCTGTTACTTCCTCGAGAAGGGCCTGAACTCGTAAACATCTTGCGTATACAACTACTCCATAGCTAGGATCTTGCCTCTCCATACCTACCCCCATTCTACTGTCAGGCTTAGAACCACGACAGCGGGTCAGGGCCACACTCCCGGCTACGGAGACCTCCAGCGAAGCCCAGGAGGCCCGGGTGCAGCAACCGTCCACCTAGAGCCAGAGGCCACCCGGGGCGCCGGCCGGAAGTTCACCTAAGAAGAAGCGGGGAAGTCGGAGCCGGGTACTGGTCGGCTCCGCCGACCACACGACAAACTCCGGCAGCACCTCCGCCGAGCGGAAACGTGGCCTAGGGGGTCGTGCGACCATGGCGCGCCCCGCATCAGCAGCCTGACGCCCGTCGCCGCGCAGGATATCGCCTCCTTGGCCGCGAGGAGCCGCTAAGGGAGCCACAGGGTGCTTGCGAGGACGGCCTCGACCGCGCTTGGCCGGGGGAGAGACAGGCTCTACCTGGCGGGCCTTTCCTTTCTCCGCGGCCGAGAACCTCTTCAGCGGAGCCTTGGAGAAGAAGGAGAAGCAAGAAGAGATGGGCTGGAAGGGCACGCGCCATTCCGTACTTATAGCTGGGGAAGGCCAACCGTCGACCTCCACGACCGCAGGTAATCATGACCCGCTTCGCATGCAGGGACTTGTCAATTCATGCAGTTGTCGAGGCGTCGTGGGGAAGTGGAGATGCCCATGTCCAATCAACCGCCACGCGGCGCCCGAGGCCGCAGGCTGTTAGGGCCCGCGGGGCTTCGCACTTGCCCCTTCGCTTCTCTGCTCGGCCAAGTCCAGGCGCACCTTGGGCCCGGGGGCTACTGTCGGTGTTCTGGGAACGGGGGTACCCAGACTTGCCTGCCTGCGGCCTGCGGCGTGGCTCAAGGGGTGGCCCAATACGGCCCATCTTCATCAACAAGAAGCTCAAGACCTCGCGAGGGGCCAAGCCTCACTGGCGGACGACGTGGAGCTTCTCGTGCACGGCCTCGTCAGCTGGCTCGCGAGGAGGCGGAGCGATCAAGGCGGGTACCTCACGAGGTGCCCATGACGCAAGCCATGATTTACCAAGGGCGCCAAAGGGCGCCAGCCCGCCAGCAGTGTCCTCATTTCCTCTTTGGTGCAAAGGGGACAAGCGCATGCAAGAGCATCAAGGAAAGGCACCTGTTTCGGTGCAACAAGACCAAGACCGTCGCAACGGCAGGAAGGAAGTCATCATGGAGCCCAAGCCGGCGTCACCACCAGAGCCTTTGACAAGCGAGGACCAACTTTAGTCAGGATAAGTGTACTAGATGTTCCCCTTCAAAATGGCCAATTGTTGGCGCCTTCCCGCTCAATATTTGGGAAGAGGCCAGGGCCTCTGCCTATAAATAGGACTAGCCACCCACAGGGTAGAGGCATCTTGGAGAGAGATCGAGACATCTCGCCTCATCTTAGCTTGATCCGATCCAATCGAGAGAGCCTAGCCACAAGAACACCTCACCCTCGCGAGGCTGTTCTTCCTTGTACTGTTCATCATCAGCCCAAGAGGCAATCCACCACACCACACACTGGAGTAGGGTGTTACACCACAATGGTGGCCCGAACCAGTATAAACCCTGTGTCTCTTGTGTTGTTCCTTTGATAGCTTAGATCCTAGCGAGGCGGCGAGGTGTAGGTAGGTAGGGGGTGAGATCTCCGCGCGCACCCCAGAGTTCGAACCTAGAGGGTCTGCCGGAACCCGAAATCCGACAGCCGGCGCCACCACCGGTGCGAGTTCATTGTCAGGCACCACCACCATCGCCAGACCATCTTCAGGCAGCACAGGCACGACCATTGCTAGGTCATCCTCATCCACCACCATCTCTTTCCCATGGTGCGCCACCACCATCCTCAGCCTGATGCCCACTTTGCTCCTCTTCTTCCCCAATCCAGTCCGGATCATCCTCCTTGCTGTCTTTAATGCAGCCCGAGTCGTTGCTGCTTTTGCTACAGCCAGAATCGCTGTTGCTTTTGCTACAGCCAGAATCGATGCTGCTTTGGTTGTGGCCAGTGTCGCTGCTGCTACTCCCATTGCTTGTCCAAATGCAAAAATTAATGTCCATTAACAATCGATGCGAGACAAAGCCAAATGTAGAGGAATAAGAAGAGGCAGAACACACTGGCATCATCGTCGTCAGCGTAGCGCATGCGACACATAGTCGCGTTGAACACCTTCACGGCGAGCATGGTGGCATCGTCGTACCTAAAGAGAAGGAAGTACCCTAGCCGCGGCACAGGTACATGTGGCCCTCCTTGATCACCAACTCTATGTCCCACAGCCTGCGAAACCCACTGCCGGCCTATCCCAGCTTCACATTATTTGGCGGATCTTCACCCAGCATGTTCATAAAAGTGTCACGCAGCCTCTGTAGTTTGGGACAAGGAGTGATGTAGCAAACAGCAGAGTTATCATAATGAGATGGGTGAAGGGGAGATACTGAAGAACTCGAAAGAATCCAACTCGTACTCAGGTGTGCAGAGCGGAGCCTGCGGTGACGGCCTCCCCCCATCTCTAATAATTAGCAGAAGAGACCAATTAGTATCTAGCTATAAGCATATCTATAAACATAGAGCCTAGTTTCTAGACATGAAAGAAAACTGAGAAAAAAAAGCAACGCACTTGTGCTCAACAACATCAAATACACTTAGTTAATTTGGTAGGTTAGTTGGCAATGGCAATTGGCACCCTTCAAAACTAAGGATTTCTTTAGACGTGAAATAAAACTGAAAATGTTGAAAAAAAGAGCATAGTAATCTAAAAATAGGGGGAAAATACACTTCTTCTTTCTCCTCTTTATCTTTTTGTTTTTTCATCTTTCTTCTTTCTTCTTAAACAAAACTAAACCTAAAGTTCCTTCTGGTGTGATCACATTGGAATACTTGTGGCAAAAAATCATAGTTGCACCATATTTTAGGTGGCTCTAGGGTGTAGTGTCGTAAAATCAATTTACTTTGTATGCAAATCAGAATGTATAGTTTGCCTTTCTGCAAAAAAGAAAAGGAAAAGACGGGTATAGTTTGCCTCTTATGACAGATTCCATAAGCAATATGCATGCCTTGTTGTTTTCTCAAATAAAACTAATTCGAGTGTTGCTGATTGATGAATTTGAATATATGCAAAGGAATTTGAGGAAACCTTTTGCTCTTCTCACTATTAGTTTCATAATCTTTTATACAACCCCTTCAACGATTCTGTGGATAACTTTCGTTTACAGTGCACTAGATATGTGTATTACATTTTCTATTGGAAATGCATTTGAATTCATTTATCACAAATACTAATTCTAAAGTTTAACTCTGATGATATGGTTGCCACGTACCTACCAAGACATGCCAATTTTTTTCTTGTATACCAAAGAACTCGTGCACTAATATTAGTTCACTAAAAGATTTTTCACTTTGAAGCGAAATAGTTTTTGTTCCATCATCTATTTATAATATAACAATAATAATTCATTATATGCCAATGAGTTGAGAAATCTGCACTACATTATTTAAATGACACATAGAAAGCATAATGTACAAAAAATTGATCATGCATAACTAAACACTATGGATCAATAATAGTATAGAAGATGTTCTAACTAATAAGACTACTAGTGAGAATTGAGATTATACACAATTATAGTAGAGAAGATGCTATCTATGCTCTAAACCTAAACTAAACCAAACCTAAAATAAACCTAAACTAAACTTAAAATACAGAAACCAAAACAGAAAAAATACAAGAGGTCTCACCGGGTGGAGGAGGGAGCGCCGGAGGGGTGGGGCGGCCGCGGTGGTGGAGGAGAGGGGTGCCGGGGCGGCCGGGTGGAGGAGGGGGTGCCGGAGCAGCGGGGAGGCCGCGGTGGTGGAGCAGAGGGGCGTCGGGGCCGCCGGGTAGAGGAGGGAGCGCCAAATCGGTAGGGCAGCCGCGGTGGTGGAGCAGAGGGGCGCCGGGGCCGCCGGGGTGGAGGAGGGGGTGCCGCGGCGACCTGGGTGGCGTGGGGCGGCGGCTCGGGCATGGGCGGCGCGGCGCGACGACGGGATGGCGCTGGGCGGAAGGGGTCACCGGGCTGCTGGGCGGCGCGGCGACGGGTGGCACGGGCGGCGGCACGGGGCGGATGGTGCGGGCGGCGGCTCTCAGCGCAAGCGGGAGAGAGAGGGGACAGATGTGGGGCGTGAGCGGGCGTCGATATGGATTTTAGTTAGGGCACGGTTCTTTGCCATCCGCCAGCAGACGACAAAGATCCTAGCTAACGGGCATTAGCTTGGCCACTTTCTTTGCCGTCTGCTAGCGGAAGGCAACGACAGTGTCCGTTAGGTGGCTCTCGGTAGTGGGCCACCCTCATTCTTTGCCGTCCGCTAGCGGACGGCAAATACTATATGCCGTCTGCTGGCGGATGACAAAGACTTGGCTGACGACAAATATGGTCTTTGCCGTCAGCCAAATCTTTGCCGTTAGCTTCTATTAAGCTGATGGCAAAGAAGGTCTTTGTCGTCAACTAGCGGACGACAAAGACCTGGCTGACGGCAAAGATCCTGATTCCAGTAGTGTTAACACAATCAAACTTAGGTGTTATACCTGACTCTTTACCTTCATCGAGATCCCAATCTTCAGAGTTGCGTTTAATTCTTTCCAATAAATCCCATTTGAATTCAATAGTCTTCATCATGAAAGAGCTAGTACAAGAAGTATCGAGCATGGAGTGATTATTGAGAGAAAGCCGAGCATAAAATTTTTGAATAATCATTTCTCTTGAGAGCTCATGATTGAGGCATGAATATAACATTGACTTAAGCCTCCCCCAAGCTTGAGCGATGCTTTCTCCTTCGCGAGGCCAAAAATTATATATATAGTTACGATCACGATGAACGAGATGCATAGGATAAAACTTCTGATGAAATTCCAATTTCAATCGTTTGTAGTTCCATGATCCCATATCATCACATACTCTATACCATGTCAATGCCTCTCCCTTAAAAGATAAAGAGAAGTATTTCTTCTTGATAACATCATCGGGCATACCTGGAAGCTTAAATAATCCACAAACTTCATGCACATAGATTAAGTGTAAATCGGGATGCAATGTTCCATCTCCTGCAAAAGGATTGGCTAGCAGTTTCTCTATCATACCCGAAGGAATTTATAAGTAGACATTTTCAGAAGGTTCAGTAGGTTGAGGACCAACTATTTTCTCTACTGGTCGGGGTGAAGATACCCCGAACAAGCCCCTCAAAGGATTACTTTCCATAGTAACAAGTGACAGTAAATTTCAGCACACTATATAAATCTTTCCTTACCAAATTCCACTTACCAAAGGCGCTTCACTCCCCGGCAATGGCGCCAGAAAAGAGTCTTGATGACCCACAAGTATAGGGGATCTATCGTAGTCCTTTCGATAAGTAAGAGTGTCAAACCCAACGAGGAGCGTATGAAATGACAAGCGGTTTTCAGAAGGTATTCTCTGCAAGCACTCGAAATTATCGGTAACAGATAGTTTTGTGCTAAGGTAATTTGTAACGGGTAGCAAGTAACAAGTGTAAATAAAGTGCAGCAAGATGTCCCAATCCTTTTTGTAGCAAAGGACAAGCCTGGAAAAACTCTTATATAGAGAAAAGCGCTCCCGAGGACACATGGGAATTATCGTTGTCGGTGTCAAAACCGACGGATCTCGGGTAGGGGGTCCCGAACTGTGTGTCTAGGCGGATGGTAACAGGAGACAAGGGACATGATGTTTTTACCCAGGTTCGGGCCCTCTCGATGGAGGTAATACCCTACTCCTGCTTGATTAATATTGATGATATGGGTAATACAAGAGTACATCTACCACGAGATCAAGGAATCTGAACCCTAGAAGCTAGCCTATGGTATGATTGTTGTTCGTCCTACGGACTAAAACCCTTCGGTTTATATAGACACCGGATAGGTTAGGGTTACACAGAGTCGGTTACAATGGTAGGAGATCTACATATCCGTATCACCAAGCTTGCCTTCCACGCCAAGGAAAGTCCCATCCGGACACGGGACTAAGTCTTCAATCTTGTATCTTCATAGTCTTGGAGTCCGCCGTGATGATAGTTCGCTATCCGGACACCCCTAGTCCAGACTCCTCAAGAGCCCCTGAACCAGGCTTCAATGACGACGAGTCCGGCGCGCATATTGTCTTCGGCATTGCAAGGCGGGTTCCTCCTCCGAATGCTTCATAGAAGGTTTTGAACACAAGGATAGTGTCCGGATCTGCAAAACAAGTTCCACATACCACCGTAGAGAGAATAACTTTTGCACAGATCTGCTGACGTATTCCGCGGCGTGACATCACACCACGGCCAGGCCTTTATATGAATCGTTTCTTTACTACTCCACCTCAGCGCATTTAGCGAGGTGGTTTCCCTGGCACGTCTTATCAAAGCATAGATCGTGCCCCCCTTATTCCGGGATTCTCATCAATACGGACGTGGGTAACCCAACCGTGCCCGTTGGCACGCCTCCTCTATCAAAGGCGAGTCCTAATCGACCACGGGGAGGGCTCTTGGTATTCAACCTCTTTATAACGAGACCAAGGCCCTCTTTCTTTTTACACCCTCCATCGAAGTTCCTCGCCGCCGAAGTTCCAACACCCAAAGCTTCAGATCTAGGCGCTTCGACCTTCGACAATGTCCGCCCGACCGACGTGGCGGTGGATGGCTTCTTCCATCACGAAGAAGACGATTAAAGCTGCGAGACGCCAGTATCTAACCGCGAGATTTCATATAGGCTGCCTGCTCCGGGCAGGTCATTCCCACTCCCGAGCCCGGCGAGAACGTGGTGTTTGTGTCTCACTTCCTTCGGGGTTTAGGCTTCCCGACGGATCCCTTTGTGCGGGGGCTCATGTTTTATTATGGGCTGGATTTCCATGACTTGAATCTGAGTCCATCCTCCATATCTCGCCATTCATTGTCGTATGTGAGGCCTTCCCCATATTACCCTCACTTTGGATTGTGGCTCAAGACCTTCAAGGTGGAACCAAAGATGATCGAGGGGCAGCAGGCAGAGTGCGGAGGGGCGGTCATAAGCAAATGTGCTCATGCTCCGTGGCCCAAGGGCTCTTTTCAAGAGGAGCTTGGTTTGTGGCAACGGAGTGGTTCTATATCACCGCTCCTGTGGGCACCAAATGGGCGGCGCCCCTGCCTTCTCTCCAGTCCACCACAGCGGCTGGCGTCATGGGTCAACAAGGGGCTCGACTAGGGGCCGTCCAAGGACGTTCCTTTGCTGCAGGGCCGTATTCGAGACCTCCAAGAAAGAGAGATCAATCTAGTTGCAGTGGCGCATGTTATGTTGATCCGGCGCCTTCAGCCCTGCAAACGTCGCCCCCTTCTCCTGTGGGAATTTAATCCGGAGGGACCACGAGCTCTCCAAAATTTCATGGGCACGACGCCCGTGGAGATGTATAAAATGTTCTTCGGATCGCGAGAGAAGTGTCCGGACCTGACTGAGGACGCAGGACTAAGCTGCAATCGCCCAGATTCTCAAGTAAGTAGTCATGTAACCGGACAAGCTGTTCATTCATTTATTATACACATGCCATTTAAAGGAGCCGTCTCTTGAACAGGAGTGGATAGCCAAGGCAAAGTTGGTAAGGTGTCCGGCTCCCCTCCCAGAGAACACGCCGGATCCCATGCTGGCCAAGATGTTGAAGGCCGCGCCTTTTGAAGAAGGCGAAGGGGGGAGCGGAGAAGCAACTGCCTCAACGAAGGAGGCTATTAAGGAAGGAGGGATTAAAAGCCCCGCCTTCCGAGGAGAGAAGAGGACCGCTTTAGAAGATCCGGAGGTCAAGGCCTCAAAGAGGGGAAAAGAATCTTCGTCAGAGAGTCCGGCGCTGGGAAGTAACCCAGCCGCACTATTTCCCCAAGGGGATCAGCCCTCCAGCGAGCCTTAAGTAAAAAAGAAGGGGTCTTCTAAATAAGGAACATCCCTGCACTTATTTATGAAGATAACCGAAATTGTACCTTGTAGTTCAGACCTCAGCCCTTCTCAGCAGAGCTCGTCTTCAGGGGATCTTCTTCCGGAGATGATGGAGAGCGAAACGCCTCCACCTGTCGCACCCTCATGCGAGGCGGACGACCCTAAGGTGTCGTCGTGGAGGGTTCCCCCAAGTCCGGCGGGGCCGGAGGGTCCGGCACCAAATGGTGTGCGGTCGGAGGAGCTGAAGGATCTTCTCGGGCGAGCGGCTATCTCAGAAGATCACCGTGTTCTAACGGGTACGGTGATTGAAAGAATTGCATCCGCGGAGAGCGGATTGCATGACGCCGTCAGAAGCTTACTGACGGGGTTCGAGGTACGCAAAAAATGATGTACCTTCTGACAGTTATGCATATAGAATGCGCCCTGTATAGATATTAGCCCATGAGACTCGGTATGTTGTCAAAATTGACAGCGTGCCGAGGATCACAATCTCAGTTATAACATATCGCCGCTCCTAAACAGGTGGCGGGCGCCGTGGTGGCGGCCGGATCGATGAATATGCCGAACTAAAGCGGCAACTTGACGAGGCGGATGCGGACATCGCGCTGGTCAATAAACGGTTTGACGAAGTCACAAGGTATGCGATTTCTACGCGACACCTGTAAGGGAGCTTGACGCCATGTCGACTATTTGTATGCTTAATGCAGATGGTGCCGCTGCTGTGGAAGAACTGCGGGCGGAACTCGCCCGAGCGAAAGAGCAAGCCAGAAATAGTAATGCGGCCACTTTAAAGGCGGCCGAAGAGCTAGAAGCCGAACGGGCTACTCACTGCCGAAGCAAAGAGGAAATGGCTGATATGGCCAGGAGGTTGAAGAATACGACCGATCACTGCGAGGTTCTTGAAAAGAACGCTGCGGGCAAGAGGGTTTGAAAAAGGCCGCCGCGAATCCAAGGATGCCCGCTCGGCTTTGAGAGCTGCCAAAGAGGAGCTGAGTCAGGCCGGGTGTCACGACCAATATGCGACCCTATCCAAAAGGAACTCGACGGTCCCACCAAGGATAGACCCGCATATTGAAACGCTTTTGCAAGGTGGATATCATTACATCAACATTACATAAAAGATGGGGATACATACATAAGGCACAAATGCCACAAGAATACATCAACATCATATACAAGATCAACATCCGAGTACGGATGAAACATAAACAGAAACTCAAACGACATCCACCCTGCTAGCCCAGGCTGCCGACCTGGAACCTATCCCCTGATCGAAGAAGCAGAAGAACAACACAACGCAAGCAAGCATCGCTCTCGCGTCAAGATCATCGCAAACATGTACCTGCAACTGGTGGTGTAGTAATCTGTGAGCCACGAGGACTCAGCAATCCCATTACCATGGGTATCAAGACTAGCAAAGCTTAATGGGAAAGGAAGGGGTAAAGTGGTGAGGTTGCAGCAGCGACTAAGCAAGTATGGTGGCTAACATACGCAAATGAGAGCGAGAAGAGAAACAAAGGAACGGTCGCCAACTAGTAATGATCAAGAAGTGGTCCTGAACTCCTACTTACGCCGACATAACCCGAAACCGTGTTCTCCTCTCGATCAACCCCGAAAAGAGACACTCACGTTACGCATTACGGTTGGTGTATTTTAGAAGAGTTTGCTTCAAGTTTACTACAACCGATATTAACAAATTCCCATCTGCCACATAACCGCGGGCACGGCTCTCGAAAGTTTATACCTGCAGGGTGTCCCAACTTAGCCCATGATAAGCTCTCACGATCAACGAAGGATATTCCTTCTCCCGGAAAGACCCGATCAGTCTCGAATCCGGCCACAAGACATTTCGACAAAGAATAAAACAAGACCAGCAAAGCCGCCGATGCGCCGACAATCCCGATAGGAGCTGCACATATCTCGTTCTCAGGGCAACACCGGATGAGTCTAGCTACGAGTAAAACCAATCCTCGGGTTGCCTCAAGGTGGCCCCGCAGTCAGCTCGGTTCGAACCAGCACTTAGAGAAGCACCGCCCGGGGGCTAATAAAGATGACCCCGGGGCTAATAAAGATGACCCTCGAGAGAGCGACTCCCAAGGGAAAAGTAGGTGGTGGTGAGGCAAATGGTAAAACCAATGTTGGGCCTTGCTGGACGAGTCTTATTCAAAGCGAACTGTCAAGGGGGTCCCATAAATCACCCGACCGCGTTAGGGACGCAAAATCCAGGAACATAATACCGATATGACGGAAACTAGGGCAGCAAGAGTGGAACAAAACACCAGGCATAAGGCCGAGCCTTCCACCTTTTACCAAGTATATAGATGCATTAATAATATAAGATATATTGTTATATCCCAACAAGTAAACATGTTCCAACAAGGAACAACATCTCCATGTTCCAACAAGGAACAAACTTCATCTTCACCTGCAACTAGCAACGCTATAAGAGGGGCTGAGCAAAGCGGTAACATAGCCAAACAACGGTTTGCTAGGAAGGGTGCAAAGGTTAGAGGTTCATGGCAATTTGGGAGGCTTGAGCAGCAAGTGATAGGTAGCGCAGCATAGCGAAAGAGCGAAGCAACTAGCATAGCAATGATAGTAGTGAGATCCAAGGTAGCGGTCATCTTGCCTGAAATCCCGCAAGGAAGAAGAACAAGTCCATGAAGAAGATGAACGGATGAAGCCGAACCAAGCGTAGACGAACGAATCCTCACGATCGCAACGAAACGGGAACTAACAAGAAGAAGCACACAACATAGTAAACACACCACACATGAACAAGGCATGATGCACAACCAAGCATTATGCATGACAAAGCTACATGAAGCTACTCATGGCAAGAGATGATGCAAACAAGAGCAACACATCAAAGCAAGTTTAAATGAGGCCGGAAACAACAAAGAGCAATTCCGGTAAGTCCTCATATGCAAATTTCGAAATTGGTCCAGATCTGAATAAACCTTATGTTCAAGTTGTTAAACAGCAAGTTAAGATGCACCACGATGATCTACATGAAATTCTAGTCAAGTTGCATATAAAGTTCTTTAGATTCGGAGCTACGGTCTAGAAGATATGAGCAAAACAAGATAAGCATGGCATAGATGCAAAATGCATACAAACATCAAGCAAACACATCAAAACAAGGATGCAACATGATAATATGAAACTACATGCAAAAATAAGCAAGTTTCATATAGAGCACACTCAAAACGGAGCAACGGTTCAACACATACACATGAAACAAGTTATAGCAACAATCTGACCAAAACAGCAACTAGGCATATTGCAAGCATCAAAACAACATGCTACAGCACCTCAATATGATAACAAAAGGCTTGGGCATGATGTACAGGTAAAGCATGACAAAACATGAACACTGAGCTATCTCCAGAAATCACTAGAACATGCTCAAAATGACATGGCAAGATTGCAAATAATAACAGTTTCAGACTTTAGCAGAAATAACATCAGGTTGCAATGTTTAGAGCTATCAAACAACATGTTACAGGAACTTATCATCGCAAACAAAGGCATGGCACGAATCTATTAATTGCATAGAACAAAAGTCCTTTACTGACCATGAGCCAAAAAGGACCAGAAGATATGATGGCACCCATGTAAACATGGCAAGTTATATTACAGATTCATACATGGCGGGAACAACAATAAGTAGGCATGTTGGTGAGCTTGAACCACTCACCACAGAGCAATACATGGCATGGCAAGGCAACCAACAGTAAGAAGACATGGCATAGAAGCTATACATGGCAAGAACAACATCATAGCATACACGGATCAACTACCACAACCTTGGCAAAATTGAATAACATGTAAACAATCTGCCAGGAAACATTTTATAGCAAAAGTAGAGCTCGATTGACTCAAGCTATGGCACTCCATAATTGCAAACAGGGGCATGGATGGATAGATAATAACCATATGTTCAAAACATCCTTACTGAAGTATCTCAAAATAAGCATGGAACTCTCGGTAGCATCAAGTTTACATGGCATAAAAATATCAGCAAAACAGGGGCTGAAATCAGCAACATCATGAAGCCTAGTTTGCATGCTTGTGCTAGTCACCACAGAGATCACAAAAATACATGGCATACACCTCTGTAAAGATGGCATGGCATATTACAAAACACATGTAGGACTCAAGTTCATAGGATGCACACATCAATCATGGCAAAAATGACAAAAGTGCATGTTCTGATAAGAATCTGAAACTAACATCACATAGCCCTCTTCTAACAGCATTTCGGGCATCAAGATGAGCTCAAATGCAAATGATGCACTGACATGAAATGATGTACTCTTCGAGACGAACAATTTGACATATTACACGCAAGAAACGGAGTTACGGATGCAGAGTTATGGCATGATGAACATGAGCAAAAATATGTAAAATCTGGGACTTAGGGATTTCGGGGCAACCTCCAGATCTGCACGGTTTTTGATGCACGTCGGGATCTCGCCGGAGATGCGCCGCCGAGACGAGGGAGGCAGCGCCGGAGACGGAGAGGTGGCCGGGAGGAGGAGCTCGCTGCTCGGGCGCTGCTGGCGGGCGCCGCCAAGGGGACCGGACAATGACGAGAGGGCGCGCGACGGCGCGACCGGGCGGGGACGGGCGGCGCCGGGCGGAGGGGTTGGCGGCGGCGGCGGCAGCGGCCAGGCGCTGGCGGCGATCGCCGATGCACGCGCTGGCGGGGCGGACGGAGCTCGGGCGGCGGCGCTGCTGGATCCGGCCCGGCGGGCCCATGATGGGCTTCCCGGCCGCGGGGAGGGGAACGGCGGCGCGGAGCGCCACTTGGCGGAGGCGATTGGCTGCGGGGGCGGCGCGAGGCGCACGGTCGCCCGGGATTGGCCGGGCGACGTGGAGGCGGCGGCGACGCGTCCGGCGGGGGTGGACACGTCCGGTGGCGTGCGGGGTTTTTTTTTAGGGTTTGATCTGCGCGAGAAAACGGAGGGAGGCACATATTTATAGGTAGAGGGTGCTAGGAGAGTCCAAATGAGGTGCGGTTTTCGGCCACGCGATCGTGATCGAACGACCGAGAGGCTGGAGGGGAGGTTGGTGGGTTTTGGGACACTTTGAAAGGGGTGTTGGGCTGCAAAGAGAAAGGAGGGTTTGCGGTTACCCGGTTAACCGTTGGAGTACCAAACGACCTCCA
This sequence comes from Aegilops longissima, assembly GCA_021605205.1. Taxonomy (NCBI): domain Eukaryota; kingdom Viridiplantae; phylum Streptophyta; class Magnoliopsida; order Poales; family Poaceae; genus Aegilops; species Aegilops longissima. Next base: position 133,037,961 of record CM038678.1, read on the forward strand.
AATGGCACGAAACTTGATAGGCGGTCTACCGGTGCTATACCAAGGCCGCTTGACAAACCTCGGGCCATTCCGAGAAAGTTTAACACCCGCACATGAAAAGAGGTAAAAGAGGGCGCCGGGAGACATAGGAGTGCCGGATTGCAAAACGGACAACGGGGAAAATGCTCAGATGCATGAGACGAACACGTATGCAAAATGAAATGCACATGATGACATGATATGAAATGCATATGATGACATGGCAAAGTGCAACACGCAAGCAAATGACATGGCAACGACGGCGAATGACTGGCAGACACCTGGCGCATCGAATCCGGGGCGTTACAACACTCCTCCACTAACACTCGAGAAGAAGAGAGGAACGACGAGAATGACGAGAATAGAAAGCTCACAGAATCAGATAGGCTATGAAACAACTCGTTCTAACCGGAGTGGTTAGAATGAGAAAAGAAACGGATATGACTGAAAGGATTTAGGCAGCACTCCGGCTAAAACATGGAGGAATAGAACTTGAACTTGAGAGGATGGAATGATACTTGATGAGATGCACAAAGCAATGCCTCCGGAAGAATTGGTAAAAAATGAATGTAAAGAAACTTAGAAGGAAGGGTTGAACGGAGTTGTTGAGAAAATCAATAACGAAAGAATAAGCTTGTTGTGGACTTATGAAAAACATCTCAAAATTAATGAGGTGATAACCGACCACAAACGGAAATGATTGGATAGCTGAGAAGAACGAAGAAAAATGCAAATCTCCACTTCAAATGAATACGGAGAATTAATTACACTTCAAGATGCGAGAAGAAAAGATACTTGAACTCCACCAACAAAATCTTGATGAACTCTTGAAGAAAGAATTAAATCATGAAGAACCACCATGAAGAACTCCGGTAACAAAAAGATGATGAGATAGAATGAAGGAGGAAAGAATGAGACTAAAGCCTTGCGATGATTCCGATGAAGGTTCCGACGATATGGTCGAGGAAGCTTTGAACTCCGGGAAAGAAAAGATGAAAACACTTGGAACTAGAATTTATTCATTACGAACAAACTCCGAAGTAAGGGATTAATCACTTGGATGAAATAAGAATAAGATTTATTGTATGTTTATCCTTCATCAAAATGAATTGATGACAAGCATTGGATTTGCATACTACTTATTATTCTTGAAAAGGATTAAGGAGAAATATAGCACAAAACTTGAGAAAGTCTTCATGAACCACCGGTAGGATTGGAAAGAACGAATGAATATATGATGAGAACGGAAAAGGAATCTTCAACGAGCCACCGTAAGAGTTCAGAAATGACTGACGAAAAAGAATGAATCACCGGGAAGAATTAGAAAAGCACAAAGATACTAGAGGAATAAAAAGACAAGATAACGACGGGATCGCGAACTGATTGAAGAGTACTTGAACGAACAACGAAAGAATATTAAGACGAACGAAAGGGGCAAGGATATAGAACAATTGGAGAACGAATCTGAAAACTTAGAACGAAGAAATCTTCCGAAATGGAGGCCTCCGGATAATCGGAACAGAAAAGCAACTCCTGAAATACTCCGGATGGATGAAAGAATTGCACGACTGGAAACAATTAGATAGGATAACATCGAGCTATCACCATGAATCTCTGGGAGAATGGACAAGATTTAGAGTAAAACTCTTCTTCGGTCTTCAAATGACGACGAGAAACACCACCAAAATTTCTGAGGTACTCCGGGAGAACAGAAAGCGAAGAGGTTGAGGCAACAATGAAATGATTTGAAATCGATCTTGGAAAAACATCTGACTGATGAAATTCATACTTACGTCAAATTTCAAAAGAACTTGAGAATAACTCTGGAATAATTAGAAGAGTCAGGTAAGATCCTGGGAAAAGACCTGTGGGTTAGGACCCACTAAAAAGAAGACACCGTTGGAAAGAATTGTTGAAGAGGTAGATGATGCACCGGAATAACTGAAATATTTGACTGAGGTGACAACCTCGAATTAATTCAAACATAGACGAGTCTCCTGAGATGTCTTCATCACTCCGGAAGGATAAACTGGCAAGAGGAGAACGAGCAGGAAAAACACTTCGAAGGAAAAGAATATGATTAACCTGAAAAATTTGAATTGAGTCCACCGGAGAAGAAAAGAGATGAAGAATGTCGTACAAAACGAGAATTCACCGGTTGAGATAATTTACGAAAGACTGAAGAGGTTCCACATGAATGAGATAGCTGGTCGAGAGAGATTCAGACTCCGGGAAGAAAAGGGTGGGAGGGCGGGAAAACAAAGGAAACTTGGAAGGGGAAATCGACGAATATCTTGAAGAGAAAACACCGGTTGAAATCATTGAGGAAAGAAAGCAACGACTTCGCACGAGTAGGATCGATACTCGATTATGGCCTCCGGTTCCGAGAAGAAGAAGGGTGGGTGGGTGGGAAAATAAGACAACTGAGGATTAAATTTGCAAAGATGAAGGGGTTCGAGTCGACTTGATGAGAAATGCACCGGATAAAAAGAGCTGAGGAACCACTACCGGAAAACCAACTGCGTGATCCTAAAGAAAAATTTGAAGGGGAAGAGGAGTAGCTCAAAACACCTACGTCAAGATTCCTCACCAGAGCGACGAAGGGGCAAAGGAGTAAAAAGAATTCCTACTCTCCGATATAACTAGACTCGGAAAATAGTTTTCTTCTAGACTCAACAACGGCCAACTACATGATCAATCAAGGGGGCTCCTAGGGTCGGTCGAGGCTCTGATACCAACTTGTCACGCCCAATATGCGACCCTATCCAAAAGGAACTCGACGGTCCCACCAAGGATAGACCCGAATATTGAAACGCTTTTGCAAGGTGGATATCATTACATCAACATTACATAAAAGATGGGGATACATACATAAGGCACAAATGCCACAAGAATACATCAACATCATATACAAGATCAACATCCGACTATGGATGAAACATAAACAGAAACTCAAACGACATCCACCCTGCTAGCCCAGGCTGCCGACCTGGAACCTATCCCCTGATCGAAGAAGCAGAAGAACAACTCAACGCAAGCAAGCATCGCTCTCGCGTCATGATCATCGCAAACCTGTACCTGCAACTGGTGGTGTAGTAATCTGTGAGCCACGAGGACTCAGCAATCCCATTACCATGGGTATCAAGACTAGCAAAGCTTAATGGGAAAGGAAGGGGTAAAGTGGTGAGGTTGCAGCAGCGACTAAGCAAGTATGGTGGCTAACATACGCAAATGAGAGCGAGAAGAGAAACAAAGGAACGGTCGTCAACTAGTAATGATCAAGAAGTGATCCTGAACTCCTACTTACGTCAGACATAACCCAGAAACCGTGTTCTCCTCTCGATCAACCCCGAAAAGAGACACTCACGGTTACGCACACGGTTGGTGTATTTTAGAAGAGTTTGCTTCAAGTTTACTACAACCGGATATTAACAAATTCCCATCTGCCACATAACTGCGGGCACGGCTCTCGAAAGTTTATACCCTGCAGGGGTGTCCCAACTTAGCCCATGATAAGCTCTCGCGATCAACGAAGGATATTCCTTCTCCCGGAAGACCCGATCGGCCTCGAATCCGGCTACAAGACATTTCGACAGAATAAAACAAGACCAGCAAAGCCGCCTCGATGCGCCGACAATCCCGATAGGAGCTGCACATATCTCGCTCGTGGCAACACCGATGAGTCTAGCTACGAGTAAAACCAATCCTCGGTTGCCTCAAGGTGGCCCTCAAGCAGTAGTTTCGGTTCGAACCAACACTTAGAGAAGCACCGCCCGGGGGCTAATAAAGATGACCTCGAGAGAGCGACTCCCAAGGGAAAAGTAGGTGGTGGTGAGGCAAATGGTAAAACCAATGTTGGGCCTTGCTGGACGAGTCTTATTCAAAGCGAATTGTCAAGGGGGTCCCATAAATCACCCGACCGTGTTAGGGACGCAAAATCCGGGAACATGATACCGATATGACGGAAACTAGGGCGGCAAGAGTGGAACACAACACCAGGCATAAGGCCGAGCCTTCCACCCTTTACCAAGTATATAGATGCATTAATAATATAAGATATATTGTGATATCCCAACAAGTAAACATGTTCCAACAAGGAACAACATCTCCATGTTCCAACAAGGAACAAACTTCATCTTCACCTGCAACTAGCAACGCTATAAGAGGGCTGAGCAAAGCGGTAACATAGCCAAACAACGGTTTGCTAGGAAGGGTGCAAAGGTTAGAGGTTCATGGCAATTTGGGAGGCTTGAGCAGCAAGTGATAGGTAGCGCAGCATAGCGAAAGAGCGAAGCAACTAGCATAGCAATGATAGTAGTGAGATCCCAGGTAGCGGTCATCTTGCCTGAAATCCCGCAAGGAAGAAGAACAAGTCCATGAAGAAGATGAACGGATGAAGCCGAACCAAGCGTAGACGAACGAATCCTCATGATCGCAACGAAACGGGAACTAACAAGAAGAAGCACACAACATAGTAAACACACCACACATGAACAAGGCATGATGTGCAACCAAGCATGATGCATGACAAAGCTACATGAAGCTACTCATGGCAAGATATGATGCAAACAAGAGCAACACATCAAAGCAAGTTTAAATGAGGCCGGAAACAACATAGAACAATTCCGTAAGTCCTCATATGCAAATTTCGAAATTGGTCCAGATCTGAATAAACCTTATGTTCAAGTTGTTAAACAGCAAGTTAAGATGCACCACGATGATCTACACGAAATTCTAGTCAAGTTACATATAAAGTTCATTAGATTCGGAGCTACGGTCTAGAAGATATGAGCAAAACAAGATAAGCATGGCATAGATGCAAAATGCATACAAACATCAAGCAAACACATCAAAACAAGGATGCAACATGATAATATGAAACTACATGCAAAAATAAGCAAGTTTCATATAGAGCACACTCAAAACGGAGCAACGGTTCAACACATACACATGAAACAAGTTATGGCAACAATCTGACCAAAACAGCAACTAGCCATATTGTAAGCATCAAAACAATATGCTACAGCACCTCAATATGATAACAAAAGGCCTGGGCATGATGTACAGGTAAAGCATGACAAAACATGAACACTGAGCTATCTCCAGAAATCACTAGAACATGCTCAAAATGACATGGCAAGATTGCAAATAATAACAGCTTCAGACTTTAGCAGTAAATAACATCAAAGTTGCAATGTTTAGAGCTATCAAACAACATGTTACAAGAACTTATCATGGCAAACAAAGGCATGGCATGAATCTACTAATTGCATAGAACAAAAGTCCTTTACTGACCATGAGCCAAAAAGGACCAGAAGATATGATGGCACCCATGTAAACATGGCAAGTTATATTACAGATTCATACATGGCAGGAACAACAATAAGTAGGCATGTTGGTGAGCTTGAACCACTCACCACAGAGCAATACATGGCATGGCAAGGCAACCAACAGTAAGAAGACATGGCATAGAAGCTATACATGGCAAGAACAACATCATAGCATACAAGATCAACTACCACAACCTTGGCAAAATTGAATAACATGAAAACAATCTGCCAGGAAACATTTTATAGCAAAAGTAGAGCTCGATTGACTCAAGCTATGGCACTCCATAATTGCAAACAAGGGCATGGATGGATAGAGAATAACCATATGTTCAAAACATCCTTACTGAAGTATCTCAAAATAAGCATGGAACTCTCGGTAGCATCAAGTTTACATGGCATAAAAATATCAAGAAAAGCAGGGCTGAAATCAGCAACATCATGAAGCCTAGTTTGCATGCTTGTGCTAGTCACCACAGAGATCACAAAAATACATGGCATACACCTCTGTAAAGATGGCATGGCATATTACAAAACACATGTAGGACTCAAGTTCATAGGATGCACACATCAATCATGGCAAAAATGACAAAAGTGCATGTTCTGATAAGAATCTGAAACTAACATCACATAGCCCTCTTCTAACAGCATTTCGGGAATCAAGATGAGCTCAAATGCAAATCATGCAATGAGATGAAATGATTTACTCTTCGAGACGAACAATTTGACATATTACACGCAAGAAATGGAGCTACGGATGAAGAGTTATGGCATGATGAACATGAGCAAAAATATGTAAAATCTGGGACTTAGGGATTTCGGGGCAACCTCCAGATCTGCACGGTTTTTGATGCACGTCGGGATCTCGCCGGAGATGCGTCGCCGGAGACGAGGGAGGCAGCGCCGGAGACGGAGAGGTGGCCGGGGAGGAGGAGCTCACTGCTCGGGCGCGCGGCGGGGCGGGCGCGCATGGGGACCGGACGGCGACGAGGAGAAGGCGCGGCGGCGCACCGCAGGCCGGGGCGACGCCGGGCGGCGCCGGGCGGAGGGGCTGGCGGCGGCGGCCACGGCCAGCGCGCGGCGCGCGGCGGCGACCGCCGGGCGACGCTGGGCGGGGCGGACGGGAGCTCGGGCGGCGCGCTGGATCCGGGGCCGGCGGCCGTGATGGGCTTCCCTGGGCCACGCGGTGGAGGGGAACGGCGGCGGCGCATTGGCTGCAGGGGCGGCGCGAGGCGACGTGTCACCCCGGGATTGGCCGGGTGACGTGGAGGCGGCGGCGGACGCATCCGGCGGCGGGGTGGACACGTCCGGTGGCGTGCGGGGTTTTTTTTTAGGGTTTGATCTGCGCGAGAAAACGGAGGGAGACACATATTTATAGGTAGAGGGAGCTAGGAGAGTCCAAATGAGGTGCGGTTTTCGGCCACGCGATCGTGATCGAACAGCCGAGAGCCTGGAGGGGAGGTTGGTGGGTTTTGGGTCACTTTGAAAGGGGTGTTGGGCTGCAAAGAGAAAGGAGGGTTTGCGGTTACCCGGTTAACCGTTGGAGTACCAAACGACCTCCAAATGGCACGAAACTTGACAGGCGGTCTACCGGTGCTATACCAAGGCCGCTTGACAAACCTCGGGCCATTCCGAGAAAGTTTAACACCCGCACATGAAAAGAGGTAAAAGAGGGCGCCGGGAGACATAGGAGTGCCGGATTGCAAAACGGACAACGGGGAAAATGCTCGGATGCATGAGACGAACACGTATGCAAAATGAAATGCACATGATGACATGATATGAAATGCATATGATGACGTGGAAAAGTGCAACACGCAAGAAAATGACATGGCAATGAGGGCGAATGACTGGCAGACACCTGGCGCATCGAATCCGGGGCGTTACACCGGGGCTATTGCGGCTGGGAAGCCATTTCTGCTGCGGAGGAAATATACTGATACCAAGTATGCTCAGTTGGACAAGTTGTGGAGTTTGGAGGATGCTTATCTGGACTTAGCGGCGAGCGCTGCGGACGCGATTGAGCACTTCCAAGGCCTGAAGGGGCACAGAAGGGAAGAGCTATATTGGTCGCAATTCCATAGTTCGGAGCGTCTTCTTCCGTTGACCGATCGGTTGGCCGAATGGGCCGAGCTGAATCGACTATTCGGACATGCCATGAAGCATGTCATGACTCATTTGTGGCCGGGCGAACCCCAGCCGAAGAGTTATTTTGGTTTAGTGCAGCAGTTCCTTGGTGTGGCACCGCGTATCGACGCAATAAAGTGGTCGGCGTGTATTGAGGGAGCGCTGATGGCTCTGGCCCATGTCAAGGCATACTGGGCAGATATGAAGGCTACCGACGTTGCATCCCAGGATTCGGACGGAAGCCGAGTGATGAAGTCATGTACCTGGGGTAGGGTCATAGACCTGCCCAAAGGTACCCTCCACAAGGACACTCGCGAGAGAAGCGGCCTTCCAATCGACCTGGTAGGTTTCCACTCGACAGATTCAAGGACACTCGACCATGAAGACCCACTCGACCACCAGGAGTCCAAGAGTCACTCGGTGTCCAAACGGTATGTAGTTAAATAGTCTTTATGATCATAATGATACTTTATGTAAGGCATGCTACCAAGAACGCCTAGCCTTAACGCATCTTAAACCCTCTCGCCACGTGGGCTGGCTGGGGTCCCGGCGCACTCTATATAAGCCACCCTCCACAGTAGAAGGGTTCGCACTTCGTAACACATACGATATAATCCAAATGACCGCCTCCGGCTCCGAGACGTGGGCTGTTACTTCTCCGGAAGGGCCTGAACTCAGAAATCCCTTGCGATACAACGACTCCATAGCTAGGATCTTGCCTCTCCATACCTACCCCCATTCTACCGCCGACTTAGAACCACGACAGTTGGCGCCCACCGTGGGGCAGGTGTTCTAGCGATTTGTTGGAGAAGTTGGGATTCTTCGATCTCCGCATCATGGTTTCAGTGGAGTTCTGTCGACGGCCACGAGATCCGCCTCGGTGCACTTCACGCTCGTCGCCGACGACTCCGCTTGGCTTCAGGAGGCTCCACTCGACGTGGACGCGCTCCCGTCCGTGGGGCGATGCACTTTCGCTGCGTGTCCGCGGCGCCCTCCTCTGGCAACCGTCGACCCAAGATGGGTCGGCTCTCGTGTTGTCCTCGCTCCGGTCTCCCCGCCGCGCAAGCGCCCGGCCGGTCGAGGCTTCAGCGGTGGTGAGGCATGCGGTGGCCCGCCACAAGCCACCCCAAGTCGCGCGATCGAGCCCGACGAATCTCTCTACGGCTGTTCGACCGGCTCCGCAGAGATCATCCGAATGCGATAGCAGTGACCCGGCGGCAGAGGTTCTGATGGTCGATGGACCACGCAGTCCCCCCGGATTCACCTGCACCAACGGAGGTGACGGTGGAGGCGATCCGGAGCAAGCCCACGAAGAGTACCTGCCCGAGCCCCTCACTTCGCTCCAGAGGGAGGAGCTTCGCCGTCGGAACATGCATGCACTTCACACTCCTATTGTTGGAGAAACCCCCGAGGCTCGTGCCTTGGAGGATGCGCGCTTGGCCAACCTGGCTGAGCGCACTCGACTAGAGAACCTTCAGCGAGTACTCGACGAGCGCATGCGACCAAAGGTTCCAGAATCCAGTCGACGTCAGCTCTTTCAACCACCAACTCAGGTATATCGAACTCCGATTCAGAATTTAGCAGCTGCAGCCCGTATAGCAGAGTCAATTCAGCCTGCCAAGTCGGAGGCGGGTAGAGGTTTGCTGCAAATCAGAGATCTGCTCCGGGCGGCAGGAGACCAAAACTCAGTTGTATCACGTCATGAACAGGATTCACAGCCGATTAAATGCCGCTGCGATTCAGTCCAGTTCGCCCATAGTCCGAGATCGCCCCAAGGCGTGAGGAACGTGGGGGCGGCGTGATGATCAAGACAAGAGCCATGAAAGCAGTATGAGCACCGATTAAATCGCAATGATCGACGCCGAGTGCCCACCTCCCCAAGGGTGGATCATACGCCTCGGCAGCAGGGACTACGACGCCAAAGACAAGAAAGGGCGAAGAGTTCCAATGACCCTGTGGAACAAGGCTTTGATGCGAGATCTATTATCGTTCAAGGTTTGGTCGACAGGAACAAAGCTCACCGAGACGGCCATGATAGAGATGTTCCCTCCAGCAGCAGAGTTCATGTCTCGGGACCAGAGTGTTTCAGCAGAGCCATCGAGCCGCGGTGATTCCTCCCAATTTCAGGTTGGCGATCGAGTCGAGAAGTTCATCGGTGAATCCAAGCCCGACACTTGGCTTGAAGATTACCGAGTGGCTGTTCAGATCGGCGGCGGCAACGATGAGGTAGCCATGAAGCATTTGCCTCTTATGTTGGAGGGTTCAGCCAGAGCGTGGTTGGATCGATTAGCACCAGCATGATTTACACTTGGGAAGATCTTGCCTGAGTGTTTGTCAGGACATTTGAAGGGACTTGCAAACGACCAGCAGGATTGAAGGAGTTGCAGTCGTGTGTGCAAAAGTCGAGTGAAACTTTGAGACATTATATCCAGAGGTGGATCACTTTGCACCACACAGTTGAGAATGTATCTCATCACCAGCAGTCTGGCCTTCAAAGAAGGTGTCAAGAATGAGAGTTGAGTCTGAAATTGGTCGAACCGAGATATGACCTCACCGGATGATGGAGATTGCCATCAAGTATGCAAATGGTGAAGAAGAGGATCGACTCAGAGTGGTAAATATAAATCGGCCGCCAATGAGGCGGCGGAGGAAATTCCAATGGAAGGTGTTAAAGCCGAGCCAGCTGCTCATGGAGAGGGCTTGGCTGTGACCCCAGGAAAGTTCAAGGGGAAACCCAAGGGTCCTTGGAACCCCAAGAAGGTGAAAGACCAGGATGGAAACGACGTGTTGGATTTGCCATGTCATATTCACACGAAGAAAGAAGAAGAGGGTAAACTCATTTACCCGAAGCATACCACTCGACAGTGTCGGCTCTTGATTCAGCAGTTCCAAGGGAAACAACCCAAGGATAAGGATAAGGAGACAGGCAAAGTTGAGGACAAAGACGACAGAGATGATGGATATCCCCAGGTCAATTCCACCCTGATGATTTTTGCTGACGTCGAAAGCAAAAGTCGATTGAAGGTTATCAATCGGGAAGTGAACATGGTTGCTCCGGTGACGCCCAATTATCTGAAATGGTCCCAGACCGCCATCACATTCGACCAGTCTGATCACCCGACGCATATTGCCACCCCTGGGAGGCAAGCATTGGTGGTCGACCCAGTCGTCGAAGGCACTCGACTGACCAAAGTTTTGATGGATGGTGGTAGTGTCTTGAACATATTGTACGCAGAGACATTGAAAGGGATGGGCATTCCGATGTCCTGACTCAGTACCAGTAACATGAGCTTCCACGGAGTCATTCCTGGAAAGAAGGCTGAGTCACTCGGCCAAATTGCTCTTGATGTAGTTTTTGGTGATTCGAAGCATTTCGAAAGATAAGTTGACCTTTGAGGTCGTGGATTTCAGGCGCTTATCACGCTATTCGGGAAGGCCAACATATGCACGTTTCATGGCCCACCATGTTACGTGTATCTTAAACTCAAGATGCCTGGTCCCAAGGGCGTGATCACCGTTACGGCAATCGGAAGAAGGCGGAAGAGTGCTTCCGTAAAGGCTCTAAGATCGCCGATGCTCGGTTGGCGTGGTAGAGCTACAAGAGTATCGTAAAACTGCAGATCCGAAAGCGATTTGTTGCGAGCTAAGAAGCTCGCTATGGAGTCAGCATTTCACCGATCGTGAGACGTAAACAGGTTCACATTCACCCGACCGATCCCAATGCGGCTCACCAACATCTCAACAACACACGACTCAAAATAGGAAGAAGCGCCATCCGGTTCCTCCGTGAGAATCGGGACATCTTTGCATGGAAGCTCACGACATGCCGGTGTTCCTGTGGAGTTGGCTGAGCCGCCACGAGTCGACCCAAAATTCAAACCGTTAAAGAATATCTTGGCGGTCCGCCGCCCGTAAGAGAAAGGCCATTGGCGAGGAGGTGGCTCGGCTCTTAGCGGCAGAGTTCATCCGAGAGATCTGCCACTCCGAGTGGCTCGCCAATGTCGTCATGGTCCCCAAGAAGGACAAGTTGTTGCGCATGTGCATCGATTTCAAGCATATCAATCGGGCGTGCCCGAAGATCATTTCCTCTTCCTCGCATTGACCAAATTGTCGACTCAACTGCGGGATGTGAGAGTTGTCTTTTAGACGCCTATTCCGGTACCATCAGATCCGTCTCAGATGGACCCGATGAGATTAAAACAGCGCTCATCACTCCATTCGGTGCTTCGTTATGTCACCATGCCATTCGGTCTCAAGAATGCCGGAGCCACATTCATGAGGATGATTCGTAAGTGTTTGCTCACTCAAATCAGTCGGAATGTGGAAGCGCATATGGATGATATAGTGGTCAAGTCACGAAAGGGTTCCGACCTGTTGACCGACCTTGCTGAAACATTTGCCAATCTCGTGGAGGTATGATATCGCTTAACCCATCAAAGTGTACATTTGGAGTTCTGGTGGAAAGTTACTCGCTTTTCGCTTCGAGCGAGGAATCGATGCTAACCCCAAAAGGTTGGCACCATACTCCAAATGAAGCGCCTGTGTTTGTGCACGGCGTCCGAAGCTTACCGGATGCTTGGCCGCTTTAAGTCGATTCATCTCTCGCCTCGGTGAAAAGGCATTGCCTCTTTACCGATCGATGAAGAAGTCGACAAGTTCGAGTGGACTCTAGAAGCTGATGCAGCGCTTGCGAGCTCAAAGCTCGCTCTCCACCCAGCCGGTGCTTGCTGCCCCAATCAGCAAAGAGCCTTTGCTGCTTTACATTGCAGCCATCGGACAAGTCATCAAGACCGCATTTACGGTTGAGCGGAAGAAGAAGGAAAAGCCTCAAAGTTCAACGCCCAGTTTATTATCTTTCAAGTCTGACCCCATCAAAGCAAAGATACCTCACTATCGAAGCTTGTTTTTGGGATCTATATGACCACAAAGAAGGTTGCTCATTATTTCTCGATCATTCCATTACGCGATCGTCGACGCCCATTGTCGGAAATTCTTCATAACAGAGATGCAACTGGTCGAGTGGCAAATGGGCGATTGAACTCCTTCCCTTGATATCAAATTTGAGGCAAAGAAAGCCATCAAGTCCCAAGCAATAGCAGACTTCCTCGCCGAGTGGATCGAACAGCAGCTTCACTCAAGTTCACTCGAGCACCGGACTATGTTTTTCGACGGTTCCAAGATGCTGAACGGTTCTCAGTGCGGGGTTGTATTGGTTTCCCGAGGAGACAAGCTCAAGTATGTTCTCCAGATTCACTTTTATTCTTCCAACAACGGGCGTAATATGAAGCACTCTTGTATGGGTTGCGCATGGCCATTTCACTCAAGTCCGTCCGCCTTATGGTCTACTGCGACTCGGATCTGGTTGTTAATCAAGTGATGAAGGAGTGGGATGTCGAAGCCCAGCTATGACAGGTTATTGTAATGCAAGGAGACAAGCGGAGAAGAAATTCGAGGGGTTAGAGCTTCATCATATACCCGATCGAAAAATCAAGCTGCGGATGATTTGGCGAAGATAGGATCCAAGAGGGAAGCCATTCCTAGTAATGTATTTTTGAGCACATTCATGCACCATCGCAGGAGGATCCTTTCACGTAAGAAGCCCCGCAGCAAAAGAGTGCCAATGATCCGATCGAAGTTGAGGTCCCAGCCGTGGTCGACCTGATTACGGAAGTTGTGGTCATCACTCCCGACTGGACGGTGCCGTACATCGCATATATCCTAAGGAAAGAGCTCCCAGAGAATGAAGAAGAGGCTCGACAGATCATCCGTCGATCCAAGGCCTTTACAAAGGATCAAGGGATAGTTGTTCGAGAAAGCGTGATCGAGTCGGCCGTAAGTGTATCACGCCGTAAGAAGGTCGATAATTTTGAGGATATCCACTGGGACCTGTGGCCATCATGCGTCCTCCTGAACCATCATGGCTAAAGCATACCGAGTGGGATTTTACTGGCCGAAAGCAAATGAAATGGCAAAAGAAATAGTTGAGAAGTGTGAAGGATGTCAGTTCTATTCCAACATGTCACACAAGCCCGCCTCAGCCTTGAAGACCATTCCACTCGTCTGGCCCTTCGCTATTTGGGGATTGGACATGATTGGACCACTGAGAACTGGCAAAAGCGGCTTCACTCATTTGCTAGTAGCAGTCGACAAGTTCACCAAGTGGATCGAAGCCAAGCCCATCAAGAACCTCGATGCATGCACTGCTATCAGTTTCATCAGAGAGTTGATAATCAGGTATGGAGTTCCGCATAGCATCATCACCGACAATGGGTCAAACTTCGATAATGACAAGTTCAAAGCCTTCTGCGCCTCTCAAGGCACGCGGGTCGACTATGCTTCAGTTGCTCATCCTCGCCGAATGGACAAGCGAACGCAAACGGCCTCATTCTCAAAGGGCTGAAACCACGGCTGATGCGTGATCTCAAGCACGCAGCAGGAGCTTGGGTCGACGAACTTCCATCAGTTCTCTAGGGATTGAGGACCACTCCTAATCGGTCGACTAGAAGAACTCCATTCTTCCTGATCTATGGAGCTGAAGCAGTTCTGCCGAGTGACCTGCTTCACAATGCGCCTCGAGTCAAACTATACTCTGAAGAAGAAGCGGAATAAGCCCGGCAAGATGCAGTCGACCTCTTGGAAAAGGAGAGAGAAATGGCCCTGATCCGCTCGACTATCTATCAGCAAGACTTGCGTCGATTCCATGCCAGAAATGTGAAGAGTCGAGCCTTCCAAGAGGGAGATTTGGTCCTCCGAGTGGATCAACAAAAACCACACAAGCTCGCTCCCACTTGGGAAGGTCCCTTCATCGTCACAAGAGTTCTCCACAACGGAGCGTATCATCTCTACAACGTTGATCGCCAGATCAACGAGCCTCGAGCTTGGAACGCGGAGCTGCTCCGCCCCTTTTATACTTAATACACACTCGGCTAAGATGTAATAAAAGTACTTTTGTAGTTTGTTTATCTAAGACAAGAATGTTATAATTTTCCCAGTGATTGTTATTACTTTTTGTTGAAATTTCCCCCAGTGGGTGGCTTAGTTGCGAATCCGGTTCGCCTAAGTTTGTAAAAAAAAATCATTTCCGAGTGGCGAGCCAGTCTCTCACTCGGGGGCTTAGCTGTGAATCCGCTTCGCCTAAGTATTCAAAATCCTACCGAGTGGTGAGCCAGCCTCCCACTCGGGGGCTTAGCTGCAATCCAAGTACTCGCCTAAGCATTCAAAATCCTACCGAGTGGTGAGCCAGCCTCCCACTCGGGGGCTTAGCTGCAGTCCAAGTACTCGCCTAAGTATTCAAAATCCTACCGAGTGGTGAGCCAGCCTCCCACTCAGGGGCTTAGCTGCAGTCCAAGTACTTGCCTAAGTAGTCAAAATCCTACTGAGTGGTGAGCCAGCCTCCCACTCGGGGGCTTAGCTGCAGTCCAAGTACTCGCCTAAGTATTCAAAATCCTACCGAGTGGTGAGCCAGCCTCCCACTCGAGGGCTTAGCTACAGTATAAATACTCGCCTAAGTATTCAAATCCTACCGAGTGGTGAGCTAGCCTCCCACTCGGGGGCTTAGCAACGGCCCAAGGATTCGCCTTATCATCCAAAATAATGAACGCTTCACAAGAACGACGAGGTGCAGGTCGACTGCTACCTTCTCCTTCAAAGCTACGCCATAAAAATCCTACCGAGTGGAGAGCAAGCCTCCCACTCGGAGGCTTAGCTGCAGCCCAGTGCTCGCCTAAGTAATAGAAATCCTACCGAGTGGAGAGCAAACCTCCCACTCGGGGGCTTAGCTGCAGCCCAGTGCTCGCCTAAGTAATAAAAATCCTACCGAGTGGAGAGCAAACCTCCCACTCGGAGGCTTAGCTGCAGCCCAGTGCTCGCCTAAGTAATAGAAATCCTATCGAGTGGAGAGCAAACCTCCCACTCGGAGGCTTAGCTGCAGCCCAGTGCTCGCCTAAGTAATAAAAACCCTACCGAGTGGAGAGCAAACCTCCCACTCGGGGGCTTAGCTGCGGTCCGGTGCTTGCCTAAGTAAGGAATTCATCCCAATCCGCAAGGACGACGAGGTGCAGGTCGACTGTTACCTTCTCCTTCGGAGCTTCGCCACAAGTACAACGTGCGGTCCATCCCGATCCGCAAGGACGACGAGGTGCAGGTCGATTGCTACCTTCTCCTTCGGAGCTTCGCCACAAGTACAACGTGCGGTTCATCTCAACCCGCAAGAACGATGAGGTCAGTCGCAGTCTGTGCTCCATCTCTACCTGTAGGATAGATGAAGTACAAGTCGACTGGAGTTTCAATGAAATATCTTCCGAATGAGGAACAAAGTTCTCTCGAAGGCAAATAAAGCATGATCGAGGATAAATCAAGTTCGGACAAACGTCCTACGGATCCAAAGCGCCAGCGTTAAGCTCATAAAGTTTGTCGGTTACAAAAACCACTCGCATTCCGAGGCAAATTTAAGGTGGGACTTAGAAGTTTTTACCCTCCGCGGAGGACCTGAAGGTGCAACAAACTGGTCGAGGTCGATTCCGTCGGTGATACGGGTAGCAGCAGCGATGAAAGTCTCCATGAAAGATCTGAAGTCGTACTTCCTGGTGTTGGCGACTTTGAGGGACACCAGCTTATCCTCTTGTGCTTCCTTGCAGTGAACACGAACCAGAGACAGAGCAACACCAGCACCACACCTGGCAGAAGACTTTTTCCATTCTTGCACTCGACTTGGAATCTCATTCATTCGAGTCATCAGGGACTCAAGGTCATTCTAAAGCGTCTGATCTGGCCAGAGAGTTGAGTCGATCCGCGACATTGCAACTTTCAGTCGAGCAAGATAATCCACCACGCTAGCAACGAGAGACTCCAATGGAGCACATTCATAGCAGCTTCGTCCTTCACAGAGAGTTGATGGGGTCCAAGCTGGTTTCCACTGACCGGTTTCTTCTTCAAGTTTTGACAGAATTCTGAAAACACAGCTCGACTCAAAATAACAATCATGTGATGAGCCGGTGATAGCAAGACAATGGGTAAAAGAGATTACCTTCAAGCATGAGAAATAGCTTCTTGGCGAGCCCTCCAAGATAAATCTCCGTGTCATTTCACTTCCCGCCATTGGCCAGCCTTGTCGACAGAGCAATCTTGTCATTCTTCAATGACTAACTTCCTTGTTGGTCAAGGCCAAGAGCGGCTTTCAGCTTGGCATTTTCATCTTCAAGTTTGTCGACCGAGGCAAGCTTCTCTTCAGCGAGCTTTGTTTTCTCAAAGCCGCCTTCCCGTCCTCTCGCAAGGTCAAGGTCCTTCTTCTTCAAAGTCTCTTCCAGCTTTATCTCAAAGCAACAATGAGAACAGAGTTGAGAATGAACAGAAAAACAAAGGCAATCATCAAAAGTTCCCACCAGCCATACCTTTTGCTTCATCCTTTGCCTTCTCGCAAATTCTCCCGAGCAAGCTTCAAATCAAGGTTGAGCTGGATCTGTTTGTTCTCTAACTCAGTATAGCAAGCCACAAGCTCGCAAGATTTCTACAAAGAGTCAACCAACGAAAGACATCAAAGACAGATCACTTCCGAGTGATTAAGGAAAAATAGTAGCATTTCTAAGACTACAATAATCAAAACATTCGACAAGAGTCTCGGGATTACACCCAGCGGGTGCACTCAGCGTGTTCCCCACTGGTTTTACTAATTTGGTTCGACCAATCGACCAAAAGAGGCAAAAGGTTATGATTCTAAAACCATGGCTAAGTGTCGGTCACCGTGGTAAAAAACAGTTCTTTAGACTATAGTCGATCAGATGCAATGACCATAGTCTCGGGACTACACCCAAGGGCGCACTCAGCGTGCCCCCACCGGTTTACTTCCCATTCAACTTGGTCTGTCCAGGTCGAGTGAAGAAGTTCACAAGATAAAGATTATAGTCGATCGCACGCAATGACCATAGTCTCGGGACTACACCCAAGGGTGCACTCAGCATGCCCCCACAAAATTAATCGACACACCCACCCAAAGGGTGTACAGATATTGAAATCTCCGTAAAGAAGCGCTTGTAGCATATCCTAACAGAAAGCAGTTTGTAGCATATCCTAACAGAGCAAGCAACGATCGACTTACTTGGACATTGCTCGAGAGCTGAACTAGCATCATAGGTCACTGGCTAGCCTCTCGGACCGCTTTCACTTGTTCCATCATGATCCCTGCTCATGTATAGCCTCCTTAGCAGCACTCACTTGGTCTTCCCGGACGTGGTGTATAGCAAAGAGAGATGGTGGATCAGCAATGACGAAGTGAGTCGGGCACTTGTCACGATACACAGCAAAAGACACGAAGCCCGAGTTGGGTTGCCTCCTCGAAACCAGCGCCTCGTATCGCCACGACCGAGCAGCCTTGCCAAGAGGGCACCTCTTGTTCTTCCTCTTCCTCAATGGTGCTTCCTCGTCATCGTCGGGGAGATCAATGACATGAGGCGGAACTATAAGAAAGATTCAAAAGTAAACATGGAAATCCAATCGACTAAAAGCTCCAATCGACTAAAAGCGAAACCACAGAGATTATACCAGGGTTGGAGGTGGCAGCATCTTCCATTTCCCGATCTTCGTGCTTGGCTGAAGTCTTGGAGGTAGCGGCACTGTAGATTTCAAGAATCGGCTGATCAGTCATCAAGTCGACCAAAATTTCACTCATGTTGGATAAGGAAATACAAGATTCTGTTGGTTACCCGGAGAAGGTGGGGTTGACCATCCGCATCTTGGGCAGGGCCTTCGCCGGCTTTGACGACGTTGCTCGAGGTTGCTTTGGCGGTTTCTCAGTCGGTGCAGGGGAAGTTGTCCTAGGTCGCTTCCGACCGCCTGCGGGAACAACAGCTTTACACGCCTTGCCGCCGGGTCATGCGTCAACTTGACCTTCCTCCGAGCGGGAGGATCGACGCCTTCCTCCTCTTCCTCCTCCTCCTCCTCTTCATCGAGCTGCCATCCCCTCATCCTCCTCGGCGTTGACTCCCATTCCTCCCGACTTTCACCTCCACTTCCTTCTTCTTCTTCGACTGTTTCCTGCGCCCCGTTGGGCATCGAGTACATCTCAGTGGTGACCTAGAAGACAACAAAACAAGGCGAAAGTCAGTCGATGAATTGACATCTAAACAGAATGAATGTAGCCGAATCACAGTCGAAGATAAGTGGTTGTACCTTGTCTACTTCGTAATTATGGTCGAGTGGTGGAATCCTCCTAGCTCCGTGAGGGTTATCTTTGTTTCCTGTGATGGCAGTCATCCACTTCTCCAGCGTGGCGTCATCGACCTCCACCGGATGGACCCGAGTGGTATCATCCGTACCAGAGTACATCCACATCGGATGACCTCGGTATTGGAGTGGTTGAATACACCGTCGGAGGAAAACCTCCAGGAGATCCATGCCGGTCACCCCGTCGCGAATGAGCTGGACTACGCGCTCCATCAACAATTTTACTTGGTCCTTCTCCTCTGGTAGCACCTTCAGGAAGATGGCTTGTTCACTGACCATGGAGAATAGAGGGAGTCAGACGATCGCCCAAGGCCGATC
Source organism: Aegilops longissima (assembly GCA_021605205.1). Lineage (NCBI taxonomy): Eukaryota > Viridiplantae > Streptophyta > Magnoliopsida > Poales > Poaceae > Aegilops > Aegilops longissima. The sequence goes on from CM038678.1 coordinate 133,056,968, forward strand.
GGTCTTGGCAGAGAACCAGGTCGACCGCCACCCTCTAACCGAGTCGGGAGAGTCATAGCTGAAAAGCGCTCTTCCCCTCATCTCGACCCCGAGTCCCCACACATCTAGATCACTTGGGTTCTCTCGTCATTCGGTTCGCTTTTCTTCACCGTCTGAGAGCGACAGTGAATATGTGCTTGAAGAGGCCCCAAGTCGGCCGACAGCCCAAGAAGTTTTCGACAACGAAATGAAAGCAGCAAGGTAGACAATGGAGTTGGGAGGAAATGATGGAGTTGCGCCCAAAAGTTCAAAACCCCGGAAAAAGGATTCTGTGGCAGAGAAAATCCACGATCTACGTGAGTGGCCAGGAGAACGACTCACCCTCTTCAGCTGCGTTGCCACTGCTCCCGTGCCTCACGACCCATGGGGGATCAGTCCTTCATTGGCCAGATCGGTGAGGTCCTTCTCGGTGATGGTCGAGCGGATCCAGTCTCCCTGGACCCAGCCTTGCGGCAGTTTGGAGCGCGAAGAGGATCCGCCCCGACTGGGCGCTCTCCCCTTAGCCTTCGCCATCTGTCGGGGAAGCTGATCCTACCCACGAACACCTATGGGACCGGCGGACCGAGCCCCTTTCGGTTCGGTGGGGGGCGGAGATTGCACGAAGAGCAGATCGAGGCGAAGCACACGAGCAGTTTACCCAGCTTCGGAGCTCTCCGGAGAGATAATACTCCTACTGCTGCTTGTCTGGTTGTATTGTGTTCTTGCTAGGGAGCGTTGAGAGCTACAAAACCTAGTGTGGGAGTCTCTAGTTTCGAATGAGTCGAACTGAACCGAACCCTTTCTACGTTGCACATGGGCCTCCTTTTATATGCTCAATGGGTCACCGACAGGTGGCAACGTAGACAAGGGTAAAAACAGAAAATGAGCTGCGGTTGGTACAGCTACCTTGTACAGTGTATTCTACCTAACCCTGACAGCAAGGGACAAAAGCATTAAATGCCCGTCCATGTCGCTTAAACAGTGCAACAGGGACCGTCAGGAGCGCCACCGTTCGCCACGATGGCATTCTTGTCAGCGCCGCTTACCGCTGCTCTCTTCTGGCCTCACAGCCTCTTGACACGCGCGCCTAGGATGGTCCCATTGCGACACGTTGGTGGATGAGCTGGAGCGGAGATAAAGAGTGGTTTCCTGCCGCGACAAGCGCCTTGCCGCGGCTGAATCCTTGTCGCGCCGGAAGCTTGTCGCCATCGAGCCTTCCCGCAAGCTCCTCTTGCCGGGGTCTTGTCTTCTACGTGCCTTGAGTGGCCTTCCCGGCAAGCTCCTCTTGCCGGGGCATTGTCTCCTTGGCTTAAATACTTTGTCCTTGAATGGCTCCAGAGGAACCATGGAGGACCTTGGCGGTCACTAGGCAAGCCTTGCCGCGGGGTGTTGCAACTGCCCGTGCACGAGTTCGGGATACTAGGGTACCCCTACTATAGTACACCGATAGGAGCCCCGGCTCGGGCCACACACGGTGCCGAAGCGCTGTTGGGCCAGTGCCCAAAACAGTGCACGGGCACGCCTGCCCAGATCACGCCGTTATTTGCTCCGACCCACCACGCCCCCACGAACAGCATGCGCCGAACGTGGCGCCGTGGGAGAGATCGTGGGGGCTTTTAATTGAAAAGCGGAACGTCCGCCTCTCTCCTCCTTATAAACAGGGAAACAGGCAGGTCGCCCGCCTCGCCATTTGCTGTCCCATCTTGAAAACCACCGCCGCTCCCCCCTTCTTCTCTAGTCCGGAGAGAGCAACGCTCCGCCCCCCATCACCACCAACGCCATCAACGCCGTCGGTCTCCTCCACCACCTCCGCCATGGCTCCGAAAGCCGACAAGGGGAAGGGCGTGAAGTCGGCCGAGGCGCAGCGGCTCGCGGCGCTGCGAAAGGAGCGGGCCGTCTCCCCCCCCCCCCAGCTTGATGCAAAGGAGCTGAGAGAGGGCTATTACCTCTTCTGGTCGACGGCGATGCGGGCGCATCCGCGCACAAGGGTACTCCTCCGACGAGCGTCTCCAACCCAGCGCCAAGCTCAGCTTGTTCCTCAAGGGCGTGGTGACTAGGGGTGTGCGTTCGGTATAAACCGAAGATTCGGTTTTTACCAATCGGTTTATTTTAAAAATCAGTTAGGAAAACTAGAAACCGAAAATGATAGCTGAAATTAGCTAACCGAAAATTCGGTTATCTGGAACTTCGGTGCGGTTTTCGGTATAATACCGAAGTACCACGCTCTAAGTACATAAAGCAGCGGTGGCACCCTATTATATAGGCAAAAATCTGCCTCAACTCTTCTTAGTCGGGCGAGGTGGGACTAAATGAGTTAAATGGCAGCTGTTTGCATGCTGGTACGCGGCCACGCGCGGGCAAGCCCACGTGAGCTGGACCTTGCATGCAGGCCAGGTAGGCCCACGTTATGTGGGATGCGCATGACGCGTTGGTGGTGAATGGCGATCGTGGCTTTGTGACCCCCAGGACGTTGCTGCGCGCGCGCCTGCCGCCTGCGCGTGCTTTCAAGGCTGAGTCACTATTCGGTTTTCGTTCGGTTAACCGGGATGTAAACCGAACCAACCGAGTTTTGGTCGGTTTGTAGACTTGAAAACCGAATTTTGCTGTGAGAGTGGGAAAAACCGAAAATTCGGTTTATTCGGTTTCGGTATCGGTACGGTTTCTGGTTTGTCGGTTTTTATGCCCACCCCTAGTGGTGACGGCTTTCCAGCGACTCCGGGAAGAGATCCCAAAGCAGCTGGCCGAGGAATCGCGCCAGATCTGCGCGGGAGCTCTCCAGAAGGTGTTGATGAAGGTGGCCTTCCGCAATCTCGGTGTTAGCTTCGCCAACGTCCTCAAGTCCTTGCCGCCGGATGCTGATATGGAGGCGCTCAAAGCCCTTGTCGCACCCATTGTGGACAAGGTGGGCAAGATCAAGCGGGTTGATGGCGACCGCGTAGATTAGGCCGCTAGTTTTATCTTTCCCTTGTCGCTGGCTGATCATGTTTAGAATAACAATTTATTAGATCTGCGACAAGCTATTTTGTAATATAACTCTATCTTAGGCAATGATTGCAATGTTATTTCCTTTACTTGATTCCTTCCTTTGTATGTTTGAGCCTTACGCTTTTAGGGAACTTGTCGGCGCGGGCACCTTTGCCGCGAGCGCTGAGTGCGGAACGTCAGCAGCCTGCTGGCGGTGCTGCCTCCGACAAGCAACCTTGTCGCAACTAGTTGCAGCTCACTTACGTTGTTGAGCGGACTCGAAACAAGGTAAGGGCGCAAACTAGCTACGAGTTGGTTCCTCCGTGCACAGGTTTTCCATACAAAGTACTATTGTTCGAGGAATATAACTTAAAGATTATAAAAAAAACTGATTGCTCAGACTTTGGCAACTTAGCTTTTTCTGTCGTTTGCTCCCCGGTAAGGCGAAACTTCCTCGAGCGACGCTTGGTGGCCCACACCATTATCTTCTCCTTCCCCCCCGGCTAACTTGTGGGCGTAGGAACCTTCCTTTCTTTGAGAAAGAGAAAGAAGAGAAAATAACGTTATGGAGCCTTGTGGCTCGCTATTGCTTACCGGGCGTGGATGCTGCCCAAAATGTCAGATAACACATGCAAAAATGGTGATTAAAGCACGTTGTTAACAAGTTGCATGCAACACATGAGTTTTACTGATGCACGGGGTCTGCGCCCAGCTTTGTACAAAGGATTACATGCAACATCGGCAAGACTTGTATTAAAAGGTGGTTGCCGAACGGTTCCGCAACCGCGCTTCTGGGTAAAACTTACGAAGATGCTCAATGTTCCAAGAGTTGCTCACCGAATACCATCTTCGGTCTCAAAGCGGACAGCGCCAGTCTAGTGACTCGCTTCACCCGATAAGGGCCTTCCCACTTCAAGGCCAACTTGTTGGAATTCTTGGCGGACTGAACGCGCCAAGAACAAGGTCGCCTCCCTCAAGCTTCTCGCACTAACTTTATGGCTATGGTAGCGACGCAAAGCTTGCTGGTAGCGAGCAGCTCATACAATGCCTCAAGACGGTCCTCCTCAAGGAGCAGTGTCATCTTGTCGCAGCTGCTCTTGCTCAAGCTCATCATAAGCAAGCACTCGAGGTGACCCAGATACGAAGTTCCGTGGGGAGAACTGCCTCTGCTCCATAGACTAGAGCGAAGGTGTCCGCCGATGGCTCGATTTGGCGTCGCCCCGATCGACAAAAGAACCACCGGCAGCTCCTCAATCCAGTTTCTTCCGCACTTGTGCAGCCTGTCGAAAGTTCTGGTCTTGAGTCCTCGCAGCACTTCAGCGTTTGCCCTCTCCGCTTGACCGTTGCTTCTCGGGTGAGCAACAGAAGCGAAGCAGACCTTGGCGCCAAGATCTTGGACGTACTGCATGAAGGTGCGGCTCGTGAATTGTGTGCCATTGTCGGTGATGATTCTGTTAGGAATCCCAAAACGGCAAACAATCGACCTGAAGAACTTGACTGCTGACTGTGCTGTCACCTTCCTCACTGCTTCCACTTCCGGCCACTTTGTGAACTGCTGACTTTGTGAACTTTGTGAACTTGTTGACAGCTCGGGGAAAGGGGCCGAGAATGTCGAGCCCCCAGACCGAAAATGGCCAAGATAAAGGGATCATCTGGAGAGCTTGAGCTGGCTGGTGTATCTTCTTAGAATGGAACTGGCACGCTTCACACTTGGTTACTTGTGCAGTTGCATCCTGGAGGGCTGTCGGCCAGAAGAAACCTTGCCGGAAAGCTTTGCCGGCAAGTGCTCTTGCGCCAATGTGGTGACCACATATGCCTCCATGTATCTCTGCCAACAGCTTTTGTCCATCTTCCCGATGAATACACTTCAATTTCACTCCTTTGAGTCTTCTTCTGTACAGAATGTTGTCGACAAACTGGTACATACTTGACTGCCGGGCTACTCTTTCCGCTTCTTCTTGCTCTTCGGGAAGTTCTCCTGTCTGAAGGAAATGGACAATCTGTTGCGCCCATGCTGGAGCTTGCGGCTCGACAACAAGGATTAAAGGTACATCTGATATTGCGGGAACATCAGCTTCTACGGCAAAAGCATGTGGCTCAGCCGGAGCTTGATGTTCCCCGACAAGCTTGCCGGAGCAAAACTTATCGGGAACGTCTGCTTCAGCGAAGCAAACCCTAGGGCTTGTCGGAGCAGACTGCTCCTCAGCATTTTTGGCGTTGATCTTGGGAACCTTCTTGGCGGCGGCTTCAGGGAGCTCTGCCGGAAAGTAGTCGCCCGAAATCAACTTCCTCTTCTTGTTCTGTCCAGTTGATGGTGCTACAGTCGGTTGAGTCAGCCTGAGCACGAAGATTTCTGGCTCCACAGGTATCTTGAGTGCGGCGCACTTTGACAGGCCATCAGCAATATCATTCTGAGCTCTTGGAACATGTTCCATCTGTAGGCCGTCAAAGTGCTCTTCTAGCTTTCTCACTTCATCGACGTAGGCTTCCATCAACGGACTCTGATAATCTTTGTTTACTTGGCGGACGACAAGCTGCGAGTCACCCCCGACAATGAGCTTCTTGATCCCAAGGTCTACATGATTCGAGACCGCAAGCAAACCTTCATATTCTGCAGATTGTTTGTTGCTTGCTCCTTGGGAAAGTGCATCTGGACTACGCACTTGAGGTGCTCTCCGGTGGGTGCGACAAGTAGTAGGCGGCACCGCGCCTTTGCAGCGAGAAGGCACCGCCAAAGTACATCAGCCACTCTTTGCTTGCTTCCTTGATGGGGATGCTCATTTCGAATTTCTTCATCCTGTGTTGGCGCCCATTCTGCTATGAACTCCGCCAATGCTCGCTTTGGATAGTTGAAGTGCTTTCAAACTTGAGGCCAAAGCTTGATGGTTCCAAAGGCCCACTCGACAATCCTGCCTGTTGCTTCTGGATTTTGCAATATCCTCTTCAGGGGAAAGCGAGTGACGACTGTTATCTCGTGTGCTTGGAAGTAATGGCGCAGCTTTCTCGAGGCCATGAGAAGGCCAAAAAGCAACTTCTGCACACCAGAGTACCTTGACCTAGCCCCCTGCAGAAGGGAACTGACAAAGTAAACTAGGCGTTGCACCATCCTTTTCTGCATCTTCTCGCAATCCTGCGCAGACCCGTCGTTGTCGGGACCAGAGCTTGTCGGTGAAGCCCCCTGCTTGTCACTGGATGCATCTGCCTTGGTTGCCAGCTCATCATCTGCCTCCTTTTCCGCTACTAGCGCAGCACTAACCACTTGATTGGTTGCCGCTATATATAGCAGCAACTTCTCTTGTGGTCTAGGTGCGACAAGTATTGGAGTGGAGGACAGGTACCTCTTTAAGTCCTGTAGCGCAGCCTCCGCTTCGAGTCCATTTCATTGACCTGCCTTTTCAAAATCTTGAAAATGGCGGGCGCTCAGCAGACCTAGAGATAAACCTGCTGAGAGCAGCCACGCAACCGCAAGTCTTCGTGACATCCTTGACGCGCTTTGGTGCTTCAATCTGCTCAATGGCTTTGATCTTGTCGGGATTGGCTTCAATTCCCACGAGACCACGAAGAACCCGAGAAGCTTGCCGGAAGGGACTCCAAACACGCACTTCTCGGGGTTGAGCTTGAGGTTGATCTTGCGCAGATTTGCAAAGGTCTCATCTAAATCTTGAACCAGAGTTGCCCTGTCCTTGCTTTTGACCACTATGTCATCCATGTAAGCCTCTACATTTATGTGCGTTTGCGGCTCAAAAGCGTCATGGACTACTCTTGCAAATGTTGAACCAGCATTCTTTAGCCCGAAAGGCATCCGTATAAATCAGTATGTGCCACATGGGGTGATGAATGCGGTTTCTCCTCATCCTCTTCTCGCCATGAAGATCCGATGATATCTCGAGTATGCATCAAGAAATGAAAGCAAATCACATCCAGCCGTGGAGTCAACAATCTGGTCGATGCGCCGATAAGGGAATGGGTCTTTGGGACAAGCTTTATTAACATCTGTGAAGTCGATACAAAGTCTCCATTTCCCATTTGCCTTTCGTACAACCACCGGATTTGCCAACCACGTGGGATGGAGCACTCCTCTGACAAGGTATGCTGCTTCCAATTTCTTGATTTCTTCTGCTATGAATTCTGGCGCCCACCGCCTGCTTCCGACTTTACGCTTGACGGTCACGCACGAGGACGTATAGCGAGATGGTGCTCAATTACTTTCCTGGGAACACCGGGATGTCGACGGTTGCCATGCAAACACGCCGACGTTACGCCCAGAGAGCAACGAGCGCTTCCTATTTAGGGTCAAGCGTGGCACCGATGGTGAAGGTACCACCGCGCCGCCCTCCTTGGCGGACACCTTCTTGGTCTCCGGAGCTGCCATCATCTTCTTACACTTGCCGGTGGAGCTCGATGGTGCGTCCTCGACGGTAGCGCAGCACTCGAGGAGGTGCGCTTGCCGGAGTGGGCATCGTGGTTTTGCCGGACTTGGCCTTGGCCTTCTTCTTCCCCCCGGGAGCTTCAGCGGCAAGTGACTTGCCATCTGTCGCAGCTGCTGCTTCCCGGTAGATCTTGTCGGCGCAGATAAGAGCATCCTTCTTGTCGCCAGGGACAGAAAGGACACTCATCGGGCCGGGCATCTTGAGTAAGTTGTATGCATAATGAGAGGCTGCCATGAACTTGGCGAAAGTTTGACGGACGCCAAGTATCCCATTGTAAGGCAACGGAAAATCAGCAACGCCGAACGTGACCTCTCTCGTCCTGAAGTTTAGCTCGCTGCCAAATGTTACCGCAACGTGATCTTCCCTTCGCTTGCTCCTTCCCGGATTGATTCCTTGAATGTGCCAGTCTCTTCGAGCTTGCTGTTAGGGATCTGAAGCTTCTGGAGTACTGCGAAGGAGATCAGGTTCAAGCCGGCCCCGCCGTCAACTAACATCTTGGTGACCTTGAGGTTGCGGATAGTTGGTGAGACCAACATCGGCAAGCACCCGACTGCAGTTATGCGATCGGGTGGTCCTCAATATCAAAGATGATAGGCGGCTTGGACCATTTCGAGGCTTGCGTGACTTCTACGGATGGTTCTGCTGCATTAACTTCCGCATCCACTGCTTGAGTTGGCGGTGTGAAGTATGCAGAGATGCACCACCGTCAACACACAAAACCTCCGTGGCTTTCTGGAATTCCTGCTCATCGGCTTTGTCGTCTTCCATATCTTCATCGCCGCTGCCGTCTTCATCCTTGTCGCGCCGCGGGAGGTCTGTCTCTTGCCGCTGCTTGGCCTTGTTGCAAGCGCCCTCCCCCGGGTCGCTTGCTAACTCCCCCAAGACCTTCATGGGCCTTCTCCTTGTCGCGCGCCGACTCAGCCTTCGCTGCTCAACAAGCTGCTCGACCTTCTTGCAGCTCGAGGTCGTGGCCCTTGGTGCGGTGGATCTTGCAGTACTGTTTGTTGGAGTTGTCCTGCTTGTCGGCGGCCACCACAGCCTGGCAGTTGGCGCCCGCGGCAACCTCCTTGCCGCAGCTACCAACCTTAGCTTTCTTGGCGTCGCCTCCGCTGCCGGACTGCTCGACAACCAGCACGCCCTGACTTTCTTCTTTTCATATTCCGCCACCGCTCTTCCTTGTCGGGTGGTTTCTCACTATCGATCCTGCTTCAGATTCTCTCCCCGGAGTCTCCTCCTTCCTCAAAGATGCGCACACTTGTCGGCCAGGCATACAACTCATCGACATCCTTGACTTTGCACATCGCCATCTCCTCCTCATCCCGCGTTCCCCACGTTTTGATGAAACGCGCTGATCACCGCGGCAGGGTGGACATCTGGGATGTTGTAGTGCACACGGCTGAATCTCTGGATGAACTTGCGCGGGGATTCTCCTTCCTTCTGGGCGAGGAGATAAACGTCGCTTTCCTGGCCATGAGGCTTGTGGCCGCCTGTGAAGGCGCCGACAAACTGATGGCACAAATCTGCCCAAGATGATATGGAGCTGTCCGGCAAGTGCATGAGCCAAGATCTGACATTGGGTTTGAGCACCAACGGGAAGTAGTTGGCGAGGATCTTGTCGTCTCATCCCCCTGCAGCTTGCACCGCGATGGTGTAGATGCTGAGGAACTCCGACGGATGCGCTCGCCATCGTATTTCTCCGCACATCTGGCTTGAAATTCTTCTTGCCGGGCCATCGACTTGACGCAGCTCACGAAAGTGAACGCAGGGCAACCTACCGTGATACGGCAAGTCACCGGTTCCCTAGCGCATGCATGTCGATAGAGGGCCCAGCCGCTGGTCGGATTGACGCGCGCTTTCTTCGGGCGCCGATGCGAAGTTCGAGCATCTTCTTGTTGTCGTCAGGAAGAACTTGGCGCTGGTCGCGACGAGCTCAGGATCCGACGACGCGCGTGGAGTCGCTGTCGAGGTGGATCCGACGAGTCGGCGATCTTGGCCTTCGTGAGGGGAGTGCATGGTGGTTGCACCCCACAGGTCTCGCCGCCACCGCTCGTGCCTTGTCGCCTCGCCGCGGCAGCGATGTGCTTGATTGCCGCAAAGCGCCGCCGCTGGCAAAGCCGATGAGACTCGAATGGTGGCCTCCATTCGCCGACCTTGTCCGCCGTCGGAGGGTAATCCAGGAGCAGTTGTGCCCGCGCCAAAGCTTCTGCTTGAGTGGTGGGCGGCAATGGCGAACGGTGCGAGGAGCGGATATGCTCGGACTTCTAAATATATTAGAAGGAGCAGATCCCGCCCAGCGACTGCGTGCCCACTCGCACCAGCCTGTTGGCGCGCAAGCTGCTCTTGAGCGTCCCTGGATCCACCAGCTCGATCTTGGTCCAACAAGCGTATGGCACTGTGAGTACCATGACGATGTCGGTGCCGCGCCTCCTGAGAGGGACGCGGTGCCTGTCCGGACGCCGAGGTCTGTGCAGCCTTGTCCTTGGACTTGGCAGTGTCGTGGGCTCCCTCGTCGACGCCCGTTCTTCCGCCGGCGTCTACCCCACCACTTGTTTGCTCCAGTGGTGGTGGGTTTGACGCAGACGGCTCTGCTGCTGCCGAAGCCTTCTTCTTCGGTGGCATGTTGATGAAGATGATGAAGATGTTGCTCGTGTGAACACCGGATCAGGTTCACACAGCCTCGACGCCTCTACCGGGCGCCAAGAAGATGTCGGGAAGTTGATCGCACCCACGAACACCTATGGGACCGGCGGACCGAGCCCCTTTCGGTTCGGTGGGGGGCGGAGATTGCACGAAGAGCAGATCGAGGCGAAGCACACGAGCAGTTTACCCAGCTTCGGAGCTCTCCGGAGAGATAATACTCCTACTGCTATTTGTCTGGTTGTATTGTGTTCTTGCTAGGGAGCGTTGAGAGCTACAAAACCTAGCGTGGGAGTCTCTAGTTTCGAATGAGTCGAACTGAACCGAACCCTTTCTACGTTGCACATGGGCCTCCTTTTATATGCTCAAGGGGTCACCGACAGGTGGCAACGTAGACAAGGGTAAAAACGGAAAATGAGCTGCGGTTGGTACAGCTACCTTGTACAAGGTATTCTACCTAACTCGACGGCAAGGGACAAAGCATTAAATGCCCGGCCCATGTCGCTTAAACAAAGGCAACAGGACCGTCAGAGCGCCACCGCTCGCCACGATGGCATTCTTGTCGCCGCGCATCGCTGTTTTCTGCGCCGCGACAGTTTTCTGACACGCTACCGGGATGGTCCCATGGCGACACGCTGGTGGATGAGCTGGAGCGAGATAAAGAGTGGTTGCTGCCGCGGCAGCGCCTTGCCGCTGCTGAATCTTTGTCGCGCCTCGAAGCTTGTCGCCATCGAGCCTTCCCGCAAGCTCCTCTTGCCGGGTCTTGTCTTCTACGTGCCTTGAGTGGCCTTCCGGCAAGCTCCTCTTGCCGGGCATTGTCTCCTTGGCTTAAATATTTTGTCCTTGAATGGCTCCAGAGGAACCATGGAGGACCTTACGGTCACTAGGCAAGCCTTGCCGCTGGGTGTTGCAACTGCCTGCGGCACGAAGTTCGGGATACTAGGGTACCCCTACTATAGTACACCGACACCGCCGCTTTCTTCACTTGTTCCAAGGCTGCGGTCTTCTCCTTCACCATGGTCGCCGGGCGGCAAGCATCGAAGCTGCGGCGCTGACAAACTAAGAGCGCAGCGAGAAGGTTTGAGGCGGAGGAGGGGAAGATTGAGGTCGCACTGCTCAAAATACCCCGTCCGATGCTTTATATGGGGCCGCTCCGAGTGGTCGATCGGTAGGCCCAGCAATCCCACAAATCTCAAGAATAAAGCGCCAAGACGCGACACGTGGCGAAAAAGGCGGCGCAAGATCGAGGCGCCATCATCTTATCCCATCCGAAAGCCGTAGTTTTCTCGCTTCGCGCTTCCCAAAATTCAGATCTCGAAATCCGCTAACCGCGGAGCAACTCTGTCGATGGCAGATTTCCTCCGATCCGTCGCCGAAAATCCTCAAGTTCACAGAGTTCACTCGACAAAATGTGAAGAATGGATCAAGGCGACTGAAAGAGAAGTTGATGCCATCACTAAAAGGTCGTTGATCCGCATAAGACACACTCGCAACACGAAGAACAGGTCGGAAAGATTATCAACTCCTTCCTCACTCAAACCTCGATCCATTCGGGGGCTAATGATGAAGTCATGTACCTGGGGTAGGGTCATAGACCTGCCCAAAGGTACCCTCCACAAGGACACTCGTGAGAGAAGCGGCCTTCCAATGACCTAGTAGGTTTCCACTGATGATTCAAGGACACTCGACCATGAAGACCCACTCACCACCGTGAGTCCAAGAGTCACTCGTGTCCAAACGGTCTGTAGTTAAATAGTCTTTATGATCATAATGATACTTTATGTAATGCGTTACCAGTAACGCCTAGCCTTAACCTACCTTAAACCCTCTGCTACGTGGGCTGGCTGGGGTCCTGGCGCACTCTATATAGGCCACCCTCCACAGTAGAAGGGTTCGCACTCTCAGAACACATACGATATAATCCAAATGACCGCCTCCGGCTCCGAGACGAGGGCTGTTACTTCCTCCGAGAAGGGCCTGAACTCAGAAATCCCTTGCGATACAATGACTCCATAGCTAGGATCTTGCCTCTCCATACCTACCCCCCATTCTACTGTCAGACTTAGAACCACGACACCGAGTACCTGCCGAGCACTACTTTGAGGAAGTCATACAAGGCACTCGTTTAATAGAGACGCAGTGCTCGAAGGATATTGTTTTTAAATGACATGTATGATTTGTGAAAACAATGTTTCAATAGAATATAGGAGCTTTTTATACTTGTGCGCTCAAGTAGTAGACTACTCCCCGTATGGCCGCTTATGTATATGTATATATAACTCGAAAGATGGCAGTCCTTGGCTTCAGCCCCACGCACATAGTGCGGGGTGTTTGCAAAGAAGGCGCTTTTTCACACTTAATCCAACGCCTTGGTCCTGTTAAGGAGGTGGTAGCGTAGCAAACTAGGCAACCGGACTATAATGCTTTATCACTTTCACTTAGCCATAGGAGTTCGAGGGTGGGCTACTATATAGCCCTCGGGCGCCGCACTCTCCCGAATTGGGTGCGATGTGTCCGACCGAAAACCGTCCTTCGTTAATGCGGAGGAATTCTAAACATTCCGATTAGTCATTGAGTGGTTGACCAGTCTCTCGCTATATCATGATAGTCGCTTTCGCTTTCATCGAGGTGCTCGCCGTCGGCGAACCGGGCACAATCGCATTAGTTCTCCGGTGCCGCGTTAGCCGATAGAACGGAACGTAAGGCAACAAACACAGGAGCCGGGCAAACCCAACATTTTACCAAAGACATGATTCGAGCTGATGAATATAAGGCCTAATCTCGAGACGCGAATACTCCCTAAGGTATTCGGTCTTTATAAAATGGGCGAGAATAATGCCCTAAGCCCCCGTGTCCGTGCACGCATAAAAATTCTGGTGCGCCAATGCCAAAACGCCAGCCTCCTCCTCGGTTATAGTAAGAAACCGGGGATGTATATCAACAAGAGACAGTAAAAAGGTTTACGCAGGGTCTTAATCTGAAAAGAATCCTTGCAACAGGTCCCTCATCGCACGCCTGCGCTTGTGTCTCCGTTGTGCAGTGATCCTCGACGGGTGTAGCACGTTGTTCATCTGTAGAAGAGAGGAACTTAGTTTAAAAAAGAAAAAAAAGATTGTGCGAAAGATGTACGGTATATTAAATAAACAGAGTACAATTCGAATAAGTGAATAAGATTGAGCTTTATTGTCTCTTGTGATACATGCATGCAGCCCCTTGTATGGGGGTATGCCGCTAGTAGGCGCCGGACTCGTCTAGCCGTGTCCGGGGTTTGAGTGACCAATTCAGGTTCTTTGACTAGCGGAGCCGGATAGGTGTGGGGCTGTCAAGGCAGTCTCACGTTCCTCCGTGCCCGAGTAACAGTTAATACTCCCTTTTAATGAGATTATGCCGCGTGGACCGGGCATTTTAAGTGTGATAGATGCATAATGCGGTATTGCGTTAAAGCGGGCGAAAGCTTCGCGTCCCAATAGTGCTTGATGGCTACTTTTGAACGGGGCGACGTGGAAGATTAACCTTTCGCGACGGAAGTTGTCGGATGAACTGAACAAAACTTCTAGTAGTATGGAGCCCGTACAATGGGCATATGGGCCTGGCATTACTCCTTTAAAGGAGGTGTTGCAACGGCGAATTTTGGATGGGTCTATCCCCACCTGCGGATTGTGTCCTGATATATTAGGTTTATGTCACTGCCACCATCCATGAGGACTTGTGTAAATTGGAATCCGTCGATTATAGGATCCAATATCAAGGCAGTCCATCCTGCGTTCCGGATGCTTTTGGAATAGTCCTGATGGTCGAAGGTGATTGGTTTTGACAACCAGTGTTGGTACTCCGTTAGGGTAGTTTGTGCGGCGCGCATTCTAGTGGGCGCCACTCTGTCTTTCCCTTTGATCACGTGAAGTGAGTTTATTGTGACCTCTTGTGGGAAATTCTTTTGTTTTCCGGGGCTCTGCTCGTGGCGCTCGTCATCATCTTCACTTGGCGTGTCGAGCCCCTTGTGTTCGGCGTTGAGTCTGCCGGACTATTTGAAGACCCAACAATCTCTGTGGGTATGGTTTGCAGGCCTCCCGGGAGTACTGTGGATTTGACATATCTTGTCCAAGATTTTGTTTAAGTTGGATAGCTCATGACTATTATCCTTAAGGGGCAGTTTTTTGTTGTTCTGCCGTGAGCTTTTGAATCTGGCGTTGACTGCCTCGCTCTTTGGACCGTTCCTTTTAATCCAGCGCTGGTCCTTGTTGCGCCGTGGTTTCCCGTTTCCATCCCTTGCTTCGGATGTACTTGGGTCGCTGGTGCTGCATCTTGCTAGCCAGCTGTCCTCTCCCACGCAAAAGCGGGTCATGAGGCTTGTTAATGCGGCCATGGTTCTCGGCTTCTCTTGGCCGAGGTGTCTGGCGAGCCATTCGTCTCGGACGTTGTGTTTGAAAGCTGCTAAGGCTTCGGCGTCCGGACAGCCGACTATTTGGTTCTTTTAGTAAGGAACTTGTTCCAAATTTCGAGCTGACTCTCCGGCTGTTGAGTTATGTGACTTAAATCGTCGCATCCGGAGGGCGACATAGGTCCCCCAAAATTTGCCTCAAACGCATCCTCGAGCTCTCCCAGCTTCCAATGGCATTTTCGGGAGGCTTTTAAGACAATGCCGAGCCGGCCCTTTGAGTTTGAGGGGTAAGTATTTTATGGCGTGGAGATCATCTCCTCTGGCCATGTGTATGTGGAGGATGTAATCCTCAATCCAGACTCCTGGGTCTGTTGTTCCATCGTATGCCTCTATGTTTACGGGTTTGAATCCCGCTGGAAATTCATGATCCAGCACCTCGTCTGTGAAACATAGGGGATGTGCAGCGCCCGTGTATTTGGGTGTGCCGTGATGTTCGAATATTTGGCGTGTTGCCTTGCTTTGAAGAGCTTGCTTTCTTGGCCCATAGATGGACCTAACTGGGCCATCCTTTTGATGTTAATCCTTATGCGGATCGCGTATCGGCTTGTGTGCGGCGCCAGTTGCCGCTCTCTTTTTGCCATGGGGTTGTCCATCCGACCAGGTGGCCTTCTTAATTTTTGGTTGTGGGGGCTCTATGGCCTCCTCATCGAATTCGGGCAGTAGCTTTCTCTTTGGGTAGCTCTTTGTTCGGCGACTGTCAATGTATTTGTCTGCGGTGTTGAATACTTTGCTCCATCTGATCCTGAGTGCATCTTCCGCTGTTTTGAGCTTCCGCTTCTGCTTTTTCAGGCTACGTGCAGTGGCGACGAGCCTTTTCTGGAGGCTATTTTGCTCCATCGATTTGTCCGGCGTGAGATCGTCCGGACTGTTGTCTTCGCCGGGGACGGGTTGTTTATCCAAGTTGTCTTGTTCAGACGATTGCTCGATAGCATGCTCATTGTCCACCGGTTCGCCCTGCTCTATGGCTGGGTCTTTGCTGAGGCGGGACTTAGTTCGGCGTTTACGTTGCCGTTTTGACTGCTTTTTGAGGGATTTATCCTTCGTAGCGTCCCGTTGTTCCTCGTCTTCATTTCCTTTAGGTGTATCCACCATGTATACATCATGGGGTGAAGTGGTTGTCCAGCATCCTATAGGCGCTGGTTCAAGGTTGTCTCCTACATCGTCGTCCATACCGTCGATGTCTTCGGAGTCGAAATCGAGCACGTCGTGTAAGCTTTCGATAGTGGCTACGAAGTGGGTGGTGGGTGGGCGTTGAATTTCTTCGTCGTCCGCATCCCAAGCTTCCTGACCATAGTCCGGCCATGGCTCTCCGGATAAAGAGAGAGACTTTAGTGAATTCAGGATGTCGCCAAAGGGCGAGTGCTGAAAGATGTCCGCGGCAGTGAACTCCATAACCGGTGCCCAATCGGATTCGATTGGCAGGGGCGCGGAGGGTTCGGAGTCCGGAGAGGAGTCCGGCACCCTGGAGTCGAGGTCTTCGCAAAGGACAGGGATAGAGTTCAGCTCCATCGCCGTAAAGATCGTGGCCCCCGAGGCGGTGTCCAACCACTCGTCCTCGATCGGGGAATCGGGCTCCGGATTAAGGGTCGGAGCGGATGCTGGTGCGGCCTCCAGGGAACGATTCGGCTGCAGAGCTAGGTCATGCCCATCGAGACAGTGCGGCACGCTTGGCTGTGGCTCGAATCCGTCGAGTATCAAGTTTCCACGGATATCAGCCGTATAGTTCAAACTTCCAAATCTGACCTGATGGCCAGGGGCGTAGCTTTCGATCTGCTCCAGATGGACGAACGAATTGGCCCGCAGTGCAAAGCCGCCGAATACGAAGATCTGTCCGGGGAGAAAAGTCTCACCCTGGACCGCGTCGTTGTTGATGATCGAAGGAGCCATCGGGCCTATTGGCGACGACACAGAGGAACTCTCAATGAAAGCACCAATGTCGATGTCAAAACCGGCGGATCTCGGGTAGGGGGTCCCGAACTGTGCGTCTAGGCGGATGGTAACAGGAGACAAGGGACACGATGTTTTACCCAGGTTCGGGCCCTCTCGATGGAGGTAATACCCTACTCCTGCTTGATTAATATTGATGATATGGGTAGTACAAGAGTACATCTACCACGAGATCAAGGAGGCTAAACCCTAGAAGCTAGCCTATGGTATGATTGTTGTCGTCCTACGGACTAAAACCCTCCGGTTTATATAGACACCGGATAGGTTAGGGTTACACGAGTTGGTCACAATGGTAGGAGATCTACATATCTCAGACGCCAAGCTTGCCTTCCACGCCAAGGAAAGTCCCATCCGGACACGGGACGAAGTCTTCAATCTTGTATCTTCATAGTCTTGCAGTCCGGCCGTGATGATAGTTCGGCTATCCGGACACCCCCTAGTCCAGGACTCCCTCAATCGTCAAGCTAGTTTTCATCACGTTCATATGATTCGCGTTCGCTACTTTGATAATTTGATATGTGGGTGGACTAGTGCTTGGGTGCTGTCCTTACTTGCACAAGCATACCACTTATGATTAACTCTTATTGCAAGCATTCACAACTACAAAACAAGCATTAAGGTAAACCCAACCATAGCATGAAACATATGGATCCCAATCAGCCCCTTACGAAGCAACGCATAAACTAGGGTTTAAGCTTCTGTCACTCTAGCAATCCATCATCTACTTATTACTTCCCAATGCCTTCCTCTAGGCCCAAACAATGGTGAAGTGTCATGTAGTCTACGTTCACATGACACCACTAGAGGAAAGACAACATACATCTCATCAAAATATCGAACGAATACCAAATTCACATGACTACTTATAGCAAGACTTCTCCCATGTCCTCAGGAACAAACTTAACTACTCACAAAGCATATTCATTTTCATAATCAGAGGGGTATTAATATGCATATAGGATCTGAACATATGATCTTCCACCAAATAAACCAACTAGCATCAACTACAAGGAGTAATCAACACTACTAGCAACCCACAGGTACCAATCTGAGGCTTTGGGACAAAGATTGGATACGAGAGATGAACTAGGGTTTGAGAGGAGACGGTGCTGGTGAAGATGTTGATGGAGATTGACCCCTTCCCGATGAGAGGATCGTTGGTGATGATGATGGCGATGATTTCCCCCTCCCGGAGGGAAGTTTCCCCGGCAGAACAGCTCTGTCGGAGCCCTAGATGGGTTCCGCCAAGGTTCCGCCTCGTGGGGGCGGAGTTTCTTCCCGAAAGCTTGCTTATGATTTTTTTCTCGGACGAAAGACTTCATATAGCAGAAGATGGGCACCGGAGGCCTGCCAGGGGGCCCACGAGGCAGGGAGGCGCGCCCAGGGGGGTAGGGCGTGCCTCCCACCCTCGTGGTCAGGGTGTGGGCCCCCTCTTGTATTTTCTTCGCTCAGTATTTTTTATTATTTCCAAAAATGACTTCCATGGAGTTTCAGGACTTTTGGAGTTGTGCAGATTATGTATCTAATATTTGCTCCTCTTCCAGCCCAGAATTCCAGCTGCCGGCATTCTCCCTCTTCATGTAAACCTTGTAAAATAAGAGATAATATGCATAAGTATTGTGACATAATGTGGAATAACATCCCATAATGCATTAAATATCGATATAAAAGCATGATGCAAAATGGACGTATCACATATCCCTAGTCATTTTCAGGTATTTCAGGATGTTCTTGACCGCTGTCCAGTGATCCACTCCTGGATTACTTTGGTACCTCCCTACTAAACTAATATCAAGGCACACATCAGGTCTGGTACACAGGATTGCATACATGATAGAGCCTATGGCTGAAGCATAGGGAACAACTTTCATTTTCTCTCTATCTTCTGCAGTGGTCGAGCATTGAGTCTGACTCAACTTCACACCTTGTAACACAGGCAAGAACCCTTTCTTTCCTGTTCCATTTTGAACTTCTTCAAAACTTTATCAAGGTATGTGCTTTGTGAAAGTACAATTAAGCGTCTCGATCTATCTATATAGATCTTGATGCCCAATATATAAGCAGCTTCACCGAGGTCTTTCATTGAAAAACTCTTGTTCAAGTATCCTTTTATGCTATCCAGAAATTCTATATCATTTCCAATCAACAATATGTCATCCACATATAATATTAGAAATGCTACAGAGCTCCCACTCACTTTCTTGTAAATACAGGCTTCTCCAAAAGTCTGTATAAAACCATATGCTTTGATCACACTATCAAAACGTTTATTCCAACTCCGAGATGATTGCACCAGTCCATAAATGGATCGCTGGAGCTTGAAACACTTTGTTAGCATCCTTTGGATCGATAAAACCTTCAGGTTGCATCATATACAACTCTTCTTCCAGAAATCCATTCAGGAATGCGGTCTTTACATCCATTTGCCAAATTTCATACTCATAAAATGCAGCAATTGCTAACATGATTCGGACGGACTTAAGCATCCATACGGGTTTAGAAGGTCTCATTGTAGTCAACTCCTTGAACTTGTAGAAAACCTTTTGCAACAAGTCGAGCTTTGTAGACAGTAACATTATCGCCAGCGTCAGTCTTCTTCTTGAAGATCCATTCATTCTCAATGGCTTGCCGATCATCGGGCAAGTCAACCAAAGTCCACACTTTGTTCTCATACACGGATCCCATCTCAGATTTCACGGCCAGAAGCCATTTCACGGAATTTGGGCTCATCATCTCTTCCTCATAGTTCGTAGGTTCATCATGGTCAAGTGACATGACCTCCAGAACAGGATTACCGTACCACTCTGGTGCGGATCTTACTCTAGTTGACCTTCGAGGTTTGGTAGTAACTTGATCTGAAGTTACATGATCATCATCATTAGCTTCCTCACTAACTGGTGTAGGAGTCACAGGAACAAAGTTCTATGATGAACTACTTTCCAATAAGGGAGCAGGTACAGTTGCCTCATCAAGTTCTACTTTCCTCCCACTCACTTCTTTTGAGAGAAACTCCTTCTCTAGAAAGGATCCATTCTTAGCAACGAATGTCTTGCCTTCGGATCTATGATAGAAGGTGTAACCAATAGTCTCCTTTGGGTATCCTATCAAGACACATTTCTCCGATTTAGGTTCGAGCTTATCAGGTTGAAGCTTTTTCACATAATTATCGCAGCCCCAAACTTTAACAAACGACAACTTGGGTTTCTTGCCAAACCACGGTTCATAAGGTGTCGTCTCAACGGATTTAGATGGTGCCCTATTTAACGTGAATGCAGTCGTCTCTAAAGCATAACCCCAAAACGATAGTGGTAAATCAGTAAGAGACATCATAGATCGCACCATATCTAGTAAAGTACGATTACGACATTCGGACACACCATTACACTGTGGTGTTCCGGGTGGCATGAGTTGCGAAACTATTCCGCATTGTTTCAAATGAAGACCAAACTCGTAACTCAAATATTCTCCTCCACGATCAGATCGTAGAAACTTTATTTTCTTGTTATGATGATTTTCCACTTCACTCTAAAATTCTTTGAACTTTTCAAATGTTTCAGACTTATGCTTCATCAAGTAGATATACCCATATATGCTCAAATCATCTGTGAAGGTGAGAAAATAACGATACCCGCCGCGAGCCTGTAGCGACCTGACCCAAAATCGGTCAAATCTACGTATGCATACCATCCCAAGATCATGCCGGTACTCACAATTACATCGATAAAGTAATCAAAGTTCAATCACACCTGAATATCATTAATCGATTCTCATATAGAGTCTTTATTACAAGGAATAAATTCGGCTCAAGGCCAACTCATGAGAAATAAACTAAGAACACTGCGGAAGCGTCGAAGGTAAGCAAGTCCATCCGACTCAAAGGGCAATCACCAAGCGCGGAGCGTAGCCTCACTCCCGATCGAATATATCTACGCAACATAATACGGTGCAGCCATGTAGGTCAGCTTTTGGAATAAGTGGCAAGTCATGAAGAATAACAATAATAAAGTTACTAACTCTATATGCAATTTGGCTGTGGAGCTCTAAGTTTCATCATTTTGCGAAAAGCAAATTTTATCCTACTACAAAGGACTTACTTGCAAATTACTACAATTGTTGGTAGTTATTGAGATGGTTCCGCCAACCAATATCTCGCTCCCAAATTATTAAGTCATAAACCCTCAAATTAATTCATTAGTTTTGTGTTGAGATATCCGAATACTTCCAAGTTCCAGAGGCTCAAATGTCCGTGAATCGGGACACGGCTAATCGATTAGATCTTTAACTCTGCAGAGGGTTGCGACTTTCCCATAAGAATCATTCCTCCTTTAAAGTCTTCGCACTTCATGGTGTTTGAAGACGGACGAATGAAACAGGTCTTCCAAAGAGTTCTTCCGCCACCGCCGTACCCATCCAATCCTACCGTTCGTCTACTTCTCGTAGTACCGCCCAGCCAGCGTCACTACTAGGGTCAACCCAGCCAGAGCCCATAATGGCTTGCGGCTGCATGTAAGCTTCCGGTCATGGGGCATCCATCCTTCTCTTCGTGGCTGGGTGAAGCTTTCCGCAGGATGTCATGGCGCTTCTCCATGCATCCCGCCACCACTGGTGCTCCAGGTGCCCGTCAACCGCCCTCCACCCAAGAGTGATTTTCAAGTCCATCTTGATCATTGTAGTTCATGGGGTCATCATCATTGACTCTCACATCTTGCTTATGAATTTCACTCATCCCAAATCCGCCTCTGAGCATAGCAAAGTAACTACTACGTCCGGGGTCATGGTAACAAGGGATTGGTTCATCCTACCACATGATACTACTCAAGTTAATGACTTCAAGATTTCACTACTGCATGCATGGTGGGTGGTGACAACTACTAATGCACAAAAACATAGGTATAGAAACAACATGATCAAAACTTGCCTTGCCGATGATCCTCGTAAGCTAAAGAGTCGTAGTAGCAAGCTTAGACTCAGGAAACTCTACCGAGACAAACAATAGCACAATAAGCACAAAGCAAGAGGATCACACAAGATAACAATAGTAACATAGCACAACAAAACAATCAAAACCAAATCCAAAAGAAAAACTCAAAGAAAACAATTCAAAGTTTTTCCCTACTCCAAACAATAACAAAAATAGTTTTTATATAACAAAAATTCCTTAATTTAACCTAATCATGATTTTAAGTTAACTTAACAGAAAATGATTCACTAAGCAACTAGGAGCAAAAAGAATTAATTAAAAGCTATTATAAAACTCATTTTAGGCCTAATCCAATTTCTATTAAGAAAATAATTTAAAACTTTTATTAATTATAAATAAAAGTTCATCTACTAGAATGACAGAAACTAACCTAGAATAACTAATCACAAGTTAAAAATAAATTAATTTACTAATTAATTTAATAGGAAAACAGAACTAGTTAATTAATTAGGATTAATAGGATTCTGTCTAAAATTAATTATTTATTAATCCTAAAATACCCAAGTTAATTTCTAGGGTTTGGCAAAGTCAAAATAAAGTGGTGACAAAAGAATCATGCAAAAATAATTTTTCTAACTAAAGTTATAGCAGATTTACTATTCTTACCAAAACTAAAATAAAGCAATTTTAATTATTTTAACATAGCTAAATATATATTCTACAGAAACTACATAAAATTTGCAATCCAACAAAAAAAGAATCACTCAAAAATATTAAACAGAATAAAAGATATGAATTTTTGAAAATGAAACTATTCTGCTAAAACAGAAAATCAAAATAAAAGAAAAAGGCCTAATGGGCCTATATCGTGCCTGTATGTTAGATAGGCTAAACGGGCCTAGGTTTAAACTAAACGAACCGCCTAAAAATAAAAACCTAACCTAAAACTAAACCGAAAAGAACCGGCGGTTTTATAATTAAAACCTAACCCTTCGGGTTTCTAATCCTAGCCCTAGATCTAGGATCGGACGGGGGTGCTCATGCTTACGGACTCACGGCGGGCGGGGCGGCGAGAGTGCTTGGGCGTCCCAGGCGTCAGCGAGCTCCGGCGACTCGTCGGGAGCTGCATGACGAGGTCGGGAGGGGTTCGGTGGTGTTGGGGGGTCGGGGTGGACTAGGGGCTCGACGGCGCACAATGGCGGCGGGAGGGGTTCGGGTCTCCATGACGCCGAGCGGGAGGGAGAGGGGTGCGGCGAGGTCTCGAGGGGGAATGGGTGCGCGACTCGGCTTTTATAGCCTGGGGGTCGGCTCGCCTGGAAGGGCATCGGGCGGTCGGGATCCGGATCCTTCGGGATCCGTCGATCTCAGCGAGGTCGCGGCGTGGGCAGGGGGAAAGAGACGGGCGGGTCCCACGGTCGTGGGAGAGAGAGAGGCGAGGGTCGGGTGGCCGAGGCCTAAGGGAATCGGGCGAGGCGAGGTGAGGCGCTGGCTGGCTGCTGGGCTGGCTCAGTGGAGCTGGGCGCTGGGTCATGGAGGGAGGCGGCGCTGGCTGGGCTTGGGGTGGCCTAGCTGGCGCCCCGGGGAGTTTTCTTTATTTTTTTTAAATAAAACTAAAACAAAAATAAAACCAAATCTATAAATAATTTATATAGGGTATATATATACCAAAATGATCAGGGGAATATTCCCTTTCATTTGAACATTTTTCCAAAGGCAAAATCCAAACTTCATAAAAATCTATTTTTTTCAAATTCAAATAAATTTCAGATTTGAATCCAAATCTTTTGGCAATGTTTCCTCTGATATTTTTGGAGTGTCATGTTTGCTCCTCTCATACTTTTGATCAAGTATTTATCAGGCTTAGTTTTTGAAATGATTCCCACATGCCAAAGTTTGAAATTCAAATTCAAAACTCAACTTGCTCAAACTTCAAATGGCATTCAAATTCAAACAGAGTGCATAGGATGCTTAGCTATAATTGTAAAACATTCCAAATAGGAAATTTGGGATGTTACAAACCTACCACCTTAAGATGAATCTAGCCCTCGAGATTCGGGTTGGCTAGCAAATAGGTGCGGATGGTCTCAAGAAGATCTTCTTCGTGTTCCCAGTGGCTTCTTCCTCGGTGTGGTGACTCCACAAACCTTGCAAAACTTGATGACCTTGCTGCGGGTGACTCTACTTGCAGTCTCGAGAATTGGACGGGTTTCTCCTTGTAAGTTAGATCACTTTGTCAAGTATGGCCTCTAGGGGCCCGTGTCTCTCAACGGAACATCGGCCATGTCGGCATGGCACTTCTTCAACCGAGAAACGTGGAAGACATCATGAACTCCGGACAATCCTTCCGCAATTCCAACTTGTATGCAACTTCTCCACGACGCTCGAGGATTTCGTGAGGGCCAATGAATCGGGTGCTAACTTTCCTTGACTCCAAACCTCTTGATTCCACGAAGTGAGACACACGAAGATATGCTCGGTCTCCCACTTCGTAAGTCACTTCCTTGCGCTTCTCGTCGGCATAACTCTTCCGTCATGATCGTGCTATCTTGAGCCTGTCTCGAATCAGCTTGACTTTCTCTTGAATCCTTGATAAGTTCGAACCGAAAAGTGATCGATCTCCAACACTATCCCACAAAGAATGGTGTTCGCACCTCCTTCCGTATAGAGCTTGAAGGGCCATCTTCAAACCGGATTGATAACTGTTGTTGTATGAGAACTCTGCGTCGGCAAATTATCATCCCAGCTAGACCCATAGTCTAGCACACAAGCTCTCAACATGTCTTCCGAATCTGATTGACTCTCTCGGTCTGTCCATCATCTGCGGATGAAAAGCTGTCTCAATTCCAGCCTCGCACCCAAAGTTTCATGCAATTGCTTCCAAAACTTTGAGGTAAACTGCGTTCCTCTATCGACACGATTTTCCTCGGAACTCCATGCGACATACGATCCTGGTCATGTATATCGTGGCCAACTTAGCACTGGTATAGGTAGTCTTCACGGAATGAAGTGAGCTACCTTAGTCAAACGATCAACTACTACCCAGATAGAATCATAACTTGAACGGGTCCCGGTAATCCTGATGAAATCCATACCAAGTTTCTCCCATTTCCAATCGGAATCGGCAAAGGTTGAAGTAACCTGCTGGCTTCGATGTTCTGCCTTTACGTTGGCAAACATCGATATCGCTACGTGCTCGCAATGTCCTTCTTCATACCTGTCCACCAGAAACTTTGCTTCAAATCCAGGTACATCTTGGTGTTGCCGGGGTGAATCGAGTACGGTGAATCATGAGCCTCCTGAAGAATTAGCTTCCTGAGCTCGGGATCATTGGGCACATAAATACGATCCTCAAACCATATAGTTCCATGTTCATCCTTACGGAATCCTTTAGCTTTTCCTTCCTCCATCTTTTGCTTTATCTCATCGATTTCCTTGTCCGACTTCTGGGCTTCACGAATCCTTTCGGTCAAGGTGGACTGAACTTCCAGAGTTGCAACAAATCCTTTCGGAACTATCTCCAGTCGGAGATCTCTGAGGTCATCGACTAACTCCTGGGGTAATCCTCCTGCTGTAAGAGTGTTCACATAACTCTTACGGCTCAAAGCATCTGCTACAACATTAGCTTTACCGGGGTGGTAATGCAGTCTCATGTCGTAGTCCTTTATCAACTCTAGCCATCTCCTCTGCCTGAGGTTCAATTCCTTCTGCGTGAAGATATACTTTAAACTCTTGTGATCTGTATAGACATCACAACGATTTCCAATGAGGAAATGTCTCTGTGTCTTGAGTGCATGCACTACACCGCTAACTCCAAATCATGCGTGGCATAATTCATCTCATGAGGCCGTAATCGTCTGGAGGCATAAGCTACAACCTTACCTTCCTGCATCAATACTCCTCCGAGTCCTTGACGAGAAGCGTCTAATAAACCTGGTATTCCTTATGTATGTCCGCAAAATCAACACTTTGGGCTGTGACCAACCGTTTCTTCAATTCCTGAAAACTGGCTTCACATTCCTCGGTCCAAACATACTTGGCTTCCTTCTTCAACAGCTCAGTCATGGGCTTGGCAATCTTTGAGAAGTTCTCAATGAACCTCCGATAATATCCTGCGAGTCCGAGAAAACTGCGGATCTCCTTGATCGAGGTGGGTGATCGCCAATCGGTGACTGATTCAACCTTGGCGGGATCAACTGCTATTCCTTCTCCTGAAATAACATGTCCGAGGAATCCAACTTCCTTCAACCAAAATTCACATTTGCTGAACTTGGCATACAGCTGATGTTCTCAAGTTTCTCGAACTAGACGCAAATGTTCCTTATGCTCTTCCTCGCTCTTGGAGAAAATCAATATATCATCGATGAACACCACGACAAACTTGTCCAAATACTCCATGAACACCTTGTTCATCAAATTCATGAAGTATGCAGGAGCATTAGTCAATCCAAATGACATGACGGTATACTCATATAAACCATACCGTAGTGAATGCTGTTTTGGGTATATCCTTTTCACGAATTTTCAATCGATGATACCACGATCAAGATCGATCTTAGAGAATACCTTGGCTCCAACAAGCTGATCAAACAAGTCATTGATCATCGGCAGAGGGTACTTGTTTTTGATGGTTACTTTGTTCAATGCACGATAATCCACAACCATCCTCAAGCTTCCATCCTTCTTCTCTACCAAAAGAACTGGCTCCCCAAGGTGATGAGCTTGGACGAATATATCCTTTCTCCAATAACTCATTTATTTGATCCTTGATCTCTTTCAACTCATTCGGTGGCATCCGATAAGGTCTCTTGGATATTGGGGCTGTGCCGCAATAGCTCAATCAGAAATTCAATGTCCCCGTCTCGGCGGCATTCTGGTAATTCCTCCGAAACACATCGGAAAGTCTTGCACCATCGGCACTTCCTCCTGAACAACTCCCGTGAGGGAATGCACCTGATTTTTCATCTGGCTGTGCCTGGCTACATACTTGATCCTCTTCTGCTCCGGGGTGGTGAGCAGAATAGACTTGCGGGCACAGTCAATGTTCCCTTCATACTTTGACAGCCAATCCATGCCTAGGATTACATCCAAGGTCTGAGTTTCCAACACTATGAGTTCCACGGAAATTTGTGGTTCCCGATGTTGAGGGTTGCAGGACAGCTTAAACCTGCCATCATTTCTCCTCCTGCGGCCCGACGCCAAGGGGCTTCTAAGGGTTCTAGTGCGTAATCCGTACTTTTCCACAACTACCCTTGATATGAATGAATCGTTGCACCGAAATCAAAGAGAACCAAAACTGAACGTGAATTCAATAAAACTTACCAACCACGATTGTTCGGCTGATCATAGACGCCCTCCACGCCGATGTGGTTCACCCGAGCACGGGAAACGGATTTGGCTTCTTCATCGAGCCTCCATTGCCATTGCCATTCTTCGCTTGGCCTCCGGCAGTCGGTGGCGTAGTGCCCCGCCTTACGGCACTTGAAGCGGTGATGTGGCTCAGATCCTTCGGAGCCGGGGCAGAACGGTGCTGATTGCCATTACCATTTCCATTGCCATTGCCATGGCCTGACTTGTTATCCTGGCTGCGGTTGTTCCCATTTCCTCCATGGTTATGGACTCCATGGTTATGATGGGTGTGCCCTCCTGAGTACGGTGCATAGCGGGGCTTCTGCTGAGCTCCCGAGTTGTGCTTCCCCTGGCTGTACTTCCGCTTGCGGCTTTCTATCTGCTGCTGCTTGCCTTCAAGAATGGTGGCCTTGTCTACCAGCTCCTGGTAGTTATTGAAAGTAGCCACAATAAGCTGCATGCTCAGTTCATCATTGAGTCCCTCAAGGAACTTCTCCTGCTTGGCGGCATCTGTGGCCACGTCATCAGGGGCATAGCGAGCGAGCTTGCTGAATTCATCCACGTACTGTGCCACAGTACGGTTCCCCTGGCGCAAGTTGCGGAACTCACGCTTCTTCAGACTCATGGCTCCAGCTGAGACATGAGCAGTGCGAAAGGCCTGCTGGAATTGATCCCAAGTGATGCCTCCCATGGGAAAAGTGGCGGTGTAATTCTCCCACCAAGAAGCTGCAGGTCCATCCAGTTGGTGTGCGGCAAAGCGCACCTTCTCAGCATCAGTGCATCCAACGGTGACTAGCTCCCTTCCGATCTTGCGGAGCCAATCATCAGCCACAATCGGCTCAGTGCTACTAGTGAACACCGCGGATTCAACCTCGTAAATCGAGTCAAGTTGTCCACGGTGGGTGGTGGTGGTGGCGGTGGATTGTTGGCGGTGTTGTTCGATTCGAATCGAGCTGCATCGATGCATTCTGCTGCTGGAGCAGCTGGGTGAGCTCCGCGGGAAACCAAAGGTCACGTCTCGGAGGCATCTGGTGTTTTGGAGTGGGTGAGAAAATTAGAATAGAACAATGGTCTATGAGAAATAACACTACCCATATGAATGCACAATCATAACACACCAATCATTTATTCATTCCACTCAAACATGGTTCAAACTCGATTACAAAAGCTCATGACTAAATCGAAGGGAAAACATCGGCCTAACTGATCGACGAAAAGTAAAAGATAACATGGTGGTCGACTAAAAAGTCTTCATCAGTGGCGCCTCCTCTTGGGGTTTCCTTCGGTGGTACTACCTTCGAAATCCTGATCATTGCTCACGAGGGGTGCTTCGTCTCCACTCGGGTAAAGGTCCTCTCCCAAGTCCATCTTTTCCTCTATCGCGGCGAGCTTCATCTTCAGGTCGTCGACTATCTCCATGAAGTCCGTGATTTCTTCCTCATGGCCAAGGAAGTCTGCGTGTGCCTTCTCCTCCAGTTCCAGTTCGCGGAACAAAAGCTTCCGGTGTGTCTTCGAGTTACGGCGAGTCTAAATCTCCCATTTCCTGAGAAGACACTCCAAGTCCTGGATGTACGAGAGAGTGGAATCGTCCTCAATGGTAATGGATGATATCTCCATTCCTTGCCTGCGAGAAACCATGGCGAGTCTCGAGTGATCGAGCTCAGCCTCTGTACTCCTCTCGGAGATGTCCAAGTGCTCGATAGATCGCCACGTCCCTTCCGATGATCCAGTTGAACTCGGTGAACTCAAAGTTGATAGGCTCCGTGTGTCCTCCAAAGGTTCTCCACAGGATATGCACCTCAATCACTAGCGGGTGTCCGTCGGAAGTGCATTAGTTGGCTTCCCGGTGATCGAGGGTAGAGCTATCTTCACTGCTTCACCATCTGGACCAGCTTTCTTCCAAAGGGCATCGCCTCATCGGGTGGCGTAACTCCGTAGCAAAACTGGGTTGAACTCGCGGCCATCTAGAATGTTGCAAAGGGAGAAGAGTCGAATTGAACAGGGAAGAATTATAGAATGAAAAGGGTTCAAAGTAAATGGTCTCGCTTATGGCTTTCCGATCCTAGGGGTTACGATCCTACGGTCGCGTGTGCTCGATACCATCTCTGTGCGACCTGACCCAAAATCAGTCAAATCTACGTATGCATACCATCCCAAGATCATCTTTGGTACTCACAAGACATCGATAAAGTAATCAAAGTTCAATCACACCTGAATATCATTAATCGATTCTCATATAGAGTCTTTATTACAAGGAATAAATTGGCTCAAGGCCAACTCATGAGAAATAAACTAAAAACACTGCGGAAGCGTCGAAGGTAAGCGAGTCCATCCGACTCAAAGGGCAATCGCCAAGCGGAGCGTAGCCTCACTCTGATCGGAATATATCTACGCAACATAATACGTTGCAGCCATGTAGGTCAGCTTTTGGAATAAGCTGGCAAGTCATGAAGAATAACAATAATAAAGTTACTAACTCTATATGCAATTTGGCTGTGGAGCTCTAAGTTTCATCATTTTGCGAAAAGAAAATTTTATCCTACTACAGTGGACTTACTTGCAAATTACTACAATTGTTGGTAGTTATTGAGATGGTTCCGCGAACCAATATCTCGTTCCCAAATTATTAAGTCATAAACCCTCAAATTAATTCATTAGTTTTTGTGTTGAGATATCCGAATACTTCCAAGTTCCAGAGGCTCAAATGTCCGTAATCGGGACACGGCTAATCGATTAGATCTTTAACTCTGCAGAGGGTTGCGCACTTTCCCATAAGAATCATTCCCTCCTTTAAAGTCTTCGCACTTCATGGTGTTTGAAGGCGGGGCCAATGAAACAGGTCTTCAAAGAGTTCTTACGCCACCGCCGGTACCCATCCAATCCTACCGTTCGTCTACTTCTCGTAGTACCGTCCAGCCAGCGTCACTACTAGGGTCAACCCAGCCAGAGCCCATAATGGCTTGCGGCTGCACAGGTAAGCTTCCGGTCATGGGGCATCCATCCTTCTCTTCGTGGCTGGGTGAAGCTTTCCGCAGGATGTCATGGCGCTTCTCCATGCATCCCGGCCACCACTGGGTGCTCCAGGGTGCCCGTCAACCGTCCTCCACCCAAAGAGTGATTTTCGAAGTCCATCTTGATCATTGTAGTTCATGGGGTCATCATCATTGACTCTCACATCTTGCTTATGAATTTCACTCATCCCAAATCCGTCTCTGAGCATAGCAAAGTAACTACTACGTCCGGGGTCATGGTAACAAGGGGATTGGTTCATCCTACCACATGATACTACTCAAGTTAATGACTTCAAGATTTCACTACTGCATGCATGGTGGGGTGGTGACAACTACTAATGCACAAAAACATAGGTATAGAAACAACATGATCAAAACTTGCCTTGCTGATGATCCTCGTAAGCTAAAGAGTCGTAGTAGCAAGCTTCGCACTCCGGAAACTCTACCGAGACAAACAATAGCACAATAAGCACAAAGCAAGAGGATCACACAAGATAACAATAGTAACATAGCACAACAAAACAATCAAAACCAAATCCAAAAGAAAAACTCAAAGAAAACAATTCAAAGTTTTTCCCTACTCCAAACAATAACAAAAATAGTTTTTATATAACAAAAATTCCTTAATTTAACCTAATCATGATTTTAAGTTAACTTAACAGAAAATGATTCACTAAGCAACTAGGAGCAAAAAGAATTAATTAAAAAGCTATTATAAAACTCATTTTAGGCCTAATCCAATTTCTATTAAGAAAAATAATTTAAAACTTTTATTAATTATAAATAAAAGTTCATCTACTAGAATGACAGAAACTAACCTAGAATAACTAATCACAAGTTAAAAATAAATTAATTTACTAATTAATTTAATAGGAAAACAGGAACTAGTTAATTAATTAGGATTAATAGGATTCTGTCTAAAATTAATTATTTATTAATCCTAAAATACCCAAGTTAATTTCTAGGGTTTGGCAAAGTCAAAATAAAGTGGTGACAAAAGAATCATGCAAAATAATTTTTCTAACTAAAGTTATAGCAGATTTACTATTCTGTCCAAAACTAAAATAAAGCAATTTTAATTATTTTTAACATAGCTAAATATATATTCTGCAGAAACTACATAAAATTTGCAATCCAACAAAAAAAGAATCACTCAAAATATTAAACAGAATAAAAGATATGAATTTTGAAAATGAAACTATTCTGCTAAAACAGAAAAATCAAAATAAAAGAAAAAGGCCTAATGGGCCTATCTTGTATACCTATCGTTAGATAGGCTAAACGGGCCTAGGTTTAAACTAAACGAACCGGCCTAAAAATAAAAACCTAACCTAAAACTAAACCGAAAAGAACCGGCCGGTTTTATAATTAAAACCTAACCCTTGGGGTTTCTAATCCTAGCCCTAGATCTAGGATCGGACGGGGTGCTTTCTGCTTACGGACTCCGGCGACGGCGGCGGCGGCGAGAGTGCTTGGCGTCCAAGGCGTCAGCGAGCTCCATGACTCGTCGGGAGCTGCGACGAGGTCGGGGAGGGGTTCGGTGGTGTTGGGGGGGGGGTCGGGGTGGACTAGGGGCTCGACGGCGGCAACAATGGCGGCGGGGAGGGGTTCGGGTCTCCGGCGACGTCGAGCGGGAGGGAGAGGGGGTGCGGCGAGGTCTCGAGGGGGGGAATGGGGTGCGGCGACTCGGCTTTTATAGCACAGGGGTCGGCTCGCCTGGAAGGGCATCGAGGCGGTCGGGGATCCGGATCCTTCGGGATCCGGTCGATCTCCGGCGAGGTCATGGCGTGGGCAAGGGGGAAGGAGACGGGCGGGTCCCACGGTCGTGGGAGAGAGAGGGCGAGGGGGTCGGGTGGCCGAGGCCTAAGGGAATCGGGCGAGGGCGAGGGTGAGGCGCTGGCTGGCTCATGGGCCGGCTCATTTGGCCTGGGCGCGGGGCTGCGGAGGAGGCGGCGCTGGCTGGGCCTGGGGTGGCCTGGCTGGCGCCCCGGGGAGTTTTCTTTATTTTTTTAAATAAAACTAAAACAAAAATAAAACCAAATCTATAAATAATTTATATAGGGTATATATATACCAAAATGATCAGGGGAATATTCCCTTTCATTTGAACATTTTTCCAAAGGCAAAATCCAAACTTCATAAAAATCTATTTTTTTCAAATTCAAATAAATTTCAGATTTGAATCCAAATCTTTTGGCAATGTTTCCTCTGATATTTTTGGAGTGTCATGTTTGCTCCTCTCATACTTTTGATCAAGTATTTATCAGGCTTAGTTTTTGAAATGATTCCCACATGCCAAAGTTTGAAATTCAAATTCAAAACTCAACTTGCTCTGAAACTTCAAATGGCATTCAAATTCAAACAGGAGTGCATAGGATGCTTAGCTATAATTGTAAAACATTCCAAATAGGAAATTTGGGATGTTACAGAGCCTCAACATTCATCGGTCCACATACATCAGTATGTATGATTTCCAACAAATCTGTTGCTCGCTCCATTGTTCCGGAGGACGGCGTTTTAGTCATCTTGCCCATGAGGCATGGTTCGCAAGTACCAAGTGATTCATAATCAAGTGATTCCAAAAGTCCATCAAAATGTGATACATCTCCAACGTATCTATAATTTTTGATTGTTCCATGCTATTATATTATCCATCTAGGATGTTTTATATGCATTTATATCCTATGTTATATGATTTTTGGGATTAACCTATTAACCTAGAGCGCAATGCCAGTTTCTGTTTTTTCCTTGTTTTTGAGTATCACAGAAAAGGAAAACCAAACGGAGTCCAATTGACCTGAAACTTGACGGAGATTATTTTTGGACCTGAAGAAGCCCACGGAGTACCGGAGATAGGCAAGAAGAGTCCCGAGGCCACCCCGAGGGTGGGGGGCGCGCCCTACCCCCTGGGCGCGCCCCCTACCTCGTGGCCTCCTCGGAGACCCCCCTGACTTGTTCTCGACGCCAAAACCTCTTATATATACAGAAACTTCCAGAACATAACCTAGATCGGGAGTTTCGCCGCCGCAAGCCTCTATAGCCACCAAAAACCAATCGGGACCCTGTTCCGGCACCCTGCCAAAGGGGGGATCCCTCACCGGTGGCCATCTTCATCATCCCGACGCTCTCCATGATGAGGAGGGAGTAGTTCACCCTCGAGGCTGAGGGTATGTACTAGTAGCTATGGTTTGATCTCTCTCTCTCTCTCTCTCTCACGTTCTTGATTTGGCATGATCTTGATGTATCGCGAGCTTTGCTATTATAGTTTGACCTTATGATGTTTATCCCCCTCTACTCTCTTGTAATGGATTGAGTTTTCTCTTTGAAGTTATCTTATCGGATTGAGTCTTTAAGGATTTGAGAACACTTGATGTATGTCTTGCATGTGCTTATCTGTGGTGACAATGGGATATCACATGATCTACTTGATGTATGTTTTGGTGATCAACTTGCGGATTCCGTGACCTCGTGAACTTATGCATAGGGGTTGGCACACATTTTCGTCTTGACTCTCCGGTAGAAACTTTGGGGCACTCTTTGAAGTTCTTTGTGTTGGTTGAATAGATGAATATGAGATTGTGTGATGCATATCGTATAATCATACCCACGGATACTTGAGGTGACATTGGAGTATCTAGGTGACATTAGGGTTTTGGTTGATTTGTGTCTTAAGGTGTTATTCTAGTACGAACTCTATGATAGATTGAACGGAAAGAATAGCTTCGTGTTATTTTACTACGGACTCTTGAATAGATCAATCAGAAAGAAAAACTTTGAGATGGTTTCGTACCCTACCATAACCTCTTCGTTTGTTCTCCGCTATTAGTGACTTTGGAGTGACTCTTTCTTGCATGTTGAGGGATAGTTATATGATCCAATTATGTTATTATTGTTGAGAGAACTTGCACTAGTGAAAGTATGAACCCTAGGCCTTGTTTCAACGCATTGCAATACCGTTTACGCTCACTTTTATCAATAGTTACCTTGCTGTTTTTATATTTTCAGATTACAAAAACCTATATCTACCATCCATATTGCACTTGTATCACCATCTCTTCGCCGAGCTAGTGCACCTATACAATTTACCACTGTATTGGGTGTTGATAATCCCCAAGTGCAGGGAATCATCATAGCACTTTCCAAAGGTGGAAGTGATAAGTATGGAGTGTCGGACCCACAAGGAGCTAAAGGTAAGATCAATATTCTCTCAAGCCCTATCTGCCACTGATACGACTCTACGTGCACCGGACGTTTGCTTCCAACTAGCAACGAGAAATAAAACTACGTTGTGGGCATGAAGAGGATAACTTTGTATGATACCGGAGAGCTAAAATATAAAAATAGGTGTTGTCATCATAAAGTTAGAATATATTACTAAATCATATAAATAATGAGTGTGGAATAATGATGGATCGGTGTGCGGAATTGTCCTAGGCAATTGTTAACAAGACCGGTGATCACTATTGCAGTTTCATATGAGGGAGAGGCATAAGCTAACATACTTTCTCTACATGGATCATATGCACTTATGATTGGAACTCTAGCAAGCATCCGCAACTACTAAAGATCATTAAGGTAAAACCAACCATAGCATTAACATATCAAGTCCTCTTTATTCCCATACGCAACAATCCCTCTTACTCGGGTTTGTGTTTCAGTCACTCACCAACCCACTATAAGCGAATCATGAACGTAT
Source organism: Aegilops longissima (assembly GCA_021605205.1). Taxonomy (NCBI): domain Eukaryota; kingdom Viridiplantae; phylum Streptophyta; class Magnoliopsida; order Poales; family Poaceae; genus Aegilops; species Aegilops longissima. The sequence goes on from CM038678.1 coordinate 133,091,376, forward strand.
TGCAACACCCTACAGCGGGAGTCCCTCACGCTTGCGCGACACGGAGGGCACCATAGGACAGCACCAAAGTAAAACATACAACTCATACCAATCTAGATCATCAATCAACCCAAAGACAAAAGATATCTACTCAAAACATCATAGGATGGCAACACATCATTGGATCATAATATGTAGCATAAAGCACCATGTTCAAGTAGGGATTACAGTGGGATGCGGGAGAGTGGACCGCGTAAAAGAGATGAGGACAGTGATGATGATGGTGATGTTGATTAAGACGATCACCGTGGCCATGATTCCCCTCCCGATGGCACTCCGGCGCCACCGGAAGAGAGGAGGAGAGGTTCTCCCCCTTGTGCTTCCTCCTCCATGGCCTCCACCTTCTGGTCCTTGGCCTTCATGGTGATGATGGCCCCTCCGGGATACTCCTCCATGGTCATCGATGATGATGGCCCCCTCTGGCAAGGTGCCGGAGAGGGCCTAGATTGACTTCTCGTGGCTACAGAGGCTTGCGGTGGTGGAACTTCCGATCTAGGTTTCTTTCTGGAAGTTTGGGTATATATAGAAGAGTTTTGTGTTGATTTCAGGTCAGGGGGGTCTCCAGGCTGTCCACGAGGCAGGGGGGCGCGCCCTAGGGGGTGGGCGTGCCCCCACCCTCGTGGGCAGCCCGGGACTCTTCTGGCCTACTTCTGGTACTCCGTGGGCTTCCTCTGGTCCAAAAATGATCTCCGTCAAGTGGCACGTCAATTGGACTCCGTTTAGTTTTCCTTTTCTGCGATACTCTAAAACAAGGAGAAAATAGAAACTGGCACTGGGCTCTAGGTTAATAGGTTAGTCCCAAAAATCATATAAAATATCATAAAAATGCATATAAAACATCCTAGAAGGATAGTATAATAGCATGAATACTTCATAAATTATAGATACGTTGGAGATGTATCAGCATCCCCAAGCTTAATTCATGCTCGTCCTCGAGTAGGTAAATGATAAAAGAAATAATTTATGAAGTGTGAATGTTAGCAAGTGCATAAGTTTGATCAATGATAATTCCAATCACTTTTTCTAGCATCATTATATGTCATAACAATAGCTCATCTCATAAAACTTTTCATGATCAAGTAAGAAGCAAATCACATGTTAAAGTATAGATCATAAACTTTCTTGAAAACTAACAAACAATATTATCAGTCATCAAACAATTGCAATTCATCTTATTTTCAGGAAGAGTCTATGTCAGAGCTTTGATTTAGCAAACTCCACATATTCAACTATCATTTAGTCTTTCACAATTGCTAACACTCACGCAATACTTGTGGTTATGGTGTTTTAATCGGACATAGAGAAAGATAGGGGCTTATAGTTTCGCCTCCCAACCTTTTACCTCAAGGGTAATGTCAACAATAATATCTCATGCTAACTTACACCCAATTAGATATATATATATCAAGATCTTTCCAACACCCTGTGCTTGCCAAAGGATAAAATGTAAAAAGGAAAGGTGAAGATCACCATGACTCTTGCATAAGGTAGAAGATAATAATAAAAGATAGGCCCTTCGCAGTGGGAAGCAGAGGTTGCCATGCGCTTTCAGGGTTGGATGCACAAAATCTTAATGCGAAAGAACATCACTTTATATTGCCCATTGTGATATGAACCTTTATTATGCAGTCCGTCGCTTTTATTTCTTCCACATCAAAAGATCGTATAAAGCTTATTTCCTCCACACCAATCAATCATACATATTTAGAGAGCAATTTTTATTGCTTGCACCGATGACAACTTACTTGAATGATCTTACTCAATCCATAGGTAGGTATGGTGGACTCTCATGGCAAAACTTGTTTAAGGGTTTTGGGAAGCACAAGAGTATCTCTACTTGGTGCAAAGAATTTGGCTAGCATGAGGGGGAAAGGCAAGCTCAACATGTTGCATGATCCATGACAATATACTTTATTTCAGATATAAGAAAACATAACCCATTACGTTGTCTTCCTTGTCCAACATCAACTCTTTAGCATGTCATATCTTAATGAGTGCTTCCAATCATAAAAGATGTCCAAGATAGTATATTTATATGTGAAACCTCTCTTCCTTCAATATTCTTTCATGAATTGTTCAAGTGACCAATTCTATGTTTGCTAACTTTCAATAAGTTTACTACCTATACTTATTATGTGTGAAGTCATTACTCCCCATTTTATAAGCATATGAAACATATATAAATTCAGGTTTATGACATTCAATTTATTCAACCATTTACTCATAGGATATACATGAAGCACATGAGTAAATGATAAACTTCTCCAAAAGATATGAGTGAAGAACACTGAGTAGTCAAATAATTAACTAGCCATGGGAGGATTCTTTTCATTCAGTATTTCAGATCCAATGATTTTATTCAAACAGCAAGTAAAATTGAAAATACACTCCAAGTAAAACACATATCATGTGACGAATAAAAATATAGCTCCGAGTAAGGTATACCGATAGTTTTGAAGACGAAAGAGGGGATGCCTTCCGGGGCATCCCCAAGCTTAGGCGCTTGAGTCTTCCTTGAATATCACCTTGGGGTGCCTTGGGCATCCCCAAGCTTAGGGTCCTTCTACTCCTTATTCTCCTCATATTGATATCTCACCCAAAGCTTGAAAACTTCAATCACACAAAACTTAACGTAACTTCGTGAGATAGGTTAGTATGATAAGGAGCAAACCATTCACTTTGCTACTGTCAAAGACAAGGTTCATAATTATTCTCACACAATGCCTACTGTACCATATCATTTCTACAATTTATATTAAGTAATATAAGCCATAGAAACTAGAAAACAAGCAAACTATGCAATGAAAAGAGAATCTGTCAGAAACAGAACAGTCTGTAATGATCTGAACAATAACCATACTTCTGCTACTCCAAAAATTATTAAATAAATTGGTGGACGTGAGGAATTTGTCTATTAATCTTCTGCAAAAAGAATCAACTCAAAAGCACTCTTCTGTAAAAAAAATGACAGCTAATCTCGTGAGCGCAAAGTTTCTGTTTTTTTGCAGCAAGATCACATTAACTTTCACCCAAGTCTTACCAAAGGTCTTACTTGGCACTTTATTCAAACAAAAGCTATAAAACATGATTGATAAATTAGCTTAATCATGTAAATACACACAAACAGTAAGAGTAAATATTGGGTTGTCTCCCAACAAGCGCTTTTCTTTAATGCCTTTTAGCTAGGCATGATGATTTCAATGATGCCCACATAAAAGATAGGAATTGAAGCATGATACGTCTCCAACGTATCTATAATTTTTTATTGCTCCATGATACTTTATCTACTGTTTTGGACTATATTGGGCTTTATTTTCCACTTTTATATTATTTTTGGGACTAACCTATTAACCGGAGGCCCAGCCCAGAATTGTTGTTTTTTGCCTATTTCAGTGTTTCGAAGAAACGGAGTCCAAACGGAATGAAACCTTCGGGAACGTGATTTTCCAACCGAACGTGATCCAGGAGACTTGGACCCTACTCCAAGAAGTGCCAGAGGCGGTCACGAGGGTGGAGGGAGCGCCCCCCCTGGGTGCGCCCCTTACCTCGTGGGCCCCCTGACGCTCCACCGACGTACTCCTTCCTCCTATATATACCTACGTATCCCCAAACGATCAGAACAGGAGCCAAAAACCTAATTCCACCGCCGCAACTTCCTGTATCCACGAGATCCCATCTTGGGGCCTGTTCCGGAGCTCCGCCGGAGGGGGCATCCACCACGGAGGGCTTCTACATCAACACCATAGCCTCTCCGATGAAGTGTGAGTAGTTTACTTCAGACCTTCGGGTCCATAGCTAGTAGCTAGATGGCTTCTTCTCTCTTTTTGGATCTCAATACAATGTTCTCCCCCTCTCTTGTGGAGATCTATTCGATGTAATCTTCTTTTTGCGGTGGATTTGTTGAGACCGATGAATTGTGGGTTTATGATCCAGTATTATCTATGGAAAATATTTGATTCTTCTCCGAATTCATTTATGTATGATTGAGTTATCTTTGCAAGTATCTTCGAATTATCCGTTTGGTTTGGCCAACTAGATTGGTAATTCTTGCAATGGGACAAGTGCTTAGCTTTGGGTTCAATCTTGCGGTGTCCTTACCCAGTGACAGAAAGGGTTGCAAGGCACGTATTGTATTGTTGCCGTCGAGGATAACAAGATGGGGGTTTTATCATATTGCATGAATTTATACCTCTACATCATGTCATCTTGCTTAAGGCGTTACTCTGTTTTTAACTTAATACGCTAGATGCATGCTGGATAGCGGTCGATGAGTGGAGTAATAGTAGTAGATGCAGAATCGTTTCGATCTACTTGTCTCGGACGTGATGCCTATATACATGATCATTGCCTAGATATACTCATAACTATGCTCAATTCTGTCAATTGCTCAACAGTAATTTGTTCACCCACCGTAGAATACTTATGCTCTTGAGAGAAGCCACTAGTGAAACCTATGGCCCCCGGGTCTATTCTCATCATATCAATCTCTATCACTTTATTTACTTGCTTTGTTTTTACTTTGCCTTTTACTTTTTACTTTGCATCTATCTATCAAAAATACCAAAAATATTATCTCTATCAGATCTCACTCTCGTAAATGACCGTGAAGGGATTGACAACCCCTAATCGCGTTGGTTGCGAGTAGCTATCGTTTTGTGCAGGTACGAGGGACTTGTGCGTGGTCTCCTACTGGATTGATACCTTGGTTCTCAAAAACTGAGGTAAATACTTACGCTACTGTGTTGCATCATCCTCTCCTCTTCGGGTAAAACCAACGCAAGCTCAAGACATAGCAAGAAGGATTTCTGGCGCCGTTGCCAGGGAGGCTCACGCAAGCAAGTCAACCATGCCAAGTACCCATCACAATCCCTATCTCTCGCATTACATTATTTGCCATTTGCCTCTCGTTTTCCTCTCCCCCACTTCACCCTTGCCGTTTTATTCGCCCTCTCTTTCCCAATCTCCTCCTCTCTTTCTCATTTGCCTTTTCCCCGTTCCCTTTCTGTTTGCTTGTGTGTTGGATTACTTGTTGCCATGGCACAAGATAATACCAAATTGTGTGATTCCTCGAATACCAATAATAATGATTTCCTTAGCACTCCGATTGCTCCTCTTAATAATGATGAGTCTTGTGAAATCAATACCGCTTTGTTGAACCTCGTTATGAAAGATCAATTCGCCGGCCTTCCTAGTGAAGATGCCGCTACTCGTCTAAATAATTTTGTTGATTTGTGTGATATGCAAAAGAAGAAAGATACGGATAACAATATTGTCAAATTGAAGTTATTTCTGTTTTCACTTAGAGATCGTGCTAAAGTTTGGTTTTCATCTTTGCCTAAAAATAGTATTGATTCTTGGAACAAGTGCAAAGATGATTTTATCTCTAAGTATTTTCCTCCCGCTAAGATTATCACTCTTAGGAACGATATCATGAATTTTAAACAGCTTGATCATGAGCATGTCGCCCAATCTTGGGAAAGAATGAAATTAATGCTTCGCAATTGCCCTACTCATGGTTTTAATTTATGGATGATCATACTAAATTTCTATGCCGGATTGAATTTTGCTTCTAGAAATCTTTTAGGTTCGGCCGCGGGAGGCATTTTTATGGAAATTACATTAGGAGATGCTACCAAATTGCTTGATAATATTATGGCTAATTATTCTCAATGGCACACCGAAAGATCTTCTAGTAAAAAAGTGCATGCTATAGAAGAAATCAATGTTTTGAGTGAAAAGATGGATGAACTTATGAAGATGTTTGCTCCTAAAAATACTCCTCTTGATCCTAATGATATGCCTTTATCTACTTTGCTTGAGAACAATAATGAATCTATGGATGTGAATTTTGTTGGTAGGAATAGTTTTGGAAACAACGCGTATAGAGGGAATTTTAATCCTAGGCCTTATCCTAGTAATCCTTCTAATAATTATGGAAATTCCTATAACAACTCTTATGGAAATTTTAATAAGATGCCCTCTGAATTTGAGAGTAGTGTTAAAGAGTTTATAAATTCACAAAAGAATTTTAATGCTTTGCTTGAAGAGAAATTGCTTCAAGTTGATGATTTGGCTAGGAACGTTGATAGAATTTCTCTTGAGATTGATTCTTTAAAGCTTAGATCTATTCCTCCTAAGCATGATATCAATGAGTCTCTCAAAGCCATGAGAATTTCCATTGATGAGTGCAAGGAAAGAACCGCTAGGATGCGTGCTTCCAAAGATGCCTTTATTAAAGCGTGTTCTTCCAATTCCTATGAAAATCAAGATGACGATCTAAAAGTTATTGATGTGTCCCCTATTAAATCTTTTTTTTTGCAATATGAATCTTGATGAAACTGAATATGATCTTCCTTTACCTAGAAGGCGTTCTAAGAATTCGGAGTTTCTAGATCTTGATGATGAAATTGATAAAAGTGGGATTGAAAGAAATAAAAATCTAGACGTTGCTAAACCCACTATTTTGGATCTCAAGGAATTTAATTATGAAAATTCCTCTTTGATTGGTTGTATTTCCTTGTTGCAATCCATGCTAGATTCTCCTCATGCTTATAGTCAAAATAAAGCCATTACCGAACACATTGTTGATGCCTTGATGCAATCTTATGAAGAAAAACTTGAGTTGAAAGTTTCTATCCCTAGAAAACTCTATGATGAATGGGAACCTACCATTAAAATTAAAATTAAAGATTATGGGTTTAATGCTTTGTGTGATTTGGGTGCTAGTGTCTCTACTATTCCCAAAACCTTATGCGATTTGCTAGATTTCCGTGATTTTGATGATTGCTCTCTAAACTTGCATCTTGCGGATTCCACTATTAAAAAGCCTATGGGAAGAATTAATGATGTTATTATTGTTGCAAATAGGAATTATGTGCCCGTAGATTTTATCGTTCTTGATATAGATTGCAATCCTTCATGTCATGTTATTCTTGGTAGACCTTTCCTTAGAACGATTGGTGCAATTATTGATATGAAGGAAGGAAACATTAGATTCCAATTTCCCTTAAAGAAGGGCATGGAACACATCCCTAGAAAGAAAATAAAATTACCATATTAATCTATCATGAGAGCCACTTATGGATTTCCTACCAAAGATGGCAATACCTAGATCTATCCTTGCTTTTATGCCTAGCTAGGGGCGTTAAACGATAGCGCTTGTTGGGAGGCAACCCAATTTTATTTTGTGTTTTTTGTTTTTGATTCTTTTTAGGAATAAATAATCCATCTAGCCTCTGTTTAGATGTGGTTTTATATTTTAATTAGTGTTTGTGCCAAGCTAGACCTATTGGATCTTCTTGGATGATAGTTATTTGATCTTGCTGTAATTTCCAGAAACTTTGAGCTCAGTGCTCGAATTGTTAAAAATCACCAGAACATGATAAAATACTGATTCCAATTTCTGATGATCAATAAACAAATTGTCCAGGTCGTCTAAGTTTGGTAGAATTTTTTGGGTTCCAGAAGTTTGCGTTAGTTACAGATTACTACAGACTGTTCTGTTTTTGACAGATTCTGTTTTTGCGTGTGTTGTTTGCTTATTTTGATGAATCTATGACTAGTAAAATAGTTTATAATCCATAGAGAAGTTGGAATACAGTAGGTTTAACACCAATATAAATAAATAATGAGTTCATTATAGTACCTTAAAGTAGTCTTTTGTTTTCTTTCTCTAACGGAACTCACGAGATTTCTATTGAGTTTTGTGTTGTGAAGTTTTCAAATTTTGGGTGAATTCTTTTGATGGATTATGGAACAAGGAGTGGCAAGAGCCTAAGCTTGGGGATGCCCATGGCACCCCCAAGATAATCCAAGGACACCAAAAAGTCAAAGCTTGGGGATGCCCCGGAAGGCATCCCCTCTTTCGTCCACTTCCATCGGTAATTTACTTGGAGCTATATTTTTATTCACCACATGATATGTGTTTTTCTTGGAGCGTCTTGTATTATTTGTGTCTTTGCTTGTTAGTCTACCACAATCATCCTTGCTGTACACACCTTTTGAGAGAGCCATATATGAATTGGAATTTGATAGAATACTCATTGTGCTTCACTTATATCTTTTGAGCTTGATAGTTTGCTCATAGTGCTTCACTTATATCTTTTGAGCGTGATAATTTTTGCTCCAGTGCTTCACTTAGATCTTTTAGAGCGCGGTGGTGGATTTGTTTTAAAGAAACTATTGATCTCTCATGCTTCACTTAGATTATTTTGAGAGTCGTTAATAGCATGGTAATTTGCTTAATGTTAATATACTTGGTGTTCAAGATATGGGAAACTTTCTTTTGAGTGCGCTGAATAGTAAGATAAGTTTGATGCTTGATAATTGTTTTGAGATACGGAGGCGATAATATCAAAGTCATGCTAGTTGGGTGATTATGAATTTGAGAAATACTTGTGTTGAAGTTAGCAAGTCCCGTAGCATGCATGTATGGTTAAAGTTATGTAACAAATTTGAAACATGAAGTGTACCTGGCTTGTGCATCCTTATGAGTGGCGGTCGGGGACGAGCGATGTTTTTTCCTACCAATCTATCCCCCTAGGAGAATGCATGTAGTACTTGATTTTTGATGACTTCTAAATTTTTGCAATAAGTATATGAGTTCTTTTTACTAATGTTGAGTCCATGGATTATACACACTTTTACCTTTCCACCTTTGCTAGCCTCTTCGGTACAGTGCATTGCCCTTTCTCACCTTGAGAGTTGGTGCAAACTTCACCGGTGCATCCAAACCCCATGATACGATACGCTCTATCACACATAAACCTCCTTATATCTTCCTCAAAACAGCCACCATACCTACCTATTATGGCATTTCCATAGCCATTCCGAGATATATTGCCATGCAACTTCCACCATCATCATCATGACATACATTACTTTTGTTATATTGCCATTGCATGATCATGTAGTTGACATCGTATTTGTGGCAAAGCCACCATGCATTATTTTTCATACATGTCACTCTTGATTCATTGCACCATCCCAGTACACCGTCGGAGGCATTCATATAGAGTCATATCTTGTTCTAAGTTCCGAGTTGTAATCCTTATGTTGTAATCAATAGAAGTGTGATGATCATCATTATTAGAGCATTACCCAAATAAAAAAAAAGAGAAAGGCCAAAAGAAAAAAGAAAGGCCCAAAAAAATGGCAATGCTACTATCTCTTTTTCCACACTTGTGCTTCAAAGTAGCACCTTGTTCTTCATGTAGTGAGTCTCATATATTGTGCTTCAAAGTAGCACCTTGTTCTTCATGTAGTGATTTGTTGGAAATATGCCCTAGAGGCAATAATAAATTAGTTATTATTATATTTCCTTGTTCATGATAATCGTTTATTATCCATTCTATAATTGTATTGATAGGAAACTCAGATACATGTGTGGATACATAGACAACACCAAGTCCCTAGTAAGCCTCTAGTTGACTAGCTCGTTGATCAATAGATGGTTACGGTTTCCGACCATGGACATTGGATGTCGTTGATAACGGGATCACATCATTAGCCAGAATGATGTGATGGACAAGACCCAATACTAAGCCTAGCACAAAGATCGTAGTTCGTATGCTAAAGCTTTTCTAATGTCAAGTATCTTTTCCTTAGACCATGAGATTGTGCAACTCCCGGATACCGTAGGAATGCTTTGGGTGTACCAAACATCACAACATAACTGGGTGACTATAAAGGTGCACTACGGTATCTCCGAAAGTGTCTGCTGGGTTGGCACGAATCGAGATCGGATTTGTCACTCCGTGTGACGGAGAGGTATCTCTGGCCCACTCGGTAGGACATCATCATAATGTGCACAATGTGACCAAGGGGTTGATCACGGGATGATGTGTTACGGAACGAGTAAAGAGACTTGCCGGTAACGAGATTGAACAAGGTATCGGATACCGACGATCGAATCTCGGGCAAGTACAATACTGCTAGACAAAGGGAATTGTATACGGGATTGATTGAGTCCTTGACATCGTGGTTCATCCGATGAGATCATCGTGGAATATGTGGGAGCCAACATGGGTATCCAGATCCCGTTGTTGGTTATTGACCGGAGAACGTCTCGGTCATGTCTGCATGGTTCCCGAACCCGTAGGGTCTACACACTTAAGGTTCGATGATGCTAGGGTTATAAAGGAAGTTTGTATGTGGTTACCGAATGTTGTTCGGAGTTCTGGATGAGATCCCGGACGTCACGCGGAGTTCCGGAATGGTCCGGAGGTAAAGATTTATATATGGGAAGTCTGTTTTGGTCACCGGAAAAGTTTGGGTTTTTCCAGAACGTCATCGGGACCACCGGAGGGTCCTGGGTCCACCAAGTGGGGCCATTAACCCGGAGGGCTGCATGGGCCAAGTGTGGGAGGAACCAGCCCGGTGTGGGCTGGTGCGCCCACAAGGGGCCCAAGCGCAAGGGAGAGTGGGAGGGGCAAACTCTAGGGCAGATGGGCCCTAAGGCCCACCCCAGGCGCGCCTCCCCTCTTTCCCCCTCTTGGCCGCCCACCCAAGTCCCATCTAGGGCTGCCGCACCCTTGGGTGGGAACCCTAGATGGGGGCGCAGCCACCTCCCCTCCTCCTATAAATAGTGGGGGTTTTGGGGCTGCCCAACACACGAGAACTTCTCCTCTTGGCGCAGCCCTACCTCTCTCCCTTCTCCTCTCTTGCGGTGCTTGGCGAAGCCCTGCTGGATTGCCACGCTCCTCCATCACCACCACGCCATTGTGCTGCTGCTGGATGGAGTCTTCCTCAACCTCTCCCTCTCTCCTTGCTGGATCAAGGCGTGGGAGGCGTCACCGGGCTGTCACGTGTGTTGAGCGCGAGGTGCCGTCCGTTCGGCACTAGGATCTCCGGTGATTTGGATCACGACGAGTCGACTCCTTCAACCCCGTTCTCTTGAACGCATCCGCTTAGCGATCTACAAGGGTATGTAGATGCACTCTCCTTTCCCTCGTTGCTAGAATCTCCATAGATTGATCTTGGTGATGCGTAGAAAATTTTGAATTTCTGCTACGTTCCCCAACATGATTCTCATATATTGTGCTTCAAAGTAGCACCATGCTTTTCATATAGTGAGTCTTATAAGTTGTCCTTTTTATACTAGTGGGAATTTTTCATTATAGAACTTGGCTTGTATATTCCTACGATGGGCTCCCTCAAATGCCCTAGGTCTTCATGAGCAAGCAAGTTGGATGCACACCCAATAGTTTTCTTTTGTTGAGCATTCATAGCTCTAGTGCATCCGTTGCATGGCAATCCCTACTCCTCATGTTGACATCAATTGATGGGCATCTCCATAGCCCATTGATTAGCCTCGTCAATGTGAGAATTTCTCCTTTTTTGTCTTCTCTGCACAATCCCCATCATCATATTCTATTCCACCCATAGTGCTATATCCATGGCTCACGCTCATGTATTGCGTGAAGGTTGAAAAAGTTTGAGATTATTTAAGTATGAAACAATTGCTTGGCTTGTCATCAGGGGTATAGAAGTTGGGAACATCTTTGTGTGACGAAAATGAAGCATAGCCTAACCATATGATTTTGTAGGGATAAACTTTCTTTCGCCATGTTATTTTGAGAAGACATGACTGCTTTGATTAGTATGCTTGAAGTATTATTATTTTTGTGTCAATATGAACTTTTGTCTTGAATCTTTCGGATCTGAATATTCATATCACAATTAAGAAGATTTACGTTGAAATTATGCCAAAGTATCACTCGCATCAAAAATTCTCTTTTTATCATTTACCTACTCGAGGACGAGCAGGAATTAAGCTTGGGGATGCCTGATACGTCTCCAACGTATCTATAATTTTTTATTGCTCCATGCTACTTTATCTACTGTTTTGGACTATATTGGGCTTTATTTTCCACTTTTATATTACTTTTGGGACTAACCTATTAACCGGAGGCCCAGCCAGTAATTGTTGTTTTTGCCTATTTCAGTGTTTGAAGAAACGGAATATCAAACGGAGTCCAAACGGAATGAAACCTTCGGGAACGTGATTTTCCAACCGAGCGTGATACGTGAGACTTGGACCCTACTCCAAGAAGTGCAGGCGGTCACGAGGTGGAGGAGCGCCCCTAGGCGCGCCTTTACCTCGTGGGCCCCGACGCTCCACCGACGTACTCCTTCCTCCTATATATACCACGTATCCCCAAGCGATCGAACAGGAGCCAAAACCTAATTCCACCGCCGCAACTTCCTGTATCCACGAGATCCCATCTTGGGGCCTGTTAGGAGCTCACGGAGGGGGCATCCACCACGGAGGGCTTCTACATCAACACCATAGCCTCTCCGATGAAGTGTGAGTAGTTTACTTCAGACCTTCGGGTCCATAGCTAGTAGCTAGATGGCTTCTTCTCTCTTTTTGGATCTCAATACAATGTTCTCCCCCTCTCTCGTGGAGATCTATTCGATGTAATCTTCTTTTTGCGGTGTGTTTGTTGAGACCGATGAATTGTGGGTTTATGATCCAGTATTATCTATGGAAAATATTTGATTCTTCTCTGAATTCTTTTATGTATGATTGAGTTATCTTTGCAAGTATCTTCGAATTATCCGTTTGGTTTGGCCAACTAGATTGGTAGTTCTTGCAATGGGAGAAGTGCTTAGCTTTGGGTTCAATCTTGCGGTGTCCTTACCCAGTGACAGAAAGGGTTGCAAGGCACGTATTGTATTGTTGCCAGCGAGGATAACAAGATGGGGTTTTGATCATATTGCATGAATTTATCCCTCTACATCATGTCATCTTGCTTAAGGCGTTACTCTGTTTTTAACTTAATACTCTAGATGCATGTTGGATAGCAGTCGATGAGTGGAGTAATAGTAGTAGATGCAGAATCGTTTCGATCTACTTGTCTCGGACGTGATGCCTATATACATGATCATTGCCTAGATATACTCATAACTATGCTCAATTCTGTCAATTGCTCAACAGTAATTTGTTCACCCACCGTAGAATAATTATGCTCTTGAGAGAAGCCACTAGTGAAACCTATGGCCCCCGGGTCTATTCTCATCATATCAATCTCTATCACTTTATTTACTTGCTTTATTTTTACTTTGCCTTTTACTTTTTACTTTGCATCTATCTATCAAAAATACCAAAAAATATTATCTCTATCAGATCTCACTCTCGTAAGTGACCGTGAAGGGATTGACAACCCCTAATCGCGTTGGTTGCGAGTAGCTATCGTTTTGTGCAGGTACAAGGGACTTGTGCGTGGTCTCCTACTGGATTCATACCTTGGTTCTCAAAAACTGAGGGAAATACTTACGCTATTGTGCTGCATCATCCTCTCCTCTTCGGGGAAAACCAACGCAAGCTCAAGACGTAGCAAAGCACAAAGAGAGCATCTTGAAGAACATGACTAGCACATTTGAATATAACCTACTTCCTATGCCTAGGGATTTTGTGAGCACACAACTTATGAGAACAAGAATCAACTAGCATAGGAAGGCAAAACAAGTATAACTTCAAAACTTTAAGCACATAGAGAGGAAACTTAATATTATTGCAACTCCTACAAGCATGTATTACTCCCTCATAATAATTTTCAGTAGATCATGGATAGCAACTTTGTTCTCATACTCAATTGGAACCTCTTCCGAAATAGTGGAATCATTACTAGCTAAAGTTGACACTCTTCCAAATCCACTTTCATAAATATCACATTAAGATTCAACACCCTTCAAACTAGTGGGATCACTAATTCCTAAAGTTGACACTCTTCCAAACCCACTTTAAATGATAGAATTTTTCATACTCCAAAAGATATAGGTGAAGATCATGGAGCTTTCTACAACTAACCAGTATCCAAGCTCAAAATGTATAAGTGAAGCACATGAAGCGTTCTATAAAACCATACTCAAAAGATTAAGTGAAGCACGAAGAGCAATTCTATAAGATCATACTTAGAAGATTTAAGTGAAGCACATGAAGTATTATATAAATTGATGAAGTTACATCTCATACTAGCATGGTTCTTTAAAGAAAAAGAAAAACACAAAAGACACAAATCATGTGATCAAAACAAAAACCGAGGTATACCGATAATTGTTGAAGAAGAAAGATGGGATGCCAACCGGGGCATCCCCAAGCTTAGATGCTTGAGTATCCCTTGAAATATTTACTTGGGTTGCCTTGGGAATCCCCAAGCTTGGAATCTTGCTTCTCTTTATTCTTCTCACATCGGTAACTCCTCGTTCTTCGAACACTTCATCCACAAAAACTTAACAAAAACTTTGTGAGATCCGTTAGTATAACAAAGCAAGTCACTACCTTTAGGTACTGTAATGAACTCATTCTTTATTTATATTGGTGTTAAATATACTGTATTCCAACTTCTAGATGGTTTATAAATTATTTTATTAGCCATAGATTCATCAAAATAAGCAAACAACACACGCAAAACAGAATCTGTTAAAAACAGAACAGTCTGTAGTAATCTAGAAGTTTGGTAAACTTATGTAACTACTAAAATTATGAAATAAATTTGAAAATTTGAAAAATTTGTACAGAATTAATTTGCAAAAAGTTTCAGACCCATTTGACTTTCCAGTAAAAAATGTAAATTCACGCACTACAGCCAAAGTTTCTGTTTTTGTTCTGCACATAGTAAACAAGCAATCTAATCATCCTAAAACCAAATCTTGGCACATTATTTTTATAATACAATGAATATATACAAGGGGATAATTATTTACAGATAAAATTCCATGAAAAATTCTACATTGTTTCCGTGAGCATGAACACAAGTGCTCAAGGTCGACCCTCACTTCTTCAATGCATAACTTTCCAATCGCTTCTCTTTTTTGAAAAACTTTTTAGGCAAGTAATTTTTTTGTATTTTCATTCTTTTAATTTTTTTTGTATGTTTCACCCACAACTAAACAGAAATAAAAAGGAAAAACAAATTTACTTAATGAAGAAAGCAAACAAGCACACACGAGAATATCAACCCCACGCTATTGCTCCCCGGCAACGGCGCCAGAAAAGAGCTTGATAATCCCCAAGTGCAGGGAATCATCATAGCACTTTCCAAAGGTGGAAGTGATAAGTATGGAGTATCGAACCCACAAGGAGCTAAAGGTAAGATCAATATTGTCTCAAGCCCTATCTGCCACTGATATGACTCTACGTGCACCGGACGTTTGCTTCCAACTAGCAACGAGAAATAAAACTACGTTGTGGGCATGAAGAGGATAACTTTGTATGATATCGGAGAGCTAAAATATAAAAATAGTGATGTTATCATAAAGTTAGAATATATTACTAAATAATATAAATAGCGAGTGTGGAATAATGATGGATCGGTGTGCGGAATTGTCCTAGGCAATTGTTAACAAGACCGGTGATCACTATTGCAGTTTCATATGAGGGAGAGGCATAAGCTAACATACTTTCTCTACTTGGATCATTTGCACTTATGATTGGAACTCTAGCAAGCATCCGCAACTACTAAAGATCTGAAAGTGCGTTATATCGACTAGAGGGGGGTGAATAGGCGATTTTTATGAATTCTTCAATGAGGAATTATCCAGGGAGGAAATTCCTAAGTGAAGAACTACTTGCAGCGGAATAAGTACTCAGAAGTAAGCATAAGAGAATGCAGGCATGGTCATCATAATGAAATGAAGACAATCAAGAGTACAGAAAGCGTAAACACAGGATAGCACAAGATGAAGACAAACAGACTGAAGAAATTGAACTGAGGAAATTGAGAAAGTCTTCAGTCAAAGTCTTCAAACACAGATATGAACGAACACTCAACACAGTAATGAGGAAATGAAAGAGTTGAGGAAATAGAACCAGTTAGGTTGGTGAAGACAATGATTTGGTAGACCAGTTCCAACTGATGTCTCAATTGTACGTCTGGTTGGAGCGGCTGAGTATTTAAACTCGAGGGCACACAGTCCCGGACACCCAGTCGCTGAGCACGCAGCTCAGGACACCAAGTCCTCACCGTATTCTCCTTGAAAGGTCACACAGACCTCATCCAATCACTCGTGGTAAGTCTTCAGGCGACTTCCAAACCTTCACAGACTTGGTCACTCGGCAATCCACAATTCCTCTTGGATGCTCTAGACCATGACGCCTAACCGTCTGGAAGAAGCACAGTCTTCAAAGGTAACAAGCGTCGGATCCACGCAAGATCAATCTCTTTAGTGATCCTCAATCACTTTGGGTTTGTAGGGGTTTGGTTTTGGGGGTTTTTCCTCACTCGATGATTTTCGCTCAAAGTCCTCGGAGGATGGGTTGCTCTCAAATGACAAGTGACAAGTTTCTCTCGGAGCAGCCAACCAGCTAGTGGTTGTAGGGGGCGGCTATTTATAGCCTAGGGAGCAGCCCGACATGATAAGACATAAATGCCCTTCAATGATATGACCGTTAGGTGGATAAGATATTTTGGGACAGTGGGCGCAAGAGCACAAAGAACGGTCGGAAATTTGATTCTCAAAATTCTTCAGGGCTATCATGTTCCTCACTATGTAGGCAATCCGCACTAGCGAATTCCTAACTCCTCAGTCAGAACAAATTCTCAATGACCGTAAGAACTTCGTCTCACATCAAGAAATTGGCTGAACTGTATGAGATTTCAAAGGCTTCACTCGAAGGGATTGGTAGGTGTAGGATTTTGAGTTGAGCATCACATGGAAATTTTTCCTTAGTATTTCCTCGACCCCTTTAACAAGTATGGTGTTTCCTATGACTCAAGAAAGAGAAAATGAAACTACGAAAACAAAAGTCTTCACGCTTCATGTTCCTCAAATGAATACCAAGTCTTCAAGGTCACACCAATTTCTTCACTTTCAAAGTCTTGAAAAGTCTTGAATATCAAAGTCTTTAGTCGAAGAACTTCATTTTTAGGGGTCGACTTTCTCTGTAAATATCAAACTCCTCATAGACTTATAGACTTATGTACACTCATAAACACATTAGTCCCTTAACCTATAAGTCTTCAATACACCAAAATCACTAAGGGGCACTAGATGCACTTACAATCTCCCCCTTTTTGGTGATTGATGACAATATAGGTTAAGTTTTCAACGAGGATAAACATATGAAGTGTAAATACTGATATTGAGGAATTTGATTGCAGGATATAGAAGAACTCCCCTTGAAGATGTGCATACTGAGGAATTTGCTTTTGAGGCAATGCACATTTGAAGAGTTGAATCATGGAGATCTCCCCCTATATCTTGTAATTCATACACGCATTTGACATATAATATGAAGAATTTGAAATGCATGATGAAATATGGTGCTTGATGAAATTCAGCATGCGTGCAATAACATTAATGAGGAACAGGCATGCAAAATAACGCATCAAGAGTATCGAGCACGAAGGCATCAAAAGTATCAGAGCACCATCGGGTTTAAGATTACAACTCGATCCAATAAAAGTTTTAGAAGAACGAGAGTTGTAACTTAACAAAAAAAATTCCCATATAATAGACCCGCTTGAAGACTAACTCAAATTTCTCCCCCTTTGTCATCAAATGACCAAAAGGATCGAAACTGAGGACTAACGCAGCTGAAGAATTTCAAGTTGATGAAGGAGCGCCAACGTTGTTGGGGTCGGTTGTCGTTGTAGGGCCTGCAGCAGTGCCGTCCAAGTCTTCATTTTCATCAGTGTCTCGCGATGAAGAATAGGAGCTGGCCACCAAGGAAGGAACTTTGACCTTCTTGTATTTCTTCGGTGGAGGTGCAGACCAGTCAAAGTCGTCCTTGAGACCCATTGTCTTCAGTTCTTCCGCACTGTAGACATTATAAAGAACAGACCCAGGTGCGGTTGAAGGTTTCATGGAGGTAGTATTGGTTTTTCTTCACTGCATTTTGTGTAGAGGTCATGCTGTGAAGAATTGAACCAAACTGACGCTTGACCCATCTATGATTGTGATCAACCTTCTGATGAAGACTGAGGAGTAACTCACGATCAGTCATCGCCCTGGGTGTTGTGGCTTGAGGATTTTGCTTGGCTGAGGTATTGGCAGCAGAGTCATGTGTGGCAGAGTCATCATTGGTGGAGTAGGATGCAGCTTTGCGAAATTGACCATCCAATGGACGAGTGCCTTCATCTATCACAGCAGTTGCCTTGCCCTTGTCATCAGCTGAGGAAAATGTCTGTTTGAGGACTTCAATCGGGGGCAAGTAGCTGCAGTGGTTCAGAGTATCAGCCTTGTAATTGAGTGAAGACCTTGTCATGATGAACCTCATAATCCATGATGCATAAGGCTTCAGCTCAAAAGGTGACATAGCAATGTTTGCCAGAGTCCTCATGAAGAAACCATGGAAGTTGACGGGAACGCCATGAATGATATTGAAAAGCATATTCTTCATGATGCCAATGACTTCTTCATCATTTGAGTCGTGGCCTTTGATAGGACTCATCGTCTTCGTCAGAATCCGATAGACATTCCGAAGCACATACAATAATTCCTTGACGAGGAATTTGGTTCTTGGGGCCTGCCCTGGCTCCAAAGGCTTCATCAGCACTTGCATGTAGTGATTTGAAAGCTCAGGTTCGTTGTTGATACAACGAGCACCATCAAGTGGAGGACTGAGTGGTAGGGCACGAAGCAATTCAGTTGCTGGTGCCTTGTAGTGAGTATTTTCAGACATCCTGTCCAACACCCATGAGTTCACATCTTCAGCGTCTCCGGTGATGTGCAGCGTCGCATAGAATTGAAGAATGAGTTCTTCATTCCAATCACAAATATCAGTGCAGAAATTCATAAGTCCTGCATCATGAAGAACACTGAGGACTGGCTCGAAGCCTGGCAGAGATTCCATGTCCACATGAGGAATATGGGCATGATCGAAGACTTTGTCTTTGTTGAAGAGCACAGAGGAATAGAAGTTGGCCTGACTAGCAGTCTAGAAACGCCTCTTCCTTATGCGACCAGAGTCGTATGGGTTGTAATCCGTGAAGAAAACATGCTCGCCAAAGAAGTCTTCAGCGTTGAACTTTTGTTTCATTGAGAATGGATTCTTTGGCTTTGGCAATGGAGTGTCAGTGAGTTGCATCACGACCTCTGGAATCGCAATCTCAGGTTCTTCAGGCTGAGGAATTTCTGGTTCCTCTACATGTGCGTCCGAGGATCAGCAGCAGCAGGTTCATCGATGCTAGTGGCTGGAATTTCTTCATGTACTGAGATGAAGTGGGATGAGTTTCTTGAGCCCATTTGAACTGTTGGAGCAGGGGACTGAGGAATCTGTTGGATTGGGGTGAAGAGTGGAGAATTTGGATGCTGACTTTCCCAAAAGTCATCGTTCATCACTGGCTTGTGCTTCCAATATCCACATCTTCTTCAATTTCCTCAACACCAGCCTCTTCAGCTGTGAACTGAGGCATAGGCGAGGAAATAATTTGGTTGAAGGGATTTCTTCCACTTCAATTTCTTCATCAATCTGCTCTGACGAAGCAGTAGAATGATTTTCTTCATCAGATCCGCTTGGGATCTCATAATCTTCACCAAAAGGAACAAGGTCCTTTGATGGCATGGAGGAAATTGGAACAGCATCAATGGGATTGTCAAAAGAGCTGGTCATTGTCTTCATCTTCTTCGGGGCTGAAGAATTTGAAGCAGCAGATGATTTCCTTTTCTTCACTGCAGCTCGTTCTGCAGCCTTGGTCTTCTTCACATCAGATGCAGATGGAAGGATTGGTGTTGGTGTAGGCGCAGGAGGAGCCGAGGAATCTGGTTGAATTTCCTCAGCGCAATCGATGCAGATTGCCTCGACTTCTTCGATTTCTTGAGCGCACCACTAGTGGATGCCACGCAATTTCTTCGGTGGCTGGAATGGAGTCATCAGCCACGAACTAGCATTGTCTTCACATCCTGAACTTCATCGGTGGTCTTGGCATGTTCTTCGGTCGGTGAGCAGAGGCTCCACTGAGGAATTTCTTGTTGCGTTGGGGCTGCAACATTGGTGAACTTCTTCGTCAAAGTTGATGAATCGACTTTGGCTCCTTGCCAATCTGCATAATAGGAGTCAAATTTGTCGTTGAGGGCTTTGATGTCATCGCATCTTGATAAGTTCTTCATTGTCATCTTGACAACATTTTTCTTCAGCAGATTTCTCTTTTCACATCTGCGATTTCTTGATCTCTCTGTCAGATCAAATTTCCATTTCTCCTCTTGGATGAAATGAGTCAAGATGTGACTTTAGCCAGTGTCAACTTGAAGTCGGCATAGGAGTGTTTGGGTCCTTGTGCCGAGATTAATGTAGTCTAGGATCGCTCTTGGATCCAACGATGGCAACGGCAGTGTGCCTTTGGCTCTAGCGGCCCTTTCTTGGCGGTCTCTGATGATTTCTGCAAGTTCATCATCATCAGCCTCATCATCTTCAGGTGGCTCTTGGAAGGCGACCTGTTTCTTCTTGGGACTTGGCCGAGGACCTCGTCCAGCTGTGGCCTTAGTCTTCAGCAGAGTTGGGCCAGATGAAGAATTTGGTGCAGCTGAAGAACTTGCTGAGACACCAGAGGCAATGGAGATGCCTGCAATCCTTTGGCACGTGGCCAGATGCACAGGTGCCGAGGACTTTGTCGGAACTGCTGAGGACTTTGTAGGAGCTGAGGATTTGGGAGGAGCAGGAGCAGCATGAGGAATTGGCCGTGAGGGCACAGCTGAGGAACTTGGCCGTGAGGGCACTGTTGGTGAAGCACTTGGCTTGTGTGCGGGCTTCTTTGCCATAGATTTTCTTGGCTTGACAGAGGCCTCGGTGGCAGCAGCTGTAGCAGAGTTCTCATTAGATTTCCTCACTGCCTCGTTGGCTTGTCTTGCCAATTTGGCTTGGCGCTTGGCCCATTCTTCAGGAAATTCCTCACCACGCTTGATGCTGGTGGGGTCAGCTTCTTGACCAGGTGCCAATGGAGCTCTTGGGCATGGAGGATTGAGAGCGAATTTCTTCATGTACTTTGGAGTAACATATCTGTACTCCCTCCATTCCCTTGCCCATCTCCTTTCAATCCATTGAATGCGCACCGTGCGCTGATTTTTGTTTTCTTTGGCGAACTCGGCTTCATCACCTGTGCAATAATCAACATATATTTCCTCAGGAATCTCAAACGCAGTCATGACCTCAGGCCTCTTTCCTCCTTTCTGTGGCTTCTTTCCTTCTGCCATATTCTTCAGCTGAGGAATTTGAACAATCGAATTCTCTGAAGAAGTATGCAACTTTTCTTCGAGGAACGCTGCAAATGAGTTAAGTTGATGAGAACCTAGTGATTCAGCAGCGGACATGAGTACCGTGAACAGAGTATAGTTGCGAGGAATTTGGAGAGGTCATATGCGCTCTCGGAAGGTTTTCCAAAAAGAACTAGTTTGAGGAATTTGACCAGATGAGTCTTGAAGAATTTCACTAAGCGATCTTTGTCTTAGGTTCCAGAGTTGTATAGATCGAGGATCCACACAATTGAGGAATCTTGAAGAAAATCATTGCTTAGAGAAACGAATCAAGAGCATATTTTGTTTGAGG
Source organism: Aegilops longissima (assembly GCA_021605205.1). Taxonomy (NCBI): domain Eukaryota; kingdom Viridiplantae; phylum Streptophyta; class Magnoliopsida; order Poales; family Poaceae; genus Aegilops; species Aegilops longissima. The sequence continues at coordinate 133,112,902 of CM038678.1, forward strand.
TGTTCATATGTGTGAAGATTTGAAGAATAAAACACCTTTGAAGATTTTCAGGAAGGTTTGAGAATCAAAGCGAGTAATAAAAGTAACTTTTAATTACCTGAACTGAAGAACACGACGAACTGAGAAGAACAGATGGGAAGTTCGTCAGGTTAGATCTTCCACTCCCTAACTTGGCGGAGGAAGACAGCTACGGCGGCGGCGGAGTGAAGATTTCCGCGGTCGGCGCGAGTACGACGGCGACGAGGTCGAGGCAGTGAAGCTCTTCCTCACCGGCGACGATGGAGTAGCGGCGGAGCTAGGGTTTGAGAAGCTCGAGCGAGAGAGAGCGCGGTCGAGCGGAGTAAAGGAAGTGAGGAAGGGGAGAGGGGGTATAAATAGCCACGGTGAAAAACTGTTCGCCCGAAGATTTGGGACGAACGTGCCCCTGACCCTTCTCAGTCGCTTGACATGTGTCACCCACGTACTGAGAAGTGGAGATTGTGTTAGATCATGGGTGAATAGATAAATCTATCGTGGGATGCGGAATGGTTTGAGCGGCAAAAACGAAAGTTTGGATAAGATCAGTTTTAAAGTTCCGTTCGCAATTTCTTCAGCTGACAAGGACACAGTGAAGATTTGGAACGAGTTTCAAATAGAACGCACATGAAGAATTAGTGAATAGATTGGGTTGAGTATAGCATAGAGGGGGAAGGGTCCGATCACATTCACTTAGCAGAAAAAGCGACTTGAAGAAATAGCCATAAGTGAATGCTATATATATATATATATATATATATATATATATATATATATATATATATATATATATATATATATATATATATATATATAATGAAGAAAAAAAGACGGAAACAGTGAAGATTTTGCAAAGTTGAAGAATTTGAAAAAGCAAGAATTTCAAAAGCGAGGAAAACTCAAATTTGAAGATTTTCAACTTTGGTGGTGGCGTGACCCATCAGATAAGAATGATGATTCCGCACACCGCGTACAATTGTCGAGGGTTCTGAGAATCAAATTCTTCATTAATTTCTTCACACTTAGAGTGTTATTCTTCATTGATTGAAGAAATACGTTTCTTCATGTGTTGCACATCTAAGTCATCAATTTTGCATATGTGTCGATGTGTGTGTCCTTTTCAAAGAACATTCAAGATTCTAATATATTTAGCTCACACCGCAACTTGCTAAATCTCTTCTCATCCAAGGGCTTTGTGAAGATATCGGCTAGTTGTTCTTCGCCTTCACATGCTCGATGGAGATGTCGCCTTCAACACATGATCACGAAGAAAATGATGACGAATCTGAATGTGCTTTGTCTTCGAGTGCTGAACTGGGTTGTGAGCAATCTTGATGGCACTCTCATTGTCACAGTAGAGAGGCACATTCTTCACGTTGATGCTGTAGTCCTTGAGAGTTTGCTTCATCCACAGCAATTGAGCACAACAAGAGCCAACCGCAATGTATTCAGCTTCAGATGAGATGGTGATACGCAGATTCTGTTTCTTCGAGGACCAACGGACCAAAGATCGTCCGGGAAATGACAAGTACCAGATGTTGACTTGCGGTCCACACGATCACCAGCAAAGGTCGAGTCGAATATCCAATGAGATCAAAAGTAGAGCCCTTGGGGTACCATAATCCTAGTGTTGGTGTGTGAGCTAGATATCAAGAATATGCTTCATAGCCTTATGGTGTGATTCCTTCGTGTAGCTTGAAATCGGGCACACATGCAAACACTAAGCATTATATCTGGCCTAGATGCACATAAGCACAATAGAGAACCAATCATGGAGCGGTATACCTTGTGATCAAGTCAATACCATTTTCATCGATTGCATAGATGGCCATTTGTGGGCATAGGAATTTTGACGCCTTTGCAATCTTGCATGCCAATTTCTTCAGGACATCTTTGAGGTATTTCTCCGAGTATGAATATGCCATTGTGTTATTGATTAATTTGAAGACCTAAGAAGAATTTCAACTCTCCCATCATAGACATTTGATATTCTTCACTCATCATATAGGCAAATTCATCACTATAACGTTGGTCAAGACAACCAAAGATAATATCATCAACATATATTTGGCACACAAACAGTTCACCATCATATGATTTAGTAAAGAGAGTAGGGTCGAGTGAACTGGTGTGAAGCCATTCTTCACGAAGAATTCCTTCAATGTATCATACCACGCCCATGGGGCCTGTTTGAGACCATAGAGGGCCTTGTTGAGTCTCAAGACTTTGTCGGGATTCTTTGAATCTTCAAAACACGGGGTTGAGCAACATATACTTCTTCCTCAAGCTTACCATTGAGGAATGCACTTTTCACATCCATTTGATATAAAGTGATATTATGATGGTTAGCATAAGCAAGTAATATGCGAATAGCCTCAAGTCTAGCAACAGTGCAAAAGTTTCATCGACATCAATTCCTTCAACCTGTGTGTAGCCTTGAGCTACAAGTCGTGCCTTATTCCTCACCACAAGGCCATTTTCATCTTGCTTGTTGCGGTAGATCCACTTTGTGCCAATGATATTATGCTTGCGAGGATCTGGACGTTTGACCAGTTCCCAGACATTGCTGAGCTCGAACTGATGTAATTCTTCTTGCATTGCCCGAATCCACTCAGGCTCCAGAAATGCTTCACTACCTTAGTGGGCTCTGTGATAGAAACAAAAGCATAGTGCCCACAAAAGTTAGATAAATGTGAAGCTTTTGAGTGTGTGAGAGGACCTGGTGCTTCAATGTCATCGATGATCTTGTCAACTTGCACTTCTTTTGCAACGCGAGGATGAGCTGGTTGTCGCCGAGGAATTTGATCAGCATTTTCTTCAGCACCATTTTCTTCAGCATTATCTTCAGTGCATCACTCGGCGTTCTTTGCGTCTGAGAATGAATTCTTCAGCAGATTCTTCATGAGGAATGACATCTTCATTGCCTTGAACTTGATAGATTCCTCGGTGCTGGTTCATCTAACACGTAAGGTAGGTGCTCTCTTTGCGAGCCATTAGTTTCATCGAACCGCACATCTACAGATCAACAATCTTGTGAAGAGCGATGTTGAAGACTCAGTAGGTGTGCGAGTCCTTTCCGTAACCAAGCATAAAACCTTCATGTGCTTTCGGTGCAAATTTAGAATTGTGATGAGGATCTGTAATCCAGCATTTAGCAATCAAGACTTTGAAATAACTCACATTGGGTTTCTTGTCGTTGAGGAGTTCATAGGCAGTCTTCTTGAAGAATTTGTGAAGATATACTCTGTTGATGATGTGGCACGCGGTATCAATTGCATCAATCCAAAAACGACTAGGCGTTTTGTATTCATCAAGCATAGTGCGAGCCATCTCAACAAGAGTTCTGTTCTTGCGCCCACGACGCCATTTTGCCGAGGAGTATAGGGAGCAGATAACTCATGAGTAATACCAAGTTCATCAAGATAGGCATCAAGACCGAATTCTTGAACTCAGTTCCATTGTCACTCCCGATGTGTCCGATCTTCACACCAAAGTTAGTTGAAGCCCTCGAGGAAAATCGCTTGAAGACTTCCTGCACTTCATTTTGTAAGTAACAATGTGTACCCATGTGTAACAAGAGTAATCATCAACAATAACAAAGCCATATAGAGATGCATCATTAGTGATCATGAGTAATGATTAGGACCAAAGAGGTCCATGTGAAGCAATTCGAATGGACGAGTAGTGGTCATGATAGTCTTCATTTGGATGCTTGGCATTGGTCATTTTCCAGCTTCACAGGCTCCACACAAGTGATCCTTGAGGAATTTGACATTTTCAATGCCAATGACATGCTTCTTCTTCGCAAGCGTGTGCAAATTCCTCATGCCTGAGTGACCAAGTCGCCGATGCCATAGCCAGCCTTCTGAAGCTTTTGCAAGTAGACACACAGCTGGTTGTGGTCCTGTAGAGAAATCAACAATATACAAGTCTCCTCTCCTAAAGCCTTCGAAGACTTTGGAATTGTCATCTTCCATGATCACAACACAATGATACTTGCCAAAGACAACAACCATATCAAGATCACAAAGCATTGAGACTGACATGAGGTTGTATCCTAAGGACTCAACCAGCATGACTTTGTCCATGTGTATGTCCTTAGAGATCGCAACCTTACCAAGACCCAATACCTGACTTTTGCCTTTGTCAGCAAAGATGATATGCTTCAGATGTGACGGTGATAAGGGTGTTGAGGAACGTTGCAGAAAATTAAAATTTTTCCTACGGTTTCACCAAGATCCATCTATGAGTTCATCTAAGCAACGAGTCAAGGGAGTGAGTTTGCATGTGTAAAACTGTCTTACACCCGTTGTATGTGAACGTAAGGATCTATCACACCCGATCATCACGTGGTGCTTCGAAACGACGAACTTTAGCAACGGTGCACAGTTAGGGGAGAACACTTCTTGATATTGTTGTAAGGGATCATCTTATTTACTACCATCGTTCTAAGTAAACAAGATGCATAAACATAATAAACATCACATGCAATTATATAGTAGTGACATGATATGGCCAATATCATATAGCTCCATTGATCTCCATCTTCGGGGCTCCATGATCATCTTGTCACCGGCATGACACCATGATCTCCATCATCATGATCTCCATCATCGTGTCTTCATGAAGTTGTCACGCCAACGACTACTTCTACTTCTATGGCTAACACGTTTTGCAATAAAGTAAAGTAATTTTACATGGCGTTCTTCAATGACACGCAGGTCATACAAAAATAAAGACAACTCCTATGGCTCCTACCGGTTGTCATACTCATCGACATGCAAGTCGTGATTCCTATTACAAGAACATGATCTCATACATCACAATATGTCATTCATCATTCATCACAACTTGGCCATATCACATCACATGACAATTGCTGCAAAAACAAGTTAGACGTCCTCTAATTGTTGTTGCATCTTTTACGTGGCTGCAATTGGGTTCTAGCAAGAACGTTTTCTTACCTACGAATAACCACAACGTGATTTTGTCAACTTCTATTTACCCTTCATAAGGACCCTTTTCATCGAATCCGCTCCAACTAAAGTGGGAGAGCAGACACCCGCCAGCCACCTTATGCAACTAGTGCATGTCGATTCGGTGGAACCGGTCTCACGTAAGCGTCACGTAAGGTTGGTCCGGGCGCTTCATCCCACAATACCACTGAAGCAAGATAAGACTAGTAGCGGCAAGCAAGTTGACAAGATCTCGCCCACAACAAAATTGTGTTCTACTCGTGCAATAGAGAACTACGATAGACCTAGCTCATGATGCCACTTTGTTGGGGAGCGTTGCAGAAAATTAAAAATTTCCTACGGTTTCACCAAGATCCATCTATGAGTTCATCTAAGCAACGAGTCAAGGGAGTGAGTTTGCATCTACATACCACTTGTAGATCGAGTGCGGAAGCGTTCAAGGGGATGGTGATGATGGAGTCGTACTCGCCGTGATTCGGATCACCGATGACCAAGTGCTGAACGGACAGCACCTCCGCGTTCAACACACGTACGGTACGGACGACGTCTCCTCCGTCTTGATCCAGCAAGGAGGAAGGAGAGGTTGAGGAAGACAGCTCCAACAGCAGCACGACGGCGTGGTGTTGTTGGTGCAGCAGCAATCCGACAGGGCTTCGCCAAGCACGTACGGAGGAGGAGAGGTGTTGGGGAGGGGAGGGGCTGCACCTTGACTTGTGTTTGCAGCCCTCCCCTCACCCCTCTATTTATAGGGGGAAGGGAGAAGGGGGCCGGCCCCTCTAGATGGCATCTAGAGGGGGGCGGCGGCCAAGGGGAGGGGGACTTGCCCCCCAAGCAAGGGGGGCGCCCCCTCTAGGGTTCCCCCAACCCTAGGCGCAAGGGACCAAGGGAGGGGGGTGCGCCCAGCCCACCAGGGGCTGGCTCCTTCCCACGCAGCCCATGTGCCCCCGGGAGGGGTGGCCCCTCCCGGTGGACCCCCGGAACCCTTCCGGTGGCCCCAGACAATACCGATATGCCCCGAAACTTTCCGGTGTCCGCTTGACAACTTCCCATATATAAATCTTTACCTCCGAACCATTCGGAACTCCTCGTGACGTCCGGGATCTCATCCGGACTCGAACAACATTCGTAATCACATACAAGTCTTCCTAATAACCCTAGCGCCACCGAACCTTAAGTGTAGACCCTACGGGTTCGGAGACACGCAGACATGACCGAGACGGCTCTCGTCAATAACCAACAGCGGATCTGGATACCCATGTTGGCTCCCACATGCTCCTTGATGATGTCATCGGATGAACCACGATGTCGAGGATTCAAGCAACCCCGTATACTATTCCCTTTGTTAGACGGTATGTTACTTGCCCGAGACTCGATCGTCGGTATCCCAATACCTCGTTCAGTCTCGTTACCGGCAAGTCACTTTACTCGTACCGTAATGCATGCCCGTGACCCAACACTTGGTCACTATGAGCTCATTATGATGATGCATTACCGAGTGGGCCCAGAGATACCTCTCCGTCGTACGGAGTGACAAATCCCAGTCTCGATCCGTGTCAACCCAATAGACACTTTCGGAGATACCTGTAGTGCACCTTTATAGTCACCCAGTTACGTTGTGACGTTTGGTACACCCAAAGCACTCCTACGGTATCCGGGAGTTACACGATCTCATGGTCTAAGGAAGAGATACTTGACATTGAAAAAGCTCTAGCAAAACGAACTACACGATCTTGTGCTATGCTTAGGATTGGGTCTTGTCCATCACGTCATTCTCCTAATGATGTGATCCCGTTGTCAATGACATCTGATGTCCATAGTTAGGAAACCATGACTATCTGTTGACCAACGAGCTAGTCAACTAGAGGCTTACTAGGGACGTATTGTAGTCTATGTATTCACACGTGTATTACGATTTCCGGATAATACAATTATAGCATGAATAAAAGACAATTATCACGAACAAGGAAATATAATAATAATGCTTTTATTATTGCCTCTAGGGCATATTTCCAACAGTATCCCACTTGCACTAGAGTTAATAATCTAGTTACATTGTGATGAATCGAACACCCATAGAGTTCTGGTGTTGATCATGTTTTGCCCGCGGAAGAGGTTTAGTCAACGGATCTGCGACATTCAGATCCGTATGCACTTTTCAAATTTATATGTCTCCATCTTGAACATTTTCACGGATGGAGTTGAAGCGACGCTTGATGTGCTGGTCTTCTTGTGAAACCTGGGCTCCTTGGCAAGTGCAATAGCTCCAAAGTTGTCACTGAAGAGTTTGATCGGCCCGAGGCATTGGGTATGACTCCTAGGTCGGTGATGAACTCCTTCACCCAAACTGCTTCATCGCTGCCTCCGAGGCTGCCATGTACTCCGCTTCACATGTAGATCCCGCCACAACGCTTCGCTTGCAGCTGCACCAGCTTCTCGCTCCACCATTCAACATATACACGTATCCGTTTGTGACTTAGAGTCATCAGATCTGTGTCGAAGCTAAGCGTCGACGTAACCCTTCTGACGAGCTCTTCGTCACCCCATAAACGAAACATGTCCTTCGTCCTTTTCGTGTACTTCAGGATATTCTTGACCATCGTCCGGTGTTCCTTGCCGGGATTACTTTGGTACCTTCCTACCAAACTTACGGCAAGGTTTACATCAGTATGGTACACAGATGGCATACATAATAGATCCTATGGCTGAAGCATAGGGATGACACTCATCTCTTCTTTATCTTTTGCCGTGGTCGGGCATTGAGCCGAGCTCAATCTCACACCTTGCAATACAGGCAAGAACCCTTCTTGGACTGATCCATTTTGAACTTCTTCAAAATCTTATCAAGGTATGTGCTTTGTGAAAGACCTATGAGGCGTCTCGATCTATCTCTATAGATCTTGATGCCTAATATATAAGCAGCTTCTCCAAGGTCCTTCATTGAAAACACTTATTCAAGTAGGCCTTAATGCTGTCCAAGAATTCTATATCATTTCCCATCAAAAGTATGTCATCTACATATAATATGAGAAATGCTCTGAGCTCCCACTCACTTTCTTGTAAACGCAGGCTTCTCCATAAGTGCGATAAACCCAAACGCTTTGATCATTTCATCAAAGCGAATGTTCCAACTCGAGATGCTTGCACCAACCCATAAATGGATCGCTGGAGCTTGCATACTTTGTTAGCATTCTTAGGATCGACAAAACCCTCCGGCTGCATCATATACAGTTCTTCCTTAAGATGCCGTTAAGGAATGCCGTTTTGACGTCCATCTGCCATATCTCATAATCGTAGTATGCGCAATTGCTAACATGATTCGGACGGACTTAAGCTTCGCTACGGAGAGAAAGTCTCATCGTATTCAATCCCTTGAACTTGTCGATAACCCTTAGCGACAAGTCGAGCTTTATAGATGGTGACATTACCATCCGCGTCCGTCTTCTTCTTGAAGATCCATTTATTTTCTATCGCCGCCGATCATCGGCAAGTCACCAAAGTCCATACTTTGTTTTCATACATGGATTCTATCTCGGATTTCATGGCTTCTAGCCATTTGTTGGAATCTGGGCCCGCCATCGCTTCTTCATAGTTCGAAGGTTCACCGTTGTCTAACAACATGATTTCCAGGACAGGGTTGCCGTACCACTCTGGTGCGGAACGTGTCCTAGTGGACCGTATGAGGAATTTGGTCCGTATGAGGACTTGGATCCATATGAAGAATTTGGTCCATATGAAGAGTTTGATCTGGGGTTCCTATTCTTCACAGGTGGTGTCATGAGAACATTCACCTGAAGACTTTCAAGGCACTTCTTGGGAACCCAGATTTCCTTCATAGGGGAACCGTTCCTGCAGTTAGTGCCAACATATCTAGCAAATACTTCACCATTCTGATTTTTGAACAGTTTATAGTTGGAGTCAAATGACTCATCAGAAGAATGAGGAGATTCGCATGTAAAGCCAGATAAGTTAGATGGATCAATCGGAGGTCCCTTTGCAGCAACCCATGAGGTTTTGGGATACCGCTCGGGCTTCCAATATGTTCCATCAGCATTGAGTTTCCTCTCAAAGGCAATACCCTTTTCCCGGGGTTTCATTGAGGATCGCTTTTAAGCACATCACAAAGAGTCGATGCCCTTTGAGGCTTTTGTACATGCATGTCATGTACAGTTCCTTCAGTCCTGCATCGTCAGTGATACTAGCAATGTCCTCAGATGAGGAATTAGTGATAGCAGAGGCATGTGAAGAATTTGTAACAATTGAAGTATTTGAACATTCAGGTGAAGAATTAGCAGATTCACGTTCAATGCACTTTAAGCATGGAGGAACAAATTCTTCCTGAGAAGCGCTGATTTGTTGAGCAAGTAATGAATCACGCTCCTTCTGAAGATCTTCATAACTCACTCTTAGCTTCTCAAGATCTTTCTTTCTTTGAAGAAATTCATAAGAAAGTTTCTTATGATCGACAAGAGAGTGTTATGATGACCTTGAAGATCTATCAAGCCTAGATCAAGTCTCAAGATTTTCATCGGGGCTTTAGTGCGATCCATTTCTTCACCCAACATATCATCACTTTTACCTAACATGGTGTGAACCTTTTCCAAGGCATGTTGTTGTTTGGTGGCAATACAGACAAGCTTGGTATAGCTAGGTTCAATATCATCATCAGATCCATCATCATCAGATTCATCATCACTATACTCGGATGAGGAACATTCGGTTACCTTGTCACCCTTTGTCATGAGACATGATGCAGAAGATGATGATTCTGGTTCGAAAGTCATCGTTTTGAGAGATTCCTTGAAGTCCTCAAACCAGGGATCATGACGGGTTCGATGACCTTCATAGACATCGGAGATTCGGTCCAAGATAAGTTTCGCATTGCAAAGATGCATAATGCGCTTGAATTCATCTCTAGATAGGCAGGAACAGATGATATCCTTCGCCATGATGTCAAGTCGAGTGTATTTGCGAATATCATCTGCGTTCGCCGTCTTGCACAGATCAATAAGACCAATTTCAGTGACGGTCCATAGCTCGCTGTCCATTGCCGTGAGGCGCTTCCTCATCATGGCCTTCCACTTGGGATAATCATGACCGTCAAAGATAGGGCATGTCACTTTCTTCATACCTGCGGTCGACATAACTAAAACTCCAGGTGGTTAAACCAAAATCACACAGAACAAGGGAGTACCTTGCTCTGATACCAATTGAAAGTGCGTTATATCGACTAGAGGGGGGGTGAATAGGCGATTTTTATGAATTCTTCAATGGGGAATTATCCGGGGAGGAAATTCCTAAGTGAAGAACTACTTGCAGTGGAATAAGTAATCAGAAGTAACCATAAGAGAATGCGGGCATGGTCATCATGATGAAATGAAGACAATCAAGAGTACAGAAAGCGTAAACACAGGATAGCACAAGATGAAGACAAACAGACTGAAGAAATTGAACTGAGGAAATTGAGAAAGTCTTCAGTCAAAGTGATGTGGAGCATCCCACGTTCATCCCCATGTACACTCCGACTACTCTCCAAACCCCAAGAGGACATATGACGAGACCTCGAACATACGCCATGGGACACAAGGTGAACTCGCTCCTCTCCGAATCGTCACTTTCCATATGTGAGACATGGCTACTACCTCAAACATGTGTGATATGCATGTCCAGGAACCAAGAGGAAGGCCATGGAACAGCTACGGGCATTGGACAAGACGGCGAGGACACCAAGTACAAGGACCAAGAGAAGAAGCTGCCCGAAGCTACAGCGGCCGGACGTCCGACAAACTCCAGGCACCGGACGTCCAGACCTTCCCGAGCCTCCGGACGACCGGAACCCTCCGGACGTCCGACGCCTGTCTGCGCACACTGTATTGGACCGAGTCCATGTATCCCTCACTTACCCCTTCGTGGCCCAGGACTATATATACTCCTCCACCTCCTCCTAGTTAGGGTTAGCGTTGATTTATCTCATCCATATCGGATCTATTCCACAAGAGAGACCGCGGCCCCTCTTCGGAGAAGATCCACCTTGGATTCAAGACCCCCTCTTGGGTGGCCCCCATCAAGACCTCCTCATGGAGAAGAACCCGGTTACCTCTTGTATCGTCCTTTGTTGATCGTGTATCGTGTATCCCTCTTTTTGTTCTTCCATCTAGCGCATGTGTAATCGAATCTTGTTGGTTTGAGTGAGTCTCTTGTGTTTTTCCCCTGATTTCCCTCGTGCTCTTCCGCTCGTTTTCGTGTTCCTCGTAGGGATCCTCTCCAAACGTGAAAGATCGTCCACATAGGGTTCCGTCCTACATCATCTTGGTATCATGAGCCACGTTGATCACGTTTTTGGAGCCCCTACCCCGTGTTTTCTAGCTTGATTTTGTTGTGTTCTTCCCCAAATTCAAAAATTCCCCCAAAAATAGCCCCAATTTTTTTGTGATTTGTAGTGTGATGATATTTTGTTGATTCTGATCCATGGATTTGCTTGGTTTCGAGTGGATCTAGCATTTCCCCAAGTTTCCCCATCTTTCATCCATGAAATCTCCTCAGTTTTGACCCCAAAATCCCAAAATTCCGTCCAAAATCGCGTCCCGAAACTCGCATCTCGCATTGACCCCGACCCACCGGACGACCGACGTTTTACGGACGTCCGGAGCCCCAGGAACGACCGGACGTCCGACCTTTCTCGGACGACCGGAACCCCTAACCCGAACCGAATTTACGGATTTCCGACTTTTCCGGACGTCCGATGCCCCGGACATCCGACCTTTACGGACGTCCGTAACCTGTAGATTCCCACTTCGGCTGATTTTTGTTTTGTCCATAACTAATTCATCCGAACTCCGATTTTGACGTTCTTTAGCTCGTTTTGAAGCTCTTGACATCCACTATCCCACAAAAATACCACCAACATCATTTGACTCCATCAAATTTTGTGATTTTGGGCACCTTTGCCTAGGGCTTCCACCACATCCTCCGCTACTCCACCACCGACCTCCGCAACCTAACCAATTTTGTTCCTCATGGTTGTTTGAGTTGTGATTCGAGTCTGCTAAGGTGTTTCAGCTACTTAGGGACGGTTGCTTCTTCATCAACCACCACCGCCACTTCCGCATAGGCTTGACCAACATACACTTCCACCACCCCCAACTTAACCCAATTTTGTTTGTGTTGAGAGTTGTGTCTCCTAAGGTGTTTCGGCTACTTAGGGACCGTGCTTCCAACTCCGACACCGTGTATAGTTCAACACCTTACCCTCCACTTCCGCATCGCGTACTCCAAAACCATCATTGCATTTCCGCAATCCCATTGAGCTTAGGCAACCACCACCGCATTCCGCTACCACCATTTGACATTTGTCATTTGGGATTTTGAGTTCGCGGTTTTTCCGTTTCCTAAGGTGTTTCGGCTACTTAGGGACGAGTCTCCATCATCTTGGTATCTACATCACGAACACCGCCACTCATCATCGCAAAGGACGGTAACCTCAACGACACCATTGTATATTCCCTTGCCATTGCATTGATAACCCCTAGCCCATTTTTGTGTCACTTTCCTATCGAGACTAGCCATTTGAGTATTGCCGGCAACGTTACTTGTGCACATTAGTGATCTAAACCATCCATTGCATACATACCATATCATATTGGTATCATATCTTGTGTCACAAGTTTGTTCCCGCATATACACAATTCCTATCTTGGTTTGTGCATTGTGCAAAGTGGCCATACATACAAAAAACAGAGAGAATAAGCTTTTAAGCAAAAGAGAGAAAGAGCAAAGAAGCTTGTAAGCAAGTGCCATAGCATCATAACCACATTGCACATAAGATTGTCATATCCGATCATCTTGGATCATCTTGAGAAACACCGGGAACCATACATACATAGCATACTTGGGATAGAAAGTTTATCCATTTTGCATCTTATAGGTTGTGTACAAGTGTTGTATCCGCCTATTGAGCAATCGTGCTAGCGTCTCTCTTGAGTTGTGCAACACGAGCATTTTGGTGGATTCCACATTTTGAGCTTGTTCCTTGGTTGCACGGCCCCATTTATCTATCTGTGTGTGTGTTTCCGTGTGCCATTCATTGCTATTGGTCTACTTGTTTCACTTGCGAATTTGTGAATCTCTTTCAACATTATTGACTCTTGCTAACATTTTGCATCAAATTTTTGTGCCACTATCCTCACCGAGCTCCACCATAAGCCTTATTTGTGTAGGTGTGAGAAACCGACAAGAATTGGTACCAATTGTGCTATTTCCTTGTTACACATTGAGTGATCATTGATCCATTTTCAACATTGGTCAAGGTACATTTGGTATAAGTTCTTCTCTTTCTCCCACTCATATTTGCTCGAGTCTTGTGATGGATAGGCAAGGCATTTCATCTCCGGTCTTCGACTACGACGACGGCGTGAACAACTACATCACCAAAGCGTCAATCTTCGATCTACAATGACAAATGCAAGGCGCACAATCAAGATTGCAAGAGCGCATGGAGAACCTCTCCATCGACATTCATCTCTCCGAAGCAAGGAAAAGGGACTACATCGACAAGAAGCTTTCCGCACATAAAGAGGAGCAAGATGCAAGGATGTAGGATATTAGAGCTTTGATCAAGTCTTCGTTCCCTTCGTCATCTTCAAGGTGGCGACATTCAAGCCACAAGTCTTCGGAGCGCGAAAAAGATGCAAGTGCAAATCGTCCTCGTCCACATCTACATGGCGACCACCATCATGTTCGTGATCCACATCATCATGAAGGGCAAGTCACCTCCAAGCATCATGTGCACGACGACGACGAACGACATCTACTACGAGCTCAAGTGCGACAACGACACCATCAACATGAAGATGCTCGCCAAGCACAAATGCACAAGTCCCAACAAGCTCTACTTCACACCAAGTCCAAGCTTCAAGAGCACAAAAGGAGACCGCGAGACGACCACCACCAAGACGGTGCTACGACTACAACAACCACTTCGGCATCTTCGCCAAGTGCTATCAAGGCATCTTCGCCTTTGGACGTACGGCATCTTCGCCTACTTCCCACGAGTACGCCTACAACGACTTCATCAAGTCCAAGGCGACTACCTACGAGCGAGGGTGACACTTCCATCTTCGGAAGCCCCTCAAGGAAGATGGCCGAGCATGGGAAATTCCCTTCGGTCATGGAGACGAGCTACGAGGTGCCACATCATATGGGCCTCCCACACCAAGATGGTGACAAGAAGGTCAAGCAAGGGCCATCCCCTTCGACCACGGCGACGAGCGCGAACCTCTTCAACAACATGAAGACGGCGCCCACATCGGACTCATACTCCGAGTCAAGCTACGCGACCGCGCATGGAGACATTTGCACCAACATCTCACCGACACCCACATATCATGAGATGACCCAATTCCCATGTGAGGAGAGCCACCCCACCATGAGTGATATGAGTGACTCCACCATATGTGACATTGAGTGCATTTCCTATGAGAGGATGAGTGTGACCACCACTAGCCCCACACTTGAGAGCATGCCACACATCCTATGTGAGGTGAGAGACATTTGAGTGACTCCACCAACCATATGAGAGAGAGCATCTGTAACGCCCCGGACACACCCGCCGGTGGTCGTTACTCCTGGCGGGATCTAGACTGGCCCCACAGATCAATACTAGTCTTTTCACAGACTTTGTCCTCACTGTGCGCACCGGGAGCAACTTCGGTCGGTCACCCATCCCGACACTACTCCAAGCTGAGCACGCTTAACTTTGGAGTTCTCGTCCAATGGGCTCCGGAAAGAAGGAATTCCTTATTGATATGAGTAATCTATCATCCCTAATAAGCCGTGCTATCACATACACCCCCACTCGGAGGAACCGACGTCCTCGTCGGGCCACAGAACGTTCCTCTTGGCACAAGCGTCGTGCTTCTAGTCCGTACATGTGCCATGTCGGGTGCCACGACGGGTCACAAACGTCATGAACAACATGACCGCGCACCTGTCGCAACCATCCGTGTAACCGCGAGGGTCGGCTCGATACCAACTTGAAACGCCTTGACACACCGCCGGTGGTCGTTACTCTGGCGGGATCTAGACTGGCCCCACAGATCAATACTAGTCTTTTCTGCGCACTTTGTCCTCACTGTGCGCACCGGGAGCAACTTCGATTGGTCACCCATCCCGACACTACTCCAAGCTGAGCACGCTTAACTTTGGAGTTCTGTCCAATGGGCTCCCGGAAAAGAAGGAATTCCTTATTGATATGAGTAATCTATCATCCCTAATAAGCCCGGCTATCACAGCATCCAAGAGGGAGTGAGTGAGCCACAACACTTAGTGAGTGAGGTAGTTGACACGGCATGTGAGGCCACCATGATTTCTAACGACTTAACCTCTACTCCTAGTGTGTTTTCTTCTTTGGTGCTAGGTCTCCTACATGACGACATGCCTATCCACAACGAGTCCATCCCTCCAATGGGAAAACCGATGGCCATGGTGGACGATGATGCACCCCCCACATGGTTCCATCAAGATGAAGTTGACAACGAGTGGATCTTCAACACCTCACCTACAACACATGAGCGACGCTCCAAAGGTAACATAGGTGATGGTGCTTCTCTTGTCCCACTTGTGGACTCTCTTGACATCGATTGCTCCCATGATGTTGACCCACCTATTACCATGCTTCATGCTAGTGAAACTTCTTCATGCCTTGACTTACCTATTTATGATGAATATGATGATGAGCATGTTGAGTTGCCTAGTTGTGATGCTATGCTCCATAGGATATCATGTGAAAATTCTATTGGTCACTTCATGTTTGACAATCCATTGAACTTGTCATATGCTATGAGTGAGATCTCCCATATAGCCTCATTTCAATCTCAACATAGTAACTATGCATGCCCCATTAACATAAATCCCATTTGCAGTTATGGCATAGATGACGAGATGATGGTCATTGGCTTTTGCTTCTCTTGTGATGATATTGCCATGCTTCCTTTACATGATTTGCGCAATTCATCTACTATGTCATGACATGATCACGTTGAACCAAATATGCTTTGTTTTGGATGTTGTCAATATTCTCCACGTGATGTTTCTACTCTTGTTCATGAGGAGACCCCCATAGTTTCCTCATACATGTTTGGAGATTTTGATTCATCCCATCCTTTGGATGATTTCCATGATTGCTTGCACCATATGCATTCCATGAATAACAATGCTCTAGATATTTCTCGTGATGCATTACATCCTTTGAGTCTCCATTATGACATACATAATAACAAACCTATCATGATGGATGACATGTTTCTATATCACGCATCTCATTTATTTGAGCATTGGATATTTTGTGCTAACCGACACATGCACGTGCGCATCATGATGGATGATGTGTACATATACCATGCACACACAATTTTTCCTTTGTCTTTGTTTTGTGTAGGTACGCACGTATACTCGTCAACATCTCAATCCCAAGAGTTGACGAAACAAGCTCTCGAGAGCAACGATGATTTGGGATCCCGAGGATTATCATTCCCACCGTTCCCTTAGCGCAAGGACTACGCGCACCTCTTCTACTTGGCTCTCACACGGCTATGGGATATATACCATTTGTCCCCTTATGCTCATTTTACCGTGTTCACTTTGCATGTTATGCCTCTTTACATGATTTTGCCATGCAATTGTGACCCTTGCTTGCATCTACCCATGATTCACCATTATGCTACTCCTATGTGTATTTGCATGCTTGGTGGAGATCCTAGTAGCTATTGCCATGATTTCTTTGTGCCCCATGGTATTGATGCTTGTTGTGTTGGGAGAATCATGATGTCCCATTGCTATTTATATATGGTCTCTCGCCAATACATTGATGCTATTTGCCTCAAATTTTGCTTTCATGCTTGTGCTATGACATGTGAATTATTCATGCCCACTATTTGCACCAATGACATGCTTGCCATGATTCCTTCTAGTACGTTGCATCTTCGCACTACTAGCATGCTTGACTTGATCGCTATGATTTCTTGCTATGTTGCATCACCCATGTTCCACTATCACTTGCTTTCTTGGGTTGGTGACATATATGTTCATGCCTCTCACTTGATTTGTCTTGATCATTATCTCTTGTCTCCATTAGTTGCATCTCTCATATCACCTTGTGTTGAGTGCCAACTTGAGACTTGGACATATTACTTGTGATTCATGCTTGCTTACTTGAGCCTATTGTCTTTGGTTGTAGTTGCATCATTTGCTTTCATACCATACCACACCTTGTTCTTTCTTATGACAAGAATGATGAAAACACTTGTTGGGTATCTCACCCCTCGAATGATAGGTCTTGCATTTGCACTAACCTCATTTGTTTTTCCGAGTGTTTGTCATGTTATTTCATTTTGAAGGATTCACAAGGCGGTAACATCACGAGACAACTTGCTTATGTGAAGGCATACAAGATGCGCAACTCCATCATCCTTGAGAACCTCCTAAAGGTGACCTCCTTCCCTTTGAGCCATCCTCAATTCCACATATTGGACGGGTCACTCTTTCATTGTTGTTTCCTTCTTGTTGTCTACATGATACATCTCGCGAACGGAGGAGCGACAATGGCGATTGGCTCTATGGACCTTCACATTGAGGAGCGCTCTCACTTCTTGGATGCACCTTCGGAACTTCACTCATGCCTCGACATCGAGCTTTGGTACACCAACACCTCCATATTTGTTGATTGTGCTCATACATGTCATGCTAGATGGACTTACCATACTCACCACAAGTTTGCACCCTATGCATGGATTGACTCACATTATGCTTGTCTTGTTGCATCTATTTCCATGTCATCCATGATATATGAACTTGTGCATTTTCTTAGCAAATTTGTTGTGATCTTTCTTGATGGCATCTTCATACATAATGATCACATTGCCTATCATAAATTGCATGATAACATACACATGTTGAGCATCCATTGCCATATTCATGCTATTGACAAACCGTCTCATTATGATATCATTTTGCACCGTGGTTGCATTGATCACAATCACGACACCTTTGTGTGCCCAATGCATGAATTTTCTCTCATGAATGCATTACATGTCATTTTACATCATTTGGATAAGCATTTCATGCCTTTCCATGAACAATTCCTTTGGACGGACTCATTCTTACACGATGGACACTTTAGGTGCGCTAACCATTGTATTTCCGAGTGTTGCTTGTGTTTGCTCTTTTTGCATGGCTATCACTCCGGTGACACCTTGGACTACTTGGATTGCGCCATGTCTTCAACTTCGTCCAACTACAAGTCCGTCTACGACAACCGTTTCCATGGTGATGAGGATCACGATCCGAGGTCGGATCTTTCCCAAGGGAGGGGAGATGATGCGGAGCATCCCATGTTCATCCCCATGTACACTCCGACTACTCTTCAAACCCCAAGAGGACATATGACGAGACCTCGAACATACGCCATGGGACACAAGGTGAACTCGCTCCTCTCCGAATCGTCACGTTCCATATGTGAGACATGGCTACTACCTCAAACATGTGTGCTATGCATGTCTAGGAACCAAGAGGAAGGCCATGGAACAGCTACGAGCATTGGACAAGACGGCGAGGACACCAAGTACAAGGACCAAGAGAAGAAGCTGCCCGAAGCTACAGCGGCCGGACGTCCGACCAGGACCGGACGTCCGACGAACTCCAGGCACCGGACGTCCGGACCTTCCCGAGCCTCCGGACGACCAGCCCCCTCCGGACGTCCGACCGAAGCGCACCCGAGCCGAATCTACGGAAGTCCGAAGAGCACCGCACGTCCGGACCTTCCCGAGCCTCCGGACGACCGGAACCCTCCGGACGTCCGACACTGTCTGCAAGACAAAGTATTGGACCGAGTCCATGTATCCCCACTTACCCCTTCGTGGCCCAGGACTATATATACTCCTCCACCTCCTCCTAGTTAGGGTTAGCGTTGATTTAGCTCATTGTTAGATAGAGCTTCGCAGATCCATATTGGATCTACTCCACGAGAGAGACCGCGGCCCCTCTTCGGAGAAGATCCACCTTGGATTCAAGACCCCCTCTTGGGTGGCCCCCATCAAGACCTCCTCATGGAGAAGAACCCGGTTACCTCTTGTATCATCCTTTGTTGATCGTGTATCGTGTATCCCTCTTCGTGTTCATCGATCTAGCGCATGTGTAATCGAATCTTGTTGGTTTGAGTGAGTCTCTTGTGTTTTTCCCCGTGATTTCCCTCGTGCTCTTCCGCTTGTTCTTCGTGTTCCTCGTAGGGATCCTCTCCAAACGTGAAAGATCGTCCACATAGGGTTCCGCCCTACATCACAAAGTCTTCAAACACAGATATGAACGAACACTCAACACAGTAATGAGGAAATGAAAGAGTTGAGGAAATAGAACCAGTTAGGTTGGTGAAGACAATGATTTGGTAGACCAGTTCCAACTGTAGTCTCAGTTATACGTCTGGTTGGAGCGGCCGAGTATTTAAACTCGAGGACACACAGTCCGGACACCCGATCATCGAGCACGCAGCTCGGGACACCAAGTCCTCACCGTATTCTCCTTGAACTAAGGTCACACGACCTCGTCCAATCACTCGTGGTAAGTCTTGAGCGACTTCCAAACCTTCACATACTTGGTCACTCGGCGATCCACAATTCCTCTTGGATGCTCTAGACCATGACGCCTAACCGTCTGGAAGAAGCACAATCTTCAAAGGTAACAAGCGTCGGATCCACGCAGGATCAATCTCTTCAGTGATGCTCAATCACTTTGGGTTTGTAGGGGTTTGGTTTTTGGGGTTTTTCCTCACTCGATGATTTTCGCTCAAAGTCCTCGGAGGATGGGTTGCTCTCAAATGACAAGTGTCAAGTTTCTCTCGGAGCAGCCAACCAGCTAGTGGTTGTAGGGGGCGGCTATTTATAGCCTAGGGAGCAGCCCGACATGATAAGACATAAATGCCCTTCAATGATATGACTGTTAGGTGGATAAGATATTTTGGGACAGCTGGCGCGCAGCACAGCAACGGTCGGAAATTTGATTCTCAAAATTTTTTAGGGCTATCATGTTCCTCACTGTGTAGGCAATCCGCACTGGCGAATTCCTAACTCCTCAGTCAGAACAAATTCCTCAGCGACCAGAAGAACTTTGTCTCTGTGACTTAAGAAATTGGCTGAACTGTATGAGATTTCCAAAGGCTTCACTCGAAGGGATTGGTAGGTGTAGGATTTTGAGTTGAGCATCACATGGAAATTTTTCCTTAGTATTTCCTCGACCCCCTTTAACAGTACGGTGTTTCCTATGACTCAAGAAAGAGAAAACGAAACTACGAAAACAAAAGTCTTAACAAAATTCTTCACGCTTCATGTTCCTCAAATGAATACCAAGTCTTCAAGGTCACACCAATTTCTTCACTTTCAAAGTCTTCAGAAAGTCTTCAGAATATCAAAGTCTTCAGTCGAAGAACTTCATTTTTAGGGGTCGACTTTCTCTGTAAATATCAAACTCCTCATAGACTTATAGACCTGTGTACACTCATAAACACATTAGTCCCTTAACCTATAAGTCTTCAATACACCAAAATCACTAAGGGGCACTAGATGCACTTACAAGATCATTAAGGTAAAACCCAACCATAGCATTAACATATCAAGTCCTCTTTATTCCCATACGCAACAATCCATCTTACTCGGGTTTGTGTTTCAGTCACTCACCAACCCACTATAAGCAAATCATGAACGTATTGCAACACCCTACAGCGGGAGTCCCTCACGCTTGCGCGACATGGAGGGCACCATAGGACATCACCAAAGTAAAACATACAACTCATACCAATCTAGATCATCAATCAACCAAAGACAAAAGATATCTACTCAAAACATCATAGGATGGCAACACATCATTGGATCATAATATGTAGCATAAAGCACCATGTTCAAGTAGGGATTACAGCGGGGTGTGGGAGAGTGGACCGCGTAAAAGAGATGAGGATGGTGATGATGATGGTGATGTTGATGAAGACGATCACCGTGGCGATGATTCCCCTCCCGATGGCACTCCGGCGCCACCAGAAGAGAGGAGGAGAGGTTCTCCCCCTTGTGCTTCCTCCTCCATGGTCTCCACCTACTGGTCCTTGGCCTTCATGGTGATGATGGCCCCTCCAGGATACTCCTCCATGGCCACCGATGATGATGGCCCCCTCCGGTAGGATGCCGGAGAGGGCCTAATTGACTTCTCGTGGCTACAGAGGCTTGCGGCTGCGGAACTTCCGATCTAGGTTTCTTTTGGAAGTTTGAGTATATATAGAAGAGTTTTGCGTTGATTTCAAGTCAGGGGGGTCTTCGGGCTGTCCAAGAGGCAGGGGGCGCGCCCCCCACCCTCGTGGGCAGCCCGGGACTCTTCTGGCATGCTTCTGGTACTTCGTGGGCTTCTTCTGGTCCAAAAATGATATCTGTCAATTGGACTCCGTTTAGTTTTCCTTTTCTACGATACTCTAAAACAAGGAGAAAACAGAAACTGGCACTGGGCTCTAGGTTAATAGGTTAGTCCCAAAAATCATATAAAATATCATAAAAATGCATATAAAACATCCTAGAAGGATAGTATAATAGCATGAATACTTCATAAATTATAGATATGTTGGAGATGTATCAGGTGTGTTGGGGACACAAGAAACTCTTTGTTATTTGGTTGCAGGGTTGCTTGAGGAAGACCATCTTCATCCTATGCCTCCCATGGATTGATAAATCTTAGGTCATCCACTTGAGGGAAATTTGCTACTGGCCTACAAACCTCTGCACTTGGAGGCCCAACAACGTCTATAAGAACAAGGTTGTGTAGTAGACATCAAGTAGTTTCTGGCACCGTTGCCGGGGAGCTGAGTGCTTGAAGGTATATCTTTAGATCTTGCAATCGAATCTTTTTGTTTCTTGTTTTATCACTAGTTTAGTTTATAAAAGAAAACTACAAAAAAATAGAATTGAGGGTACCTCATATGCTTCATCTTTTCAATATCTTTCATGAAAATAAGAATTCCGATAATTGCGCCAAAATTATAGAAGAAGAATGCATTAGAATTTTGGCACTAAATATTTGAATGATGAGCATGATTGCAATGTTGTTACTATGAATTCTTTGAATATCCATAGTACTAATGATGATTGCACTAGTCATGATGAAAATGTCTCTTATAAGCACGTCAACTTTTGTGGAATACATAGAGCTTGCAAGCACACACCAAATAGGGAAGATAGATTTTGCAAGAGGCATAAGTATTTGGAAACTAAGTGGTTGCAAGAAAGGCTAGATGATTGTGCTGAAAGATTCAATATTTATCGACATCCTTGTGAACTTTGCAATGAACACGGTCATTTAAAGCTCCAATGTTATTTGTTTCATGATCAAATCGTGTCCAAAAATTGTGATAACTTGATTACCCTTGAGCATCATAAAGAGCTTAGTCTTCTTTTGGGGTATGAAGAAATGAAACATATAACTGAGGGTATTCCAAAATTTAATCTTGATAAATTTCTTTATTTTGATCTAGAAGAAATTTTTATGTATTGTGCGGTGAATTGCATTGAAAATCCTTATATTGCCAATTACATAAAGAAAAGAAAACAAATAGAAGATTAAGAGAATACTAATGAAAGGGAAGAGACTTCCCAATATCCTCCTATTATTTCTTATGATGAATCAGGTAACGAGGAGGAGCTTTCTATTCAACCAATCTCATTAATAAGGAGCTCAAAAAAGAGGGATAAACCCACACATGATGTGAAGAAGAAAAAGAAAAGACGGAGAAGCAAAGGTAGAAAGGTATCCCTCCCAAATGATGTTGCTCCTATTACTCATTGTGATGATGATAATTGCTATACTATTGGTGCTATCCATACTATTAATGATGAGAGTGATTATGCTTATGATAGGAAAAGGCCCAAGCTTGGGGATGCTATGTTTGATGAGAATGACATGTTTGATAATATATTTGCTGCAATTAATGTTTGTCCCAAGCTTGGGGATGCTATGTTTAATGAAGATGATATTTTTAGCCTCCCAAGTTTTGATGAGCAAATTTATTATGATGATAGCTTGCCTCCTACTTATGATGATTATATTGATGAAAGTGGGTTTGGAAGAGTGTCAACTTTAGGAAAGTAATGATCCCACTATTTTGGAGGATGTTGAATCTTATTGTGATAAATATGAAAGTGGATTTGGAGAGATCAGGACTTTATTTAGTGATGATTCCACTATCTTGGAAGAGGTTTCAATCGATTATGATGAGAACAAAGTTGCTACTTATGATAATTATTGTGATGATACGTATGCTATAAAAAGTAGTGATGATTATATTTATAAAACTTGTCATGATTATGATTACCCTTTTTCTTAACTTTATTCTTTCAATGTGGAAACAATTTATAGTACTCGAGTCTCTTATGATACTCCCACTATTCCGATTGAGAAGAATTTTGCTTATGTAGAGAGTAGTAAATTTCCTATGCTTGTAGATCATGAAAAGAATACTTTAGGTGCTGGTTATATTGTTGAATTCATTCATGATGCTACTGAAAATTATTATGAGGGAGGAATATATGCTTGTAGGAATTGCAATAATATCAAGTTTGCTCTCTATGTGTTGAAAATCATGAAGCTATGCTTGTTTTGCCTTCCTATGCTAGTTGATTATTGTTCCCATAAGTTGTTTGCTCACAAAAACCCTATGCATAGGAAGTGGGTGTCGGTGTCAAAACCGGCAGATCTCGGGTAGGGGGTCCTGATCTGTGCGTCTTAGGCTGATGGTAACAGGAAGCAAGGGACACAGATATTTACCCAGGTTCGGGCCCTCTCGATGGAGGTAAAACCCTACTTCCTGCTTGATTAATATTGAAGATATGGGTAGTACAAGAGTAGATCTACCATGAGATCATAGAGGCTAAACCCTAGAAGCTAGCCTATGATGGTATGATTGTAATTGTGATCGGCCTTCTAAGGACCAACCTCTCCGGTTTATATAGACACCGGAGAGGGCTAGGGTTAACAAGGAGTCGGTTACAAAGAAGGAAATATAATATCCGGATCGCCAAGCTTGCCTTCCACGCCAAGGAAAGTCCCATCCGGACACGGGTCGAAGTCTTGAGTCTTGTATCTTCACGCTTCAATAGTCCGGACGATGTATATAGTCCGCTGTCCGATACCCCTAATCCAGACTCCTCGGTAGCCCTCAACCAGGCTTCAATGACGATGAGTCCGCGCGAGTCTTGTCTTCGCATTGCAGGCGGGTTCCTCCTCGAATACTCCAAGGTAATTATTGAACACTTGAACCGTGTCCGAATCCATAAAATGATCTTCACATGCCACCGTAGAGAGAATGGTATTTCACAAATGCAATCTGCTGACAACTTTTTAGGCAACGCGACGTGTCATTACGGTCGGGTCATTATTAGAACCGTTTTCCCACAACTAGCCATAGCGCATATTGCAAGGCGGTTTCCATCACACGTCTTGTCAAAGCAGAGATCGCGTCCCCTTGTCACGGGATTCTCATCAATACGGGTATGGGTAATCCAACCGCACCGCTAATCGCGGCGAGCGGGAGGCAAACGGGTTCCACCAGGCAAGTGGGGAGGCGCAAAAAGCATTCACCGCCCCTATAAAGAGATAAAGCCTATTTCTGTTTACCCACGCCTTTCTCCTTCCGCTAGCTCATTCCCCTCTTTTCGAGCCCTAACGCCCAAGCATTCTTCTTTTCCACCAAAGAGAGGTTTTCCAAAGATGTCCGGATCCGGAGCAAGAGGCAGATGGATGGCCTCTACTGTCCGGGAGAAGGATATCAAGAAGCTTCGGGACGCCGGGTATCTGGCCCAGAAGATCAGCCACCATCTCCCACCGGCGGGACAGGTCGTCCCCACTCCGGAACCTCACGAGAGAGTCGTGTTCCTTCCCCATTTTGTCCGCGGGCTTGGGTTTCTCCTGCACCAATTTGTTCGCGGAGTCATGTATTACTACGGGATTGATTTTCATGATCTTTCCCGCAACTCCTTCCTCAATATCTCGACGTTCATCGTCGTGTGCGAGGCTTTTCTTCGGGTCTCACCTCACTTCGGCCTGTGGCTGAAGATTTTTAATGTGAAGCCCAAGGTGGTGAGTGGCGAACATGCCGAGTGCGGCGGCGCCATGGTGAGCAAGATGCCCAAGGCTGTTTGGCCGAAGGGTGCTTTCAACAACTCCGTCAAGGAGTGGCAGCAGCAGTGGTTTTATATCACCGAACCACGCGGCAAAAAGTGGGCTGCAGCTCCTGAGTTCAGATCAGGAGCTCCACTGCGGCTCACGTCCTGGCCCAAGAAGGGCCCGAACTGGTCCTCGTCCGATGAGCTGTCATTGCTCCAGACGCGCATCCAGAGTGTGGTTGACAGGGACGTCAAACTCGTCGACGTGGTCCAGGTGATGCTAGTTCGCCTGGTTCTCCCTTGTCAGCGTCGAGCCTGCACTCTGTGGGAGTTCGACCCAACCGAGCACCAAAACCTTCAGGAGCTCTACGACTCCTCCCACAAGGATATCTGGAAGGTGCTCTTCAAGTCCTTCAAATTGTGGCCGGGCTCCGCCGAGGACCGTGGGTATCAATTATCCCATGCTGCAAGCCCGGTAAGTTACAGCCACGCTCCGTCCATCCACGCCGCGGTTGGCATGTCATGAGGGATACATCTTTAATCATGTTTCGTCGTGACCTCAGGGATGGATAAAGAAGGTGGAGCGGATTCATTGTCCGTCCCCGCTGCCGGAGGAACCGGCCGGACCTCTTCTGACGAAGATGCTGGTCCCCGCGCCTTATGAGGCGCCAAAGAAGGAGGCCTCCAAGAAGGTCAAGAAGACCCAGAGTGGCCTCCGTCGCCGCGAGGCTTCGGACGCAAAATCCAAAGAGTCAAGCGACGCTCCTTCTTTGGAAGACGAAGAGGAAGAAACAGAGGAGGACGAGCCTCACTCTGAAGGCGGGAAGAAGCGTGCAGCTTCCTCGTCCCTGGAGGCCGAATCGCCCAAGAGGAGAAAAGGTTCCCTCCCAGAGGCATCCACCACGGCTGCCGATAGCAGCCCGGAGTGGGATCCCAGGTCCCAGCCCCTGGAGAAGTCGTAAGTATACAAAATCCGAACACTCATATGTGTCCGGGATTGTTTTTGGGTATAGTAGTTTTAACCGTTGCTATATTTTGCACAGTCCGGCAAGGTCTCGCGCCGGACAATCCTCATCCGAGGATTCGTTGAGCTCGGACGCCTTGGCGAGCGAGACGCCTCCAGAGGCCCCTTCCCCAAAGACCCGGCGCGACACTGAGGTGTCATCTCAATGGAGCCCAGACCAGTGGGGCATATCACTGGAGCCGGACACACGGGAGCGACGGCCCCTGAGTGTGCCCTCAGCCGGCGCGATCTTGGGTTCGGCCCACAGTCGGACAATGTCCAGGAGACCTCTAAGGCTCCCGGATCGGGCGAGCGGCCACCTTCGACGGTGGGAGGCCTTCCTACTCCGCCGGCAACCTCTGTTCAAGCAGAGTTGCCAGGCGGTCTATCGACAGCGTTAAAGAACGCGTCTATCATCGATGAACATCGGACCCTTATGGGTGCGGTGGTTGAAAAGATTCAGTCCACCGAGAGCGGGCTGAACGAGTCCTGCCTTGGCCTTATAAAGGCCTTTGAGGTATGTTTCCTAAGAAACCTTTGAGGAATCGTCATAATATGAGTAGTAGCCCCTGATACACTGTCTGGCGAAAGAGAGGGAGCCGGGCAAGGGATCAAATCCTCTCTTGTCGTGGGAACTTATGTTAGTGACGTGTACCTCTTTGTTTGAAAACAGGCGTCTGCGGATAAGACGGCCGCTCATAATGTGGAAGTGTCCGAACTGAAGCGGAGCCTGGAACGGGACGGGGAAGAACTTGGCCGCGTGAGGAAGCAATTAGAGGATAAGCAAGGTATGTTGAAACATTGTCATGCATTAGGCACGAATAAGTAATTGTGCTTATTGAAAAGTATTTGTGTTGTATGCCTTAGGAGCGAGTGCCAAATATGAGGCACTGAAGAAGGCTGTGGATGATGCCAACGAGAAGGTTGCCGCCGAACAGGCACTTCGTGAAAAACACGAGGCCAGGGTTGTCACAGCTGAGCGGGAGCTCCAGGAGGCTGTGAAGAAAAGCGAGGGCATGGAGCAGAGTCTACTAGGGAAAGAATCCGAACTCGCCCAAGCGCTCCAAGCCGCGGAAGATGCTCGGGAAGAAGCCTGAGGTGCTGTACGGGACATTCAAGAGGCCCGGAAAGTTGCGGCTGGTAAGGCCTTCTATATTCTTAGCCATTTGTTCATGATAATGGGAAGAATTCTAAGCAACAAGATGAATTCTTATTTTTCTAGGGGCGTTTGCGGATCTTCCTCGCAGCATATCAGATGCCGCCCAATTCTACCGAACCGAGGAAAAGAAGTCTGCAGAGAGGGATTTCTGGTCGCGGTATTTGGCACCGAACTATCCGGTGCCCTTTATCGATCAGCTGAAGCAGCTGGTCGAACTGCACCAGGCGGCCGAACTAGCCATGAAGGACTTGGTTGTCCGGTGGGGCAAGCGAGCCAATTCCGAGCGATTTCTTGGGCTCGTGAAGCGGATTGTGGGCGCTTGTCCTTGGCTTGATGCTGTTAAGTGATCGGTCTGCATAGAGGGTGCGCGTATGGCGTTTGCCCGTGCAAAAGTGCATTGGGGGAAGCTTGATGCGGAGAAGCTGATGACTGAGGGGCTGCCAAAGGGTAAGGAGCACCGCAAGCCCGAACTGTCCTATGAAGGTGTACTGAAGGGGGCCCGCCTTGCGGCGGATAAGTGTGCCAAAGACATTGTATTTCCCTGAGGGCATTCGTGCCACTTTTTTGTAATATGGGATTATGGAATTTTTATTATATATTGCCTGTTTTGTTTGAACATATGTTCTTCCCGTGCGGCTGTTTATTGTATGTAAATCACGAGAGTTGGCGACCGTCGCCCTTTACGTAAAAAGAATATAGGGGTGTTCGGGATATATCTGAACGCTCTTTATCCCATAGTTGGGTCCTTTTAAGGAGGTGTTTCTCACCACGAACCAGGAAATCGGACTATAAGGCTTTATTACTCTCACTTAGCCATAGGAATTCGAGTATGGTCGGCGCAGCCCCTAGTGTTCGGAAGGCCGAACTAGGGGCTCTATTGGCCCCTGATCAGAAGACCGATCCGTCGCACTCTGCATTTATAATGGTGTTGTGCGGAATAAATCTTTAAGGATTTTACAACCTCTCGAACAGCTGACCAGCTCTCGCTGTATCATGACAGTCGGTTTTCGGCTTTCTCTACTGAGGTGCTTGTCCGGCAGATCCGGGACACAATCACGGTAATTCTCCCTGCGCTACCTTAGCCGATATAACGGAACGTAAGGTACCAAAACAAGGGAGCCGGGCAAACCCAACCAATAACCCAAGACATGATTCGGAGCTGATGCATATAGTGCTATAAGTTCAGGGTGCCGAGCGACCGAGAAGGTGGTCGGACTTTATTGTCGTAATGTGAAGCCCCTGGCATAATCGGGCCCAACACGAGGTGTCGATGAAAAGCGACGGCCGGTAAGTGTTATTTAAGTCTACGCATTGTAGTAAGATGATATGTATATGCATATGAGTACGATGTATGATTATGAAAAGAAGTTTTTTTTGGCGGAACCTATGATAGCCGGACTGGAGGGAGTTGTGAGTGGATCAAGAGTGTATCTGGACTGCCTTCTTTTAGGGGGGCTCCTTGTGTGTCCTGGCCGATTCCACGTCACCAATCCTGTTCTGCGTCAAAGTTAGTTTGTAAAGCCAAATACTCGGAGGTAGCCGAGCGTCCTGTTGTGGTTGGTCCGAGGGCTCCTGATCGGACCCTGGTAAACCCAGCCGTTATACCATTGGGTAGCGCAGACTCCTCAGTTGGTGTTCGGATGGTTGGCTGTCATATCAAATTTTGGATAGGCATGCGCGAGTCGCTACTCCGGCAGCTGTATGGTTTCCACTCTGGGGGCGGGGTTCGGCCTTGCCCATAGGTGTGATTGCATCACATGGTGTTGGCCTGAGTGATTTACCACGTGGAATCTAGTCAACGTGGTTCATCCCGTTAGCATACAGTAAATTACCGCATGGTGGGAAGGTGCCGAAGATTTATTCTTTGGCGTAGCATTTTTTTGGTGATCCGAAGACAACCATTTAGAGTGGTGGGCTAGTAAAACTTGGCCTTTGCCCCTAGCACCTTTTAGGAGATGTTGTTTGTGATTTCACACCTGTGGGGGTTTTATGTGTTATGGAGCCCCCGGTTTTCTACGTCCAGAGGTACTGCAATTGAGTTGTTGTGGTTAATGCGGTCGGGGGCGATCGGCCATACTTTTATGCTATGGGGGGCTCTTGACGGGCGCCTCCCTTCATTGTTTCCGACGCATAACAAAAGGATACGTCTCCAACGTATCTATAATTTTTGATTGCTCCATGCTACTTTATCTATTGTTTTGGACTATAATGAGCTTTATTTTACACTTTTATATTACTTTTGGGACTAACCTATTAACCGGAGGCCCAGCCCAGAATTGCTGTTTTTTTGCCTATTTCAGTGTTTCGAAGAAACGGAATATCAAACAGAGTCCAAACGGAATGAAACCTTCGGGAACATGATCTTCTCACTGAACGTGATCCAGGAGACTTGGACCCTACTCCAAGAAGTGCTAGAGGCGGTCACGAGGTGGAGGGCGCCTGGGTGCGCCCCCTGCCTCGTGGGCCCCCGACGCCCACCGACGCTCCTTCCTCCTATATATACCACGTATCCCGAACGATCAGAATAGGAGCCAAAAACCTAATTCCACCGCCGTACCTTCCTGTATCCACGAGATCCCATCTTGGGGCCTGTTCCGGAGTTCCGCCGGAGGGGTCATCCACCATGGAGGGCTTCTACATCATCACCATAGCCCCTCCGATGAAGTGTGAGTAGTTTACTTCAGACCTTCGGGTCCATAGCTAGTAGCTAGATGGCTTCTTCTCTCTTTTTGGATCTCAATACAATGTTCTCCCCCTCTCTTGTGGAGATCTATTCGATGTAATCTTATTTTTGCGGTGTGTTTGTTGAGACCGATGAATTGTGGGTTTATGATCCAGCTTATCTATGAATAATATTTGAATCTTCTCTCATATTCTTTTATGTATGATTGAGTTATCTTTGCAAGTCTCTTCAATTATCCGCTTGGTTTGGCCAACTAGATTGGTAGTTCTTGCAATGGGAGAAGTGTTTAGCTTTGGGTTCAATCTTGCGTGTACTTACCTGTGATGTAAAGGGTTGCAAGGCACGTATTGTATTGTTTCCATCGAGGATAACAAGATGGGGTATTTATCATATTGCATGAATTTATTCCTCTACATCATGTCATCTTGCTTAAGGCGTTACTCTGTTTTTAACTTAATACTCTAGATGCATGCTGGATAGCGGTCGATGAGTGGAGTAATAGTAGTAGATGCAGAATCGTTTCGATCTATTTGTCACGGACGTGATGCCTATATACATGATCATACCTAGATAACCTCATAACTATGCTCAATTCTGTCAATTGCTCAACAGTAATTTTTTCACCCACCGTAGAATATCTATGCTCTTGAGAGAAGCCACTAGTGAAACCTATGGCCCCCGGGTCTATTCTCATCATATCAATCTCCATCACTTTATTTACTTGCTTTGCTTTTACTTTTCACTTTGCATCTTTATACCAAAAATACCAAAAATATTATCTCTATCAGATCTCACTCTAAGTAAGTGACCGTGAAGGGATTGACAACCCCTAATCACGTTGGTTGCGGTAGCTATCGCTTTGTGCAGGTACGAGGGACTTGCGCGTGGTCTCCTACTGGATTGATACCTTGGTTCTCAAAAACTGAGGGAAATACTTACGCTACTGTGATGCATTATCCTCTCCTCTTCGGGGAAAACAAACACAAGCTCGAGACGTAGCAAGAAGGATTTCTGGCGCCGTTGCCGGGGAGGTCTACGCAAAAGTCAACATACCAAGTACCCATCACAATCCCTATCTCTCGCATTACATTATTTGCCATTTGCCTCTCCTTTTCCTCTCCCCCACTTCACCCTTACCGTTTTATTTGCCCTCTCTTTCCCAATCTCCTCCTCCTTTTTTCCTTTGCCTTTTGTTTGCTCGTGTGTTAGTTTGCTTGTTTGTCGTTATGTCGAATTCCTTATCCGCTCCTATGTCTCCCAAGTTTGAAGTTCTTCACTTCAAGCAAAGGCAAGGAGAAAACTTAAAATATGCTTGGTATAGGATGATGGAATCTTATCGTAAGTGTACCTTAGAGGTGAACTTTAGAATTCTTCTTCGCAATTTCTATGTTGGGTTAAATATGACGCATAGACAACTCTTGGATTGCATTGCCAAGGGAAACTTCATTGAGATTGATCCCAGATTATGCATGAAATTATAGAGGAATAGTGGGAACACTACCCCAAAAGGGAGGATCTCATCCTACCCAGGAAGAAACCCAAGTGTTTGAAAAGATTTGTGAAGTAACAAAAATCTTACAAAAGTCTCTTGAGCCTCTTAAAAGTGTTAGCGGAAATCTTCACCGCATGAATATGTTGATTACTCTTTGTAATAAGCGGTTGGATTCTTTAGATCTAAAAATTTCCCAGTATGAAGGGAAGCGGCAAGAACCACCCGGACTCGAGCATGACTCCGCTAAAAAACTGAAAATTAAAGATGGCAATACCTAGATCTATCCTTGCTTTTATGCCTAGCTAGGGGCGTTAAACGATAGCGCTTGTTGGGAGGCAACCCAATTTTATTGTTTTTAGTTTTTGTTTTTGCTTCTGTTTAGGAATAAATAATCCATCTAGCCTCTGTTTAGATGTGGTTTTATCTTTTAATTAGTGTTTGTGCCAAGTTGAACCTATTGGATCTTCTTGGATGATAGTTATTTGATCTTGCTGTAATTTCCAGAATCTTTGTGCTCAGTGCCCGAATTGTTAAAAATCACCAGAACGTGATAAAATACTGATTTCAATTGCTGCTGATCAATAAACAAATTTACAAGGTTGTCTAATTTTGGTAGAATTTTTTGGGTTCCAGAAGTTTGCGTTAGTTACAGATTACTACAGACTGTTCTGTTTTTGACAGATTCTGTTTTGCGTGTGTTGTTTGCTTATTTTGATGAATCTATGGCTAGTGAAATAGTTTATAATCCATATATAAGTTGGAATACAGTAGGTTTAACACCAATATAAGTGAATAATGAGTTCATTACAGTACATTAAAGTAGTCTTTTGTTTTCTTTCTCTAACGGAGCTCACGAGATTTCTATTGAGTTTTGTGTTGTGAAGTTTTCAAGTTTTGGGTG
Source organism: Aegilops longissima (assembly GCA_021605205.1). NCBI lineage: Eukaryota > Viridiplantae > Streptophyta > Magnoliopsida > Poales > Poaceae > Aegilops > Aegilops longissima. Next base: position 133,145,305 of record CM038678.1, read on the forward strand.
AATTCTTTTGATGGATTATGGAACAAGGAGTGGCAAGAGCCTAAGCTTGGGGATGCCCACGGCACCCCCAAGATAATCCAAGGACACCAAAAAGTCAAAGCTTGGGGATGCCCCGGAAGGCATCCCCTCTTTCGTCTACTTCCATCGGTAATTTACTTGGAGCTATATTTTTATTCACCAACGTGATATGTGTTTTGCTTGGAGCGTCTTGTATTATTTGAGTATTTGCTTGTTAGTTTACCACAATCATCCTTTCTGTACACACCTTTTGAGAGAGCCATACATGAATTGAAATTTGATAGAATACTCTATGTGCTTCACTTATATCTTTTGAGCTTGATAGTTTTCCTCATAATGCTTCACTTATATCTTTTTGAGCGTGAAATTTTTTGCTCTAGTGCTTCACTTAGATCTTTTAGAGCACGGTGGTGGATTTGTTTTAAAGAAACTTGATCTCTCATGCTCCACTTAGATTATTTTGAGAGTCGTTAATAGCATGGTAATTTTCTTAATGTTAATATACTTGGTATTCAAGATATGTGAAACTTTCTTTTGAGTGCGTTGAATACTAAGATAAGTTTGATGCTTGATAATTGTTTTGAGATATGGAGGTGATAATATCAAAGTCATGCTAGTTGAGTAGTTGTGAATTTGAGAAATGCTTGTGTTGAAGTTAGAAAATCCCATAGCATGCACGTATGGTTAAAGTTGTGTAACAAATTTGAAACATGAAGTGTACCTGGCTTGTGCATCCTTATGAGTGGCGGTCGGGGACGATCGATGGTCTTTTCCTACCAATCTATCCCCCTAGGAGCATGCGCGTAGTACTTGATTTTTGATGACTTCTAAATTTTTTGCAATAAGTGTATGAGTTCTTTTGACTAATATTGAGTCCATGGATTATACGCACTTTTACCTTTCCGCCTTTGCTAGCCTCTTCGGTACCGTGCATTGCCCTTTCTCACCTCGAGAGTTGGTGCAAACTTCGCCGGTGCATCCAAACCCCGTGATATGATACGCTCTTTCACACAAAAACCTCCTTATATCTTCCTCAAAACAGCCACCATACCTACCTATTATGGCATTTCCATAGCCATTCCGAGATATATTGCCATGCAACTTTCCACCGTTCCGTTCATCATCATCATGACATACATTACTTTTGTCTTATTGCCATCGCATGATTATGTAGTTGACATCGTATTTGTGGCAAAGCCACCATGCATTATTTTTCATACATGTCACTCATGATTCATTGCACCATCCCGGTACACCGCCGGAGGCATTCATATAGAGTCATACCTTGTTCTAGTTTCAAGTTGTAATCCTTATGTTGTAATCAATAGAAGTGTGATGATCATCATTCAATAGAGCATTGTCCCAAAAAAAGAGAAAGGCCAAAAAAAAGAAGGCCAAAAAAAAATAAGGGCCAATGCTACTATCCTTTTTTTCCACACTTGCGCTTCAAAGTAGCACCTTGTTCTTCATGTAGTGAGTCTCATATATTGTGCTCCAAAGTAGCACCAAGTTTTTCATATAGTGAGTCTCATAAGTTGTCTTGTTCATACTAGTGGGAATTTTTCATTATAGAACTTGGCTTGTATATTCCTAGGATGGGCTTCCTCAAATGCCCTAGGTCTTCATGAGCAAGCAAGTTGGATGCACACCCACTAGTTTTCTTTTGTTGAGCATTCATAGCTCTAGTGCATCCGTTGCATGGCAATCCCTACTCCTCATGTTGACATCAATTGATGGGCATCTCCATAGCCCGTTGATTATCCTCGTCAATGTGAGAATTTCTCCTTTTTTGTCTTCTCCGCACAATCCCCATCATCATATTCTATTCCACCCATAGTGCTATATCCATGGCTCACGCTCATGTATTGCGTGAAGGTTGAAAAAGTTTGAGATTATTTAAGTATGAAATAATTGCTTGGCTTGTCATCGGGGGTATAGAAGTTGGGAACATCTTTGTGTGACAAAAATGAAGCATAGCATAACTATATGATTTTGTAGGGATGAACTTTCTTTTGCCATGCTATTTTGAGAAGACATGATTATTTTGATTAGTATGCTTGAAGTATTATTATTTTTATGTCAATATGAACTTTTGTCTTGAATCTTTCGAATCTGAATATTCATACCATGATTAAGAAGATTTACATTGAAATTATGCCAAAGTATCACTTCGCATCAAAAATTCTCTTTTTATCATTTACCTACTCGAGGACGAGCAGGAATTAAGCTTGGGGATGCCTGATACGTCTCCAACGTATCTATAATTTTTGATTGCTCCATGCTACTTTATCTATTGTTTTGGACTATAATGGGCTTTATTTTCCACTTTTATATTACTTTTGGGACTAACCTATTAACCGAAGGCCCAGCCCAGAATTGCTGTTTTTGTCTATTTCAGTGTTTCGAAGAAACTGAATATCAAACGGAGTCCAAACGGAATGAAACCTTCGGGAACGTGATCTTCTCACCGAACGTGATCCAGGAGACTTGGACCCTACTCCAAGAAGTGCTAGAGGCGGTCACGAGGGTGGAGGGCGCCCCCCTGGGTGCGCCCCCCTGCCTCGTGGGCCCCCTGACGCTCCACCGACGTACTCCTTCCTCCTATATATACCTACGCATCCCCGAACGATCAGAATAGGAGCCAAAAACCTAATTCCACCGCCGTACCTTCCTGTATCCACGAGATCCCATCTTGGGGCCTGTTCTGGAGTTCCGCCGGAGGGGGCATCCACCACGGAGGGCTTCTACATCATCACCATAGCCCCTCCGATGAAGTGTGAGTAGTTTACTTCAGACCTTCGGGTCCATAGCTAGTAGCTAGATGGCTTCTTCTCTCTTTTTGTATCTCAATACAATGTTCTCCCCCTCTCTTGTGGAGATCTATTCGATGTAATCTTCTTTTTGCGGTGTGTTGAGATCGATGAATTGTGGGTTTATGATCCAGCTTATCTATGAATAATATTTGAATCTTCTCTGAATTCTTTTATGTATGATTGAGTTATCTTTGCAAGTCTCTTCGAATTATCCGTTTGGTTTGGCCAACTAGATTGGTAGTTCTTGCAATGGGAGAAGTGTTTAGCTTTGGGTTCAATCTTGCGTGTCCTTACCCGAAGTGATGTAAAGGGTTGCAAGGCACGTATTGTATTGTTTCCATCGAAGATAACAAGATGGGGTATTTATCATATTGCATGAATTTATTCCTCTACATCATGTCATCTTGCTTAAGGTGTTACTCTGTTTTTAACTTAATACTCTAGATGCATGCTGGATAGCGGTCGATGAGTGGAGTAATAGTAGTAGATGCAGAATCGTTTCGATCTACTTGTCACGGACGTGATGCCTATATACATGATCATACCTAGATAACCTCATAACTATGCTCAATTCAGTCAATTGCTCAACAGTAATTTGTTCACCCACCGTAGAATATCTGTGCTCTTGAGAGAAGCCGCTAGTGAAACCTATGGCCCCCGGGTCTATTCTCATCATATCAATCTCCATCACTTTATTTACTTGCTTTGCTTTTACTTTTCACTTTGCATCTTTATACCAAAAATACCAAAAATATTATCTCTATCAGATCTCACTCTTGTAAGTGACCGTGAAGGGATTGACAACCCCTAATCGCGTTGGTTGCGAGTAGCTATCGTTTTGTGCAGGTACGAGGGACTTGCGCGTGGCCTCCTACTAGATTGATACCTTGGTTCTGAAAAACTGAGGGAAATACTTACGCTACTGTGCTGTATTATCCTCTCCTCTACGGGGAAAACCAACGCAAGCTCGAGACGTAGCACCAGCCGCTTTGTTTTGAGGATCCGGCATTCTCTATTGGTATGATTTGCCGTCCTTCTAGGAGTACCATGAATTTCACATGGTTGATCGAGTGTGTGGCTCGGGCCGGATAGGTCTGAGCTGTTCTTTGTCCGCTGACCGGACTGGGAGTTACTGGAATTAGCACCAGCTTTCCTGACTTGACGCTTATGACCATTGCACCGAGGCTTGAGGATGCTTCTTCTTGTGTCCTTCATATTGTTTTGGACCGTAGTGGTGTGTTGACGTCGGGGCGTGTGCCTTGGGTTCTCCTGCTTAGGTTGGGGTGGCCGGTTGTGCCCTGTGTACCCTTTGTCGGGGAGGTCGGGTCCGTATCTTTCGGTGGCCAGGACCTTGGTCCATCTGTCCGCCAGCAAATCTTGGTCAGCTTTAAGCTGTTGTTGCTTCCTTTGCAGGCTCTTTAGTCGTGGCCATGAGCCGTCGCTCAAGCGAGCTTGTTCCATGGATCTTGAGCACGCCGAATTGGCCATTGCCGAGGCTTGCCTCGTCCTCGGAGGGGGCGATAGTTGTCCCTCTCCAAGTATCCCACGGTGGCCATCCGCCTTACGAAAACAAACCGACTAGGTTATATTCATCTTCGGCGCCATCCGGATTGTTTTCATCTTCCGGCGATATTGCTGTGGCAGGGGCTTGGAGCGGCGCCGACGACGCCCATGCTTTGCTTTTCTCCCGAGGATTACCTCCGCTGCCTCATCGCCATTGGTTTCCTTTGGAGTGTCCGCATATATATATATATATATATATATATATATATATATATATATATATATATATATATATATATATATATATATATATATATATATATATATATATATATATATATATATATATATATATATCATAGGGATAGGCGGCTGTCCACCTTGATGGCGGTGCTTCATGTTCTTCTCCTGCATCGTCGTCTATTTCGTCGATGTCTTCAGAGTTGAAGTCTAGTACGCCGGTTAAATCATCGACTGTGGCAATGAAGTGGGTGGTGGGTGGGCAACGAATTCCTTCATCGCCTGCTTCCCACTCGAGCCGGACATAGTTCGGCTAAGAGCCTCCTGACACAGAGAGAGACTTTAATGAGTCCAGCATGTCGCCGAAAGGCGAGTGCTGGAAGATATCCGCAGCGGTGAACTCCATTACCGGAGCCCAACCTGGCTCGACTGGATCGGGAGTGCGCGGACCGGAACCAACATCCGGGTATGAATCCGAGGGTCCGGATTTACAGGCCACCACAGAGGTAAGGCCCGTGTTCGGCTCCACCGCCGATGAGTGCACGACCTGCGGGGCGGGGTCCAGCCCTCGTCCTTAGGCAACGCAGCCTGCTCCGGATTTAGGTCCGAGGCTACTGCGGGGGTGATACCTCGAGCTTTGTCCGACAGCAGGTCTAAGCCGTGCTCGTCATAACTGTCCGGTGCTCCTGGCATAGGCCCGAATCCGTCGAAGATCCAGTCTCCGCGGATGTCCGCCGTGCAGTTCGGGTTTCCGATCCTGATCTGGTGGCTAGGGGCGTAGCTATCGATCTGCTCCAGATGGCCAAGCGAATTGGCCCGCAGGGCGAAGCCGCCGACACGAAGATCTGTCCGGGGAGAAAGGTCTCACCCGGGACCGTGTTGTTGACGATGGTTGAAGGAGCCATCGAGCCCTGTAGCAACGACACAGAGGAACTCTCAATGAAAGCACCAATGTCGGTGTCAAAACCGGCGGATCTCGGGTAGGGGGTCCCGATCTATGCGTCTTAGGCTGATGGTAACAGGAAGCAAGGGACACAGATGTTTACCCAGGTTCGGGCCCTCTCGATGGAGGTAAAACCCTACTTCCTACTTGATTAATATTGAAGATATGGGTAGTACAAGAGTAGATCTACCACGAGATCGTAGAGGCTAAACCCTAGAAGCTAGCCTATGATGGTATGATTGTAATTGTGATCGGCCTTCTAAGGACCAACCTCTCCGGTTTATATAGACACTGGAGAGGGCTAGGGTTTACATGGAGTCGGTTACAAAGAAGGAAATATAATATCTGGATCGCCAAGCTTGCCTTCCACGCAAAGGAAAGTCCCATCCGGACACGGGTCGAAGTCTTGAGTCTTGTATCTTCACGCTTCAATAGTCCGGACGATGTATATAGTCCGGCTGTCCGGATACCCCCTAATCCAGGACTCCCTTAGTGGGTTAAACTTAAATGTGCTAGTCATATTCTTCATGATGCTCTCTTTATGTTTCAATTCTTATCTTTTATGTGAGCATCATTGAAATCATCATGCCTAGCTAGGGGCGTTAAACGTTAGCGCTTGTTGGGAGGCAACCCAATTTTATTTTTGTTCTTGATTTTTGTTTCTGTTTAGCAATAAATAATCTATCTAGCCTATGGTTAGATGTGGTTTTATGTTTTAATTAGTGTTTGTGCCAAGTAGAACCTTTGGGAAGACTTGGGTGAAGTCTTTATGATCATGCTGTAAAAAACAGAAACTTTAGCGCTCACGAGATGTGCTGCCATTTTTTACCGGAGAGTTATTTTAGGTTGATTCTTTTTGCAGATGATTAATAGACAAATTCCTCAGGTCCATCAATTTATTTCAGAATTTTTGGAGTTCCATAAGTATACGTTTGATACAGATTACTACAAACTGTTCTGTTTTTGACAGATTCTGTTTTCTACGTGTTGTTTGCTTATTTTGATGAATCTATGAGTAGTATCGGAGGGTATGAACCATAGAGAAGTTGGAATAAAGTATATATTACACCAATATGAATTTAGAATGAGTTCATAACAGTAACTAAGTGCTGATTTATTTTCTTATACTAAAGGAGCTTACGAGTTTTCTGTTGAGTTTTGTGTTGTGAAGTTTTCAAGTTTTGGGTAAAGATTCGATGGACTATGGAATAAGGAGTGGCAAGAGCCTAAGATTGGGTATGCCCAAGGCACCCCAAGGTAATATTAAAGGACAACCAAGAGCCTAAGCTTGGGGATGCCCGGATGGCATCCCTCTTTAAATCTTCGTTCATCGGTAACTTTACTTGGAGCTATATTTTTATTCACCACATGATATGTGTTTTGCTTGGAGTGTCATTTTATTTTATTTTGTTTTGCTTGATGTTTTAATAAAATACCAAGATCTGAAATTCTTAAATGTTAGAGAGTCTTCACATAGTTGCATAATTATTCGACTACTCATTGATCTTCACTTATATCTTTCGGAGTAGTTTGGCATTTGCTCTAGTGCTTCACTTATATCTTCTTAGAGCATGGCGGTAGTTTTATTTTGAAGAAATTGTTGATCTCTCATGCTTCACTTATATTATTTTGAGAGTCTTTAGAACAGCATGGTAATGTGCTTTGGTTATGAAACTAGTCCTAATATGATAGGCATCCAAGATGGGTATAATAAAAACTTTCATATAGAGTGCATTGAATACTATGAGAAGTTTGATACTTGATGATTGTTTTAAGATATGAAGATGGTGATATTAAAGTTGTGCTAGTTGTGTAATTGTGAATTTGATAAATACTTGTGTTAGAGTTTGCAAGTCCCACAGCATGCACGTATGGTAACCGTTGTGTAACAAATTTGAAACATGAGGTGTTCTTTGATTGTCATCCTTATGAGTGGCGGTCGGGGACGAGCGATGGACTTTTCCTACCAATCTATCCCCCTAGGAGCATGCGCGTAGTGCTTGGTTTTTGATGACTTGTAAATTTTTGCAATAAGTATGTTAGTTCTTTATGACTAATGTTGAGTCCATGGATTATACGCACTCTCACCTTTCCATCATTGCTAGCCTCTTCGGTACCATGCATTGCCCTTTCTCACCTTGAGAGTTGGTGCAAACTTCGCCAGTGCATCCAAACCCCGTGATATGATATGCTCTATCACACATAAACCTCCTTATATCTTCCTCAAAACAGCCACCATACCTACCTATTATGGCATTTCCATAGCCATTCCGAGATATATTGCCATGCAACTTTCCACCGTTCCGTTTATTATGACACACTTCATCATTGTCATATTGCCTTGCATGATCATGTAGTTGACATCGTATTTGTGGCAAAGCCACCATGCATAATTTCATACATGTCACTCTTGATTCATTGCCCATCCCGGTACACCGCCGGAGGCATTCATATAGAGTCATACTTTGTTCTAGTATCGAGTTGTAATCTTTGAGTTGTAAATGAATAGAAGTGTGATGATCATCATTAATAGAGCATTGTCCCGAAAAAAAAGAGAAAGGCAAAAAAAAGGCCAAAAAAAAAGAAAGGCAAAAAAAGGCCAGATAAAAAAAAGATAAAAGGGACAATGCTACTATCCTTTTTCCACACTTGTGCTTCAAAGTAGCACCATGATCTTCATGATAGAGAGTCTCTTATATTGTCACTTTCATATACTGTGGGAATTTTCATTATATAACTTGGCTTGTATATTCCAAGAATGGGCTTCCTCAAATGCCCTAAGTCTTCATGAGCAAGCAAGTTGGATGCACACCCATTTAGTTTCTTTTGTTGAGCTTTCATACATTTATAGCTCTAGTGTATCCGTTGCATGGCAATCCCTACTCCTCGCATTGATATCAATTGATGGGCATCTCCATAGCCTGTTGGTTAGCCGCGTCAATGTGAGACTTTCTCCTTTTTGTCTTCTCCACACAACCCCCATCATTATATTCTATTCCACCCATAGTGTTATGTCCATGGCTCACGCTCATGTATTGCGTGAAAGTTGAAAAAAATTGAGAATACTAAAGTATGAAACAATTGCTTGGCTTGTCATCGGGGTTGTGCATGATGGGAGCATTTTGTGTGACGAAAATGAAGCATGGACAAAATATATGATTTTGTAGGGATGAGCTTTCTTTGGCTATGTTATTTTGAGAAGACATAATTGCTTGGTTAGTATGCTTGAAGTATTATTATTTTTATGTCAATATTAAACTTTTGTCTTGAATCTTATGGATCTGAATATTTTTGCCACAATAAATAAAATTACATTGATAATTATGTTAGGTAGCATTCCACATCAAAAATTCTGTTTTTATCATTTACCTACTCGAGGACGAGCAAGAATTAAGCTTGGGGATGCTTGATACGTCTCCAACGTATCTATAATTTTTTATTGTTCCATGATATTATATTATCCATCTAGGATGTTTTATATGCATTTATATGCTATTTTATATGATTTTTGGGACTAACCTATTAACCTAGAGCCCAGTGCCAGTTTCTGTTTTTTTCCTTGTTTTTGAGTATCGCAGAAAAGGAAAACCAAGCGGAGTCCAATTGACCTGAAACTTGACGGAGATTATTTTTGGACCATAAGAAGCCCACAGAGTACTGGAGATGGGCCAGAAGAGTCCCGAGGCCACCACGAGGGTGGGGGCGAGCCCTACCCCCCTGGGCGTGCCCCCTACCTCGTGTCCGCTTAGAGACCCCCCTGACTTGTTCCCGACGCCAAAACCTCTTATATATACAGAAACTTCCAGAACATAACCTAGATCGGGAGTTCCGCCGCCACAAGCCTCTGTATCCACCAAAAACCAATCGGGACCCTATTTCGGGACCCTGCCGGAGGGGGAATCCCTCATCGGTGGCCATCTTCATCATCTCGGCGCTCTCCATGACGAGGAGGGAGTAGTTCACCCTCTGGGCTGAGGTATGTACTAGTAGCTATGTGTTTGATCTCTCTCTCTCTCGTGTTCTTGATTTGGCACGATCTTGATGTATCACGAGCTTTGCTATTATAGTTGGTCTTATGATGTTTCTCCCCATCTACTCTCTTGTAATGGATTGAGTTTTCCCTTTGAAGTTATCTTATCAGATTGAATCTTTAAGGATTTGAGAACACTTGATGTATGTCTTGCGTGTGCTTATCTGTGGTGGCAATGGGATATCACGTGATCTACTTGATGTATGTTTTGGTGATCAACTTGCGGGTTCCGTGACCTCGTGAACTTATGCATAGGGGTTGGCACACGTTTTCGTCTTGACTCTCCGGTAGAAACTTTGGGGCACTCTTTGAAGTTCTTTGTGTTGGTTGAATAGATGAATCTGAGATTGTGTGATGCATATCGTATAATCATACCCATCGATACTTGAGGTGACATTGGAGTATCTAGGTGACATTAGGGTTTTGGTTGATTTGTGTCTTAAGGTGTTATTCTAGTACGAACTCTATGATAGATTGAACGGAAAGAATAGCTTCCTGTTATTTTACTACAGACTCTTGAATAGATCGATCAGAAAGAATAACTTTGAGGTGGTTTCGTACCCTACCATAATCTCTTCGTTTGTTCTCCGCTATTAGTGACTTTGGAGTGACTCTTTGTTGCATGTTGAGGGATAGTTATATGATCCAATTATGTTATTATTGTTGAGAGAACTTGCACTAGTGAAAGTATGAACCCTAGGCCTTGTTTCAACGCATTGCAATACCGTTTATGCTCACTTTTATCGATAGTTACCTTGGTGTTTTTATATTTTCAGATTACGAAAACCTATATCTACCATCCATATTGCACTTGTATCACCATCTCTTCGCCGAACTAGTGCACCTATACAATTTACCATTGTATTGGGTGTGTTGGGGACACAAGAGACTTTTGTTATTTGGTTGCAGGGTTGCTTGAGAGAGACCATCTTCATCCTACGCCTCCCACAGATTGATAAACCTTAGGTCATCCACTTGAGAGAAATTTGCTACTGTCCTACAAACCTCTGCACTTGGAGGCCCAACAACATCTACAAGAAGAAGGTTGTGTAGTAGACATCAGAATGGAGTTTCTTCATGCGCTTTAGACCAATATGACCTAAACGGCAGTGCCACAAATATGTTGCACTATCATTATCAACTTTGGCTTCAACATTATGAATATGTGTGTCACTACTATCGACATTCAACAAAAATAGACCACTCTTCAAGGGTGCATGACCATAAAATATATTACTCATATAAATAGAACAACCATTATTCTTAGATTTAAATGAATAACCATCTCGCATCAAACAAGATCCATATATAATGTTCATGCTCAATGCTGGCACCAAATAACAATTATTCAGATCTAAAACTAATCCCGATTGTAGATGTAGAGGTAGCGTGCCGACTGCGATCACATCGACTTTGGAACCATTTCCCACGCGCATCGTCACCTCATCCTTAGCCAATCTTCGCTTAATCCGTAGTCCCTGCTTTGAGTTGCAAATATTAGCAATGTAACCAGTATCAAATACCGAGCACTCACTGTGAGCATTAGTGAGGTACACATCGATAACATGTATATCACATATACCTTTATTCACCTTGCCATCCTTCTTATCGCCAAATACTTGGGGCAGTTCCGCTTCGAAAGACCAGTCCTTTGCGAGAAGCACTCGATCCGAGGCTTAGGTCCAGACTTGGGCTTCTTCACTTGAGCAGCAACTTGCTTACCGTTCTTCTTGAAGTTCCCCTTCTTCCCTTTACCCTTTTTCTTGAAACTGGTGGTCTTATTGACCATCAACACTTGATGCTCTTTCTTGATTTCTACCTCCGCAACCTTTAGCATCGCGAAGAGCTCGGGAATTGTCTTATCCATCCCTTGCATATTATAGTTCATCACGAAGCTATTGTAGCTTGGTGGCAGTGATTGAAGAATTCTGTCAATGACACTATCATCAGGAAGATTAACTCCCAGTTGAATCAAGTGATTGTTGTACCCAGACATTTTGAGTATATGCTCACTGACATAACTATTCTCCACCATTTTGCAGTTGTAGGACTTATTGGAGACATCATATCTTTCAATCCGGGCATTTGCTTGAAATATTAACTTCAACTCCTGGAACATATCATATGCTCCATGATGTTCAAAACGTCGTTGAAGTCCCGGTTCTAAGCCGCAAAGCATGGCACGTTGAACTATCGAGTAGTCATCAGCTTTGCTCTGCCAGACGTTCATAACATCTGGCGTTGCTCCTGCAGTGGGTTTGGCATCCAGCGGTGCTTCCAGGACGTAATTCTTCTGTGCAGCAATGAGGATAATCCTCAAGTTACGGACCAAGTCCGTGTAGTTGCTACAATCATATTTCAACTTAGCTTTCTCTAGGAACGCATTAAAATTCAACGGAACAACAACATGGGCCATCTATCTACAACAACATAGACATGCAAAATACTATCAGGTACTAAGTTCATGATAAATTTAAGTTCAATTAATCAAATTACTTAAGAACTCCCACTTAGATAGACATCCCTCTAATCATCTAAGTGATCACGTGATCCATATCAACTAAACCATGTCCGATCATCACGTGAGATGGAGTAGTTTTCAATGGTGAACATCACTATGTTGATCATATCTACTATATCATTCACGCTCGACCTTTCGGTCTCAGTGTTCCGAGGCCATATCTACATATGCTAGGCTCGTCAAGTTTAACCCGAGTATTCTGCGTGTGCAAAAATGGCTTGCACCCGAATATGTGAACGTAGAGCTTATCACACCTGATCATCACGTGGTGTCTCGGCACGACGAACTTTCGCAATGGTGCATACTCAGGGAGAACACTTGTACCTTGAAATTTAGTGAGAGATCATCTTATAATGCTACCGCCGAACTAAGAAAAATAAGATGCATAAAGGATAAACATCACATGCAATCAATATTAGTGATATGATATGGCTATCATCATCTTGTACCTTTGATCTCCATCTCCAGAGCACCGTCATGATCACCATCGTCGCCGGCTTGACACCTTGATCTCCATCGAAGCATCGTTGTCGTCTCGCCAACTATTGCTTCTATGACTATCGCTACCGCTTAGTGATAAAAGTAAAGCAATTACATGGCGATTGCATTTCATACAATAAAGAGACAACCATATGGCTCCTGCCAGTTGCCGATAACTCTGTTACAAAACATGATCATCTCATACAATAAAATATAGCATCATGTCTTGACCATATCACATCACAACATGCCCTGCAAAAACAAGTTAGACGTTCTCTACTTTGTTGTTGCAAGTTTTACGTGGCTGCTACGGGCTGAGCAAGAACCGTTCTTACCTATGCATCAAAACCACAACGATTTTTCGTCAAGTATGTGCTGTTTTAACCTTCAACAAGGACCGGGTGTAGCCACACTTGATTCAACTAAAGTTGGAGAAACTGACACCCGCTAGACACCTGTGTGTGAAGCATGTTGGTAGAACCAGTCTCGTGTAAGCGTACACGTAATGTCGGTCCGGGCCGCTTCATCCAACAATACCGCCGAATCAAAGTATGACATGCTGGTAAGCAGTATGACTATTATCGCACACAACTCACTTGTGTTCTACTCGTGCATATAACATCTGCATATAAACCTGGCTCGGATGCCACTGTTGGGGAACGTAGTAATTTCAAAATTTTCCTACGCACACGCAAGATCATGGTGATGCATAGCAATGAGAGGGGAGAGTGTAGTCCACGTACCCTCGTAGACCATAAGCGGAAGCGTGATGACAACGCGGTTGATGTAGTCGTACGTCTTCACGATTTGACCGATCCTAGTACCGAAAGTACGACACCTCCGCGATCTACACACGTTCGGCTCGGTGACGTCCCATGAACTCTCGATCCAGCTGAGTGTCGATGGAGAGCTTTGTCAGCACGACGGTGTGATGACGGTGATGATGAAGCTACCGGCGCAGGGCTTCGCCTAAGCACTGCAACGATATGAACGAGGTGGATTATGGTGGAGGGGGGCACCGCACATGGCTAAGAGATCAATGATCGACTTGTGTGTCTATGGGGTGCCCCCCTCCTCCGTATATAAAGGATTAGAGGAGGGGGAGAGGGCCGTCCTCCTAGGCGCGCCCAAGGGGGGAGTCCTACTCCCATCGGGAGTAGGATCCTCCCCCTTCCCTAGTTGGACTAGGAGAGAAGGAAGGGGGAGAGAGGGAGGAAGAAAAGGGGGCGCCGCTGATGAAGTCATGTACCTGGGGCAGGGTCATAGACCTGCCCAAAGGTACCCTCCACAAATACACTCGACTATGAAGACCCACTCGACCACCAAGAGTCCAAGAGCCACTCGGTGCCCAAACGGTCTGTAGTTAAATAGTCTTTATGACCTTAATGACACTTTATGTAAGGCGTTACCAGTAATGCCTAGCTTTAACGCACCTTAAACCCTCTACTACGTGGGCTCGCTGGGGTCCTGGCGCACTCTATATAAGCCACCCCCTCCATAGGTAGAAGGGTTCGCACCCACATAACACATCTGTGAGATAATCCAATCGACCGCCTCCGGGCTCCGAGGGCGTGGGGCCATTACTTTCTCCGAGAAGGGCTGAACTCAGAAATCCCTTGCGATACAACTACTCCATAGCTAGGATCTTGCCTCTCCATACCTACCCCCCATTCTACTGTCAGACTTAGAACCACGACAGTTGGCGCCCACCTTGGGGCAGGTGTTCTAGCGAATTGTTGGAGAAGTTGGGATTCTCTCGATCTCGGCATCATGGTTTCGTGTGGAGTTCGGTCGACGGCCACGAGATCCGTCTCGGTGCGCTCACGTTAAATGCCGACGGCCCGCTTGGCTTCAGGAGGCTCCACTCGACGTGGGCGCGCCCCCCATCCAGCTGGCGACGACTTTCGCGCGTTTGTCCGCGGCATCCTCCTGCGGCAACCGTCGACCCAGTATGGGTCTGCTCCTGCGCTGTCTTCACTCCCAGTCTCCCGCCGGCGCAAGCGTTCCGGTCGGTCGAGGCTTCAACGGTGGGTGAGGCATGCGGTGGCCCGCCAGTCGGCCATCCCCCAAGTCGCGGCGATCGAGCCCGACGAATCTCTCTACGGCCTGTTCGACCTGTCGACTGGCTCCGTAGAGACCGTGTCCGAATGCGATAGCAGTGACCCGGCGGCAGAGGTTCTGATGGTCGATGGACCACGCAGTCCCCTGGATTCACCCGCACCAACGAAGGTGGCGGTGGAGGCGATCCGTGCAAGCCCACAAATAGTACTTGCCCGAGCCCTCACTTCACTCTGCAGGGAGGAGCTTCGTCGTCCGGAACATGGATGCACTTCACACTCCTATCGTTGGAGAAACCCCGAGGCTCGCGCTTTGGAGGATGCGCGCAACAGCCAACCTGGCTGGCGCAATCATTGGAGAATCTTCAGCGAAGTCTTTGGCGAGCGTCTGCGATCGAGGGTTCCAGAATCCAATCGACGCCACTCTTTCAACCGCCAACCTGTATATCGAACTCCGATTCAGAATTTAGCAGCTGCCGCCCGTATAGCGGAATCAATTCAGCCTTCCCAGTCGGAGGCAGGTAGAGGTTTGCAGCAAATCATGGATTTGCTCCGGGTGGTAGGAGATCAAAACTCAGTTGTATCCCAGTCGCGGAATAGGGTTCACAGCCGATCCGTCGCTGCGAATTCATTCCAGTCGGCCCATAGTCCAAGATCGCCCCCGAGGCGTGAGGAACGTGGGGGCCGGCGTGATGATCAATACAAGGGCCGTGAGCAGTATGAGCACCGATTCGATCACAACGATCGACGTCGAGTGCCCACTCCTCCCCCAAGGGGTGGATCATATGCTCCTCGGCAGCAGGACGACAGACGCCAAAACAGTGCTGGGCGAAGAGTTCCAGTCGACCCCAGGGAACCGGGCTTTGATGCGAGATCCATTATCATTCAAGGTTTGGTCGACAGGAACAGAGCTCACCGAGACGGCCATGATAGAGATGTTCCTTCCAAAGAGTAGAGTTCATGTCTCGGGACGAGTGTTTCAGCAGAGCCATCGAGGCGCGAGTGATTCCTCCCAACTTCAAAGTTGGCGATCGAGTCGACAAGTTCATTGGAGAATCCAAGCGACACTTGGCTTGAAGATTACCGAGTGGCGGTTCAGGTCGGCGATGGCAACGATGAGGTAGCCATGAAGCATTTACCTCTTATGTTGGAGGGTTCAGCCAGAGCGTGGTTGAATCGCTTAGCACCCAAAGATTTACACTTGGGAAGATCTTGCCCGAGTGTTTGTCGAGACATTTGAAGGAACTTGCAAGCGACCAGCAGGTTTGACAGAGTTACGATCGTGCGTGCAAAAGTCGAGTGAAACCTTGAGAGATTATATCCAGAGGTGGATCACTTTGCACCACACGATCGAGAATGTATCGATCACCGAGCGATCTGTGCCTTCAAGGAAGGTGTCAAGAACGAGAGAATTGAGTTTGAAATTTGGTCGAACCGGAGATATGACCCTGAGTCGGATGATGGAGATTGCCACCAAATATGCAAATGGTGAAGAAGAGGATCGGCTCGGAGTGGTAAATATAAATCGCCGCCAATGAGACCGGCGGAGGAAATTCCAATCGAAGCGAAGCGCAAAAGCTGAGCCAGTGCTCCGGAGAAGCCTTAGCGAGGACCCTGGAAAGTTCAAGGGGAAACCCAAGGGTCCTTGGAACCCTAAGAAGGTGAAAGACCAGGATGGGAACGACGTGTTGGATTTACCATGTCATATTCATACAAAGAAAGACGAAGAGGGTAAACTCATTTACCCGAAACATACCACTCGACGATGTCGGCTCTTGATTCAGCGGTTCAAGGAAACAGCCCAAGGATAAGGATAAGGAGATGATAAAGTTGAGGATAGAGATGACGATGATGGTGGATATCCCGGTCAATTCCACCACGATGATTTTTGCCGACGTCGAAAGCAAAAGTCGATTGAAGGTTATCAATCGGAAGTAAACTTGGTTGCTCGGCGACTCCCAATTATCTGAAATGGTCCTGACCGCCATCACATTCGACGGTCGATCACCGGCGACATTGCCACCACAGGAGGCAAGCATTGGTGGTCGACCCAGTTGTCGAAGGCACTCGATGACCCAAGTCCCGATGGATGGTGGTAGTGGTTTGAATATATTATACGGAGACGTTGAAAGGATGGGCATTCCGATGTCCGGACTCGATACCGATAACATGAGCATCCACGGAGTCATTCACGGAAAGAAGGCTGAGTCACTCGCCAAATTGCTCTTGATGTAGTTTTGGTGATTCAAAGCATTTCCGGAAAGAAAAGTTGACCTTTGAGGTCGTGGATTTCAGGCGCTTATCATGCTATTCGGGAGACCATCTTATGCACGTTTATGGCCCGACCATGTTACGTGTATCTTAAATCAAGATGCCTGGTCCCAAGGGCGTGATCACATCACGGGCAATCGGAAGAAGGCGAAGAGTGCTTCGAAAAGGCTCTAAGATCGCCGATGCTCGGTTGGCGATGGTAGAGCTACAAGAGTATCGAAAACTGCAGATCCGAGTGATTTGTTGCGAGCTAAGAAGCCCGCCACTGAGTCAACATTCGGTCGTGATCGGCGAGACGAAACAGGTTCACATTCACCCGATCGATCCCGATGCTGCTCCGACCAACATCTCAACAACACTCGACTCAAAATAGGAAGAAGCGCCATCCGGTTCCTCCGTGAGAACTGGGACATCTTTGCATGGAAGCTCACGACATGCCGGGTGTTCCTGGGGCTGGCTGAGCATCGCCACGAGTCGACCCAAAATTCAAACCAGTTAAAGAGTATCTTGACGGTCCGCCGTCTAGAAGAGAAAGGCCATTGGCGAGGAGGTGGCTCGGCTCTTAGCAGCAGAGTTCATCCGAGAGATCTACCACTCCGAGTGGCTCGCCAACGTTGTCATGGTCCCCAAGAAGGACAAGTCGTTGCACATGTGCATCGATTTAAAGCATATCAATCGGGCCTGCCCGAAGATCATTTCCTCTTCCTCGCATCGACCAAATAGTCGACTCAAGCTGCGGGATACGAGAGGTTGTCTTTTTAGACGCCTATTCCGGTACCATCAGATCCGTCAGATGGACCCGATGAGATTAAAACAGCGTTCATCACTCCATTCGGTGCTTCATTATGTCACCATGCCATTCGGTCTCAAGAATGCGGAGCCACATTCATGAGGATGATTCGAAGTGTTTGCTCACTCAAATCGGTCGGAATGTGGAAGCATACGTGGATGATATAGTGGTCAAGTCACGAAAGGGTTCCGACCTGTTGGTGACCTTGCTGAAACATTTGCCAATCTCGGGAGGTATGATATCAAGCTTAATCCATCAAAGTGTACGTTTGGAGTCCCCGGTGGAAAGTTACTCGGTTTTCGTTTCGGCGAGGAATCGATGCTAACCCGAAAAGGTTGGCACCATACTCCGAATGAAGCGCCTGCATGTGTGCGATGTCCGAAACTTACCGGATGCTTGGCGCTTTAAGTCGATTCATCTCGCCTCGGTGAAAAGGCATTGCCTCTTTACCGATGATGAAGAAGTCGAGACAAGTTCGAGTGGACTCTAGAAGCTGATGCAGCGTTTGCGAGCTAAAAGCTCGCTCTCCACCAACCGGTGCTTGCTGCTCCAATCAGCAAGGAGCCTTTGCTGCTTTACATTGCAGCCACTGGACATGTCGTTAGTACCGTACTTACGGTCGAGCGGGAAGAAGAAGGAAAAACCTTCAAAGTTCAACGCCCAGTTTATTATCTTTCTGAAGTACTGACCCCATCAAAGCAAAGATACCCTCACTATCAGAAGCTTGTTTTTGGGATCTATATGACCACGAAGAAGGTTGCTCATTATTTCTCTGATCATTCCATTACAGTCGTCAGCGACGCCCCTTTGTCGGAAATTCTTCATAACAAATATGCAACTGGTCGAGTGGAAAAATGGGCAATTGAACTCCTTCCCCTTGATATCAAATTCGAGGCAAAGAAAGCCATCAAGTCCCAAGCAATAGCAGATTTCCTCGCCGAGTGGACTGAACAGCAACTTCTGACCCAAGTTCACTCGGAACACTGGACTATGTTTTTCGATGGTTCCAAGATGCTGAACGGTTACGGTGCGGGGGTTGTATTGGTTTCCCCGAGGAGATAGGCTCAAGTATGTTCTCCAGATTCACTTTGATTCTTCCAACAACGAAGCGTAATATGAAGCACTCTGTATGGGTTGCGCATGGCCATTTCACTTTCGGCGTCCGTCGCCTTATGGTCTATGGCGACTCGGATCTGGTTGTTAATCAAGTGATGAAGGAGTGGGATGTCAGAAGCCCAGCTATGACAGGTTATTGTAATGCAGTAAGAAAGCTAGAGAAGAAATTCGAGAGGTTAGAGCTTCATCATATACCCCGACTGAAAAATCAAGCTGCGGATGATTTGGCGAAGATAGGGTCCAAGAGGGAAGCCATTCCCATAATGTATTTTGGAACACATTCATGCTCCATCGGTCAGGAGGATCCTTTCACGAAAGAAGCCCGCAGCAAAAGAGTGCCAATGATCCGACTGAAGTTGAGGTCCCAGTAGTGGTCGACCTGATTATGGAAGTTGTGGTCATCACTCCCGATAGACGGTGGCCGTACATCGCATATATCCTAAGGAAAGAGCTCCCGAGAATGAAGAAGAGGTTCGACAGATCGTCTGTCGATCCAAGGCCTTCTGATGATCAAGGGACAATTATGCGAGAAAGCGCGATCGAGTCGGCCGAAGTGTATCACGCCGTAAGAAGGTCGATAATTCTTGAGGATATCCACTCGGGGACTGTGGCCATCATGCGTCCTCTCGGACCATTGTGGCTAAAGCATACCGAGCGGGATTTTACTGGCCGAAGGCAAATGAAATGGCAAAGGAAATAGTCGACAAGTGTGAAGGATGTCAGTTCTATTCCAACATGTCGCACAAGCCAGCCTCAGCCTTGAAGACCATTCCACTCGTTTGGCCCTTCGTTGTTTGGGGATTGGACATGATTGGACCCTTGAGAACTAGTAGCAGTCGACAAGTTCACCAAGTGGATCGAAGCCAAGCCCATCAAGAACCTCGATGCATGCACTGCTATCAGTTTCATCAGAGAGTTGATATTCAGATATGGAGTTCCACATAGCATCATCACCGACAATGGGTCAAACTTCAATAATGACAAGTTCAAAGCCTTCTGCGCCTCTCAAGGCACGCGGGTCGATATGCTTCAGTGGCTCATCCTCAGTCGAATGGACAAGCAGAACGCGCAAACGGCCTCATTCTCAAAGGGCTAAAACCTCGGCTGATGCGTGATCTCAAACACGCAGCAGGAGCTTGGGTCGACGAACTTCCATCAGTTCTCACGGGATTGAGGACCACTCCTAATCGGCGATCGAGAACTCCATTCTTCCCGGTCTATGGAGTCAAGCAGTTCTGCCGAGTGACCTGCTTCACAATGCGCCTCGAGTCGAGCTATACTCAAGAAGAAGCGGAACAAGCCCGGCAAGATGCAATCGACCTCTTGGAAGAGGAGAGAGATGGCCTTGATCCGCTCGACTATCTATCAGCAAGACTTGCGTCAATTCCATGCCGAAATGTGAAGAGTCGAGCCTTCCAAGAGGAGATTTGGTCCTCCGAGTGGATCAACAGAAACCACACAAGCTTGCTCCCACTTGGGAAGGTCCTTCATCGTCACAAGAGTCCTCCACAACGGAGCATATCATCTCTACAACGTTGATCGCCAGATCGACGAGCCTCGAGCTTGGACGCGGAGCTGCTCCGCCTTTTACACTTAAAACTCACTCGGTTGAGATGTAATAAAAGTGCTTTTGAAGTTTGTTTATCCAAGACAAGAATGTTATAATTTTCCCAAGAATTGTTATTGCTTTTGTTGAAATTTCCCCGATGGGTGGCTTAGTCGCGAATCCGATTCGCCTAAGTTTGTAAAAAAATCCTTTCCGTGCGAGCAGGTCTCTCACTCGGGGCTTAGCTGCGAATCCGCTTCGCCTAAGTATTCAAAATCCTACCGAGTGGCGAGCTAGCCTCCCACTCGGGGGCTTAGCTGCAGCCCAGTGCTCGCCTAAGTAATAAAAATCCTACCGAGTGGAGAGCAAACCTCCCACTCGGAGGCTTAGCTGCAGTCCAAGTACTCGCCTAAGTATCCAAAATCCTACCGAGTGGCGAGCCAGCCTCCCACTCGGAGGCTTAGCTGCAGTCCAAGTACTCGCCTAAGTATTCAAAATCCTACCGAGTGGCGAGCCAGCCTCCCATTCGGAGGCTTAGCTGCAGTCCAAGTACTCGCCTAAGTATTCAAACCCTGCCGAGTGGTGAGCCAGCCTCCCACTCGGGGGCTTAGCTGCAGCCCAGTGCTCGCCTAAGTAATAAAAATCCTACCGAGTGGAGAGCAAACCTCCCACTAGGGGGCTTAGCTGCAGCCCAGTGCTCGCCTAAGTTATAAAAATCCTACCGAGTGGGGAGCAAACCTCCCACTCGGGGGCTTAGCTGCAGCCCAGTGCTCGCCTAAGTAATAAAAATCCTACCGAGTGGAGAGCAAACCTCCCACTCGGAGGCTTAGCTGCAGCCCAGTACTCGCCTAAGTAATAAAAATCCTACCGAGTGGAGAGCAAACCTCCCACTCGGGGGCTTAGCTGCAGCCCAGTGCTCGCCTAAGTAATAAAAATCCTACCGAGTGGAGAGCAAACCTCCCACTCGGGGGCTTAGCTGCAACCCAGTACTCGCCTAAGTAATAAAAATCCTACCGAGTGGAGAGCAAATCTCCCACTCGGAGGCTTAGCTGCAGCCGGTGCTCGCCTAAGTAAGGAATTCATCCCAATCCGCAAGGACGACGAGGTGCAGGTCGACTGCTACCTCCTCCTTCGGAGCTTCGCCATAAGTACAACGTGCGGTTCATCCCAATCCGCAAGGACGACGAGGTGCAGGTCGACTGCTACCTCCTCCTTCGGAACTTCGCCACAAGTACAACATGCGGTTCATCCCAATCCGCAAGGACGACGGGGTGCAGGTCGACTGCAACCTCTTCCTTCGGAGCTTCGCCACAAGCACAACATGCGGTTCATCCCGATCCGTAAGGATGACAAGGTCAGTCGCAGTCTGTGTTCTACCTCTACCTGCAGGATAGAAGAAGCACAAGTCGATTGGAATTTCAACGGAATATCTTCCGTATGAGGAATAAAGTTCTCTCGAATGCAAGCAAAGCATGCTAAAGGAAAAACCAAGTTCGGATAGATGTCCTACGGATCCAAAGGCGTTCAGGCATTAAGCCTGTTAAAGTTTATCGGTTACATAAACCACTCGGCATTCCGAGGCAAATTTAAAGTGGGACTCAGAAGTTTTTTAGTCCTCCGGCGGAGGACTGGAAGGTGCAACATATTGGTCGAGGTCGATTCCGTCAGCAATACGGGTAGCAGCAGCGATGAAAGTCTCCATGAAAGATCTGAAGTCGTGCTTCCTGGTATTGGCAACCTTGAGAGACACCAGCTTGTCCTCTTGCGCTTCTTTGCAGTGGACACGAACCAGAGATAGAGCAACATCAGCACCACACCTGGCAGATGACTTTTTCCATTCTTGCACTCGACTTGGAATTTCATTCATCGAGTCATCGATTCAAGATCATTCGAGAGTCATTACGGCGGAGAGTCGAGTCGATCCGTGACAATCGCAACTTTCAATCGAGCAAGATAATCCACTATGCTAGCAACACGAGACTCCAAATGGAGCACATTCATAGCAGCTTCGTCCTTCACAGAGAGTTGATGGGGTCCAAGCTGGTTTCCATCGACCGGTTTCTTCTTCAAAGTTTTGGCAGAATTCGAAAACACAACTCAGACTCAAAATGAAGATCATGTGATGAGCCGGTGAGAGCAAGACAGTTGGATAAAAGAGATTACCTTCAAGCATGAGAAATGACTTCTTGGCGAACCCTCCAAGATAAATCTCTGTGTCGTTTACGCTTCCCCGCCAGGTGGCCAACCTTGTCGACGGAACATTCTTGTCGTTCTTCATCGACCGACTTCCTTGTTAGCAGCGTCAAGAGAGGCTTTCACTTGGCATTTTCATCTTCAAGTTTGTCGACCGAGGCAAGCTTCTCTTCAATGAGCTTTGTTTTCTCAAAGCCGCCTACAGGCCTCTCTGCAAGGTCATGGTCCTTCTTCTTCAAAGTCTCTTCCAGCTATCTCAAAGCAACAATGAGAACAGAGTTGAGAATGAGCAGAAAAACAGAGGCGATCGTCAAAAATTCTCACCAGCCATACCTTTTGCTTCATCCTTTGCCTTCGCAAATTCTCCCGAGCAAGCTTCAAATCGAGGTTGAGCTGAATCTGCTTTTCTCTAATCTCAAGATAGCGAGCCACAAGCTCGCAAGATTTCTACAAAGGGTCAACCAACGAAAGACATCAAAGATGATCACTTCCGGTGACTAAGGAAAAATAGTAGCATTTCTAAGACTATGGTCGAATAAAACATTCGACAAGAGTCTCGGAGACTACACCCAGCGGGTGCACTCAGCGTGCCCCACTAGTTTACCAATTTGGTTCGATCGATCGACCAAAAGAGGCAAAAAGGTTATGATTCTAAAAACATGGCTAATTGTCGCCGATCACCGCAGAAAAAACAGTTCTTTAGACTATAGTCAATCGCAGACGCAATCGACCATAGTCTCGGGACTACACCGTGGGGTGCACTTAGCGTGCCCCCACCGGTTTTACAGTTCCATTCGACTTGGTCCGTCCAGGTCGAGTGAAGAAGATCACAGCATAAAGACTATAGCCGACTGCACGCAGTTGACCATAGTCTCAGAGACTACACCCAGTGGGTGCACTCAGCGTGCCCCCACAAAAGTTCAAACGACACACACACCTAGTGGGTGTACAGATATGGAAATCTCCAGAAGAAAGCAGTTTCAGATAGTATATCCTAACAAAGCAAGCGACGACTGACTTACTTGGCCAATGCTCTGGAGAGCTGAACTGGCATCATAAGCCGCCTGACTTGCCTCTCGAGCCGCTTTCACCGCTCCATCATGATCCCTGCTGGCGATGGCCTCCTTAGCAGCACTTACTTGGTCTTCCGGACGTGGTGTGTAGAAAAGAGAGATGGTGGATCAGCAATCGGCGAAGTGGGTCGGGCACTTGTCAGATACAAATGAAGATACTGAAGTCCGAGGGGTTGCCTCCCTCGAAATCAGCGTCTCAGAGTCGCCATGACTTGAGCAGCCTTGCCAGAGCACTTTCTTGTTCCTCCTCTTCCTCAATAGCGCTTCCTCGTCATCATCGGGGAGATCAATGACGTGAGGCGGAACTACAAGAGAGATTCAGAAGTAAACATGGAAGCCCAATCGACTAAAAAGCTCCAGTCGGCTAAAAGTGAAACCTCAGAGATCTTACCAAGATTGGAAGTGGCGATCCTCCATTTCCCGATCATCGTGCTTGGCTGAAGTCTCGGAGGTAGCGGCGCAGAGATTTCAAGAGTCGGCTGATCACCATCAAGTCAACCAAAAGTTCACTCATGTTGAAAAAGGAAATACAAGGTTCATTAGTTACCCGGAGATGGTGGGGATGACCATTCGCATCTTGGGCAGGGCCTTCACCGGCTTTGACGACGTCGCTCGAGGTTGCTTCGGTGGCTTCTTAGTCGGCGCGGGAGAAGTTGTCCTAGGTCGCTTCGTCGACTGACCGGTGGGCACAACAGCTTTACCGTGCCCGGCCGCCGGTCGTCGGCCAACTTGGACCTTCCCTCCGAGCGAGGAGGGTCGACGTCCTCCTCCTCTTCTTCCTCCTCCTCCTCATCATCAGAGCCATCATCCTCCTCATCCTCCTTGCCGTTGGACTCCCATTCCTCCGGACTCTCGCCTCCACTTCCTTCTTCTTCTTCAACTGTTTCCTGCGCCCCGTTGGGCATCGAGTACATCTTAGTGGTGACCTAGAAGACAACAAAACAAGGTGAAAGTCAGTCGACGAAATTGACATCAAAACAGAATGAATGCAGCAGAATCATAGTCGGAGATAAGTGGTGATACCTTGTCTGGTTGGTAACTCTGGCCGAGTGGTGGAATCCTCCTAGCTCCGCGAGGGTTGTCTTTATTTCCTGTGATGGCAGTCATCCACTTCTCCAGTATGGCGTCATCAACCTCCTCCGGATGGACCCGAGTGGTATCATCCGTGCAGAGTACATCCACATCGGATGACCTCGGTATTGGAGTGGCTGAATCGCCGTCGGAGAAAAACCTCCAGAGATCCATGCCGGTCACCCCATCGCTAATAAGCTGGACTACACGCCCATCGCCAGCTTTACTTGGGCCTTTTCCTCTGGTAACACCTTCAGGAAGATGGCTTGTTCACTCGACTCATGGAGAAAGGAGGAGACCAGGTCGATTGCCCAAGGCGTCGGCTGGTCTTGGCAGAAAACCAGGTCGATCGCCACCCTCTAACCGAGTCGGGAGAGTCATAGCTGGAAAGGCGCTCTTCCCCTCATCCGACCCCGAGTCCCCCACACATTTGATTACTTGGGTCCTCTCGTCATTCGGGCTCGTTTTCTTCACCGTCTGAGAGCGACAGGTGAATATGTGCTTGAAAAGACCCCAATGCGGTCGACAACCCAAGAAATTCTCGCAGAGCGAAACGAAAGCAGCAAGATACACAATGGAGTTTGGAGTGAAATCGTGGAGTTGCGCTCCAAAAAGTTCGAAACCCCGGAAAAAAGGATTTGGCGGCGGAAAACCCCCTATCTACGTGGGTGGCGGAGGACGACTCACCCTCTTCAGTTGCGGTTGCCACTCCGCGTCGGAAGCCTCGCCGACCCATGGGGATCAGTCCTTCGTTAGCGGATCGGTGAGGTCTTTCTTGGTGATGGTCGACGGATCCGATCTCCTTGGACCCAGCCCTGCGGCAGCTTGGACCGCGAAGAGGAACCGCTCCGATTGGGCGCTCTCCCCTTGGCCTTCGCCGCCGTCTTCTTCACCCGTTCCAGGGCGGCAGTCTTGTCCTTCACCATGGTCGCCGGTGAGAAAAGTACCGAGCTTCGGCGCTGGACAGACGGAGTGCGTGGCGAGAAAGTTTTGGAGGCGGAGGGAGGAGAAGTCTGAGGACGCACTGTTCAAAATGCCCGGTCCAACGCTTTATATGGGGTCGCTTCGAGTGGCTGACCGGTAGGCCCAGCAATCCGTCACAAATCCAAGAATAGCGGCGCATACGATACGTGGCGAAAAAGCGGCGCAAGGATCGAGGCGTCATCGTCTTATCCCATCCGAGTGCCGCGATTTTCTCCGCTTCACGCGCTTCCCAAAATTCGCATCCCGCGAAATCCGCTAACCGCAGAGCAACTCGTCAGATAACAGATTTCCTCAGATCCGTCGCTCGGAAATCCTCAGGTTCACAAAGTTCACTCGACAAACGTGAAGAATGGATCAAGGCGACTGAAAGAGAAGTTGATGCCATCACTAAAAGGTCGTTGATCCAAAGTAAGACGCACTCACAACACGAAGAGCAGGTCGGAAAGATTATCAACTCCTTCCTCACTCAAACCTCGATCCATTCGGGGGCTAATGATGAAGTCATGTACCTGGGGTAGGGTCATAGACCTGCCCAAAGGTACCCTCCACAAAGACACTCGACTATGAAGACCCACTCGACCACCAGTCCAAGAGCCACTCGGTGCCCAAACGGTCTGTAGTTAAATAGTCTTTATGACCTTAATGACACTTTATGTAAGGTGTTACCAGTAACGCCTAGCTTTAACGCACCTTAAACCCTCTACTACGTGGGCTGGCTGGGGTTCTCAAGCACTCTATATAAGCCACCCCCTCCATAGGTAGAAGGGTTCGCACCCACATAACACATACGCAGATAATCCAGTCGACCGCCTCCGGGCTCCGAGATGTAGGGCTGTTACTTCCTCCGAGAAGGGCCTGAACTCGTAAATCCTTTGCGTATACAACTACTCCATAGCTAGGATCTTGCCTCTCCATACCTACCCCCCATTCTACTGTCAGACTTAGAACCACGACAGCCGCCTCCCTTCCTAGTCCAATTCGGACAAGAGGGGGAGGTGGCGCGCGGCCTGCCCTAGCTGCCCCTCTCTCTCCAATAAAGCCCATTAGGTCCCATATACTCCCCGGGGGGTTCCGGTAACCCCCTGCTAATCCGGTATATGACAGAACTCTCTCGAAACCTTTCCGATGTCCAAACATAGTAATCCAATATATCGATCTTTATCGACCATTTCGAGACTCCTCGTCATGTCCGTGATCATATCCGGGACTCCGAACAACCTTCGGTACATCAAAACACATAAACTCATAATACCGATCGTCACCGAACGTTAAGCGTGCGGACCCTACGGGTTCGAGAATTATGTAGACATGACCGAGACTCATCTCCGATCGATAACCAATAGCGGAACCTGGATGCTCATATTGGTTCCTACATATGCTATGAAGATCTTTATCGGTCAAACCGCATAACAACATATGTTATTCCCTTTGTCATCGGTATGTTACTTGCCCGAGATTCGATCGTCGGTATCTCAATACCTTGTTCAATCTCGTTACCGGCAAGTCTCTTTACTCATTCCGTAATGCATCATCCCACAACTAACTCATTAGTCACTTTGCTTGCAAGGCTTATAGTGATGTGCATTATCGTGAGGTCCCAGAGATACCTCTCCGACAATCGGAGTGACATATCCTAATCTCGATCTATGCCAACTCAACAAGTACCAACGGAGACACCTGTAGAGCACCTTTATAATCACCCAGTTATGTTGTGACGTTTGGTAGCACACTAAGTGTTCCTCCGGTATTCGGGAGTTGCATAATCTCATAGTCATAGGAACATGTATAAATCATGAAGAAAGCAATAGCAACATACTAAACAATCAAGTGCTAAGCTAACGGAATGGGTCAGGTCAATCACATCATTCTCTAATGATGTGATCCCATTAATCAAATGACAACTCATGTCTATGGCTAGGAAACTTAACCATCTTTGATTCAACGAGCTAGTCAAGTAGAGGCATACTAGTGACACTCTATTTGTCTATATATTCACACATGTACTAAGTTTCCAGTTAATACAATTCTAGCATGAATAATAAATATTTATCATGATATAAGGAAATATAAATAACAACTTTATTATTGCCTCTAGGGCATATTTCCTTCAGTCTCCCACTTGCACTAGAGTTAATAATCTAGATTACACAATAATGTTTCTAACACCCATGGAGTCTTGGTGCTGATCATGTTTTGCTCGTGAGAGAGGCTTAGTCAACGGGTCTGCAACATTCAGATCCGTATGTATCTTGCAAATCTCTATGTCTCCCTCCTTGACTTGATCGCGGATGGAATTGAAGCGTCTCTTGATGTGCTTGGTTCTCTTATGAAATCTGGATTCCTTTGCCAAGGCAATTGCACCAGTATTGTCACAAAAGATTTTTATTGGACTCGATGCACTAGGTATGACACCAAGATCGTATATGGACTTCTTCATTCAGACTCCTTCATTTGCTGCTTCCGAAGCAGCTATATACTCCGCTTCACACGTAGATCCCGCCACGATGCTTTGCTTAGAACTGCACCAACTGACAGCTCCACCGTTCAATATAAATACGTATCCGGTTTGTGACTTAGAGTCATCTGGATCAGTGACAAAGCTTGCGTCGACGTAACCATTTACGACAAGCTCTTTGTCACCTCCATAAACGAGAAACATATCCTTAGTCCTTTTCAGGTATTTTAGAATGTTCTTCACCGCTGTCCAGTGATCCACTCCTGGATTACTTTGGTACCTCCTTGCTAAACTAATAACAAGGCACGCATCAGGTCTGGTACACAACATTGCATACATGATAGAGCCTATGGCTGAAGCATAGGGAACAACTTTCATTTTCTCTCTATCTTCTGCAGTGGTCGGGCATTGAGTCTGACTCAACTTCACACCTTGTAACACAGGCAAGAACCCTTTCTTTGCTTGATCCATTTTGAACTTCTTCAAAACTTTATCAACGTATGTGCTATGTGAAAGTCCAATTAAGCGTCTCGATCTATCTCTATAGATCTTGATGCCCAATATATAAGCAGCTTCACCGAGGTCTTTCATTGAAAAACTCTTGTTCAAGTATCATTTTATGATATCCAGAAATTCTATATCATTTTCAATCAACAACATATCATCCACATATAATATTAAAAATGCTACAGAGCTCCCACTCACTTTTTTATAAATACAGGCTTCTCCAAAAGTCTGTATAAAACCATATACTTTGATCACACTATCAAAACGTTTATTCTAACTCCGAGATGCTTGCACCAGTTCATAAATGGATCGCTGGAGCTTGCACATTTTGTAGCATTCTTTGGATCGATAAACCTTCAGGTTGCATCATATACAACTCTTCTTCCAGAAATCTATTCAGGAATGCAGTCTTTACATACATTTGTCAAATTTCATAATCATAAAATGCAGCAATTGCTAACATGATTCGGACGGATTTAAGCATCGCTATGGCTGAGAAGGTCTCATCGTAGTCAACTCCTTGAACTTGTCGAAAACCTTTTGCAACAAGTCGAGCTTTGTAGACAGTAACATTATCGTTAGCATCAATCTTCTTCTTGAAGATCCATTTATTCTCGATGGCTTGCCGATCATCGGGCAAGTCAACCAAAGTCCACACATTGTTCTCATACATGGATCACATATCAGATTTCATGGCCTCAAGCCATTTTGCGGAATCTGCACTCATCATCGCTTCCTTATAGTTCGTAGGTTCGTCATGGTCAAATAACATGACCTCCAGAACATGATTATCGTACCACTCTGGTGCGGATCTTACTCTGGTTGACCTACTAGGTTCGGTAGTAACTTGATCTGAAGGTTGGATCCTTCCGATCTAAGCCTCTCTTCATCGGCGACGGTTGTTGTTCTGGTGCGCTAGTCCTATGGGGCCTTAGCACGATGACTTCTCAATTGTCTACTACAACAGTGTTTGCCCGACTCCGATGAGGAAGACGCGATGACAGCAGCGCGCCTTCGGCTCGCTCCGGTGCTTGTAGCTGTCGGTAGGTGATCTATGGACCTATAGATGTAATTTTTCTTTCCTGTGTTCTTTGTACTATCTTGACAGTTAATAAATATAGATTGGAAGTTTTCTCGTAAAAAAATTGTCTGTGTTTAAAATTGCTGTAAAAATTCAGATGACATGGCAATATCAATATTATGTTTTTGTATTTTAAATTCTGCAATTGAAGGAAGCCTCCCGACCGATTGAACTGTTTTTGGCCCCGGAAACAAGCGGTGGCGGCAGTCGAGGAGATTAATTATCCCGTGGTCCGGGGTTCTGACTCGCCTCTTCCGCCCCCAGGAGCCGTACTGTTCTTCGGTTTTAAAAACAATGTATGTATACGTATACTCCTTCCAAAATGTGACGACGAGACGCTTCTGTGTCACTGTGTGCGTAGTGATCTGTGCATAAAATTAATGCAGCTTTGATCGGGGCCTTGATCGGACGCAGCTTTGATCAGAGGAGAATCTGGAACTAAAAAAAGGAAAAAACAAGTTCAGTGGTGGAGTACCCGTCACTCTGTCAAGTAGCGGCAGCTTCCAAATGTAGTATGTGCGCGCGTGTCCCACTCCGTGTCCGCGAGTTCATCTGACGCTGCAACCACATGCGGGTTCTCCCAATATACGCACCCGTCACTTGCTCAGCTTTTGTTAGTTTAGTACCCACTCCTTCACATAATCTAAGATTTAATTACATCTAGTATGGCTATAGTTAAGTACTCCCTCCGTTTTTATTTAGTTCGCATATTAGCTTTAGTCAAAGTCAAGCTTTACAAACTTTAACTAAATTTATAAACAAAAATATTAAGATATACAATAACAAATCAACAACATTAGATTTATTGTTGATTGTACTTTCACATCATATAGATTTATTATGATAAATGTCTATATTATTTTCTATAAACTTGGTCAAAGTTTACGAAGTTTGACTTCAGTCAACTCTAATATGCAGAGTAAATAAAAACGGAGGGAGTAATAAAGATATGTCAATAGATCATCGACGACCAACTAAAACTAAGGCATTCTTTGAGTTCATAGGATAGTAGGAATAGAAAAAACATAAAAGTGAAATGATATGTCTATCAATTTCAATAGAAAAAAAGATGTTATTTGATGCATATGATAGAATTTTTTTCATTGAGTTTATGCTATTGTAGTTTTTCTTTTGAAAAGTGAATGATTGATTCCTATCCTATATAGGAATAGGAATCGGCCAGACTAGTAAACTTTTGTACTAGCTATAGCTACACCTCTAGCTCTCGCGTCGCACCCTCGCGGGCGACTCGAGGCGATGAACCTTAGATCCCCTTGCCCCTCTCCCTACCTCCCCTCCCCGCCGGCACTCGAGGAGTTCGTCGGCACCCCCACGCAGCTGCCGGTGAAGGTGGCGGCGAGGCTTTTGCTACCCTAGGTCGCTTTAGGGAGCTCTGGACGCTAGGGCGGCGGCCCTGGGTGTGATGGCGGCATTGACCTCGTCCGGCGGGTGGCGTTGCGGCCTTGCGGGTGTTGGTGTTGGCTCCTCCGGTGGCGTGGGCAGCGGTTGGGCAGCGATGGCTCCTCATGGCGTGCTTTGCTCCGGCAGTTGCGTCGGATCTGGATCCTGGTGCTTCTTCTCTGCATCATCCTTTCTCGCCGGCTGTGGATCCCGCCGACCTGTGGGGATGGCTTGGGATGGGGAGAAACCCATGGTCGACCTCCCATCGACCTTGATGCCGGCAGTGGCTCTGGTAAAACTCCCCTCTTGAGGGGGCGCTCGATTCCCCTCCTTCCCCGACCTCCTCCTCCCCCAAATCCCGGGTAAAAACCTTGGCCGTGTGTGGCCGGGCGACTGCGGCGCTCTGGCGTCGTGATCTTCTTGAAAATGCCGCCTTGGGATGGCTGGACTGTAGTGGATGTCCTTTGAGTCATCTGTGTCGGCAGCGCCGGAGTGTTTCTTGTTGAGCATCATTGGTGGTCGGCGTGAGATCACCTTCCCGCTTCTGTTGTTGTGGTTCGTTGTACATCGACACTGTGGGGTTGCTGGCCGGTGATGGTGCTCTTGTTTGGGGCGACTGGAGATAGTGGTCTACTGGTCTCCCCTCCGGCAACATGGGTGGAGAGATGGTGCTTTCTCCCCCGTCCTCTTGGATGTCCTGACATAAGCGACGATGCTCATTCTTGCGGCAGTGTCCCTCTACGACCTCTGCTCGCGATGATCCTCTTCGGCGTGGAGTTCACCTTAGACTTGAGCCTGTTGTTTTCTTCTTCAGTGGCTGCTGTGTTTGGGCCTCTCTAGTTAGCATCTTAGTTCTTGTTGTCTGCATTTCTTACATGTCCCAAGTTTGTATCCATGTAATCAACACCACTGTATCCCTTGCCGGTTGATGGCTTCAATAATTTAAAGTTGGGATTTATACCTTTTCTCTAAAAATAAGAAATAGGAATCCATTCCTTAAACTAAAAGTCTCCAAAGAAATTTTTCGTACAAAGTTTCTGTCCTTTAGAATTCCTACAAAAGTCCTATGAACCAAAGGAGGCCTAAGGCTACTTTGATTCAAAAGTTTTGCATAGGAATTTTGCAGGATTAGAATCCTTAGGATTTGTTCATGTGTTGGTTGTTTGATTCATAGGATTAAATCCTATAGGAATTTTTCCTAAGAGTTCTTTGTACTACTTTCTGTAGGATTCCTAGCATCCGCTCAAATCTCTTTGATAAACACCTTTGTTTTTTTTTGTGATGCAATCAAACAACTCAAAATCTTGTAGGATTGAGATGACCATGACATTTCAATCCTATGTTTTCTTATTCCCGCATTTTTAGGATTCTCCTAATCAAAGAGGGCCTAAGATTGGTCGGGGCAGGGTTGTTCTTGATTCGCAGTAATAGGTTCGTGGAATCCTGGTAAAGTATTGACTGATGGCGGTGCAACTGAACATGTTCTTTCTAGAGCACGAAATTCTTTTGTTCTATTATTAGTACCTGATATACTATTTTCTAGGGGCCTATTCATCGTGCAAACAGAATGATAATAAATAGGTCTAAGAAAATAAGGCATGGACTTGTCCCTGCCTGAATTGGGACAATTTCATCATGATAAAGGCTCGCAAAAAATTAATTGGTGTTGGGTGCATACATTGGCACGAGAAAAGAACTCGAGAGATTGGTATCCACCGGAGATCTTCCTTTTATTTAGAATGAAATAAGTTCAAAGTGAATCAGATGAAGAAAAAAAATCCTAAAATGTAACCTTCTTCACCTTTCTTTTTAACAATTGAAATTCTATAAAATTCTTCTAAAGAGTTCTGATTACTCCAGTTAGGACTAGGAGTATTTTGAACACTTGTCATGACAATACCTAAAAGGCAGTATGCACTTCAAGACCTTTTGGGTTAATCCAATTAATGATGAACGGCAGAGATATATTCTTGCCGCGTGCACGCGTTAGCGGTGAAGTGCACCGACCACTAAGAGCATCTACATTACGACGTAAACTAAACAGACAACTGATGATGTTTTTTTTTTTTGTGATAATGGCAGCTGATGATGTTAGAAGTTATGTACTGCTCCATGTTTACTGCTATGATGAACACTCGACACAGCGCTTCTGTGGAGAAAGGTGCACATGATTACCATCCCTCCAAATTTTTCACCGGGTTAAAAACATTTCTCGCGCTGGGTTTTCCCATCACAACCACAGGGAGCATGTGCTGGACAAAAGCCGAATCTCAGATCCTTTCCTGCGTGCCTGCGGTGAAAGGAGCTGAAGACAAAGTGGCACTGGCCAACGATCACCTCAATATAACGAGAGAATTCTTTATTTGACCCTTTCTTAAATTTTAATTTCATATTTGGCCTAAAATAAAATTTGCTTCCCTATTTGACACCTAAAATAATTTTCATTCCTTATATGATATTTTTATCCATTTTAGGCACTAATCGAGTTAAGTGTGACGTGAAAGACCATTTTACCCATAGTGCACTGTGTAAAATCTTGGATGTAGTTAGAAAGCAATCAGTTTACCCGTGTTTTAGGGATGTTCAACAGATGCTGCGCATGTATATGTATGCTCTAATATTTTATTTCTTGTGTAAACTGATATGTGCGTGTAAAAGCCATACAATACGTTTCGCAAAAAAAGAAAACAAGCCATACAATACATTCGTAGAACTTGTACTGGCTGTAGCACGTAATACAGCCGAGTACTTTCTGGCGAGATGCAGTACGAGCTAGCCGCGGCTCATTCCGGCTGTCGGGAGACTCGCGTACTAGTATGTACAGCTGGATCGATTTGCACCAGATGCACTTGGACCGTTGCACGTACTAAGTACAAATCCCACACTCGGCTGTAGCCTTTTTTTTCTATTTGGATTTGGATGTTCTACAAACCACGCCGAAAGGGAAGTAGGAAATTGGTACCAGACCGACTGTGAGCTTGTTGGCTTTGACCGGGGCCGCACACACATCCTGCTGGTTTTTAAGATCGAGCCAGCCAGCCAGCGAATTAAACGGAATGTTTCGTTTCGTGATTTTTCTCCGATCGAGGCCCCTTTGCACAGCTCGCACACCCTCCTCGACGGGCCTGGCCACAGAAGTGTGTCTCTGTCATTAATCTCTTCATTGTCTTTTTCACACAGTATACAAATTATCATATCTCATTTTTCGTTCGATTATTGTTGCCGAAAATGGATGTATCTAGATACATCCATTTTCGAGACAAGTAATTCCGAACGAAGAGAGTATATACTAGCAGTATATAACTAGCCCATATAGGATTTAGTAGTAGTATGTGACTGTGTTTGGAACGTGTAACCAAATTTAGGACGAACGCACATACCAGATTACCTAAGGCAAAATATTGGCGCATACATATACATGTGCAGCATCCTTTGAACATCCCTAAAACATGGGTGAATTGATTGCTCTTTTACTTCATCCTGGACAGTTAAAAATGCATTAGGGGCAAAATGGTCTTTTCAACACACAGTTAACACTATTAGTGTCTAAAATGAACGAAAGTGTCATATAAAGAACAAAAATTAATTTACATGTCAAATAGGAAAGAAAATTTATTTTAAGCCAAATAGGGAAGCAAATTTTAAGAAAGGGCCAAATAAGGAATTCTCTTCAATATAATTGACAAACAGCCATCATTGACGACTTGTCGTGCCACGGCCCACAGCATTGACTCTTCGTCACCTACTTGGTTGCCAAGGTATCGGCACGAGGACGACTGAGAGAATAATATATATCTGAATAAAAATGAATAATGATGTGTTTCCTTCTTGCCGTCGCTCAGATGAATGTGTTGTTGCATGTCAGTTTGTGTGGCTGCGTGCGTGTCCTGCCCCTAAACTCCTTCGGTCCATCAGATGGTGGAACACTGGATCACACCAGCTTTCTCCCAATACTGTTACCTAGCACTCACTCTGTATCAATATAAGTGGGTCATCGATTTAGTACAAAGTTGTTTTAGTTTTGTGCCCTTTCCATCCCAAAATATGTATTTTTGATTTAGTATAATTTTTAATGACACTTATTTCGTGACGAAGGAAAAACTAAATCAACGATATTTATTTTGAGACAAAGGGAGTATCACTTGCTCAGTTGTATTAAACTAGTTGATAGGAAAGTAGGAGTACTAGTCAAGTGAGGATCCATCACCCCCACAAGAAAGCTAGAAAAGGTAAAGATTGATCAGGCAGGATTGTTCTTGATTCGCGGTATTAGGTTCCAGGAATCCTGGTGCGGTGGCAACTGAAAACCGCTGGCGGTGCATCTCAACATGTTCTTATTCCTAAAGATGCATATTCTCTCTTCTCCTTTTACATGTGAAGACCCACATTCAGACATTCTCTTGTTCTATAATACTATAAAATTAGTAGATGATGATCTAGCCTTTTCCATGGCCCCATTCGAATCACACGATTCTTCGTGCAATTAGAAAAATGTGCAAAACTGAATGGCGTGACAATGTTGTTTTTGCAAAAACTGAAAACAGGGAACAAATAAAGGAAGACCTTTGGCTTCACTCAACCGCGCGCACATAGACTCAATATCATATTTTTTGTTTATATTTTATCTAGTGTCAGGTTCATATAGGCAGGAATAAATAGAATGGATCTTTGGAAAGAGGTTGGTATCTGCTGGAGATCTTTCTTTAGAGTTGAGTGCAAAGTGACTTTTTTTGGAGAGTGCAAAGTGACTTAGAGAATAAAATTTGCCGCTCGGCACGAGAGGTAGCTATCATAAATTTATTAACAAAAGGGGCCTAGAGAATAAAATTAAAAGTTGTGATTCTAAAATTAAACAGCTTCTTCGATTCACGTGATTCTTTAAATGCAAGGAAAGGAAAAATGTAGAATTAGGCTCTGTTTGGATGCAATGCTTTTTAAAAACCTTAGTATTCCAATAATGCAGTTTTTTGTGCAGAGGACATCGAATACCGTGGTTTATGAAAACATCAGTCTTTTAGAGTATCGTGAAAACAGTGATGTGTTTTTTATCCGTTTCAAAAAAAAACAATGATGTGTTTGACAATCAAAGTATTAAGGGGTACTATTTGGTTGTGTCCTTCTTTTCTCTTTCTCAGTTTTTAAAAAAGAGGTCCAGACCTCTTTCCTTAATACTGCAAAAATACCATGGTTTTGTGGATACCATGGTTTATAATACTACAGTTTTAACTAGCGCCAAACACCTCATAATATTTGAAACTACAGTTTCCTAAGATACTGTGGTATTATTGAAATACTTTAAAAATACTTTGCAACCAAACGGAGCCTGCGTTTCACATCCTTACAGATTCTATAGGTTTCAAAGAAATCTGGATGGAAGAGTGATTGATAGCGTAGAAGAAACAAATACTTGTATCATACAAAAAATTCCTAAGGATTATAATCTTGTGAATCAAACAACCATTGTAGGAAAAAATCATAAGGATCTATCCTACAAAATTTCTTCTAATCAAATCAGCCCTAGTTGGAATCCTACAAAAAAAATTCTAAAAAGATCTGATTTGCTCCGATTAGGAGTATCTTTCAACATTGTCATGACAATGCCAAAAAGGTATGCACTTGAAAATCTTTTCGATAATTTTAATTAAGAATGATTGACATGGGTATCTTCCAGCTTTGTGTGCGTCTGATCTACAACATGCGTCAACCACAAATAGTGATGCAACTAAGGGCATTTGCACCCGTCGACATTATATGAGTCACTGGTCTTGTATAGGAAGGTACATATAAGATTTTGCTGTCAGGTTTGTTAGAATAAATCTGAGGCATACCGTCGATCATTCGAGGACAAAGCAATCAGACGAGCACGACACCGAGATTTGTTAACGAGGTTCACCGATATGGCTACATCCTCGGGGCCTGACTACGGGCGCTCCTCCCCGTAACACCGTCACAATACCGCATACCGGCCACCCGGGCGCCGGCACACGCCGCCGGCTCCCCCTTGCGTGCCTGTGCTATTATGTTGGCATATGTTACATCGTGTGTCTACCCCCGCTATATATGAGAGGCCTAGGATACAAGTGTTCTACTAGGACACAACTCCACATAGGATCCTATGTAAACACAATACTACTCAGAGTCCAACTGTAACCTACCTTGTACACTATATTCGATACAACTCTAACAAACTCCACCTTGGCGAATATTCCCCACCATCTTGAATTTGTTCATGCGTCAAACTTTCATGTACATTGGACTTGAGCTTATCCCATGAGTACCGCTGCTACTCCAAAGAGACTCCACCTGCAACTTGTAGTCCCTTTTTTTCTTGACCACGGTCAACACTCGAACAAAATTAAGTTCCTTGTTACTCTAGCTTGTGCTCCCAACTTCCAGAGTACCCATCCAACGCCATCACACACTGATCACTGACCTGCGTGAAAGTGAACAACTCACATATTGGGTGTCACACATAAGAGTTACCCGAACTCAACATCCGCTCCTTTCTTGACCGTCTGTCTGAAACTTGAAGGAATTTCACCATTGCTTGTAGTCATTTCAAGTCAGATTCGCAGTTGTCTCACCACATGTATGACCACCAGAGCCCTGGCCCGTCTCCATGCACCATGCGTATCGCACGCCTCGCCGCTATTACCGCGTCGAGCCTCCGCTGTCCCGGTCGAGTCTCAAGGGTCGTGAACCCACACCACTCAACCCCCACTGCAGAGTATCACTGGTCATCACCGACCAATGACGAGTTTCACGCTTCCATCAGACCACTGGGCTCCAGTCCGAACTACGTGTCACTCGCTTTTCCCCCAGCTGAAATAGGCTTCGATTTTCTGGATCCTTACACCGTAGCCCCCCAATCCAGCTCCACCTTCAACATGACTCCATGGTAGATGATCAGTCCACCCACGCGTCCCGTCGACTTCAAGCTCACATGCGTACGCCATCTTGAATCAACCCCACGCCATAGTCTTGTCGAAGCCACACAAGCCCTCGGGGCCTGCGCCACGTGTTTCCACGCCCAAAAGTCGGTCACCATCAGCATCACGCTCCTATGTCGTTGCCGCCGATCCGGCACCGTCTTCTGTACCAACCGACTTGCGTCGATCCCGTCAGACTGCCCAGTCCGACCCAGCCGAACTCGTTTGACTGTATGACACGCTCAAGGCTCCCAAATCGTCTTCCGCGAATTTCCATCCATCATGTGATAATTCTATCTTAGCTGAATTAACTTTCCGCAATCCCTTCAAGCATCCCTGTTGTGCCAACAAATCTTTCGTCCTTGTCTAACATAACCAAAGGTTTTTAGTTCCGATGAACTTCTCCACCTCAAACCCGATGCCCGTTGGCGTCATGATTTTTTATACGGCTAACCTTGCAAAAAATAACCGAGCTTCTTCCATGATGCCAAAGTACATAAGCAAACTAACGTGGTCATCTCATAGCGCTAGTAGCAATTCAACCAAAACAATGTTGGTCTTCACGTGGTGTAGCTCCTAGGCTCAACTCTCAATGCTAGCTATTTGCTTTGTCAAATCCTTAGCCTTCTTGATGTACGCATATCCCTTGATAGACTTTTTACTTGCCGATTGATCTGCCTCCGTCCGTGTCACACAAGGGCTCGGTCCTTTTTTCTCCGAAACAAAACTCGTTTGCTTCCTGTGTGCTTCACCGGCCATCTGAACCTGCTCGTGTTGCCACGCCTTAGCCTGCCCAGCTGCACGGGTCGCTACGGCCAGCCCCGCCTGGGCTTGCCTGCCCAATGAGCCGCCAGGCGGTAGCGATCTCAGCGCCCGCCTAGAGCACGCTTGCACCATCAATCTGTCGACCGACCGCCGCACGACTCTCCTGACGCCGCTGATTCGATCACATCTCGTTGAGACTCTGAACAAATCGCCGCCAGCTTGCACGCATTACGCCCCGCTCTTCCTCTAAATCAACACAACGATCTCCGAACAACCTAGCTCATGATACCACTTGTTAGAATAAATCTGAAGCATACCATCGATCATCTGAGGACAAAGCAATCACACAAGCACGACACCGAGATTTGTTAACGAGGTTCACCGATATGGCTACATCCCCGGGGCCTGACTATGGGCGCTCCTCCCCGTGACACCGTCACAATACCGCACACCGGCCACCCGGGCGCCGGCACACGCCGCCGGCTCCCCCTTGCGTGCCTGTGCTATTATGTTGGCATAGGTTACATCGTGTGTCTACCCCCGCTATATATGAGAGGCCTAGGATACAAGTGTCCTACTAGGACACGACTCCACATCCTATGTAAACACAATACTACTCAGAGTCCAACTGTAACCTACCTTGTACACTATATTCGACACAACTCTAACAAGGTTGGACGACGGAAGGACCACGATGATTAATTTGGTGACGGAAATGGTGCAAGCAAGACACAATTTACCCAGGTTCAGGTCTACAAGATGGGTAAGAGCCTTATGTCCAGTTTGAGTTTATGTACTATTGTAAAGATTACAATGCAAGGGTGATGCTAGTCTAGATTGGATCTACTCTATTTTGATTAAGAAATTGCTTCTTTAGGTGCAAAGGTTGTCTCTCGGACTCTCGGTGAAGTGCCTCAGGTTTCATGTGTTGATGTTACCGAGACCTTAATTTATAGACATGATTAGTCTTGACCTCCAATATTTCTATCGCTCCCGAGATACACTCGTGATTAGCACTGAGACAAGGGCAGTTGTCCTTTGTTCGATTCTGAAGTCAGATTCTACAGGATATCCGTTGCATCCGCCTTGAACCCTAGCCTAGTAAATTAGGGTGCAGCTGTCCTTATGATATCTCTTATGCCTCGCATACAAATATGTCTGTATGCTTGAGTTTGTATGGTATTTATATTTAGAGTTCCTTTAATTCACATGATCAAGAAATGGAGGAACCGAAAAAAGAATAAAATAGGAACACACGTGTAAGAAAAGTACATGAACTCTACAAGATTGGATGTTTAATCCAACGCTAATGATGTTCGCATCTGTTTGTCTCGTTCCTTGTACATAGGAGTACTAGAATGTGGTCTGGATGGATTGTTTACTTTTCCCTTGAAGTCGAGATCGAAGGGGAAAGCCTTCTCTAGTTCTCCTTCCATCTACTCTCATGGATCAAAGGGGTGAATAATACCATCTAGGAAAAATTGTCATTCGTCTACTTTTCCAGCAAATAGAAGAAACAAAATTTGCCATTCCTCTAGTTTTCTTTCAAATCAAAGGGGAAAATACTAATAATGCTGTAAACAAACCGTGACGTGTTTTCGTACATATTAGTACCCAAAAGGAAAACCTTGCAACATTAGCGCTAACGGCGAACCAACGTATGGTTGGATGGTTAGAGGGACTCACTACTAGGGAAAAGCCTAGCAGCAGCGCGGGTTTTAGGCCTATCAGTAGCGCGGGCAGGAGCGCTACTGATAAGGCGCTACAGCTAAAGCTTAGCAGCAGCGTGCCTGGACCCGCGCTGCTGTTAAAATGATCTAGTAGTAGCGCTTCTCCAGAGCAGCACTGCTGGTAATTAGTAGCAGCGCTCCTCCTTGCCCGCGCTACTACTATTATTTAGTATTTTATTTCTTTTTAATTCCATGTTCTATTTCATACACCTTTACACACTTTTTCATACAACAGGAATTTAGAGACTGTTTTTACATCATAATGAGTAGGTGAAACAACCATGGACTAGTTTCAAGTGGATGGACATCCACTTGAAACTAATCCGCGGTTCTTTCACCCAATGATATAATAAATATCATATCATATCATTAACAACTTATCATCATAATACATCATTGTCATATAACACCTCCTCAAGATCATCATTTTCATCAATGAGACATCACATATCAAATTGGTCACTAGTCGTAATCACAAGTACTCCTCATCATCAACTCTAACACATTGTATCACATAATAAACATATTGTACCTAATAGGACCTACTACATTCTCTTAGGACCTACTATATTCTCTAAGGTAAAATAGCAAAAAACAAGATAGCCCCTGACTCTCCATTATGGAGAATGGAGATTATCCTGTCTCCAATTCTTGCCTTTCGCTTAATGTTACTTCCAAGAACCTCCTTGCGAATGTCCAAACATTTTTTCCATTCTTTGATTAGCATGTGTTCACCGGTTTTAGAAATCCGATATGCACAGGTGAGATCCGTAGGATGACCTGGCTGTATGTTCATAACTTCAAGGCGACCATTGTAATACATCAGATGAGGCACACAATCCATCGGGATTTTCTGTTGAAAAACATAGTAATAACTTCGTAGTTAGCAATGATGTACTAGTTTTGGAAGTATGCAAAAGATGCACGGATGTCGTAATAGTAAAAAATCTTACCAGGGTATCTCCATAGAAGTTATCGTGGTTCAACACGTGCACTAGTGGCACGTATTCACCATAATTTGGAGGAGTTCTATAATAGGTATTGTAATTCTCAAAGAAAGTTTAATAAGCAATCAGATGACTTTTCTCCTTATAAGTTAATTCGGAGCCATCAGTGTAGTGGGTTTTGTCTACCATCTTCTGCACATTCTTTGAAGATTCAAAATAAGTTGTCAATGGAAATAAGCTGTCAACTATTTTGAAATAAACAATATAAATTAGTTAATAACTATGTTTGAGAAACTCACATTGCGGTAGAATCGGAAGCGTGTCAACAAGGACCCAAATGTCTATATTGTCTTGCTCGATGTCAGGATCACCAAGATCCATGGTGACAATCATACCCTCATAAAAACCATACATTTTGCAAAGTGCTTCCCAATTTTGGCAACCAAAATGGGTTACGCTCTGAGCATTGTACAGATTTACTTCAAAATCCATATCATGATGGGTCCTTAGGTGTATTTTCTTTGTTTTAAAATTTTCATGGTCTTCAAAACCCATCCTCTCCAAGACATAGCGTCTTGCATGGCATGGGATAAGCTAGTCGAATTGTAAAAGATGAAAATTAGACATTGAAATAGTTGAAGTCATGCTTAATTACGAAAAAAAACTCTTGTCGTTGTTGCGTACCGTTTCAACATCGAAGGTCTCCTCAAGCTTAATGCTGAAGCGCCGATCTTCGTCCAGCTCAACGAACCTGTCGCACATACCTCGATCGTCGTGGCACCAGCTGCACTCCCCCGGGAGACTGTCGTCGTCCGAGTATGACATTTCCTACGTTCATAATTCAAAGATTAAACTTGTACAATTAAATATATGTACTAAAAAACATAGGCCTGAAAAATCCGGCATGACCTTTGCTAAAAAAGGACATATCGAGCGCCTGAAATTTGCCGGAACGGAAATTAATCAACACTCTGGCAAAACATAGGCCACTCGGAGGTGTGTAAACTGAACATGAACGGCCACTTGGCAACCACTATCCTATTTGAGCAACAAAAGATATACATGAATATTTGGCTGGTCTCACCTCGATGTCGGAGGGGGTCGGTGACGGGGACGACGGCGGGGATGATGGAGGGGATCCTTGATTTCTGCAAAAGCAAAAACCGTATAAGTTATCACTAATACATCCCGAATAATTGCTTAAACTAAAAAATAACAACAAATATGACATGTTCAACTAGTTTATTAATTCAACTAGTTCTTACTAAATATAAACTTACTATAAATAGAATATGTGGTTCAACTACTTATATTAATTATCTTACTAAAAAACTAGTTCTTTCTAAAAATAAAGTAGTTCAACTAGTTATATTAATTATCTTACTAAAATACATTAGTTCTATTAATTCAACTAGTTCAACTAGTTCAACTAGTTTATTAATTTACTTACTAAACTAGTTCAACTACAACTAAAATAGTTCAACTACAACTACTATTAATCATACTGCCCTAAATTTTATTACTTCTATTTTATTCAAAACACCTACGATTTGCAAGAACAGAGACAAGGGAGGGAGGGAGGAGAGAGGAGGGGAGCGGGCGGCCAGAGGAGGAGGGAGGGGCGGCGCAGCGCGAGGAGGAGGGCACGGTGGGAGGAGGAGGGAGGAGGGCGCGGTGGGAGGAGGAGGCACGGAAGGAGGGAGTACCTCGGTGGCGTCGGACGATGGTGAGGTCGAGAGCGGCGCGGTGAGGTCGAGAGCGGAGAGGTGGGGGAGGCGGCGGCGACGGTGAGGTCGAGAGCAGCGACGAGCGGCAACGGTGAGGTTGAGGGCGGCCTCGGGCGGCGGCGGTGAGGGCAGGCTCGGGCTCGGGCGGCGGCGATAGAGGAGTAGGGGAACAGGGGGAGGAGGACTTAGTGAAATTTTGAGCGGGGTTAAGTCGAACTAGCAGTAGCGCACTTTAGGAACCGCGCTATAGCTAATGTAGCTATAGCGCATTTTACTGAAAAACGCTACTACTAAGTCTAAGCACGCATAAAAAAATACATTGGCCATCAATGATCTTTTTGTGTACAATCTGAATTGTCAATATGAGTCCACTCCGGTAGAACTGGAGAGGACTCATATTGCGCCACAAATTCTACACATAGAGTTCAGTGAAGACCAACTGGTTGTGATAGTTTCAGAAGTAACATATTTAAGGTGGTAAACACCCTGTTCGCGGAGCGAGGTGGGACTAAACTTGTGGGCTGATCGTAGCAGTAGCGATTTTCTTAGAAGCGCGCTGCTGCTAACTTCTATAGCAGTAGCGCGGTTCACTATAGGGCGCTACTGCTATAACTAGCTGGGTTGCGAGGTCATGGCAATTAGAGCAGTAGCGCGGTTTCACGTGGGGCGCTACTGCTACTTTCCTTTCAGCAGCGCGTTTTTATATCAAGCGATGCTGCTAATTAGCAGCAGCGCCTTATTTTAGAGCGCGCTGCTGCTAAGATTCTGTGTATAGGTTTTTCCCTAGTAGTGAATGTGGTATCCTCACCCCATCAAGGTTCAAGTCCTGGTGCTCGCATTTATTCCTGGAATTATTTCAGAATTTTCGGCGATGCGCATTCAGTGGGAGGAGACGTTCCCGTCGACGACGAGGTGCCTACAGTGACTTCGTAAATTTCAAGATGATATGTTGGCTCAGTCTTTCGGAGGTGCTCATAGGGGTAGAGTGTGCGTGTGTGCGTTCATGGGGGTGAGTGTATGCGCGTGTATATGAGCGCTTGCGTCTGTACTGTGTTAAAAAAACATTAGCGCTAATGGGTTTTCGTAGTAAATGTCTCGACAGTGAGCGTTTGGTAGCGGGTTTCCTGCCCCGAACTCCCTCCCCTCTCATTGTCCCACCATTTTCCTTTTGATCCCATCTTGCAGGCTGCATGGTTTGGATATTAGAGCATCTACAATCGGACTTGACAAATCCGGTGCATCCGCGTATCTCATATCCAGCGTCTTATATCCATACTACCCATGCACATGTTGATCTATCCTACTTGATCAGATGACGGACAACAAAATCGAGCTGCAAAGAAACACAAGACCGGCTGCAAACGGATAAACATACTTCACCACATTCAAAAGATTATAGTTCGTCCACGGACAAGTTCATAAACTTCTACAACTAAAACGATCTAAACATTGAGGAGGAGGAGGCCAGAATCACCACTTCCTCACCGGGCCTTTGCCATTCCGGTCGCCGGCGCACGTGTATGCGTCCGCTGCTGGTGGATGGTCTTGGTCGTCGGATGACGAGGTGCAGCTGTCGCCGCCGTCGGAGTCGGAGACGGAGAGGACGATGAGCCCCTTCAAGCGACGGAACGCCCTGTCCTGCTCCCGCTTC
The DNA here is from genome assembly GCA_021605205.1 of Aegilops longissima. Classification (NCBI taxonomy): domain Eukaryota; kingdom Viridiplantae; phylum Streptophyta; class Magnoliopsida; order Poales; family Poaceae; genus Aegilops; species Aegilops longissima. The sequence continues at coordinate 133,190,147 of CM038678.1, forward strand.
AGCCTTGCCACCCGAACCTTCTCCGCTGCTGCCTCCTTCACCTCGCGCTCCGAATGCTCAATGGCTAGCCGGAACGCCTTGTTGTTCTTTCATCGGAGGCGCGAGCGTCCGTCTCCGCTGTCGTGAGGGAGTGATACGTCTCCATCGCATCTACTTTTCCAAACTCTTTTGCCCTTGTTTTGGACTCTAACTTGCATGATTTGAATGGTACTAACCCGGACTGATGTTGTTTTCAGCAGAATTGCCATGTTATTATTTTTGTGCAGAAATAAAAGTTTTCGGAATGACCTGAAAATTCACGGAGATCATTTTTGGAATTAATAAAAAATATTGGTGAAAGAATCAACAGAAGGGGCCCACACCCTGGCCACAAGGGTGGGGGCGTGCCCTCCGACCTTGTGGGCCCCCTGGACCTCCACCGACCTCAACTCCAACTCCATATATTCACTTTCGGGGAGAAAAAAATCAGAGAGAAGGATTCATCGCGTTTTACGATATGGAGCCGCTGCCAAGCCTTGTTCTTCCTCGGGAGGCTAGATCTGGAATCCATTTTGGCTCCGGAGAGGGGAAACCGTCGCCCTCGTCATCATCAACCATCCTCCATCACCAATTTCATGATGCTCACCGTCGTGCGTGAGTAATCCCATCATAGGCTTGCTGGACCGCAATGGGTTGGATGAGATTTACCATGTAATCGAGTTAGTTTTGTTAGGGTTTGATCCCTAGTATCCACTGTGTTCTAAGATTGATGTTGCTATGACTTTGTTATGCCTAATGCTTGTCACTAGGGCCCGAGTGCCATGATTTCAGATCTAAACCTATTATGTTTTCATGAATATATGTGTGCTCTTGATCCTATCTTGCAAGTTATAGTCACCTATTACGTGTTATGATCCGGCAACCCCGGAGTGACAATAGTCGGGACCACCCCCGGTGATGACCGTAGTTTGAGGAGTTCATGTATTCACTAAGTGCTATTGCTTTAGTCCAGTACTCTATTAAAAGGAGGCCTTAGTTTCCAATAGGACCCCGCTGCCACGGGAGGATATGACAAAAGATGCCATGCAAGTTCTTTTCCATAAGCATGTATGACTATATTCGGAACACATGCCTACATTATATTGATGAACTGGAGCTAGTTCTATGTCACCCTATGTTATAACCGTTGCATGATGAATGCCATCCGACATAATTATCCATCATTGATTCATTGCCTACGAGCTCATCACATATTGATCTTTGCCTCGTTACTTTTACGTTAGACACTGTTACAATTGCTACAATACTGCTACTATTACTTTTGTCACTGTTACCGTTACTTCCATACTACTTTGCTACAGATTTAAGTCTTTCAGGTGTGGTTAAATTGACAACTCAGCTACTAATACTTGAGAATATTCTTTGGCTCCCCTTGTGTCGAATCAATAAATTTGGGTTGAATACTCTACCCTCGAAAACTGTTGTGATCCCCTATACTTGTGGATTATCAAGATCTTTTTCTGGCGCCGTTGCCGGGTAGCATTAGCTCTATTGACTGAGTCACTTGGGATTTATATCTGATTACTTGAGAGTGAGTTAGGGTTTGAGCTCGCTGCCCAAATTGGGGTTTTTTGTGGGGTCCGTGGTGGGCCGGACCTGTCGGGTGGACGCGCCCGGGCATGCCTGGGACGCCCCATATCCGTCCTATATTTGGGCTGGATATGAGGGTTGCCGGTCTGCCCGGGCGTTTGAGGCCCGTTTGAGAGGTCCGGTTGGGTCAAAAAATCATGACCGATCACTGACCGGACGTCCTGCCAGGGCGTTTGAGACGGGTATAAGAGACCCGGCTGTAGATGCTCTTACTCCCTGCGTTCCTATATATAAGTTTTTTAGATACTTTAATATGGACTACATACAGTGCAAAATGAGCGAATCAACTGTGTCTATATACATCTATATGTAGTTTCATTTAGAATATGTAAAAAGACTTATATTTAGAAACAAAGCAAATATTTCCGTTGATGAAATGGAAAGGTGGTGAGCTCGGTTCCAAAGGCGCTGAAGACAAATTGGCAATCAGCCAGAGATCACCTCAGTAATAATGTTATGCCACCGTGGCCTTTTTCCACGCTGAATAGTTGACAAGTGACATTCACAATCCACAACAACAACAAAAAGGCAAGTGACAAGCAGAGCAGCCATCGTTGACGACTTGGACGTGCCAGAGAATGCTCACGTGCTACTTGGTCGCCAAGGTATCCGCGATCGATGAGGCCGAGACGGAGAGAATCATACAATCTGGATACGATTGGAACAAGGCAGTGTGGCCTAGCCACTCGCATGCACAACTCACGTACCCAAGGCAAAGGTGGGTGGATAGATGGATAGAGAGACCGTGACTTCAATTGTTGGGAAAAAGGTATAGTTGGCAGCACGTACACTTGCTCCCTCCGCTCGCTGCTTCCTCGAACGAACGTCTCTAGCTACCTCAGTGCTCCGGTGACTGGACCGGATGACCGCCGCTAGCTTAGCTTTGGCCGACAGCGACGGCGCCGGAAGAGGAGTGGGCGCTACGAAACTCGAGGGGTTGAAAGGCGCCGTGTCGCATCCATACGTCGTCACGCAACGAAAACCCATGTTCAGGCCCGGTAGCACTGGAAATGTGCGCTCTCAAGCCTTTGACGCTGGGATAGTCCCACCTTGGAACATTACAAGCATTACGACCAGTTTATATATCGAAAGCTTCGCATAGTGCTCGCCGAGTTCGGTGGCGCGAACTTGTAACCCAGATGATGAGGGGGCAATTGAGTCACTGCTGGCCCGGTCGTGTCGGCCCACCGCCCAATTACAAGAGGGAGCAGGCTTCTGGGCCCGGTCGTGTCGGGCCCTGGCCCAATTACAAGTGGGGAGAAGCTGACTGTCATTTTTATTATTCCTTTTTTTTTCTGATTCCTGTTTATTTATATTTTTTATACTTGCTCTGCTCAGATTTCTATTTACATTCTATATGATTTGTGTATATATTTGTTTACTTATAATTATTTTTGATTCGGTTCCATATATCGATTGCTGATCGGAAAAGATCGAGACAAATTCCTATTTATTCATATTTTGTTACTTATTCTTTGCTCTAATTCATGTTCATATCTTTTTACCTATAAATTTATATGATTCATGTCTATTTTTTACTTATAATTCTATATGATTCCTGTCTATATATCAATCGCCGATCGTAAAAGTTCAAAACAAGTGAGATTTCTATTTACATTCTTTATTTATAAATTTTATGTGATTTGTGTCTATATTTTTTTACTTATAAATCTTTGTGATTCGATTGCTGATCAGAAAAGATCGACACAAATTCCTATTTTGTTACTTATTCTTTGCTCTAAATCCTGTTCATATCCTTTTACCTATAAATCTATATGATTCATGCATATTTTTTTACTTATAATTCTATATGGTTCCTGTCTATATATCGATTGCCGATCGTAAAAGATCGAGAAAAGTGAACGCAAATCCTATACATCGCTCTAAGCGGCTCTACTGCCACTCGCATCCCGAAGCAAACCGGTAATGGGTCAGGCCCATCCTTCTTTTTTAGTGGGCCGCATTTTGGGGAGGCCCATCAAGTAAAGTAGCCATCCGTGATGAAATGGTCCGCCGACCGTACCATGACTTTGGTCATTTTATCGTGGTAGATGGAAATTCATTTCTTTTGTTTGGCGGTCCCTCTTCACGGATTTGAGAAAACCACGATAGATGCTCGGTCGGCGTGTGCCAGATGCCAATTTTTCGGTTCCTCGAACGTTTTAACTCTGATCGATGCCCCGCAGTCTTTCAAAACTTGTGAGGCCATGATGTGTGTGTGTCTGGCGGACATTTTTTTTATCGCACCCGTTATTTAGACCTTGTTAACGTTGCTTGATGCAGTTGTGTATGGTCTGACTGCCGAGTCCCGATGCCAGCCTCTGTACAAGAATCGTACTTCCTCCTTTCCGGTTTATAGGGCTCAATTAAAAAATTTCACCAACCAAGGTAGATGATGAGTGGTGAAATATTTTTTGTAGTTTGCAAAAGCATCTAATTAATATTTTTGTTTTCCTCAAAAATTATGTTTATCAATGCATTAATTGCAATGCATGCATGCATAAAGTAGATGCATTGGTCAATTTTCTATACTTGCATGCAATGATTTAATGCATCTTGGAATCTAAACATGTGATGGGGAACAACCAAATTAAGCCTTATAAAATGGAAAAACTAAAATTTTGAGATAAGCCCTATAAACCAGAAAGGAGGGAGTATACTCTATTGGACTTATTTTCTATCCCGCCCGCTGTTTTGAGCTTGTTAACGTTGCTCCATGCAATCGTGTATGGTATGACTACTGGGTACCCGATGCCAGCATCTCTAGACAAGAAACATGTGCTCAGTTTGACTTTTTTTTCAGTCGCGCCCTAAAAAAAACCTTGTTAATGTTGCTCCATACAGCCGTGTATGTTCTAGCTGGTAGGTCCAAGCATGTTGGATAATTTGTTACCCATGATTGCTGGCTACTTGCCTTTTAATTTTTGAACCCGCTCGTTAAACTTGACATTGTTAAAGTTGAGGGACGATGCAGGCGGGTGGGTTCCGATGTTAACCTCGTTGTACAGCAGCGACAAAGGCGCATCACTGGGCACCGGAAGGCATGGCGAATAGGTGGGCCAAGGCGGACGCTCGCGAGGCTGGTACAATGCGTGTCCTTGTTCCCGAACAACGTCGAGGCTGGGGAGTAGTCCAGATTTTCAGTTATTTTAAATTTTGTTGTATCAATATGCCTTAGTTTAAGGAAAATCGAATCTACGATTTTGTTGAATCCAAGGTGGCCAATGGGTCGCTGACATACGGGCCACGGGAAGACAATGACAGACAGCCGAACGCAAGCAAAACTCAAACTAAAAAAAATATGTATCTCACAAACATTAGTTGACATGCAAACCGCCTCACCGCTATGTGAAAGGGGGTAAAAAATTGTTAATCTGCAATGGTCCAATTGTAAACAACACTTTCAAATCTTTACAATGTTCGTTGTTGGATTTTGCTGTCCTGTACAACCCCCAACCCAAACTCATTAAGGGTAGTATAGTCTTTTGCCATTAATTAGTGATTATCTTTACTATTAAATTGCTTGAGGTAGGTTTGTCGTTTTCGTTCTGACATTTTCTTTCTGATTCTTTCCCTGATGGTTCGGATGTTTTACATGGTTTGCCACCGCTAAGTCAAACTGAACGGTTTGTTTATTGCCTGACATTGTTAAAGTTGAGGGACGATGCAGGCAGGTGGGTTCCGCTGTTAACCTCACTATACAGTGGCGATGGAGGCGCATCACTGGGCGCCCGAAGGCATGGAGAATAGGTGGCCAAGGCGGCCGCTCGCGAGGCTGGTACAACGCGTGTCCTCGTTCCCGGGACGGCGTCGAGGCTGGGGAGTAGTTTAAATTTTAAATTTAGTTCAAATTTTGTTGTACCAATATGCCTTACTTTAAGGAAAATAAACTCTAGGGTTTTGTTGATTTCGACGTGGCCAATGGGTCGCCGCGATATGGGCCACGGGAAGACAATGACAGATTAGCGAACACAAGCAAGGCTCCAACTAAAACAACTGTATATCTCACAAACATTAGTTCACATGCAAATCCGCCTCACCGTTGTGTGGGTAAAAAATGCGAACCTGCAATGGTCCAATAGTAAACAACGCATTCAAATCTTTACAATGTTAGTTGTTGGATTTTGAGGGGGCACGTCCTGAACCCATGGGCATATGCACCCACTTTAAAAAAAATGCACTTTAAGCACATTTTAAAATGTGAAAAAGTTCAAAAGAAATTTTCACGCATACTTGTTTGCAAATATGTGTGCGTGGCACAAAGTTTTTGTGAAAAAAATGTCTTCTTGTTTTATCTCCACAAAAAAGACAAATTTCAGTGCTTCTAAATAGCGTTCCACCACACAATTTTTTGTCTTTTTTGCATAGGCCACAAAAAAAGTCGTCTTTTTCGTGAGAAACTTTATGCACACACATAAAACATGGAGAAGTATCTGTGCAACCTTTTTCAGTTTTTTTAGCATTTATAAATATGTTTTCCAAAGTAGGTTCATATGTACCCGGATTCATTCATGCACTTCCTGTTGGATTTTGGTGTATATTGTGTAGCAATCTAATCCAGCACCGAAGATTTAGTGTAAAAGGATTAAGATATAAGGTCACCCAAACTCATTAAGTGCAGTATAGTCTTTTGCCATTAATTAGTGATTATCTTTACTATTAAATTGCTTTAGGTAGGTTTGTCGTTCTCATTCCAACAATTTCTTTCCAAATTTTCCCCTGATGGTTCGAATGTTTTGCATGATCTGCCACCGATAAGTCAAACTGAACGGTTCATTTATTTCCTTCTCAACCTTCCGCTCGGGCCAATCCCTATTCAGTGGAAGGAGCTCACATGCCGCTATTGGATGGACGCCACACCGCCGTCGGAAGGGGCTGCCACGCCACCTTCGGATGGAGCTCCCGTACTACCGCCCCAGTAGGAACCCGTGCCCCCACCGGAAGAAGCTCCTGCATCGCCGCAAGACTAGCATCTGCCTCCATTGATGTGCCGCTCTTGGCCTACTCCGTGCGCGCCTGCCGTTCTCTCGTGCTACGCAAGTGTCGCACCCAACCTACTCCGCGTGTGCCGACCGCATCGGGCATGGTCCTCGTCGGGGCTGCGCGTGTAGAAGTGCATTGCTCTAGCCAATGCAACCAAAAGACCGATTTGATGGAAGACTATGCAATTCATTTATACGTCAACACTCCCCCTCACATGTGTCTCCCTCGGCCTAAACGAGGAACAAAAGTGGGTTGCAATTTAATTGCGTCAGCCGAGGCTTGACCTCAAGACCTATTGGCTTCGATACCATGTAGAGGTGCATGCTCTAGCCAATGCAAACAAAAGACCGATTTGATGGAAGAGACTAGGCAATACATTTATATGTCAACAACGCGTGGGGCCAAGGACCGAAAGGAGGCGGCGTGCTCGAGCTGGGGCACCCTTTCCCGAGAACTGGAATTGGAGGCGATTCGGTCGACACGGTGAGCAAGAAGGGGCTCACGGAGGAGGGACGACAGGCTCCTGCAGGTCAGAGGGAGAGACGTTGCAGTCATGGACGAACAGGGCCCGCGGCCGGCTAGCTGGTGACGAGGCCGGGAGGCCGGCTTTGGACTAGGAGCGGTTGGGACTGAGCAGAACGATGGCTAGAGAGGAGCTCGAGTGGGTGGCGCGCATGGAGGAGCCGGCGTGCTCGACTTGCTCTGGCTAACAGCATAGTAGATGAAGATGGTGGCGTCGGGGAAAGGTAGGAATAGAGAGTGAGAGGGGGGACCCAATTGGAAGAAAAGAGCCTGTGGCGAGGGGAGGAGGGGGCTAAGTGCAAAAGGAGAAGGGCCGCCGTTCGTGATGGTAAGAGTTAGAAGGGGACAAAATTACTGTTCTGACCTATGTGGCTAACAAAATCCAGATTTGACCTTGTTTTGATTTTTTTTTGTTTCTGGCCTTTTTAGGTGACGCCAACATCCTCAGCGTGCTGGTTGCAGCAGACGCCACGGATCTCAAGGCGTCGGCCCCGGCCCGCACCGCCCACCTGCCTGCTATCCTGCTGACGTGGCAAAGGGGCCAGACGCCAAGGACCACAAGCTTCGCCCAGTAATCGGATAACCCACGGGAGAGTGTGTGGGACCCACCCACACACTTTCCCCAATCCACAACCCGAGCTTGAAGAACACTTGAGCTCTCACACTCTCTCCACCCCTCAAGCTCCCCTCAAATCCTCTCCAAAAGGTGCATCCTTAGGTGGATCTTTCCATCACTTTGTTGCTCTTGGTAATCTCCCCAAATCATCCAATTATTTTTGTTAAATCTTGTTATTTTGGTTGCATTTTATACATGTTGGTGGAACCCTAGTTCATGTTTTCTCCCTTATGTTAGTGTGAATGGCTTGGTTAACTTTGATAATATAGTGATATGCATGGTGTGTAGTAGGAATATATGCTTGTTGAGTGGAAAGATTGGGGGTTAGGGTTAGTTAGTGATTAGGGTTAACTTTGCTTAGTGTGTGTTAATTAGTGATACTTTTGTGGACATCACCAATAATTTAGTGTTGATATGTGTCGGTGTCAAAATCGGCGGATCTCGGGTAGGGGGTCTCGAACTGTGCGTCTAGGCGGATGGTAACAGGAGACAAGGGACACGATGTTTTTACCTGTGTTCGCCCTCTCGATGGAGGTAAAACCCTACTCCCGCTTGATTAATATTGATGATATGGGTAGTACAAGAGTGGATCTACCATGAGATCAGAGAGGCTAAACCCTAGAAGCTAGCCTATGGTATGATTGTTGTTCGTCCTACGGAATAAAACCCTCCGGTTTATATAGACACCGGATAGGGTTAGGGTTACACGAGTCGGTTACAATGGTAGGAGATCTACATATCCGTGACGCCAAGCTTGCCTTCCACGCCAAGGAAAGTCCCATCCGGACACGGACGAAGTCTTCAATCTTGTATCTTCATAGTCCAGAGTCCGCCAACGGTGATAGTTCGCTATCCGGACACCCCTAATCCAGACTCCTCGGTACCCCGAACCATGCTTCAATGACGATTTAATCCGGCGCGCTATTGTCTTCGCATTGCAAGGCGGGTTCCTCCTCGAATACTTCATAGAAGATTTTGAACACGAGGATAGTGTCCGCTCGCAAAACAAGTTCCACATACCACCGTAGAGAGAATAACCTTTGCATAGATCTGCTGACGTATTCCGCGGCGTGACATCACACCACGGCCAGCCTTTATATGAATCGCTTTTCTTGCTCCACCTCAGCGCTTAGCGAGGCGGTTTCTTGGCACGCCTTATCGAGCGGAGATCGTGCCCCTTATTCCGGGATTCCCATCAATACGGACGTAGAACCCAACCGCGCCATTGATTACGGCGCTTGGGAGATAAACGAGTTTTACCAGTCTGGCGGGGGCGATAGCTTCGCTTCGCCCATATAAGGGATAAGGATCCACCTTTTCACCTACACCTTCTTCCTCCTTTGCTCATCCATTTCCGCTTTTCGAGCTCCAGCGCCCAAGTCCGCACATCCTCCTCAACCTCCTCCAGCCATGTCCGGAGAGGGAGGCAAGTGGATGGTCTCCTCCGTCACGGAGGGACAAGTCAAAAGCTGAGGAAGGCGGATACTTGTCCAAAGGACATCGCAAGACCGCTCCCCTCCCCGACGAGGGGCAGCTCATTCCCACTCCCAGGCCCCATGAGAGGGTGGTGTTCCTCACCCACTTCCTTCGCGGACTAGGTTTTCCACTTCACCCATTTGTCCGGGGGCTCACGTTCTACTATGGCCTGGACTTCCACGATCTGGCCCCGAATTTCATCCTCAACATCTCGGCGTTCATCGTCGTGTGCGAGGCCTTCCTCTGCATCCAGCCTCACTTCGGCTTATGGCTGAAGACCTTCAATGTCAAGCTGAAGGTAGTGGGCGGCCGCCAAGCGGAGTGCGGAGGTGCCATGGTTGGCAAGATGGTCAAAGTCCTATGGCTCGAGGGCTCCTTTGTGGAGACCATAAAGGGGTGTCAATCGGGGTGGTTCTACATCACCGAGCCGCGACTCTCAATGGGCGGCGGCCCCGATTCGACCGCTTCCCCACACGGCTCACATCATGGAAAGAGACGGGCCGACGTGGGTGATTCGGAAGAGCTGTCCGACTCCAAACCTGCATCCAACCCCGTGGACAAGAATCTCGTGCATGTCAATGTAGTCCAGGTCATGCTCATCCGCCGGATCCTCCCATGCCAACAACGGGCCTTCAAATTGTGGGAGTTCGATCCGCACAGACCAAACTCTGAAAAGGCTCTTCGACACTACGCATTTAAGATGCTCGAAGGTGTAGTTCAATGCGTTGAGGCTCCCACATCCGCCACCAAGATCGCGGATTCAGCTCGCAGCGCCAAGCTACCGAGGTAAGCTATTTTGCCCTTTACGGACTCTTGTTTTTCATAGTTTGACTCTATGTGGGATCTAAACTCCTTACCTTTGACAGATCGGCGAACACGTCCGGGCAGGTTAACCGTCCGCTCCTTGACAGAAGACCCAGCGGACGCCCGCTGACAGAGCTCTGGCTCCGGCACCTCACGTGGTGCCGAGAAGAAGGCCAAGAAGAAGGCCACGGGACTCGAAGGAGCGCCGACACTGTGTGTTGTCGGACTCATCGTCCGGCGACTCTGAGGAATCCTCCCCGAGGACGGGAGGAGGAAAAAGCCTCTCCCGGCGAAGGAGAGAAGAAAAGGAAGGCCGCCCCGACTAGGGAGGCCGGAGGGTCCAAGAAAGGAAGGACCCTTCCTCCGGACTTCTCCACCAACGCTGACAAGGACGAAGAGGAGTGGCCACCAAGGGCCAAGCCCCTGGCGAGATCGTAAGTGTCCGGACTCTGGAATAGCTCATGACTTTTTATTTGTCGCATAGTGTCTTCTAACGCCTTATATAACCATGTAGCCCGCCCAAGGACAGGCTCGCCGCTTCGTCGAGCGGCTCCTCGGATTCGCCGGATGTGAATAGCACTTCACTTCCGACCGCCTCCTCCTCGTGACGCAGACGACACCGCTGGTGGAGTCCCAAAAGGCCCAGCCAGTGGGAGGTGGTCTCGAGGCGCCGCAAGGCGACCTCCTGCTCTGGGCACAAAGGGGCGAGACCCAGAGGCTCTAAGTCCGCCTGTGCGGACTCCGCACTGAACCTTCATGGTTCGAAGTCCGACAAGCGGCCCTTCAGAAGAAGGGCAAGATCTGACGCCAGATGACCTCCGTCCCATCCGGAGGCACCGGATAGCTTGCTGGAGGCGCTTAACGGCGCCTCCATCTACGAGGAGCACCGCACTGTTATGAGTGTGGTGATCCAGAAGTTCGATCCGCCAAGAGCGGGCTTATCAAGCTCTGTACCAGCCTTCTAACAGCTTTGAGGTAAGTTTAGAATACGTAAAAATATTACCGCATAGACAGTAGCCCCTGATGCTTAGTTCGGTGCTCGGAAAGAAAAACCTGACTGAGGATCTAAAAAGATACACGCAGGAGTCTAACATAAGTATGTCAATATGGGAATTCAGGCTGCGCTGCTGACCTCTGCCGCACTGACTGCGGAGGTCAATGCATTTAAGCAGAGCCTCGAGCGGTCCGAGAACGAGCTCGGCCTTGCCAAGAAGCAGCTCGAGGACAAGGAAGGTAAGTAATACCTTCTTAAAGTAATACCTTATAGAAAGGATTTGGTTGCAAAAATGACAGGACTAACGTGGGTATTGTAGGGGCCACGAACGAGGTGGAGACCCTAAAGGAAGCGGTGTCCACGGCCGAAAGCAAAGCGGCATGAGCGCACCGAGCGAGAGAAGCGGGAGGCGCGGGTGGCGGAGGTGCAGCAAGAGCTCCGGGCTCGTGGAAAACACGAGAGTTTGAGCGTGACTCGAAGACTCGAGAGTCCGAGCTCGCCTCGGCTCTTGAGAGTGCCAAAGCCGCTAAGGCCGAAGCCCAAAAAGCCTCCAGGAAATTGAATCATTAAAGAAGATAGCGGCGGGTAAGGCATTCTTTATGCAAAGCAAGCATGTGAAAGTGGATTATCTATTACTTACCCGAGTCCGGAGCTCTCCAGGAGCATTCACAGATCTACCCCGTAGTGTGTCTGATGCTGCCGCGTTCTACCGCGCCAAGGAGGGAGCTCGACGGAAAAGGTGTTCGTCTCGATATCTTTGAGGCGGACATCCGTGCCCTGAGCGACCAGCTGAAGCAGTTGATCGAGCTCCACAAGGTCGCCGAACAGGCCATGAAGGGCCTCATAATTCAGCTGTGGCCATTGGAAGCCATGCCTGGGGGCTACTTCGGGCTAGTGCGGCGGCTGGTGGATGCCTGTCCATGGATTGAACTCATCAAGCGCTCCGTCTGCATTGAAGGTGCCCGTCGGGCCCTTGCCCGTGCTAAAGTGCACTGGGGCAAGCTGGATGCTGAGAAGCTTGTGACGGACGGGCCACCGAAGGGTAAGGAGCATCGCAAGCCGAAATGTACTATGAGGGCGCCTCAAGGGTGCCCGCTTTATAGCGGTGAATGCTCCAAAGATGTAATTTTGAATAGACTCGCATTTGTTATCCTGCGCTGAAAACTTGTTCATATGCGCTAAGCAACGCCAGAATTTAAAATATTACCTTCTGTGCGGCCGTTTATCAAATTTGAGAGATGGCAAGTCGTTGGCTTCAGCCCCCATGCCACGAGTGCTGGGGTGTTCGGGATAAACTTGAGCGCTCTTGTTCCCATTCTTGGGTCCTTCGAGGGAGGCGCTCAACACAACGAACAAGGCAACCGGACTATAGTGCTTGAACATTCTCACTTAGCCATAGAATTCTATAATTTTAAATTTCGGCGAAGCCCCTAGTATTCGGAAGACCGAGTTCGGGGCGCTATCCACGCCTTGGCCGGACAATGCCGACTCCTTGCTCTAAGCGGCATAAGTCTTTAGGGACCCGAAAAAACCTCTCGAACAGCGACCGGCTCTCGCCCTATCATGACGGTCAGTTTTAGCTTTCTCCACTGAGGTGCTCAACCCAGCTCAACCGGGCATAATCGCAGTGGTTCTCCCAGCTACCTTAGCCGATATAACGGAACGTAAGGTACCAAAACATGGGAGCCGGCAAACCCAACTATTGACCCAAGACATGATTCGAGCCGATGCATATAATGCTATAAGTTCGGGTGCCGCACTTGTGTAAGTGTTTGGACTTATCACACCATATTTTTGGGGTACTTAAGCCCTCGTGTATTGGCCATACCAAAGTGTACGGTGCAACATGTCATGAATGAACATATATATAGATAAAGAAAGGAGTGCAATAATAGGCAAAAGCTATGTATTGTTTATTCAAAAGGTACGCAATGAAAGCGAACGATACAAATAGTGCGATAAGCAAGGGATGGGACTATTTAACATGTCCCCTCCGAGGGTAAGCTGCGGATGGTATGTAAAACAGGTATAATGCTCGTAGTAGAGACCACCGGACACGTGGCGTAGCTACGCTTCCTGGCTGTTGCATCGTGAGTTAGGCAATTCTAGTGCGGACAGGCTTCGGAAAACGGAGTCCTGAAAGTAAGAGAAAAGAAGAAAGAAAAGAATGACACAATCGGGGCCCCCGTGCGGTTGAGCCGCGTGCAGGCGTGCCGTGGTCGTGCCCCTCCCCTTATGCCCATGGTATCTCCAGAGCGTAGTTATGTACGCGTAGTACTGGCTTCGCAATTTCGCGAGGGCTGGGGTTGGGGACGGATTGCTACGCGTGCTCGGATCATGCCAGGCGGTCTTGTTGTAGGTTACTCCGGGCGCGCTTGACGATGTCCGGACGTTTAATAGCCGGACTCGAGAATTGTTGTGAGAGGCTGCTTTGCACCTCCGCCGCGAGGGTCGCCGTGTGCTCCTCCGTTCGGAGAGAGCGTTTCGGTGTTTCCATTGACCGTGATTACTCCTCGAGGGCCTGGCATCTTGAGCTTGAGGTACACGTAGTGCGGTACCACATTGAACTTTGCAAATGCGGTTCGTCCAAGCAGTGCGTGATAGCCGCTGCGGAACGGGACTATCTCAAGATTAACTCTTCGCCGAAGTTATCCGGGATCCAAGACCACTTCGAGTGTAATCGAGCCTGTATAATTGGCCTCTACACCTGGTATGACGCCTTTAAAGGTCGTCTTTGTGGGTTTAATCCTTGAGGGTATATGCCCATTTTGCGACCTTGTATCCCGATAGAGCAGGTTCAGGCTGCTACCGCCGTCCATCGGGACTCTAGTGAGGTGGAATCCGTCGATGATTGGGTCAAGAACCACGCGCGAATCCGCCGTGGCGGATGCTAGTGGGTGGTCCTTCGATCAAAGGTGATCGGGCAGGAGGACCATGGGTTGAACTTCGGCGACTGGCTCCATTGCATATATGTCCCTTAGTGCATGCTTCCGCCCCTTTTGGGTATGTGGGTTGCGTATATCATGTTCACCGTCCGCACTGTGGGGAAGCCCTTCATCCTCTATTGTTCGGCGGCCGGGCTCCTCCTCGCCATCGCTATGCAGCCCTTGTCATTGAGTTCGCATTTAACTTGCTGCTGTTTGAAGACCCAACAATCCCTGTTGGTGTGGTTGGCTGGTTTTCGGGGTGCCATGTATTTGGCACGAGCGATCGAGTATTCGGTCCAGATTGACGGCCCCGAGTATTTCTTTTGAACGGCTTTTTCCGCTGACCAGATTTAGAGCCTCTGAATCCGCATTGACTGCCGTATCTTCAGATTATCGCCGTTAATGCAGCGCTTTGTGCTTGTTGCGACGCGACCTGCCATTGCTGTCCTTGGTATCCGAACTACCGTGGTTTTTGGTCAAGTTGTTACTACGAGCTAGCCAGCTGTCCTCTCCCGCGCAAAAGCGGGTCATGAGCGTTGTGAGGGCTGCCATGGATTTCGCTTTTGCTGTCCTAGGTTCCGGGCAAGCCACTCGTCGCGGATGTTATGTTTGAAGGCTGCAAGGGCCTCTGCATCCGGACAGTCAACAATTTGATTTTTCTTGGTTAGGAACCATGTCCGTAATTGTCCGCCGATTCTTCCGCTGCTGAATTATGTGGCTGAGGTCATCGGCGTCGGTGGTCGCATATATGTGCCCGGAAGTTATCAAGGAATGCGGCTTCCGTGTCCTCCCAACAACCAATTGATTCTGGCGGCGGCTGTTAAGCCAATGCCGAGTTGGTCCTTTAAGCTTGAGTGGGAGGTATTTGATGGCGTGTAGATCATCACCGCGGGCCATGTGGATATGGAGGAGGTAGTCCTCGATCCAAACCGCAAGATCTGTTGTGCCATCGTATGATTCGATGTTTACGGGTTTGAAACCCTCGGGGATTTGATGATCCATCACTTCGTCTGTGAAGCATAGTGGGTGTGCGGCGCCTCTGTATTGAGTTGTATCACGACGCAGCTAAAATGAGCTTTGTCTACTGTGTTCAGCCCGGCCGGAATTGTTGTATCCAGCGTGACGGTTATCGTCGCGTGTCGTGGGGCGCCCACGCGATCCGTAGATCGATCTTGTTTGTCTTGCCTTGTCCTCCAATATGTCTCGCAGGTCTGGCGTGTTTCCCCGTGCCTTGGTACTTTTCGAGCGACGCCAGGGTGCGGCTTGAATGGAGGGTCTAGAGGCCTCTCTGTCGCGACCACGGGGTGGCCGGTCGGCCGCATCATGCACTGGTGATGTAGGTTTGGGTGCTGCTTCCTCTAACTGGGGTAGCAGCATGTGTTTTGGGTATCTCTTGGAGGGGCGTTCGAGTTCGTACTCTTCGGCTGCAAGGAGTTCAGTCCATCTGTCAGCTAGAAAGTCTTGGTCAGCTCTAAGCTGCTGCTACTTTTTCTTGAGGCTGCTTGCCGTGGCCATAAGCCTGCGTTTGAAATGCTCCTGTTCGGCGGGATCCTCAGGCACGACAAATTCGTCGTCGTCGAGGCTTGCCTCGTCTTCGGAGGGAGGCATATAATTATCTTCCTCCACCTCCTTGTCTGCCGCTCTATCATGAGGGCTGGCTTCTCCCTCCTCTGTCTTTGAATCCTCGCCGGAGGGGTTGTCTTCGCACCGTCCGGGGTGTTATTATCTCCGTGCCGGAATCACTGCTTTTGCTGTGGCGGATTTAGAGCGCGCCACGACGCCGGGCGCTTGGGCTATTTCTTGAGGGGTCATCCTCCGCTGTTCCATCGTCGTTCCCATCTTTTGGGATGTCCACCATGTATATGTCGATGACGAGGTGGCCTTCCAAAGGCCCTATAGGCGATGGTTCTTGGTCGCCTCCAGCATCGCCGCCCATACCGTCGATGTCTTCGGAGTCGAAGTCGAGCATGTCGGTTAAATCATCGACAGTGGCTACAAAGTGGGTGGTGGGTGGGCGTTGAATTTCTTCGTCGTCCGCATCCCAACCTTCCTAACCGTAGTCCGGCCAGGGCTCTCCTGATAAAGAGAGAGACTTTAGTGAATTCAGGATGTCGCCAAAGGGCGAGTGCTGAAAGATGTCCGCGGCAGTGAACTCCATGACCGGCGCCCAATCGGATTCGATTGGCCGGGGCGCAGGAGGTTCAGAGTCCGGAGAGGAGTTCGGCACCTTGGAGTCACGGGATTCGCAAAGGACAGGGATGGAGCTCGGCTCAATCACCGCAGAGATCGTAGCCCCCGAGGCAGTGTCCAACCACTCGTCCTCGATCGGCGGAGTCGGCTCCGAGCTAAGGGTCGGAGCGACACCGCCATGGCCTCGTGGCAATCGCTCGCGGCAGAGCCAGATCGTGCCCATCGAGACAAGGCGGCGCTTGCTTGATTTGGCTCGAATCCGTCAAGACTAAGTCTCCGCGGATGTCGGCCGTAGTTCAAACTCCCAAATCTGACTCGACGGCCAGGGCGTAGCTTCGATCTGCTCCAGATGGCCAAGTGAATTGGCTCGCAGGCAAAGCTGCGAATCACGAAGATCTGTCCGGGAGAAAAGTCTCACCTGGACCGCATCGTTGTTGACGATCGAAGGAGCCATCGGGCCTAAGGATGACGCACACGCAGGAACTCTCAATGAAAGCACCAATGTCGGTGTCAAACCGCGGATCTCGGGTAGGGGGTCCCGAACTGTGTGTCTAGGTGGATGGTAAGAGGAGACAAGGGACACGATGTTTTTACCCAGGTTCGGGCCCTCTCGATGGAGGTAAAACCCAACTCCTGCTTGATTAATATTTATGATATGGGTAGTACAAGAGTGGATCTACCACGAGATCAGAGAGGCTAAACCCTAGAAGCTAGCCTATGGTATGATTGTTGTTCGTCCTACGGACTAAAACCCTCCGGTTTATATAGACACCGGATAGGGTTAGGGTTACACAGAGTCGGTTACAATGGTAGGAGATCTACATATCCGTATCGCCAAGCTTGCCTTCGACGCCAAGAAAAGTCACATCCAGACACGGGACGAAGTCTTCAATCTTGTATCTTCATAGTCCAGGAGTCCGGCCAACGGTGATAGTTCGACTATCCGGACACCCCCTAATCCAGGACTCCCTCAATATGATTTGGATATAACGAGATGTATTTGGATAAACACCAATTCTCATTAAATTATTACATGCATTCATGTTATTTTTAGATGGAGAGACTTATTAATGTTCATTACATGGACAAGGAGGCATTCTTGAGTAACAATGCCGACACGGGTGAGGAACCATTGGTTTTTGATACAAGCCCTAGCTATGAGGTTGTTGTTGCAAAAGTGAGACAAGCCTTAAAGTGGATTGACACCAATGTTGATGTTAAGTAATAGGAAGGTATGATGTTAGAGTTGGAGCCAAATCTCGCTTGAAAAGTATGCCTATCACCTCGGATTTGCATTGGGATGTATACAAGGAAAAAGTTTCCCAATCGGAAGACAAGTCACTTGAATTGTTTGCCACCAAAGTTGAATCTCCTCGGTTTACACTTGATTTGAACCAGCATGTCTTTTCCCCAATCGATGACATGAGCGAGATGACAATGGTGCCACTTGTTGAGCATAGGGTTGTGGTTGATGCCCCCAATGCTTATCGCCAACCACGTCCCCGTGTACCATCTATTGAACCAAATGAGGTTCAGTTGTATGCCCCCAATGCTTCTAGCCAACCACCAACTAGCCAAGCGAATGAAGTTGAGGTGATTGCTAGTGACGAAGTAATTCAAGATGATGAAGATGCTTATGATGACCACGAAGAGCAAGAGGAAGGGTTTCATGGTAATGATGTTGGTGACTTGGATGCGTACATAGCGCAAAAGGACATGGATCGTGAGTTTCCTTTTAGGCGTCAATATGCCTATGACTCGGATGAAGAGGGTCCAGTTGAACAGTTGGACGAGGATGGATTCACAAAGGAGGAAAACCAAATCCACTTTGTGTTGACGGGCTTAGAAAAAAGAACTCACTTGTTTAAAGATCTTAGCCTTGCCCATAAAGCTATTGTTGATGGTGGAATGAGAATGACGGCGATTGATCCAACACCATGCCCGGATCCAGGAGAACCAAGGGAGGAGAAGGAGGACGAGAATGCTTATTTGAAGAAAGGGGTGAAGTTTCTGAGCTTGCCTATGCTGAAGTTTTGGTTGTCTGACTATGCCATTCGGAACCATAGGCCATTTTATGTTGAGCACTCCGACATGAAGTTGCGTTACACCGTGAAGTGTGAGCAAGAAGGATGCCCATGGAAGGTTCGTGCAAGAAAGCTTAAAGAAACCGAAGAATGGGTGTTAAGAAGTTGTGTTGCCACTCATAGGTGCAAACCGCCATCTAAACGACTTCGAACGACACATCGTCAACTCACATCTGAGTATCTCAGATACAAATGGATGAAAGACATAGGCTTTGATCCCACTGTGAAAGTGAGGTTTCTCATGCGGATGGTGAAAAAATAATTTGGTTATGAAGTCAAGTATGGGAAGGCATGGAAGGCAAAGGCAAATGCTATTAGGATGTTGTATGGTGGTTATGAAGAAGCATACAACCAGCTCCCAAGGTTGTTGGCCGCAATTGCACATAAGAACCCGGGCATGTTTCATGTGGTCGAGGATCACGAGGGAGTGTTCCACCGTGCCTTCTAGAGTTATGGACAATGTGTGGAGGCGTTCCAGCATTGTCGTCCGGTCTTGTCTATAGATGGCACGTTCTTGACCGGTAGATACAAGGGCACACTAATGGTAGCAATGGCGATTTCATCAAACGACAACGTGTTGTCGTGTGTATTTGCTTTGGTGCCTTCCGAGCACCAAGACAATCGGGAGTGGTTCATGGGTCATGTTAGGCACAATGTGATTGGGGCTAGGAGGTATGCATCATATCGGACCGGCACCATGGCATACTCAAGGCAATGGACATTGTTATTCCAGGATTTCCAAAGCTTCACCACAGATGGTGCATGAGGCATTTCGTGGCCAACTTTTACCGGGCATGTAAGAGCAAGGAGCTCAGCAAAGACCTTACCCATGTATGTGTGGCCTTCACGACCCAATGTTTTGATGCTCGGTACAACAAACTCTTTGCAGCGGTGAACGAAGGGGGAAAAGAGTTCTTAACTAGGAATTTAAGCGAGAAGCGCAAGTGGGCACGCGCTCATGACGATGGTGGTAGGCGATATGGCGACATAACGAGCAATCTAGTAGAATGTTTCAACAATGTGCTGAAGGGTGATCGTGCATTGCCGGTGACTACAATAGTGGAGTACACCTTCTTCAAGCTTAATGAGTACTTTCAGAGGCATTCTGAAGAGACTGCAAAATGGATAGGTGAAAAGAAGGATTATCTGGAGAAGGTTGATGAATGGTTGCAGTTACAAGCAAGCAAGTCTTCACGCCAACAAGTTATCATATTCGACAGAATTGGAATGATCTATCAAATTGATGAGCCAGGTGGCACAACACGAGACGGTTTTCAATATGGTGGTGCTGCATTTGAGGTGCGTCTGAAGACTCAGTGGTGCCAGTGCGAGAGGCCTAGTAACTATCATTGGCCATGCTCGCATTTGATAACGGCGGCGAAGGCGAGAAACATACCTGTTTGTGATGGAAAAACCATGCGGATGCAAGAGTTCCATGTGGAAGCTACTAGGTTGACATGGGCGCCAAGATTTCACCCTTTCTTGGACCAATCACAGTGGCCTGAGTACCATGGCCCTCATATTAGGCCAGACCCTCTTCTGAAAGTGGAGACCAAGGGTAGAAGGAGAACTAAGAGGTTCAGGGGTGATATGGATGACCTGGCTGGATACACTGGCATGAAACAATTTGGTAGCGGTCATTTTATGGAGGCTCCTGACACTATCAACTGTGGGTTGTGCGGTGAAGGGAGACACAATGAGCGGACATGCAAGAATAGGAAAACCAAAAAAGAAAAAAAAGTCGTGGAGGTGGCACCGATGGTGAACGAGGTGGAAGAGGTGACGGTGGTGGTGGTCGAGGAAGCACAAGTGTCAGAGGTGGTAGTGGTGGTCGTAGAGGGAGTACAAGTGCTAGAGGTGGTGGTCGAGCTAGCACAAGTGCTAGAGGTGGTGGTCGAGCAGGCACAAGTGCTAGAGGTGGTGGTCGAGCAAGCACAAGTGCTAGAGGTGGTGGTCGAGCTAGCACAAGTGCTAGAGGTGGTGGTGGCCGGAGAGGAAGCACAAGTGCTAGAGGTGGTGGTGGTCGTAGAGGAATGGTTGATAATGGATCGGCCTTCGGTTATTTGCTTAATCCAGATGGTTGATCTAGTAATAATGGTATATTATTTGTTCATACAATTCCTAGCATTTATTGATTTACTGTATTTACGCATGTACTCTCTTTATGTCTTGTGCTAACAATTGTTCTTTTTGTAGGCATGGCTTCATCCGGTTCCAGGACGAGGCCGGCGTGCGCGGACCAAGAGGACATGTCGAAGACGTGGATGGAGGCCATCTTGGACAAGGAGAAGGAGAAGTATGTGCCCACACCACCATGTTGGTGTGGTGATGTTTGCAAGATGAAGGTGTCCACGGACCGCAAGAAGTCATGGACAGAAGGTAGAAGGTTTTTCGTGTTTCCCAACTATGCACATGATCGTCGAAGGCCAACTAACGCATATGACATACCACCAGTATGTTAGGTGTACATACAAAAAACCTCATCAAGTTTGAACTCATATTACTAACAATGACATGATTTTTATGTAGTCACCTCCTCCACTTTGCAAGTACTTCACTTGGATAGATCACGAGGTACCAAAAGATGTCCAAGAGGACCAACATCAATATTACTTATGGAGGCACGCCTCTTTGAGGAGTCCTTTGCACGGGGATTGGAGCATGAGCGTCGTGAGAAGGAGAAGAATGAGCGCAAGAAGCGTGAGCAAGAGAGGGCACACAAAGAGAAGGAGGCTCGTCAAGAAGAGAGGGCAATGAAACTTGCAAGGGCTCGCGATGCACGAGAGGAGGACGAGGCACGTGACAAGAAGGGAAAGTGGCCCCGTACTACTCAGTAGACAAATGGAAAGGCACCGGCGTCGATGATGGACTGTCGAGACTTTGTTTAATGTATGAACTTGTCATTCGAGACCTTGTGTGGTCATGAACTACTTATGTCATTCGAGACATCGTGTGTGAACTTGTTATTTGAGGCCTTGTGTGGTCATGAACTACTTATGTCATTCGAGATATCGTGTGTGAACTTGTTATTTGAGGCCTTGTGTGGTCATGAACTACTTATGTGCAACCTATTTGAAATTATATGCAAACTATGCTTTGTTCATATTTTTGTTTGATTTCCAATGTTTAAAAGTGTGTGCAACAGTTCGGAAATTTGCACACCTAGACGCCAAGGTCCCTGGCGTCTGGGTTCGTATCCAGAGAGCATTTTTCCATTTTGAATTTAGACACCTGCACGCCAAGGTCCTCAAGCGCCAGGGTTCAGATCCAGAGAGCATTTTCACACCTGCACGCCAAGGTCCCTGGCGCCTAGGTTCGATCCAAAGAGCATTTTTCCAGCTTATATTTTGACAACCAGACGCCAAGGTCCTGGCGTGCCCGGTTCAGATCCAGAGAGCATTTTTCCGGTTTATAATTTGCACACCTGCACGCCAAGGTCCTCGTGCCCTGGTCCCTATCCGAGAGAATTTTCCCAGTTTATATTTGCACACCTGACGCCAAGGTCCTGGCGTGCGGGTTCAGATCCAGAGCATTTTTCCAGTTTCATAATTTGCACACCCAGACGCCAAGGTCCCTGGCGTCTGGGTCCCTATCCAGAGAGCATTTTTCCAGTTTCATAATTTGCACACCCAGACGCCAAGGTCCCTGGCGTCTGGGTTCGTATCCAGAGAGCATTTTTCCAGTTTCATAATTTGCACACCCAGACGCCAAGGTCCCTGGCGTCTGGGTTCGTATCCAGAGAGCATTTTTCCAGTTTCATAATTTGCACACCTGACGCCAAGGTCCTCAAGGCGTGGGTCCCTATCCGAGAGCATTTTCCAGTTTCATAATTTGCACACCCAGACGCCAAGGTCCCTGGCGTCTGGGTTCGTATCTAGAGAGCATTTTTCCAGTTTCATAATTTGCACACCCAGACGCCAAGGTCCCTGGCGTCTGGGTCCCTATCCAGAGAGCAACTTTCGAGTGGATAAGATTCTTTGGGCCCACCTATAGCCCTCTCATCCATTCATCTCCACCTCTGCCCCTCTCATTATATTCATCTCCACTCACTCTCACCTCTAGCCCTGCCAACGTCACTCCCTCTCCAGCACCCTAACCCCCCTCAAATCTCTCAGGAATCAGTCCGGTTTCACCCCCATCTTCAAGATTTGCAAACAAGAAGGTAAATCGACTCCTCCCCCATTTTTTGGTTGGTTTAATGTATCATATTTTTGTGTAAACCCTAGTTTGTTTTCCTCATGGTTTAATGTATCATAGGTTAGGTACTAAGGGATTTGTGTGTTGTAGCTGGGTACTCAATGGGTGCTTAGCCCTGTTGTTCATGTCCATGGCTTGTCTCCATGTGTTGTGCAAGTTAGTGAAGTGGACCTCACTTTCGATTGGTTGAAGACTAAATTCATGTTGAAGCAAGGGTTGAAGGAAGAGGATTTTGTGTACTACGTCATCATGAAGCATTCAGATGGCCCCGGGGAAAGAAAATTGGTTTACATAACTGATGATGACAAGATTCAAGAAATGCTGCAAGAATGGGCATGGAAAAGGGTTGTTGACTTGCATTGCTACAGGAAACCGAGTTATATGTGATGTTCATGTCACTTCAACTATCGTGGACCATCGTGGTCATGAACTACTTATGACATTCGAGACATTCTATGTGATGAACTTCTCATTCGAGACTATTTGTGTAATTCGAGATTATGTGATAACTATGTTTGTCATTTGCTATTATGTGAAGACTAATGTTTGTCATTCGATACTATGGTGTTTGCTATAACAAAATATCTATTTCATTAGATACTATGCTGTGACAAAATATGAACAAACTGAAAAAAGTACTACACCAGGGCCAGACGCCACGGACCCTGGCGTCTGGGTGCCCTGTTTCTGCTCTCCAGGACTCTGCTTTTGCTTCCAGTCGACCACCAGACGCCAGTGACCGTGGCGTCTGGTGCCCTGAGTTGAACCCAGACGCCAAGGACCTTGGCGTCTGGTGCCCTGAAGATTATTTTGACACAAGAAGACATCACATATATATTCATATGACAGGTTCATACAACATAGAAGATAGCACATTTCACAGAACTTTCACCACGACAAATTCTTGCATGCAAACGACAACAAGTTCACATATTTTTCATCACGACAAATTCATGCATACATAAGACACCAAGTGCATACATAAGACACCAAATTCAAGACAACCTAAAAAGTTTTTACCACGACACCAAGTTCATGCATACAAACGCCACCTAGTTCATTCAGTTCCAAACAATACGCTCACTTCTTCCTTCCTCTCTTCACAATGGTTGCAAGTGTAGGCTCATCCTCTTCGCTAGCCTCTTCCTCCTCTTCGTTGTATGCCTCCTCCTCCGCCTCATTGTTGGCCTTATATTTTTGCATTCCTCTTGGGATAAGCTGGTGAGGATACTCCGGACTATGGAATTGTGTGTTCCATGTCTTGTTTCTACCTTTCTTGCTTGGTGTCTTAGCTATGGCTTTGCCTTTCCTAGTGCGAGCATTGCCTTGTGTCGGTTGTGATGGTTGTGGAGCATCAACATCATACTCATGATCCTCTTGATGTGTTGCATCATACTCATGCTCCTCATGATGTGTTGGCTCCTCTTCATGTGTTGGCTCCTCTTGATGTGCTGGCTCCTCTTCATGGACCTCCTCCTCCATGTCCTCATCGTTCTGAAGATAACTCCGTCTATGAGCTCTGGCAGCGCGGCTACCAGGTGCATACACGTCATTGGACTGAGCACCATGGCAAGAAAGCATTGCTGCCAATGGAACCGCTTCTTGAACTTCTGCAACAACACAAAATATGCTATGATATGAGATGCAAATAAATAATCCGTGAAAAGAAACTTTTATACTATATTGGTCACACCTCCATCGTGCTCCTAAGAGTCCTCTCAGATAATCCACCACCAGGTGGATGACTCAGTGCAACATTGGCATCGTTGACGCACAGAAGCAACTCTCTGCCCTGCAATTCATGAACACACCAAACTTATGTATTTGAAAGAAGACAACATGATGCAAGTATGTTAGAATAGGTCAAACAGACTACCATTTCGTCATGCATCGGTGCATAGTCAACGTGAGCCCCTCTGGTGTCTCTCACAGCCGTGTTGAAGGTATGATAACCTTCTGCAGTCTCCTGGTCTTCAGACACCAACTCCGACCACTCCTCGTGAGTCCAACCAGGCTTTAGCTTTAACCGGTAACGATCCGCATACGACACTTGGTACTTCTGATATGCTGACTGATTATGAGGTCTATTCTCTGATTGCACTAACGTCTCTCTTTGATTCCAAATTTCTATCCACGCGCGGTGCTTGTTTGCCCAATCCGATATATCCTGATTGTTCCTTCGATCGAACCTACAAATGTTGCACGGGACAAAGCATTAGCAAACATAGACTTATTCAATGCTCTACTACATACTCAAAGACATGCTTGCTCACCGATGCAGAGATAGCGCTTCCTCATTGCTCTCCTCAATTGGAATACCTTGTCTTCTTCCAAATTGTCTTGCCACACGGTCTACAAAGTGCCACTCGACTGCGAAGAAGCATATCATTGGGCACCTCGCCCGCCAATGATGGCTATCACGAGTGCACATCTCATTAAGATCAAAGCCACGATCTTCCACATAAGGCAACCAATGTACCTGCAAAACAAAGAGATACATTGTTAGATACAAGTTTCATTCTTGACTAAATTTGGTCTCATCGAACTTCTCAATACCTGCCAGCAGCCAAGGTGTCCAGCCTGCTCATATAGCACTTGTATCGCACATGCGAGCTTCCTGTGTACACTGTCACTTGTTCCCAATAGTAAGCAAGCGTAGGGCGCCGATATGGATCACCATCATGCACCCGTCATGATTACCCCGTGGGTTTGGCATGTTGGGGTTCTTGAAATCGGGTCGTCCAACCGGGATCCGCTCCCACATCCACACGGATAGGCTCCAAACAAACCCAGCCAATGAGGATATATCTCCCTTCCTGCGACACGCCAAGTCAAGCTGCAATCAAACAAACATGTTAGATATGGAGGCGCATGACAAATGCAAGATAAATGGTTGCAAATATCTCTTACCTGGCGATACAAATATGCTAGTGCGGCCGAACCCCAGCTATACTAGGTATCCCAGTTATTGAGTAGCTCCAGGAACATCCAAAGGGCTGAGTTCGGTTGCATCCGAGAAGACTACCTTGGTTAGTACATACCAAAGATAGGCCCGCTGCATCGCTGCACAACCACGCCATTGGCACCTCGAGGGCACGGATTGGTGTTTCCTCGACCAGTTTTAGCCAAGAATGCCTCACTCGCAGATCGCCCTTGCCTTCCCGAGGGCCGCGGGCTGAACACCAATTAAATTGCCACCTGTTCTCGCCAATTACCGACGCCACACGACCGGTAACAGCTTGTCCGTTGATAGGAAGGCCGCTTATCATAGCCATGTCCTGTAGGGTCATCGTCATCTCCCCACATGGAAGGTGGAACGAGTGAGTCTCCGGCCTCCAGCGATCCACAAGTGCGGTCAGCGTCGCGTGGTTCACCGGCGGAGCGCGTCGCTTAAACTGCAACACGAATGGGAGAAGACCCAATCTCCGAACATAACGCTCGTACCGCGGGTCGTAAGTAAAGTCATCAGTGGAATGACCCCTCATGCACATAGCAACTACAAGCTGCAAATAAAGTGATGTTTTAATCAATACAAGAACACAAATGAGAAACAACGAAAATTGATAAGTCTTGCTTCTTACATCTCCCTTCTCAATGGCACGAGCACGATGCTCCTTATCCCACTCATCAATTAATCCGTCATACCAAGGTCCATCATCATCCGCCATCCTACAAAAAAATCACAAACATCTATGAATACATGAACAATATCAAACAATACTATTTCCTTCTTCAAGTTATGCCATATGAACACACCATTCTTCTCACACATAACCACATCATTTCTTTCTTCTACATATGCACACATATCATCTAGAGTACCAAATTTCACCATCAAATAAATTTCATAATCATCATCCGCCATTCTATTGAAAAAATCATGTCACACACAATCTAGAGTACCAACTACACTACCTACCAAATCATCTATCAACTACAAATTATTTCCTAAAACAAAGAAACCATCTACTAATCTACCATCACCTAATGTTAAATAATGCATCCAACAAGAGAGGGGAAAACCAAAACAAATTGGAGGGAATGGGGGAGAATACCTCAAGGAAGCTTGGGGTGGTCAGATCTACGAGTTTGAGCGGAGGATGGAGTAGATCAGGGGGGGTGGTGTGAGGGGGAGGAGGGGCGAAGAACAGAGGTCTCTTTTCGTGAGGCGCCGCTAGGAGAAAGATGGGGATGGGTGGGCTGGCCCGCGCGGTTACCCAGTTACCAGGGCCAGACGCCAGGGTCCTTGGCGTCTGGCCCCTTTGCCACGTCAGCAGGTCAACGGCCAGGCGGGCAGTGCGGGCCAGGGGCCAGACGTCGGGGATGTTGGCGTCACCTAAAAAGGTCAGAAACGATTTTTTTTCAAAACGAGGTCAAATCGCGATTTTCTTAGCCAAATAGGTCAGAACAGTAATTTTGTCCGTTAGAAGGGGACAGTCGGGGTGGGCTCTAGGGTTTGCACCGGTTGGGTCTTGGGCCGGTTTGGGCTGGGAGAAGGCCGACGCTGGCCGGATGGGAGGTGCGCTATGCCTGGTAGGCTGGGCTGCTCCCTCTCTCTCCCTCTAAAAGCCTTTTTTTGTTTTCCTGTTTGTCTTAAAACAATTTTGCAAATAGTTTTTGCGCAAGGAAAAGAAGCAGAAAAATTAGGGTTTTAATTTGAGATGAAAGAGGAAATTCCTACAAAAACGCATCACACGAAATGGAACATGATGAAGCCGAAGGTGCAGAAAACTAAGTATAACAAATTATTCTTACTCGTTGGAAACATATTTCAAAGTCTAAGAGCATTACATTTTTTAAGTACTGGTATATTTATCTAAATTAATTCTTTCGTAACCGTGGAAACGCACAAACATTCAGCTAGTTCTAATATAATTAAGTTGGCTCGTCCAGATCCATATCCAATCCCGTATAACCAATTGTATACGACGACTGTGTCGACGACGTTGGGCTACCTTTCCATGCTCTAATGGCCGCCGCCGCGCGCCCCCTTCATGCGTGTCTATCCTTCTGCTCTGCCCCCGTTGCGGCGGCGTTGTCTCCACGTCACGGTGGAGCAGGAAGGTTTTGCCGTCCGGGAGTACACAGAAGGTTGTGTCCGCAGGTGACAGTTGGAAAAAGGTGCATCCTGTGTTGGGTTGATGGTTTGAGGCAGACAGTTCTGGTTTCCTCCTCTGACATCATAGTCGTGCGGGGGTGCCAGTTCTTAAATTCGATGGCGTGTCCGGAGCCATGATGCACCGGTCTGATTCTTTCAGTGGCAATGATTTTGCTTTAGACAAACTACTTTGAAGGTTCTAATGGAACAAGGTAGTGTGGCCTAGCCACTCGCATGCCGAACTCATGTACCCAGGCAAAGGTGGGTGGATAGATGGACATCCAGAAATAAGAGAAGGATGGATGGACAAGCCTCCTCAGAGCTCAGTGATTCTGGGCCGTTGGATCGGTTCCCTTGATGCGTTTTCGTCCGTTGGATCAAGAGGTGGGAGGATCTGGGCCGTCGGATCTGGAAGAAACACTGCTAGAATGAATAGTAATGGCAACATATTGTAAATACCATGCCCCCACCAGGGCATTTTGGTAATTGCGTGGTGGGGGTATAAAAGGCCGGCTCCTCGGTGAACCCTAGCCTCCTCCTCTCCCGCACTCGCGCCCTCCTCGCCTTCGCCCTGCCGCCGCCTTTCCCCACCCGCCCGCCCACCACGCCCCACCGTCCCGCCGCCTGTCCCCTGCTGCCTGCCTTCTCTCCCTTCCCAGCCGCCTTCGCCCGCCGCAGCGCCGCCTCCTCCTGCGGTCGCTCGTCCCTCCTCCTCCACCCAACCCCTAACCCTAGCAGCTCCCGCCGTTGCCGCCGTCTACTTCGCCCAGCCTGCCGGACCGCCTCCGTCCACTTCCCCGGTGTCGTCGCGGTCGTCCTCGCCTGCACACGGCAAGAGGAGCGCCCCCGCCCTCTCCTCTCCTCCCCTCATCACGAGCCAGGACAGGGAGGGCCGCCGTGGCCGGGCAGGTCAGGCGGCGCGTCCAGATCACCGACGAGCCGCCCGCAAGGTCGGCCATGGCGCAACCGAGCAGAGCAGGTGAGGAGGGAGACACTGGTTCCTCTTTCCCGCTGCTTGCTTCGTCGCCGGCGCGGCTCCGATGGACTCTGGCGGCTCCTCTCTGTCTCCTTCCTCGCCCCCACACGCGGCTCCACTTCCCGCTGGCCATGGGGCTGGCCGGCAGCAGCGCCTCCATCCTTGCCGCTGCCAGTCCCGGCGCCGCCGACGGGTCCATAGGCAGGTAGCGCCACCACTCCTTCCTCCTCCCCCTTCCTTCACCACGCCCTCCCTTGTTGCATCCTCTATCCGTTTAATTTCTGTTTTCCTGACACATGTTGATCTGTAGGTTTATTCGCATAGGTACTCTTGTGAGTATTTTCCATTTTGAAATTGAAAATAAGCTGTCAAAACTGAAATAAATTGGAGTACTGAAGATCTGCTTGTACTGCCATTTTTTTTGAACTATGCAGCAAAAGAAATAGTTGCCAATCAGTTAGTAGCATAATTATTGACAGGGAGTATTTAGGACAATCCATGAGGTAGCATAATTATTGATATTAGCTCCATCTATTTTTTGTTTACATGTAATTGCAATGTGCTCTTTTCGAGCTTCACTGTTCAGGATTTTATCATTGGTTATGTTTTTGTGTGGCTTGGCAGAGGCGTCATTCTTGGTGGTTGAGCCGCTGATGCAGAAGATTCATGGAGAGATTTGTTGGGTGGATGCCGACATCCTTGCCGCCGTCCGGTTGCAGGTTCAGTCTTGCGATCTCATGTTCCATTTGGTTCGCAATATCTATGCTCTTTGCATTAGTACTGGTTAAATATGGCCAAACTAATGTGTGAAAAGGTGCTTGAACCTTCTATATTAAAAACTTTTAGATTTATTCAGCGGTAACATACAAGCGGTGGCTGACCCTATTCTATGTTGCTAGCTTTAGAAAATTGTGGAAGCTACCCGTCCTCCTGTTTTCAACTGAATATAGTTCAAATATATTTGCTTCAGTTTCCAATTGTTCTAAACACGTTCCTTAGTTTCTATGAGCAAATGAAGAAGATAACATTTGTTTGTTCTTTGGAATGAAGGAATTTACATAGGTTATTACAGTAAATGCTTACTTTTTTCTCCCCATGACCAGGGTAGTGCTTACAAAAAGAGGCAAGCTGAAGAGGAAGGTTGGAAGAAGGAGAGCAACTGCGCATTGTTATGATTGCCTCTTCCTCCTCAAAGTGATACTATTTTCATATTGAAGTTATCCCTCCACAATCCATTTCGTTGTACTTCCTCCAGAAAGATAATATGATCTCCATAGAGGAATGCTCAGTAGAGTTTTTTTATGTTCTCTTTATTAAAATATTTAAGGCTCCGAGCTTCAGAGAATCAAACTCAGGTTCACTATACCATTTTTCATATGCTTATGCTTGAATTGGAGGTGAAGTCTCAGTGTATCAAACCACAAGTGAAACACATATACACATACGACTATACAAGGAAGTGTAAAGAGGTGTGAATGAATAGCATCGGTTATGTGTGTTAGGAATATGCTCTATTATTTTTGCAAGAAGAAACTTGCTCTAAGCTCTGTGTGATCAATTTTATGTGTTTCGCTATACACAGTGTCACAGTGCAAAAGGACCAAGTGCGGGCAGGTGAGCATCAGAGTCCAGTTGATTGGCTTCGCCTTTGAGTTGTCAGCTGGCTAGCGGTGCTGCTTCGAGCGCCTCCTCACCCTCACTCATGTGGCCCTTCAACTGGTAAGATGCCCCCCCTCTCTCTCAAGACTTTGCTGATTAAATATTTAATAACAAATACATACCATACATTGAGCTAGATTTGGTTGCTCAAAAAGGAAAAATACGTCTCTTTGTGTAATTGTGGTAATCAATTTTAATCTTTCTTGCTTTTACCTTAGTCTTGCTCAATATGGTCTTATACTTTGAAAGTTCTAATCTGGTTAACATTAAGCTTTTGAAGTTTTAGTTATACCGTGTTGATAGTCATTAGAAGACAACTAAACAACAAAAGGTTAGAGTTCAGTTTCAGTTATGTATCAAATTATTTATTTCATTGAGATGTCTGAGATTTAAATTAGAAGAAATTTTATTAGCTTTGCCTTGTGGCTACAAAATCCCTCGCTATTGTTTGATCTTGACAGTCTCTCAACCTGTTATATTCTGTAACTTTGGAGAACATACTGACATTCACTTTGTTGCTTGAGATATATTAATCTGTTCTATTTGAGATATATGGGTCATTGGATAAGTAGGATCCTCTATACCGAAGTGAACATGTTAGAAGTATTTACTAGCTCTCCTCTGCTTTTTTCTGCAGTTGGCACTTTTGCTTGTGTCTTGTTATCTTTTCGAAATGGTGAAGCTGACAATGATAGCCTGTATCACTGATGGCCTTTCATTTGCGGAGTGCTTAGATGGTGGTTATGTTAAGGATGTTGTCTTCTACAAGCAGCAAGCAAAATTGTTGTTCAAAAACATATATAAAGGCCAACATGAATCATCAAGACTAACAACTGAGACTGGACCATACCGTTCCAGGTTAAGGTATGTATTTACATTACATGATACATTTTTTGCTTTCAGCAAGATGAGGATAATGTGACTGTTTGTGTGCGTGCGTGCTATATGATACATTTTCGCTTTCATCGAGATGAGGATACTGTTACTATTTGTGTGCGTGCATGCTATATGATATATTTTCACTTTCATCAAGTTGAGGATACAGTTACTATTTGTGTGGGTGCTTAGTGGTTCTAGGTTATTGTAGTAGTATAACTAGGCTTCATTTACACAAAATCCAACTAGGCTTCGTTTACACAAAATCCAAATAGAATTTAGTTTGGAGCTGGTCAGATCCATGTTGTCCTAAATTGTAAAGTACAGCTACAAGTCTAAACCTGGACATTTTCAGAAACTGGACATTTTTAAAACCTGAACATTTTCAGTTAGTGGCTCAAAATTGTTCGTATCTTAACGGGCATTCTGATCTGTCTTTTTTGGTAGCTGCGGGTTCAAAAGCGCAGTAATGATATTTGCTTACAGTTACTTCAATTACTACACTTGGTTTATCTTTTAAGGGAAATCAGTTTTGTTTACACTGAAAATAATTTGTGTGCTTATCCCATTAACTTGAGTGTGTTATTACAGGTTGCAGGAATAGCTTTATATTAGGAGCAGCTTCTCCACCACCACTCAGCGGTAGAGGAGGTGTGCTTCTTCCCCAACACAACATAGCGTCAGCCACGGTATCCTCGGCCCTCTCCCTCTATCTACCCTCTTCTGTTCCTTACCGAAAAATCATTTTTTACCTTGTATAATACTTGTGATTTGGACCGATTTGTGTTTTGGGGGGGCATCAATTTGGTGCTTCCCCCGTCCATGTGCTGCAGAGAAAAGGAGAAGAATGGGATGGATGAGCAAGGAGCAGAAGGACCTGAAGAAGAAGGGCAAGGGAGGTGGGGCGATATGCATGTCCAGGGAGGTCCGTCCCCCTCTCCTCCTCTTACTTTCCTTGTACTGCAGCAGCCCTTAATCATCTTTGATTTGTTTTATTCAGTTGTGTTACTTGTTCTCTCCTAAGAAAAACTAGAAACCTGAAGAAAATTGTATTGAAAGTAGTTGAACTTCCAGATTGTACATGTTTTTATTTCTCTTCTCACTGTAAATTAGCGAAACAAAAACTGAGATATTTCCATCGTGTATGAATGATCCGTTGGAAATATGAAACGACACTGAGGTTGTGCGAAAAAATTTGTGCAGGGTATAGAAAACCAATTAGTGTCGGCTGCCTTGAAGGGAGCCACAAGGAAGAGAGAGATCAGTGTACATGACATGAAGATGATAAGGCGCCACTTCCACGATGACATCAACATCGCCGTGGTCTGTCTGCAATGGCACCTGGGGCGACATCAGATCATGTAAACACCTAATATTTGTACATGGTTATGTCCACCTTCAACGGAAGGCACACATATCCCCATTTGTGGTTTCAGCTTTACGGGAAGTTTTTAGTCGTGTAAGACTAATGCTTATAGTTTATTTTCAAGTATTTCTATTGCTGGGCTTATTTTTAAACTATAGTTTGGTTGATGAACTATTTCTACTGAAAAGCTTATTTTGAAAATATAGTTTGGTTGGCGAAGTTGCCTACTATATCACTTATCTCGTAGAAAGGTTTCTGCTTTCTTTCTTCATCTCAATATTAGCCATTTCAGATATGTCCATTATTCATTATATTTCTGAAACGGCATTTTTATTAGGAGTCCTCATTATGTGTCTCTGTTTATATTATATATGTAAAGGCAAGAATCAAACAATTTTATTTATGTGCCTATGTTTGTAGATTGGTAAATCATACTTCAGTTTTTTTGACCTGCAACAATAGTTCTATGATTTTAGCTTATAGTTTATTGTCAACTACTTTACTGATGACACTTTTTATTTATATTGTGAGCTGCTGGTGTTGCTTCCTGTTGGACATAGCTCGTTGTCCAGTCCCCACCTTCGATTTGTGACACAGATTGGTTTATTGTGATGTTGCTTTGAACAAGGAATGGGTGATGCTATCCCACTAGGATTGTGTCATCACCACATACATAATTAGTCCCAGGAAAAATATAAAGCATACCAAGGTATTATTAAGATTGATTGAAATGATTTCCTCTGTCCTAGGGTCTAGATAAGTTAATTATCTTCATATGTAAAGTTTACACGATCAGAGAATGTACTAAGATAGAGTCTAGATGCTAGAGATTTTGCATACATGTGTACTATACCCTGTGTCAAAGTGTGACATCACGCTGGAGCATCCAGTAGGGGGTTGTCGTCCTCGTCGTCGCCATTTCGACCTGACCCGTTGCCTCCGGCGTGGCTGATCTGTTGTTCCTAGGGTATGGTGGACTGTCACGCCCAATATGCGACCCTATCCAAAAGGAACTCGAAGGTCCCACCAAGGATAGACCCGCATATTGAAACGCTTTTGCAAGGTGGATATCATTACATCAACATTATATAATAGATGGGGATACATACATAAGGCACGAATCCCACAAGAATACATCAACATCATATACAAGATCAACATCCGACTACGGATGAAACATAAACAGAGGCTCAAACGACATCCACCCTGCTAGCCCAGGCTGCCGACCTGGAACCTATCCCCTGATCGAAGAAGCAGAAGAAGAACTCAACGCAAGCAAGCATCGCTGTCGCGTCATGATCATCGCATAACCTGTACCTGAAACTGTTGGTGTAGTAATCTGTGAGCCACGAGGACTCAGCAATCCCATTACCATGGGTATCAAGACTAGCAAAGCTTAATGGGAAGAGGAAGGGGTAAAGTGGTGAGGTTGCAGCAGCGACTAAGCATATATGGTGGCTAGCATACGCAAATGAGAGCGAGCAGAGAAACAAAAGAACGGTCGTCAACTAGTAATGATCAAGAAGTGATCCTGAACTCCTACTTACGTCAGACATAACCCAGAAACCGTGTTCTCCTCTCGATCAACCCCGAAAAGAGACACTCACGGTTACGCACACGGTTGGTGTATTTTAGAAGAGTTTTCTTCAAGTTTACTACAACCGGATATTAACAAATTCCCATTTGCCACATAACCGCTGGCACGGCTCTCGAAAGTTTATACCCTGCGGGTGTCCCAACTTAGCCCATGATAAGCTCTCGCGATCAACGAAGGATATTCCTTCTCCCGGAAGACCCGATCAGTCTCGAATCCCGACTACAAGACATTTCGACAGAATAAAACAAGACCAGCAAAGCCGCCCGATGCGCCGACAATCCCGATAGGAGCTGCACATATCTCGCTCTCGTGGCAACACCGGATGAGACTAGCTACGAGTAAAACCAGACCTCGAGTTTCTCCGAGGGGCCCCATGAGCAGCTCGGTTCAGGCCAAGACTTAGAGAAGCAACGGCCCGGGGGCTAAAATAAAGGTGACCCTTGGGCTCCGAAACCCAAGGGAAAAAGGGCTAGGTGAGGCAAATGGTAAAACCAATGTTGGGCCTTGTTTGAAGGAGTCTTATTCAAAGCGAACTGTCAAGGGGGTCCCATAAATCACCCAACCGCGTTAGGGACGCAAAATCCGGGAACATAATACCAATATGACGGAAACTAGGGCGGCAAGAGTGGAACAAAACACCAGGCATAAGGCCGAGCCTTCCACCCTTTACCAAGTATATAGATGCATTAATTAAATAAGATATATTGTGATATCCCAACAAGTAAACATGTTCCAACAAGGAACAACATCTCCATGTTCCAACAAGGAACAAACTTCATCTTCACCTGCAACTAACAACGCTATAAGAGGGGCTGAGCAAAGCGGTAACATAGCCAAACAACGGTTTGCTAGGAAGGGTGCAAAAGGTTAGAGGCTGACATGGCAATTTGGGAGGCTTGAAGAGCAAATGATAGGTAGCGCAGCAAAGCGATAGAACGAAGCAACTAGCATAGCAATGATAGTAGTGAGATCTAGGATAGCGGTCATCTTGCCTGAAATCCCGCAAGGAAGAAGAACGAGTCCATGAAGAAGATGAAGCCACGAAGACGAACCAAGCGTAGACGAACGAATCCTCACGATCGCAACCAAACAGGAACTAACAAGAAAAGCACACAACAAGGTAAACACACCACACATAGACAAGACATGATGCACACCCAAGCATGATGCATGACAAAGCTACATGAAGCTACTCATGGCAAGAGATGATGCAAACAAGAACAACACATCAAGGCAAGTTTAAATGAGGCCGGGAACAACATATAACAATTCCGGTAAGTCCTCATATGCATATTTCGAAATTGGTCCAGATCTGAATAAACCTTATGTTCAAGTTGATAAACAGCAAGTTAATATGCACCACGATGATCTACACGAAATTCTAGTCAAGTTACATATAAAGTTCATTAGATTCGGAGCTACGACCTAGAAGATATGAGCAAAACAAGTTAAACATGGCATACAAACATCAAGCAAACACCTCAAAACAAGGATGCAACAAGATAATATGAAACTACATGCAAAATCAAGCAAGTTTCATCTAGAGTACACTCAAAACGGAGCAACGGTTCAACACATATACACATGAAACAAGTTTAAAGGACAAGCTGTCCAAAACAGCAACTAGGCATATTGCAAGCATCAAAACAACATGCTACAGGACCTCAACATGAAAACAAAAGGCATGGGCATGATTTAAAGGTAAAGCATTACAAAACATGAACACTGATCTATCTCCAGAAATCACTACAACATGCTCAAACACACATGGCAAGATTGCAAATAATAACAGTTTCAGACTTAGCAGAAAATAACATCAGGTTGCAATGTTTAGAGCTATCAAACAGCATGCTACAGGAACTTATCATGGCAAACAAAGGCATGGCATGAATCTACTAAATGCATAGATCAAATGTCCTTTACTGACCATAAGCCAAAAAGGATCATAAAATATGATAGCACCCATGTAAACATAGCAAGTTATATTACAGATTCATACATGGCAGGAACAACAATAAGTAGGCATGTTGGTGAGCTTGAACCACTCACTACAGAGAAATAAATGGCATGGCAAGGCAACTTACAGTAAGAAGACATGGCATAGAAGCTATACATGGCAAGAACAACATCATAGCATACACGGATCAACTACAACAACCTTGGCAAAATTGAATAACATGTAAACAACCTGCCAGGAAACATTTTATAGCAAAAGTAGAGCTCGATTGACTCAATCTATGGCACTCCATAATTGCAAAAAAGGGCATGGATGGATAGATAATAACCATATGCTCGAAACGTCCTTACTGAAGTATCTCAAAATAAGCATGGATCTCTCGGTAGCATCAAGTTTACATGGCATAAAAATATCAGCAGAACAGGGGCTGAAATCAGCAACATCATGAAGCCTAGTTTGCATGCTTGTGCTAGTCACCACAGAGATCACAAAAATACATGGCATACACCCCTGTAAAGATGGCATGGCATATTACAAAACACATGTAGGACTCAAGTTCATAGGGTGCACACATCAATCATGGCAAAAATGACAAAAGTGCATGTTTTGATAAGAATCTGAAACTAACATCACATAGCCCTCTTCTAACAGCATTTAGGGCATCAAGATGAGCTCAAATGCAAATGATGCAATGAGATGAAATTATGTACTCGTCGAGACGAACAATTTGACATATTACACGCACGAAACGGAGCAATATGCAGGGAGTTATGGCATGATGAACATGAGCAAATAACATGCAAAAACTGGGACTTAGAAAATATCGGGGTCAACCTCTGGATCTGCACGGATTTCGATTATGGCCGGAGTCTCGCCGGAGTTGGTCGCTGCGGGGGAGGAGGAAGGGCGGCGAGGAGCTCCCGGGCCGGATCTCGCCGGATCCGGCCGGCGGCGATCCGGAGGGCGACGGGGAAGGCCGGGGCGACACCGGAGAGGTCGGGGGCGAGTGAGGCGGCGGCGCCGGAGGAGCTGCGGTGGCGCTGGGCGCGCTGCTCCGCGGAGGATCCGGAGCCGGGCGGCGCGGCAGGGAGGCGAGGTCGGTGCGCGTCGAGGCGGGAAGCGTCTGCAGCAGCTTGCGCGCAGCCTGGCCGGGCGA
The DNA here is from genome assembly GCA_021605205.1 of Aegilops longissima. Taxonomy (NCBI): domain Eukaryota; kingdom Viridiplantae; phylum Streptophyta; class Magnoliopsida; order Poales; family Poaceae; genus Aegilops; species Aegilops longissima. The sequence goes on from CM038678.1 coordinate 133,227,254, forward strand.
CGGGAAGCGGCGACGACGGCGGCGGGCCGGGCCGGGTGGCGGCGGCGGTGCGGGCGCCGGCGCGGGCGGCGACGGGCGGAGGCGGAGGAGCCTTCGGGGCGGCGGCGCGGATCGGCCTGCTGGCCCCGGATGGCTCTCCATGGGCGGCGGCGCTGGGCGGCGGACGCGCACGTGGCAGGCCCCGTTAGCTGCGGGCGGCGGCGGCGATTCGTCCGGAGGCGGCGGACATGTCCGGTCGCAGTGGGAGGAGAAAACTAGGGTTTCGGGGTTTGGACATGCGGAATTTCGGGAGAGGGGCTATATTTATAGGTAGAGGGAGCTAGGAGAGTCCAAATGAGGTGCGGTTTTCGGCTACACGATCATGATCGAACGACCGAGAGCATGGAGGGGAGTTTGCTGGGTTTTGGGCCACTTTGAAAGGGGTGTTGGGCTGCAAAGAGAAGGGGCTTTTGCGGTTACCCGGTTAACCGTTGGAGTATCAAACGACCTTCAAATGGCACGAAACTTGACAGGCGGTCTACCGGTGCTATACCAAGGCCGCTTGACAAACCTCGGTCCATTCCGAGAAAGTTTAACACCCGCACATGAAAAGAGGCAAAAGGGGGCGCCGGGAGACATAGGAGTGCCGGATTGCAAAACGGACAACGGGGAAAATGCTCGGATGCATGAGACGGACACGTATGCAAATGCGATGCACATGACGACATGATATGAAATGCAGATGATGACATGGCAAAGTGCAACACGCAAGCACATGACATGGCAACGACGGCAAATAACTGGCGGACACCTGGCGCATCGAATCCGGGGCGTTACATGGACGACCAGTTCCGGCAGCTGCAGTCGCTGCAGGAGGATGGCGGCAGCGCGTCGGGCTTCGTCGCCGGGGTCGCCACCCTCTTCATCGACGACGCCGACCGGATCATCAACGACATCGGCAGCCTGCTGGACGCCGGCGGAACCTAGCCACCACTCCCCGCCGCGCCCCTCGTTGGTAAGATTCGCCTCTCTCTCTCTCTCTCTCTCTCCCCTTTGCTAATTATATACTTAGTAAATATATGTAACATACGCATGGGCATCAGTAATAAATTGCAGAGGGCTACTCATGTTATTCTAGATGTATGGTACACGCTGAAAATTCTTCAGTGCTCATTGTACCCTTGTATTGAGATTCATATTAGTGTCTTGGCCTGGTCTGGCTCTACTTTTTTGGATTGAGACTCATATAGGTGTGTGGCGGAAGCTTTATATTTGACGCGTGGTTTGCACTGCAGGTTACTTGCCGTGCTCGATTTTTCCTTCCGCGGACGATTCTGTCATTCGCCTCTACTGCCGGTGGTCGTGCCAGTCATGCTCCTACTGGGTAAACTCGTTTCCTTCTTTAATTCATGTACTATTTGGCAGGACTGGCTATGTTGCTGTAAAAATGTCTTTGGTTTCTTCTTGTGTGGAGCAGATTCTTTTTAGAGGCCTTGCCTTGGACTTCCTGGGTCCTGATTGTTGTTTCGCGTATCTGCTTTGGGCCATTGATGTTCTTCTATCACTCATACATATATTATTTGACCATTTGCTTTGCTAAGATTCAAGTATGATGTAATTTAGATTTGTTCTCTTCAAACTTGCACCAATCAATATTTCTAGCTCTTAGCATTGTCTAATATACAATTTTATTGTATGAAGGACATGCATCCTTTAGCTAGATTCATCTTTGTTTGATGTAGTTCTTTGTGATCTGAAAGCAACTGACTACTCAATACCAATCAGTGCATGGAGGGAACTCCTGTCCACCACGTCGGCGACAGGAACATGGAAAACGCAGTCCACGATGCCACCAATGAACAAGGTAAACACGAGCTGTCGGTCGCTTATAAATTTTGTACTTCAGTAGTATCGATCTAGGGTTCACGTGAGTGATGTTATTGTTATTCGGGTTGTGTATAAAAATGCTGCCCTTTTCAGAGAGAATACTCCAAATATATTAATTATAATTTAGTTGTGGTATTGAGTTTTACTTAGTATGAATACTCACATAATGAATCTATTAAACGATCTAAAGGCCACCTATTCACATATTAACTTGTGCCACCGTTGTTTTCTTACTTATCGTGTCATTCTTGTTTTTGAGCCTGGCCTGACACATTCTGTTTCCAAATATATTATACCTATCGAATCGTTTGGTGTCTCATTAACTGAAGAGCTGATCAGCCCAAAGTCTATGGTTAATGCCATTCTTGGTAACATTGGTCGGCCTGATGCAAAACAAACAAGGACTACAAGAACTACAATGGACGTGTGAGTGCAATCATCTTTTTCTGGCCGTTCCTGGCGCATTGTTGAATTAGTCACCTTGCCTCTCTTGCACTTAACATTGTCTAATTAGACTTTTCAAAATGATTATCCAGGACTGCTTGGCCTCTCGTTTCGATTAGCCTATCATTAAAGTTGGAAACACCAGAATTGACGCTTGCGTATGAGTGTGTACAGGTTGTCCTTAGGATTTTCTTTGTAGCAAACTCGCTGGATTGTGATTGGTTTCCTAGGCCATTGTTCTTTGTACAATACTTGAAGCGATCTGCTCGTGTGTGTGACTTTGTCCGATGATTAGGCTTTAGATTTTCTGCTGGTTTATCTTATGATTCATGGTAGCATTTGATTTTTTTTCAATTACTATGTCTCAATTGTCGAACAGGAAAGTAAGAATCTAATAAAACTCTTGCACAACAAAGATTGTTGTCCTTTAGTTACCCAGACCTTTGTTTTCATGGTATAAAACCAACTGCTGTCAACTTTAGTACTCTGGAAAATTATATAACCATTCTGAAATTTCCTATGACATAGGTCGAGACAAGCATTGTAAGGATCCCAATTAGAATGGTGCTTGATCTCCTGGTAGAGCATCTTGGGCTTCACAAGGCCATCTGAGACTCGGGCTCAATGAGAACACAATGAGAGTCATCATTCTCTCTGACACTGCTGTTCAAGACGACCGGACCTGTCCACCGCGCATGCCCATTACCGGTGTATGAACATTGCATCCTTTAATTTACCATGTATATGAACATTTCATTCTTCAAATGTGTTGTACTATCATTCTGGTGGCTATGGAGATGTGTTGTACTGTAGTTTTGGTATCCATTGATGATGTCTTGCTCCAATTACACTTGAATCTGTAGTTTTGGTATCTATTGATGATGTCTTGCTCCGATTACACTTGAATATTTTTTTTATTTTTTTATCCTGATTGAATACATATGATAAGCCTGGCTTTTTACTAACTTCACCATTACATGCATGGGCACATTGTTGAAACCGGCACCCTCGCGCCAAGGCGCGCTGCTGATCTAGTAGCAGATTAACAGTAGCAGGCGCACTGCGTGCTGATGAACCTCATCCGCCAACGATTATTAACGGGACCGTGACTTCACTTGGGAAAAGCTATAGTTGGCAGCATGTACGCTCGTTTCCCTCTGCTGCTTCCTCGAACGAACGTCTGTACCGAGCTCGGTGCTCCGGTGACTCGACGGGACGACCGTCGCTACTCGCTAGCTTTGGTCGATCGCGACGGCACCGGGGGAGGAGCGGGCGTCTAAAGCTCGGCGTCGCATCCATGAGTCGTCACGTTCACGTGTCCGTCTCCGGAGGGAAGCTGGTGTCCAAACAGACAGAAGGGGACACGGGGTGGGAGTGAAACGTTCGCCGGGGAGGGGAGGGACCAACGCAACCGCTCCACCGTCGCCATGCATCGCAACGAAAACAAGGTAGGTAGGTGCCCCTTGTTATTATTAGTTGCACAAACGACGGCAGCTGTCGGGCCGGAACTCGCCGTGCCGACTGGGTCACCCGCATGTGATGTGTGGGGCTCCGTTCTTTTTTTTTTTGGTGTCTCCTCTGCGATGGGAGATGAGGAAATCTCGTCCGGGGGAGAGCAGGCCGCCGGTGCGCGTTTGAATGGAGAGGTTTTGCACCCAAATCCCTTTTTGAGGAATGGGATTGCTAAAGCTCAGTTAGCCGAGACTTAATCAAGTCTCTGTTGATGCTATATTCATGAATCTTACATGAAGATTCATGCAAAAAAAAAGTTATTTTTTATATGTTATATCACTTGATCAAGATTTGGTTAAATTTCAGTCGGCTAAGACCTGGCCGCACCCTTTGAGGAAGGCTATATATCATGGCTAGCTTTATGAAGAAAAAAAGTAATTACATCATCTACGAGCTTACTAACGATGCAATCAGATGGCCTGTCCAACCAACTAAAAAAGGACTTATTATACTAACTGTAATTAGCTAGCACATGAGCCGCTTGATTACAAAAATAAAAACAATGCTTACCTTTTTTTAAGAAGAAAAATAATGCTTAAATATGACTTTCCAATCGCAGTATCTATATCCACACACTCTGCACCGTTTAGTTCGATTCTGGTAGACAACACACATAAAGATGCTACCTATATTCTTAAACGGGCTAGTCCATATAGCAGGGGTTTTTTGTTTTGTTTTGGGGAACATTCCTTTGTGTATTTTTCATGTTTATTTTTTCTGTTAAACCTGGTACTATTTGGGATGGGTTTCTCTTGCCTGTGTTTTCGCATTCTTATCTTTTCTTAATTCACAAACTTTTTACAAAAATCCATGATCTTTTTTCAAACTTATGGAAAGATAATAATTTGTGAACTTGTTTCAAATTCACGAACATTTTTTTCGAAATGTACAAACTTTTTCGCACTCATGCCAAGTCAAAAGACAACATGTCAAGTCAATGGTCAATGTGTCAATCATTAGTTTACTGGTCAAGTCAATGGATCAAACCATCTTTTTAGGAATGTGAACAGATCAAGGAGGAGGGATGCCGGTGGCGCGTCTTTCGCTCGGTTCAGTGCTTGTAGTCGTCGCTAGACGGTCTATGGATCTGAATGTAATTTTTATTATTTCTGATGTTCATTAGTACTGTCATGATTGAATATGAATAAATCAAAAGTTTTCCCAAAAAATAAGGGGGCGACCCGGGTGTCCAACTGGCATTCATGGGTCGGCCGCGTAACGCGGCTTGTGAGCGCCGGTGCCGAATAGGAGCACTCTGTTTTGCAGGTCGGGGATAGGAGGACTATGAGCACAATTGCGGAATATCCTATTTGACGCTCTCTGCGTCGAACAGTCGATCTTTCGCATAGAGCTGGAGATCGAGCGGTAAGATGGCCCGGCCCATTCACATGTCCCCGCATTTCTAGTTTTAGAACCTCTGACCCGGTTTTCCTGTTTTTCTGGTTTATTTCTTTTTTTTGTTTTTCTGTTTATTTTTCTTCTTTCTTTTCGTTCTTTTGCTTTTCTGTTTCTATTTTCATTTTTCGTTTATTTTTTTAGAGTTTAATTTCTAGTTTGAAAAGTTTCAAGTTTAAAAAATTGTTCCTAAAATTTAAAAATTCGTGCTTTTAAAAAATGTTCAGTTTTTTAAGAAAACGGTCGTGTTTTCGCAAATTGTTCATAAATTCAAAACATGTTAAAATTTTTAGAAAATAGTTCGGGAATTTCAGAAAAATCCTTTTTAAAAAAATTGTTCGAATTATCTTTTACATTTTTCAGAACTTTTAAAATAATGAAAATTGTTCCTGTTTTCAGAAATTGTTCATAAATTTCTAATAAATGTTCTTATTTTCAAATTTTTGTTCACGTATTCAAAAAATGTTCACATTTCAAATTTTCTTGGGATTTTCAGAAAAATCTTCATTTTCGAAATTTATTCTAAAAAAAATAAAAATTGTTAAAAATTGTTCCTGTTTTCAAATTTTGTTCGAACTTTCTGAAAATGTTCATGTTTGCAAAAAAAAATTCAGAAATTTCAAAATGTGCTCGCCATTTTAGAAAATTGTTCGGGTTTGTCAAAAATTGTTTGTAAGTTCAAAAAATAACTCAAATTTTGGTGTATTTATTCAGGATTCTTTCAAATAAGCTTAAGTCTGCTACGGCTATTAGTTTTTAAACCTCGCGATGTTATTCTGTCATGAGTCTTCTTCGGTCGCAGTGGCTAGCAGCGTGGGCACTTGAGCGGGTTCTTGCGGGTTCAATTCCCAGCAAACATGATCAGCCATTTTTTTGCGATTTTTCACCATCTCAATCGTTGTGCAACGCAATGGCCTGGCCCAGTCGGACGCACCCCAGTGCGATGGGCATGTATTGGCCGCAAAATGCGGCGCATAGGAGTTCCCCACAATTGCAGCCCATCCGAGAGTAATGTCATCAAACCAGTTGTATTTGTTTTACTAAACATGGGTTGGGCTCCGTCCTCGGCCCACCACAGACCAATTGTATTTGTTTTTCTTAGCGGGTTCGATTCCCAGCAAACGCGATCAACCATTTTTTTGCGATTTTTCACCATCCCAGTCGCTGTGCAACGCAATGGCCTGGCCCAGTCGGACGCACCCCTATGCGATGGGCATGTATTGGCCGCAAAATGCGGTGCATAGGAGTTCCCCACAATTGCAGCCCATCCGAAAGTAAGGTCATCAAACCAGTTGTATTTGTTTTACTAAAGATGGGTTGAGCTCCGTCATCAGCCCACCAAAGACCAATTGTATTTGTTTTTCTCAGCAACAAAAAAAGTTGGACATGTCTATGTCTCGCCTGACGCCTATTGCGAGCTAGGGTTGCGTCGAGATCACTAACTAAAAGGTACCTCTTGTAAATGTTACTCTCATCTTCTCTTGTACTGATAATGATTGATACGTCTCCAATGTATCTATATTTTTTATTGTTTCATGCTATTATATTATCAATCTTGGATGCTTTATATGCATTTATATGCTATTTTATATCTTTTTGGGACTAACCTATTAACCCAGTGCCCAGTGTCAGCTCCTGTTTTTTACTTGTTTTTTGACTTTTTAGAAAATCAATACCAAAGATGACCCAACACGATGAAACTTTACGGTAATTTTTTCTGGACCAGAAGGGACCCTAGAAGGTTTGGTAGGAGGCCAGAAGAGCTACGAGAGAGCCACGAGCTCACAGGGCGCTCCCTGGGGGGCAAGGCGCACCCCCTGAGCTCATGGGCCCCATGCAACTCCGTTTGACCTAATTTAACTTCTATAAATTCACATATATTCCCAAACCAATAGAGAACCACCAGAAACACTTTTTTCGCCGTCGTAAACTTCTGTTCTTCCGTGATACCATCTGGAAGCATTTTCCGGTACTCTGCCGGAGGGGGAATCAATCACGGAGGGTCTCCACATCATTCTTGCTGCATTCCGATGATGCGTGAGTAGTTTACCATAGATCTACGGGGCCATAGTTAGTAGCTAGATGGTTCCTTCCCTCTCTTTGATCTTCAATACAATGTTCTCCTTGATCTTTTTGGAGTTATATCCGATGTAATCTTCTTTTGCGGTTTGTTTATTAGGATCCGATGAATTGTGCGTTTATGATCATATTATTCATTGAAAGTAATTGAGTCTTTTCTAAACTTTATTATAAATGATTGTTATAGCTTTGTTTTCTCTCCGACCTATCTGCTTGCTTTGGCCAACTAGACTGATTTATCTTCAGTGGGAGAGGTGCTTTGTGATGGGTTCAATCTTGTCGTGTCCTCACTCAGTGACAGACGGGGTAGCGAGACATGTATTGTATTGTTGTTATTAAGGGTAAAACGACGGGGTCTAATCATATTGCTTTAGTTTACTTTGTCTACATCATGTCATCTTGCTTAAGGCGTTATTCTGTTTGTCATGAACTTAGTACCATAGATGCAAGCGGTCCGTTGGTGGAATAATATTAGTAGATGCAAGCAGAGGTCACTCTACTTGTGACGGACATGATGCCTATATGTATGATCATTGCCATGAATACGTCATAACTATGTGTTTTTATCAATTGCCCAACTGTGATTTGTTTCCCCACCGTATGCTATGCGTTCGAGAGAGAAGCCTCTAGTGAAAACTATGGCCCCTGGGTCTACTTTTATCATATTATTTAAAATAAAAAATACTCTGCTGCAATTTTATACTCTTTATTTTATTTTTTTATATATCTTAGCTATTAGAATTAATCCTTGCAAGTAACGAGTTCAAGGGAATTGAAAACCCTCTTGCCCGTGTTAGGTTCAAGTATTTGCTTTTATGTGTGTAGGTGCTGAAGAGGGAATTTGCGTGGTTTTTCTATTGGTTCGATTACCTTAGTTCTCACTCAGGGAAATACCTAATCTATTGTATTGCTTCACCCCTCCTCTTCAGGGAAATCTCAATGCTGCTTACAAGTAGCAGTGGTGCATAATGCATGTGCACCACTGTCGCAATCTAAACACTTTTCCTTTTTCTCGTTTTCCCAAAACGTTTTACCCCTTAAACTGTGCATCCAAATCATGAACCATTTTCACTATTGAATTTCTTGCATCGAGATCTTTGAAACTAGATCTCATGTTAGTAGGTTCCAATGAAAAAACAAAAATAGGAATCAAAGAAAAACATAAAACTAAAAATGGTAAAAAAAAATGAAAACCAGAATCGGAAGTATATTTCTGCCTTCTTCACTTTTTTGAAAATCACAACTGCACTTTTCTCTTTCGAGAAGCAGAATTGTGCTTCTCGCTGAAGCACTTAGTGTGTTTTTCCCTTTTTTGAGGTAGTACAACGGTGCTTTTCCTTCTCATTGACGCACATGTTATGTTTTCCCTTTAAAGGAAGCACAGTTATGTTTCTCAAGGAAGCATAGGCTGTGTTTTTTTTTTCCTTTTTTGGGGAAGCACATATGTGTCTTTTCTTTTATAGAAGCATAACTATGCTTCACTTCTTTCTGAAAAAACGAAAAATATATGCCGAACTTAGGAACAACCAAAAGGCCAAAAAACATAAAATAAAAAAAATGAAAACCCAAGAGCGCGTCCGCTCGCGACACATGGCAGTAGCTTGGCGTATCATTTGGCGCTTCTAGACCAAGAAAGTGACCTGTGCAGGAGGCCTCCCATGGAGTGCCCCTTAATTAGTTGCTCCTGGGTTGCGTCTATATCTCGCCTATTGTGACATAGACTAACGCCTCGCCTAAATGAGAGCATGTAGATGGCTGGCCTATAGTAATACATATGTTAGTTTCGTTAAAAATATTCTTGTTATTTTTCACTTTTCTTTACTTTTGTATGTAATTTAAAAATTATATACACACATATATTAAAAAAAACATGTTCATGAAATGTAAGTTTGTGGGATATTATTTTATACAATTTTTTTCAAAAGGTTCAACGCACACTGAAAAAACATTAATGAAATGTAAAGTATGCCGGTGCAATTCTTAAATTTGTCCGTACCACTCAATTTTTTTGTAAAATTAAAAGAATGTCACCTATTTAAAAATATATTCAGCACATTTTCAAAAACAATTTCCATGAAAATTTAGATTTCTTTGCGTAATTTTATAAAATATATGTACAATTAAAAATGTTGTTTATGACATGCAAAGTATTCCTGTATTTAAAAATATGTTCCATTATATCTATAAAATAATTCATGAAATATTAAAAAATTGTGCAGTTTTTGAAAGAATTCAAATATATAAATTTTTTACCATTTAGAAAAAATGTTCTACACTTGGCAACTGTTTTCATGTTTCTAAAAAATGTTCATGATATTGTAAAAAGTATTCCAACATGTGTTAAAAATGTTCACTGTTTGTTGGAAAAATGTTCAATGTGCATTTCGCAAATGTTCAATGTGTATTCAGATAAAAATTCAACATTTATTTGAGAAGTACGTAATATTTATGTGAAAAATGCTCAACCTGTGTATGAATTTTTTTGAAGTATATTTCAAAAACTAGACATGTATTTGAAAATAAAAAAAGATAAAACAGGAAAATAAAAATAAAAGGGAAATCACATCACAGCTTGTGCACCAGGTGTGTACCTGTCGATAGAACATCCCAAAACCTCTCCTAGAAAGCTTTCGAACACCGAATTTTATTCGGCCGGCCGACTACTGGTACAGAGCCGAGAGGAGTGTACGTCTACAATAAGCAAGACATAGCTATCGTGGCAAGCTAGACACTCATCTCGCGTCAAGCGCCCCTGTGTTGATCCCGATCCAGGTAGCACGTCCTAACACATACGGAGTATTGTTTTCCATGCGTTGTCTACAAGCTAGCTAGCACAATCCATACTATAGGTTTTCCTTTTTTTTTCCTTTTTATTTATTTACTTTTAATTATATTTTCTGAATATATATATATATATATATATATATATATATATATATATATATATATATATATATATATATATATATATATATATATATATATATATATATATATATATGAAATAAATTACATACATTTTCGAAATTTTCATTGATATTCTTGCATTTAATAAATGTTCAGGAAATATAGAATAATTGTTCACAACAGTTATAAAAATTTTATACCATCAATTGTTTTCAAATTTAATAAGTTTGACTCGTTTTAAAATATTTTCTTGACATCATAATAAAATCATGAGATGCAAAATTTGATTGCGCAATTTATCAAAAGTTGAGCCATTAAATAAAATTTTCACGACATTTCAAACAGTTCACACATTTCAAAAAATATACACTATATTTAAGAAAAAAGGTTCTAAATTGTGTTCTCTCAGTTTCTAGAAATATTTATGCCCTGAAAATAAGTTCATTAGCACAAAAGAAATATTCGCATGTTTTACTAGAAATGATCATCATATTTTCTATAAATGTTAAATATGTGCTTTAAAATGTTAGTTGTGTATTAAAAATGTTCATAGTGTATTTACAATCATTCAACATGAATATGGATGAATGATAAAAGTGTATTTGAATTTTTTTATCTAATTTGTTCTGTCCTGCATATGGAAAATATTCATTGTGTATTAAAAATAGTTGACACGTTTACGAGAAATATAAAGGAAAACAAAAATAAAGGAAAAATGACAATGAAAGACAAGATTAGAATGAAACTATTAAGCAAGAATATAAAAATATGGGGAAAAGGGAGAAATCCCTGATCAAAAACCTTCTAAACACCAAGTGAAAGGTTCGAAAACCGTTAAAGCCAGTGCAGTCATATACTTGTTGGTCACGGCCCACTAAGTAATCACCAAAGGCGGGCACTCGTTCGAGCTTGTTTTAAGCGAGACATAGTCTTTGCATGTACTTGGTGTATTTCTTTTGCCTCAAAATAAATAACTAGGCATATTTCTTGTTTGAGTTGTGGTGGTCCTATTCGGCATTTCAAGCGCTGAATGGGACTATCACACTCACACGCATGCTTAGTGGGTCATATCCCAATAACGATCTAGTTCGCTCGCTTGCTTACACGTCAGCTAAAAACCAATAAGTAATGGTTTAATAAAAAAAACTTTTGGTTTTTCAAAATATTAGGAACACACATTTGATCAGTTATCACGGATTCAAAATTTCATCAATTCTAAAAATGTTTACGGATATAAAAGTTCATAAATTTAGAGAAATGTTAGCGTCTTTTGCAAATTTCATGAATTTCCAAAAAAAAGATCCTCAATTTTAGAAATAATCTTGATTTTTTTAAAAAAATCAAGAATTCTTAAAATGCTCAATTTTTTTCAAAAAGTAAACCAAAAGAAGGAGTTAAAAAAACCCAGGAAATGCACCCCTAAGATGGGTCGACTAGTTAGGAACGAAGGCCCAGAGCGGGATGTGTGGGCCTTGTACACTATTTAGTGCAAATGTTATATCTCACTTATATAGAGTATAGCATCTGGAGAGAGGCATTTTGGAGGCCGAGCTCCATGGAGGTCTTTATTCTTGAAAATTTAAATTCAAACTTTTATGGTTCAAAAAATTCTGAAAAAATATGCATATATTTAATGATGTAACTCACATGTGTGCAAAAATTCATGATGAAATACCTTGAGTTGCGACCTATACAAAAAAGACAAATTCATGGCCTGGGAAGATGAATAGTATCATGTGTTAAATAGCCCCAGATTTGTCTTTTTTGCACAACCCTCATTTCAATGTATTTTGAACTAAAAATTTACACACATGTGTGTTATACCTTTATGTATATTTATATTTTTCTTTAGAATTTTTTGAAATGTAAAAATATGAATTTTGGTGAAATTTCAATTTTGAATTTGGAGGCCTCACTGGAGGCCGAGCTCCAAAAGGGATTTCCGATAGCATCTGTCTCACCCGCAAAGCCGCACAGCAACAACGCGTATGGTCCGACCCAGTGGTGTGTGCGTTTGTTCGTTTTGGATTTGATCTGAATTCATGGGATGACAAAGGTTTATACTTTAGTGCTTCAGCTCTTGTCCATCCAGAGTCACAGATCCTGATACCCTGAAGACATGTCGTGAAGGCATTGCTTTGGCCTTGGACTTGAATCTCAGGAGATTGCACATTGCGATGGACAGTCAAAACGTGGTCGAGGACATCGCAGGCGGATATCGAGTGCACCGAGGCAATTGGTGCTACTGGTGCACCAGTCGCCCGTTGCATATTCAAAAATGTTCGTAAAAATTCAAAAAAAATTAGTACATTGACACCAATTTATGCTGTAAAACAAGTTCAAATCAAATTTCGAAACATTGCCCAAGATACAAAAATAACAAATTTGACACTAAATGGTACTCCATCCATCCCAAAATAAGTGATTCAACATCACACTAACTTTAGTACAAAGTTGAGTCATTTTTGGGACGGGGGGAGTACATAACACAACTTGGGCTTCAGTTTTGGCCCATTAGCACATTGATGTGAAATTTGTCATTGTTGTATCTCGAGCAATGTTTGAATTTTTGTGACAACGGACATTGATGTTGTGTCAATGCACTATACTATTTTAGGATTCTTTTTGAACATTTTTTAGTGTGCAACAGGGTCCGGTACACCGGTAGCACCAATTGCCTCGGCGCACCGAATACGTTCCTGACATCGCAGATAAATAGGGTGGTAAATATGAAGTGGTTATTAGGGATATTCTAATAGCTAGTTCTTCTTTTACCCTGTGTAATTTCTTCCATGGAAAAAGAGGCTCAAACTATGAAGCCCACAATCTAACTAGGTTGACTTCTTCGTTAGACCAGGATAGACACACATGGCTCTGTCTACCTCATGACTTTCCTTGTATCCCGTTGACTATTATCAATAAGCATTGTGGACTGTGCTAACAAAGATCTTTTTGCGTTCGTTACCGTTTTTCGTTTGTTTTTTCCTTGATTTCTTTGCCCTTTTCTTTTCCTTATACTACGCTTATCTTTGTTTATTCAACGCTTTTCTTTTTACTTTTTTTCTTCATTATACTTTACTTTCTTATTCCTTTCTTGGTTTTCTTTTGTTTCTTTGCTGGTTTTTATCAGTTTTCGTTTTCTAACACATGCATACCTTTTCTGAGAACACAATGTACATTTTTGGTGCACACGCGAAACAGTTTTTTAAACACATTGTATATTTTACAAATACATGATGCACATTTTATTTAAAATACATGTTTTGCAATGTATAAAATTTTGTAAAGTCAAGAATATTTATTTGAAACAATAAAATATTTTTGAAATGTCCCTACATTTTAAAATTGTCAAGAAACATATTTTGGAACCAACATGAGCATAGTTTTACATCTGTATAAACATTTTTTTAACAAGCGAATATTTCTTTTGAATTTTGCATATACAATTTAACATTATGAATTATTTTTTCACCAAGGGATCATTTTTTGGTATACACTTTTAAAAATTCGCATACATATTTTTTGAAATCTAAGAACATTTGTTCATTGTCAAGGACATTTTTAAAAGCAATGAACATTTTGTTAAATCATGTCAAGATTTTTTAAGTACTATGTTACAGTTTAAAGTTTCATGATTTTGTATAAAAATAAGTAAACGCCTGTTTTTCAATATATCCATTTAAAATAAAAGAAAGAGAAAAAGGAAAAAACAAGCTAGCCTGACAGAATGATGTCATCATAACATCAGTGTCGCCAATACAGGTCCCTACTGGATGGGCCCATCACCGGTTGCTATGGTCAGCAGTCGAGCGCGAAGGCTGACTTCAGCCCACTATTTAGCTAGGACCATAGGGGCTGAACATTTCCTATTTCAATGCGTAGGTCGGGATAGCTAACATGTGCGTTTTCTCTTGCTTCTTTCTATGGGCTTTAATTTAATTTTATTGGCAGTTCTTTTTTAGAATTTGTGAACATTTTTTAGAAAATAGGAACATTTCCATGCAATTGTGAATAATTTGAAGTTTTTGTTAACATTTTATACATTCCGGAACATCTTTATATATTCATGACTGTTTTCTAACCTGTGAATTTTAATATTATTGAATTTTTCTAAATTGTAAACCATTTTGCAATTCAAGAACGAATTTTTTACATTCAAAGAACAAATTTAATTTCTGATTGGTTTTTGGAATTTGTGAAGTTTTTATATAAAAATTTGGGATGTACATTCTTTCAGTGTTTGGAGTTTGCTCCTCTGCTAGTCAACTACCTCGCCTCTTGTCGTGTATGTTGGATAGATTAGAAATTTTTTGATTAATTTCATTCGTAAATAATTAATTAACATGATAATAACTGCTGAAACATAGATGGTCTTTGGGCGCATGAAACAATTTCAAGAAGAAAAATCATTAAGGGGCCTCACAAGTGGATGAAAGTTGAGACCCCTTTATAAGTGTTTCTCTTCCACATATTGTTGGAGCTTGAGAAAAGGAAGTGGTTTTCCGCGCACTACTGTGACGCCTCCGATTCAATCGTACACTAATCATGCACGCAAACGTGTATGATCAAGATCAGGGACTCACGAGAAGATATCACAACGCAACTCTAAAAACATAAATAAGTCATACAAGCATCATAATACAAGCCAGGGGCCTCGAGGGCTCGAATACAAGTGCTCGATCATAGACGAGTCAGCGGAAGCAACAATATCTGAGTACAGACATAAGTTAAACAAGTTGCCATAAGATGACTAGCATAAACTGAGATACAGATTGAAAGATGCGCAGGCCTCCTGCCTGGGATCCTCCTAAACTACTCCTGGTCGTCATCAGCGGCCTGCACGTAGTAGTAGGCACCTCCGGTGTAGTAGGAGTCGTGGTTGACAATGGCGTCTGGCTCCTGGGCTACAGCATCTGGTTGCGACAACCGAGAGGAAAGGAAAGGCGGGGGGAAGGGGAAAGCAGCCGTGAGTACTCATCCAAAGTACTCACAAGCAAGGATCTACACTACATATGCATGGATATCTGTGTCAAGGGGCAATATCGGTGGACTGAACTGCAGAATGCCAGAATAAGAGAGGGATAGCTAGTCCTATCAAAGACTACGCTTGTGGCAGCCTCCATCTTGCAGCATGTAGAAGAGAGTAGATGGTAAGTTCACCAAGTATCATTGCATAGCATAATCCTACCCGGCGATCCTCCCCTCGTCGCCCTGTGTGAGAGCGATCACTGGGTTATATCTGGCACTTGAAAGGGTGTGTTTTATTAAGTATCCGGTTCTAGTTATCATAAGGTCAAGGTACAACTCCGGGTCGTCCTGTTACCGAGGATCACGGCTATTCGAATAGATAAACTTCCATGCAGGGGTGCACCACATTACCTAACACGCTCCATCCCCTTTGGCCGCACACACTTTCCTAGGTCATGCCTGGCCTCGGATGATTAACATGTCACAGCCCTACCTAGGCACAACAGAGAGGTCAGCACGCCGGTCTAAATCCTATGGCGCAGGGGTCTGGGCCCATCGCCCATTGCACACCTGCATGTTGCGAGGGCGGCCGGAAGCGGACCTAGCCCCCTTAATACAAGTGCAGGCTTACGGTCCAATCCGGCGCGCGCCGCTCAGTCGCTGACATTAAGAAGGCTTCGGCTGATACCACGACATCGAGTGCCCATAATTGTTCCCGCGTAGTTGGTTAGTGCGTATAGGCCAGTGGACAGACTCAGATCAAATATCAAGATCGCGTTAAGCGTGTTAACTTTGAAGTAACCGTGGACGCCGACCAGGGCCAGGCCCACCTCTCACCTAGGTAGTCTCAACCTGCCCTGTCGCTCCGCCACAAAGATCCACCCATAGGGTCGTCGGGACAAAGGTCCTTTCATCCCCCAATGCGTGAATCACTCGCGGGTACTCTACGAGCTGACCCGACTTCAGTCACCACATGTATCATGTATAAAGTATATAGTATATACCTGTGATCACCTCCCGAGTGATCACGGCCCGATAGTATAGCATAGCAGACGGACAAGAATGTAGGGCCACTGATGGAAAACTAGCATCCTACACTAAGCATTTAGAATTGCAGGTAAGGGTAACAACTGTAGCAACAATGACAGGCTATGCAGCAGAATAGGAGTAACCGAAAGCAGTAACATGCTACACTACTCTAACGCAAGCACTAGGGAAAAGGAATAGGCGACATCTGGTGATCAAGGGGGGGGGGGGGGGCTTGCCTGGAAGCTCAGCCGAGAAGGAGGGGTCGTTAACACAGTAGTCGTACTGGGTAGCAGCGACGTCGGTCTCGGTGTCTAACGAGAGAAGATGTGGAAGAAACAATAAATATAATGCAAACATATGCATGACGATGAATGACATGACAATGCACGGTGCTAGGTGTGCCCTAACGCGGTGGGAGATGATACCGACGAAGGGGGAAAACATCCGGGAAAGTATCCCCGGTGTTTCGCGTTTTCGGACAGATGAACCGGAGAGGAAAAGTTGCGTGTTCGCTATGCTAGGGGTGTGTGGAGGATGAACGGGCTACGTATTCGGATCCATCTCGTCGTTCTGAGCAACTTTCATGTAGAAAACATTTTCATCTGAGCTATGATTTATTTTCTATGTTTTTCTAAAGTTTTAATCATTTACTGAATTTATTTATCTATTTAATTCTAACATTATCCAAAATAGTGTCTGCTGAGGTCATCAGTCAATAGTGCAGTTGACTGGGTCGAATCTGGCCTGTGGGTCCAGTGGGACCCTCGTGTCATTGACTGAACTAACTAAACAGAGTTGGTTTAATCTAATTAACCTAATTAGCGAGTGGGGCCTACTAGTCAGTGAGTGTTTAGCACATCAATTAACTAACTAATATTTTTTTATTTTTTTATTTATTTTAATTCGTTTATTCATGCGGGACCCACATGTCATAGACCCAGGGGCGGCCATGTCAACGTTGACCCAAGTCAACAGGTCAAAGGGGGGTCCTAGGCCCACCAGTCAGTGGCCCAGGCAGTGCCATGTGGACGCCACGTCGGACAGCGGCCGGAGACGCGCCGGAGCTAACTCCGGCGAGCCAAACGCGGCGGCGCGGCTTGGGAGGGGCGCGGATTTCACGCACAGGGGGTCTGCTGGTTGTGGTCGGGCGCGTTCGACGCGGCTCGACGTCACGCGTCGAACGGTGGTGGCTGGAGTGGTTGGAACGGATGGGGGTGAGTGCTTGGAGCTCGCCGGCGGCGAGGTGCTTCGGGCGAGCAACAACAACGATGGTATGGCGTGAGTTCGGGCAATCCAAAGAGCGTGGTGAGGCTTACGTGCACGCGAGCAAGATGGGCGCGAGCAAAAGACCAAAAGGTCGCCGGAACGACGCCGGCGACGAGCTACGCGGAGGCGTGCCCGGTCGGAGCACGGGGTCGGTGCTACGGGGCTCGACAGAGCGCGGGGGAGGGGTGCAACGGGCTCGCACGGACGTGCTGAGCATGATTCCGAGCTCATCAGAGCTCGACGGGCAGCAACGACACGGCTACGAGCACGCCGGTGGAAGCAGAGGCACGACAACGGGGGCGAACTAGCTAGGGACAAATGCGGCCGCGGGAGGAAGAAATGGAGGGAGAGAGGAGATCACCGAGCGGCCAAGAAAGTCCCTCGACAGCTTTGTAGCAGCAAGGGATGACGAAGACGACGGCAGTCACTGATGACGGAGAAGTCGGAGACGAGCTCGATCCGCTCGATGCCGAGCCCGTCGTTTCCAGTGGCTCGGCTCAGGCGACACAACGGAGGGCGGCGAAGCTCCGTGACATCTCGCCGGGGCTTGGTGTCGTCAGAGAGCGCTGGATCGACGGCGGCGAGCGGTGGAGGCTATCGGGCGAGTGGGGGATGAGGGGAGAGGGAGAGGCCGACAAGGAGAGCAAGATGGAGTGGGGAGGAGAACCCGAGGAGGCGTGGGTGTGGCGATCTTATCCCATCGGCGGGGACGACGAGGTGGTGCGACGGGGACGCGTCCCTGTTCATGGCGCGTTCGGGGGAACAGGGCGCGAGGAAGGAGGCGACAAGGGGGGGACGAGGGAGTGGGCCTGATTGGAGGGGGACGGTTGGGCTGGCCGGCTGGGCCGTCTGGCCCAGTTGGCCAGGGGGCCTTTCCTTTTGATTGTTTTTCTGTTTGTCTTTTTCTTTTCTATTTATTTTACTTTACTGTTTTACTTTAGTATCACATTTATATTAGTTTTATTAATTTATGAAAGTAGTCCCTAATTTAGTATATGTAATAAGCCGCATTTCGAACATTTTAGTTTTGATGTTTGAAAACTTTCGATGTTTGACAAAAGTTCAAATTTGAATTTGAATCGTTTTGAACTAACGCAAGATTAGCGACAGTAACAGAGGTGACGTGGCATCATTAGCATAGGTTCACTGTAGCATAATTATCCGGGCGTTACAATTATCCTCCACTACAAGAAATCTCGTCCCGAGATTTAGGAGGTAGAAGGAAACAACGCGGGGTATTCATCACGCAGGCGATCCTCGCGTTCCCTAGTGGCTTCATCTTCAGAATGATGCGACCACTGGACCTTGAGGAACTTGATCGCCTTCTGACGTGTGCGGCGTTCAGCTTGGTCGAGAATGCGGACCGGCTGCTCTGTATAGGAGAGGCCCTGTTGCAATTCGAGCACTTCATGATCCAATTCTCGGATTGGGTCCTTGAAGCAACGGCGGAGCTGTGACACGTGGAAGACATCGTGAACCTGAGAAAGGTTCGGCGGAAGCTCCAGTTGATAAGCCACTTTTCCACGCCTTCTGAGAATAGTGAATGGGCCAATATAGCGAGGATCTAGCTTTCCCTTGATCCCGAAGCGGTGAGCACCCTTCATTGGTGTAACTCGAAGATAAGCCTTTTCGCCAGGTTGATAGACCATGTCTTTGTGATGACGTTCATACTGACTCTTCTGACACGACTGAGCAGTCTTGAGATTCTCACGAATGATGCAGACTTGTTCTTCGGCATGTTGGATAATATCCGGACCGAAGAGTGGACGTTCCCTAGTTTCTGACCAGTTCAAAGGGGTCGGCACTTTCGTCCATATAACACTTCGAAGGGGGCCATCTTCAGACTAGCTTGATAGCTATTATTATAAGAGAACTCAGCATACGAGAGAGATTCCTCCCATTTCTTGCCGAAGGAAATAACACAAGCTCGAAGCATGTCTTCGAGAACTTGGTCAACACGTTCAACTTGCCCTTGCGACTGAGGATGAAATGCAGTACTGAATGACAGATGAGTTCCCATAGCTTCTTGGAAACTTGCCCAGAATCTTGAAGTGAACAAGCTGCCACGGTCCGAACTGATAACTAGTGGAATACCGTGAAGTGAAACAATTCTGGACATGTAGAGAGTTCCCAGCTGACTAGCAGTGATCGTTTCTTTGACGGCCAGAAAGTGTGCAACTTTAGAAAGCCGGTCAATGACAACAAGAATAGCATCATTACCTTTATGCGATTTGGGAAATCTAGTGATGAAGTCCATTTCAACATGGTCCCATTTCCATTCAGGAATAGAGATAGGTTGCAGAGTTCCAGCGGGCCTTTGATGTTCTGCTTTGATATGACGACAAACGTCACATTCAGCAACATAGCGAGCAATGTCTTGCTTCATATTTGACCACCAGGATCTTTGACGAATGTCTTGGTACATCTTGGTGCTACCGGGATGAATAGACAACGGAGTGTCATGAGCTTCTTCCATAACTTCCTTAGTCATATCCAGGTTTTTCTCCTTACACGGCACCACTAGGCGGCCTTTGAAGTACAAAGTGCCATCATCAGCAACAGTGAAGAATGAGGGCTTTCCTTCTACGAGGTAGCGTTTAATCTTCTCAACTTGAGAGTCATATCCCTGAATTCTCTTGATGGAGTCCAAGAGATCTGGTTCGACAGCCAGGGTATTGAGGGAACCCTGGGAAACAACACGAAGGTTCATCTTGCAAAACTCCTTAGGAGGGGGAGCGAGTGCACCCGGAGGAACAATATGGAGGTTCAGCTTTCTAAATTCTTCAACAAGCGAGGGCTGAACTTTGCGAACCTCGAGATGGTTGCAGTAAGACTTGCGGCTCAAAGCATCATACATTACATTAGCCTTGCCTGGTGTATAGGAAATACCCAAGTCAAAGTCTACAACAGTATCCATCCATCTCTGCTGACGAAGGTTCAGGTTTGCCTGAGTAAAGAGATACTTCGGACTTTGGTGGTCAGTGAAGATCTCACAATGATTACCGAGAAGGTAATGTCGCCACTGCTTCAGTGCATGAATGACAACAACAAGCTCGAGGTCGTGAACGGGGAAGTTCTCTTCGTGAGGGTGCAATTGACGAGAGGCATAAGCAATCACTTTGTGCTCTTGCATTAGGACACAACCTAATCCTTGACGGGAGGCGTCGCAGTAAATGACGAAGTCCTTTTTAGTATCAGGTGGAGCTAGCACTGGGGCAGAAGTCAACTTGTCTTTGAGTGCCTGGAAACTTTCCTGACATTTGTCTGTCCATTGGAACTTGATGCCCTTATGCAACAGGTTAGTCGAAGGTCTGCCGATCTTGGAGAAGTTCTTGACAAATCGACGGCAATAGCTGGCGAGTCCGAGAAAACTTCGGACTTGCTTGACATTCTTCGAAGGATTCCAATCGAGAATAGCCTGAACTCGCTCGGGGTTCACGGCAATACCATCCTTGGAGATGATATTGTTGGGGAACGTAGTAATTTCAAAAATTTTCCTACGATCACGCAAGACCATGGTGATGGCATAGCAACGAGATGAGAGTGTTGTCTACGTACCCTCGTGACCAACAGCGAGCGTTGGCGCAGCGTAGAGGAAGTAGTCGTACTTCTTCCCGATCCAACCGATCCAAGTACCGAGCGTCGGCACCTCCGAGTTCTGCACACGTTCAGCTCGATGGCGTCCCTCGAACTCCGATCCAGCCGAGTGTTGAGGAGAGTTTCACGTCGACCTGACGGCGTGGTGGCGATGTTGATGTTCCACCGGCGCGAGGCTTCGCCTAAGCTCCGCAGCGGTATATTCGAGGTGTAGTTTGGTGGAAGGGGCACCGCACACGGCTAAGGAACGATCTCAATGATCAACTTGTGTCCCATGGGGTGCCCTCTGCCTCAGATATAAAGGAGGGAAGGGAGGGGCTGGCCGGCCACCAAGGGCTGCGCACAGGAGTCCTACTCCCACCGGGAGTAGGATTCTCCCCAATCCTAGTCCAACTAGGATTGGCCAAGTGGGAAGGGAGAGAGGCGCCACCCCTTCTCCTAGTCCTAATAGGACTAGGGAAGGGGGAAGGTCTGACCAGCACTTGGGCCCCTTTCCTCCTTTCCACTAAGGCCCATCAAGGCCCATTGACCCCCGGGAGGTTCCGTAACCCCGGTACTCGGTAAAATTCCCAATTTCACCCGGAGTGATTCCGAGTCAAACATAGGCTTCCAATATATCAATCTTTATGTCTCGACCATTTGAGACTCCTCGTCATGTCCGTGATCTCATCCGGACTCGAACAACCTTCGGTACATCAATATCATATAAACTCATAATAACATCATCGAAGCGTTAAGCGTGCGGACCCTACGGGTTCGAGAACTATGTAGACATGACCGAGACACCTCTCGGTCAATAACCAATAGCGGGACCTGGATGCCCATATTGGTTCCTACATATTCTACGAAGATCTTTATCGGTCGACCGCATAACAACATCGTTGTTCCTTTTGTCATCGGTATGTTACTTGCCCGAGATTCGATCGTCGGTATCCAATACCTAGTTCAATCTCGTTCTTGGCAAGTCTCTTTTCTCGTTCCGTAATACATCATCTCACAACTAACACATTTAGTTGCAATGCTTGCAAGGCTTATGTGATGTGCATTACCGAGAGGGCCGGAGATACCTCTCCGACAATCGGAGTGACAAATCCTAATCTCGAAATATGCCAACCCAACATGTACCTTCGGAGACACCTGTAATGTACCTTTATAATCACCCGATTCGTTGTGACGTTTGGTAGCACCAAAGTGTTCCTCGGGCAAACGGGAGTTGCATAATCTCATAGTCATAGGAACATGTATAAGTCATGAAGAAAAGCACTAGCAACAAACTATACGATCAGGTGCTATGCTAATGGAATGGGTCATGTCAATCGATCATTCAACCAATGATGTGATCCCGTTAATCAAATAACAACTCCTTGTTCATGGTTAGGAAACATAACCATCTTTGATTAACGAGCTAGTCAAGTAGAGGCATACTAGTGACACTTTGTAGGTTTATGTATTCACACATGTATTATGTTTTCGGTTAATACAATTCTAGCATGAATAATAAACATTTATCATGATATAAGGAAATAAATAATAACATTATTATTGCCTCTAGGGCATATTTCCTTGATCTCCCACTTGCACTAGAGTCAATAATCTAGATTACACAAGAATGATTCTAACACCCATGGAGTCTTGGTGCTGATCATGTTTTGCTCGTGGAAGAGGCTTAGTCAGCGGTCTGCAACATTCAGATCCGTATGTATCTTGCATATCTCTATGTCTCCCACCGGACCAAATCCGGATGGAGTTAGGCGTCTTTTGATGTGCTTGGTTCTCTTGTGAAATCTGGATTCCTTTGCCAAGGCAATTGCACCAAGATTGTCACAAAAGATTTTCATTGGACCCGATACACTAGGTACAACACCTAGATCGGTTATGAACTCCTTCATCCAGACTCCTTCATTAGCTGCTTCCGAAGCAGCTATGTACTCAACTTCACATGTAGATCCATAGCGACGCTTTGTTTGGAACTGCACCAACCGACAGCTCCACCGTTTAATGTAAATCGTATCCGGTTTGCGATTTAGAATCGTCCGGATCAGTGTCAAAGCTTGCATCGGCGTAACCGTTCTGACGAGCTCTTTGTCACCGCCATAAATGAGAAACATATCCTTAGTTCTTCTCAAGTACTTAAGGATGTTCTTGACCGCTGTCCATGATCCACTCTGGATTACTTTGGTACCGCTGCTAAACTTACAGACAAAGGCACACATCAGGTCCGGTACACAGCATTGCATACATGATAGAGCCTATGGCTGAAGCATAGGAACATCTTTCATTTTCTCTCTATCTTCTGCGGTGGTCGGGCATTGAGTCTTACTCAACTTCACACCTTGTAATACCGGCAAGAACCCTTTCTTTGCTCGATCCATTTGAACTTTTTCAAAACTTTATCAAGGTATGTGCTTTGTGAAAGTCCTATTAAGCGTCTTGATCTATCTCTATAGATCTTAATGCCCAATATGTAAGCAGCTTCACCGAGGTCTTTCATCGAAAAACTCTTATTCAAGTATCCCTTTATGCTATCCAGAAATTCTATATCATTTCCGATCAATAATATGTCATCCACATATAATATCGAAATGCTCTGAGCTCCCACTCACTTTCTTGTAAATCTGAGGCTTCTCCAAAAGTCATATAAAACCAAATGCTTTGATCACACTATCAAAACGTTTATTCCAACTCCGAGAGGCTTGCACCAGTCCATAAATGGATCGCTGGAGCTTGCACACTTTGTTAGCTCCTTTGGATCGACAAAACCTTCGGTTGCATCATATACAACTCTTCTTCCGTAAATCCATTCAGAATGCAGTTTTAACATCCATTTGCCAAATTTCATAATCATAAAATCGGCAATTGCTAACATGATTCGACGGACTTAAGCATCGCTTCTGGTGAGAAGGTCTCATCGTAGTCAATCCCTTGAACTTGTCGAAAACCTTTTGCAACAAGTCGAGCTTTATAGACGATAACATTACCATCAGCGTCGGTCTTCTTCTTGAAGATCCATTTATTCTCAATTGCTTGCCGATCATCGGGCAAGTCAACCAAAGTCCATACTTTGTTCTCATACATGGATCCCATCTCAGATTTCATGGCCTCAAGCCATTTTGTGGAATCTGGGCTCACCATCGCTTCTTCATAGTTCGTGGGTTCATCATGTTCGATAACATGACTTCCAAAATAGGATTACCGTACCACTCAGTGCGGATCTTGCTCTGGTTGATCTCTGAGGTTCTGAGAAACTTGATCTGAAGTTTCATGATCATCATCATTAGCTTCCTCCCTATTTGGTGTAGGTGTCACGAAACTGTTTTACGTGATGTACTACTTCTAAATAAAGGAGTAGATACAGATTATCTCATCAAGTTCTACTTTCCTCCCACTCACTTCTTTCGTGAGAAACTCTTTCTCAAAAAGTTTCCAATTTAGCAACAAAAATCTTGCCTTCGGATCTGTGATAGAAGGTGTACCCAACTGTCTCCTTTGGGTATCCTATGAAGACACATTTCTCCGATTTGGGTTCGAGCTTATCAGGTTGAAGCTTTTTCACATAAGCATCGCAGCCCCAAACTTTCGAAGCGACAACTTTGGTTTCTTGCCAAACCACAGTTCATAAGGCGTCGTCTCAGCGGATTTAGATGGTGCCCTATTTAAAGTGAATGTAGCCGTCTCTAAAGCATAACCCTAAAGCGATAGCGGTAAATCAGTAAGAGACATCATAGATCGCACCATATCTAATAAAGTACGATTCTGACGTTCGGACACACCATTACGTTGTGGTGTTCCGGTGGCGTAAGTTGCGAAACTATTCCGCATTGTTTCAAATGTAGGCCAAACTTCGTAACTCAAATATTCTCCTCCACGATCAGATCGTAGAAACTTTATTTTCTTGTTACGATGATTTTCCACTTCACTCTGAAATTCTTTGAACTTTTCAAATGTTTCAGACTTGTGTTTCATTAAGTAGATATACCCATATCTGCTCAAATCATCTGTGAAGGTGAGAAAATAACGATATCCGCCACGAGCCTCAACATTCATTGGACCACATACATCGGTATGTATGATTTCCAATAAATCTGTTGCTCTCTCCATAGTTCCGAGAACGGTGTTTTAGTCATCTTGCCCATAAGGCACGGTTACGCAAGTGCCAAGTGATTCATAATCAAGTGACTCCAAAAGTCCATCGGTATGGAGTTTCTTCATGCGCTTTACACCGATATGACCTAAACGGCGATTGCCACAAATAAGTTGCACCATCATTATCAACTCTGCATCTTTTGGTTTCAACATTATGAATATGTGTATCACTACTATCAAGATTAAGTAAAACAAACCATTCTTCAATGGTGCATGACCATAAAAGATATTATTCATATAAATAGAACAACCATTATTCTCTGATTTAAATGAATAACCGTCTCGCATCAAACAAGATCCAGATATAATGTTCATGCTCAACGCTGGTACTAAATAACAATTATTTAGGTCTAATACTAATCCGAAGGTAGATGTAGAGGTAGCGTGCCGATTGCGATCACATCGACTTTGGAACCATTTCCCACGCATTGTCACCTCGTCCTTAGCCAATCTTCGCTAATCCGTAGCCCTGTTTGAGTTGCAAATATTAGCAATGTAACCAGATCAAATACCAGTGCTCTGCGAGTATTAGTAAGGTACACATCAATAACATGTATATCACATATACCTTTGTTAACCTTGCCATCCTTCTTATCCGCCAAATACTTGGGGCAGTTCCGCTTCGGTGACCAGCACGCTTGCAATAGAAGCACTCAGTTTCAGAGCTTAGGACCAGACTTGGGTTTCTTCTCTTGATCAGCAACTTGCTTGCCGCTCTTTTGAAGTTTCCTTTTCTTTCCTTTGCCCTTTTCTTGAAACTAGTGGTTTTGTTAACCATCAACACTTGATGCTCCTTTTGATTTCTACCTCCGCTGCTTTCAAATCGCGAAGAGCTCGGGCATTGTTTTGGTCATCCCTTGCATATTATAGTTCATCACGAAGCTCTTGTAGCTTGGTGGCGATGATTGGAGAATTACATCAATGGCGCAATCATCCGGAAGATTAACTCCCAGTTGAATCAAGTGATTGTTATATCCGGACATTACGAGTATATGCTCCGATGAACCGTTCTCCTCCATCTTACAGCTATAGAACTTATTGGAGACTTCATATCTCTCAATCCGGGCATTCGCTGGAATATTAACTTCAACTCTGGAACATCTCATATGCCCCATGGTGTTCAAAACGACGTTGAAGTCCCGGTTCTAAGCCGTAAAGCATGGCACATCGAACTATAGAGTAGTCATCGACTTTGCTTTGCGGACGTTCATAACTTCTCGCAGCCCTTACACCAGCCTGGCACCTAACGGTGCTTCCGGGACGTAATTCTTCCGTGCAGCAATAAGGATAATCCTCAAATTCTGGACCCAGTCCGTGTAATTGCTACCATCATCTTTCAACTTTGCTTTCTCAAGGAACGCATTAAAATTCAACGGAACAACAAAGACGAGCCATCTATCTACACATCATAGACAAGCAAGATACTATCGGTACTAAGTTCATGATAAATTTAAGTTCAATTAATCATATTACTTAAGAACTCCCACTTAGAAAAATATCCTCCAATTCTCTAAGTGATTGCGTGATCCATATCAACTACACCATGACCGATCATCACGTGTGATGGAGTAGTTTCAATGGTGAACATCAATATGTTGATCATATCTACTATATGATTCACGCTCGACCTTCGGTCTCCGTGTTCGAGGTCATATCTTATATGCATAGCTCGTCAAGTATAACCTGAGTATTCGCGTGTGCAACTGTTTTGCACCGTTGTATTTGAGCGTAGAGCCTATCACACCCGATCATCACGTGGTGTCTCAAAGACGAAGAACTTTCGCAGCGGTGCATACTCGGGAGAACACTTCTTGATAATTTAGTAAGGATCATCTTATAATGCTACCGTCAATCAAAGCAAGATAAGATGCATAAAGGATTAACATCACATGCAATCAATATAAGTGATATGATATGGCCATCATCATTTTGTGCTTGTGATCTCCATCTCCGGCACCGTCATGATCACCATCGTCACCGGTAGCGACACCTTGATCTCCATCGTAGCATCGTTGTCGTCTCGCCAACTATTGCTTCTCGACTATCGCTACTCCTTAGTGATAAAGTAAAGCAATTACATGGCGTTGCATTTCATACAATAAGCGACAACCATATGGCTCTGCCGATTGCCGATAACTCGGTTACAAAACATGATCATCTCATACAATAAAATATAGCATCACGTCTTGACCATATCACATCACAACATGCCCTGCAAAAACAAGTTAGGCGTCCTCTACTTTGTTGTTGCAAGTTTTACGTGGCTGCTACGGGCTGAGCAAGAACCGTTCTTACCTCGCATCAAAACCACAACGATACTTCGTCAAATAGACTCCGTTTAACCTTCTCAAGGACGGGCGTAGCCTTTCTCAGTTCAACTAAAGTGAGAGAGCAGACACCCGCCACCACCTTTAAGCAACGAGTGCTCACAGCGGTGAAACCAGTCTCGCGTAAGCGTCTGCGTAATGTCGGTCCGGGCGCTTCATCTCACAATACCGCTGAACCAAAGTATGACATGCTTGGTAGGTAGTATGACTTGTATCGCCCACAACTCACTTGTGTTCTACTCGTGCATATGACATCAACGCATAAAACCAGGCTCGGATGCCACTTGTTGGGGAACGTAGTAATTTCAAAAATTTTCCTACGATCACGCAAGACCATGGTGATGGCATAGCAACGAGATGAGAGTGTTGTCTCGTACCCTCGTGAGACCAGCAGCGAAGCGTTGACGCAGCGTAGAGGAAGTAGTCGTACTTCTTCCGATCCAACCGATCCAAGTACCGAGCGTCGGCACCTCCGAGTTCTGCACACGTTCAGCTCGATGGCGTCCCTCGAACTCCGATCCAGCCGAGTGTTGAGGAGAGTTTACGACGACCTGACGGCGTGGTGGCGATGTTGATGTTCCACCGGCGCAGGGCTTCGCCTAAGCTCCGCAGCGGTATATTCGAGGTGTAGTTTGGTGGAAGGGGCACCGCACGGCTAAGGAACGATCTCAATGATCAACTTGTGTCCCATGGGGTGCCCTCTGCCCTGTATATAAAGGAGGGAAGGGAGGGGCTGGCGGCCACCAAGGGCTGCGCTGGGAGTCCTACTCCCACCGGAGTAGGATTCTCCCCAATCCTAGTCCAACTAGGATTGGCCAAGTGGGAAGGGAGAGAGGCGCCACCCCTTCTCCTAGTCCTAATAGGACTAGGGAAGGGGAAGGTCTGACCAGCACTTGGGCCCCTTTCCTCCTTTCCACTAAGGCCCATCAAGGCCCATTGACCCCGGGAGGTTCCGTAACCCCGGTACTCGTAAAATTCCCAATTTCACCCGGAGTGATTCCGAGTCAAACATAGGCTTCCAATATATCAATCTTTATGTCTCGACCATTTCGAGACTCCTCGTCATGTCCGTGATCTCATCCGGACTCGAACAACCTTCGTACATCAATATCATATAAACTCATAATAACTGCCATCGAAGCGTTAAGCGTGCGGACCCTACGGGTTCGAGAACTATGTAGACATGACCGAGACACCTCTCGGTCAATAACCAATAGCGGGACCTGGATGCCCATATTGGTTCCTACATATTCTCGAAGATCTTTATCGGTCGAGACCGCATAACAACATCGTTGTTCCTTTTGTCATCGGTATGTTACTTGCCCGAGATTCGATCGTCGGTATCCAATACCTAGTTCAATCTAGTTCTTGGCAAGTCTCTTTTCTCGTTCCGTAATACATCATCTCACAACTAACACATTTAGTTGCAATGCTTGCAAGGCTTATGTGATGTGCATTACCGAGAGGGCCCAGAGATACCTCTCCGACAATCGGAGTGACAAATCCTAATCTCGAAATATGCCAACCCAACATGTACCTTCGGAGACACCTGTAATGTACCTTTATAATCACCCGATTACGTTGTGACGTTTGGTAGCACCAAAGTGTTCCTCGGGCACGGGAGTTGCATAATCTCATAGTCATAGGAACATGTATAAGTCATGAAGAAAAGCACTAGCAACAAACTATACGATCAGGTGCTATGCTAATGGAATGGGTCATGTCAATCAGATCATTCAACCAATGATGTGATCCCGTTAATCAAATAACAACTCCTTGTTCATGGTTAGGAAACATAACCATCTTTGATTAACGAGCTAGTCAAGTAGAGGCATACTAGTGACACTTTGTAGGTTTATGTATTCACACATGTATTATGTTTTCGGTTAATACAATTCTAGCATGAATAATAAACATTTATCATGATATAAGGAAATAAATAATAACATTATTATTGCCTCTAGGGCATATTTCCTTCAGATATGGCCAAGATAGGTTACTTCGGGAAGCCAAAATTCGCATTTGGAGAACTTGACATATAGTTGATGCTCTCGTAGCTTTTCCAGCACAAGACGAAGATGCTTAGCATGCTCTTCTTTGTTCTTGGAAAATACCAGGATATCATCCAGATAAACTACGACGAACTTGTCGAGGTAATACATGAATATATAGTTCATCAGACGAGAGAAGGTGGCTGGAGCATTGGTTAAGCCGAAAGACATGACGTGTTGGGGAACGTGGTAATTTCAAAAAATTTCCTACGTACACGCAAGACCATGGTGATGGCATAGCAACGAGAGGGAGAGTGTACGTCACGTACCCTCGTGAGACCGTGGCGAAGCGTTATAACAACGCGGTTGATGTGTAGTCGTGCGTCTTCACGATCCGACCGATCCAAGTACCGAGCGTCGGCACCTCCGTGTTCAGCACACGTTCAGCTCGATGGCGATCCCGGGCTCCGATCCAGCAAAGCGTCGGGGATGAGTTCCGTCGACCTGACGGCGTGGTGGCGATGATGATGCTCCACCGACGCGGGGCTTCGCCTAAGCTCATGACGATATGACTTCACCGGCACGGGGCTTCGCCTAAGCTCATGACGATATGACCGAAGTGGAATATGGTGGAGGGGGCACCGCACACGCTAAGGAACGATCCGTAGATCAACTTGTGTGTCATGGGGTGCCCCCCCCCAGTATATAAAGGAGCAAGGCGGTGCGGCCAGCCAAGGGGCGCGCTGAGGAGTCCTACTCCCACCGGAGTAGGACTCCCCCCTTCCTAGTTGGATTAGGATTGGGGAGGGGAAGAGGGAAGGGGAAGAGGGAAGGGGCGCCGCCTCTCCTTGTCCTATTCGGACTAGAGGGGAGGGGTGCAGCCTGCCTGGCCGCCCCTTTCTCTTCTCCCTATGGCCCATCAAGGCCCATAGACCCCGGGGTTCCGTAACCCCGGTGTTCCAGTAACTTCCTGTTTTCATCCGAAACCTTCCAAGTCCAAACATAGGCTTCCAATATATCAATCTTTATGTCTCGACCATTTGAGACTCCTCGTCATGTCCGTGATCACATCCGGACTCGAACAACCTTGGTACATCAATACTTATAAACTCATAATGAACTGTCATCGAAGCGTTAAGCGTGCGGACCCTACGGGTTCGAGAACTATGTAGACATGACCTAGAACCATTCTCGGTCAATAACCAATAGCGGAACCTGGATGCCCATATTGGTTCCTACATATTCTCTGAAGATCTTTATCGGTCAAACCGCATAACGACATCGTTGTTCCTTTGTCATCGGTATGTTACTTACCCGAGATTCGATCGTCGGTATTCAATACCTAGTTCAATCTCGTTACGGTAAGTCTCTTTACTCGTTCCTTAATACATCATCTCACAACTAACTCATTAGTTGCAATGCTTGCAAGGCTTATGTGATGTGTATTACCGAGAAGGCCCAGATACCTCTCCGACAATCGGAGTGACAAAACCTAATCTCGATTCATGCCAACTCAACATATACTTTTGGAGACACCTGTAGAGTACCTTTATAATCACCCATTTACGTTGTGACGTTTGGTAGCACACAAAGTGTTCCTCCGTAAACGGAGTTGCATAATCTCATAGTTGCAGGAACTTTGTATAAGTCATGAAGAAAGCATAAGCAACATACTAAGCGATCAAGTGCTAAGCTAACGAAATGGGTCATGTCAATCACATCATTCTCCTAATGATGTGATCCCTTTAATCAAATGACAACACATGTCTATGGTTAGGAAACATAACCATCTTGATTAATGAGCTAGTCTAGTAGAGGCATACTAGTGACTATCTGTTTGTCTATGTATTCACACATGTATTATGTTTCCGGTTAATACAATTCTAGCATGAATAATAAACATTTATCATGATATAAGGAAATAAATAATAACTTTATTATTGCCTCTAGGGCATATTTCCTTCACTCTCCCACTTGCACTAGAGTCAATAATCTAGATTACACAAGAATGATTCTAACACCCATGGAGTCTTGGTGCTGATCATGTTTTGCTCGTGGAAGAGGCTTAGTCAGCGGTCGCAACATTCAGATCCGTATGTATTTTGCAAATCTCTATGTCTCCCACTTGGACTTGGTCCCGAATGGAATTGAAGCGTCTCTTGATATGCTTGGTCCTCTTGTGAAATCTGGATTCCTTTGCCAAGGCAATTGCACCAGATTGTCACAGAAGATCTTCATTGGTCCCGATGCACTAGGTATGACACCTAGATCGGAAATGAACTCTTTCATCCGACTCCTTCATTTGCTGCTTCGAAGCAGCTATGTACTCCGCTTCACATGTAGATCCCGCCATGGCGCTTTGTTTTAGAACTGCACCAACCGACAGCTCCACCGTTTAATAAAAATACGATCCGGTTTGCGATTTAGAATCGTCCGGATCGATGTCAAAGCTTGCATCGGCGTAACCATTTACGACTAGCTCTTTGTCACCTCCATATCGAGAAACATATCCTTAGTCCTTTTCGGGTATTTTAGGATGTTCTTGACCACTGTCCAATGATCCACTCTGGATTACTTTGGTACCTTCCTGCCAAGCTTACAGCTAAGCATCGTCGGTCTGGTACACAGCATTGCATACATGATAGAGCCTATGGCTGAAGCATAGGAACATCTTTCATTTTCTCTCTATCTTCTGCTTGTGGTCGGGCATTGAGTCGACTCAATCTTACACCTTATAATCTGGTAAAAACCTTTCTTTGCACGATCCATTTTGAACTTCTTCAAAACTTTATCAAGGTATGTGCTTTGTGAAAGTCAATTAAGCGTCTTGATCTATCTCTATAGATCTTGATGCCCAATATGTAAGCAGCTTCACGAGGTCTTTCATTGAAAAACTTTTATTCAAGTATCCTTTTATGCTATCCAGAAATTCTATATCATTTCCAATCAACAATATGTCGTCCACATATAATATCGAAATGCTACTGAGCTCCCACTCACTTTCTTGTAAATCGAGCTTCTCCAAAAGTCTCATATAAAACCATATGCTTTGATCACACTATCAAAGCGTTTATTCCAACTCCGAGAGGCTTGCACTGGACCATAAATTGATCGTTGGAGCTTGCACACTTTGTTAGCACCCTTTGGATCAACAAAACCTTCTGGTTGCATCATATACAACTCTTCTTCTAGAAATCCATTCAAGAATGCAGTTTTACATCCATTTGCCAAATTTCATAATCATAAAATGCGGCAATTGCTAACATGATTCGGACAGACTTAAGCATCGCTTCGGGTGAGAAAGTCTCATCGTAGTCAACCCCTTGAACTTGTCGAAAACCTTTTGCAACAAGTCGAGCTTTGTAAGCAGTTACATTACCATCGGCGTCGGTCTTCTTCTTAAAATCCATTTATTCTCAATGGCTTGCCGATCATCGGGCAAGTCAACCAAAGTCCATACTTTGTTCTCATACATGGATCCCATCTCAGATTTCATGGCTTCAAGCCATTTTGTGGAATCTGGGCTTACCATCGCTTCTTCATAGTTCGTAGGTTCACCATGATCTAGTAGCATGACTTCCAGAATAGGATTACCGTACCACTCTGGTGCGGATTTTATTCTGGTTGATCTCTGATTCGGTGACAACTTGATCTGAAGTTTCATGATCATTATCATTATCTTCCTCGCTAATCGGTGTAGGTGTTACGAAACTGATTTACGTGATGAACTACTTTCAATAAGGGAGCTGGTACTATTACCTCATCAAGTTCCACTTTCCTCCCACTCACTTCTTTCGAGAGAAACTCCTTCTCTAGAAAGGATCCATTCTTAGCAACGAATGTCTTGCCTTCGGATCTGTGATAGAAGGTATACCCAATTGTCTCCTTTGGGTATCCTATGAAGACACATTTTTCCAATTTGGGTTCAAGCTTATCGGGTTGAAGTTTTTTCACATAAGCATCGCAACCCCAAACTTTCGAAGCGACAACTTTGGTTTCTTGCTAAACCATAGTTCATAAGGCGTCGTCTCAACGGATTTTGACGGTGTCCTATTTAACGTGAATGCGGCCGTCTCTAAAGCATAACCCCAAAGCGATAGCGGTAAATCGAAATAGACATCATAGATCGCACCATATCTAGTAGAAGTACGATTCGACGTTCGGACACACCATTACGCTGTGGTGTTCCCGGTGGCGTGAGTTGCTTGAAACTATTCCGCATTGCTTCAAATGTAGACCAAACTCGTAACTCAAATATTCTCCTCCACGATCAGATCGTAGAAACTTTATTTTCTTGTTACGATGATTTTCAACTTCACTCTGAAATTCTTTGAACTTTTCAAATGTTTCAGATTTATGCTTCATCAAGTAGATATACCCGTATCTGCTTAAATCATCTGTGAAGGTGAGAAAATAACGATATCCGCCACGAGCTTCAACATTCATTGGACCACATACATCTGTATGTATGATTTCCAATAAGTCTGTTGCTCTCTCCATACAACCGGAGAACGGTGTTTTAGTCATCTTGCCCATGAGGCATGGTTACTTAAGTACCAAGTGATTCATAATCAAGTGATTCCAAAAGTCCATCTGTATGGAGTTTCTTCATGCATTTACACCGATATGACCTAAGCGGCAATGCCACAAATAAGTTGCACTATCATTATCAACTCTGCATCTTTTGGCTTCGACATTATGAATATGTGTATCACTACTGTCGAGATTCAACAAGAATAGACCATTCTTCAAGGGTGCATGACCATAAAAGATATTACTCATATAAATAGAACAACCATTATTCTCTGATTTAAATGAATAACCGTCTCGCATCAAACAAGATCCAGATATAATGTTCATGCTCAACGGCGGCACCAAATAACAATTATTTAGGTCTAAAACTAATCCCAAAGGTAGATGTAGAGGTAGCGTTCCGACCGCGATCACATTGACTTTGGAACCGTTTCCCACGCCATCGTCACCTCGTCCTTTGCGGTGCTCGCCTATTCCGTAGTCCTGTTTGAGTTGCAAATATTAGCAACAGAACCAGTATCAAATACCAGTGCTACTCGAGCTCTAGTAAGGTACACATCAATAACATGTATATCACATATACCTTTGTTCACCTTGCCATCCTTCTTATCCGCCAAATACTTGGGGCAGTTCCGCTTCAAAGGTCGATCGCTTGCGGTAAAAACACTCGATTTCAGGCTTAGGTCCAGACTTGGGTTTCTTCTCTTGAGCAGCAACTTTCTTGCTGTTCTTTTGAAGTTTCCTTCTTCTTTCCTTTGCCCTTTTCTTGAAACTAGTGGTCTTGTTGACCATCAACACTTGATGCTCTTTCTTGATTTCTACCTCGGGCTTTTAGCATTGCGAAGAGCTCAGGAATTGTCTTAGTCATCCCTTGCATATTATAGTTCATCACGAAGCTCTTGTAGCTTGGTGGCGATGATTGGAGAATTCATCAATGACACTATCATCCGGAAGATTAACTACCAGCTGAATTAAGTGATTATTATACCCGGACATTTTGAGTATGTGCTCACCGACAAACTATTCTCCTCCATCTTGCAGCTATAGAACTTATTGGAGACTTCATATCTCTCAATCCGGGCATTTGCTTGAAATATTAACTTCAACTCTGGAACATCTCATATGCTCCATGACGTTCAAAACGTCGTTGAAGACCGGTTCTAAGCCGTAAAGCATGGCACACTTGAACTATAGAGTAGTCATCACTTTGCTCGCGGACGTTCACAACTTCGGCGTTGCTCTGCAGCAGGCACTGGCACCCAGCGGTGCTTCCAGGGCGTAATTCTTACATGCAGCAATGAGGATAATCCTCAAATTACGGACCCAGTCCGTGTAATTGCTACCATCATCTTTCAACTTTGCTTTCTCAAGGAACGCATTAAAATTCAACGGAACAACAAAGACGAGCCATCTATCTACAATAAACATAGACAAGCAAAAACTATCGGTACTAAGTTCATGATAAATTTAAGTTCAATTAATCATATTAAAAACTCCCACTTAGACAGATATCTCTCTAGTCATCTAAGTGATTACGTGATCCAAATCAACTAAACCATAACCGATCATCACGTGAGATGGAGTAGTTTTCAATGGTGAACATTACTATGTTGATCATATCTACTATATGATTCACGCTCGACCTTTCGGTCTCCGTGTTCCGAGGCCATATCTGCATATGCTAGGCTCGTCAAGTTTAACTCGAGTATTCTGCGTGTGCAAAACTGGCTTGCACCGTTGTAGATGGACGTAGAACTTATCACACCCGATCATCACGTGGTGTCCGGGTACTCTGAACTTTTAGCAGCGGTGCATACTCGAGGAGAACACTTCTTGATAATTTTAGTGAGAGATCATCTTATAATGCTACCGTCAATCAAAGCAAGATAAGATGCATAAAGGATAAACATCACATGCAATCAATATAAGTGATATGATATGGTCATCATCATCTTGTGCTTGTGATCTCCATCTCCGGCACCGTCATGATCACCATCGTCACCGGTAGCGACACCTTGATCTCCATCGTAGCATTGTTGTCGTCTCGCCAACTATTGCTTCTCGACTATCGCTCTTTGCTTAGTGATAAAGTAAAGCAATTACATGGCTTTGCATTTCATACAATAAGCGACAACCATATGGCTCCTGCCGATTGCCGATAACTTCGGTTACAAAACATGATCATCTCATACAATATAGCATCACGTCTGGACCACATCACATCACAACATGCCCTGCAAAAACAAGTTAGGCGTCCTCTACTTTGTTGTTGCAAGTTTTACGTGGCTGCTACGGGCTGAGCAAGAACCGTTCTTACCTCGCATCAAAACCACAGCGATAGTTTGTCAAGTTGGTGCTGTTTTAACCTTCGCAAGGACCGGGCGTAGCCACACTCAGTTCAACTAAAGTGAGAGAGACAAACACCGCCGGTCACCTTTAAGCAACTAGTGCTCGGCGGTGAAACCAGTCTCGCGTAAGCGTCTGGCGTAATGTCGGTCCGGGCCGCTTCATCTCACAATACCGCTGAACCAAAGTATGACATGCTGGTAAGCAGTATGACTTATATCGCCCACAACTCACTTGTGTTCTACTCGTGCATATGACATCAACGCATAAAACCTGGCTCGGATGCCCTTTGTTGGGGAACGTGGTAATTTCAAAAAATTCCTACGCACACGCAAGACCATGGTGATGGCATAGCAGCGAGAGGAGAGTGTCGTCCACGTACCCTCATAGACCGTGGCGGAAGCGTTATAACAACGCTGTTGATGTAGTCGACGTCTTCACGATCCGACCGATCCAAGTACCGAGCGTCGGCACCTCCGTTTCAGCACACGTTCAGCTCGATGGCGATCCCGGGCTCCGATCCAGCAAAGCGTCGGGATGAGTTCCGTCGACCTGACGGCGTGGTGGCGATGATGATGCTCCACCGACGCAGGGCTTCGCCTAAGCTCCGCGACGATATGACTTCACCGGCGCGGGGCTTCGCCTAAGCTCATGACGATATGACCGAAGTGGAATATGGTGGAGGGGGCACCGCACACGGCTAAGGAACGATCCGTAGATCAACTTGTGTGTCATGGGGTGCCCCCGCCTCGTATATAAAGGAGCAAGGGGGTGCGGCCAGCCCAAGGGGCGTGCTGAGGAGTCCTACTCCCACCGAGTAGGACTCCCCCTTCCTAGTTGGATTAGGATTGGGGAGGGAAGAGGGAAGGCGCGCCCCCTCTCCTGTCCTATTCGGACTAGAGGGGAGGGGGCGGCCTGCCTGGCCGCCCTTTCCTCTTCTCCCTATGGCCCATCAAGGCCCATAGACCCCCGGGGTTCCGTAACCCCGGTGTTCCGGTAACTTCTGTTTTCATCCGGAACCTTTCCAAGTCAAACATAGGCTTCCAATATATCAATCTTTATGTCTCGACCATTTGAGACTCCTCGTCATGTCCGTGATCACATCCGGGACTCGAACAACCTTGGTACATCAATACTTATAAACTCATAATGAACTGTCATCGAAACGTTAAGCGTGCGGACCCTACGGGTTCGAGAACTATGTAGACATGACCTAGAACCATTCTCGGTCAATAACCAATAGCGGAACCTGGATGCCCATATTGGTTCCTACATATTCTACGAAGATCTTTATCGGTCAAACCGCATAACGACATACGTTGTTCCCTTTGTCATCGGTATGTTACTTACCCGAGATTCGATCGTCGGTATTCAATACCTAGTTCAATCTCGTTACCGGTAAGTCTCTTTACTCGTTCCTTAATACATCATCTCACAACTAACTCATTAGTTGCAATGCTTGCAAGGCTTATGTGATGTGTATTACCGAGAAGGCCCAGAGATACCTCTCCGACAATCGGAGTGACAAAACCTAATCTCGATTCATGCCAACTCAACATATACTTTTGGAGACACCTGTAGAGTACCTTTATAATCACCCATTTACGTTGTGACGTTTGGTAGCACACAAAGTGTTCCTCCGTAAACAGGAGTTGCATAATCTCATAGTTGCAGGAACTTTGTATAAGTCATGAAGAAAGCATAAGCAACATACTAAACGATCAAGTGCTAAGCTAACGAAATGGGTCATGTCAATCACATCATTCTCCTAATGATGTGATCCCTTTAATCAAATGACAACACATGTCTATGGTTAGGAAACATAACCATCTTCGATTAATGAGCTAGTCTAGTAGAGGCATACTAGTGACTATCTGTTTGTCTATGTATTCACACATGTATTATGTTTCCGGTTAATACAATTCTAGCATGAATAATAAACATTTATCATGATATAAGGAAATAAATAATAACTTTATTATTGCCTCTAGGGCATATTTCCTTCATGACGGTGTAGTCGTATGAACCATATCGAGTCACGAAGGCGGTCTTTGGGATATCCTGTTCACGAACACGGATCTGGTGGTAACCCAACCTCAAGTCAAGTTTATAGAACACTGATGAACCAGCCAGTTGATCATACAGATCATTGATCCGAGGAAGAGGATATTTGTTCTGAATGGTAGCTTGGTTAATAGGACGGTAATCTTGGACCAATCGGTTTGTCCTATCCTTCTTCTTGACAAAGAGAGAAGGTGCACCCCAAGGAGAGCAACTTGGGCGAATGAAACCTTTGTGAAGAGATTTGTCGATTTCCTCCTTAAGCTCAATGATTTCATGTGGCGGCATCTTGTAGGGTCGCTTGGCTATGGGAGTGGTGCCTGGTTTCAAGTCGATGATGAATTCGACAGCTCTATCAGGGGGAATCCCTGGAAGTTCTTCAGGAAACACGTCTTGGAATTCACGAACGACAAGAATGTTTTCAATGCCCTCGAGTGGTGCAGCGTTCAATGCATTCAACGCATAAAGTCTTGCCTCAGCATTCTGAACTAGACGAGCATTTTAGCTTATTATTTCATCAGAAGGGTGTAGTAGATGGACGGCCTTAGTGGCGCACACTATAGAAGCAGTATGCGCTTTCAACCAATCCATTCCCAGAATGAGATCAATGCTACAGGACTTCAGTACGATGGGAGAGACAAGGAATTCCGGTCCTTCAATTTCTACGGGGACGTCGTTGCAAATCATGGAGGTTCGACATCGGCCCGCAGGGGTGTGTACTAATAGCGAAGCATTCATGTCTTCACTTTTAATGCCATGCATGAATGCAAAATCGTCTGACATGAATGAATGCGATGCTCTTGAATCGAATAAAACGGATGCTGGTACTAAATTTACGAGGAGTGTACCCATCACAGTAGCATGCTGGTCTTGAGCTTCATTGAGATCAACGTGGTTGGCATGAACACGACCATAAGACTTGGCATTGTTATTACGGGGCTGGTTGTTTCCACGGCCAGCTGCGGGAAGGGCCAGTTGATTCTGATTCTGATAGCAGTCCCTGGCACGGTGACCTGGTTGACCACACTTGTAGCACGGACCATTATTGGGAGTGGGAACAGGAGCTTGGGGTGGTGGAGCTGGAAGTCTTGGCTGCCTAGATGGTGGGGGAGGCAGACGCAGTGCAGCATAGGACTGCCTTGGGGCAGGTGCAGTTGATTGGTACATGCTGTTGGGAATCCATATCTTACGCTTCTGCGAGGGCAGACCCGAAGATGAGCCCGTGTCACGGTTGTGCCTGTGAGAGCTCTGGTGTTCCTGTAGACCAGTCTCGACATTGATGGCCTTGTTCACCAAGGTGGCGAAGTCGGCAAAGTCATGCACTAGAAGTGCGAGCTTGATGTCAGCTTGTAGTCCATCACGGAACTTCTCCTGTCTGCATGCATCAGTTGCAATGTCTTCTTTAGCATAGCAAGATAAGTCCAGAAACTCCCGCTGGTAAGCTTCAACAGTTTTGTTGCCTTGGGTGAGGTTGCGGAACTCGCGCTTCTTCCGGTCCATGACTCCCTGAGGAATGAAGCAGGCACGGAAAGCAGCTTGGAAGTCTGGCCAGGTGATGATTGTTCCAACCGGCAGAGTACGCCTGTGGCTGTCCCACCATTGAGCAGCGGGTCCCTTCAGAAAGAAGGAAGCAAAGGTGACATAGAGGGCAGGGGCTACATCAGCAGATTCCATCTCATAGGTGATGTCACGAAGCCAGTCATCAGCATCCAGAGGCTGAGTTGAGCTGCCGTAGATGGTTGGGTTGAGGCGCATGAAATCCTGCAGAGTCACTTGGGCTGGCTGCTGGTTCATATTGGGGGGAGGGAACGGATCCATCATATTCTCCATGAACTGGCGATTCATCTCAAGCTGTTGGATCATACCAGCCATGTACTCAGGCGGTGGTGGGGTGTTGCCACCATGACCACGACCACCTGGTCTAACCATCCTGCTAATATATAACAGGGGTAGTTCAGCATTGGGAAATTTGCAAAGACAAGAATCATTGATGATGAAACATGCCTAATAAAAGGAGCACGATAGATACTACATAGTAGTCGGCATATCTTACAAAAGGGATCATGCATAGAGTTCAGTACATTGACTAAAGACATCATAGGCGGCACGCAGGCTCGCGACGAAGGTGAAGGAAATATGCCCTAGAGGCAATAATAAAGTTATTATATATTTCCGTATATCATGATAAATGTTTATTATTCATGCTAGAATTGTATTAACCGGAAACATAATACATGTGTGAATACATAGACAAACAGAGTGTCACTAGTATGCCTCTACTAGACTAGCTCATTGATCAAAGATGGTTATGTTTCCTAACCATAGACATGAGTTGTCATTTAATTAATGGGATCACATCATTAGGAGAATGATGTGATTGACATGACCCATTCCGTTAGCTTAGCACACGATCATTTAGTATGTTGCTATTGCTTTCTTCATGACTTATACATGTTCCTATGACTATGAGATTATGCAACTCCCGTTTACCGGAGGAACACTTTGTGTGCTACCAAACGTCACAACGTAACCGGGTGATTA
Organism: Aegilops longissima; assembly: GCA_021605205.1. NCBI lineage: Eukaryota > Viridiplantae > Streptophyta > Magnoliopsida > Poales > Poaceae > Aegilops > Aegilops longissima. The sequence continues at coordinate 133,268,259 of CM038678.1, forward strand.
TAAAGGTGCTCTACAGGTGTCTCCGAAGGTACTTGTTGGGTTGGCGTATTTCGAGATTAAGATTTGTCACTCCGATTGTCGGAGAGGTATCTCTGGGACCTCTCGGTAATGCACATCACTTAAGCCTTGCAAGCAATGCAACTAATGAGTTAGTTGCGGGATGATGTATTACGGAACGAGTAAAGAGACTTGCCGGTAATGATATTGAACTAGGTATTAAGATACCGACGATCGAATCTCGGGCAAGTAACATACCGATGACAAAGGGAACAACGTATGTAGTTATGCGGTCTGACCGATAAAGATCTTTGTAGAATATGTGGGAGCCAATATGAACATCCAGGTTCCGCTATTGGTTATTGACCGGAGATATGTCTCGGTCATGTCTACATAGTTCTCGAACCCGTAGGGTCCACACGCTTAACGTTATGATGACAGTTTTATTATGAGTTTATATGTTTTGATGTACCGAAGGTTGTTCGGAGTCCCGGATGTGATCACGGACATGACGAGGAGTCTCTAAATGGTCGAGACATGAAGATTGATATATTGGATGACTATATTCGGACACCGGAAGTGTTCCGGAGAAGTTTCGGATAAAACCGGAGTGCCGGAGGGTTATCGGAACCCCCGGGGGAACTAATGGGCCTCGATGGGCCTTAGTGGAGAGAGAGAGGGGCGGCCTAGGGCAGGCCGCGCGCCCCCCCTCTGGTCCAAATTGGACTAGGAGAGGGGGGGGGGCCCCCTTCCCTCTCCCTCTCCCTCTCCTTCCTTCCCCTCTCTCCTTTAGGGTGGAAACCTACTAGGACTTGGAGTCCTAGTAGGATTCCCCTCTTGGGGGCGCGCCATAGAGGGCCGGCCGGCCTCCCCCTTGCTCCTTTATATACGGGGGCAGGGGCACCCCAAAGACACAACAATTGATCTGTTTGATCTCTTAGCCGTGTGCGGTGCCCCCCTCCACCATATTCCACCTCGATAATACTGTAGCGGTGCTTAGGCGAAGCCCTGCGTCGGTAGAACATCAACATCGTCACCATACCGTCGTGCTGACGATACTCTCCCTCAACACTCGGCTGGATCGGAGTTCGAGGGACATCATCGAGTTGAACGTGTGCTGAACTCGGAGGTGCCGTACGTTCGGTACTTGATCGGTCGGATCGTGAAGACGTACGACTACACCAACCGCATTGTGCTAACGCTTCCGCTTTCGGTCTACGAGGGTACGTGGACAACACTCTCCCCTCTCGTTGCTATGCATCACCATGATCTTGCGTGTGCGTAGGAATTTTTTTTGAAATTACTACGTTCCCCAACAGAAGGCACCTAATACTAATAAGAAAGCCTACATCAGTCCCAGGTGGAACTGTGAAGGTAGGTGTAGCCTGACAGCTGGTAGTGACGCGACGGAAAGTCCTCCACGTCAGTAGTCTGGGGTCCGCGGATACTCTGGTGCAGAACCCGACGCTCAGGTGGCAGAAGAGGACCAAGTGCGGGAGTGTAGCCTCCCACATCTGGCCAACCGACACCGTGGGGCATCACGGTCCTGGCTGGGTAGATCACAGAACGCGGCAGATCACCAGATCGGACAAGGGGTTACAACAACGTCAGAGCACTGTAAAGGTGCTGACGGGTGGTGTACAACTCGTGGCGAAGAGCTCGGTTAGCTCGATCCAACCCATCAGCATGTAGAACCAGGTTCTGATGGTAGAAGGGCTCGCGGGTGACAGTGGAGTAGGCAGCAGTGTAGTAATGTGCCTGAAAGGGGAAGTGTCCAACGCCCAATACTCTCCATGAAGACGTGTTAGAGCAGCATAAGCAGCATCGTGGACTGCCATATCAATGGTCACTCCAACACCATGAGTAGTGTGCAGCACAGTAGTGGAGTCATACTCCCGAGAGTAGAGGTGGACGATGGCACGGTACTGCTCCTGGTTAAAGTCATGGTACTCCTCGTAGACGGTGTACTCAGGGTGCCAGCGATAACCCAGATAGGTCATCCTCTCAGCTAGCACAACAGGTGATCCCGAGGCACCAATGGCCGTCGTGTGGCGCACGACCTGCCCCGTGGGTTCCATCTGAAAGCAAAGATGTTTCAAAGGAGTCAAATGACAGTGTGAGTATTGTTCAAAATACTATTCTAAGGAATAACTATGGCTTATCCAACTTTGGGGTGAATGTGGTCACGGGATCCTAATGTTAGAGTTAGTAAATTTGTTTAACCCGAGTAGAAGAGAGTCCAGAGCCCCGGAGTATAGGTCGAGGAGTAAAAGATCCTAATACCACCCAAATGGCGACGTGGGCCCGTAAGACACACATACATGTTAGTAAAAGTTTTGTAATGTCTAGACTCGACTTCGGCCAAGGAGTGTGGAAGGGGGATTCCTACAGGCAGTCGGCTCTGATACCAACTTGTGATGCCCCTGATTCAATCATACACTAATCATGCACACAAACGTGTACGATCAAGATAAGGGACTCACATGAAGATATCACAACACAACTCTAGAAACATAAATAAGTCATACAAGCCAGGGGCCTCAAGGGCTCGAATACAAGTGCTCGATCATAGATGAGTCAGCGGAAGCAACAATATCTGAGTACAGACATAAGTTAAACAAGTTGCCATAAGATGGCTAGCACAAACTAGGATACAAATTGAAAGAGGCGCAGGCCTCCTGCCTGGGATCCTCCTAAACTACTCCTGGTCATCGTCAGCGGCCTGCACGTAGTAGTAGGCACCTCCGGTGTAGTAGGAGTCATCATCGACAGTGGCGTATGGCTCCTGGGCTCCAGCATCTGGTTGCGATAACCGAGAGGAAAGGAAAGGGGGGGAAGAGGGGGAAAAGCAACTGTGAGTACTCATCCAAAGTACTCGCAAGCAAGGATCTACACTACATATGCATGGGTATCTGTGTAAAGGGGCAATATCGGTGGACTGAACTGCAGAATGCCAAAATAAGAGGGGGATAGCTAGTCCTATCAAAGACTACGCTTCTGGCAGCCTCCATCTTGCAGCATGTAGAAGAGAGTAGATGGTAAGTTCACCAAGTATCATCGCATAGCATAATCCTACCCGGCGATCCTCCCCTCGTCGCCCTGTGTGAGAGCGATCATCGGGTTATATCTGGCACTTGGAAGGGTGTGTTTTATTAAGTATCCTGTTCTAGTTGTCATAAGGTCAAGGTACAACTTCGGGTCGTCCTGTTACCGAGGATCACGGCTATTCGAATAGATAAACTTCCCTGCAGGGGTGCAACACATTACCCAACACGCTTGATCCCCTTTGGCCGGACACACTTTCCTGGGTCATGCCCGACCTCGGAAGATCAACATGTCGCAGCCCTACCTAGGCACAACAGAACGCCAGTCTAAATCCTATGGCGCAGGGGTCTGGGCCCATCGCCCATTGCACACCTGCACGTTGCGAGGGTGGCCGGAAGCAGACCTAGCCCCCTTAATACAAGCGCAGGCTTACGGTCCAATCCGCGCGCGCGCCGGCCGACGCCAAGAAGGCTTCGGCTGATACCACGACGTCGAGTGCCCATAACTGTTCCCGCATAGTTGGTTAGTGCGTATAGGCCAGTGGCCAGACTCAGATCAAATACCAAGATCTCGTTAAGCGTGTTAACTTTGAAGTAACCGCGGACGCCGACCAGGCCCAGGCCCACCTCTCACCTAGGTAGTCTCAACCTGCCCTGTCGCTTCGCCACAAAGATCCACCCAGAGGGCCGTCGGGACAAAGGTCCTTTCAGCCCCCAACCCGTGAATCACTCGCGGTTACTCTACGAGCCGACCCGACTTTAGTCACCACATGTATCATGTATAAAGTATATAGTATATACCCGTGATCACCTCCCGAGTGATCACGACCCGATAGTAGGGCTGGACCAAAAGCTCGTAGCTCGCGAGCTTAAAGAGCGCTCGATAGTTCGGCTCGTTAAGCTCGTAGCTCGCTTCTTAATGAACAGAGCCAATCATTGATTTTAGCTTGTTAAGCTTAATGAGCTTGACGAGCGAGCTAACGAGTTTCACGAGTAGCTCGTTAAGCTCGTTAGTAACAACACAACACATATTTTCATATTACGTGACAAACTTTTTGTAGGACATCGGCCCATCTATTTAATCTAATCGACATATGAGGCAACAAACTACTTTATTTCTTTTTGTAGTCACCATATTTCATCTTGAAAACCATACCTACACATTCATCATATATATCGTAACACATTATAATCTGTTAACGAAGGCCATGAAAGCCACGAGCTTAACGAGCTTCAAACGAGCCGAGCCGAGCAGGGTTTTCTGCTCGTTAATCTTAACAAGCTTAACGAGCCGAGCCTTAACGAGCACGAGCTTAACGAGTACGAGCTTAAAGAGCCGAGCTGCTCGTTAGTCCAGCCCTACCCGATAGTATTGCATAGCAGACGGACAAGAATGTAGGGCCACTAATGGAAAACTAGCATCCTATACTAAGCATTTAGGATTGCAGGTAAGGGTAACAACTGTAGCAACAATGACAGGCTATGCAGCAGAATAGGAGTAACCGAAAGCAGTAACATGCTACACTACTCTAATGCAAGCAGTAGAGAAAAGGAATAGGCGATATCTGGTGATCAAGGGGGGAGCTTTCCTAGAAGCTCAGCCGAGAAGGAGGAGTCGTCAACATCGTAGTCGTACTGGGTAGCAGGGGCGTCGGTCTTGGTGTCTAATGAGAGAAGAGGGTGAAGAAACAATAAATATAATGCAAACATATGCATGACGATGCATGACATGACAATGTGTGGTGCTAGGTGTGCGCTAACACAGTGGGAGATGATACCGACAAAGGGGGGAAACATCCCGGAAAGTATCCCCGGTGTTTCGCGTTTTCGGTAGATGAACCGGAGATGAAAAGTTGCGTGTTCGCTATGCTAGGGATGTGTGGCGGGTGAACGGGCTACGTATTCAGATTCGTTTCGTCGTTCTGAGCAACTTTCATGTAGAAAACATTTTCATCTGAGCTACGATTTATTTTCAATGTTTTTCTGAAGTTTTAATCATTTTCTGAATTTATTTATCTATTTAATTCTAACATTATCCAGAATAGTGTCCGCTGAGGTCATCAGTCAATAGTGCGGTTGACTGGGTCAAATCTGTGTTGGAGATATGCCCTAGAGGCAATCATGTATGATGATATTTCCTATGTGTTTATGAATAAAGATAGTCCTTGGACATTATCAATGATGTGTATCAGCAAGTACGTGACTTGTTTGTGGGACTATACATTGTATGATGACTGTCCTAAAAGGTCCCTAGTCGAAAGGGCTGTGTTGACGCCAAGCAGCCGACTAGACTAGCATATGACACGGTCGATGGCTCGGTCTCACTAGCCATGGAGCATTGGATGCTAACGGATAATATGGACTTGGAAAGGTCTGGTCGGATTCGACATAGTCGGATCCGAGTCGAGATAAGGTCCGATTCGGACAGACCCAACTATGAGACGCAGCGATATGTCATCTGTGAGTCTCTAGTACAACATATCGTTCTATGTCCTAAGACCTGAGTGGCGCATGTACTCGAGATGGTGATAGACTTGCTTTGGGCCGACCAAACGCTACTCCGTGGATCGGGTAGTTACAAAGGTAGGTTTCGGGTTTGTCAATCCCATGCTACGAGACATGGTCGAGCAAGATGGGATTGCCCCTCCGACCAGAGAGATATACTCTGGGCCCCTTGTGATCCGACCAGAACAACATGGCCATGCGACAAGGATTATGAGATAATCCGGATAGTGGTCGGTATCACCGAACGAGAAAGAGGTCGGGTTAGCACAAGGATGACAGTCTCGCCTTGAGCCCGACAACATATATCGTGGCGGCAAAGGGAATGAAGTGTGACACGTTATGCAGGTTCGCCTAACCAGCTTCATAGTCGCTTGGTGGTCGGCACGCCTTGCTAGAGGCCGCTACCAACCGTCTGGTCGGAGATGATCCGAATCGTGACCAAGCCGACTTGAACCTAAGGGGTCGCGCTTAAGGGAAGGAACCTACGAGGTCGGTTCAGGGACACCGGTCGGATGTGATCCAATCTGGACTAGGAACGTGACTGAGTTGACTTTGGGCTTTAGGGTCCGTGCGAGGCCCAAGTGTTGAGCCCGCGACGGACGCCTATATAAAGTGGAGGTGCGGCACACTCGCAATGGTTTTTTTTTGGCCTGAGGGGTGCGAGATCATTTTGGCCTCAGGAGGCAGATCACTTCGGCCTCAGGAGGTTGATCGCTTCGGCCTCAGGAGCCACCTCCACTCGCCCCCGACTGTGTGATCGGACCTAGCAGTCCGCCGCACGGTGTTCCTCCGCACGCGCGGATACCATTAGAGCGGTGCACTTGCGCCGCCCGCGAACTCGTCGTGGGATCGGACGACCGGCCGCCGAGGGAGATCGAGCGAGGAGGAGGCGATCCACGCGACGCCGCTGCCCCAACTCTTCTTCCGCTGCACGGCATCGCTGCGTCTAGTGGTAACGAACTGTGATCCATCTCCGTAGCATGTTCTGGATGTTCTGCGTAGGAATTTTTAATTTGCGTCGATGCACCCTACCGTAGAACCCAACGATGGTATCGAGCCTCTGTTATAGGATTTGGATTCAGATCATATGCATATTAGATATGTGGAGGCGGCAGATGAGATATGTTGTCCTTGAAGAGATTGGCTATGTGCACGGTTGATGTGATCAACTGCACATGGGGATCGTTGAGGCTATGTTTTCTGTAAATCGGGATCGATGAGGTCGTGACACGATCTACCCCTACCGGTCGGTCATCCGCCATCGGGGTTAACAGTGAAACGTAAATCCGAATCGGATTCGCGATGATCGATAAGATCGGTCAGATCAGAGGATTCGGCGTGATCGGAGTTCAGATGTGATCGGAGGGACCGCCGTGTGCGTAGCGCCGTGTATTTCGTACCCGACACACAAACTGGTAGAATGCGATTCTATGCATAACTTTGTTTTGCAGGTTTGATGTGGATAGTATGGCTCATGTGTATGTGATGCATGTGTGTAATTTATACGTGGCCTGCGTGTCATGTTTGTCAGCCGGCAGGAGCCAAAGTGTTGTCATTATATTGTATAACGACCTGCGTGTCGACTTGTGACTCTATGTAAATTCATTACTAGTTGTAGTAGTTGGATAGTAGAGATCAGGTTGGCAGCTTGGCGTCCCGGCGTGACAAACAAGATGGAGTTCATAGATGGTCATCGGAGTTGGAGCCGACCTGGAAGAACGTCCATGAAGGAGCCATACTATTTCACAATATGCGTTATATTTGTGATTGTTATGCTTCTTTGTTTCTATGCATGTTAAAATGATAGAATGATCCCTCATGAATATCAAGCGAATTGCCATCCCCGATGTTGCACCTTCGCACGTCAAGTACGTCTAGTAGTGGGCTCATAAAATTGGGTTGCTTCTTTGGGTGTCCTTGAATCTGAAGGGTTAAATGTCGGACACGGACATGCACTTTATCGAGTAAACTTGACAAGGCTATCAAAACGGTTTTGGGCCTTGTGGCAAAGAAGGTCGGGAGCCGGGTATGAGATACCTTCCCGATCGGCGAAGTCGATATAGATATGATTAGCAAGGAGTTGCTTACGGATAGGTATGTTGGCTAGCAGTGATGCTAAAGCTCACTAGTCGCATGCGCTAGTCGGATCTGAATCATTGAGAGTTTGCGGAGGATGCCAACTTCATGGGAGTATTTCTGTTTAGGCTAGAATTACTCTACATAAACACATTGCTTAGTGATTGCATATTTTCATTTGTAGATCAATGGCACCACCTGCTCAACTCAACTTTGCATTGAAATCAATTCGAAAAGGATAAACTGAATGGAACAAACTTTACCACCGGTATAGAAATCTGAGAATTGTTCTCAAGCACGATAAAAGGAACATGTTCTAGAGGATCCACTTCGGAGGAACCTGCCGATAGTGCTAGTGCCACAGCTAAAATGCCTACGAAACTTCGTTGATGAATCAACGGAGATCAGTTGTCGATGTTTGGCTTGTATGGAGCCCGATTTGCAAAGCATTTGAAAATGTTGAGGCTTACGATATGATCGAGAGTCTTAAGAGCATGTTTGATACGTGCTAGGACCGAAAGGTTCAACGTCTGGCGATCCTTGATGGATTGCAAGCTGAAGGAAGGTGATCCATCGAGCCCACATGTGATCAAGATGATCGGATATGTGCAAGCTTTGGATCGTTTGGGCTTCCCGCTCTTGGATGAGCTGGCTCTGATGCAGATATTGGGTTCTCTTCCGCCCAGCTATGGGGCGTTCATCTCGAACTATCATATGCATGGCATGGATAAGAAGCTCACTGAATTGCATGGGATGCTCAAGGTGGCGAGCAGGATATTAAGAAAGGCACGCATCAAGTGTTGATGGTGCGAAATCGCTAAGTTCAAGAAGAGTTGGTCTAAGAAGAAGGCTAAGGCAAAGGGCACGGAGACGGTAACCTCTGCCGCTGCTTGCCAAGTCTGGACGGACTCAAGACCGTTTGCTTTCACCGCAAGGAGACCGGTCACCGGAAGAGGAACTGTAGCAAGTGGCTTGCGAGCATGGCAAGAAGGCCGGAAATGCTTCTTGAGCAAAGGTACACTTGTTGCATATGTTATAGACATTTACCTTGCTGACATACCTAGTAGCTCTTGGGTATTTGATACCGGATCGATTGTTCATATTTGCAACTCGATGCGGGGCTGGTAAGAACTAGGCGTGTGGCACAAGGGAGATTGACATCGAGGTCGGCAACAAAGCAAGAGTTGCTGCATTGGAGGTCGACGCGATGCAGCTCCAGCTTCCTTCGGATTCATTATGGAATTGAATAATTGTTATTACATTCCTGCACTTAGTCGAACATTATTTCTGCCTCATGTTTGATGAGTCAAGGTTATGAATTCAATTTAAAGGACAATGGTTGTTCAATATTTTTGAATGGTATGTTCCACGGCTATGCACCCATTGTTGATGGGCTATTTATATTGAATCTAGAACAGAACCGGTCTATAACGTAAATGTCAAGAGGCATAAGCCTAATGAAATAAATCCGACATACTTACGGCATTGCGGCTTGGACACATTAGTCTGAAACGCATGAAGAAGCTCCATGATGATGGGCTCCTAACTTCGTCGACTTGGTCGTTCGAGACATGTGAATCATGCTTGCTCGGCAAGATGACTAAGTCTCCTTTCGCAAAGAGTTGCGAGAGGCGTCCGAAACTATTGGAACTTATACATAGTGATGTGTGTGGTCCAATGAGCACAACCGCCAGAGGTGGCTATCAAGATTTGCCTTTTACCGACGACTTGAGTAGATATGGATATATCTATTTGATGAGGCACAAGTCGGAGACTTTTGAAAAGTTCAAAGAGTTTCAAAACGAGGTTGAGAATCAGCTCGGCAAGACTATAAAGCTTCTGCGATCGATCGTGGAGGTGAGTACATGAGCCAGAGTTCGATGATCATCTGAAAAGTCGAGGTATGGTACCTCAGCTCACACCTCCTGCACGCCACAGAGGAATGGCGTGTCAGAACGGAGGAATAGGACCTTGTTGGACATGGTCCGGTCTATGATGAGCAAATCGGATTTACCCTTGTCATTTTGGGGATACGCTCTAGAAACTGCAGCTTTCACACTTAATAGGGTACCATCAAAATCCGTAGACAAGACACCGCATGAGATGTGGACTGGGAAGAGTCCTAGTTTGTCTTTTCTAAAGATTTGGGGATGTGAAGCATTTGTCAAGCGACTTATGTCAGACAAGCTTACACCCAAGTCGGATAAATGCATATTCGTGGGATACCCGAGGGAAACCTTGGGATATAGCTTCTACAACCGGGAAGAGAACAAAGTGTTTGTTGCTCGGAACGGGGTTTTCCTTGAGAAAGAGTTTCTCAGTCGGAAGGCCAGTGGGAGGACGGTTCGACTCGAAGAAATTCGAGGACCACTCGGGGACGGCTCAGCTGGTGATGAGATCATACCGGAGTCTGTCAGGGAACCCGTAGTGGAAGCGGCACCGAAACCACGGAGGTCGGAAAGATTGCGCAAAGTGCGCGATGTATTGTTGCTAGAAAGCGACGAGCCGGCCACGTATGCGGAAGCGATGGTGAGCCCAGATTCCGAGGCATGGCTAGAGGCCATGAGATCCGAGTTAAAGTCCATGGATGAGAATCAAGTCAGGACTTGGTTGATCCGCCACCGGCGAATCGCCATTGGTTGCAAATGGGTCTTTAAGAAGAAAACTGATGTGGATGGAAATGTTCAGATCCACAAAGCTCGGCTTGTCGCTAAAGGTTATGGACAAGTTCAAGGAGTTGACTACGACGAGACTTACTCACCGGTAGCGATGCTGAAATCGGTAAGGATCATACTAGCTATAGCTGCATATTTCGATTACGAGATATGGCAGATGGATGTCAAGACGGCTTTCCTTCACGGAAATTTAACCGAGGACGTGTATATGATACAACCCGAGGGTTTTGTCGATCCGACTAGCACTAGTAAGGTATGCAAGCTCAAGAGATCCATTTATGGGTTGAAGCAAGCATCTCGGAGTTGGAACATTCGTTTTGATGAGGTCGTCACTGGTCTCGGTTTCATCAAAAGCGAAGAGGATTCTTGTTTATACAAGAAGTTAAGTGGGAGCTCGATAGTGTTTTTGATCTTGTATGTGGATGACATACTACTGATCGGAAATAATGTTTCAATGCTAAACTCGGTCAAGGAATCATTGAATGGCAAGTTTTCGATGAAAGACCTTGGTGAGGCAGTCTATATTTTAGGCATTAAGATCTATAGAGATAGATCGAGGAGGCTGCTCGGCTTAAGCGAGCACGACATAGATAAAGTGTTGAAGCGGTTCAACATGAGTGAGGCGAAGAAAGGGTTCTTGCCGCTCTCACATGGTATAAGGCTAAGCGAGACTCAGAGTCCTTCGACATCTGATGAGCGAAGCAGGATGAGTAGGATTCCGTATGCCTCAAAGAATCGGATCCATCATGTATGCCATGATATGTACAAGGCCTGATGTTGCTTTTGTAATAAGCCTAACAAGTAGATACCAGGCCAACCTGTGAGAGTCACCGGGCAGCGGTAAAGACTATTTTGAAGTACCGAAAAGGACTAAAGAGATGTTCCTAGTTTATGGAGGTGAGGAAGAGCTCGTCGTGAGGGGTTACGTCGATGCTAGTTTCCAAACCGGCAGAGATGATTGTCGATCACACCGATTCGTACGTCTGAACGGAGGAGCAATTAATCGGATGAGTTCCAAGCAGGATACGGTGGTCGATTCTACCACGAAGCGAATACATTGCGGCTTGTGAAGCTGCAAAGGAAGGTGTTTGGATCCGCATTTTCGGATGATCTTGGTATTTTCCCAGCCTCGGTGAAACCGTTGGACCTTTATTGTGATAATTCGGTGCCATCGCACAAGCCAAGGAGCCGAGGAATCACCACAAGGTCGGACACATAGACCGGAAATATCACCGATACTGAAGATCGTAAGAATGGTGATGTAGAGTTATGCAAGATTCACATGGATGCAAATGTTGCGATCCGCTTGACTAAGCCGCTTCCACAACCCAAGCATGAGGGGCACGTTAGAGCTATGGGCATTCGATGTCTATTTGATTGACTCTAGTGCAAGTGGGAGATGTTGGAGATATGCCCTAGAGGCAATCATGTATGATGATATTTCCTATGTGTTTATGAATAAAGATAGTCCTTGGACATTATCAATGATGTGTATCGCAAGTCGTGACTTGTTTGTGGGACTATACATTGTATGATGACTGTCCTAAAAGGTCCCTAGTCGAAAGGGCTGTGTGGACGCCAGAGCCGACTAGACTAGCATATGACACGGTCGATGGCTCGGTCTCACTAGCCATGGAGCATTGGATGCTAACCGGATAATATGGACTTGAAAGGTCTGGTCGGATTCGACATAGTCGGATCCGAGTCGAGATAAGGTCCGAGTCGGACAGACCCAACTATGAGACGCAGCGATATGTCATCTGTGAGTCTCTAGTACAACATACGTTCTATGTCCTAAGACCTGAGTGGCGCATGTACTCGAGATGGTGATAGACTTGCTTTGGGCCGACCAAACGCTACTCCGTGATTGGGTAGTTACAAAGGTAGGTTTCGGTTTGTCCAATCCCATGCTGCGAGACATGGTCGAGCAAGATGGGATTTGCGCCCAATCGGAGAGATATACTCTGGGCCCCTCGTGTGATCCGACCAGAACAGCATGGCCATGTGACAAGGATTATGAGATAATCCGGATAGTGGTCGGTATCATTTGAACGAGAAAGAGGTCGGGTTAGCACAAGGATGACAGCTAGCCTTGAGCCCGACAACATATATTGTGCGGCAAAGGAATGAAGTGTGACACGTTATGCAGTGTTCGCCTAACCAGCTTCATAGTCTGCTTGGTGGTCGGCACGCCTTGCTAGAGGTCGCTACCAACCGTCAGGTCGGAGATGATCCGAACTGTGACCAAGCCGACTTGAACCTAAGGGGTCGCGCACTTAAGGGAAGGAACCTACAAGGTCGGTTCGTATGACACTGGTCGGATGTGATCCGAACTGGACTAGGAACGTGACCGAGTTGACTTTGGGCTTTAGGGTCCGTGCGAGGCCCAAGTGTTGAGCCCGCGACGGACGCCTATATAAAGTGGAGGTGCGGCACACTCGCAAGGGGTTTTTTTTGGCCTGAGGGGTGCGAGATCGTTTTGGCCTCAGGAGGCAGATCACTTTGGCCTTAGGAGGTTGATCGCTTCGGCCTCAGGAGCCACCTCCACTCGCCCCCGACTGTGTGATCGGACCTAGCAGTCCGCCGCACGGTGTTCCTCCCGCACGCGCGGATACCATTAGAGGCGGTGCACTTGCGCCGCTCCGGCGAACTCGTACGTGGGATCGGACGACCGGCCGCTCGAGGGAGATCGAACGAGGAGGAGACGATCCACGCGACGCTGCTGCCCCAACTCTTCTTCACGCTGCACGGCATCGCTGCGCGTCTAGTGGTAACGAATCGTGATCCATCTCCCGTAGCATGTTCCTGGATGTTCTGCGCGTAGGAATTTTTAATTTCCAGTCGATGCACCCTACCGTAGAACCCAACAATCTGGCCTGTGGGTCTAGTGGGACCCACGTGTCATTGACTGAACTAAGTAAACTGAGTTGGTTTAATCTAATTAACCTAATTAGCGGGTGGGGCCTACTGGTCAGTGAGTGTTTAGCACATTAATTAACTAACTAACAGTTTATTTATTTATTTTAATTTGTTTATTCATGCAGGACCCACATGTCATAGACACAGGGAGCGGCCACGTCAGCGTTGACTCAAGTCAACAGGTCAAAGGGGGGCCCTGGGCCCACCAGTCAGTGGCCGAGGCGTTGCCATATGGACGTCACATCGGACACCGGCCGGAGACGCGCCGGAGCTGACTCCGGCGAGCCAAACGGGACGGCGCGGCTTGGGAGGGGCGCGGATTTCGCACACAGGGGGTTTGCTGGGTTGTGGCTGGGCGCGTTCGACGCGGCTCGGCGTCGCGCGTCGAACGGTGGTGGCCGGAGTGGTTGGGACGGACGGGGGCGAGCGCTTCGAGCTCGCCGGCGGCGAGGTTCTTCGGGCGAGCAACAACAACGGTGGTACGGCGCGAGTTCGGGCAATCCAGAGAGCGAGGCGAGGCCTACGTGCACGCGCGAACAAGATGGGCGCGAGCAAAAGACCAAAAGGTCGCCGCAATGACGCCGACGACAAGCCACGCGGAGGCGCGTCCGGTCGGAGCACGGGGTCAGTGCTACGGGGCTCGACAGAGCGCGGGGGAGGGGTGCAACAGGCCCGCACGGACATGCTGAGCACGATTCCGAGCTCATCAGAGCTCGACGGGCAGCAACGACACGACTACGAGCACGCCGGCGAAAGCAGAGGCACGACAACGGTGGCGAACTAGCTAGGGACGAATGCGGCCGCGGGAAGAAGAAATGGAGGGAGAGAGGAGCTTACCGAGCAGCCAAGAAAGGCCCTCGACAGCTTTGTAGCAGCAGGGGATGACGAAGACGGCGACGGTCACCGACGACGGAGAAGATGGAGACGAGCTCGATCCGCTCGATGCCGAGCCCGTCGTCTCCAGTGGCTCGGCTCAGGCGACGCAGTGGGGGCGTTGAAGCTCCGTGACATCTCACCGGGGCTTGGTGTCGTCGGAGAGCACAGGATTGACGACGGCGAGCGGTGGAGGCTATCGGGCGAGTGGGGGACGAGGGGAGAGGGAGTTGCCGAGAGGGAGAGCAAGGTGGATTGGGCAGGCCTTTGGAACCCACTTTTTGCGATCCTGCACCAAGTGAAGGCCAATTAGGTTTACGGAGAGCGACTGCTCCCTGTTTTCGTCTTCAAGCACTACTTCGTCACATTCTCGTGTGCTTTGATATCACCATTTCTAGCGAAGCCGAGAAGAAGGCTGCCGACGAGACTGCCGCAGCCGTCGCGACAATGACTTGGCCGACCGGAGAGTATAATCTGCTTATCACTCTACTGTTTATTCCCATGTTCACCATACTTTACGTAGATGTATCCGTTGTATGCGTAGTACGTACGAGCTTGCATGGTTATGGTTAGATATCAGTACGCGACTAATACTATCAATGCCATGTTCATGATTCATTTCGGCATTATATTAATCAGAAATTGTTAATTAATCCAGCAATAACAATATTAATCTCATACTGATATCTAAACATGTGAGCACGTATTATACATAGAAGTGGAGCATCCATGAAAACGACAAGCATGCCTAGCACATGAATCACTAAATACATGATCAACATATCACATCCGTCGGTTGGCCCGGACAAAGCCGTGGCGACAACAACATTGTTCGTCAGCCTTCTGCTGGGTTTCATCAACTATGGCGATGTCCAGGAAGTCGTGGACGTAATCGAAGTAGAGGAACAACAGTGAGCAGTTGATACGTCCATTTTGCATCATGCTTTTATATCAATATTTATTGCATTATGGGCTGTTATTACACATTATGTCACAATACTTATGCCTATTCTCTCTTATTTTACAAGGTTTACATAAGGAGGGAGAATGCCGACAGCTGAAATTCTAGGTTGGAAAAGGAGCAAATATTAGAGACCTATTCTGCACAA
This sequence comes from Aegilops longissima, assembly GCA_021605205.1. Classification (NCBI taxonomy): domain Eukaryota; kingdom Viridiplantae; phylum Streptophyta; class Magnoliopsida; order Poales; family Poaceae; genus Aegilops; species Aegilops longissima. The sequence goes on from CM038678.1 coordinate 133,283,457, forward strand.
CTCCAAAAGTCTTGAAACTCCACGAAAGTCATTTTTGGAAATAATAAAAAATACTGAGCAGAAGAAATACTAGAGGGGGCCCACACCCTGGCCACGAGGGTGGGGGGGCGCGCCCTACCCCCTGGGCGCGCCCCCTGCCTCGTGGGCCCCCTGTTGGCCCTCCAATGCCCATCTTCTGCTATATGAAGTCTTTCATCCGAAGAAAAATCATAAGCAAGCTTTCGGGACGAGACTCCGCCGCCACGAGGCGGAACCTTGGCGGAACCAATCTAGGGCTCCAGCAGAGCTGTTCTGCTGGGGACACTTCCCTCCAGGAGGGGGAAATCATCGCCATCGTCATCACCAACGCTCCTCTCATCGGGAGAGGGCAATCTCCATCAACATCTTCACCAGCACCATCTCCTCTCAAACCCTAGTTCATCTCTTGTATCCAATTCTTGTCTCTAAGTCTAGGATTGGTACCTGTAGGTTGCTAGTAGTGTTGATTACTCCTTATAGTTGATGCTAGTTGGTTTATTTGGTGGAAGATCATATGTTCAGATCCTATGTGCATATTAATACTCCTTTGATTATGAACATGAATATGCTTTGTGATTAGTTACGTTTGTTCCTGAGGACATGGGAGAAGTCTTGCTATTAGTAGTCATGTGAATTTGGTATTCGTTCGATATTTTGATGAGATGCATGTTGTCTCTCCTCTAGTAGTGTTATGTGAACGTCGACTACATGACACTTCACCATTATTTGCGCCTAGAGGAAGGCATTGGGAAGTAATAAGTAGATGATGGGTTGCTAGAGTGACAGAAGCTTAAACCCTAGTTTATGCGTTGCTTCGTAAGGGGCTGATTTGGATCCATATGTTTCATGCTATGGTTAGGTTTACCTTAATACTTCTTTTGTAGTTGCGGATGCTTGCAATAGGAGTTAATCATAAGTGGGATTCTTGTCCAAGTAAGGACAGCACCCAAGCACCGGTCCACCCACATATCAAATTATCAAAGTACCAAACGCGAATCATATGAACGTGATGAAAACTAGCTTGACGATAATTCCCATGTGTCCTCGGGAGCGCTTTTGTCTATATAAGAGTTTGTCCAGGCTTGTCCTTTGCTACAAAAAGGATTGGGCCATCTTGCTGCACTTTATTTACTTTTGTTACTTGTTGCTCGTTACCAATTATCTTATCACAAAACTATATGTTACCTATAATTTCAGTGCTTGCAGAGAATACCTTGCTAAAAACCGCTTATCATTTCCTTCTACTGCTTGTTGGGTTCGACGCTCTTACTTATCGAAAGGACTACGATAGATCCGCTATACTTGTGGGTCATCAAGACTCTTTTCTGGCACCGTTGCCGGGGAGTGAAGCGCCTTTGGTAGGTGGAATTTGGTAAGGAAAAATTTATATAGTGTGCTGAAATTTACTGTCACTTGTTACTATGGAAAGTAATCCTCTGAGGGGCTTGTTCGGGGTATCTTCACCCAACCAGTAGAGCAAAGATTTGCTCCTCAACCTACTGAACCTACTAAAGATGAAAATGCCTACTTTGAGATTCCTTCGGGTATGATAGAAAAACTGCTAGCTAATCCTTTTGCAGGAGACCGAACAATGCATCAAGATGAGCACCTAATATATGTGGATGAAGTTTGTGGATGATTAAGCTTGCAGGCGTGCCCGATAATGTTATTAAGAATAAGGTCTTCCCTTTATCTTTGAAGGGAGATGCATTTACATGGTATATGCTATGTGATGATATGGGATCATGGAACTACAAACGATTGAAATTGGAATTTCATCAGAAGTTTTATCCTATGCACCTTGTTCATCATGATCGCAATTATATATATAATTTTTGGCCTCGCGAAGGAGAAAGCATCGCTCAAGCTTGGGGGAGGCTTAAATCAATGTTATATTCATGCCCCAATCATGAGCTCCCAAGAGAAATAATTATTCAAAAAATTTAAGCTCGGCTTTCTGATAACAATCGCACCATGCTCGATACTTCTTGTGCTGGCTTTTTTATGATGAAGACTATTGAATTCAAATGGGATTTATTGGAAAGAATTAAACACAACTATGAAGATTGGGATCTCGACGAAGGTAAGGAGGCAGGTATGACATCTAAGTTTGATTGTGTTAAATCTTTTATGGATACCGATGTTTTCCGTAAATTTAGCACTAAATATGGACTTGACTCATGTTGATCTCCCTAAGGAGAAGTGGTTTAAATATCATCCTCCCATAGAAGTAAAAGTAGTTGCACCTATTAAAGTTGAAGAAAATACTATCACTTACAATGATCCTATTGTTCCTACTGCGTATGTTGAAAAACCACCTTTCCCTGTTAGAATAAAGGATTATGCTAAAGCTTCAACTGTGGTTCGTAAAAGCAATATTAGAACCTATACATCTCCTGAGCAAGTTAAAGTTGAACCTAATATTGCTATTGTTAAAGATCTCTTGTCTGATAATATTGATGGGCATGTTATTCATTTCTGTGATGAAACTGCTAGAATTGCCAAACCTTGTGCTAAAGATAAACATAGACCTGTGGTAGGTATGCCTGTTATTTCTGTTAAAATAGGAGATCATTGTTATCATGGCTTATGTGATATGGGTGCTAGTGCTAGTGCTAGTGCAATACCTATTGACTTATACAAAGAGATTATGCATGATATTGCACCTACTGAGTTAGAAGATATTGATGTCACAATTAAACTTGCCAATAGAGATACTATTTCACCCATGGGAATTGTTAGAGATGTTGAAGTCTTGTGTGGGAAAACTAAATATCCTGCTGATTTTCTTGTTCTTGGTTCCCCACAAGATAGTTTTTGTCCCATTATATTTGGTAGACCCTTCTTGAACACTGTTAATGATAAGATAGACTGCAAAAAGGATGTCGTTACTATTGGTTTGGGTGATATGTCTCATGAGTTTAATTTCTCTAAATTTCGTAGACAACACCGTGAAGAGGAATTGCCTAGTAAAGATGAAATTATAGGTCTTGCTTCTATTGCCGTGCCTCCTAGTGATCCTTTAGAACAATATTTGCTAGACCATGAAAATGATATGTTTATGAATGAAAGAAGGGAAATAGATGAAGTATTCTTTAAACAGGAACCCATCCTGAAACACAATTTGCCTGTTGAAATCCTAGGGGATCCTCCTCCACCCAAGCGTGATCCCGTGTTTGAGCTTAAACTGTTACCTGATACTCTTAAATATGCTTATCTTGATGAGAAAAAGATATATCCTGTTATTATTAGTGCTAACCTTTCAGAGTATGAAGAAGAGAGATTATTGAAAACTCTGAAGAAGCACCGTGCTGCTATTGGATATACTCTTGATGATCTTAAGGGCATTAGTCCCACTCTATGTGAACACAAAATAAATTTGGAGAAAGATGCCAAACCAGTTCGTGATCACCAATGGCGGATGAATCCTAAGATGAAAGAAGTGGTAAGAAAGGAAATACTAAAGCTCCTTGAGGCAGGTACAATTTATCCCATTGCTGATAGTCAGTGGGTAAGTCCTGTCCATTGTGTCCCTAAGAAGGGAGGTATTACCATCGTTCCTAATGATAAAGATGAATTGATTGCGCAAAGAATTATTACAGGTTATAGGATGGTAATTGATTTCTGCAAATTAAATAAAGCTACTAAAAAAGATCATTACCCCTTACCTTTTATTGATTAGATGCTAGAAAGATTATCCAAACATACACATTTTTGCTTTCTAGATGGTTACTCTGGTTTCTGTCAAATACCTGTGTCAGCCGATGATCAATCAAAGACCACTTTTACTTGCCCTTTCGATACTTTTGCTTATAGACGTATGCCTTTTGGTTTATGTAATGCACCTGCTACCTTCCAAAGATGCATGATGGCTATATTCTCTGACTTTTGTGAAAAGATATGTGAGGTTTTCATGGATGATTTCTCCATTTATGGATCCTCTTTTGATGATTGCTTAAGCAACCTTGATCGAGTTTTGCAGAGATGTGAAGAAACTAACCTTGTCTTGAATTGGGAAAAGTGCCACTTTATGGTTAATGAAGGTATTTTCTTGGGGCATAACATTTCTGAAAGAGGCATTGAAGTTGATAAAGCCAAGGTTGATGCTATTGAAAAGATGCCATGTCCCAAGGACATCAAAGGTATAAGAAGTTTCCTTGGTCATGCCGGTTTTTATAGGAGGTTCATTAAGGACTTCTCCAAAATTTCTCGGCCTCTGACTAATTTATTGCAAAAAGATACACCATTTGTCTTTGATGATGATTGTGTAGAAGCATTTGAAATACTTAAGAAAGCATTGATCTCTGCACCCATTGTTCAACCACCTGATTGGAATTTACCCTTTGAAATCATGTGTGATGCTAGTGATTATGCTGTAGGTGTTGTTCTAGGGCAAAGAGTTGATAAGAAATTAAATGTTATTCAATATGATAGTAAAACTGTAGACAATGCTCAGAGAAATTATGCTACTACTGAAAAAGAATTCTTAGCAGTTGTATTTGCTTGTGATAAGTTCAGACCTTATATTGTTGATTCTAAAGTAACTATTCACACTGATCATGCTGCTATTAAATATCTTATGGAAAAGAATGATGCTAAACCTAGACTTATTAGATGGGTTCTCTTGTTACAAGAATTTGATTTGCATATTATTGATAGAAAGGAGCTGAGAACCCGTTCTGCGCATAACTTGTCTAGGTTAGAAAATGTTCTTGATGACCCACTACCTATTGATGATAGCTTTCCTGAAGAACAATTAAATGTCATAAATGCTTCTCGTACTACTCCATGGTATGCTGATTATGCTAATTACATCGTTGCTAAATTCATACCACCTAGTTTCACATACCAACAAAAGAAAACGTTTTTCTATGATTTAAGACATTACTTCTGGGATGACCCACATCTTTATAAAGAAGGAGTAGATGGTGTTATTAGATGTTGTGTACCTGAGCATGAACATGAGCAGATCCTACGCAAGTGTCACTCCGAGGCTTATGGAGGACACCACGCTGGAGACAGAACTGCACATAAGGTATTGCAATCCGGTTTTTATTGGCCTACTCTCTTCAAGGATGCTCGTAAGTTTGTTTTATCTTGTGATGAATATCAAAGAATTGGTAATATTAGTAGACATCAAGAAATGCCTATGAATTATTCACTTGTTATTGAACCATTTGATGTTTGGGTCTTTGATTATATGGGACCTTTTCCTGCCTCTAATGGATATACACATATTTTAGTTGCTATTGATTACATTACTAAGTGGGTAGAAGCTATTCCAACTAGCAGTGCTGATCATAACAGCTCTATTAAGATGCTTAAAGAAGTTATTTTCCCGATGTTTGGAGTCCCTAGATATTTAATGACTGATGGTGGTTCACATTTTATTCATGGTTCTTTCCGTAAAATGCTTGCTAAGTATGATGTTAATCATAGAATTGCATCTCCTTATCACCCGCAGTCTAGTGGTCAAGTAGAATTGAGCAATAGAGAGCTCAAATTAATTTAGCAAAAGACTGTTAATAGATCTAGACAGCATTGGTCCAAGAAACTTGATGATGCATTATGGGCCTATAGAACCGCATATAAAAATCCTATGGGTATGTCTCCGTATAAAATGGTTTATGGTAAATCATGTCACTTACCTCTCGAACTAGAACATAAGGCTTATTGGGCTATTAAAGAGCTCAACTATGATTTCAAACTTGCCGGTGAGAAGAGGTTATTTGACATTAGCTCACTTGATGAATGGAGAACCCAAGCTTATGAGAATGCCAAATTGTTTAAAGAAAAAGTTAAAAGATGGCATGACAAAAGGATACAAAAGCGTGAGTTTAATGTAGGTGATTATGTATTGCTATACAACTCTCGTTTAAGATTTTTTGCAGGAAAACTTCTCTCTAAATGGGAAGGCCCTTAGGTTATCGAGGAGGTCTATCGTTCCGGTGCCATAAAAATCAACAACTTCGAAGGCACAAATTCAAAGGTGGTGAACGGTCAAAGAATTAAACATTATATCTCAGGTAATCCCATGAATGTTGAAACCAACGTTATTGAAACCGTAACCCCGTAGGAATACATAAGGGACACTTTCCGGAACGCTTCAGACTCCGAAAAGGAATAGGTATGTGGTACGGTAAGTAAACCGACTCCAAAACAGTTCTAAAGGCAATTTTTCTCTGTTTTGGAATATTTAGAAAAATAGAAAAATAAGAAGCAGTCCGGGAAGGACACGAGGACTTCACGAGGGTGGAGGGCGCGCCCCCTGCCTCGTGGGCACCTCATGTGCTCTCCGGACTCCGTTTTCTTGCACGATACGTATTTTGGTCGGTAAAAATTCATTATATAATCTCCCGAAGGTTTCGACTCCAGTATCACGCAAATATCCTCTGTTTTCGTTTCGAGCTGTTTTCTGTCAGGGTAGTCAAGGCCAGGCATCATGTCGTCCCCCTCCTCCAACAATGGTGACAACGATGCTTGGCCAATGAAGATAGAGTTGAAGAGGGAAGAACCCGGAGATCAACAAGGATGAAGGGATCAAGAAGGCCACGGAGGACCAAGTTCTGGCAACAGAAGACATCCTTCAACTTGATCACAATCTTCTTACCCCAACTGAGATCGAAGCTTTCAAGATGATTGAGTTATCTCGTATACAAAACAAGTATCTCACACGTGAAAATATTTTGTTGAAGGAGCATATCGTTGCACTCAAGGGCATTATCCGCAAGTTGGAGGATCTGTTACGCTCAATGTGCGACTACCCATCATCACCACCATCTTCTTCACCAGCAAAGGAGACATAATCATATGGGTATGGGCACTCCCCTTGGCAACTACCAAGCTTGGGGGAGGTGTCCCGGTATCGTATCACCACCACATCTCCTATCTTTACCGTTTTTCTTAGTTCGATCCTATTAGTAGTATCCTGATCTAGTAGAATAAAGTTTTTAGTGTGATCTAGCCTTGAGTTTTGCTTTATGATCTCTCTATGTAATCGAGTCCGTGAGCTATATATAATAAAGATTAGTGTTGAGTCAAGGGCTTGATTATTTTTCTATGATCTTGAGTGAATAAAAGAAAAGAGAAAAGAATAAAAAGAAACAAAGAGATCATATTGATCTTATAGAGAGTAATGACTTCACATAGAAAGAGTATGATGATTAAAAGTTGTTGAGAGTTGACAAACATAGCTTTGGTCATCGTTGCAATTAATAGGAAGTAATAAAGAAAGAGAGGTTTCACATATAAATATACTATCTTGGACATCTTTTATGTCTGTGAGCACTCATTAAAATATGACATGCTAAAGAGTTGATGTTGGACAAGGAAGACAACATAATGGGTTATGTTTTCTTATATCTGAAATAAAGTATATTTTCATGGATCATCCAACATGTTGAGCTTGCCTTTCCCCCTCATGCTAACCAAATTATTTGCACCAAGTAGAGATACTACTTGTGCTTCCAAAAACCCTTAAACCCAGTTTTGCCATGAGAGTCCACCATATCTACCTATGGATTGAGTAAGATCCTTCAAGTAAGTTGTCATCGGTGCAAGCAATAAAAAATTGCTCTCTAAATATGTATGATTGATTAGTGTGGAGGAAATAAGCTTTATACGATCTTGTGATGTGGAAGAAATAAAAGCGACGGACTGCATAATAATGGTCCATATCACAAGTGGTAATATAAAGTGACGTTCTTTCGCATTAAGATTTTGTGCATCCAACCCTGAAAGCGCATGGCAACCTCAGCTTCCCTCTGCGAAGGGCCTATCTTTTACTTTTATCTCTTACCCTTATGCAAGAGTCATGGTGATCTTCACCTTTCCTTTTTACATTTTATCTTTTGGCAAGCACGGTGTGTTGGAAAGATCCTGATATATATATATATATATATATATATATATATATATATATATATATATATATATATATATATATATATATATATATATACGCATTATCGGTAGCGCTCTACCACCGAGCTAATAGCCTGTCATGGGCCTCCCTTTGGGAGGCTGCCACGCCAAAAAGCGAGAAAAACTCCATCCTTTCCTTTTGACATCCCCATGCCGCCACACCACGGGGGGACATGGGGACGCCAAAAGGGATCCTATCACTATCAACTAATTTGTTACGACCTAGGATAATAAGCTCATGAGCTTGGTCTTACTTCACCCTAAACGAAAGAAGACTTCCATATCCAAGTTTAGCTCAGACGTAGCTGCCTTCTTTTGGGCGTGAAGAAGTGTCAAACCAAAATACCCAATAAGCATAAGCTCTCCCTGAAAAGGAGGTGATCCAGCCGCACCTTCCAGTACGGCTACCTTGTTACGACTTCACTCCAGTCGCAATATATATATATATATATATCCAATTGGATGTAAGTTAGCGTGAACTATTATTGTTGACATTACCCTTGAGGTAAAAGGTTGGGAGGCGAAATTATAAGCCCCTATCTTTCTCTGTGTCCGATTAAAACTTCGTAACCACAATTATTGCGTGAGTGTTAGCAATTGTGAAAGACAAAATGATAGTTGAGTATGTGGACTTGCTAAAAAGCTCTGACATAGACTCTTTATGATGTTATGATAAATTGCAATTGCTTCAATGACTGAGATTATAGTTTGTTAGTTCTCAATAATGTTTCTGATTCATACTTTGCATTGTGAATAGACTATTACTTAAGCATAAGAAATCATATGACATTATCCATATATGTTGCTGTTATGAGAGTAATCATGATGCCCTCATGTCTGTATTTTATTTTATCGACACCTCTACCTCTAAACATGTGGACATATTTATCTTTATCGGCTTCCGCTTGAGGACAAGCGAGGTCTAAGCTTGGGGGAGTCGATACGTCCATTTTGCATCATGCTTTTATATCAATATTTATTGAGTTATGGGCTGTTATTACACATCATGTCACAATACTTATGCCTATTCTCTCTTATTTTACAAGGTTTACATAAGGAGGGAGAATGCCGATACCGGAATTCGGGGTGGAAAAGGAGCAAATATTAGAGACCTATTCTGCACAACTCCAAAAGTCCTGAAACTCCACGAAAGTCATTTTGGAAATAATAAAAATACTGAGCGGAAGAAATACTAGAAGGGCCCACACCACAGCCACGAGGGTGGGGCGCGCCTCACCTCGTGGGCCCCTGTTGGCCCTCCGGTGCCCATCTTACGCTATATGAAGTATTTCGTCCAAGAAAAATCATAAGCAAGCTTTCGGGGCGAGACTCACGCCACGAGGCGGAACCTTGGCGGAACCAATCTAGGGCTCCGGCAGAGCTGTTCTGTTGGGGACACTTCCCTCCGGGAGGGGGAAATCATCGCCATCGTCATCACCAACACTCCTCTCATCGGGAGAGGGCAATCTCCATCAACATCTTCACCAGCACCTTCTCCTCTCAAGCCCTAGTTCATCTCTTGTATCCAATTCTTGTCTCTAAGTCTGGGATTGGTATCTGTAGGTTGCTAGTAGTGTTGATTACTCCTCGTAGTTGATGCTAGTTGGTTTATTTGGTGGAAGATCATATGTTCAGATTCTATATGCATATTAATACTCCTCTGATTAAGAACATGAATATGCTTTGTGAGTAGTTACGTTTGTTCCTGAGGACATGGGAGAAGTCTTGCTAGTAGTAGTCATGTGAATTTGGTATTCGTTTGATATTTTGATGAGATGTATGTTGTCTCTCCTCTAGTGGTGTTATGTGAACGTCGACTACATGACACTTCACCATTATTTGGGCCTAGAGGAAGGCATTGGGAAGTAATAAGTAGATGATAGGTTGTTAGAGTGACAGAAGCTTAAACCCTAGTTTATGCGTTGCTTCGTAAGGGGCTGATTTGGATCCATATGTTTCATGCTATGGTTAGGTTTACCTTAATACTTCTTTTGTAGTTGCGGATGCTTGCAATAGGGGTTAATCATCAGCGGGATGCTTGTCCAAGTAAGTACAACACCCAAGCACGGGTCCACCCACATATCAAATTATCAAAGTACCGAACGTGAATCATATGAACGTGATGAAAACTAGCTTGACGATAATTCCCATGTGTCCTCGGGAGCGCTTTTCTCTATATAAGAGTTTGTCCAGGCTTGTCCATTGCTACAAAAAGGATTGGGCCATCTTGCTGCACTTTATTTACTTTTGTTACTTGTTGCTCGTTACCAATTATCTTATCACAAAACTATCTGTTACCTATAATTTCAGTGCTTGCAGAGAATACCGTGCTGAAAACCGCTTATCATTTCCTTCTACTCCTCGTTGGGTTCGACACTCTTACTTATCGAAAGGACTACGATAGATCCCCTATACTTGTGGGTCATCGACAGTCGCGCCTGATACGCTCCCCGAAAACCTAATCGCCCTTCTCCCAATGTAGGATCTCAAATGACAGGGTTTTGGAGGCATACTCTCTTGTCCACATAGTCAATGGGATGGAATCGCCGGAAGTAGTGGCGGTGAAAGGAACAACGATGTGTTGCGCATGAGGAGGCAAAACCGCTGCAATCTGATCTAGGTGACAACGTCTTGGTTTTCTGGTGCGTTCGTTAATGACTCGTAATTAATCATTACTTAAATATTCATCCCCGACAGGCAAAATAAAAGTGTAGGCATGGCACATGTTTGAGTTCGGCTCGTTAATGAAACACTACGCGCGAGGCGAGGCAGTCGGCGGAAGAGTAGTGTGTGTATATCACTCGTAAACTGAAGCTCCCATATAATTGAAAATAGAAATACAATCTCTTATAAGAAGGTCTTAGGTATTCTCCACCAGCGTAGTGGGACTAAACTTCCGACCATGCTATGAAACCCCACATGGGTCTTTGAGATTTTTTGATTCGGGGTCGGATGCTCGACAAGGGCCAGGCCACGGCGAACGGCGTCTCGCTCTTCCTCCAGCCATGGCGTCGGCAGGAGCACGCTACTGGCATTGGCATGCCGTACCTCGTTCAGTTGGCGCTTGTCGGCATGCCGGCGAACGCGTGGACCAGGAGAGCGGCGCAGGAAGTTCTGTGAGGGATTGGGCTGGTCATCAAGGTGGACGACTGCACGGCTAGGCGGAACGACATGTCACGTTTTCGTTTCTGGCTGCGGACGGTTGACCAGGCCCGGATCCCTCCCCGACGCATCCTTGTGGTGGAAGAGCCGCGCCGCCGGCATGCGTGGCAGGGTGGAGGGCATCGACGCCCTGTGGTACCCGATGGACATCATATAGGAAGCATCGCCGCTCCGCCCTGAGTGGGAGTTCCCGTCGACCAGTACGCCTCCACCTCCCCCTTCGACGAACGACGAGGCTAAGGACCAGGGCAGCCGGGAGGGTACTTCGCGTGGAAGGTAGGGCGGCGGCCCACCGCGCCAGCCTACAAGAGACGGCTCGGCTGGATCAACCCAGTCCTCGCCGGTGGCGGACCCCCCGGCGCAGTTGCGAGCTCATGACTTGCCGGCGATCAGCGCCACCGCCTCACCGCCGGCGGTCGTAGATCAGTTGGCGTTGCAATCCACAGACGCGGGGAACATGTGGTCAAACCAGGGGGCGGACCAGGTGGAAAGAGAAAGTGGATTCCCTGCAGAAAGTGCAGGTGGACGTGTGGGAGACGGACACGTGGAAAGTATGGGAGGGCCGGGGCAGGGTGTGACGCGGCAAAGTGCGATAGAGGGCCAGGGCAGGCCAGAGCTGCCTGCGTCGTCGTGTGCCTTGATCTGCCTGGAACAGATTCTGAGCTGTCGCCTGCCTCGGTTAACCAGCCCAACGGTAGGATAAGGTGGACCGCATTGGAGCTGGCAGTTGTGGTTGGCCAGCCATCCCACCCCACGACGCCGAGTGAACAGGGGCGTGCAGGCGCAAGCTGCATCATTCCAATTGGCTCCTGGGATCTGCTGCTGCCGGGCAACCAAGGGGAGGACCCCACCCGCCCGCCGTGACATGAGATTACTTTTGAGGATTTTGATGCATGTGGGGACATGTTGGATGGGCTGGATTATTCAAGTGCGTCGGAATGCCAAAGTGGGACACGCTGTGAGCAGCGACCGGTGATGCATGGCCAGGCATGCAGAGAGGATGGGACTACGTTCTGCGTCACGTTATCGGCCACGTCTGGCTCTCCTCGCCAATTGCATGCGGGAGAAGAGGAGAGGACGCCAATGCAGGAAATGACGCAAGCCCCTATCCAGGAAGCGGTGGAGCAGTTCTGCTAGGCAATGCAGAGGACGCCAAACCCTGTGCTGGCTAGGCCTCCCGAGCGTATGAAGACGACCACCACTAGGAGACCAAGGAGGGCACATCAGCCGGTTTCCAGCCCAAGAAGGAGCCTGCGTCTGGCGAAGAGACCGGGTTGTCGCATGGCTGACTCCAAGCAGCAGGGCGTCCTGATACGCAGGCTGTGTTTGGCCAATGAGGCAGAGGTTATCTCAGATGACGCGCTACAAATGTATGCCGGCCTTTTATCTAAGCCGTTGAGTGACAGCCACATTGCAGCGATTCTCGTCCTCTTTGGTTGGGAAGCGTCGGCTCTCCCACTGCAAGAGGAGGACCTTCAGGCGGATGCACGACAGTGACGTGCAGTGGTAGGCGGATGGTGGGTTATTTCCATGGATATGCAGCCCTACAAACTCCTAGTGTGGAATGTGCGTGGATTGAACTTGCCGGCGCATCAGAATGCTATCTTCCAGGTGGTGCAAGCCGCAAACCCAGCCATCGTTTGCTTCCAAGAAACAAAGATCGAAACTATGTCTGTGGAAATCGTTAGGCATTGCCTTGGCAATAAATTCGAAAACTTTTATTACCTGCCAGCGGTGGGAACTCGTGGAGAGATCTTAATCGCATGGGATGAGACGGTTGTGATGCTATCAAACCCGCATCGTACAACGAACACGCTCTCGGCTCTGGTCAAGCCAAAAAGTGGGGGCCATTGGTGGATGACTGGAGTGTATGGCCCGCAGGCGGATGATGCTAAGATCGAATTCATGCAGGAACTGGTGGACGTTCATGACTTGCATGCAGGCCCGTGGGCTATTTTTGGAGATTTCAACTTGCTGGTTAATCCACGGGATAAGAACAATGAAGCGATGAACCGTAGGATGCTGGCTTGTTTCAGGGCGAAAACCAACAGACTTGAGGTTAAGGAGCTGTACCTCAATGGCCGCAAGTACACTTGGTCAAACGAACGACAGCGACCTACGATGGAGAAAATCGACCATGTCTTCACGACAAACTGTTGGGATGATCTACACCCCGCGGCCTTGCTCACGGCACTAGGATCGGCGGTATCAGACCACTGCCCCTTGCTGGTGGATCTCAATGCGGATGTGGCGTACGGCAAGCGCTTCAGGTTTGAAGCGTTCTGGCCAAAAGCCGAGGGCTTCTTCGAAACGGTGGAAGTATCATGGACTTCGGTTGACTCGGCTGGCAATGCGTTCATAGCGCTCGATAACAAGCTCAGGGCCACGGCAAAGGCGTTGCAAAGATGGAGTGACAAGTGGATAGGTAACATCAGGCTCCAAATTGTGATTGTGCTGGAGGTCATCAGCCGTCTGGACATGGCAATGGACTCAAAGTTACTCACAGAGAATGAGCATGGACTGCGTAAGATGCTGAAGAAGAAGCTCCTTGGATTATGTTCGCTACAACGCTCTATTGCACGTCAGCGGTCAAGAATACTACAACTCAAGGAAGGGGAGGTGAACACCGCATTTTTTCACCGCCAAGCAAATCACAGGCGGCGGAAGAACCTAATGCTATCCATTCAAGTGGACGGGCAGGTGTATACGGGGCATGAAGATATCACACGGGCGGTGGATGCATACTACTCAAACCTCATTGGATCAGCTAGCGAGAGAAATCAAGCACTCAACATGGAGGCCTTGGGGTTTCTGCCCAGAGATATGACGAGACTTGAGGAGCCTTTCACAGTGCAAGAGGTGGAGAAGGTGATCAAGTGTATGCCGATGGATAAGGCGCCCGGGCCTGACGGATTCACGGGACGTTTCTACACAACCTTCTGGCATATCATAAGGGAGGATTTCATGAGGGCGCTGGAGGAGTTTCATGGTGGAAATATGCAAGGGTTGCACGCAATTAACAAGGCCACAGTCTCGCTCCTCCCGAAGAAGATAGGGGCCATCGACATCAAGGATTACAGGCCAGTTAGCCTCAATCATAGTGCGGTCAAGATCTTTGACAAAATCCTTGCCACACGACTTGCCGACAACTTGCCTCAGCTCGTGGGCAATCACCAGAGCGCATTTGTGTGTGGAAGATCTTTGCATGATAATTTCATGCTCGTATAAGGCACGACACGCAGATTACATGCATTGAAGGATCCCACTCTATTGTTGAAGCTAGACATATCAAAAGCCTTCGACTCAGTGCAATGGCCCTTCCTGCTAGAAGTGTTGGCTCACATGGGATTCAGACCAAGGTGAACGGTGTGGATCTATGGACTGCTCGCAACATCATCTACTAAGATTGCTGTGAACGAGATACCCGGGGAAACGATCTTCAACTGCCAAGGATTGCGCCAAGGGAGCCCGCTGTCACCCATGCTGTTCATATTATGCATGGAACCCCTACACCGTCTCCTTGAACTTGCAACCACCGCGGCTTTACTTTCTCCCTTGGCCAGGACAGGGTTGCGACATAGAGTGTCGATGTACGCGGATGATGTCATGGTTTTCCTCAAGCCAACGGAAAGGGACCTCCGGGCGTGTGCCTCTGTCCTGGACCTGTTTGCCAAAGCATCAGGGCTCAGAATCAACCTGCAGAAAAGCCTGGCCCTGCCGATCAGATGCTCGTCGGAGGACATGGAGCTTGCTTCGGGGCTGTTGGGATGTGAGCAAGGAACGTTCCCTTGCAGATATTTGGGGTTGCCACTATCGACAAGGAAGCAAACCGCAGCACAATTTCAGGATATGGTGGATCAGATGGTCGCGAGGCTGCCATCATGGAAGGCAAGATCACTACCGAAGAGCAGCCAACTACTCCTTATTCAGTCTGTGTTATGTGCCATCCCTGTGCATTCCATGCTGGCCATGGGTTTGCCACAGAAAACGCTAAAGGCAATGATCAAAATCTGCAGAAGCTTTTTATGGTATGGGAAAGAAGACGGTGGAGGTGGCAAGTGCGCAGTTGCTTGGGAAACTTTATGCCGACCCAAGTGGGCAGGTGGGCTCGGAGTTACAAACCTCAGGTGGATGAGTGTCGCACTCCAAGCGAAGTGGTTGTGGTTGCAGCATGCTGACAGGAGTAGACCATGGGCAGAATTCAAATCTTCAGTGCCGGACGAGGCAAGGAGCTTGTTCCAAGCGGCGGCCAAGGTGACTGTGGGCAATGGAAACACAACACTCTTCTGGGAGGATAGATGGCTCAACGGATACAGGATACAGGAGCTGACACCGCTCATATATGACATGGTGTCAAAACGGACGAGGGACGCGAGAACGGTGGCAGAAGCTATACAGGGCGCAACTTGGGCGCGAGATGTTGGCCCGAACATGAATGACACGGCACTACTCCAGTTCCTTGAGGTGTGGCCGCACGTCCATAGCGTGGCTATAGACCCACAGCAGCCGGATCGGCTCAAGTGGTCATGGGAGAAGGATGGTGAATTCTCGGCAAGATCAGCTTACGCGGCCAATTTTGCAGCCCTCCAATGCTCACCGACAGCAACATACACATGGGCGTCGAGGACGCCCCTGCGCTGCCGCTTCTTCGCATGGTTGGCTCTAAGGGGTAGAGTGTGGACCTCCGATAGACTGGCAAGGCGCGGACTACCACATCAAGACACGTGCCCCTTCTGCGATCAGAATGACGAAACAATCAATCATCTCATGACACAATGTGTATTCGCGAAGGAGGTTTGGACCAAGGTGGGTCAGGCAGTTGGCATGACATGCATGACGCCATCAAGCGGTGAGGATCTAGTGACATGGTGCACAAGGCCCATCTTCGAAGGGAGGCATGCCAAGACCTTGCGGGCGATTCACCTGCTCGTCATGCGGGAGTTGTGGAAACACCGAAACGCTATTGTGTTCGAGGGCATGAGGCCGGACGTGCAGCACACCTTACGACGGATCGCCTCATAGTGTGGGACATGGAGACAAGCGGGTGTTCTATACAAAGACATTCGTTTCAACTTTATAGGAGTAGATGGGTGGAGCGAGAACGAGTAATCCGCTAGGATGAGTTGGGGGTGGAATGCGTTGTAAGACGTGTTGTAAATAACCGTGGATGGGGTGTCTTCCCCTTTCCTTCTCTTAATATAAGATACGCACACTCGTGCATATTCGAGAAAAAAAATTATTTCATCTATGCACCCAAGACCCATCTATAATTCAACATGCTGCAGTGTGTAGTTTGTGTACATTCTCCTTGGATTCCTGTGTATACGATTGACCCCTGGGAGGGACAAAGGCAGGTGAAATCGACCAGACATGCATCCATGTGTATGCAGGTTTTGCAGATGTAGATCTGAAATTCTCATGGAAATTCCTGACCGCTGGCAAGAATTTCGCGTAGGGTTGACTGATCTGGTTAACAATTGTCTTACATCCCAGTTGGCGAAGTTCAGATCCGCATACCCTTTGACTAACCGAATAGATCAACTAGCCATTTTATTATGCGGCTGGAGCAAGCAGCTAAAGCATGCACCATGCATGACAGCAAGTTACTGATTGCCATCACATGCAAGTTACGTGCATTCACCGCCTGAAAGAACGGTGGATCGGAGCAGAAGCAAACATGCCAAACAAGTCGCCGATCACATGACAACATGGAACCTAATTAAGAGCCTGATTAGATCAGGAAGGATAATATCACGATACACCTCAAGGTTGTTTGTTGTCGAGTAGATCCATAAACCAGTATGCTCTGTTTTGCATATAGTTCACATGTCGTGACCATTAGCAAGTATACATGGTGCACAGGAGCATATTTTGTTGAAGCGACTAAGCCACTACTATAGCTGTAGAGAGAGATGAATTTTCTTTTCTTCTGGTGCGTATGATATATGTTAATTACATGTATACATGTGTGTGTGTGGGGGGGGGGGCGCACAGATACTGAATGATCTGAATGATCACTAGATTGAATACACAGATAGATTACAACATACATATATATGTGCAAGTGCAACACACACTGGCATGCATGCAGAGCAAGCCACTGGCGACCTACTCCAGCTGGCTGAGAGATCAATGGATCCTCGTCAGCGTAAGCGATCTCCAGAGGTATCTGCATGCAGCTGAATACAATTTACGTACGTACTTACTTGAATATATTGGTTGAAGAAAAGAAAACCGGCCGGTGCTACACAGCTAATCACGGGCAAAAGAAACCGCAGAAACAAGCGATGGCTGGCTCGAGCTCGACAGTCTGTCAAAACGTCGCGTCCTCGCAAGCCAACGGGTGAATGAATGATTACACCTGCATGCAGGCGTGCTCCGAGCAGGTCATCATGGCGCCGGCGGACATGCTGGCCGCCGGGTCGACGACCTCGCCGACACAGCCGCCGCCGACGGACTGCTGCGGCGCCGGGGCCGCCGTTGGCGGGACTTCGGGCACGGCCGCCGTGACGATGGTGCTGAGCTGCTGCTGGTGCTGGTTGGAGACCCTCTTGCAGCTGGGCGCGACGACCGCAGGTGGCGCGCAGGCGGCGGCGGCGTCGAGGTGCGTGACGAGCGGGATGACGGGGAGGTTGTCGCAGGTGCAGACCTCGATCATGAAGCCGTCGGGGTCGTGGAAGAAGATCTGGTCGACGTGGATGCCGCCCTCCTCCACCCGCCGTTGCACGTACCGGATGCCCAGCTCCTTGAGCCGCCGCTGCACCGCCTCCATGCTCTCGCACTGCAATGCGTACCAGTCAACACATGACACGTCAGCGCATGAACGACCATGCACTCCCAGCCACACAAGACAGAAGGCACCATATCCATCCGCATGTACACACACATATCCTAGTTGTCGGATCTACCCTCTCGCAGACCATCACATCAGATCACATGTACTAGCTCGAAATTATAAGCACAAGGCGGCACTATACGAGAGGTGTTTGCTAGCGCTAGACTGACAGTAGACACTGTGTACATAATACGCGCATGTGACCTACGGTCCAGCTCACTCATGCGTCCACCGTGTCGCGCTCCATCAGGGTAGCTCACGGGGGGCTCCGTATCCAGTCCGGCCGGGTGGAGAATCGCTTTCCAGTGTGCATGTGCATGGAGACAGAAAGGAAATTGTGCAACCACAGTGGTACTCACGGAGTAGACGGGCACGATAGTCTAGCTACTGGCGCACGTTGAGATCGAACAGGGTGAGGGAGGACCGCTCCTCGTCCCCTCCACTACCTGAAGTGCCGTGATCAACGTGGGTGCAACTGCAGAGTGCATGTGGAGGCATCGCGATGGTGGTACGGACTACGGTGTACACTGTGCATGTCAGGACTTTATTTTATATACATACTACATGATTGTTATCGTGAGATCAAGGGTGGATCGTGCATGCATGCTTGCTTGCATGCGTGCATGGTGATGGCGCGGCATGACCGTGCATGTGGGATGCATTCTTCGTGAGCTAAGTTTCAATTGGAGATCTCACTTGAATTAATATATACTAGCCACGTACTCCACCATGTAGTAACTATGTTCTGGTGTTGTGTTTGTTAAGTATAGTTGAGCTGGAAGCGTCCATGGATCGAGATCTGTTTGTTTGGACGCATCCAAGATGAATGGAACCGTGCGTTTCACAATTCACATCCACCCTGGAACAGATGGCAAGAAGGTCCTGAGCGCTACCACTCTAGCTACTAGCTAGCACACGTATTGATCTGATCCACTTAGAAAAAAATCTACTCCGGGTGACATTGGCCAAGAATAATCAACTAGAGCAATGCTCATTAGCTACTCTATAGCGACTAGCTATACATATATTTGATTGATGATGGATCTTGGTTGTCGTTTCTCAGCTTGACGACGTACGTAACGTACGAGGTGGATCAGATCGACGCCACTAGTGTTGTGCGTGGCGAACAAATCCTGAAGGAGGAAGGAGAGAAATCGATCTCTGTGGGATGGATGGAGCCGGAAACGGCTTAGCTGTACTTAGTTTGGCCGAGCGTGGTCACAAGATGACAACCAGAAGAAATTCCAGCCGTCTCTTCTCACATGGATGGATCTGCTTCTCGAAGAATTGTGTAGACTATTCTATTTCTAACTAGTGCAAGTTGCATGTGTCGCGTGAGGAACAGGCCAGGGTGTGGACGATGCCACTCTCTGTTTTTGTTTCGTTTTGTGCTTCTGACGACACTTTCTACAGGAGCTAGTGCTTTGAATAACAATGGGCAGAAGTGCGGCAATGGTGGTGGAGGTTGTGTTGGTACCGTGGTGAAGGAGATGTGATTGTCCTTGGGGTTGATCTCCCCCTTTTTGGGCGGCAGGCTCTCCGGGTCCTCCGCCTGCAGCAGGTGCACGCCGATGCCGAAGTTGAACAGCCTGAAAACCGGCGGTCATTCCATGTGTCAGTGGTGGACTCAAAAATATGTGTTCATGCCCCACATCACCAAGCGATGGATCGAACCCACGTACCATGCACCGTCGAAGTCGAAGGAGCCCGGGCGGCGGATCTGGATGAAGCCGAGGACGTCGCGGTAGAAGCTGAGGGAGCTCTCCAGCGACCGGCACACCACGGAGATGTGGTTCAGCGACGCCAGCGGCAGCGCCCGGTGAGCCCCCTGCGCCGCCGCCGCCGCCGCCGCCTTGTTCACGCCGGCCGACGCCGTGTTCACCATCCTCTCGTGCCTAGCTAAAAGCCTTTCCTTCTTGTTGGAGTGTTGTTCTTTTCCGAGAACCGCGCCAACCCAGCTGCCCTGTATATGTAGCTGTGCGTTGCTGCAGGCCGCCTAGCTCCGTCACACACTCACACTACTCTCTAGGTAGCTGCAGATCAGTTACTGACCAGTCGCCGAGACAATGGCCGACCGCGGCGCGCTAGGTAGCTTGCTCCGGTGAAGACGTGTGCACCGGAGCCGAGGGAGGAGAAAACGGGAGAGAGCGTACGTGCAAACGGCACGAGGGATGTGGAAGGAAAGTAGTGGCTGTGGGTGTGGGTGTGAGCCTGTGAGCTGCAAGAGAGCTCGAGGGTGGTATATATAGAGACTAGAGAGATTTTGGGCCGACAGGTAGGTAGGTTGATGAAAAGTGCGAGACCCTCCCTCGGTGAGATAAGCAGCCGGTGTGCTAGAGAGTACACTGTACACACAACAAAGGAGCGAGATCCATATACTCCGGGATAAAAAAAATATACTGCGGGATAAAATATCAGCGAGCTCCATGAGAGCGAGGCGAGAACAGATGATTTTTTCGAAAAGCGCAAGAGCAGATGATGGTGTACTATGATTTTGTTGTCTCCGCATATAAGCATCATTGCGTCGTGCTCCCCGTTTTTAGCTCGTTGCGCGTTGTCCAATTGTGTTCTCCTTTTTCCTTTTCATGATAACCCCACCACCTGGCTACCAAACACATACTCACAACAACAACAACAACAACAACAACAACAACCCCTCAAAAAGAAAATCCGATCTCTACATGGGGATCCACCGAAACCGTTTGCGGAAACAGAGGTCCGAACACATACATTACATGAAAAATTGACACAACGACGACTGCACTAAAACCGACCTACTTGAGCTAGATCGCCTAGTTAATTTCAAGCCAATAAGTTTGTGCCGGAGTGAGGGTCACCTGCAACCGGAATTCATCGGACAAAGTACACCGCCTCAACGACAATCATGTGCCGTCGCGACTCACGAGTGATGTGGTATCATGTGGGGTAGTGCTCGTTTAGGGGCCTAGTGCCAAGCCAAGTGATCCCCAAAAAGTGTCATGGTGATGACAAATATCCTACTTGAGAAATTCTAGTTTTTTTCTCCTGGAGAAATGACATATTTTGATTCTCATGAGACCCTTTTTTCTGCGGGTAGTCACGAGACCCTTTGAGATTGCATATTATGTATAGAAATAGGTTTTATTGCAAAATAATAATAATCTGGAGTGATACTAGAACACTGTGAATTGATAGGAGAGAATGCAAGGAAAACACTCTAGTCGTGAACGAATTGGGGTCTGGTTTCCGCATCCCTCATCTCGGACATACTAGGAGGCGAGGGGAACCACGTAACAACACTCAAAAGGGAAATTTCAGTTGTCTTCTCTATTTGTGTTTCTTGTGTCCTAGAGGTATAGGCGCGATGGTGGAGGGAATGTCAAGTGGAATAAAAGTCCCACCTCTCTAACCCCGTTTTCGTCGTGACTGGAACCCAAGAGCATGTGGTGTGTCTGGACCACAATATCAATGGCCCCTGATTCGGTGGTGTCATCCGGTGCTTCAGCCTAATTAACATGGCAGTTGTGGGTTTGTTTTATGCATCGATGTTTTGCTTTCATTCCTTTGTATGGTATTGGTCTCTTTCTTCGACGTTAGCCTTGTATAATGGGAGGTCTTGGGGAGATCTTAGAGAATAAACTCGACTTTTTTAAGACCGGTGCTTATTTAGATGGATAGACGCTTAACTAAGCGTCTCTCCTGTAGAAATAGGCACCCGTGCTTAAAAAAAATCCGGTTTATTTTTTTAAGCACCTCCCATTGTACAAGGCCTTATTGTGGCAAAGCAGTAGTGAGGCCGCTTACATTGTAAGAAGTGTGTCTGTGGCCATGATCCGTCTAGCAACCTAAGTTTCTTACTTCCTCCGTTCCGATTTACTCGTCGTGGTTTTAGTTCAAACTTGAACTAAAACACGACGAGGAAATCAGAACGGAGGGAGTGCCTATTGAAGGTGGATGAATCATGCAGCTATGTAAAACATTATTTGTTTATGTTAGATTTGGTCTTCCACGGTTTTATGGCTGGAAATATGAAGGAAAAAATCGAGATGCAAAAGGTGAAGCTAGGACGACGACCCCGAAGCATCTTGATGTAACATTCTGTTCACAGTGCAAAATCTGCTGTTCATTGTTTGAATAATCTATAAAATCTGGTCCTTTTTACTCATAAAAAGAATTTTTTTTACTGTTTCCACACATATTTCCTGAAGATATTACTGCCTGAATAACTGATAGAGCACCCTGCTGCTGCTGCTACTTTCAAACCATTACATTAATTAGTACTCCCTCCGTTCAAAAATACTTGTCGGGAAAATACATGTATTTAGATGTATTTTAATTTTAGATACATTTATTTTTATCAATTTTTCTAACAAGTATTTCCAGATGGAAGGAGTATCCTTTTTGTATGCTCCCACGTGCCACACGTGTTAAGGAAGTGCGTGCGGACGTGTGCATAAATATAAGCGCAGCCACATATATGTTCTACATATACTTCCATTGTACTCCCTCCGTCCCATAATGTAAGATGTTTTTTGGCTTTGCCAAAAAACATCTTACATTATGGGACGGAGGGAGTAGTAGAAAAGAACAGCCATCTGTTTGCACTACATAAGAACAATTTTAGCAGACCCCGTAAAAGACGTGAAACTGTAAAATTCCGACGAGTATACGGGTTCGGCTTAATTTTCCGGGCGGAACAGAGTCCGCATACTCGCCGGGCTTGTAAAAAAATTTGCCGCTGCCCGTAAACCGCACGCCCCGACCACTATATCTACGGTTCCGCGGTGCGTCTGCGGGTCGAAACCCTATTCCCCGCCACCACCGAGCCACGTGATTTCCCACCCCCTTTCTCCACATTTCTCACCGCCGGCGACCACCTTCTGCCTCCAGCCGCCATGTGGGGCCGCATGTGGAGCTCCGGACGCGGCTCCAGCAGCAGATCCGGTGGCGGAAGCGACCCCGAGCGTGAGCGACGCGTCCGGTCGGACGGCGCGAGGAAGCGCGGGGCGAGGAAGTGGACCATCCGCGGCCTCTCGCCGCTGGCGAGTTTCCGCGTCCGCGAGACGGACGAGTACGACCGCCGGCACGGCCATACACCGTCCTCTGCCGCGTCCTTTTCCTCCGCGGCGAGATCTTCCTACACCGGGAGCTCCTCCTCTTCCGGCGTGGGCCTTCTCCCCGTGAAGAGGGAGTGGTCGGAGGAGCCGGAGGACTTCGAGTTTGTCCCGTCAAAGAGGAGCCCGAAGAGCTCGGCCGCCGCGGAGTCGTCGGGCCGGAAGACTTCGTCGCCGACGTCGACGCGGTTGCGGCCGCCATTGCCGCGTGGAGCGTGCGCGAGGAGGCAGAGCGTCGGCGCCACGCCGAGGAACTCGAAGACCTCCAGTGGTGGCAGGCGGTTGCGGCCAAACTCTCCGCCAAGGAGAAGGACGACGAGTGGCGGCGCATCCACGAGGAGCAGAGGGCGAAGTACATTGACCTCTGCAGCTCCGGCGAGGAGAATTGAGCTCCTCCACGACGTCGTCCGTGGCCGCGAGCTCGCCGCCGTGAGATCCCCACCCCTCTAGTACTAGTATTGATGTAGTATATAGTATGAACTAGTGTTTGCAGTGTTTGATCATGTAAATATATGTAGTACGTGATGAACTACTCGCGTCCACTAGGTGCAATTTCTCCCGTGAAACTGTTTTTTTTAAATTATGTAGTTTCATCTATGGTTTCTGTTTGGCCGCGCTAGTTTTCGACTCGCAAACCAGATCTTCATGAAACTGCAAACGCGTTTTGCAGGTCAAAATTTTGCAGGGTCTGCTAGAGTTGCTCTAAAGAACATTAATATATGTGCGCCCAGCGTGTGTTTTTGAAGCGCACGCTGGGACTTGGGATCGAGGGATAGCATGCAGCATCGCTATCAGGTCACCCATCTGTGTCCCCCAGGCCAACGTACTGCGCGTATGCAAAGGGGTTTGGCTGGGCACGCCGTGCTGACCGACCGGGTTTGGCCGTCGACAGCGCACGTTTTCCACGAGGGGGCGGGCTATCCGTATACGTACGCTCAAGCATGTGGAGGCCTTATCGAGTGTGTCTGGCTGCCCCGTCAGCTCACTCCATGGCTGCCAACCCATACACATAGAGAGCTCCAGCAATGGCTAGTTGCCTACTTGCACTTGAGACTTGGGATTCAATCAATCACTGTACAGCTGTTTTAGGTGTCTGGACTGGAGTTTAGGCCCAACATTCCAAAAAGTGGCTTTTTGTGAGGAAGCAACGATGAGCAGCATGTGGATTTATCATTTCTACCTTATCAAATATTTAGTTATTTCCTAACAAACAAATGTCGGTCCCCTTTTCCCTGCCCACCGTCCCATTCCAATTTCTTTTATCGAATGGACCATAAGAGCATCAACTGTCGGGCACCTCAACCCCTCTCATATGCCCAGGCGAACGGCTCGGTCATTGACCGGTCAAAAAAGCCCGACCCAGACGGGTGCCTCAAACTGGCCTCAAACACCGTGCTGACCGACAACCTTCATATCCAGGCCAAATATGAGACGGATATGGGGAGCCTTGGGCGTGTCCGCCACGTTGGACCCGGCCCACCCGACCCCACATATATTCGTTCCCATCCGCTCCCCGGACTGAACCCTAGGCACTCCACTCCACTCCGCCACTCAAGCTCCCGTCCGACTATCTCCGGCATGGCGGGTAGCGGATCCGAGTCCTACACCTCCAGATCTGTCGACTCTGAGCTCATCCACGCGGCCCCAAGGAGGAGATGATTGTGCGCTCTGCCACTCTCAGGATGAGGCTGCCCGACGACAGCGCTCGGACTCGCTCCTTCCATCGAAATTTATTACATCTGCCCAAATGGCGCATGGATCAATTGTGAGGTGTGTCGCCGCTGCCTCACTAGAGGCGGTGCGGTCCGTTTGGCGTCCGAAGGCGGTGGCGGACGCGTAACCCCTTCATTGGCGCGTCGAGCCGGAGGTGAACGTTGCGTGGCAGCGAGCGTGGGAGATAGCAGCGCCCTTGCAGATGTTGACGTTGGCGAGAGGAGTCGCATTCTCCGGCGGCCCGTATGGTGCACCAGTCCGGGCACCACAACCGCGTGGTGGTGGACGTCACAGGCTCCTCCGAGGAAGGATCCATCATCGATCTCACATCCACCGGCACTGTCAAGGTTCCAGGCTCCGACGAGGAAGAGTAGGGCATGGGAGAAGGCATCGCCTTGAGTCCGGTGAGCCAATGCATGTACCATGTCCTACTCTACCTCACCGGTGAACGGACCAACACTTCCAGGGGCGCTAACGATGACATGTACCTAGGGTAGAGTCTTAGGCCTGACCTACACACCCTACCCAAGGACACTGCCCTAGAGTCAAAGACATTTAAAGTCCAACAGGAGGCACCGACTGAAATCACCCTGAAGTGCAATCCACTCGACAGAAGATTCCACTCGGATACCCCAATTCCACTCGACCATGATAGCGTCACTCGACCATATGAAGAATCACTCTAAGTACAGAAGATCTAAAGCCACCCCAGGATGGCAACGGTCAGGCGTTCACTCCGTAGCCATAAAGATCATTAATAGCTGGCGTTACCAGTAACGTCCCTGTCTTAACTCACATTGAACCTTGTGTAACCGAGGGCTGGAGGGACTTGGCGCACTCTATATAAGCCACCCCCTCCTCTGGTACAAGGGTTCGCACCCCTTGTAACTTTCACGCATAATCCAGTCGACAAGCCTCCGAGGCACCGAGACGTAGGGCTGTTACCTCCTCCGAGAGGGGCCTGAACTCGTAAACTTGCGTGTACAACCTCACCGTAGCTAGGACCTTGCCTCCTGCTACGTACCCCCTACTCTTACTGTCAGACTCACTCCCACGACAGTTGGCGCCCAACGTGGGGCAGGCGGCTGAGCGACTTCCTGTGAGGTTGCAACTTTCATTCTCCATCAACATGGTTTCCGCTGGTGGTTTGGCTTTGGGCCGTGAGATCCGCCGCTGGTGGTCTCCATCGATGACTCCTCTTGGCTTCAAGAAGCTCCCCTCGACGTCGAGGCCCTCCCCATCCGCGGGGCGGCGCACTTCCGTGGGAGTGCCTGCAGCGCCTTGCTGCGGGAGCCGTCGACTCAGTATCGGTCGTCTCCCGTGGCGTCTTCGCTCCCTGCTGTCCGCCGTCGCAAGCTATCCAGTCATTCGCGGCTCCAACGGTGGGTGAAGCACACGGTGGCTCGCCAGTCGACCACCCCACAAGTCGCGGTGATTGAGCCCGATGAATCCCTTTATGTTTTGTTTGATCTGCCAGCTGGTCACTCGGATTCTCTTTCCAAGTGCGAGAGCAATGATCCAGCGGCCGAAGTCCTCATGGCCGACTCCCATCGTAGTCCGCCCGGATTTCATCGCGGCAGCGGCAGCAGCGGCGGCCCGTCGCATGATCATGACGAATACATTCCCGAAGCCCTCACTACGGAGCAAAGGGAGGAGCTGCATCGCCGCAATGTCCAGGCGCTCCAGACCCCCATCATTGGGGAGACCTCCGTGGCTCGGGCCTTGGATGCCGCGCGCTTAGCCACCCTGGCTGAGCGTACGCGTCTGGAGAATCTCCAGTAGGCACTCGATGAACGCGCCCGTCAGCAGATTCCTGGATCCAGTCGACGGCCGCGACGGCTGTTTTCGACTAAATCTCGAGAAGAACCTCAGGTATATCGTACTCCGATTCAAAATGTTGCAGCAACAGCATGCATAGCAGAGTCAATTCAGCCATCACGTTTAGAAGCTGGTAGAGGTTTGCTGCAGATCTGAGCACTGCTTCGAGCCGTTGGGGAACAGAACTCTGTTGTTTCTCAGTCACGCAACAGAATCCACAACAAATCTGTAGTTGTGAACACAGTTCAGTCGGCTCATAGTCCGATCGCCTCCGCAGTGTGAAGATCATGGTCACCGCCAGGATCAGTACCTGGGTCGAGGACACAGACAGTATGATCATCGATATCCCCGTGATGACCACCGTCGAGTGCCTACGACCCCTCCGTGGGGCGGGTCGTACGCGCCCCGGCAGTATGACGACAGACGCCCGTATGGTGACAAGCGGAGAGCCCCAGTCGACCCAAGAGAGCCTGGGTTCGATGCGAGGTCACTCCTCGTACAAGGTTTGGTTGACAGAGGCAGAGAAAATAGAGAAGGACAAGACAGAGATCGTCCGACTGGAAATAGAGCATTTGTTTCTGGGTCCGAGTGTTTCAGTGAGCCATCCGAGCTGCTGAGATCCCTCCCAACTTCATATTGGCTACGGGCGTGAGCAATTTCACCGGTGAGTCGAAACCCGACACATGGCTGGAAGATTACCGAGTGGCAGTGCAGATTGGTGGAGGCAACGATGATGTAGCCATGAAGCACCTCCCCCTGATGCTTGAGGGTTCGGCCAGAGCCTGGTTGAATCAGTTGGCCCCTCGAAGTATTTTCTGTTGGGAAGAGTTAGCCCGAGTGTTCATCAAAACATTCGAGGGCACTTGCAAGCGACCTGCTGGGCTGACTGAATTGCAGAACTACGTCCAGAAACCAAATGAAACTTTGAGAGACTTCATCCAGAGATGGACTACCCTTCATCATACAGTGGAAAATCTGTCAGAGCACCAGGTAGTTTGCGCCTTTAAAGATGGCATCCGATACAGAGAGCTCAACCTGAAGTTCGGCCGTTCCGGAGACATGTCTCTGGCCCGAATGATGGAAATAGCCACTCGGTATGCTAACAGCGAAGAGGAAGATCGACTCCGCAGTGGCAAGGGAAAACTAGTCGACCAGGACATCGGCGGTGGAAATTCTGGTCGGAAGCAAAAGCATAAAGTTGAGCCTACAGGTCCTACTGTGGCTGCAGTCCTGAATGCACAAGGGAAATTTAAAGAAAAACCCAAAGGGCAGTGGACACACAAGAAGGTGAAAGATCAGTGAGGCCAAGACATTCTGGATTTGCCGTGTTACATTCACATGAAGAAAGATGAAGAGGGTAACTTGATTCAACCCAAGCATACCACTCGACAGTGCCGACTCCTGATTCAGCAGTTCCGAGAGGGTCAGCCCAGTGAGAAAGAATCTGATAAGGAGGAGGAAAAAGAGGAAGATGATGGTTACCCTAAGGTCAATGCTACCTTGGTGATTTTTGCTAATGTAGAGAGCAAAATTCGACTGAAAGTTATTAATAGGGAAGTGAATATGGTTGCTCCGGCAACTATGACGTACTTGAAGTGGTCGAAGACTCCCATTACATTCGACCAGTCGGATCACCAAGCGCACGTCGCTACTCCTGGATGGCAAGCATTGGTGGTCGACCCAGTCGTTGGGGGCACCCGACTGACTAAAGTCCTTATGGATGGCGGTAGTGGACTGAACATTCTGTACGCTAAGACCCTACAAGGGATGGGCATTCTGATGTCCAAACTTAGTGAGAGTAACATGTAGTTCCACGGTGTCATCCCCGAAAAAAAGGCAAAGTCACTCGGACAGATTGCTCTTGATGTGGTTTTCGGTGATTCCAAGAATTTCCGCAAGGAAAAGTTGACGTTTGAGGTGGTGGATTTCCACAGTGCTTATCATGCTATTCTGGACAGGCCCGCATATGCTCGTTTCATGGCCCGACCAGGTTACGTGTATCTCAAGTTGAAGATGCCTGGGCCCAGAGGTGTGATCACTGTCACGGGAAATAGGCAAAGAGCAGAGGAGTGCCTTCAGAAAGGCTCAAAAATTGCTGATGAGCAGATGGCAACAGTAGAGATGGAGGAATACAAGAAAAATGCAGATCCGAGTGATTTGTTGCGAGCTAAGAAGCCTGCTTCAGAGTCCGCATTTGAGTTAGCCGGTGAGACAAAGCCTGTCCATATTCACCCGGAAGACTCCACTGCTGCTCCGACCCACATCTCAACATCACTCGACATCAAATAGGAAGCCGCGCTCATCTAGTTCCTCCGTGAGAACTGGGACATCTTTGCATGGAAGCCATCAGACATGGCAGGTGTACCCAGGGGGCTGGCTGAGCACCGTTTGCGTGTCGACCCAAAAGCAAAACATGTGAAAGAGCATCTCCGATGGTCCGCCGTGGAAAAAAGAAAGGCAATTGGCGAAGAAGTGGCTCGGCTCCTAGCAGCTGAGTTCATCCGTGAGTTATACCACTCCGAGTGGCTCGCCAACGTCGTCATGGTCCCTAAGAAATATGATTCACTTCGTATGTGTATAGATTTCAAACATATCAATCGGGCCTGCCCGAAAGATCATTTTCCTCTCCCCTGCATTGATCAGATTATTGACTCAACTACGGCGTGTGAGCGTTTGTCTTTTCTGGATGCATATTCCAGGTATCATTAGATCCGTCTGTATGGACCCGATGAAATAAAAACGGCCTCCATCACCCCATTCGGGTGCTTTTGCTATGTCACCATGCCTTTTGGTCTTAAGAATGCTGGTGCCACGTCCATGCGCATGATTCAGAAGTGCCTGCTCACTCAGATCAGTCGGAACATGGAAGCATACATGGATGATATCGTGGTCAAGTCACGCAAAGGTTCGAACCTGCTATCTGACCTCGCTGAGATCTTTGCCAATCTGAGAAGATATGATATCAAGCTGAACCCATCCAAGTGCACGTTTGGAGTTCCTAGAGGGAAGTTACTCGGTTTTCTCGTTTCCGAATGAGGAATCGACGCAAATCCCGAAAAGTTTGGGGCAATTCTCCGAATGAAACGCCATGTACATGTGCACGATGTTCAGAACTTATAGGATGCCTTGCTGCTCTAAGTCGATTCATTTCTCGTCTCGGTGAAAAGGCACTGCCTCTTTACCGACCGATGAAGAAATCTGATACATTCGAGTGGACTCCTGAAGCTAAAGCAGCGTTTGAAGAGCTCAAAGCCCTGCTTTCCACCCAGCCGGTGCTCACTGCCTCGATCAGCAAAGAGCCTCTACTGCTATATATTGTAGCTACCGGGCAAGTGGTCAGCACAGTGCTCACGGTTGAGCGAGAGGAGGAAGGAAAATCCTACAAAGTTCAACGCCCAGTGTATTACATTTCCGAAGTCTTGACTCCGTCCAAGCAAAGGTATCTGCATTACCAGAATCTTGTCTACGGAATTTATATGACCACAAAGAAAGTTGCACATTACTTCGCAGACCACTCGGTTTCAGTCGCCAGTGACGCTCCATTATCAGAGATTTTGAATAATCGAGATGCAACTGGTCGAGTGGCTAAGTGGGCGATTGAACTTCTCCCTCTGGATATCAAGTTTGAAGCGAAAAAGGCAATTAAGTCCCAGGCAATTGCAGATTTCCTGGCCGAGTGGAGTGAGCAACAACAGCCGACTCAAGTTCATTCGGAACACTGGACCATGTTCTTTGACGGATCTAAAATGCTCAATGGTTCTGGTGCTGGAGTGGTTCTGGTGTCCCCAATGAAGGAAATATGCCCTAGAGGCAATAATAAAGTTGTTATTTATATTTCCTTATATCATGATAAATGTTTATTATTCATGCTAGAATTGTATTAACCGGAAACTTAGTACATGTGTGAATACATAGACAAACAAAGTGTCACTAGTATGCCTCTACTTGACTAGCTCGTTGAATCAAAGATGGTTAAGTTTCCTAGCCATAGACATGAGTTGTCATTTGATTAATGGGATCACATCATTAGAGAATGATGTGATTGACTTGACCCATTCCGTTAGCTTAGCACTTGATCGTTTAGTATGTTGCTATTGCTTTCTTCATGACTTATACATGTTCCTATGACTATGAGATTATGCAACTCCCAAATACTGGAGGAACACTTTGTGTGCTACCAAACGCGTCAACGTGATCGGGTGATTATAAAGGTGCTCTACAGGTGTCTCCAATGGTGTTTGTTGAGTTGGCATAGATCAAGATTAGGATTTGTCACTCCGATTGTCGGAGAGGTATCTCTGGGCCCTCTCGGTAATGCACATCACTATAAGTCTTGCAAGCAATGTGACTAATGTGTTAGTTGCGGGGTGATGCATTATGAAACGTGTAAAGAGACTTGCCGGTAACGATATTGAACTAGGTATTGAGATACCGATGATCGAATCTCGGGCAAGTAACATACCGATGACAAAGGGAACAACATATGTTGTTATGCGGTTTAACCGATAAAGATCTTCATAGGATATGTGGGAGCCAGTATGAACATCCAGGTTCCGCTCCTGGTTATTAATCGGAGATGTGTCTCAGTCATGTCTACATAGTTCTCGAACCCGTAGAGTCCGCACGCTTAAAGTTCGATGACGATCGGTATTACGAGTTTATGTGTTTTGATGTACCGTAGGTAGTTCTAAGTCCCGGATATGATCACAGACATGACGAGGACTCTCAAAATGGCCATGACATAAAGATTGATATATTGGACGGCTATATTCGGACACCAGAAGTGTTCCGGGTGATTTCGGAGAAAACCGGAGTGCCGGAGGGTTACCGGACCCCCGGGAAAGATTGGGCCTACATGGGCCATAGGGAAGAGGGGAGGCAGACCACAAGGGGCAGCCGCGCCCCCTCCCTATAGGGAGTCCGAATTGTACTAGGAAAGGGGGTGTGCCCCCCTTTCCTTCTCCTCTTCCTCTCCTTTCCCTCTTTCCCCTTCTCCTCCTAGTTGGACTAGGAAAGGAGGAATCCTACTCCCACTAGGAGGAGGATTCCTCCCCTCCTTGGTGCGCCCTAGGGCCGGCCGGCCTCTCCCCTTGCTCCTTTATATACGGGGACAGGGGGCACCTTAGAACACACAACAGACAATAGTTTTAGCCGTGTGCGGTGCCCCCCTCCACCATAATCCACCTCGGTCATATCGTCATAGTGCTTAGGCGAAGCCCTGTGCTGGTAGCTTCATCATCACCGTCATCACTCCGTTGTGCTGACGAAGCTCTCCCTCGACACTCAGCTGGATCGAGAGTTCATGGGACGTCACCGAGCTGAACGTGTGCAGATCGCGAAGGTGCCGTACTTTTGGTACTAGGATCGGTCGGATCGTGAAGACGTACGACTACATCAATCGCATTGTCATAACGCTTCCGCTTTCGGTCTATGATGGTACATAGACAACACTCTCGCCTCTCGTTGCTATGCATCACCATGATAGATCTTGTGTGTGCGTAGGATTTTTTTTGAAATTACTACGTTCCCCAACACCCAAGAGGCGACAAGCTCAGTTGCATCCTCCAGATTCACTTTGATTCCTCCAACAATGAAGCTGAGTAGGAAGCACTCTTGTATGGGTTGTGTATGGCCATCTCACTCGGGGTCCGTCGCCTGATGGTTTACGGCGACTCAGATTTGGTGGTTAATCAGGCGATGAAGGAGTGGAATATCAGGAGCCCTGCTATGACTGGATACTGCAATGCAGTGAGGAAATTAGAAAAGAAGTTTGAAGGGTTGGAGCTCCACCACATACCCCGACTCAAGAATCAAGTAGCTGATGATGTGGCGAAAATAGGTCCCACTCGAAAGCCTATTCCTAGTAATGTGTTCTCGGAGCATATCCATACCCCATCAGTACAGGAAGATCCCTTTATAGAGGAGCCCCCACAACCAATAAGTGCTACCAATCCGACTGAGGTCGAAGTGCCGACAGTAGTCGACTTAATCATGGAGATTGTGGTAATCACCCCCGACTGGACTGTGCAGTATATTGCATATTTGCTCAGGCAGGAACTTCTAGAAGATGAAGTTGAAGCGCGTCAGATCATTCGCAGGTCAAAAGCCTTTACAGTTATAGGTGGACAGCTTTTCAGAGAAAGTGTAACTGGCGTAGCTCAGGATGTATCTCTCCGAAAGAAGGTCGACTGATCTTAAACGAGATTCACTCGGGGACCTGTGGTCACCATGCATCCTCTCGGACCATCGTGGCTAAAGCATACCGAGCAGGATTCTACTGGCTACAGGCAAATCAGATGGCGAAGGATATCGTCGACAAATGTGATGGCTATCAGTTTTACTCGAACATGTCCCACAAACCTGCATCAGATTTGAAGACTATCCCGCCTGTCTGGCCATTTGCTGTGTGGGGATTGGACATGGTTGGGCCCTTAAGAACCGGGAGAAGTGGTTTCACTCATTTGCTCGTGGCAGTCGACAAGTTCACCAAGTGGATCGAAGCAAAACCTATCAAGAACTTAGACTCAAGCACATCCATTAGCTTCATCAAAGAATTGGTGTTCCGGTACGGAGTTCAGCACAACGTCATTATGGACAACGGCTAAAACTTTGATTCTGATGAGTTCAGAGCATACTGTGCTTTCCAAGGCACTTGGGTCGACTACGCATTCGTTGCGCACCCGTAGTCGAATAGGCAAGCTGAAAGAGCAAATGGTATGATCCTCCAAGGGTTGAAACTCCGGTTGATGCGCGACCTTAAGCATGCAGCTGGGGCTTGGGTGACCGAGTTACCGTCTGTTTTGTGGGGATTAATGACAACTCCCAACCAGTCGACTGGTCAAACCCCTTTCTTCATGGTGTACGGGGCTAAAGCCGTGCTTCCGAGTGATTTGCTGCACAATGCTCCTCGAGTGGAACTTATCTCAGAAGCCGAGGCAGAGCAAGCACGACAAGATGCCGTCGATCTTCTAGAGGAAGAACAAGAGATGGCTCTGATCCAGTCGACCATTTATCAACAAGACCTTCATCGATTCCATGCCCGAAACATAAAAGGTCGAGCATTTCAGGAAGGAGATCTTGTGCTCCGAGTGCATCAGCAGAGGCCTCATAAGCTTGCCCCTGCTTGGGAAGGACCCTTCATCATCACCAAGGTGCTCCATAACGGGGCGTGTCATCTTTACAATGTAGCCAAGAAGCAAGACGAACCGTGCTCTTGGAACGCGGATCTGCTCCGCCGCTTTTATACCTAAACACTCGGATTGTCGAGATGTAATAAGAAGTACTTTTGAGATTGTTTATCAAAGACATGATTTCTGCAGTCTCCTAATGATTGTTTTCACATAAATGTGTGTCCAAATCCCCCAGTGGGTGGCTTAGTCGCGAACCCGATTCGCCTAAGTTAGAAAAAACACTCCGAATGAAGAGCAACCCTCTCACTCGGGGTGTCGGTGTCAAAACCGGCGGATCTCGGGTAGGGGGTCCCGAACTGTGCGTCTAGGCGGATGGTAACAGGAGACAAGGGACACGAAGTTTTTACCCAGGTTCGGGCCCTCTCGATGGAGGTAAAACCCTACTCCTGCTTGATTAATATTGATGATATGGGTAGTACAAGAGTGGATCTACCACGAGATCAGAGAGGCTAAACCCTAGAAGCTAGCCTATGGTATGATTGTTGTTCATGCTACGGACTAAAACCCTCCGGTTTATATAGACACCGTATAGGGTTAGGGTTACACAGAGTCGGTTACAATGGTAGGAGATCTACATATCCGTATCGCCAAGCTTGCCTTCCACACCAAGGAAAGTCCCATCCGAACACGGGACGAAGTCTTCAATCTTGTATCTTCATAGTCCAGGAGTCCGGCCAACGGTGATAGTTCGGCTATCCGGACACCCCCTAATCCAGGACTCCCTCACGGGGGCTTAGCTGCGAACCAGATTCGCCTAAGTTAAAAAAAAACACTCCGAGTGAAGAGCAACCCTCTCACTCGGGGGCTTAGCCGCGATCCTGTACTCGCCTAAGTTTCAAAAACACTCTGAGTGAGGAGAAACCTGTTGGGGAACATAGTATTTCAAAATTTTCCTATGATCACGCAAGATTTATCTAGGAGAAGCATAGCAACGTGCAGGGAGAGTGTGTCCACGTACCCTCGTAGACCGAAAGCGGAAGCATTTAGTAACACGGTTGATGTAGTCAAACGTCTTCGCGATCCAACCGATCCAAGTATCGAACGCACGGCACCTCCACGATCTGCACACATTCAGCTCGGTGACGTCCCTCGAACTCTTGATCCAGTTGAGGCTGAGGGAGAGTTTCATCTGCACGACGACATGGTGATGGTGATGATGAAGTTAGCGGCACAGGGCTTCGCCTAAACACTACGACGATATGACCAAGGTGTGTTTCTGTGGAGGGGGGGCGCTGCACGGCTAAAAGATCAACTTGTGTGTTCTAGGGTGCCCCCTCCCCATGCATATAAAGGAGGGGGAGGAGGAGGCCGGCCAAGGGGGAGGCGCGCCATGGGGGAGTCCAACTAGGACTCCAAACCTAGTAGGATTCGCCCCCCTTCCTATTCCAAGTGGGAGAAGGGGGGAAGGAGGAGGAGGAGAGAAGGAAGGAGGGGGGCACCGCCCCCTGATACGTCTCCAACGTATCTATAATTTTTTATTGTTCCATGCTATTATATTATCTGTTTTGGATGTTTAATGGGATTTATTATACACTTTTATATTATTTTTGGGACTAACCTACTAACCAAAGGCCCAGTGCAAATTGCTGTTTTTTTTTCCTATTCCAGTGTTTCGCAGAAAAGGAATATCAAATGGAATCCAAACGGAATGAAACCTTCGGGAGAGTGATTTTTGGAACAAACACAATCCAGGAGACTTGGAGTGGATGTCAAGAAAGAAACGAGGAGGCCACGAGGCAGGAGGGCGTGTCCGGGGGGGGGGGGGGGTAGGCGCCCCCCGCACCCTCGTGGGCCCCTCGTGGCTACCCTGACCGACTTCTTTCGCCTATATATACTCATATACCCCGAAAAAATCCGAGAGCACCACGAAACCCTTTTCCACGGCCGCAACATTCTGTACCCGTGAGATCCCATCTTGGGGCCTTTTCCGGCGCTCCGCCAGAGGGGGAATCGATCACGGAGGGCTTCTACATCAACACCATAGCCTCTCTGATGATGTGTGAGTAATTTACCACAGACCTTCGGGTCCATAGTTATTAGCTAGTTGGCTTCTTCTCTCTCTTTGGATCTCAATACAAAGTTCTCCTCGATCTTCTTGGAGATCTATTCGATGTAATTCTTTTTGCGGTGTGTTTGTCGAGATCTGATGAATTGTGGGTTTATGATAAAGATTATTTATGAACAATATTTGAATCTCCTCTGAATTCTTTTATGTATGATTTTTTTATCTTTGGAAGTCTCTTCGAATTATCAGTTTGGTTTGGCCTACTAGATTGATCTTTCTTGCAATGGGAGAAGTGCTTAGCTTTGGGTTCAATCTTGCGGTGTCCTTTCCCAAAGGATGTTAGGGCAGCAAGGCACGCATTGTATTGTTTCCATCAAGGATAAAAAGATGGGGTTTATATCATATTGCTTGAATTTATCCCTCTACATCATGTCATCTTGCCTAATGCGTTACTCCGTTCTTATGAACTTAATACTCTAGATGCATGCTGGATAGCGGTCGATGTGTGGAGTAATACTAGTAGATGCATAATCGTTTCGGTCTACTTGTCGCGGACGTGATGCCTATATAAATGATCATGCCTAGATATTCTCAGAATTATGCATTTTTCTATCCATTGCTCGACAGTAATTTGTTCACCCACCGTAATACTTATGCTATCTTGAGAGAAGCCACTAGTGAAACCTATGGCCCCCGAGTCTATTTTCCATCATATAAGTTTCGAATCTATTTTACTTTGCAACCTTTACTTTCAATCTATATCATATAAAATACCAAAATATTTATCTTATTATCTCTATCAGATCTCACTTTTGCAAGTGGCCGTGAAGGGATTGACAACCCCTTTATCGCGTTGGTTGCAAGGTTTTTATTTGTTTGTGTAGGTACGAGGCGACTTGCGTGTAGTCTCCTACTGGATTGATACCTTGGTTCTCAAAAACTAAGGGAAATACTTACGCTACTTTGTTGCATCACCCTTTCCTCTTCAAGGGAAAACCAACACTGTGCTCAAGAGGTAGCAAGAAGGATTTCTGGCGCCATTGCCGGGGAGATCTACGCCAAGTCATGTCAAGTCAAGACATACCAAGTACCCATCACAAACTCTTATCCATCGCAGTACATTATTTGCCATTTGCCTCTCGTTTTCCTCTCCCCCACTTCACCTTTGCCCTTTCTTCGCATTTTTCCCGTATGTCTTTTTGTTTGTGTTTCCACGTGCCTTCTATTTGCTTGCTAAAGATCTATTGACATGAATCCACTTAAAGTGTTCTACTTGGATCATCTTCGATCCTTATCCGCTCTTGCTGAAACCCCAACTAGCTTAGTTGAGGGAAAATCTTTAGATGAGCATGCTAATTTTGTGCGTCACCGTTTGTCTGAAAAAGGGAGACTCTTATGGGATCAAATAAACAGATTGCTGTGTTATGCTTGGAATCTTTGTGAAATTTATGATTTTACTTGTTGCTCTAAGAACCCTAAACACCTTCCTTACCTATGTGAGTTTAATGAAAATGAAATCTTATCTTCTTATGCAAAGGGTGTTTATAGTTACTATGCTATCGAACAAACTGAAGAATTTATTGCTTTTAAGGGTGCTTATGAAGTTGCTTCTTTGATTGAAAAGTATGATATTACTCTCTACGAATCTGAAAATTTTGACATACTTAAATATTGCTATGAAAATTATGCTCATAATGTCTATGTCAAAGAATTAATTAAGAGAATGACCGTTGCTTTGGAAGAAAATAATGATATGCATGAATCTATAGATAATGATGATTCCGATGATTTGATTGAAATATCCCTTTATGAACATGATGCTTGCTATTCTTGTGGCTATGATGCCAATATTTATGAAGACGAATTTGCTATAGTTCCTTATGTTAAACATGAGATCGTTGCTATTGCACCCATACTTGGTAGTTCCTTCGATGAAAAGCGTGATTGCAATGATGTTATTATAAATTCTCTTAATTCCAGTTGTGTTAATAATATGCAAAACCCTAAGCTTGGGGATGCTAGTTTTTCTATGTCTACTATTTGTTGCAATGATCATGATTGGGGTGATTATTTTTATGATCTTGAAAATTTATTTAAGCCCCATGATGAATATGAGAGTGATATTAGTGTTTGCAATAGTATTGAAAGTGGGTTTGGAGAGGTCATGACTTTAGTTAATGTTAATCCCACTATTTTGTAAGAGTGTCAACTTCACATGCATGTGGATCATGTTGAGAATATGTTATGTGATAGCTATTTCGTTGAATTGGCCTATGATCCTACATGTAATTATTATGAGATAGGAAAATATGGTTGTAGAAATTTTCATGTTACTAAATTACCTCTCTTCTTGAGATTGCTATCGTCTCTTTCTTCTTCCTCGCATATGCTAGTTTTTGCTTGTTATGATAATTTTTTTGCCTATAAGATGCCTATGCATAGGAAGTATGTTATACTTAGATGTGTTTTTCACATGCTATATGATGCTCTCCTTGTGCTTCAATTCTTGTCTTTCATGTGAGCATCATTAAAATTATCGATGCCTAGCTTAATGGCTTTAAAGAAAAGCGCTTGTTGGGAGACAACCCAATATTTTTCATTCCTGTTTAGTAATAAATAATTCATCTAGCCTATGTTTAGATGTGGTTTTATGTTTTAAATTAGTGTTTGTGCCAAGTAGAACCTTTGGGAAGAATTGGGTGAAATCTTTATGATCTTGCTGTAAAAAACAGAAAATTTAGCGCTCACGAGATTAGCTGCCATTTTTTACTGGAGAGTGATTTTAGGTTGATTCATTTTGAAGATGATTAATAGATAAATTCCTCACGTCCAACAATTTATTTCAGAATTGTTGGAGTTCCATAAGTATACGTTTGATACAGATTACTACAGACTGTTGTGTTTTTGACAGATTCTGTTTTTTGTGTGTTGTTTGCTTATTTTGATGAATCTATGGCTAGTATCGGGGGGTATGAACCATAGAGAAGTTGGAATACAGTAGGTTTAACACCAATATAAATAAATAATGAGTTCATTAAAGTACCTTAAAGTGGTGGATTGTTTTCTTTCGCTAACGGAGCTCATGAGATTTTCTGTTGAGTTTTGTGTTGTGAAGTTTTCAAGTTTTGGGTAAAGATTTGATGGATTATGGAATAAGGAGTGGCAAGAGCCTAAGATTGGGGATGACCAAGGCACCCCAAGGTAAAATTCAAGGACAACCAAAAACCTAAGCTTGGGGATGCCCCGGAAGGCATCCCTTCTTTCGTCTTAGTCCATCGGTAACTTTACTGGATGCTATATTTTTATTCACCACATGACATGTGTTTTGCTTGAAGCGTCTTGTATGATTTGAGTCTTTCATTTTCAGTTCACCACAATCATCCTTGATGTACATACCTTTTGGGAGAGACACACATGAATCGGAATTTATTAGAATACTCTATGTGCTTCACTTATATCTTTTGAGCTAGATAATTTTTCTCTAGTGCTTCACTTATATCTTTTAGAGCACGTTGGTGGTTTTATTTTATAGAAATTATTGATCTATCATGCTTCACTTATATTATTTTGAGAGTCCTTTAGAACAGCATGGTAATTTGCTTTGGCTATAAAATTAGTCCTAATATGATAGGCATCCAAGATTGGTATAATAAAAACTTTCATAAAAAGTGCATTGAATACTATGAGAAGTTTGATACTTGATGATTGTTTTGAGATATGAAGATGGTAATATTAGAGTCATGCTAGTTGAGTAGCTGTGAATTTGAGAAATACTTATGTTGAAGTTTGCAAGTCCCGTAGCATGCACATATGGTAACCCTTGTGTAACAAATTTGAAACATGAGGTGTTTCTTTGATTGTCATCCTTATGATTGGCGGTCGGGGACGAGCGATGGTCTTTTCCTACCAATCTATCCCCCTAGGAGCATGCGCGTAATGCTTGGTTTTTGATGACTTGTAGATTTTTTCAATAAGTATGTGAGTTCTTTATGACTAATGTCGTGTCCATGGATTATACGCACTCTCACCTTTCCATCATTGCTAGCCTCTTCGGTACCGTGCATTGCCCTTTCTCACCTTGAGAGTTGGTGCAAACTTCGCCGGTGCATCCAAACCTCGTGATATGATACGCTCTATCACACATAAACCTCCTTATATCTTCCTGAAAACAGCCACCATACCTACCTATTATGGCATTTCCATAGCCATTCCGAGATATATTGCCATGCAACTTTCCACCGTTTCATTTATTATGACACGCTTCATCATTGTCATATTGCCTTGCATGATCATGTAGTTGACATCGTATTTGTGGCAAAGCCACCATGCATAATTTTTATCATACATGTCACTCTTGATTCATTGCCCATTCCGGTACACCGCCGGAGGCATTCATATAGAGTCATATTTTGTTCTAGTATCGAGTTGTAATCATTGAGTTGTAAATAAATAGAAGTGTGATGATCATCATTAATAGAGCATTGTCCTAAAAAAGAAGAAGAAGAAAGGCCAAATAAAAAAAAAGAGAAAGGCCCCAAAAAAGAGAAAAGAAATAAAAAGGGACAATGCTACTATCCTTTTTTACACACTTATGCTTCGAAGTAGCACCATGATCTTTATGATAGAGAGTTTCTTGTTTTGTCACTTTCATATACTAGTGGGAATTTTTCATTATAGAACTTGGCTTGTATATTCCAACAATGGGCTTCCTCAAATGCCCTAGGTCTTTGTGAGCAAGCAAGTTGGATGCACACCCACTTAGTTTCTTTTGTTGATATTTCATACATTTATAGCTCTAGTGCATCCGTTGCATGGCAATCCCTACTCCTTGCATTGACATCAATTGGTGGGCATCTCCCTAGCCTGTTAATTAGCCGCGTCAATGTGGGACTTTCTCCTTTTTTTGTCTTCTCCACATAACCCCCATCATTATATTCTATTCCACCCATAGTGCTATATCCATGGCTCACGCTCATGTATTGCGTGGAAGTTGAAAAAGTTTGAGATTACTAAAGTATGAAACAATTGCTTGGCTTGTCATCGGGGTTGTGCATGATGAAAGCATTCTTGTGTGACGAAAATGGGGCATGACCAAACTATATGATTTTGTAGGGATGAACTTTCTTTGGCCATGTTATTTTGAGAAGACATAATTGCTTAGTTAGTATGCTTGAAGTATTATTATTTTTATGTCAACATTAAACTTTTATATTGAATCTTTCGGATCTGAACATTCATGCCACAATAAAGAAAATTACATTGAAAATTATGCTAGGTAGCATTCCACATCAAAAAATTGTTTTTATCATTTACCTACTCGAGGACGAGCATGAATTAAGCTTAGGGATGCTTGATACGTCTCCAACGTATCTATAATTTTTTTATTGTTCCATGCTATTATATTATCTGTTTTGGATGTTTAATGGTCTTTATTATACACTTTTATATTATTTTTGGGACTAACCTACGAACCAAAGGCGTAGTGCAAATTGTTGTTTTTTTGCCTATTTGAGTGTTTCGCAGAAAAGGAATATCAAACGGAATCCAAACGGAATGAAACCTTCGGGAGAGTGATTTTTGGAACAAACGCAATCCAGGAGACTTGGAGTGGACATCAAGAAAGAAACAAGGAGGCCACGAGGCAGGAGGGCACGCCCAGGGGGTAGGCGCACCCCCACCCTCGTGGGACCCTCGCGGCTCCCCTGACCGACTTCTTTCGCCTATATATACTCATATATCCCGAAAACATCCGAGAGCACCACAAAAACCTATTTCCACCGCCGCAACCTTCTGTACCCATGAGATCCCATCTTGGGGCCTTTTTCGGCGCTCCGCCGGAGGGGGAATCGATCACGGAGGGCTTTACATGAACACCATAGCCTCTCCGATGATGTGTGAGTAGTTTACCATAGACCTTTGGGTCCATAGTTATTAGCTAGATGGCTTCTTCTCTCTCTTTTGGATCTCAATACAAAGTTCTCCTCGATCTTCTTGGAGATCTATTCGATGTAATTCCTTTTGCGGTGTGTTTGTCGAGATCCGATGAATTGTGGGTTTATGATCAAGATTATCTATGAACAATATTTGAATCTCCTCTGAATTCTTTTATGTATGATTTGTTATCTTTGCAAGTCTCTTCGAATTATCAGTTTGGTTTGGCCTACTAGATTGATCTTTCTTGCAATGGGAGAAGTGCTTAGCTTTGGGTTCAAACTTGCGGTGTCCTTTCCCAGTGACAGCAAGGGCAGCAAGGCACACATTGTATTGTTGCCATCGAGGATAAAAAGATGGGGTTTATATCATATTGCTTGAGTTTATCCCTCTACATCATGTCATCTTGCCTAATGCGTTACTCTGTTATTATGAACTTAATACTCTAGATGCATGCTGGATAGCCGTCGATGTGTGGAGTAATAGTAGTAAATGCAGAATCGTTTTGGTCTACTTGTCGCATACGTGATGCCTATATACATGATCATCCCTAGATATTCTCATAATTATGCACTTTTCTATACATTGCTCGACAGTAATTTGTTCACCCACGGTAATACTTATGCTATCTTGAGAGAAGCCACTAGTGAAACCTATGGCCCCCGGGTCTATTTTCCATCATATAAATTTCCAGTATATTTTACTTTGCAATTTTTACTTTCAATCTATATCATAAAAGATACCAAAAATATTTATCTTATTATCTCTATCAGATCTCACTTTTGCAAGTGGCCGTGAAGGGATTGACAACCCCTTTATCGCGTTGGTTGCAAGGTTCTTATTTGTTCGTGTAGGTATGAGGCGACTTGCGTGTTGTCTCCTACTGGATTGATACCTTGGTTCTCAAAAACAGAGGGAAATACTTACGCTACTTTGCTGCATCACCCTTTCCTCTTCAAGGGAAAACCAACGCAGTGCTCCAGAGCTAGCACCCCCTCTCCTTGTCCAATTCGGATTGGGGAAAGCGTGCGGGCGCCACCTCCTGGCCGGCCCTCTCTCATCTCCACTAAGGCCCATGAGGCCCAATAGCTTCCGGAGGGGGGGGGGGTTCCAGTAACCCCCGGTACTCCGAAACTTAT
Organism: Aegilops longissima; assembly: GCA_021605205.1. Classification (NCBI taxonomy): domain Eukaryota; kingdom Viridiplantae; phylum Streptophyta; class Magnoliopsida; order Poales; family Poaceae; genus Aegilops; species Aegilops longissima. The sequence continues at coordinate 133,326,284 of CM038678.1, forward strand.
CCGAACCGACCCGAACCATTCCGGTGTCCAAATATAACCTTCCAATATATGAATATTTATGTCTCGACCATTTCGAGACTCCTCGTCATGTCCGTGAGCTCAGCTGGGACTCCGAACAACCTTCGGTCATCAAATCACATAAACTCATAATACAAAGACACATCTCCGGTCAATAACCAATAGCGGAACCTGGATGCTCATATTGGGTCCTACATATTCTACGAAGATCTTTATCGGTCAAACCGCATAACAACATACGTTGTTCCTTATGTCATCAGTATGTTACTTGCCGAAGATTCGATCGTCGGTATCACCATACCTAGTTCAATCTTGTTACCGGCAAGTCTCTTTACTCGTTCCGTAATGCATCATCCCGCAACTAACTCATTAGTCACATTGCTTGCAAGGCTTATAGTGATGTGCATTACCGAGAGGGCCGAGAGATACCTCTCTGACAATTGGAGTGACAAATCCTAATCTCGATCTATGCCAACTCAACAAACACCATGGGAGACACCTATAGAGCATCTTTATAATCACCAATTATGTTGTGATGTTTGATAGCACACTAAATGTTCCTCCGATATTCGGGAGTTGCATAATCTCATAGTCATAGGAACATGTATAAGTCATGAAGAAGGCAATAGCATTAAACTAAACGATCATAGTGCTAAGCTAACATATGGGTCTTGTCCATCACATCATTCTCTAATGATGTGATCCCGTTCATCAAATGACAACACATGTCTATGGCTAGGAAACTTAACCATCTTTGATTAACGAGCTAGTCTAGTAGAGGCATACTAGGGACACTCTGTTTGTCTATGTACTCACACATGTACTAAGTTTCTGGTTAATACAATACTAGCATGAATAATAAACATTTATCATGATAAAAGGAAATATAAATAACAACTTTATTATTGCATCTAGGGCATATTTCCTTCAATCTCCCACTTGCACTAGAGTCAATAATCTAGATTACATAGTAATGATTCTAACACCCATGGAGTCTTGGTGCTGATCATGTTTTGCTCGTGAGAGAGGCTTAGTCAATGGGTCTGCAACATTCAGATCCGTATGTATCTTGCAAATCTCTATGTCCCCTTCCGACACTTAATGACGGATGGAATTGAAGCTTCTCTTAATGTACTTGGTTTTCTTGTGAAATCTGGATTTCTTTGCCAAGGCAATTGCACCAGTTGTCACTAAAGATTTTCATTGGACCCGATGCACTAGGTATGACACCTAGATCAGATATGAACTCCTTCATCCAGACTCCTTCATTCGCTGCTTCCGAAGCAGCTATGTACTCCGCTTCACACGTAGATCCCGCCACGACACTCTGTTTATAACTGCACCAACTGACAGCTCCACCATTCAATATAAATAAGTATCCGGTTTGTGACTTAGAGCCATCCAGATTAGTGTCAAAGCTTGCATCGACGTAACCATTTACGACGGCTCTTTGTCACTTCCATAAATGAGAAACATATCCTTAGTCCTTTTTAGGTATTTTAGGATGTTCTTGACCGTTGTCCAGTGATCCACTCCTGGATTACTTTGGTACCTCCCTACTATACTTATAGCAAGGCACACATCAGGTCTGGTACACAACATTGCATACATGATAGAACCTATGGCTGAGGCATAGGGAATAACTTTCATTTTCTCTCTATCTTCTACAGTGGTTGGGCATTGAGTCTCACTCAACTTCACACCTTGTAACACAGGCAAAAACCCTTTCTTTAACTAATCCATTTTAAACTTCAAAATCTTATCAAGGTATGTGCTTTGTGAAAGTCCAATTAAGCGTCTTGATCTATCTCTATAGATCTTGATGCCCAATATGTAAGCAGCTTCACCGAGGTCTTTCATTAAAAAACTCTTATTCAAGTATCCTTTTATGCTATCCAGAAATTCTATATCATTTCCAATCGACAATATTTCATCCACATATAATATTAGAAATGCTATAGAGCTCCCACTCACTTTCTTGTAAATACATGCTTCTCCAAAAGTCTGTATAAAACCATATGCTTTGATCGCACTATCAAAACGTTTATTCCAACTCCGAGAAACTTGCACCAGTCCATAAATGGATCGCTGGAGCTTGCACACTTTGTTAGCACCTTTTGGATCGACAAAACCCTCTCATTGTATCATATACAACTCTTCTTCTAGAAATCCATTCAGGAATGCAGTTTTGACGTCCATTTTCCAAATTTCATAATCATTAAATGCGGCGATTGCTAACATGATTCGGATAGACTTAAGCATCGCTACGGGTGAGAAAGTCTCATCGTAGTCAACTCCTTGAACTTGTTGAAAACCTTTTGCGACAAGCCGAGCTTTGTAGAAAGTAACATTACCGTCAGCGTCGGTCTTCTTCTTGAAGATCCATTTATTTTCTATGGCTTGCCGATCATCGGACAAGTCAACCAAAGTCCACAGTTTGTTCTCATACATGGATCCCATCTCAGATTTCATGGCCTCAAGCCATTTCATGGAATCTAGGCTCATCATCGCTTCCTCGTAGTTCGTAGGTTCGTCATGGTCAAGTAACATGACATCCAGAATAGGATTACCGTACCACTCTGGTGCGGATCTTACTCTGGTTGACCTACGAGGTTTGGTAGTAACTTGATTAGAACCTTCATGATCATCATCATTAGCTTCCTCACTAATTGGTGTAGGAATCACTGGAACTAATTTCTGTGATGAACTACTTTCCAATAAGGGAGCAGGTACAATTACCTCGTCAAGTTCTACTTTCCTCCCACTCACTTCTTTCGAGAGAAATTCCTTCTCTAGAAAGGATCCATTCTTAGCAACGAATATTTTGCCTTCGGATATGTGATAGAAGGTGTACCCAACAATCTCCTTTGGGTATCCTATGAAGACACATTTCTCCGATTTGGGTTCGAGATTATCAGGTTGAAGCTTTTTCACATAAGCATCGCAACCCTAAACTTTAAGAAACAACAACTTTGGTTTCTTGCCAAACCACAGTTCATATGGTGTCGTCTCAACGGATTTAGATGGTGCCCTATTTAACATGAATGCAGCCGTCTCTAAAGCATAACCCCAAAATGATAGTGGTAAATCAGTAAGAGACATCATAGATCGCACCATATCTAATAAAGTGTGGTTACGACGTTCGGACACACCGTTACGCTGTGGTGTTCCGGGTGGCGTGAGTTGCGAAACCATTCCACATTGTTTCAAATGAAGACCAAACTCATAACTCAAATATTCACCTCCACGATCAGATTGTATAAACTTTATTTTCTTGTTACGATGATTTTCCACTTCACTCTGAAATTCTTTGAACTTATCAAATGTTTCAGACTTGTGTTTCATCAAGTAGATATACCCATATCTTCTCAAATCATTTGTGAAGGTCAGAAAATACCTGACCCAAAATCGGTCAAATCTCTGTGTCTGTACCATCCCAAGATCATGCTGGTACTCACAGTACATCGATGAAATAATCAAAGTTCAATCACAACTGAATTTATTACACGATTCTCATATAGAGTCTTTATTACAATAGAATAAATTCGGCCGAAGGCCAACTCATGAGAAATAAACTAAATAAGCTGCGAAGCGTGAGGCGAAATAGTGAGTCCATCCGACTCCAAAGGGCAATCGCCAAGCGGAGCGTAGCCTCACTCTGATCGAATAAATCTACGCAACATAAGGCGTTGCAGCCGTGTAGGTCAGCTTTTTGAATAAGCTGGCAAGTCATGAAGAGAATAACAATAATAAAATTACTAACACTATATGCATTTTGGCTGTGGGGGCTCTAAGTTTCATCATTTTGCGAAAAGCAAATTTTTCCCTACTACAGTGGACTTGCTTGCAAATTACTACAAATTGTTGGTAGTTATTGAGATGGTTCCGCCAACCAATGTCTCATTCCCAAATTATTAAGTCATAACCCTCAAATTAATTCATTAGTTTTAGTGTTGAGATTTCCGAATACTTCCAAGTTCCAGAGGCTCAAATTGTCCGTAATCGGGGACACGGCTAATCGATTAGATCTTTAACTCTGCAGAGGTTTGCGCACTTTACCCGCAAGAATCATTCCCTCCTTTTTAAGTCTTCGCACTTCATGGTGTTTGAAGACGGGACGAATGAAACAGGGTCTTCCGAAGAGTTCTTCTGGCTACTGCCGGTACCCATCCAATCCTACCGTTCTTCTACATCTCGGAGTACCGTCCAGCCAGCGTCACTACTAAGGTTAACCCAGCCAGAGGCCATAATGGCTTGCGGCTGCACAGGTAAGCTTCCGGTCAATGGGGCATACATCCGCCTCTTCGTGGCTGGGTGAAGCTTTCCACAAGATTTCATGGCACTTCTCCATGCATCCCGGCCAACCACTGGGTTCTCCAGGGTGCCCGTCAACCGTCCTCCACCCATTAGTGAATTCCGAAGTCCGTCTTGATCTTGTAGTTCATGGGGTTGTCATCATCATTGACTCTCACATCTTGCTTATGAATTTCACTCAACCAAAACCCGTCTACAAGCATAGCAAAATAAACTACTTCGTCCCAGGGTCATGGTAACAAGGGGATTGGTTCATCCTACCACATGATACTACTCAAGAACATAACTTCAAAATTTCAACTACTGCATGCATGGTGGGGTGGTATAATTTCTAATGCACAAAATCATAGGTATTGAAAATAACATGATCAAAGACTTGCCTTGCCGATGATCCTCGTAAGCTAGGGATTCGTAGTAGCAAGCTTCGCACTCCAGAAACTCTACCGAAACAAACAATAATCACAATAAGCATATAGCATAAGACTACATAACACAATAGAATAACAAAATAACACACCAAAACAAACAAATCAAAAATCCAAAGAAAACTCAAGAAATCCAACTCAAAGTTTTCCTACTTCAAGCAACAACTAAAAAATAGTTTTACATAACAAAAATTTTCTCAACATAACCTAAGCATGGTTTTATGTTAACTTAACAGAAAAGAAAACATTAAGCAACTAGGAGCAAAAAGAATCAATTTAAAATCTATTATGAAACTCCTATTAGGCCTAATTCAATTTCTATTAAGAAAAATAAAATAGAAGTTTTATTTATTATAAATAAAAGTTCATCCTATAAAGTGACGAAACTATCCTAGAATAATCAATCACATGTGAAAAATAAATTGATTTACAAGATTCTGCTTAAAACTATTTTTTTATTAATCCTAAAATACCCAAATTAATTCCTATGGTTAGACAATGTTAAAACAAAGTTGGGACAAAAGAATCATATAAAATAATTTTCCTAGCTCATGTTATAACAGATTTACTATTCTGGCTAAAACTAAAATAAAGCAAATTAAAATAATTTTGACATAACTAATAATATTTTCTACAGAAACTATAGAAAATTTGCAAACCAACAAAAAAAGAATCACTCAAAAATATTGAGTAGAATAAAAGTTATGAATTTTTCAAATCAGGAACTATTCTGCTAAAACAGAAAAACAAAAATAAAGAAAAAATGGCCTAATGGGCCTAACCTACGCACTGAGCGTAATATACACTAAACGGGCCTAGGGTTAAACGAGTCGGGCCGGGCTAAATAAAAAACCCTAACGAAACTAAACCGTAACGAACCGGAAATAAAACCGGGTTTTTATTAAAAGCGCGTACCCCTTCGGGGGTTCTAATCCTAGCCGTCGATATAGATCGGACGGGGGAGGGTAACTCCGTGGCTTACGGAGTTTGGACGGCAGCGGCGGCTCGGTGGCGAGTGTGCTTGGCTCCTCGGTCGTCGGGGAGGTCGTGGAGTCGTCCGTGGTCTTGAAGCTGAGAGGGGGGTCTTGGTGGGTCGACGAGGCTCGGGGGTCTAGGGCGACGGCGCGAGGCGAAAGGCGGCGGAGATGAGCTCGGGCTCGGACGGCGTGAGGGAGAGGAGAGGTTCAGCGAGGGCAAGGGGGGGGGTGCGGGGAGGGTTTAAATAGGGGGGCTCGGCTTGCAAGGGGGGGCGATCGAGAGGGGATCGGATCCGGATTCGTCGGGATCCGCGATCGATCGGCGCCGGGCGAGGCGTGGCGAGGTTGACGACGGGGTGGGGTCCGCTGCAGAGAGAGAGAGGGAGGCGAACGGTGCGGGCGATCGAGCCAAGGGGTTTCAGGCTGGGTTGCTGGCCGTTGGTGGCTCATTGGCTGGCCCTCTGGGCGCTGGTGGGCAGTGCGGTGGGTGGCCTCGGCGCTGGCTGGGCCAAGATGCTTTGGTGGCGCTGGGGGGGTTCCATTTTTTAAATTTTTTAATAAAAACAAAATAGGGATAACTTATAAAATATAAATATTTTATATAGGACATATATATACCAAAATGATCAGGGAATATTCCTATCATTTGAACATTTTCCAAAGGCAAAATCCAAACTTTATAAAATTTCATTTTTTTCAAATTCAAATAAAACTCAAGTTTGAATTCAAAACTTTTGGCATTATTTTCCTCTGGTATTTTTGGAGTGTCATGTTTGCTCCTCTCATACTTTTACTCAAGTATTTATCAGGCATAGTTTTTTGAAATGATTCCCACTTGCCATAGTTTGAATTCAAATTTGAAAACTCAAAACTCAGAAACTCCAGATGGCACTCAAATTCAAACAGAATGCATAGATGCTTAGCTATAATTGTAAAACATTCCAAATAGGAAATTTGGGATGTTACAAACCTACCCACCTTAAGATGAATCTCGCCCTCGAGATTCGGGTTGGCTAACAAATAGGTGCGGGTGGTCTCGAAGAAGGTCTTCTTCGCGCTCCCAGGTGGCTTCTTCCTCGGAGTGATGACTCCACAAAGACCTTGCAAAACTTGATGACCTTGTCTGCGGGTGACTCTGCTCGCAGCCTCGAGAATTCGGACGGGTTTCTCCTTATAAGTCAGATCACCGTCAAGCTGTATGGCCTCTAAGGGCACAGTGTCTCTCAACGGAACATCGGCCATGTCGGCATGACACTTCTTCAGCTGAGAAACATGGAAGACATCATGAACTCCGGACAATCCTTCCGGCAGTTCCAACTTGTAAGCAACTTCTCCACGACGTTTGAGGATTTTGTAGGGGCCAATGAATCGGGGTGCTAACTTTCCCTTGACACCAAACCTCTTGATTCCACGAAGTGGAGACACACGAAGATATGCTCGGTCTCCCGCTTCGTAAGTCACTTCCTTGCGTTTACTGTCAGCATAACTCTTCTGTCTCGACTGTGCTATCTTGAGCCTATCTCGAATCAGCTTGACTTTCTCTTCGGAATCCCTGATAAGGTCGGAACCGAAAAGTGATCGATCTCAACACTATCCCACAGCGATGGTGTTCTCGCACCTCCTTCCGTATAGAGCTTGAAGGGGCCATCTTCGATCGGATTGATAACTGTTGTTGTATGAGAACTCGGATATGGCAAATTATCATCCCAGCTAGACCCATAGTCTAGTACACAAGCTCTCAACATGTCCTCCGAATCTGGTTGACTCTCTCGGTGTCCATCTGCTCATGGATGAAAAGCTGTACTGAATTCCAGCCTCGTACCCAAAGTTTCATGTAACTGCTTCCAAAACTGTGTTCCTCTATCTGACACGATTTTCCTCGGAACTCCATGCAGACATACGATCCTGGTTATGTATATCTTGGCCAACTTAGCACTGGTATAGGTAGTCTTCACGGGAATGAAGTGAGCTACCTTGGTCAAACGATCAACCACTACCCAGATAGAATCATAACCTGAACGGGTCCTGGGTAATCCTGTGATGAAATCCATTCCAAGTTTCTCCCATTTCCAATCGGGAATCGGCAAAGGTTGAAGTAACCCTGCTGGCTTCGATGTTCTGCCTTTACTGTTGACAAACATCGATATATCGCTATGTACTCGGCAATATCCTCTTCATACCGCCCACGAAACTTTCCTTCAAATCCATGTACATGTTGGTGTTGCCGGGGTGAATTGAGTACGGTGAATTATGAGCCTCCTGAAGAATTAGCTTCCTGAGTTCGGGATCATTGGGTACATAAATACGATCCTCGAACCATATAGCTCCGTGCTCATCCTTACGGAATCCTTTAGCTTTTCCTTCATTCATCTTCTGCTTTATCTCATCAATTTCCTTGTCCGACTTCTGGGCTTCACGAATCCTTTCGGCCAAAGTGGACTGAACTTCCAGAGTTGCAACATATCCTCTCGGAACTATCTCCAGTCGGAGATCTCTGAGGTCATCGACTAACTCCTGGGGTAATCCTCCTGCTGTAAGAGTATTCACATAACTCTTACGGCTCAAAGCATCTGCTACAACATTAGCCTTACCTGGGTGGTAATGCAATCTCATGTCGTAGTCCTTGATCAACTCTAGCCATCTCCTCTCGCTCGAGGTTCAATTCCTTCTGCGTGAAAATATACTTCAAACTCTTGTGATCTGTGTAGACATCACAACGGTTTCCGATGAGGAAATGTCTCCAGGTCTTGAGTGCATGCACTACGGCTGCTAACTCCAAATCATGTGTGGCATAATTCATCTCGTGAGGTCGTAGCTGTCTGGAGGCATAAGCTACAACTTTACCTTCCTGCATTAATACTCCTCCGAGTCCTTGACGAGAAGCGTCTAATAGACCTGGTATTCCTTGTGTATGTCCGCAAAATCAGCATCGGGCTGTAACCAAACGTTTCTTCAATTCCTGAAAACTGGCTTCACATTCCTCGGTCCAAACATACTTGGCTTCCTTCTTCAACAGCTCAGTCATGGGCTTGGCAATCTTCGAAGTTCTCAATAAACCTCCGATAATATCCTGCGAGTCCGAGAAAACTGCGGATCTCCTTGGTCGAGGTGGGCGATCGCCAATCGGTGGTGATTCAACCTTGGCGGGATCAACTGCTATACCTTCTCCTGAAATAACATGTCCGAGGAATCCAACTTCCTTCAGCCAAAATTCACATTTGCTGAACTTGGCATACAACTGATGTTCTCGAAGTTTCTCCAGAACTAGACGCAAATGTTCCTTATGCTCTTCCTCGCTCTTGGAGAAAATCAATATATCATCGATGAACACCACGACAAACTTGTCCAGATATTCCATAAATACCTTGTTCATCAAATTCATGAAGTATGCAGGAGCATTAGTCAATCCAAATGACATGACGGTATACTCATATAAACCATACCTGGTAGTGAATGCTGTTTTGGGTATATCCTTTTCACGAATCTTCAATTGATGATACCCTGATCGAAGATCGATCTTGGAGAATACCTTGGCTCCCACTAGCTGATCAAACAAGTCATTAATCATTGGCAGAGGGTACTTGTTCTTGATGGTTACTTCGTTCAACGCACGATAATCCACAACCATCCTCAAGGTTCCATCCTTCTTCTCTACCAAAAGAACTGGGGCTCCCCAAGGTGATGAGCTTGGCCGAATATATCCTTTCTCCAATAACTCATTAATTTGATCCTTGATCTCTTTCAATTCATTCGGTGGCATCCGATAGGGTCTCTTGGATATTGGGGCTGTGCCGGGCAATAACTCAATCAGAAATTCAATATCCCTGTCCGGTGGCATTCCTGGTAATTCCTCCGAAACACATCGGAAAATCTTGCACTCATGGCACTTCCTCTGAACAACTCCGTGAGGGAATGCACCGATTCTTCATCCGGATGTGCTCAGCTACATACTTGATCCTCTTCGCTCCGGGGTGGTGAGCGAATAGACTTGTGGGCACGATCTATGTTCCTTCAAACTTTGTCAACCAATCCATGCCTAGGATTACATCCAAGGTCCGGGTTTCCAACACTATGAGGTCTGCGGAAATTTATGGTTCCCGATGTTGAGGGTTGCATGACAGCCTAAACCTGCCATCATTTTTCCTCCTGCGAATCGACGCCAAGGGGCTTCTAAGGGTTTTAGTGGGCAACCCGTACTTTTCCACAACTACCCTTGATATGAATGAATCGTTGCACCAGAATCAAAGAGTACCAATACTGAACATGAATTCAATAAAAACTTACCAACCACAGTGTCTGGCTGATCATAGACGTCCTCCACGTCAATGTGGTTCACCTGAGCACGAGGGAACGGGTTGGGCTTCTTCGCTGAGCTTCCATTGCCGTTTCCATTCCTCCGCTTGGCCTCCGGGCAGTCGGTGGCATAGTGCCTGTCTTCGGCACTTGAAGCGGTGATGTGGCTCAGATCCTTCGAGCCGGGGCGAAACGATGCTGATTGCCATTACCGTTTCCATTGCCATTGCCATGGCCTCGACTTGTTGTCCTGGCTGCGGTTGTTCCCATTTCCTCCATGGTTATGACCTCCATGGTTATGATGGGTGTGCCCTCCCGAGTATGGTGCATAACGGGCTTCGCTGAGCTCTGAGTTGTGCTTCCCTGGCTGTACTTCCGCTATGCGGCTTCAATCTGCTGCTGCTTGCCTTCAAGTATGGTGGCCTTGTCTACCAGCTCCCGGTAGTTGTTGAAGGTAGCCACAATAAGCTGCATACTCAGCTCATCGTTGAGTCCTCGAGAAATTTCTCCTGCTTTGCGGCATCCGTGGCCACATCATCCGGGCATAGCGGCCTAGCTTGCTGAACTCATCCACGCATCGCGCCACAAGACGGTTCCCTGGCGTAAGTTGCGGAACTCACGCTTCTTGCACTCATGGCTCGAGCTGAAACATGAGCGGTGCGGAAGGCTCTGGAATTGATCCCACGATGGCACCAATGGGATAAGTGGCGGTGTAGTTCTCCCACCAAGAAGCTGCAGGTCCATCAAGTTGATGCGCGGCAAAGCGCACCTTCTCTGCATCAGTGCATCCAACAGTGATTAGCTCTCTTCCGACTTTGCGGAGCCAATCATCAGCCACAATCGGCTCATTGCTACTAGAGAACACTGGCGGATTCAGCCTCAGGAATCGAGTCAAGTTGTCCACAGGGGGTGGTGGCGGTGGATTGTTGGTGTTGTTGTTCTGATTCTGGATGAGTAGCTGCATGAGGGCATTCTGCTGCTGGAGCAGCTGGGTGAGCTCTGGCGGAAAACCGGTGTCACGTCTCGGAGGCATCTGGTGTTTTGGAGTGGATGAGAAAATTAGAATAGAACAATGGTCTATGAGAAATAACACTACCCATATGAATGCACAATCATAAACACACCAATCATTTATTCATTCCACTCAAACATGGTTCAAACTCGATTACAAAAACTCATGACTAATCGAAAAATATCGGCCTAATTGATCGACGAAAAAGTAAAATAACATGGTGGTCGACTAAATGTCTTCATCAATAATCCTTGCGTCCTCTGGTGCGATGTCCTCCGGTGTGGCGTCCTCTGTGGTGGCGCCTCCTCTTGCGGCTCCCTCCAGTGGAACTCCCTTCATAATCCTGGTCATTACTCACGAGAGGTCCATCATCTCCACTCAGAAAAAGGTCCTCTCCCAAGTCCATCTTTTCCTCTATCGCGGCAAGCTTCATCTTCAGGTCGTCGACTGTCTCCATGAAGTCCGCGACTTCTTCCTCATGGTTAAGGAAGTCTGCGTGTGCCTTCTCCTCCGCCCAGTTCACGGAACAATAGCCTCCTGTGTGCCTTGAGTTCGAGTCCGAATCTCCCGTTTCTGAGGAGACACTCCAAGTCCTGGACATAAGAGAGAATGGAGTCGTCCTCTCACGGTGCGGATGATATCTCCATTCCTTGCCTCGCGAGAAACCATGGCGAGTCGATGGATCGAGCTCGGCCTGATTCTCCTCCGGAGATGTCCAAGTGCTCGATAGATCGCCATGTCCCTTCCGATGATCCAGTTGAAGTCGGTGAACTCAAAGTCAATAGGCTCAGATGTCCTCCGAAGGTTCTCCGGAATATGCACCTCAATCCAGAAGCGGGTGTCCGTCGGAAGTGCATTGGTTGGCTTCCGGTGATCGAGGGCGAGCAATCTTCAGCTTCTTCACCATCTGGACCAGCTTCTGCCAAGGGCATCGTCTCATCGGTGGCAAAACTCCGTAGCAAACTGGGGTGAACTCGACGGCCATCTAGAATGTTGAAAATCGGAGAGGAGTTAGAAATGAACAAGGGAGAATTACGGAATGATAAGGATATAAAGTAGATAGTCTCTTCCTATGCTTTCCGATCCTAGGGGTTACGATCCTACGGTCAGCGTGTGCTCTGATACCATCTCTGTAGCGACCTGACCCAAAATCGGTCAAATCTCTGTGTCTGTACCATCCCAAGATCATGCTGGTACTCACAGTACATCGATGAAATAATCAAAGTTCAATCACAACTGAATGTATTACACGATTCTCATATAGAGTCTTTATTACAATAGAATAAATTCGGCCGAAGGCCAACTAATGAGAAATAAACTAAATAAGCTGCGGAAGCGTAGACAAAATGGTGAGTCCATCCGACTCCAAAGGGCAATCGCCAAGCGCGGAGCATAGCCTCACTCCTGATCGGAATAAATCTCTGCAACATAAGACGTTGCAGCCGTGTAGGTCAGCTTTTTGAATAAGCTGGCAAGTCATGAAGAGAATAACAATAATAAAATTACTAACACTATATGCATTTTGGCTGTGGGGCTCTAAGTTTCATCATTTTGCGAAAAGCAAATTTTTCCCTACTACAGTGGACTTGCTTGCAAATTACTACAAATTGTTGGTAGTTATTGAGATGGTTCCGCCAACCAATGTCTCATTCCCAAATTATTAAGTCATAACCCTCAAATTAATTCATTAGTTTTAGTGTTGAGATTTCAATACTTCCAAGTTCCAGAGGCTCAAATTGTCCGTAACGGGACACGGCTAATCGATTAGATCTTTAACTCTGCAGAGGTTTGCGACTTTACCCGCAAGAATCATTCCCTCCTTTTAAGTCTTCGCACTTCATGGTGTTTGAAGGCGGACGAATGAAACAGGTCTTCCAAAGAGTTCTTCTGGCTACTGCCGGTACCCATCCAATCCTACCGTTCTTCTACATCTCGTAGTATCGTCCAGCCAGCGTCACTACTAAGGTTAACCCAGCCAGAGCCCATAATGGCTTGCGGCTGCACAGGTAAGCTTCCGGTCAATGGGGCATCCATCCGTCTCTTCGTGGCTGGGTGAAGCTTTCCATAAGATGTCATGGCACTTCTCCATGCATCCCGCCAACCACTGGGTTCTCCAGGTGCCCGTCAACCGCCCCTCCACCCAAGAGTGAATTCAAGTCCGTCTTGATCTTGTAGTTCATGGGGTTGTCATCATCATTGACTCTCACATCTTGCTTATGAATTTCACTCAACCAAAACCCGCTCTGAGCATAGCAAAATAAACTACTTATTCCGGGGTCATGGTAACAAGGGGATTGGTTCATCCTACCACATGATACTACTCAAGAACATAACTTCAAATTTTCAACTACTGCATGCATGGTGGGGTGGTATAATTTCTAATGCACAAAATCATAGGTATTGAAAATAACATGATCAAAGACTTGCCTTGCTGATGATCCTCGTAAGCTAGGGATTCGTAGTAGCAAGCTTCGCACTCCGGAAACTCTACCGAAACAAACAATAATCACAATAAGCATATAGCATAAGACTACATAACACAATAGAATAACAAAATAACACACCAAAACAAACAAATCAAAAACCCAAAGAAAACTCAAGAAATCCAACTCAAAGTTTTCCTACTTCAAGCAACAACTAAAAAAATAGTTTTACATAACAAAAATTTTCTCAACATAACCTAAGCATGGTTTTATGTTAACTTAACAGAAAATAAAACATTAAGCAACTAGGAGCAAAAAGAATCAATTTAAAATCTATTATGAAACTCCTATTAGGCCTAATTCAATTTCTATTAAGAAAAATAAAATAGAAGTTTTATTTATTATAAATAAAAGTTCATCCTATAAAGTGACAGAAGCTATCCTAGAATAATCAATCACATGTGAAAAATAAATTGATTTACTAATTAAAATAATATGAAAACAATAGCTAGTTAATTAATTAGGATTAACAAGATTCTGCTTAAAACTATTCTTTTATTAATCCTAAAATACCCAAATTAATTCCTATGGTTAGACAATGTTAAAACAAAGTTGGGACAAAAGAATCATATAAAAATAATTTTCCTAGCTCATGTTATAACAGATTTACTATTCTGGCTAAAACTAAAATAAAGCAAATTAAAATAATTTTAACATAACTAATAATATTTTCTACAGAAACTATAGAAAATTTGCAAACCAACAAAAAAAGAATCACTCAAAAATATTGAGTAGAATAAAAGTTATGAATTTTTCAAATCAGGAACTATTCTGCTAAAACAGAAAAACAAAAATAAAGAAAAAAAATGGCCTAATGGGCCTAACCTACGCACTGAGCGTAATATAAACTAAACGGGCCTAGGGTTAAACGAGTCGGGCCGGGCTAAATAAAAAAAACCTAACGAAACTAAACCGTAACGAACCGGAAATAAAACCGGGTTTTTATTAAAAGCGCGTACCCCTTCGGGGGTTCTAATCCTAGCCGTCGATATAGATCGGACGGGGGAGGGTAACTCCGGTGGCTTACCGGAGTTTGGACGGCGGCGGCGGCTCGGTGGCGAGTGTGCCGACGGCTCCGGTCGTCGGGGAGGTCGGCGGAGTCGTCCGGCGGGTCTTGAGCGACGAGGTCTTGGTGGAGTCGACGAGGCTCGGGGGTCTAGGGCGACGGCGGCAGGCGAAGGCGGGAGATGAGCTCGGCTCCGGCGACGGCGTGAGGGGAGAGGAGAGGTTCCGCGAGGGGAGAATGGGGTGCGGGGGAGGGTTTAAATAGGGGCTCGGCTTGGCAAGGGGCGTCGAGAGGGGATCGGATCCCGGATTCGTCGGGATCCGGCGATCGGCGGCGGCGCGGGCGAGGCGTGGGCGAGGGGTTGACGACGGGGTGGGGTCCGCTGCAGAGAGAGAGGAGGGCAAACAGTGCGGGCGATCGAGCCAAGGGGTTTCGGGGCGGGGGTTGCTGGCCGCTGGTCGGCTCATTGGCTGGCCCTCTGGGCACTGGTGGGCAGTGCGATGGGTGGCCTCGGCTGGCTGGGCGATGGCGTGGTGGGCGCTGAGGGGTGTTTTTTTTTATTTTTTTAATAAAAACAAAAACAGGATAACTTATAAAATATAAATATTTTATATAGGACATATATATACCAAAATGATCGGGAATATTCCTATCATTTGAACATTTTCCAAAGGCAAAATCCAAACTTTATAAAATTTCATTTTTTTCAAATTCAAATAAAACTCAAGTTTGAATTCAAAACTTTTGGCATTATTGTCCTCTGGTATTTTTGGAGTGTCATGTTTGCTCCTCTCATACTTTTACTCAAGTATTTATCAGGCATAGTTTTTAGAAATGATTCCCACTTGCCATAGTTTGAATTCAAATTTGAAAACTCAAAACTCTGAAACTCCAAATGGCACTCAAATTCAAACAGAATGCATAGATGCTTAGCTATAATTGTAAAACATTCCAAATAGGAAATTTGGGATGTTACAACTTTACACCAATATGACCTAAACGGCAGTGCCACAAATAAGTTGCACTATCATTGTTAAACTTACATCTTTTGGTTTCAACACTATGAATATGTGTATCACTACTATAGAGATTCAATAAAAATAGACCACTCATCAAGGGTGCACGACCAGAAAAGATATTACTCATATAAATAGAACAACCACTATTCTCTGATTTAAATGAATAACTGTCTCGCATCAAACAAGATCCAGATATAATGTGCATGCTTAATGCTGGCACCAAATAACAATTATTTAGGTCTAAAACTAATCCCGAAGGTAGATGTAGAGGTAGCGTGCCGACGGCGATCACATCGACTTTGGAACCATTTCCCACGCCAAGATCGTCACCTCGTCCTTAGCCAATCTTCGCTAATTAGTAGCCCTATTTCGAGTTGCAAATATGAGCAATGTAACCAGATCAAATACCCAGGCGCTACTACGAGCATTAGTAAGGTACACATCAATAACATGTATATCAAATATACCATTCACTTTACCATCCTTCTTATCCGCCAAATACTTGGGTCAGTTCTGCTTCCAGAGAGCAGTCCCTTTGCAATAGAAACACTCAGTCTCAGGCTTAGGTCTAGACTTGGGTTTCTTCACTTGAGCAGCAACTTGCTTGCCGTTCTTCTTGAAGTTCCCCTTCTTCCCTTTACCCTTTTTCTTGAAACTAGTGGTTTTGTAGACCATCAACACTTGATGCTCTTTCTTGATTTCTACCTCCGCAGCCTTTAGCATCGCGAAGAGCTCGGGAATTGTCTTATCCATCCTTTGCATATTATAGTTCATCACGAAGCTTTTGTAGCTTGGTGGCAGTGATTGAAGAACTCTGTCAATGACACTATCAACCGGAAGATTAACTCCCAATTGAGTCAAGTGATTATGATACATAGACATTTTGAGTATATGTTCACTGACAGAACTATTCTCCTCCATTTTGAAGCTGTAGAACTTATTGGAGACTTCATATCTCTCAATCTAGGCATTTGCTTGAAATATTAACTTCAACTCCTGGAACATCTCATATCCTCCATGACGTTCAGAACGTCGTTGAAGTCCTGGTTCTAAGTCGTAAAGCATGGCAAACTGAACTATTGAGTAGTCATCAGCTTTGCTCTGCCAGGCGTTCACAACGTCTGGTGTTGCTCCTGCAGCGGGTCTTGCACCTAGCGGTGCTTCCAGGACATAATTCTTCTATGCAACAATGAGGATAATCCTCAAGTTACGGACCCAGTCCGTGTAGTTGCTACCATCATCTTTCAACTTAACTTTCTCTAGGAACGCATTAAAATTCAACGGAATAGTAGCACGGGCCATTTATCTACAACAACATAGACATGCAAAATACTATCAGGTACAAAGTTCATGATAAATTAAAGTCGAATTAATCATATTACTTAAGAATTCCAATTTAGATAGACATCCCTCTAATCATCTAAGTGATCACGTGATCCATATCAACTAAACCATATCTGATCATCACATGAGATGGAGTAGTGTTCAATGGTGAACATCACTATGTTGATCATATCTACTATATGATTCACGCTCGACCTTTCGATCTCAGTGTTCCGAGGCCATATCTGCATATGCTAGGCTCGTCAAGTTTAACCCGAGTATTCTGCGTGCGCAAAACTAGCTTGCACCCGTCGTATGTGAACGTAGAGCTTATCACACCCGATCATCACGTGGTGTCTCGGCACGACGAACTGTAGCAACGGTGCATACTCAGGGAGAACACTTGTACCTTGAAATTTAGTGAGAGATCATCTTATAATGCTACCGCCGTACTAAGCAAAATAAGGTGCATAAAGGATAAACATCACATGCAATCAATATAAGTGATATGATATGGCCATCATCATCTTGTGCCTTTTATCTCTGTCTCCAAAGCACCGTCATGATCACCATCGTCACCGGCTTGACACCTTGATCTCCATCGAAGCATCGTTGTCGTCTCGCCAACTATTGCTTCTACGACTATCGCTACCGCTTAGTGATAAAGTAAAGCAATTACATGGCAATTGCATTTCATACAATAAAGCGACAGCCATAAGGCTCCTGCCAGTTGCAGATAAATTTATACAAAACATGATCATCTCATACAACAATTTATATATCATCACGTCTTGACCATATCACATCACATCAAGCCCTGCAAAAACAAGTTAGACGTCCTCTACTTTGTTGTTGCAAGTTTTACGTGGCTGCGTCGGGCTTAGCAAGAACCGTTCTTACCTACGCGTCAAAACACAACGTTTTTTTGTCAAGTGTACTGTTTTAACCTTCAACAAGGATCGGGTGTAGTCACACTCGATTCAACTAAAGTTGGAGAAACAGACACCCACTAGCCACCTATGTGCAAAGCACGGCGGTAGAACCAGTCTCGTGAATGCGATCATGTAATGTCGGTCTGGGCCGCTTCATCCAACAATATGACCGAATCAAAGTATTACATGCTGGTAAGCAGTATGACTATTATCGCCCACAACTCTTTGTGTTCTACTCGTGCATATAACATCTACGCATAGACCTGGCTCGGATGCCACTGTTGGGGAACATAGTATTTCAAAATTTTCCTACGATCATGCAAGATCTATCCAGGAGAAGCATTGGAACGAGCGGGGAGAGTGTGTCCACGTACCCTCGTAGACCGAAAGTGGAAGCGTTTAGTAACGCGGTTGATGTAGTCGAACGTCTTCGTGATCCAACCAATCCAAGTACTGAACACACGGCACCTCCCCGATCTGCACACTTTCAGCACGGTGACGTCCCTCGAAATCTCGATCCAGTTGAGGCCGAGGGAGGGTTTCGTCAGCACGACGGCGTGGTGACGGTGATGATGAAGTTACCGGCGCAGGGCTTCGCCTAAGCACTATGACGATATGACCGAGGTGTGTTTCTGTGGAGGGGGGCACAACACACGGCTAAAAGATCAACTTGTGTGTTCTAGGGTGCCCCCTCCCCACGTATATAAACAACGGGGGAGGAGGCCGGCCAAGGGGGAAGCGCGCTATGGGGGGAGTCCTACTAGGACTCGAAACCTAGTAGGATTCGCCCCCCTTTCCTATTCCAAGTGGGAGAAGGGGGGAAGGAGGAGGAGGAAAGAAGGAAGAAGGGGGGCGCCGCCCCCTCCACTTGTCCAATTCGGTTGGGGCAAGGGGGCGCACGCCACATCCTGGTCGGCCCTCTCTCATCTCCACTAATTACCATGAGGCCCAATAGCTTCACGGGGGGTTCGGTAACCCCAGGTACTCCGATACTTATCCGAACCGACCCGAACCATTCCGATGTCCGAATATAGCCTTCCAATATATGAATCTTTATGTCTCAACCATTTCAAGATTCCTCGTCACGTCCGTGATCTCATCCGGGACTCCGAACAACGTTTGGTCATCAAATCACATAAACTCATAATACAAATCGTCATCGAATGTTAAGCGTGCGGACCCTACGGGTTCGAGAACTATGTAGACATGACCGAGACACATCTCCGGTCAACAACCAATAGCAGAACCTGGATGCTCATATTGGCTCCTACATATTCTATGAAGATCTTTATCGGTCAAACCGCATAACAACATACGTTGTTCCCTTTGTCATCGGTATGTTACTTGCCCGAGATTCGATCGTCAGTATCACTATACCTAGTTCAATCTCGTTACCAGCAAGTCTCTTTACTCGTTCCATAATGCATCATCCCACAACTAACTCATTAGTCACATTGCTTGCAAGGCTTATAGTGATGTGCATTACCGAGAGGGCCCAGAGATACCTCTCCGACAATCGGAGTGACAAATCCTAATCTCGATCTATGCCAACTCAAAAAACACCATCGGAGACACCTATAGAGCATCTTTATAATCACGCAGTTACGTTGTGACGTTTGATAGCACACTAAGTGTTCCTCCGATATTCGGGAGTTGCATAATCTCATTGTCATAGGAACATGTATAAGTCATGATGAAAGCAATAGCAATAAACTAAATGATCATAATGCTAAGCTAACGGACGGGTCTTGTCCATCACATAATTCTCTAATGATGTGATCCCGTTCATCAAATGACAACACATGTATATGGCTAGGAAACTTAACCATCTTTGATTAACGAGCTAGTGTAGTAGAGGCATACTAGGGTTACTCTGTTTGTCTATGTATTCACACATGTACTAAGTTTCAGGTTAATACAATTCTAGCATGAATAATAAACATTTATCATGATATAAGGAAATATAAATAACAACTTTATTATTGCCTCTAGGGCATATTTCTTTCAGTACCCTCTCACTCGGGGGTTTAGCTGCGACCTTGTACTCGCCTAAGTTTCAAATACACTCCGAGTGAAGAGCAACCCTATCACTCGGGGGCTTAGCTGCGATCCCGTTCTCGCCTAAATTTCAAATATACTCCTAGTGAAGAGAAACCCTCTCACTCGGGGACTTAGCTGCGATCCCGTACTCACCTAAGTTTCAAATACACTCCGAATGAAGAGCAACCCTCTCACTCGGGGGCTTAGCTACGATCCCGTACTCGCCTAAGTTTCAAGTATACTCCGAGTGAAGAGCAACCCTCTCACTCGGGGGCTTAGCTGCGATCCCGTACTCGCCTAAGTTTCAAATATACTCCGAGTGAAGAGCAACCCTCTCACTCAGGGTTTAGCAGCGATTTTGTACTCGCCTAAGTTTCAAATACACTTCGAGTGAAGAGCGACCCTCTCACTCAGGGGCTTAGCTGCGATCTCGTACTCCACTAAGTTTCGAATACACTCCGAGTGAAGAGAAACCC
The DNA here is from genome assembly GCA_021605205.1 of Aegilops longissima. Lineage (NCBI taxonomy): Eukaryota > Viridiplantae > Streptophyta > Magnoliopsida > Poales > Poaceae > Aegilops > Aegilops longissima. Next base: position 133,346,602 of record CM038678.1, read on the forward strand.
TTTCACTCGGGGGCTTAGCTGCGACCCTGTACTTGCCTAAGTTTCAAAACATACTCCGAGTGAAGAGCGACCCTCTCACTCGAGGACATAGCTGCATTCTCGTACTCGCCTAAGTTTCGAATACACTCCGAGTGAAGAGCAACCCTCTCACTCGGGGACTTAGCTGCGATCCCGTACTCGCCTCGGTTTTAAAAACATACTCTAAGTGAAGAGCAACCGTCTCACTCGAGAGGAGAAATTCGCTAATAAAACAAGGCGTACCCTGAGCCGCGCCACAAGTACAATATCTGGATGCACTCTGAGTTGCGTCACAAGTACAACGTCTGGGGGCACTCCGAGCTGCGCCACAAGTACAACGTCTATTCCGAGTGAAGACCAATCTTCTCACTCAGAGACTTAGCTGCGATCCCAGATTCGCCTAAGTCAAAATATCCGAGAACAATGGAGATAAAGCAACTGCATTCAAATAAAATAATCAAGTTCGGATAAATCCAGCGATGTTCAGAACCACCAGCAGAAGTACCCGGGCATCAGGCCCGAAAGAGTTTAATGATTACAAAATCACTCGGCATACCGAGGCAAATAAATTCAAGTTATCAAGTTTTTCATTCGGCGGGAGGAGGGCTGGCTGGCTCGACGAAAGTATCCAAGTCGATGCCGTCTGTGATGCGAGTGGCTGCGTTGATGAAGGTCTCCATGAAAGATTGAAATTGAAGATTCTTGGTGTTAGCCACCTGAAGAGCCTTCAGCTTCTCTTCCTTGGCATCCTTGCAATGAACACGGACGAGTGATAGGGCCACATCAGCACCGCAGCGATCAACTGACTTCTTCCATGCCTGCACTCAGTCAGGGATGCTGTTGAGTCATCAGTGACTCGAGGTCATTCAAAAGCACATCCTCTGGCCATAACTCCTTGTCGATCCGAGACAGCGCGACCTTCAGTCCGACAATGTAGTCTAAGACACTGGCGAGGCGAGATTCCAGTCGCAGCACGTTCATGGCAGCTTTGTCCTTTACGGGAGAGTTGATGGGGTTCAGTCCTGTCTCGATCCGCCCGGTTTCCTCCTCGAAATTCTGACAGAACTCTGCATGCAAAGAAAAGTAATGAGTTGGCGGCAACATGGCGAAGAAGTTTTCTGAACCCAGTCGGTTGAAGAAAAGTACATTCGAGCATGAGAACATCTTCTTAGCAAGACCTCCCAGATAAGTCTCCAGTTCATCCCTCTTCCGAGTGAGAACTGAAGGAAATGTGCCCTAGAGGCAATAACAAAGTTGTTATTTATATTTCCTTATATCATGATAAATGTTTATTATTCATGCTAGAATTGTATTAACCAGAAACTTAGTACATGTGTGAATACATAGACAAACAGAGTGTCCCTAGTATGCCTCTACTTGACTTGCTTGTTTATCAAAGATGGTTATGTTTCCTAGCCATAGACATGTGTTGTCATTTGATGAACGGGATCACACCATTAGAGAATGATGTGATGGACAAGACCCATCCGTTAGCTTAGCACTACGATCGTTTGGTTTATTGCTATTGCTTTCTTCATGACTTATACATGTTACTCTGACTATGAGATTATGCAACTCCTGAATACCGAAGGAACACTTAGTGTGGTATCAAACGTCACAACATAACTGGGTGATTATAAAGATGCTCTACAGGTGTCTCCGATGGTGTTTGTTGAGTTGGCATAGATAGAGATTAGGATTTGTCACGCTGATTGTCGAAGAGGTATCTCTGGGCCCTCTCGGTAATGCACATCACGATAACTCTTGCAAGCAATGTGACTAATGAGTTAGTTGCAGGATGATGCATTATAGAATGAGTAAAGAGACTTGCTGGTAACGAGATTGAACTAGGTATAGAGATACCGACGATCAAATCTCGGGCAAGTAACATACCGATGACAAAGGGAACACCGTATGTTGTTATGCAGTTTGACCGATAAACATCTTCGTAGAAAATGTAGGAACCAATATGAGCATCTAGGTTCCGCTATTGGTTATTCACCAGAGATGAGTCTCGGTCATGTCTACATAGTTCTCGAACCCGTAGGGTCCGCACACTTAACGTTCGATGACGATCGGTATTATGAGCTTATGTGTATTGATGTACCGAAGGATGTTCGGAGTCCCGGATGTGATCATGGACATGACGAGGAGTCTCGAAATGGTCGAGACATGAAGATTGGTATATTGGACGATGTTATTCGGACACCGGATGAGTTCCGGGGGTCACCGGATAAATATCAGTGTGCCGGGGGGTTATCGGAACCCCCGGGGGAACTAATGGGCCTCTATGGGCCTTAGTGGGAAGAGAGGAAGGGCCATGAGGGGCTGGCCGCCCCCCCTTGGGTCCTAATTGGACTAGGGGAAGGGGGCGGCGCCCCCCTTTCCTTCCCTTCCCCCTCTTCCTTCCTTCCCCCTCTCTCCCTCTTTGTGGATCCCTACTAGGACTTGGAGCCCTAGTAGGATTCCCCTCTTGGGGGCGCGCCCTAGGGGCCGGTGCTACCTCTTGAGCATGCGTTGGTTTTCCCTTGAAGAGGAAAGGGTGATGCAACAAACTAGCGTAAGTATTTCCCTCAGTTTTTGAGAACCAAGGTATCAATCCAGTAGGAGATTACACGCAAGTCGCCTAGTACCTGCACAAACAATTAAGAACCTTGGAACCAACGCGATAAAGGGGTTGTCAATCCCTTCAGGGCCACTTGCAAAAGTGAGATCTGATAAAGATAGTAAGATATATATTTTTGGTATTTTTGTTGTATATATTGGAAAATAAAGATTGCAAAATAAAGTAAATAGTAAACTAGAATTATACATCGGAAACTTATATGATGTAAAATAGACCCGAGGGCCATAGATTTCACTAGTGGCTTCTCTCATGATAGCATATATTACGGTGGGTGAACAAATTACTGCCGAGCAATTGATAGAAAAGCGCATAGTTATGAGAATATCTAGGCATGATCATGAATATAGGCATCACGTCCGTGTCAAGTAGACCGAAACGATTCTGCATCTACTACTATTACTCCACACATCGACCCCTATCCAGCATGCATCTAGAATATTAAGTTCATAAGAACAGAGTAACGCATTAGGCAAGATGACATGATGTAGAGGGATAAACTCAAGCAATATGATATAAATCCCATCTTTTTATCCTCGATGGCAACAATACAATACGTGCCTTGCTGCCCTACCGTCACTGGGAAAGGACACCGCAAGATTGAACACAAAGCTAAGCACTTCTCCCATTGCAAGAAAGATTAATCTAGTAGGCCAAACTAAACCGATAATTCGAAGAGACTTGCAAAGGTAACAAATCATGCATATAAGAATTCAGAGAAGAACCAAATATTGTTCATAGATAAACTTGATCATAAATCCCAATTCATAGGATCTCGGCAAACACACCGCAAAATAATATAACATCGAATAGATCTCCAAGAACATCGAGGAGAACTTTGTATTGAGAACCAAAGAGAGAGAAGAAGACATCTAGCTAATAACTATGGACCCGAAGGTCTGTGGTAAACTACTCACACATCATCGGAGAGGCTATAGTGTTGATGTAGAAGCCCTCCGTGAATCGATTACCCCTCCGGCAGAGCGCCGGAAAAGGCCCCAAGATGGGATCTCATGGGTACATAAGATTGCGGCGGTGGAAAAGTGGTTTCGTGGCTCCCTTGGATGTTTTTAGGGTATAAGAGCATATATAGGCGAAAGAAGTACGTCGGTGGAGCTATGAGGGGCCCACAAGGGTGGGGGCGCGCCCTCCTGCCTCGTGGCCGCCTCGTTGCGTATCTGAGTTCCACTCCAAGTCTCCTGGATTGCGTTTGTTCCAAGAAAGATCCTCGCGAAGGTTTCGTTCCATTTGGATTCCTTTTATATTCCTTTTCTGCGAAACACTGAAATAGGCAAAAAAAACAAATACTGGCACCGGGCCTCTGGTTAATAGGTTAGTCGAAAAAATATTATAAAAGAGCATATTAAAGCCCATTAAACATCCAAAACAGATAATATAATGGCATGGAACAAACAAAAATTATAGATACGTTGGAGACGTATCAGCATCCCCAAGCTTAATTCCTGCTCGTCCTCGAGTAGGTAAATGATAAAAACAGAATTTTTGATGTGGAATGCTACCTAACATAATTTTCAATGTAATTTTCTTTATTGTGGCATGAATGTTCATATCCGAAAGATTCAAGACAAAAGTTTAATATTGACATAAAAATAATAATACTTCAAGCATACTAACGAAGTAATCGTGTCTTCTCAAAATAACATGGACAAAGAAAGTTCATCCCTACAAAATTATATAGTTTGGTTCTGCTCCATCTTCGCTACACAAAATGCTCAAATCATGCACAACCCCGATGACAAGCCAAACAATTGTTTCATACTTTAGTATTTTCAAACTTTTTCAACTTTCACGCAATACATGAGCGCGAGCCATGGACATAGCACTATAGGTGGAATAGAATATGATGATGGAGGTTATGTGGAGAAGACAAAAAGGAGAAAGTCTCACATCGACGAGGCTAACCAACGGGCTATGGAGATGCCCATCAATTGATGTCAATGCAAGGAGTAGGGATTGGCATGCAACGGATGCACTAGAGCTATAAATGTATGAAATCTCAACAAAAGAAACTAGTGGGTGTGCATCCAACTTGCTTGCTCACGAAGACCTAGGGCATTTTGAGGAAGCCCATTGTTGGAATATACAAGCCAAGTTCTATAATGAAAATTTCCCACTAGTAAATGAAAGTGACAAAATAAGAGACTCTCTATCATGAAGATCATGGTGCTACTTTGAAGCACAACTGTGGAAAAAGGATAGTATCATTGTCCCTTCTCTCTTTTTCTCTTTTTTTTTTGGGTCTTCTCTTTTTTTGGCCTTTCTCTCTTTTTTTGGGCCTTATCTTTTTTTGGCCTTTCTCTTTTTTCCCCACACGTACACTGCTCTAATAATGATGATCATCACACTTCTATTTATTTACAACTCAAGGATTACAACTCGATACTTAGAACAAATATGACTTTACATGAGTGCCTCCGGCGGTGTACCAGGATGGGCAATGACTCAAGAGTGACATGTATGGAAAATTATGAATGGTGGCTTTGCCACAAATACGATGTCAACTACATGATCATGCAAGGAAATATGACAATGATGAAGCGTGTCATAATAAACGGAACGGTGGAAAGTTGCATGGCAATATATCTCGGAATGGCTATGGAAATGCCATAATAGGTAGATATGGTGGCTGTTTTGAGGAAGATATAGGAGGCTTATGTGTGATAGAGCGTATCATATCACGGGGTTTGGATGCACCGACGAAGTTTGCACCAACTCTTGAGGTGAGAAAGGGCAATGCACGGTACCGAAGAGGCTAGCAATGATGGAAGGGTCAGAGTGCGTATAATCCATGGACCCAACATTAGTCATAATGAACTCACAAACTTATTGCAAAAATCTACAAGTCATCAAAACCAAGCACTACGTTAATGCTCCTAGGGGGATAGATTGGTAGGGAAAGACCATCGCTCGTCCCTGACTGACAGTGTCCTGGACAAGGGGGTACTCACCACGTCGTCTCCCGACCAGCTGGATCGGGCCGAGGACCCCCATGGCGGTTCACTATTGGGCCAGTTCGGACAGCCCATGCTGCATACAAGGAGGATTCTACAAGACTTGGCGCCCAAGACAAGGACTCCTCTAAACCCTAGGCCTATGGTGCATATATAAACCGAGGCCAGGCTAGTCCATAGACAATCTCATATTCATTACTACAATCTCGTGGTAGATACATGTACTCTGTACTACACCCGTATGAATACAATCAAAAGCAGCATGTAGGGTATTATCTCATCAAGAGAGCCCGAAGCTGGGTAAAACCCCGTGTCCATGTTATCATCGCTCCAAGACGCCTAGCTTAGGACCCCTACAATGAGATACGCCGGATATAGAACCGACATTGGTGCTTTTATTGAGAGCCTACTGGCGGTCGCCACGGGGCGATGGGAAATTCGGATTGTCTCCGGCGCGATCTACGCATTGAAGCCGAGCTTTATGGTCGATGTCGGCATCTTTTGTCACCGACTCGACTGGCCACCTTGGCTTAACCAAGGACTGTGCCCTACCTTTGATCATCATGTTCGGACGAGGGCCTTCGTCAACATCAACTCCGATCTCTATCATGATCATGGAAGAATCATCCATGGAGCTCGGGGGCTCAACGTCAACATTGCCCTCGGGCGACCGTGTTGTTTTCTCCGAACGGCAAACTTGTATCCGCTACCACCACCTCCTCGAGCATCGCTTTGATGATTCCTTCGGTGGAATTGTGCCGAATTAAGTGTACAACAACCATGCCAAATTTCATCGAGTTTGATGGAGGAATCTCTGGCAATCTATGATATACCAGAGCCCTGTCAAATCTGGACGGGAATCTGGACAAGTTTAGGGCGTGGCCTCCAGAGCCCAGCTCGGAGATCCTTTGGAAGATCCAACCGTTCATCTACTGCAGAATTCCCATATCTACCACCCCTCCATATTTCAACTCGATCCGACGGTTCAAACTCCGGGAACCTTCCGACGAGTGGACCAATTTTCGGATCTGTTTTCTGCGCGAATACGAATCCGGCCCGAGTTCATGTTTCTTCATGAATGGAATATTGGACAAACCTTTTGAAGGAATTTTTTTCTAGGGTATTGTGCGTTGTTTTTAAACACGTAGCCATAAAATTTTAAGCCTCCTCCGAGGTAGTCTTCGCCATCACGCTGGTGTCAAACCAGTCCGGCAATATTGCTCCACGGCTGCCGACCTGCGCTAGACACGTCGCCGCTTTGTTGAAGCCGAGCTCAACTTCTTCGATCATCATCCCAGCAAGCCGAACAAGAGTTCGGCATGGCGAAGGATAAATCATCACCAACATCGCAGCCCCACGGATTACACGGAGCGGGCACACCGGCATCGCCGCATGGTCACTTCATCAAGCCGGCATTGACCGCGTCACAAGTCACGACCTGCGTCAGCATGGCTGCACTGTTGCTTCTTCAAGCCGATGTCCATCACGCCGACCTGCTTCAACACCTCGGCTGACATGGCAGCTGCAACGTCTCCTCACCGACCTGCTCCGTCACCTCAGCTAGACCGGGGACTTGGCTATTTCTTCATCAACATACTCCGGTGACTTCGGCGTCACCAGCCGAATAGCTTCGTCACGTTAGCTGGACCGAGGGTTTGTCTTGGCAAGCCAACCTTTGCCAGTATCGCCATGCCGTCGCTTTATCGTCCATCAGGCAATGGGTGTGCGGATCGAGTCCCAATTTTGGGAGTCACCTTTCTTCGTATTGCTACAACAAATAAACCAGGTGCTATTTATCCTAGTAATTTTTGCTTGTTTGGGTTTATTTTTCCCAAGGAATTATTACTCTGGTTTGTTCCATCCTCTGTACGCAGGTCTATCAAATGGTGGCCGCATTAACGACGGTCACATGGTGGTTCGGTAATGGACTTCGACTACGTCACGTGGTCTCTTCGGCAAGCCGACGCCGTCGTCCCAATCGGCATAAATCGGCTCGCGTGATCACCTTGTTGGTCGTGTTGCCTTACCGGCGTGTTCGGTTGCCTCGGGGACTTCGGCATCGTTGAGAGAACTCTACCTCATCGAGTGTTCGGCACATAGGCCATACGTCTTTTATTACTCACTTTGCATAAATTATTAATGAAGCAATATTTTTTTCTAATTTATTATTATTCCCATTATCTCCGGCTTGCACTATTTTCTGTGCACAGATAAAGAATCCGGATCGGGCAGCGCTGTCACCTCTGCGTACCGACGTACCATGTCACCTCGGTTGGACCGAGGGCTTCGTCATCACTTCATTAACCCACGCCGGGGACTTCGGCATCACACTGCGGGCCTGCATTGGCTGTGCTATGTCGCCACTTCGGAGTGCCGAGCTCTTCGCTCCGCCACCTCGGGACCGGATTGGGGGCTGGGACCTTGTCCCACCGTATGCTCGGGCCGTGCATCGACACCGAGAACATTAACCAGCTAAGTCGCTTTTATGCTCAGAATTTTCAATTTTAAATTTTGTTCGGTTCGACCAAGCATTATACTTTTTTTTGGCAAAAAGTTGTCTGTGGAAACTTCCTTGTCAAAACCTTGTTTGTGACACACAAATTCAAATACCCAGTTCGCTTGGGGGCATCCTTTATGAAGCCTTTCCTCTTGCATATGATCATACTTGTATGGCTTCGTTCCTTGTTCGTGTATTACGCCACAATATGCACCATGTTGACTTAAGTGTTCCGCAAGCTGGGTTGCCTTGCTCCTGTGTTTACCCCTACGTTCCTGATTGTTCGGCTAGGGAGTAAAGGGAGCACATCTGCGATTGTCACGATCGGGTCATCCGAGCTCGGACCTCGGACTGGGTGAAGCCGAAAGCTAGCGCTCTTATTGTTTTCAATTATGGTCGGCACACAACGGAACTCATGTGTACAAAAAATCTATGCACAAGTCTCATAGTAACAATGAGCAACCGAAGAAAGGTATCGGTGGATGTACTTGATGACCCACAAGTATAGGGGATGTATCGTAGTCCTTTCGATAAGTAATAGTGTCGAACCCAACGAGGAGCAGAAGGAAATGATAAGCGGTTTTCAGCAAGGTATTCTCTGCAAGCACTAAAATTATAGGTAACAGATAGTTTTGTGAAAAGATAATTGGTAACGAGCAACCAGTAACAAAAGTAAATAAAGTGCAGCAAGGTGGCCCAATCCTTTTTGTAGCAAAGGACAAGCCTGGAGAAACTCTTATATAGAGAAAAGCGCTCCCGAGGACACATGGGAATTATCGTCAAGCTAGTATTCATCATGTTCATATGATTCGCGTTCGGTACTTTGATAATTTGACATGTGGGTGGACCGGTGCTTGGGTGCTGTTCTTACTTGAACAAGCATCCCACTTATGATTAACCTCTATTGCAAGCTGAAGGAAATATGCCCTAGAGGCAATAATAAAGTTATTATTTATTTCCTTATACCATGATAAATGTTTATTATTCATGCTAGAATTGTATTAACCGGAAACATAATACATGTGTGAATACATAGACAAACAGATAGTCACTAGTATGCCTCTACTGGACTAGCTCATTAATCAAAGATGGTTGTGTTTCCTAACCATAGACATGTGTTGTCATTTGATTAATGAGATCACCTCATTAGGAGAATGATGTGATTGACATGACCCATTCCGTTAGCTTAGCACTTGATCATTTAGTATATTGCTAATGCTTTCTTCATGACCTATACATGTTCCTATAAACTATGAGATTATGCAACTCCGTTTACGGAGGAACACTTTGGTACTACCAAACGTCACAACGTAATCGGGTGATTATAAAGGAGTACTACAGGTGTCTCCAAAGGTACTTGTTGGGTTGGCGTATTCGAGATTAGGTTTTGTCACTCCGATTGTCTGGAGAGGTATCTCTGGCCTTCTCGTAATACACATCACTTAAGCCTTGCAAGCATTACAACTAATGAGTTAGTTGTGAGATGATGTATTACGAACGAGTAAAGAGACTTACCGTAACGAGAATGAACTAGGTATTGGATACCGACGATCGAATCTCGGGTAAGTAACATACCGATGACAAAGGGAACAACGTATGTCGTTATGCGGTTTGACCGATAAAGATCTTCGTAGAATATGTAGGAACCAATATGGGCATCCAGGTTCCGCTATTGGTTATTGACCGAGAATGGTTCTAGGTCATGTCTACATAGTTCTCGAACCCGTAGGGTCCGCACGCTTAACGTTTCGATGACAGTTCATAATGAGTTTATAAGTTTTGATGTACCGAAGGTTGTTCGGAGTCCCGGATGTGATCACGGACATGACGAGGAGTCTCGAAATGGTCGAGACATAAAGATTGATATATTGGAAGCCTATGTTTGGACTTCGGAAGGGTTCCGAATGAAAACAGGAAGTTACCGGAACACCGGGGGGTTACCGGAACCCCCCGGGGGGTATATGGGCCTTAATGGGCCACAAGGGAGAAGAGGAAGGGCCGGCCAGGGCAGGCCGCGCGCCCCCCTCCCCCCTCTAGTCCGAATAGGACAAGGAGAGGGGGGGCGGCGCCCCCTTCCCTCTTCCCCCTCCCCAATCCTACTCCAACTAGGAGAAGGGGGGGAGTCCTACTCCCGGTGGGAGTAGGACTCCTCCAGCGCCCCCTAGGGCCGGCCGCACCCCCTTTGCTCCTTTATATACGGGGGGCAGGGGCACCCCAGACACACAAGTTGATCTACGGATCTTTCCTTAGCCGTGTCGGTGCCCCTTCCACCATATTCCACTTCGTCATATCGTCATGAGCTTAGGCGAAGCCTGCGCGCGGAGAAGTCATATCGTCGCGAGCTTAGGCGAAGCCCTGCGTCGGTGGAGCATCAACATCGCCACCACGCCGTCGTCTTGACGGAACTCATCCCGACACTTTGCTGGATCGAGTCCGGGATCGCCATCGAGCTGAACGTGTGCGTAACTCGGAGGTGCCGTGACGCTCGGTGCTTGGATCGGTCGGATCGTGAAGACGCACGTCGACTACATCAACCGCGTTGTTATAACGCTTCGCTTTCGGTCTCACGAGGGTACGTGGACGGACACTCTCCCTCTCGCTGCTATGCCATCACCATGGTCTTGCGTGTTCGTAGGAAATTTTTGAAATTACTACGCTCCCCAACAAAGGGCATCCGGCCTGGTTTTATGCGTTGATGTCATATGCACGAGTAGAACACAAGTGAGTTGTTGGCGATATAAGTCATACCGCTTACCAGCATGTCATACTTTGGTTCAGCGGTATTGTGAGATGAAGCGCCCGGACCGACATTACGCGTGACGCTTACGCAAGACTGGTTTCACCGCCCGAGCACTCGTTGCTTAAAGGTGACCGGCGGGTGTCTGTCTCTCTCACTTTAGTTGAACTGAGTGTATACGCCCGTCCTTGCGAAGGTTAAAACAACACCAACTTGACAAACTATCGCTGTGGTTTTGATGCGTAGGTAAGAACGGTTCTTGCTCAGCCCGTAGCAGCCACGTAAAAATTGCAACAACAAAGTAGAGGACGCCTAACTTGTTTTTGCAGGGCATGATGTGATGTGATGTGGTCAAGACGTGATGCTATATTTTATTGTATGAGATGATCATGTTTTGTAACCGAAGTTATCGGCAATCGGCAGGAGCCATATGGTTGTCGCTTATTGTATGAAATGCAACGCCATGTAATTGCTTTACTTCATCACTAAGCAGTAGATAGTCGAGAAGCAATAGTTGGCGAGACGACAACGATGCTACGATGGAGATCAAGGTGTCGCTACCGGTGACGATGGTGATCATGACGGTGCTTCGGCGATGGAGATCACAAGCACAAGATGATGATGACCATATCATATCACTTATATTGATTGCATGTGATGTTTATCCTTTATGCATCTTATCTTGCTTTGATTGACGGTAGCATTATAAGATGATCTCTCACTAAAATTATCAAGAAGTGTTCTCCTGAGTATGCACCGCTGCCAAAGTTCAGAGTACCCGCACACCACGTGATGATCGGGTGTGATAAGTTCTACGTCCATCTACAACGGTGCAAAACAGTTGCACGCGCGAATACTCGAAGTTAAACTTGACGAGCCTTGCATATAACAGATATGGCCTCGAACACGGAGACCGAAGGTCGAACGTGAATCATATAGTAGATATGATCCACATAGTGATGTTCACCATTGAAACTACTCCATCTCACGTGATGATCGGACATGGTTTAGTTGATTTGGATCACGAATCACTTAGATAACTAGAGAGATGTCTGTCTAAGTGGGAGTTTTTTTAATATGATTAATTAAACTTAAATTTATCATGAGCTTAGTACCGATAGTATTTTGCTTGTCTATGTTTATCTGTAGATAGATGGCTCGTGCTTTGTTGTTCCGTTGAATTTTAATGCGTTCCTTGAGAAAGCAAAGTTGAAAGATGATGGTAGCAATTACACGGACTGGGTCCGAACGAGGATTATCCTCATTGCTGCACGTAAAAATTACGCCCGGAAGCACCGCTGGGTGACGAGCCTGCTTGCGAGGAGCTGAGCCGAAGTTGTGAACGTCTCGCAAAGCAAAGTGATGACTACTCAATAGTTCAGTGTGCCATGCTTTACGGCTTAGAACCGGTCTTCAACGACGTTTTGAACGTCATGGAGCATATGAGATGTTCCAGAGTTGAAGTTAATATTTCAAGCAAATGCCCGGATTGAGAGATATGAAGTCTCCAATAAGTTCTATAGCTGCAAGATGGAGGAGAATAGTTACATCGGGAGCACATACTCAAAATGTCCGGGTATAATAATCACTTAATTCAGCTGGGAGTTAATCTTCCGGATGATAGTGTCATTGATGAATTCTCCAATCATCGCCACCAAGCTACAAGAGCTTCGTGATGAACTATAATATGCAAGGATGACCAAAACAATTCTGAGCTCTTCGCAATGCTAAAAGCATGGAGGTAGAAATCAAGAAAGAGCATCAAGTGTTGATGGTCAACAAGACCACTAGTTTCAAGAAAAGGGCAAAGGAAAGAAGAAGGAAACTTCAAAAGAACAGCAAGAAAGTTGCTGATCAAGAGAAGAAACCCAAGTCTGGACCTAAACCTGAAACTGAGTGTTTTACCGCAAGCGATCGACACCGAAGCGGAACTGCCCCAAGTATTTGGCGGATAAAAGGATGGCAAGGTGAACAAAGGTATATGTGATATACATGTTATTGATGTGTACCTTACTAGAGCTCGTAGTAGCACTGGTATTTGATATCGGTTCTGCTGCTAATATTTGCAACTCAAAGCAGGACTACGGAATAGACGAGCACCGGCAAAGGACGAGGTGACGATGCACGTGGGAAATGGTTCCAAAGTCAATGTGATCGCGGTCGGCACGCTACCTCTACATCTACCTTCGGGATTAGTTTTAGACCTAAATAATTGTTATTTGGTGCCGCGTTGAGCATGAACATTATATCTGGATCTTGTTTGATGCGAGACGGTTATTCATTTAAATCAGAGAATAATGGTTGTTCTATTTATATGAGTAATATCTTTTATGGTCATGCACCCTTGAAGAATGGTCTATTCTTGTTGAATCTCGACAGTAGTGATACACATATTCATAATGTCGAAGCCAAAAGATGCAGAGTTGATAATGATAGTGCAACTTATTTGTGGCACCGCCGCTTAGGTCATATCGGTGTAAAACGCATGAAGAAACTCCATACGATGGACTTTTGGAATCACTTGATTATGAATCACTTGGTACTTGCGAACCGTGCCTCATGGGCAAGATGACTAAAACACCGCTCTCCGGTTGTATGGAGAGAGCAACAGATTTGTTGGAAATCATACATACGATGTATGTGGTCCGATGAATGTTGAAGCTCGTGGCGGATATCGTTATTTTCTCACCTTCACAGATGATTTGAGTAGATATGGGTATATCTACTTAATGAAACACAAATCTGAAACATTTGAAAAGTTCAAAGAATTTCAGAGTGAAGTGGAAAATCATCGTAACAAGAAAATAAAGTTTCTACGATCTGATCGTGGAGGAGAATATTTGAGTTACGAGTTTGGTTTACATTTGAAACAATGTGGAATAGTTTCGCAACTCACGCCACCCGAACACCACAGAGAAATGGTGTGTCCGAACGTCAGAATCGTATTTTACTAGATATGGTGCGATCTATGATGTCTATTTTCGATTTACCGCTATCGCTTTTGGGGTTATGCTTTAGAGACGGCCGCATTCACGTTAAATAGGACACCGTCAAAATCCGCTGAGACGACGCCTTATGAACTGTGGTTTGGCAAGAAACCAAAGTTGTCGCTTTAAAGTTTGGGGCTGCGATGCTTATGTGAAGAAACTTCAACCAGATAAGCTCGAACCCAAATCGGAAAAATGTGTCTTCATAGGATACCCAAAGGAGATGTTGGGTACACCTTCTATCACAGATCTGAAGGCAAGATTTTCGTTGCTAAATTCGGATCCTTTCTAGAGAAGGAGTTTCTCTCGAAAGAAGTGAGTGGGAGGAAAGTAGAACTTGATGAGATAATCAGATCTGCTCCCTTATTGGAAAGTAGTTCATCACAAGAAATGGTTCCCGTGACAACTACACCAATTAGTGAGGAAACTAATGATGATGATCATGAAACTTCAGATCAAGTTACTACTGAACTTCGAGGTCAACCAGAGTAAAATACGCACTGAGTGGTACGGTAATCCTATTCGAAGTCATGTTACTTGACCATGGCGAACCTACAAACTATGAAGAAGCGATGGTGAGCCCAGATTCCGCAAAATGGCTGGAAGACATGAAATCTGAGATGGGATCCATGTATGAGAACAAAGTATGGACTTTGGTTGACTTGCCCGATGATCGGCAAGCCATTGAGAATAAATGGATCTTTAAGAAGAAGACCGACGCCGATGGTAATGTAATCGTCTACAAAGCTCGACTTGTTGCGAAAGGTTTTCGACAAGTTCAAGGGGTTGACTACGATAAGACTTTCTCACCCGTAGCGATGCTTAAGTCTGTCCGAATCATGTTAGCAATTGCCGATTTTATGATTATGAAATTTGGCAAATGGATGTAAAACTGCATTCTTGAATGGATTTCTAGAAGAAGAGTTGTATATGATGCAACCAGAAGGTTTTGTCGATCCAAAGGGTACTAACAAAGTGTGCAAGCTCCAATGATCAATTTATGGTCCAGTGCAAGCCTCTCGAGTTGGAATAAACGCTTTGATAGTGTGATCAAAGCATATGGGTTTATATGCACTTTTGGAGAAGCCTGATTTACAAGAAAGTGAGTGGGAGCTCAGAGCATTTCTAATATTATATGTGGACGACATATTATTGATTGGAAATGATATAGAATTTCTGGATAGCATAAAAGGATACTTGAATAAAAGTTTTTCAATGAAAGACCTCGGTGAAGCTGCTTACATATTGGGCATCAAGATCTATAGAGATAGATCAAGACGCTTAATTGACTTTCACAAAGCACATACCTTGATAAAGTTTTGAAAAAGTTCAAAATGGATCAGCAAAGAAAGGTTTTTACCTGTACTACAAGGTGTAAGATTGAGTCGACTCAATGCCCGACCACAATGAAGATAGAGAGAATATGAAAGATGTTCCTATGCTTCAGCCATAGGCTCTATCATGTATGCAATGCTGTGTACCAGACTGACGATGCTTAGCTGTAAGCTTGGCAGGAAGGTACCAAAGTAATCCAGAGTGGATCATCGGACAGCGGTCAAGAACATCCCGAAATACCGAAAAGGACTAAGGATATGTTTCTCGATATGGAGGTGACAAAGAGCTAGTCGTAAATGTTTACGCCGATGTAAGCTTTGACACTGATCCGGACGATTCTAAATCGCAAACCGGATACGTGTTTTTATTAAACGGTGGAGCTGTCGGTTGGTGCAGTTCTAAACAAAGCGCCGTATGGGATCTACATGTGAAGCGGAGTACATAGCTGCTTCGAAGCAGCAAATGAAGGAGTCTGG
This sequence comes from Aegilops longissima, assembly GCA_021605205.1. Classification (NCBI taxonomy): domain Eukaryota; kingdom Viridiplantae; phylum Streptophyta; class Magnoliopsida; order Poales; family Poaceae; genus Aegilops; species Aegilops longissima. The sequence continues at coordinate 133,362,247 of CM038678.1, forward strand.
ATGAAAGAGTTCATTTCCGATCTAGGTGTCATACCTAGTGCATCGGGACCGATGAAGATCTTCTGTGACAATATCGGTGCAATTGCCTTGGCAAAGGAATCCAGATTTCACAAGAGGACCAAGCATATCAAGAGACGCTTCAATTCCATTCGGGACCAAGTCCAAGTGGGAGACATAGAGATTTGCAAAATACATACGGATCTGAATGTTGCGACCCGCTGACTAAGCCTCTTCCACGAGCAAAACATGATCAGCACCAAGACTCCATGGGTGTTAGAATCATTACTATGTAATCTAGATTATTGACTCTAGTGCAAGTGGGAGATCAAGGAAATATGCCCTAGAGGCAATAATAAAGTTATTATTTATTTCCTTATACCATGATAAATGTTTATTATTCATGCTAGAATTGTATTAACCGGAAACATAATACATGTGTGAATACATAGACAAACAGATAGTCACTAGTATGCCTCTACTGGACTAGCTCATTAATCAAAGATGGTGTGTTTCCTAACCATAGACATGTGTTGTCATTTGATTAATGAGATCACCTCATTAGGAGAATGATGTGATTGACATGACCCATTCCGTTAGCTTAGCACTTGATCGTTTAGTATATTGCTAATGCTTTCTTCATGACCTATACATGTTCCTATAAACTATGAGATTATGCAACTCCTGCTTACGGAGGAACACTTTGGTACTACCAAACGTCACAACGTAATCGGGTGATTATAAAGGAGTACTACAGGTGTCTCCAAAGGTACTTGTTGGGTTGGCGATTTCGAGATTTGGTTTTGTCACTCCGATTGTCGGAGAGGTATCTCTGGCCTTCTCGGTAATACACATCACTTAAGCCTTGCAAGCATTACAACTAATGAGTTAGTTGTGAGATGATGTATTACGAACGAGTAAAGAGACTTACCGTAACGAGAATGAACTAGGTATTGGATACCGACGATCGAATCTCGGGTAAGTAACATACCGATGACAAAGGAACAACGATGTCGTTATGCGGTTTGACCGATAAAGATCTTCAGAGAATATGTAGGAACCAATATGGGCATCCAGGTTCCGCTATTGGTTATTGACCGAGAATGGTTCTAGGTCATGTCTACATAGTTCTCGAACCCGTAGGGTCCGCACGCTTAACGCTTCGATGACAGCTCATAATGAGTTTATAAGTTTTGATGTACCAAGGTTGTTCGAGTCCCGGATGTGATCACGGACATGACGAGGAGTCTCAAATGGTCGAGACATAAAGATTGATATATTGGAAGCCTATGTTTGGACTTCGAAGGGTTCCAATGAAAACAGAAGTTATTGAACACCGGGGTTACTGAACTTCGGGGTATATGGGCCTTAATGGGCCACAAGGGAGAAGAGGAAGGGCCGGCCAGGGCAGGCCGCGCCCCCCCCCTCTAGTCCGAATAGGACAGGAGAGGGGCGCGCCTTCCCTCTTCCCTCCCCAATCCTACTCCAACTAGGAGAGGGGGAGTCCTACTCCGGTGGGAGTAGGACTCCTCGGCCAGCGCCTCCCTAGGGCCGGCCGCACCCCCTTTGCTCCTTTATATACGGGGCAAGGGGCACCCCAGACACACATGTTGATCTACGGATCTTTCCTTAGCCGTGTGCGGTGCCCCTTCCACCATATTCCACTTCGTCATATCGTCATGAGCTTAGCGAAGCCCTCGCGCCGGAGAAGTCATATCGTCAGCGAGCTTAGGCGAAGCCCTGCGCCGGTGGAGCATCAACATCGCCACCACGCCGTCGTGGTCGACGGAACTCATCCCCGACACTTTGCTGGATCGGAGTCCGGGATCGCCATCGAGCTGAACGTGTGCGTAACTCGGAGGTGCCGTGACGTTCGGTGCTTGGATCGGTCGGATCGTGAAGACGTCGACTACATCAACCGCGTTGTTATAACGCTTCGCTTTCGGTCTCACGAGGGTACGTGGACGGACACTCTCCCCTCTCGTTGCTATGCCATCACCATGGTCTTGCGTGTTCGTAGGAAATTTTTTGAAATTACTACGTTCCCCAACACAAGCATCCGCAACTACAAGAAAAGTATTAAGGTAAACCTAACCATAGCATGAAACATGTGGATCCAAATCAGCCCCTTACGAAGCAACGCATAAATTAGGTTTAAGCTTCTGTCACTCTAGCAACCCATCATCTACTTATTACTTCCCAATGCCTTCCTCTAGGCCCAAATAATGGTGAAGTGTTATGTAGTCGACGTTCACATAACACCACTAGAGGATAGACAACATACATCTCATCAAAATATCGAACGAATACCAAATTCACATGACTACTAATAGCAAGACTTCTCCCATGTCCTCAGGAAAAAGCTTAACTACTCACAAAGCATATTCATGTTCATAATCAGAGGTGTATCAATATGCATATAGGATCTGAACATATGATCTTCGACCAAATAAACCAACTAGCATCAACTACAAGGAGTAATCAACACTACTAGCAACCTAGAGGTACCAATCCTGGACTTAGATACAAGAATTGGATACAAGAGATGAACTAGGGTTTGAGAGGAGATGGTGCTTGTGAAGATGTTGGTGGAGATTGCCCTTTCCCGATGAGAGGAGCGTTGGTGATGACGATGGCGATGATTTCTCCCTCTCGGAGGGAAGTGTCCCCAGCAGAACAGCTCTGCCGGAGCCCTAGATTGGTTCTGCCAAGGTTCCGCCTCGTGGCGGCGGAGTCTCGTCCCGAAAGCTTGCTTATGATTTTTCTTTAGACAAAATACTTCATATACCGGAAGATGGGCATCGGAGCGCCAACAGGGGGCACCCGAGGCAGGGGGCGCGCCCCCTACCCTCGTGGCCAGGTGGAGGCCCCCGTGATGTATTTCTTCCGCTCAATATTTTTTATTATTTCCAAAAATAACTTTCATGGAGTTTCAGGACTTTTGGAGTTGTGCATAATAGGTCTCTAATATTTGCTCCTTTTTCGGCCCAGAATTCCAGCTGCCGGCATTCTCCCTCCTTATGTAAACCTTGTAAAATAAGAGAGAATAGGCATAAGTATTGTGACATAATGTGTAATAACAGCCCATAATGCAATAAATATTGATATAAGAGCATGATGCAAAATGGACGTATCAACTCCCCCAAGCTTAGACCTCGCTTGTCCTCAAGCGGAAGCCGATAACGATAAATATGTCCACATGTTTAGAGGTAGAGGTGTCGATAAAATAAAATACGGACATGAGGGCATCATGATTATTCTCATAACAACAACATATATGGATATCGTCATATGATTTCTTATTCTCAAGTAATAATCTATTCACAATGCAAAGTATGAATCAGAAACTTTACTGAGATCTAACAAACTATAATCTCTGTCATTGAAGCAATTGAAATTTATCATAACATCAGAAAGAGTCTATGTCAGATCTTTCTAGCAAGTCCACATACTCAACTATCATTTAGTCTTTCATAATTGCTAACACTCACGCAATACTTGTGGTTACGGAGTTTTAGCCGGACACAGAGAAAGATAGGGGCTTAATGTTTCGCCTCCCAACCTTTTACCTCAAGGGTAATGTCAACAATAATAACTCATGCTAACCCATATCCAATTAGATATGTCTATCAGGATTTCTCCAACACCCTGTGCTTGCCAAAGGATAAAATGTAAAAAGGAAAGGTGAAGATCACCATGACTCTTGCATAAGGTAGAGGATAATAATAAAAGATAGGCCCTTCGCAGAGGGAAGCAGAGGTTGCCATGCGCTTTCAGGGTTGGATGCACAAAATCTTAATGCGAAAGAACGTCGCTTTATATTGCCACTTGTGATATGAACCTTTATTATGCAGTCCGTCGCTTTTATTTCTTCCACATCACAAGATCGTATAAAGCTTATTTCCTCCACACCAATCAATCATACATATTTAGAGAGCAATCTTTATTGCTTGCACCGATGACAACTTACTTGAAGGATCTTACTCAATCCATAGGTAGATATGGTGGACTCTCATGGCAAAACTGGTTTAAGGGTTTTTGGAAGCACAAGTAGTATCTCTACTTGGTGCTAAGAATTTGGCTAGAATGAGGGGGAAAGGCAAGCTCAACATGTTGGATGATCCATGACAATATACTTTATATCAGATATAAGAAAACATAACCCATTACGTTGTCTTCCTTGTCCAACATCAACTCTTTAGCATGTCATATTTTAATGTGTGATCCCAATCATAAAAGATGTCTAAGATAGTATATTTATATGTGAAACCTCTCTTTCTTTATTACTTCCTATTAATTGCAACGATGACCAAAACTATGTTTATCAACTCTCAACAACTTTTAATCATCATACTCTTTCTATGTGAAGTCATTACTATCCATAAGATCAATATGATCTCTTTATTTATTTTTATTCTTTTCTCTTTTCTTTTGTTCACTCAAGATCATAGCAAGATAATCAAGCCCTTGACTCAACACTAATCTTTAGTATATAGCTCTCGGACTCGATTACATAGAGAGATCAAAAAGCAAAACTCAGAACTAGATCGTGCCAAAACTTTATTCTACTAGATCAAGATACTACTAAATAGGATCGAACAAAGAAAAACGATAAAGATAGGAGTGTGATGGTGATACGATACCGGGGCACCTCCCCCCAGCTTGGCAGTTGCCAAGGGGAGTGCCCATACCCATGTGATTATGTCTCCTTCTTCGCGGGTGGTGATGTGATATTCTTGGCGATAATTCCCTTCAGGATATGATTCTCTTCCTCTAGCTTATTGAGTTGCCGCTTGTGATCCATTATCTCCTTACGAAGCTTTCCTGTAACGACTAAAGCTCGTTGCACCCAAGGGTGTTGCATAGCTGCGGGAGAACAAATGACACTCTTCTTCATATTTTCATAAGGAAGAAATCTAACATTGGAAGGGATAACCGAGTTTGGAATAGCTGGGCTCTATAGTTCTCCCATCATAAATCCAGCCCGGAAGCGAGAAGTGACTTCTTGATCCTCCTCCATGGCATGTATCCTCGTCAAATCAGCCTCCATCTCTTCCTCCGTTGCTGGCCCCAAGTGGTCAGCATCGTTGTTTGTCCTTGGTCTCGATGACGGATGAGACACCCGGCTCTCCCCGAATGACTCTTGAGAAGACATCTTGCTCTAATCTGCAGCAGCAACAACTCGAAACAAGAACAAAAGACAATTGCGTGATACGGGAGTCAAAACCTTCGGGAGATTATATAATGAATTTTTACCGACCAAAATACGTATCATGCAAGAAAACAGAGTCCGGAAAGCGCACGAGGTGCCCACGAGGCAGGGAGCACGCCCACGGTGGTAGAGCGCGCCCTCCACCCTCGTGGAGGCCTCGTGTCCTTCCCGGACTGCTTCTTATTTTTCTATTTTTCTAAATATTCCAAAACGGAGAAAAATTGCCATTAGAACTGTTTTGGAGTCGGTTTACTTACCGTACCACATACCTATTCCTTTTCGGAAAGTGTCCCTTATGTATTCCTCCGGGGTTACGGTTTCAATAACATTGGATTCAACATTTATAGGATTACCTGAGATATAATGTTTAATTCTTTGACCGTTCACCACCTTCGGATTTGTGCCTTCTAAGTTGTTGATTTTTATGGCACCGGAACGATAGACCTCCTCGATAACGTAAGGGCCTTCCCATTTAGAGAGAAGTTTTCCTGCAAAAAATCTTAAACGGGAGTTGTATAGAAATATATAATCACCTACATTAAACTCACGCTTTTGTATCCTTTTGTCATGCCATCTTTTAACTTTCTCTTTAAACAATTTGGCATTCTCATAGGCTTGTGTTCTCCATTCATCAAGTGAGCTAATGTCAAATAACCTCTTCTCACCGGCAAGTTTGAAATCATAGTTGAGCTCTTTAATAGCCCAATAAGCCTTATGTTCTAGTTCGAGAGGTAAGTGACATGCTTTTCCATAAACCATTTTATACGGAGACATACCCATAGGATTTTTATATGCAGTTCTATATGCCCATAATGCATCATCAAGTTTCTTGGACCAATTCTTTCTAGATCTATTAACAGTCTTTTGCAAAATTAATTTGAGTTCTCTATTACTCAATTCTACTTGACCACTAGACTGTGGGTGATAAGGAGATGCAATTCTATGATTAACATCATATTTAGCAAGCATTTTTCAGAAAGCACCATGAATAAAATGTGAACCACCATCAGTCATTAAATATCTAGGGACTCCAAACCTCGGAAAAATAACTTCTTTAAGCATTTTAATAGATGTGTTATGATCAGCACTACTAGTTGGAATAGCTTCTACCCACTTAGTAACGTAATCAGCAACAACTAAAATATGTGTATATCCATTAGAGGCAGGAAAAGGTCCCATATAATCAAACCCCCAAACATTAAATGGTTGAATAACAAGTGAATAGTCCATAGGCACTTCTTGACGTCTACTAATATTACCAATTCTTTGACATTCATCACAAGATAAGACAAACTTACGGGCATCCTTGAAGAGAGTAGGCCAATAAAAACCGGACTGCAATATCTTATGTGCAGTTCTGTCTCCAGCATGGTGTCCTCCATAAGCCTCGGAGTGACACTTGCGTAGGATCTGTTCCTGTTCATGCTCAGGTACACAACGTCTAAAAACACCATCTACTTCTTCTTTATAAAGATGTGGGTCATCCCAAAAGTAATGTCCCAAATCATAGAAAACTTTTTCTTTTGCTGGTATGTGAAACTAGGTGGTATAAATTTAGCAACGATGTAATTAGCATAATCAGCATACCATGGGGCAGTACGAGAAGTATTTATGACATTTAATTGCTCATCTGGAAAGCTGTCATCAATAGGTAGTGGGTCATCAAGAACATTTTCTAACCTAGACAAGTTGTCTGCAACGGGGTTCTCAGCTCCCTTTCAATCAATAATACGCAAATCAAATTCTTGTAGCAAGAGAACTCATCAAATAAGTCTAGGTTTAGCATCTTTCTTTTCCATAAGATATTTAATAGCAGCATGATCCGTGTGAATAGTTACTTTAGAATCAACAATATAAGGCCTGAACTTATCACAAGCAAATACAACTGCTAAGAATTCCTATTCAGTAGTAGCATAATTTCTTTGAGCGTTGTCTAGAGTTTTACTAGCATATTGAATAACATTTAATTTCTTATCCACTCTTTGCCCTAGAACAGCACCTACAGCATAATCACTAGCATCACACATAATTTCAAAAGGTAAATTCCAAACAGGTGGCTGAACAATAGGTGCAGAGATCAATGCTTTCTTAAGTATTTCAAATGCTTCTACACAATCATCATCAAAGACAAATGGTATATCTTTTTGTAATAAATTAGTCACAGGCCGAGAAATTTTTGAGAAGTCCTTAGTGAACCTCCTATAAAATCCGGCGTGACCAAGGAAACTTCTTATACCTTTGATGTCCATGGGACATGGCATCTTTTCAATAGCATCAACCATGGCTTTATCCACCTCAATACCTCTTTCAGAAACTTTATGCCCCAAGACAATACCTTCATTAACCATAAAGTGGCACTTTTCCCAATTCAAGACAAGATTAGTTTCTTCACATCTCTGCAAAACTCGATCAAGGTTTCTCAAGCAATCATCAAAAGAAGATCCATAGATGAAAAAATCGTCCATGAAAACCTCACAAATCTTTTCACAAAAGTCAGAGAATATAGCCATCATGCATGTTTAAAAGGTAGCAGGTGCATTACATAAACCAAAAGGCATACGTCTATAAGCAAAAGTATCGAAATGGCAAGTAAAAGTAGTCTTTGATTGATCATTGGCTAACACATGTATTTGAGAGAAACCAGAATAACCATCTAGAAAGCAAAAATGTGTATGTTTGGATAATCATTCTAGCATTTGATCGATAAAAGGTAAAGGGTAATGATCTTTTTTAGTAGCCTTATTTAATTTGCGTAAATCAATTACCATCCTATAACCTGTATCTTTGCGGAATCAATTCATCTTTATCATTAGGAACGACGGTAATACCTCCCTTCGTAGGGACACAATGGAGAGGACTTACCCACTGACTATCAGCAACGGGATAAATTATACCTGCCTCAAGGAGATTTAGTATATCTTTTCTTACCACTTCCTTCATCTTAGGATTCAGCCGTCGTTGATGATCACGAACTGGTTTGGCATCGTCCTCCAAATTTATTTTATGTTGACATAGAGTGGGACTAATGCCGTTAATATCATCAAGAGTATATCCAATAGCAGCGCGGTGCTTCTTAATAGTTTTCAATAATCTCTCTTCTTCATGCTCTGAAAGGTTAGCACTAATAATAACAGGATATATCTTTTTCTCATCAAGATAAGCATATTTAAGAGTATCAGGCAACGGTTTAAGCTCAAACACGGGATCACCCTTGGGTGGAGGAGGATCCCCTAGGATTTCAACAGGCAAATTGTGTTTCGAGATAGGTTCCTGTTTAAAGAATACTTCATCTATTTCCCTTCTTTCATTCATAAACATATCATTTTCATGGTCTCGCAAATATTGTTCTAATGGTCACTAGGAGGTACGACAATAGAAGCAAGACCAATAATTTCATCCATACTAGCTAGGCAATTCCTCTTCAAGGTGTTGTCTACTAAATTTAGAGAAATTAAACTCATGAGACATATCACCCAAGCCAATAGTAACAACATCCTTTTCACAGTCTATCCTAGCATTAACAATGTTTAAGAAGGGTCTACCAAATATAATGGGACAAAAGCTATCTTGTGGGGAACCAAGAACAAGAAAATCAGCAGGATATTTAGTTTTCCAACACAATACTTCAACATCTCTAACAATTCCCATTGGTGATATAGTATCTCTATTGGCAAGTTTAATTGTGACATCAATATCTTCTAACTCAGTAGGTGCAATATCATGCTTAATTTCTTTATATAAGTCAATAGGTATTGCACTAGCACTAGCACCCATGTCACATAAGCCATGATAACAATGATCTCCTATTTTAACAGAAATAACAGGCATGCCTACCACATGTCTATGTTTATCTTTAGCACAAGGTTTGGCAATTCTAGCAGTTTCATCACGGAAATGAATAACATGCCCATCGATATTATCAGACAAGAGATCTTTAACAATAGCAATATTAGGTTCAACTTTAATTTGCTAAGGAGGTGTATAAGTTCTAACATTGCTTTTACGGACCACAGTTGAAGCTTTAGCATGATCCTTTATCCTAACAGGGAAAGGTGGTTTCTCAACATAAGAAGTAGGAACAATAGGATCATTATAAGTGATAGTCTTTTCTTCAACTTTAATAGGTGGAGTTACTTTTACTTCTATGGAAGGATGATATTTAAACCACTTCTCCTTAGGGAGATCAATATAAGTAGCAAAAGATTCACAGAAAGAAGCTACTATCTCAGAGTCAAGTCCATATTTAGTGCTAACCTTACGAAAAACATCGGTATCTATAAAAGATTTAACACAATCAAACTTAGGTGTCATACCTGACTCCTTACCTTCGTCGAGATCCCAATCTTCAGAGTTGCGTTTAATTCTATCCAATAGGTTCCATTTGAATTCAATAGTCTTCATCATAAAAGAGCCAGCACAAGAAGTATCGAGCATGGTACGATTGTTATCAGAAAGATGAGCATAAAAACTTTGAATAATTATTTCTCTTGGAAGCTCATGATTGGGGCATGAATATAACATTGATTTAACGCTCCCCCAAGCTTGAGCGATACTTTCTCCTTCGCGAGGCCAAAAATCATATATATAATTGCGATCACGATGAATAAGATGCATAGGATAAAACTTCCGATGAAATTCCAATTTCAATCGTTTATAGTTCCTTGATCCCGTATCATCACATAGCCTATACCATGTCACTGCATCTTCCTTCAAAGATAAAGGGAAGACCTTCTTATTAACAACATCACCGGGTACACCTGCAAGCTTAAATAATCCACAAACTTCATCCACATATATTAAGTGTTAATCAGTATGCTTTGTTCCATCTCCTGCAAAAGGATTAGCTAGCAGTTTTTCTAACATACCCGAAGGAATTTAAAAGTGGACATTTTCATTTTTAGTAGGTTCAGTAGGTTGAGGAGCAACAATTTTCTCTACTGGTCGGGGTGAAGATACCCCGAACAAGCCCCTCAGAGGATTACTTTCCATAGTAACAAGTGACAGTAAATTTCAGCACACTATATAAATTTTTCCTTACCAAATTACACCTACAAAAGGCGCTTCACTCCCCGCAAATGGCGCCAGAAATGAGTCTTGATGACCCACAAGTGTATGGGATCTATTGTAGTGCTTTCGATAAGTAAGAGTGTCAAATCCAACGAGGAGCGGAAGGAAATGATAAGCGGTTTTCAACAAGGTATTCTCTGCAAGCACTGAAATTATAGGTAACAGATAGTTTTGTAATAAGATAAATGGTAACGAGCAACAAGTAACAAAAGTAAATAAGGTGCAGCAGGTGGCCCAATCCTTTTTGTAGCAAAGGACAAGCCCGGACAAACTCTTATATAGAGAAAAGCGCTCCTGAGGACACATGGGAATTATCGTCAAGCTAGTTTTCATCACGTTCATATGATTCGCGTTCGGTATTTTGATAATTTGATATGTGGGTGGACCGGTGCTTGGGTGCTATTCTTACTTGAACAAGCATCCCACTTATGATTAACCTCTATCGCAAGCATCCACAACTACAACAAAAGTATTAAGGTAAACCTAACCATAGCATGAAACAAGTGGATCCAAATCAGCCCCTTAGGAAGCAATGCATAAACTAGGGTTTAAGCTTCTGTCACTCTTGCAACCCATCATCTACTTATTACTTCCCAATGCCTTCCTCTAGGCCCAAATAATGGTGAAGTGTTATGTAGTCGACGTTCACATAACACCACTAGAGGATAAACAACATACATCTCATCAAAATATCAAACGAATACCAAATTCACATGACTACTAATAGCAAGACTTCTCCCATGTCCTCAGGAACAAACGTAACTACTCACAAAGCATATTCAAGTTCATAATCAGAGGGGTATTAATATGCATAACGGATCTGAACATATGATCTTCCACAAATTAAACCAACTAGCATCAACTACAAGGAGTAATCAACACTACTAGCAAACTACAGGTACCAATCCCGGACTTAGAGACCAGAATTGGATACAAGAGATGAACTAGGGTTTGAGAGGAGATGGTGCTGGTGAAGATGTTGATGGAGATTGGCCCTCTCCCGATGAGAGGAGTGTTGGTGATGACGATGGCGATGATTTCCCCCTCCCGGAGGGAAGTGTCCCCAGCAGAACAGCTCTGCCGGAGCCCTAGATTGGTTCCGCCAAAGTTCCGCCTCGTGGCGGCGGAGTCTCGTCCCGACAGCTTACTTATAATTTTTCTTAGGACGAAAGACTTCATATACCAGAAGATGGGCATCGGAGAGCCAACAGGGGGGCCACGAGGTAGGGGGCGTGCCCAGGGGGGCAGGGCGCGCCCCCCACCCTCGTGGCCAGGTGGAGGCCCCCTGATGTATTTCTTCAGCTCAATATTTTTTATTATTTCCAAAAATAACTTTAGTGGAGTTTCAAGACTTTTGGAGTTGTGCAGAATAGGTCTCTACTATTTGCTCCTTTTTCATCCCAGAATTCCAGCTGCTGGCATTCTCCCTCCTTATGTAAACCTTGTAAAATAAGAGAGAATAGGCATAAGTATTGTGACATAATGTGTAATAACAGCCCATAATGCAATAAATATTGATATAAGAGCATGATGCAAAATGGATGTATCATTCACCACCTTCGGATTTGTGCCTTCGAAGTTATTGATTTTTATGGCACCGGAACGATAGACCTCCTCGATAATGTAAGGGCCTTGCCTTTTAGAGAGAAGTTTTCCTGCAAAAAAACTTAAACGAGAGTTGTATAGCAATACATAATCACCTACATTAAGCTCACGCTTTTGTATTCTTTTGTCATGCTATCTTTTAACTTTTTCTTTAAATAATTTGGCATTTTCATAGGCTTGTGTTCTCCATTCATCAAGTGAGCTAATGTCAAATAACATCTTCTCAGCGGCAAGTTTGAAATCATAATTGAGCTCTTTAATAGCCCAATAAGCCTTATGTTCAAGTTTGAGAGGTAAGTGAAATGCTTTTCCATAAACCATTTTATACGGAGACATACCCATAGGATTTTTATATGCAGTTCTATATGCCCATAATGCATCATCAAGTTTCTTGGACCAATTCTTTCTAGATCTATTAACAGTCTTTTGCAAAATTAATTTGAGTTCTCTGTTACTCAATTCTACTTGACCACTAGACTGCGGGTGATAAGGAGATGCAATTCTATGATTAACATCATATTTAGCAAGCATTTTTCGGAAAGCACCATGAATAAAATGTGAACCACCATCAGTCATTAAATATCTAGGGACTCCAAACCTCTGAAAAATAACTTCTTTAAGCATTTTAATAGAGGTGTTATGATCAACACTACTAGTTGGAATAGCTTCTACCCACTTAGTAACGTAATCAACAACAACTAAAATATGTGTATATCCATTAGAGGCAGGAAAAGGTCCCATATAATCAAAGCCCCAAACATCAAATGGTTCAATAACAAGTGAATAGTTCATAGGCATTTCTTGGCGTCTAATTATATTACCAATTCTTTGACATTCATCACAAGATAAGACAAACTTACGGGCATCTTTGAAGAGAGTAGGCCAATAAAAATCGGATTGCAATACCTTATGTGCAGTTCTATCTCTAGCGTGGTGTCCTCCATAAGCGTCGGAGTGACACTTGCGTAGGATCTGTTCCTGTTCATGCTCTGGTACACAACGTCTAATAACACCATCTACTCCTTTATATAGATGTGGGTCATCCCAAAAGTAATGTCTCAAATCATAGAAAAACTTTTTCTTTTTCTGGTATGTGAAACTAGGTGGTATAAATTTAGCAACGATGTAATTGGCATAATCAGCATACCATGGAGCTGTACGAGAAGTATTTATGACATTTAATTGTTCATCAGGAAAGCTATCATCAATAGGTAGTGGGTCATCAAGAACATTTTCTAACCTAGACAAGTTGTCTGCAACGGGGTTCTCAGCTCCCTTTCTATCAATAATATGCAAATCAAATTCTTGTAGCAGGGGAACCCATCTAATAAGTCTAGGTTTAGCATCTTTCTTTTTCATAAGATATTTAATAGCAGCATGATCCATGTGAATAGTTACTTTAGAATCAACAATTTAAAGCCTGAACTTATCACAAGCAAATACAACTGCTAGGAATTCTTTTTCAGTAGTAGCATAATTTCTTTGAGCATTGTCTAGAGTCTTACTAGCATATTGAATAACATTTAATTTCTTATCAACTCTTTTCCCTAGAACAGCACCTATAGCATAATCACTGGCATCGCACATAATTTCAAAGGGTAAATTCCAATCAGGTGGCTGAACAATAGGTGGCTGAACAATAGGTGCAGAGATCAATGCTTTCTTAAGTATTTCAATTGCTTATACACAATCATCATCAAAGACAAATGGTATATCTTTTTGTAATAAATTAGTCAGAGGCCGAGAAATTTTTGAGAAGTCCTTAATGAACCTCCTATAAAATCCGGCGTGACCAAGGAAACTTCTTATACCTTTGATGTCCTTGGGACATGGCATCTTTTCAATAGCATCAACATTGGCTTTATCAACCTCAATACCTCTTTCAGAAACTTTATGCCCCAAGACAATACCTTCATTAACCATAAAGTGGAACTTTTCCTAATTCAAGACAAGATTAGTTTCTTCACATCTCTACAAAACTCGATCAAGGTTGCTCAAGCAATCATCAAAAGAGGATCCATAGACGGAGAAGTCGTCCATGAAAACCTCACAAATATTTTCACAAAAGTCAGAGAATATAGCCATCATGCATCTTTGAAAGGTAGCAGGTGCATTACATAAACCAAAAGGCATACGTCTATAAGCAAAAGTACCGAAAGGGCAAGTAAAAGTGGTCTTCGATTGATCATCGGCTGACACAGGTTTTGAGAGAAACCAAAATAACCATCTAGAAAGAAAAAATGTGTATGTTTGGATAATCTTTTTGGCTTTTGATCGATAAAAGGCAAGGGGTAATGATCCTTTTTAGTAGCTTTATTTAATTTGCGAAAATCAATTACCATCCTATAACCTGTAATAATTCTTTGAGAAATCAATTCATCTTTATCATTAGGAACGACAGTAATACCTCCCTTCTTGGGAACACAATGGACAGGACTTACCCACTGACTATCAGCAACGGGATAAGTTATACCTGCCTCAAGGAGCTTTAGTATTTCCTTTCTTACCACTTCTTTCATCTTAGGATTCAGCCGTCGTCGATGATCACGAACTGGTTTGGCATCTTTCTCCAAATTTATTTTGTGTTGACATAGAGTGGGGCTAATGCCCTTAAGATCATCAAGAGTACATCCAATAGCAGCACGGTGCTTCTTCAGAGTTTGCAATAATCTCTTTTCTTCATGCTCTGAAAGGTTAGCACTAATAATAACAGGATATATCTTTTTCTCATCAAGATAAGCATATTTAAGAGTATCAGGCAACGGTTTAAGCTCAAACACGGGATCACCCTTGGGTGGAGGTGGATCCCCTAGGATTTCAACAAGCAAATTGTGTTTCAGGATAGGTTCTTGTTTAAATAATACTTCATCTATTTCCCTTCTTTCATTCATAAGCATATCATTTTCATGGTCTAGCAAATATTGTTCTAAAGGATCACTAGGAGGTACGGCAATAGAAGCAAGACCAATAATTTCATCCTCACTAGGCAATTCCTCTTCACGGTGTTGTCTACTATATTTAGAGAAATTAAACTCATGAGACATATCACCCAAGCCAATAATAACAACATCCTTTTCGCAGTCTATCCTAGCATTAACAATGTTCAAGAAGGGTCTACCAAATATAATGGGACAAAAGCTATCTTGTGGGGAACCAAGAACAAGAAAATCAGTAGGATATTTAGTTTTCCCACACAAGACTTCAACATCTCTAACAATTCCCATTGGTGATATAGTATCTCTATTGGCAAGTTTAATTGTGACGTCAATATCTTCTAACTCAGTAGGTGCAATATCATGCTTAATTTCTTTGTATAAGTCAATAGGTATTGCACTAGCACTAGCACCCATGTCACATAAGCCATGATAACAATGATCTCCTATTTTAACAGAAATAACAGGCATGCCTACCACATGTCTATGTTTATCTTTAGCACAAGGTTTGGCAATTCTAGCAGTTTCATCACGGAAATGAATAACATGCCCATCAATATTATCAGACAAGAGATCTTTAACAATAGCAATATTAGGTTCAACTTTAATTTGCTAAGGAGGTGTATAAGTTCTAATATTGCTTTTACGGACCACAGTTGAAGCTTTAGCATGATCCTTTATCCTAACAGGGAAAGGTGGTTTCTCAACATAAGAAGTTGGAACAATAGGATCATTATAAGTGATAGTATTTTCTTCAACTTTGATAGGTGCGGCTACTTTTACTTCTATGGGAGGATGATATTTAAACCACTTCTCCTTAGGGTGATCAACATAAGTAGCAAAAGATTCACAGAAAGAGGCTATTATCTCAGAGTCAAGTCCATATTTAGTGCTAAATTTACGGAAAACATCGGTATCCATAAAAGATTTAACACAATCAAACTTAGGTGTCATACCTGACTCCTTACTTTGGTCGAGATCCCAATCTTCAGAGTTGCGTTTAATTCTATCAAATAAATCCCATTTGAATTCAATAGTTCTCATCATAAAAGAGCCAGCGCAAGAAGTATCGAGCATGGTGCGATTGTTATCAGTAAGACGAGCATAAAAACTTTGAATAATTATTTCTCTTGGAAGCTCATGATTGGGGCATGAATATAACATTGATTTAAGCCTCCCCCAAGCTTGAGCAATGCTTTCTCCTTCGCGAGGCCAAAAATTATATATATAATTGCGATCACGATGAACAAGATGCATTGGATAAAACTTCTGATGAAATTCCAATTTCAATCGTTTGTAGTTCCATGACCCCGTATCATCACATAGCCTATACCATGTCAATGCATACCCCTTCAAAGATAAAGGGAAGACCTTCTTCTTAACAACATCACCGGGTACACCTGCAAGCTTAAATAATCCACAAACTTCATCCACATATATTAAGTGCTCATCAGGATGCTTTGTTCCATCTCCTGCAAAAGGATTAGCTAGCAGTTTTTCTAACATACCCGAAGGAATTTAAAAGTGGACATTTTCATTTTCAGTAGGTTCAGTAGGTTGAGGAGCAACTATTTGCTCTACTGGTCGAGGTGAAGATACCCCGAACAAGCCCCTCAGAGGATTACTTTCCATAGTAACAAGTGACAGTAAATTTCAGCACACTATATAAATTTTTCCTTACCAAATTCCACCTACCAAAGGCGCTTCACTCCCCGGCAACGGCGCCAGAAAAGAGTCTTGATGACCCACAAGTATAGGGGATCTATCGTAGTCCTTTCGGTAAGTAAGAGTGTCGCAGAAGGAAATGATAAGCGGTTTTCAGCAAGGTATTCTCTGCAAGCACTGAAATTATAGGTAACAGATAGTTTTGTGAAAAGATAATTGGTAACGAGCAACAAGTAACAAACGTAAATAAAGTGCAGAAAGGTGTCCCAATCCTTTTTGTAGCAAAGGATAAGCCTGGACAAACTCTTATATAGAGAAAAGCGCTCCCGAGGACACATGGGAATTATCGTCAAGCTAGTTTTCATCATGTTCATATGATTCGTGTTCGGTACTTTGATAATTTGATATGTGGGTGGACCGGTGCTTGGGTGCTGTTCTTACTTGAACAAGCATCCCACTTATGATTAACCTTTATTGCAAGCATCCGCAACTACAACAAAAGTATTAAGGTGAACCTAACCATAACATGAAACATGTGGATCCAAATCAGCCCCTTACGAAGCAACGCATAAACTAGGGTTTAAGCTTCTGTCACTCTAGCAACCCATCATCTACTTATTACTTCCCAATGCCTTCCTCTAGGCCCAAATAGTGGTGAAGTGTTATGTAGTTGACGTTCACATAACACCACTAGAGGATAGACAACATACATCTCATCAAAATATCGAACGAATACCAAATTCACATGACTACTAATAGCAAGACTTCTCCCATGTCCTCAGGAACAAACGTAACTACTCACAAAGGATATTCATGTTCATAATCAGAGGGGTATTAATATGCATATAGGATCTGAACATATGATCTTCCACCAAATAAACCAACTATCATCAACTACAAGGAGTAATCAACACTACTAGCAACCTACAGGTACCAATCCCGGACTTTGAGACAAGAATTGGATACAAGAGATGAACTAGGGTTTGAGAGGAGATGGTGCTGGTGAAGATGTTGGTGGAGATTGCCCTCTCCCGATGAGAGGAGCGTTGGTGATGACGATGGCGATGATTTTCCCCTCCCGGAGGGAAGTGTCCCCAGCAGAACAGCTCTGCCGGAGCCCTAGATTGGTTCCGCCAAGGTTCCGCCTCGTGGCGGCGGAGTCTCGTCCCGAAAGCTTGCTTCTTATTTTTCTTCGGACGAAAGACTTCATATAGCAGAAGTTGGGCACAGGAAGGCCAACAGGGGGCCCACGAGGCAGGGGGCTTGCCCAGGGGGGTAGGGCGCGCCCCCCACCCTCATGGCCAGGTGGAGGCTCCCCTGATGTATTTCTTCCGCTCAATATTTTTTATTATTTCTAAAAATAGCTTTCGTGGAGTTTCTGGACTTTTGGAGTTGTGCAGAATAGGTCTCTAATATTTGCTCCTTTTCCAGCGCAGAATTCCAGCTGGCATTCTCCCTCCTTATGTAAACCTTGTAAAATAAGAGAGAATAGGCATAAGTATTGTGACATAATGTGTAATAACATCATGCAATAAATATCGATATAAAAGCATGATGCAAAATGGACGTATAAGTACTATTTTCTTCGAAGATGCTTCTTACACTTTGTCAGTAATATAGCACAAGTTCCCTGAGTGCGCTTTGTCTGTTACAGCCTTATGGCCTGATTGCCTGGTTATCGGAAACACCGTCGATATTCTCGACAGGTGGAGTACATAACACTATTCGGTCCTTGACCGAAGAGGGAGAAGCCGACGGTCGGTTAAGACGCGTTTAAAGTTCGGGTGAACACAAATATGATATAAGTACTTCCGTACATACAATCATTATACATAAAATTCTTTTGCCCAAGTCACTCAGGTGCTCTTAAATTAGTATGAGCCATTTTATAATAAATGTTTTCTTCTTGGTCATTGCAAAATCTTTTTCTATCACTCCTTTTTCCGACGCGAGTGTGTGGTCAATAGCCGGGGAGCCTAGTCTCTCTCTCTCAAAGCTGTTCGAGTTTAGTTCGCTAAACTGGCCTAACGAGCAGTACTCCGCCTTCGGGATAGGAGGTTACAGCCGTGGGCTGACCCGCTTGAGGTCTTGAGATCGGATGTGTCATATTAATGCACGATAGAAGCACCCCTTTTTTGACCAATTTTCGAATTGGCACCGAACACTTGATCTAATTCGGACGTCAAGTTTTTACTAAATTGTTGGATTTTCCAAGCCTATGGTACTTTTAAACTATTTGCGTGTTTCCCGCATAAGTATCGCAGTGCAACGCCGGACACCTTTAGAGATTCGGCGAAAACATTCTCGGATATTGCTATATATGCATCGGTTTCGAATTGTATCTTCGGTCAATAGTTGGGTTGCCCGGCTCTTGTGCTTGCCTCCTATGTTCCACTTTGTTCGGCTAGGTGTGCAAAGGGAGAACCACTGCGATTGTGCTTCCAGCTCGCATGATAAAGCACCTCAGTGGAGAAAGCCGAAAACTGACTGTCACAATAAGCGTAAACTGGTCAGAGACCCGATGACTATGTTAAACGACGGGCCATTCATAACATTGGCCGAAGTGTTTACGGCTGACCTCGCCTGTCGCCGAACACTAACCGGGGGCTCGTAGCTAGCTTCCCCAGTTTAAAGCTCCTATGACTAAGTGAAAGTTATAAAGCCCGCATATCTGATTGCCTCGTTTCCGCTAACACAACCGCCTTCGAGCACCGAGACGTCGGCTAAGGGTTGTTTTGTTATTGCGAAAACACCTTGCGTAGCATCTACAATGGGGTGGAAGCCGACGATGGGCCACTTTCAACTGATAAACGGTCGCAACGGAGTCAAAATAAACATATCATCAGCGTTTGTATTTAATATACAAAGGCTACCTTCCGTAATCATCGTTATAAAGCCATACATATGCATCAATTTGACTTCAGATTTTGGCCAAGCTGGGTTGCCTGGCTCCTGTGCTTACCCCTACATTCTCGATTGTTCGGCTAGGCAGTAAAGGGAGCACCTCTGTGATTGTTACTACCGGGTCATCCGAGTTAGTACCTCAAACTGGGTGAAGCCGAAAGCTAGCAATCTTAAAGGATCACATTGGTCGGCAACGACGGAAGTAAAAAAATTTGTTCATTAATACCATAGAGTTTGGGAACTTTCCCCGAACTAAATCATCAATATTTTCCTCCCACATTGGTCGGAGGTGAGGTTTCATGATTATGATAAGCATGACAACCCAAAGAAAGGAACCGGTAGCGGGTCTATTTTGTTTGGAAGATGTTTCTTATGTTAAAATGTAATATAACATATCTCTCCATGTACCTTTGTTTATAAAACCCTATGGCCCGATTGCCTTGTTTTCCATAAATCTTTGCCCTTATAACAGCTTTATAAAGTAGGAAAACACTCCTCGGCTACTGGCCGAAGAGGTTCAAGCCGATGGTCGGTCAACAAAGTGTTGTACAATACGGATTCGAGCATTAATGATGTAGAGTACTTGGATACATAGAATCATTACACATAATTTGTGATTTTACTATGTATATCGATCCTTAATTCGGCAACCCGTGCCCACATTAAGGCTCGGGGTCAACGGGGCTTTGCGCTCATTATTTACAAATATTAAAGGGGCACATCGATCCCCTAATCTGGTGTTGCCACCCAACCAGCGTCTCCGGGCTACTACATTGCGATTCAATGCAGAAAATTCAAAGTGCTCAGTGTTCGACATAACCGAACTATGAACAAGCGCGTCTTCGGACGACAATATGTACCATACAGGACTTATCCGGCATCAAGCTGATATATCACGGCGACTTCTCACGACCCTCTCTCAGGGGCTCGTCCGCTGATCACTATTACCTCTAATATATTACACTGCATTTTCTATTCCTATGTATGCTACCGAGCTAGGAGTTGATCCTCAAGCCGATTTCACAACCTGGGTCTCAGGGGCTACCAGGATCAGCAGTTTTATGTTTTCCTTCAGGTGCATCTCGGATTTTAGGCCGATAGACACCTTGAGGGCTACTGGCAATGCATCTCGTCAGTAAATAAATTTATACGCATCGGAAATAAAATCTACAAACAATCAGCCCATGACCGAGGTGCTGAGCCACCTCGGAAGCAGTTCGGCATATAGCTCGGATGCAAGTGGCTGGCTCCTTATAGGGCATTTCTGGCATTAAGCTCGGCTAACACTTTTTTGAACCAAGGTGATCTATGACACCTCGGACATAGTCCGACGTTAAGAGCTTGGACGTAGTCCGGCATTGGAGCCCGGATACAGTCCGGTGCTGGAGCTTGGATGCAGTCCGGCGTTGGAGCTCGACTATAACAATACTCTTCGGGTACAGTCCAGCGTTGGAGCTCGGAAGCAGTCCGGCGTTGGTGCTCGGCTGCAAAAGATACCTCAAAATGCAGTCCGGCATTGGAGCTCGGATGCAAGAGGACACTGCCGCCCAGGAACAACTTCAAACCCAAGGTGGGTGTAAAAATAACAAGGCATTGATAAAAGCCGATAACTCAAAGGGGCTCCTCGGATACCCGACATATAAACCCTTCGGATGTACTTCGGCGATCCTCAAGATCGAAGATAAGAAGATTTGTTGAACCAGTTTTCAAGACCGACGACCGAAGATGAAGAACAGTTCGGAAGAATCAGGGAGCGTCCCCAACTTAAAGACCGGTTCAGGGGGCTACTGACGGTGTCCTGGACTAGGGGGTACTCACCACGTCGTCTCCCGACCAGCTGGATCGGGCCGAGGACCCCCATGGCGGTTCACTATTGGGCCAGTTCGGACAGCCCATGCCGCATACAAGGAGGATTCTACAAGACTTGGCGCCCAAGACAAGGACTCCTCTAAACCCTAGGCCTACGGTGCATATATAAACCGAGGCCAGGCTAGTCCATAGACAATCTCATATTCATTACTACAATCTCGTGGTAGATACATGTACTCTGTACTACACCCATATGAATACAATCAAAAGCAGCATGTAGGGTATAATCTCATCAAGAGAGCCCGAAGCTGGGTAAAACCCCGTATCCATGTTATCATCACTCCAAGACGCCTAGCTTAGGACCCGTACTACGAGATACGCCGGATATAGAACCGACACCGACCGCCACTCATAAGGAGGACAATCAAAGAAACACCTCATGCTTCAAATTTGTTACACCGGGACTTGCAAACCTCAACACAAGTATTTCTCAAATTCACAAATACTCAAAACAATTATCAAGTATCAAACTTCTCATAGTATTCAATGCACTCTATATGGAAGTTTTTATTATACCCATCTTGGATGCCTATCATATTAGGACTAATTTTATAGCCAAAGCAAGTTACCATGCTGTTCTAAAAGACTCTCAAAATAATATAAGTGAAGCATGAGAGATCAATAATTTCTCTAAAATAAAACCACCACCGTGCTCTAAAAGATATAAGTGAAGCACTAGAGCAAAATTATCTAGCTCAAAAGATATAAGTGAAGCACATAGAGTATTCTAATAAATTCCGGTTCATGTGTGTCTCTCCCAAAAGGTGTGTACAGCAGGGATGATTATGGTAAACTAAAAAGCAAAGACACAAATCATACAAGACGCTCCAAGCAAAACACATATCATGTGGTGAATAAAAATATAGCCTCAAGTAAAGTTACCGATAGACGAAGACGAAAGAGGGGATGCGTTCCGGGGCATCCCCAAGCTTAGGCCTTTGGTTGTCCTTGAATTTTACCTTGGGGTGCCTTGGGCATCCCAAAGCTTAGGCTCTTGCCACTCGTTATTCCAAAATCCATCAAATCTTTACCCAAAAACTTGAAAACTTCACAACACAAAACTTAAACAGAAAATCTCATGAGCTCTGTTAGTATAAGAAAACAAGCCACCACTTTAAGGTACTGTAATGAACTCATTTTTTATTTATATTGGTGTTAAACTTACTGTATTCCAACTTATTTCGAAAATACAAGAGGATTTTTTCAAGATATTTTTAGTGTTGAAGATTGACATGAATAAATTCAAATCAATCCGGGGCCTAATGTTGAGGATATAGCTACTAAGTATAAACCGGCCAGGAGGGCCCGGTTCACCTTAGATCTGTCTTGAAGCCCATGAAGGTCTTGAAGATGGCGCTCAACTAGTAAAGCTTGGAAGCCCACGGACCAAAGGCGGATTAGGGCCCGTAGTGGTAAACCGCCATGATTATGTAAACTTGTAATATAAGTTAGAAAGGAGAGAGACCGAGCCGGACACTTTGTATAGGTCGGCTCGCGACTCTGCAGACCGGCCAAGGCCAACTCGTATATAAAGGGACGACCCGGCGGCGGTTCAAGAGAGACAACAACAACTCGAGGCCTAGGCGAAGCTTATTTGCTCCCTAGTCATCGAAACCACATCAATCCCATCACAACTAGATGTAGGCTTTTACCTTCATCGAAGGGGCCGAACTAGTATAAACTCTCGTGCCTTTGCATCCGCTTTAACCCCTTCAAGTTAACCCGTAGTGATGGCTCCACGACTAAGTCCTTTCACGAGGACATCTTCCGTGATAAAACCACGACAGTTGGCGCCCACCGTGGGGCTATCGCACGATGGTTTGATGATCTTGGAGGGCAAGTTCGAAGGACTCGAAGGCTATGTTGTGGGCCGGATGACCAAGAGCCGTCGCGGCAAGCCCTACATCGACGACGCAGGATGGGGCCCTGAGGCCGGCTCAATCGAGTACGGATACCGGGTCCCCTTTGGTGGCATACACGTTTTC
This sequence comes from Aegilops longissima, assembly GCA_021605205.1. NCBI lineage: Eukaryota > Viridiplantae > Streptophyta > Magnoliopsida > Poales > Poaceae > Aegilops > Aegilops longissima. The sequence continues at coordinate 133,385,484 of CM038678.1, forward strand.
ATCGGCAAGATTGGTGAGCCAGGGCCTGAGCCGGACATCTGCACCGACCTCGTCGAGATGGCTCAGCGTACGAGATCTGCCCAGGTTAAACCGGTCGTGAAGCGTGCCTTTGTGGGAGTCATCCACGGAGGAAGTTATGAGGACGGATCAGAATCTGGTGGCGAGACCGTCGTCTACTCTGACGACGAGTCGTCAACCGAAGAAACTGAATCTCTATATCAGCTGCAAGATGGCCGGATTGGGGACTGCTTACGATGGTGATGATGTTCGGACCCTCCGATCTGCCCAACCGGTTGGAATATTCATGGCGGTACACAAGCAGCGCTTCACTCTTCGACTTCTGCGGCAATGATCTCCGGTTCAACAGCGCGCGGCTGCCGGGTAGGAGGCCCCGTATACCCGCCGCTCAAGTTTTATCGATCTGTCCGATCGTTGGCTGCGCCATGGCGAGGCTAACCCGCGGATCAGGGCGCCATAACGCAGAGATTGCGAATGTGAAGGAACAAATCACCCAGGCTAAAGCGGATCTAGCGGCTGCAGACGCCAGGATGACGGTAGAGCGGGCCGCTTTAGATGCGCAAGCTTATAGGCTCATGTTGGACCAGAACGCGTCGCATGAGGTCTTAAAGCGGAAACACAGGTCCCGTTTGCCTTCAATTTTCGACGCTAGAAACCTCTTTCACACCCTGTATGGAACCAGAATCCGCCAGAGGTAAACCGGCTGAGGCACCAGGCCAAAAGCGCCGATCCAACCCCGCCTCATGGAACCCCTCGGCGTAACAATATGATGCCTCCGCGTCCGAACACCTCCGGGTCATTATTCTAATCCTATGGACAATCTTGTCGCTGCCGCTTCACGATTGGAGGCCATCCCGATCGAAGGAGATTCTCCGCAGGCAGTAGAGACACGCCGGGTTAAGGAGCTTCTTCGAACCGCTTTGATCCAATAGGAAGCATACTCGTACAGCCGTGACCGGATTCATTCCACCCCACGTCCGAGCAGGAGCTACAGCAGGCGTATGGATGAACCAGCTGTATCGAGCAACGCACGACACCGTGAAGCGGCCCATGGCCATAACCCGGCAGGCGGTATTCGCGATGCTTAGGAAGTGGTGGACCGGGCCCGGGCACGAAGGGAGGCCGAGTTAGCAGCACAGAACGAGGCGCGTCCACTTACGCCGGTTCGCCCCACCACCTCAGTCGAGCCAGGGGTCGCTTCTAGCTTGGGGGTGCCCTGTTTGATCCCCGCTTTACGCAATGTGCGCTTGCCCAAAGACTTCAAGGGTCCGCGCAAGGTGCCGAATTACATTGTTGATTTACCTCCAGAAGCATGGATAGAGAGCTATGAGATGGCCATGGAGATGCTAGATGTGGATGAGGCCGCGTGTGCAAAGTATTTTACCATGATGCTTGAAGGGACGACCCGTACTTGGTTAAAAAGCTTGCCGCCCAATTCTATCAGTTCATGGGCCCAGTTGCGAACCCGGTTTATCCAGAATTTCAAAGATACCTGTAAGCAGCCCATGTCCGTAGTGGACTTGGCGGCTTGTGTCGAGGGGAAGGGAGTCAACAACCCATTGGGTACGCCTGCGTTTGAAATCTTGCACTCGTCGACCGGATCAACGCCGACTCTGCGATCTTAACCTGTGAAGGCAACTGCCGGTTTCAGCCTCTGAAGTTAAAGTTGGGGCGCATGAAGCGATTTTGTAATGACATGGGAACTCTCATGGGCGCTTTAGTGAAGTATGCTGATTCTGATAGTACCAAGGATCCCGAGTCTGACGATGACAAGACAGGAAGGAAGGAAGAACAAGAACTCAAGGGCCAAAAACATCACTCAGCAGGTAATGGCAAGCGTAAAGTGGATGGCAACATGGACTTTGTAGCTAATACCAACGCGCAGGACAAGGGCCAGCGGCGCAAGGGTAAACAGCCTAATCGAAGTGGAGCGCCTAATCCCAATCCGGACCGCTTGAACTATCTATTGAATCAACCATGTCCGAAGCATGGGACGAAGGAGACGCCAGCAAACCACCTCTGGAAGGATTGCTACATTATGCAGGAGTTCAAAAGTTCTAATGCTTTCCGGTATGATCACGGCTCTGGCGGCGGTTCAGGATCCGGGCCGGGTTACGGTGGAGGAAATTCCGGTTCAGGATTTAATGGTAATCCGGCGGACATAACAATCGAACAATCGAATAACCAAGGTGGTTACAACCAGCAAGAGCAACAATCGGGTTATCAGAGCAACCCAAAGCAGTTGAATAGTGGGTAGTACCATGTCTTCACCACTAGCTTAGACAAGCGAGACCGGAAGGTTCAGAAGCGAGCAGTCAACTCTGTTGAACCGGCCGTGCCCCATTACCTACGCTGGTCGGAGCAGCCCATTATATGGAGTAGAGAGGATCATCCTCCCGGTCGACAATCCGGTCAGCTAGCCCTGGTGGTGGCGCCTCGGTGGGAGGTTATAAGTTCACCAAGGTACTCATGGATGGAGGGAGCAGCATTAACATCCAGATTATGAGACCTTCCGTCGTATGGGACTAACGGATAAACATCTCAAACCGTCCAATACAAAGTTCCATGGTGTGGTACACAGCAAGTCAGCATACCACATCGTCAAGATAGCTCGAAATGGCTTTTGGGGACGATCACGATTCCCGATCGAGACACTAACATTTGAGGTGGTGAAAATCCGAGCCCATATCACGCCCTATTTGGGCGATCGCTTCACGCCAAATTTATGGCACGGCCTGTTATGTGTATTTACAGCTCAAGATGCCGGGTCACAAGGGGACCATAACGGTTCACTAAGCCGTAAGATCGCTTTGGAGTGTGAGGAAGGAGATGCAGCTTCGCAGAGTCGGTTTGTGCCACCGAGGAGCTGGAGTACTATAAGGACAATGTTGATCCGCGGACATGACTCCATTGAAGAAGCCAACTACGAGCATGATCCGCCCTAAAATTCAAATCGGCAGCCGAGACTAAGCTTGTTGACTTCGTGCTGGCGATTCGTCCAAGCAGTTCACATCGATCGCCAACTTGGATCCGAAATAGGAAAGCGCTCATCGAGTTCATCCGTGAGAATCGGGACATTTTGCATGGAAGCCTTCGACATGCCGTGTACCGAGGCAACTCGCTGAGCACACTCTTAATGTGGATCCTAAGTACAAACCGGTGAAACAGTTCCTCCGCCGGTTTAATGAAGAAAGACGCAAAGCTATTGGTGAAGAAGTAGCCAGGCTCTTGGCAGCTGGCTTTATTGTTGAAGTTTTCCATCCCGAGTGGCTTGCTAATCCGGTGCTGGTCCTTAAGAAGAACGGCACTTGGCGCATGTGCGTGGATTACACAGATCTTAACAAAGCTTGTCCAGCAGATCCTTTTGTCCTCCCCCGCATTGACCAGATTATTGATGCCATGCGGGTTGTGCATGGTTGAGTTTTTGGGCGATATTCGGTATCATCGAGATCAAAATGGCGGTTAAGGACCAGGAGAAAACGGCGCTTATCACCCCTTTGGAGCCTTCGCTATGTATCCATGCCCTTTGGGCTCAAAAGCGCCTGTGCAACTTATCAACGATGCGCATGCATTGCTCGCACAAGCAGATCGGTCGTAATGTGCACGCCTATGTAGATGACATTGTGGTCAAGTCAAGGGAGAAGGAGACACTGATTGATGATTTGAAGGAAACCTTTGACAACCTAAGGGTTTACAAGATGATGCTCAACCCGGCCAAATGTGATTTTGGTGTTCCGGCAGGCCGGATTGCCGCGTTGAGCCGGTTTATCAGCCGCCTTGGAGAGAAGGCCATCCCTCTGTACCAGATGCTGAAAAAGAAAGATCAGTTTGTCTGGAGTCCAGCCGCCGATGAAGCGTTGGAGGACTTAAAGTGGCAGTTAGCCAATCCACCCGTTCTTGCAGCTCCAATCGACAAAGAACCGTTATTACTATACGTAGCGGCTAATGCTTGTGCAGTTAGCGTGGCTATTGTGGTAGAGCGCAAAGAAGCAGGCAAGGAATATCCGGTTCAGCGGCCGGTTTACTATATTAGCGAAGTGCTTATTGAATCCAAGCTATGGTACCCGCATTGTCAAAAGCTAGTATACGGAGTTTTTATGGCGAGCCGGAAGCTTAAGCAATACTTCCAGGGCCATCCGATCACAGTGGTCAGCTCTGCTCCTTTGGGCAATATAATTCAGAACAGGGAAGCGACTGGCCGGATTGCTAAGTGGGCTATAGAGCTTGGGCCGCACGGAATGAAGTATGTGCCTCGAACGGCGATCAAATCTCAAGCACTTGTGGATTTCATCAATGATTGGACGGAGTTACAGGCGCCTGAAGAGAAGCCGGATCACACTTATTGGACGATTCATTTTGATGGATCCAGGCAATTGGAGGGCTCGGGGGCTGGAGTCGTATTAACTTCCCCACGAGGTGACAAGTTCTGTTACGTTCTCCGCTTAATGTTCCCTTGTACTAACAATGCAGCTGAGTATGAAGCTTTGCTCCATGGTCTTTGGATGGCGAAGGAGATGAATCTTAGCCGGTTTAAGTGCTTCGGTGACTCGGACCTGGTGGCTCAATAGGTGTGTGGCACTTGGGATTCCAAGGATCCACTCATGGCAGCCTATCGTCGTGAGGTGGACATTGTTGCAGGTCACTTTAAGGGTTATCAGGTGGATCACGTGGATAGAAGGAAGAACGAAGCGGCGGACGCTTTAAGCCGGCTGGGCTCTCGGCAGAAACCGTCCCGCTTAACGCCTTTTTGATGTTCTGCATAACCCGTCAGTCAAGCTCCCTGGTGAAGCGGATTTGGCTATTCCTGATCCGGAGGCGCAGTTGGTGGCAGCCCCGCATATCATACCGGATTGATAGTTCCTTATCTTGCGACATGAACCGGGCGAAGTTGCGAGGATGAGACTCGCCAGCGAGATAGTCCGCGATCCAAGTCCATGACCATTATCAATGGCGAGTTGCATCATTGCGATGTATCGAGCGTGTTTCAACGCTGTGTGTCCCCGAGGAAGGCTGTGAAATTTTACGCGAAATCCACGAAGGGATTGTGGTCACCACGCCGGTTCAAAGTCTCTGTAGCTAAGGCGTTTAAATCACGGTTTCTACTTGGTTGACGGCTCATGCCGATGCGGAGGATCTAGTTAGACGATGTGATGGCTGTCGAAATTTTCAAGGCGTGCTCATGTGCCGCTCAAGAATTGAGGATGATTCCAATTACTTGGCCGCTTATGACTTGGGGTTGGATATGGTCGGACCTTTCAAAAGGTCCAAGGACAAGAAGACCCACCTCTTGGTGGCGGTTGATAAATTTACCAAGTGGGTAGAGGCAGAACCTGTTAGCAAATGTGACGCGGCCACGGCGGTTCAGTTCATCAAAAGGTGATTTTCCGGTTTGGTTTTCCACACAAGATCATCACCAGATAATGGTACCAATTTGTCCAAAGGTGCCATGAAAGAGTTCTGGCGAACGTGAACACATCCGGCTTGACGTTTCTTCGGTAGCCCACCCACAGTCCAATGGTCAAGCGGAAAGGGCTAATCAAGAGATCTTGAGAGGCATCAAGCCCCGGCTTATGGTCCCTTTGCAGAGGACACCGGGTTGTTGGGTATAAGAACTACCATCTGTGTTATGGGGTATCAACACTACGCCCAACAGATCCACATGATATACACCGTTCTTTATGGTCTATGGAGCGGAGGCGGTTCTCCCCAGTGACATCCGTCATGACTCACCTCGTGTGGCAGCTTATGTTGAAGCGGACAACGAGACGGCACGGCAAGACGCTTTGGACCTGTTGGATGAGGAGCGTGACATAGCAGCTGCCCGCTCGGCGATTTACCAACAGGATCTTCGTCGTTACCATAGTCGCTGGGTCAGAACCAGAGCTTTTCAAGAAGGAGATTTGGTGCTTCGGCTCATCCAAGACCTGAGTGGTATGCACAAGTTATCCCCACCTTGGGAGGGACCTTTCGTGGTCAACAAGAATCTGCACAACGGGTCATACTATCTAATCGACATTCGAGAGCATAAAGACTCACGTACATCGGAGGAGGAGACCAACAGGCCGTGGAACATAGCTCATCTTCGGCCTTATTATACCTGAGCCATCGGCTCTACTCATGTACATATTATGACAGTGTATATATTATGAATAAAGTAATAAACCGGAGCCTCAGCTAAAGCGGGTATCTGTTCTGTTACATCATGCGTGGTTACATGGAGTTGTTCTGTCTTAAAGCGGCCTCCGGTTTACCCCTTGAGTTTGCTTTTCAAAAGCTTTATGATATCACTTGGGGGCTTGGTCGTGTCCGAACCAATGCAACACCTTTTGATAGGCGAAAGCCACCAGATCACTTGGGGACATGGTCAAGTCTGAACCAGTCACGCCTCTTGATCGGCCTAAGGCCATAGAGTCACTTGGGGCTTGGTCGAACCCAACCATTGCCACGCCACTTGATCGGCATAATGCCACGGTTTGAGCCATGCGACTGGCTGACTTGAACCATGGCTACACCTTATTGGGAGCTTGGTCGTGTCCGACCATGGTAACACCATCTGATCGGCTCAGTAAAGCCTCTTTTTGCAAACGGTTTATCATTGCCTTTGCTTCAATATTTTTTTCATAATTGTTATTTTATTTTTGTTGCGATAACATTTTTAAACCGGTTCAAACTGTCAATTGACGGAATTCGGTCCATTTTTAATCCGGAGATAATTTTTTCGGTTTGACTTTTTCTGTTAACATCCCATTATGGAGTAACAGGGGGCTTGTCATGACCTGGCACGGTTTACATGGTAAACCGGCATTATAAACACAGGAGTTGTTTTCTCCTTTGACGGTAATGGTTTATGTAACCTCCGCTTCAAGATTGGCTAAGCCAACTTCATGCCCAGCGATGGCAGGTATTTTGTATCACATATTTTGATCATATACCTCAATATTTCATTGCATATATATATGAACGTCACAAGCCAGCTGGTGGCACAAACCGCCGTGGCAGTTTAAGATTTTCGCTTAAGGTAATAGTTTATCATTGGCAAATCAAAAGGAGGCATAAGTTGCAAAACGTATGCACGAAGGCACATAAACGCCAAAGGTGGCAGCTAGTTTTATTACAAGGCATTCAGAGGCCCAAAATTTGGAGTTGCTTCATAACGGGCAGTTTCTGACGTATCAACCGACTTGACGGATTAAGCTTCATTGCCGGGTTGACGTGAAGTAGATGGGTCGTCTGGCGTCGGTTAAACTTCTTCCTCCTCACCATCCAATGGCCGGAAGTCATTGGTGGTCCAGTCAATCCGGGTTAAAGCCTGAAAGACAGCCTCTTCACTTATAAGCTCAGCCGGATCAACGTCAGGGGCGTAAGTGTGCTTACGGGTTGGTGGAACAAGGTTCTGCACTTCCGGAATAACAGCTTCAACCCGTCTGTTGTTCGCGTCGTAGAAGGAGCGGTGAACCGTCAGGTTGGCCTCTTCTACCAGTTGACTCGCCAGAGGACGCATCTCCCTTGTTACCCGTTTGAGGGCATCATTATCAAATACTTCGCCATTTTCTTGAGCACTGGGGAAGCCTTTGGCTATGTCAGCCGGATCAAGGTCAGCTATCCATTCTTTGGCACGAGTTAGTGCCAATAAGGTGCCAACCGGCAGCGGATCGTTTCAATTCTTCTATCTGTGCTGGTATCATAGATAGCCGGTCCATGTGTCCTTGATCGATGTCGAGCTGCATTATCATAAGAAGTGGCACAAATAACTCGCTGGGTGCCGGTATACAGTTGTTCAATTAGCGTATACGTGGCCTTGAGTTTCTTCCGCATGTCAGAGCCTAGATGAGCAACGTGCCTACCTATACCGGTTTAAGAAAGTTCAGGTTAAACTGGAGGAAATTTCAAAACGGAATATTCATCGCAACCTTGGTGAAATGTTGCTTACCAAATATTGCAGAGGTCATGGCATTGATTTGGCGCTTTAATCCAGTGAGCTCTTCCGTCGCTGGTTTAAGAGCTGCTTCAGCATCTTCCGCCCGTTTTAGCAAGCCTGCCTTTTCAGTATCCCAGCTGGCCCTTTCAGACTTGAACCACTCCTTGAGCTGCTCCATGGTAGTCAAGGCGGTTTTCAGCTCATCCTTGGCCTTGGAGGTTTCTGCTTGTTGAGATTTCAGATTTTCTTGAAGATCATTGATTTGTGAGACTTGTTGGTGTATCTCACTCTGCAACAAAAAGAGAGCATGTTAATATCTTCATTAGAAGTCCCAAGCGCATAACCAGTCATACACTTGGCACTTGGGGGCTAATGCGGATCATTTTTATCTCGATTCTGAAGTCCCATGGATTAATACAAGTGTTAATCATGGCACTTGGGGGCTAATGTGTGTTTGATCATAAATATATAAGACAAAGTACTATGAACTATGCAAAGTCCCGGTTTGACTTTCTAGGGACAAACCGGCCCTTGGGGGCTACTATGCAAAGAAGGTACAAGAGAAGGGCACAACTATTTACCTCATAGCGCTCCTTCATAAGATTTACTAAACCGGCTTCATAATCACGGCTTGTGTAGAGCCGGTTCAGGAAGCCAGAGTGAAGGTCTTGGGCAGAGAAATTGTTATAAGCTGACAGATCAGTTTTTTCCTTCCCTTTGCTCATGGCAGCAAATTCTTCCTTGGCTGAGTGCTTTGATAGAGCAACCGGATTGCCAGGGGAGTTGTATGCGGTGCCCGTAACTACGACATCATCATCTTTGGTCGGACTGGCCAAATTAGCATTTTCAACAGGGCTTGGCGCCTTCATACCCGGGCTTGGCGGATCAGCAGTTGAGTCCCGTTGTTCTGCTGCAGGACTCGGAGGAGCAGGAGGATGTGAAGTTTCAACTTGGACATCCGGTTCAACCTCTGGTGGATTAGCATTGGCATCTTGATTTTTCCCAGCAGAGTTGTCTTTAGTAACTTCAGGATTTTCACCATAATGCTCTGGAGTCTTCTCCGGATCAACATCCACAGTAGGGGGGTCGAGGGTCTTGGCCTTTTTACTAAGTCGAGCCTTGGTGCTGTAACATCAAGGGTTGGAATATGATAAACCGACAAATACAAGGAACAAATTAAGGAGTAATATACTTACCCAGTAACAACTTTGAGAGGAGGCAGCTGAGTGGTTGATGAACCGCTGCACGAGTTGGAAGAAGCCTGTAATTGGGTCGACGGATTGAGAGGGCATCGGAAGAAACCTTTCAAAGGATAGCGCTTTTCAGGAGAACAAGTCACCTCGGGCGATGTTTCCGGTTGGTGTGTCGGCTAAACCGACGGCGTAATTTGTTGACCGCTATGCCGGATCGTATGGCGTTCTTCAGTTTGCTGTGTCTTCAAAGAAAATTTTGGATCCAAATGAGCATATGAGTGAGATCGTTTCACTTTCCGGATCTGTGCGGTGAATTCTTTTAACCGTACAAGATCGAATCAAGAAAGAAGGATTACCTCAACAGTTACGCATGGCTGGCCTCGGCCATCACAGGAATTGTAATCGCAATAAAATGAATGAAAAAAGAACCAAGTGAGTCAAGCTCTACCTCAGCATCGATTCTTCATCTTCCGCGGTTCGGAAGACTCGGCGGTTTTCTTCTTGCCGTTTTCTTGGTGGTCTTGGTCTTTGCACGAGGAACCCGGGCGGTTTAGTTCATTTCAAAAGGAGTTGGTAGCCTGAAAATTAATACTGAGGGATTAATACAATCAATATGGAATCAAAGTCGTAGAGTAATGAGAGGAACCTTACATGGGCGGTTTGTTGGAGATCGAAGCGGAGCCAACCCGGTTTGGCTGCATCGAAGATCGGTTCATCGAGCATTCTCTTCACTGTTTCGGTAACTTCAAGCTCAGTTATTGATAGTTCGTGATGTCGTTGAGGATCTTTGATGTCACCAGTATATCCGTGCATCAATCCGGGGCGGCAGCTTAATGGCAAGATGCCCCAAGAAACCCAGCAGCGGACAAGGTCAATACCGGTTAAACGATTGGCCATCGAGCCCGGAGCTTGGTAATTTGAGGTGCAAAATTCTTCCGTTCTGCGGCGGTCAAGCCTTGAAGGCAATGGGTGGCTGTTGCTAAGCGGTGAGGCGATAACCCGGCAAGGGATTTTCTCCGTTAGGAGCAGTGTTCGACAATAGAACCAGGTTTGATTCCAATCTTTAGGATGGCTATGATGTTTGGCGTGAGGGAAGTCCACTTCCTTCCTTTTACGGATTGAAACGCCAAGTTACGTGTTAGGACCGTCAGAGAATTCTGTGCACGACGGTTCAAATGAAAGAAGTCTCAAATAACTCCACGATTGGTTCTTCTTGAAGATAGACTTCGCAGAATACTTGAAAGTTGGATATATTGGACACGAGTTCGGACCAATATCTTGTGGATGGAGTTGGAAGCTTGCGAGGACATCCGGAAATTTTTGATCCGGCGGGCTGAATCCCGGTCTAGGTGTTGCATAAAACAATCACCTCTTCTTCTTGAGGTTCGGTGGACATTCCGATTCGAACTCGCCAATGGAGAACATTTTTGAGGCTAAAACGCCAGGTGGTGGCGTAGCCGTTGAGTTGTGTTTCCGTGATCCGGGCGGAACCCAATTGCAAGCAACAAATTGTTTCGCCATTCCGGAAGGGGAGCTGAAAGAAAATCAAGCAGTGCGGTTCATCGCTCACGGTTTGTAAGTGAAAAATTCAGTGTTAAACGGTGAAAATACAATGCAAGGTCCAGTTGGCGGTTTCAGAGAGGGCTAATGGCATATGGCGGATTGGCCATCAAGGATTAAACCGCCCATAGGCAGAAAGGCCAAGATTCAAAATTTCTGCTAAGTGTTGACAGAAACAGGTTTTACACAATGTTCAAATCTATATGGATCTACCGCACATCTATAAAGCAGTTTTTACTGCGTTATTTAAAAGGCGTTCAAGTAGAACAAAGAAGGATGCATACTTTACAAGAAGAAAAGGAAGGGCTGCTAGTATTAAAAACATATGCAAAATGACTACCGCAGGAGATCTATACTGTTTTTGGATCAAAACTACCGCGGCAGAAGGTAGGATGAAGAGGAAAAATGGAGAACTGTGCGGATGAGCTTTCAAAAGCCTAATGCAGATCTAAGAACGAAGAACAGAAGAAGTTTACCGCTGCAGATTACGGCGGAGGGGGGCGATGAGCCTCTGATCTAACTTAGGTTGATGCAGCGGCCTTGGTTGGTGCAGTTCTCGAAGGTCGCGGACGGCGGCGGAGATTCAGAGCTGAGGGCGTCGCGAGGAAGAAGAAGATGCAGAAGAGGAAGAGAAAAAGGAGCCCTCGGGCTTTGTTTATAAGGGAAAGAGTAAATGGCGGTAGCGAGAATCAAAGGCGTCCAAGCGGCCGAGTGGGCGCGCCTGTCGCCTCGATTTTCGAGATAATCATTAATGAGAAGGGAATCTTTTTAATCTTTTTATGCAGAGATGATGTCATGACGGACTGTTGCGGTGCTCCGAAGATGACGTCACGGCGGTTTACAAAAATTCACAGGAGAAGTCAATATGGCGGTTTACGAAAATACAAGAGGATGTTTTCAAGATATTTTTAGTGTTGAAGATTGACATGAATAAATTCAAATCAATCCGGGGCCTAATGTTGAGGATATAGCTACTAAGTATAAACCGGCCAGGAGGGCCCGGTTCACCTTAGACTGTGCTGAAGCCCATGAAGGTCTTGAAGATGGCGTTCAACTAGTAAAGCTTGGAAGCCCACGGACCAAAGGCGGTGGTAAACCGCCATGATTATGTAAACTTGTAATATAAGTTAGAAAGGAGAGAGACCGAGCCGGACACTTTGTATAGGTCGGCTCGGGACTCAGAGACCGCCAAGGTCAACTTTGTGTATATAAAGGGACGACCCGACGGAGGTTCAAGAGAGACAACAACAACTCGAGGCCTAGGCGAAGCTTATTTGCTCCCTAGTCATCGAAACCACATCAATCCCATCACAACTAGACGTAGGCTTTTACCTTCATCGAAGGGGCCGAACTAGTATAAACTCTCGTGCCTTTGCGTCCGCTTTAACCCCTTCAAGTTAACCCGTAGCGATGGCTCCACGACTAAGTCCTTTCACGAGGACATCTACCGTGACAAAACCACGACACTAGCCATAGATTCATCAGAATAAGCAAACAACACACGAAAAACAGAATCTGTCAAAAACAGAACAGTCTGTAGCAATCTGTATCAAACAAATACTTCTGTAACTCCAACAATTCTGAAATAAATTGGTGGACATGATGAATTTTTCTATTAATCATCTGCAAAAAGAATCAACCTAAATCACTCTCCAGTAAAAAAAATGGCATCTAATCTCGTGAGCGCAAAAGTTTCTTTTTTTACAGCAAGATTGCAAAGACTTCACCCATGTCTTCCCAAAGGTTCTACTTGGCAAAAACACTAATTAAAACATAAAACCACATCTAAACAGAGGCTAGATGAATTATTTATTACTAAACAGGAACAAAAAGCAAGGAACAAAAAATAAAATTGGGTTGCCTCCCAACAAGCGCTATCGTTTAACGCCCCTAGCTAGGCATAAAAACAAGAATAGATCTAGGTATTGTCATCTTTGGTATGCAGTTCATAAGTGGCTCTCATAATAGATTCATAAGGTAACTTAATTTTCTTTCTAGGAAAGTGTTCCATGCCTTTTCTTAACGGAAATTGGAATCTAATGTTTCCTTCGTTCATGTCAATAATTGCACCAATCGTTCTAAGGAAAGGTCTACCAAGAATAATAGGACATGTAGGATTGCAATCTATATAAAGAATAATGAAATCTACAGGCACATAATTCCTATTTGCAACAATAAGAACATCGTTGATCCTTCCCATCGGTTTCTTAATGGTGGAATTCGTAAGATGTAAATTTAAAGAACAATCATCAAATTCACGGAAACCTAACACATCACACAAAGTTTTTGGAATCGTGGAAACACTAGCACCCAAATCACATAAAGCATAGCATTCATGATCTTTAATCTTAATTTTAATAGTAGGTTCCCACTCATCATAAAGTTTTCTAGGGATAGAAACTTCTAGTTCAAGCTTTTCTTTATAAGATGGCATTAAAGCATCAAAAATATGTTTAGTAAAAGCTTTATTTGGATCATAAGCATGAGGAGAATTTAACACGGATTGCAACAAGGAAATACAATCTATCAAAGAGAAATTATCATAATTAAATTCCTTGAAAACCGAAATAGTGGCTTCATTGCTATGTAAAGTTTTGACCTCTTCAATCCCACTTTTATAAATTTTAGCATCAAGATATAAAAACTCCGAATCATTGGGATGCCTTTTAACTAAAGTTGACTCATCTCCAGTCCCATCTTTATCAAGATTCATATTGGAAAACAAAGATTTAATAGGAGACACATCAATCACTTTTAGATCTTCATCTTTATTGTCATGAAAACTAGAAGAACACGCTTTCACAAAGCAATCTTTTTTAGCAGGCATCCTAGCGGTTCTTTCTTTGCATTCATCAATGGAAATTCTCATGGCTTTGAGAGACTCATTGATATCATGCTTAGGTGGATTAGATCTAAGTTTCAAGGAATCAACATCAAGAGAAATTCTATCCATGTTCCTAGCCAACTCATCAATCTTAAGCATTTTTTCTTCAATCAAAGCATTGAAATTCTTTTGCGAATTCATAAATTCTTTAACACTAATCTCAAAATAAGAGGGCATCTTATTAAAATTTCCATAAGAGTTGTTGTAGGAATTACCATAATTATTAGAGGAATTACTAGGGAACGACCTATAATTAAAGTTTCCTCTATACATGTTGTTACCAAAATTGGTCCTACCAACAAAATTCACATCCATAGATTCATTGTTATTCTCAATCAAAGTGGACAAAGGCATATCATTAGGATCAGAAGAAACACTCTTATTAGCAAACAATTTCATAAGTTCATCCATCTTTCCACTCAAAACATTAATCTCTTCAATCGCATGAACCTTTTTACTAGTGGATCTTTCGGTGTGCCATTGATAACCATAATATTATCTAGGAGTTTAGTAGCTTCTCCTAAAGTAATTTCCATAAAAGTGCCTCCCGCGGCCGAATCTGAAAGATTTCTAGAAGCAAAATTCAATCCGGCATAAATTTTTTGTATAATCATCCATAAATTCAAACCATGTGTAGGGAAATTACGTATTATTAATTTTATCCTCTCCCAAGCTTGTGCAACATGCTCATGATCAAGTTGCTTAAAATTCATAATATCGTTCCTAAGGGAGATTTCTTAGCGGGAGGAAAATACTTAGAGATAAAAGCATCTTCGCACTTATTCCATGAATCAATACTATTTTTAGGCAAAGAAGAGAACCAAGTTTTAGCACGATCTCTAAGTGAAAAAGGAAATAGCTTCAATTTAACAATATCATTATCCACATCTTTCTTCTTTTGCATATCACACAAATCAACAAAGTTGTTTAGATGGGTAGCGGCATCTTCACTAGGAAGGCCAGAAAATTGATCTTTCATGACAAGATTCAATAAAGCAGCATTAATTTCACAAGATTCAGCATCGATAATAGGAGCAATCGGAGTGCTAATAAAATCATTGTTGTTGGTATTGGAAAAGTCACACAATTCAGTGTTATCTTGAGCCATCGTGACAACAATAAATCTAGCACACAAGAGGCAAGCGAAAAAAGACGAATGGAAAAAGGTGAATAAAACGGCAAAGGTGAAGTGGGGAGAGGAAAACGAGAGGTGAATGGCAAATAATGTAATGCGAGGGAGAAGAGTTTGTGATGGGTACTTGGTATGTCTTGACTTGAGTGTAGATCTCCCCGGCAATAGCGCAAGAAATCCTTCTTGCTACCTCTTGAGCATGCGTTTGATTTTCCCTTGAAGAGGAAAGGATGATGCAGCAAAGTAGCGTAAGTATTTCCCTCAGTTTTTGAGAACCAAGGTATCAATCCAGTAGGAGATTACACGCAAGTCGCCTAGTACCTGCACAAACAATCAAGAACCTTGCAACCAACGCGATAAAGGGGTTGTCAATCCCTTCACGGCCACTTGCAAAAGTGAGATCTGATAAAGATAGTAAGATAAATATTTTTGGTATTTTTGTTGTATATATTGGAAAATAAAGATTGTAAAATAAAATAAATAGTAAACTAGAATTAAAGATCGGAAACTTATATGATGTAAAATAGACCCGGGGGCCATAGGTTTCACTAGTGGCTTCTCTCATGATAGCATATATTACGGTGGGTGAACAAATTACTGCCAAGCAATTGATAGAAAAGCGCATATTTATGAGAATATCTAGGCATGATCATGAATATAAGCATCACACCCGTGTCAAGTAGACCGAAACGATTCTGCATCTACTACTATTACTCCACACATCGACCGCTATCCAGCATGCATCTAGAGTATTAAGTTCATAAGAACAGAGTAACGCATTAGGCAAGATGACATGATGTAGAGGGATAAACTCAAGAAATATGATATAAACCCCATCTTTTTATCCTCGATGGCAACAATACAATACGTGCCTTGCTTCCCCTACTGTCACTGGGAAAGGACACCGCAAGATTGAACCCAAAGCTAAGGACTTCTCCCATTGCAATAAAGATCAATCTAGTAGGCCAAACTAAACCGATAATTCGAAGAGACTTGCAAAGATAAAAAAATCATGCATATAAGAATTGAGAGAAGAACCAAATATTGTTCATAGATAAACTTGAACATAAATCTACAATTCATCGGATCTCGGCAAACACACCGCAAAAGAATATTACATCGAATAGATATCCAGGAACATCGAGGAGAACTTTGTATTGAGAACCAAAGAGAGAGAAGAAGCCATCTAGCAAATAACTATGAACCCGAAGGTCTGTGGTAAACTACTCACACATCATCGGAGAGACCATGGTGTTGATGTAGAAGCCCTCCGTGATCGATCCCCCTCCGGTGGAGTGCCGGAAAAGGCCCCAAGATGGTATCTCACGGGTACAGAAGGTTGCAGTGGTGAAAAAGTGGTTTCGTGGCTCCCTTGGATGTTTTTAGGGTATAAGAGTATATATAGGCGAAAGAAGTACGTCGGTGGAGCTACGAGGGGCCCACGAGGGTGGGGGCGCGCCTACCCCCCTGGGCGCGCCCTCCTGCCTCGTGGCCGCCTCGTTGCGTCTCTGACTTCCACTCCAACTCTCCTAGATTGCGTTTGTTCCAAGAAAGATCCTCATGAAGGTTTCGTTCCGTTTGGATTCCGTTTGATAGGTTAATAGGTTAGTCCCAAAAATAATATAGAAGAGCATATTAAAGCCCATTAAACATCCAAAACAGATAATATAATAGCATGGAACAATAAAAAATTATAGATACGTTGGAGACGTATCAGCCGGCCGGCCTCGCCCTTGCTCCTTTATATACGGGGGCTGGGGGCACCCTAGAACACACAAGTTGACAGTTGTCTTAGCCGTGTGAGGTGCCCCCCTCCATAGATTTCCACCTTGGTCATATCATTGTAGAGCTTAGGCTAAGCCATGCGTCGGTAATTTCATCATCACCGTCATCACGCCGTCATGCTGAAGGAACTCTCCCTCGGCCTCAACTGGATCTAGAGTTCGTGTGACGTCACCGAGCTGAACGTGTGCAGATCGCGGAGGTGCCGTACGTTCGGTGCTAGGATCAGTCGGATCATGAAGATGTACGACTACATCAACCGCGTTGTCATAATGCGTCCGCTTTCGGTCTACGAGGGTACATGGACACACTCTCCCGCTTGTTGCTATGCATCACCTAGATGGATCTTGCATGTGCGTAGGAAAATTTTGAAATTATTGTGTTCCCCAATAGTGGCATTCGAGCCAGGTCTATGCATAGATGTTATATGCATGAGTAGAACACAAAGAGTTGTGGGCAATAATAGTCATACTGCTTACCAACATGTCATACTTTGATTCGGCGGTATTGTTGGATGAAGCGGCTCAGATCGACATTACGCGTACGCTTACGCGAGACTGGTTCTACCAATGTGCTTCGCACACAGGTGACTAGTGGGTGTCAGTTTCTCCAACTTTAGTTGAATCGAGTGTGACTATGCCCGGTCCATGTTGAAGGTTAAAACAACACACTTGACGAAAAATCGTTGTGGTTTTTGATGCGTAGGTAAGAACGGTTCTTGCTAAGCCCGTAGCAGCCACGTAAAATTTGCAACAACAAGTAGAGGACATCTAACTTGTTTTTGCAGGGTATGCTGTGATGTGATATGGTCAAGATGTGATGATATATAAATTGTTGTATGAGATGATCATGCTTTTTAACAGTTATCGACAACTGGCAAGAGCCTTATGGTTGTCGCTTTATTGTATGAAATGCAATCGCATGTAATTGCTTTACTTTATCACTAAGCGGTAGCGATAGTTGTAGAAGCAATAGTTGGCGAGACGACAACAATGCTTCAATGGAGATCAAGGTGTCAAGCCGATGACAATGGTGATCATGACGGTGCTTTGGAGATGGAGATCAATGGCACAAGATGATGATGGCCATATCATATCACTTATTTGATTGCATGTGATGTTTATCTTTTTATGCATCTTATTTTGCTTAGTACGACGGTAGTATTATGAGATGGTCCCTTACTAAAATTTCAAGGTATAAGTGTTCTCACTGAGTATGCACCGTTGCGACAGTTCTTCATGCTGAGACACCACGTGATGATCGGGTGTGATAAGCTCCATGTTCACATACAACGGGTGCAAGCCAGTTTTGTACATGCAGAATACTCGGGTTAAACTTGACGAGCCTAGCATATGTAGATATGTCCTCGGAACACTGAGACCGAAAGGTCGATCGTGAATCGTATAGTAGATATGATCATCATAGTGATGTTCACCATCGAAAACTTCTCCATCTCACGTGATGATCGGACATGGTTTAGTTGATATGGATCACGTGATCATGTAGATGACTAGAGGGATGTCTATCTAAGTGGGAGTTCTTAAGTAATATGATTAATTGAACTTTAATTTGAACTTAGTCCTGATAGTATTTGCATAACTATGTTGTAGATCAATAGCTCGCGATATAGCTCCCCGTTTATTTTTGATATGTTCCTAGAGAAAAACTATGTTGAAAGATGATAGTGGCAATGATGCGGACTAGGTCCGTGATCTGAGGATTACCCTCATTGCTGCACAGAAGAATTATGTCCTTGACGCACCGCTAGGTGAAGGACCTATTGCTGGAGCAAATGCAGACGTTATGAACGTTTGGCAAGCTCGGTATGATAACTACTTGATAGTTTAGTGCACCATGCTTTACGGCTTAGAACCGGGACTTCAAAAACATTTTGAACGCCACAGAGCATATAAGATGTTCCAATAAGCTGAAATTGGTATTACAGACTCATGCCCGAGTCGATAGGTATGAGACCTCTGACAAGTACTTTGCCTACAAGATGGAGGAGAATAGCTCAACCAGTGAGCATGTGCTCAGATTGTCTGAGTACTACAATCGCTTGAATCAAGTGGGAGTTAATCTTCCAGATAAAATAGTGATTGAAAGAGTTCTCTAGTCACTATCGCCTAGTTAGTAGAACTTCGTGATGAACTACAATATGCAAGGGATGACGAAAATGATTCCTGAGCTCTTCGTGATGTTGAAATCGACAAAGTAGAAATCAAGAAAAGCGTCAAATGTTGATGGTTGACAAGACCACTAGATTCAAGTAAAAGGGCAAGGGAAAGAAAGGGAACTTCAAGAAGAATGGCAAGCAAGTTGCCACTCCCATGAAAAGCCCAAAGCTAGACCCAAGCCTTAAACTGAGTGCTTCTATTGCGAAGGAAATGGTCTATGGAAGCGGAACTGCCCCAAATACTTGGCAGATAAGAAGGATGGCAAAGTGAACAAAAGTATATCTGATATACATGTTATTGATGTGTACTTTACTAGTGTTCATAGTAGCCCCTGGGTATTTGATACTGGTTCAGTTGCTATGATTAGTAACTTGAAACAAGAGTTACAAAATGAACAAAGACTAGTTGAGGGCAAGGTGACGATGTGTGTTGGAAGTGATTCCAAGGTTGATAAGATGATCATCGCACACTCCCTTTACCTTCGGGATTAGTGTTGAACCTAAAATAAATGTTATTTGGTGTTTGCGCTGAGCATAAAATGATTGGATCATGTTTATTGCAATATTGTTATTCATTTAAGTCAAAGAATAATTGTTATTCAGTTTACATGAATAAAACCTTATGTGGTCATACACCCAAGGTGAATGGTTTATTGAATCTCGATCGTAGTGATACACGTATTCATAATATTGATGCCAAAAGATGCAAAGTTGATAATGATAGTGCAACATATTTGTGGCACTGCCGTTTAGGTCATATTGGTGTAAAGCGCATGAAGAAACTCCATGCTGATGGGATTTTGGAATCACTTGATTATGAATCACTTGATGCTTGCGAACCATGCCTCATGGGCAAGATGACTAAGTCTCCATTCTCCGGAACAACGGAGTGTGCAACTAACTTATTGGAGATAATACATACTGATGTATGCGATCCAATGAATGTTGAGGCTCATGGTGGGTATCGTTATTTTCTGACCTTCACAGATTATTGAGCAGATCTAGATATATCTACTTGATGAAACATAAGTCTGAAACATTTGAAAAGTTCAAAGAATTTCAAAGTTAAGTGGAAAATCATCGTAACAAGAAAATAAAGTTTCCACGATCTGATTGCGGAGACGAATATTTGAGTTACAAGTTTGGTCTTCATTTGAAATGATGTGGAATAGTTTCGCAACTCACGCCACCTGGAACACCACAACATAATGGTGTGCCTGGCCATCGTAATCATACTTTATTTTGATATGGTGCGATCTATGATGTATCTTACCGATTTACCACTATCGTTTTGGGGTTATGCATTAGAGACAGCTGCATTCACGTTGAATAGGGCACCATCTAAATCCGTTGAGACGACACCGTATGAACTATGGTTTAGCAAGAAACCAAAGCTGTCGTTTCTTAAAGTTTGGGGTTGTGATGCTTATGTGAAAAAGTTTCAAACTACTAAGCTCGAACCCAAATCGGAGAAGTGCGTCTTCATATGATACCCAAAAGAAATTGTTGGGTACACCTTCTATCACAGATCCGAAGGCAAGATATTTTGTTGCTAAGAATGGATCCTTTCCATAGAAGGAGTTTCTCTCGAAAGAAGTGAGTGGGAGGAAAGTGAACTTGATGTGGTAATTGTACCTTCTCCCAAATTGGAAAGTAGTTCATCACAGAAATTAGTTCCAGTGATTCCTACACCAATTAGTGAGGAAGCTAATGATGATGATCATGAAACTTCAGATCAAGTTACTACTGAACCTCGTAGGTCAACCAGAGTATGGTCCACACCAGAGTTGTACAGTAATCCTGTTATGGAAGTCATGTTACTAGACCATGACGAACCTACGAACTATGAGGATGCGATGATGATCCCAGATTCCGCGAAATGGCTTGAGGCCATGAAATCTGAGATGGGATCCATGTATGAGAACAAAGTATGGACTTTGATTGACTTGCCCGACGATTGGTGAGCCATTGAGAATAAATGGATCTTCAAGAGGAAGACGGACGCTGATAGTAGTGTTACTATCTACAAAGTTTTCGACAAGTTCAAGGTGTTGGCTACGATGAGATTTTATCGCTCGTAGCGATGCTTAAGTCTGTCTGAATCATGTTAGCAATTGCCACATTTTATGAAATCTGGCAAATGGATGTCAAAACTGCATTCCTTAAGTACATACCTTGACAAGATTTTGAAGTAGTTCAAAATAGAAATAGAACAGTCAAAGGAAGAGTTCTTGCCTATGTTGCAAGGTGTGAAGTTGAGTAAAACTCAAAACCCGACCACGGCATAAAATAGAAAGAAAATGAAAGTCATTCCCTATGTCTCAATCATAGGTTCTATAAAGTATGCTATGTTGTGTACCAGACCTATTGTGTACCTCACCATGAGTTTGGCAAGAGGGTACAATAGTGATCCATGAGTGGATCACTGGACAACAGTCAAAATTATCCTTAGTGGAATAAGGAAATGTTTCTCGATTATGGAGGTGACAAAGAGTTCGTCATAAAGAGTGACATCGATGCAAGATTTGACACTGATCTGGATGACTCTAAGTCTCGATCTAGATACATATTGAAAGTGGGAGCAATTAGCTAGAGTAGCTCCGTGCAAAGTATTGTAGACATAGAAATTTGCAAAATACATACGTATCTGAATGTGACAGACCCATTGACTAAGCTTCTCTCACAAACAAAACATGATCACATCTTAGTACTCTTTGGGTGTTAATCACATGGCGATGTGAACTAGATTATTGACTCTAGTAAACCCTTTGGGTATTGGTCACATGGCGATGTGAACTATAGAGTGTTAAATCAGATGACGATGTGAACTAATGGTCTTAAATCACATGGCGATGTGAACTAGATTATTGACTCTAGTGCAAGTGGGAGACTGAAGGAAATGTGCCCTAGAGGCAATGATAAAGTTGTTATTTATATTTCCTTATATCATGATAAATGTTTATCAACCATGCTAGAATTGTATTAACCGAAAACTTAGTACATGTGTGAATACATAGACAAACAGAGTGTCCCTAGTATGCCTCTACTTGACTAGCTTGTTTATCAAAGATGGTTATGTTTCCTAGCCATAGACATGTGTTGTCATTAGATGAATGGGATCACATCATTAGAGAATGATGTGGTGGACAAGACCCATCCGTTAGCTTAGCACTATGATCGTTTAGTTTATTGCTATTGCTTTCTTCATGACTTATACATGTTCCTCTGACTATGCTCCTGAATACCGGAGGAACACTTAGTGTGCTATCAAACGTCACAACGTAACTGGGTGAATATAAAGATGCTCTATAGGTGTCTCCGATGGTGTTTGTTGAGTTGGCATAGATCGAGATTAGGATTTGTCACTCCGATTGTCGGAGAGGTATCTCTGGGCCCCCTTGGTAATGCACATCACTATAAGCCTTGCAAGCAATGTGACTAATGAGTTAGTTACGAGATGATGCATTACGGAACGATAGAGACTTGCCAGTAATGAGATTGAACTAGGTATAGAGATACCGATGATCGAATCGCGGGCAAGTAACATACCGATGACAAAGGGAACAATGTATGTTGTTATGCGGTTTGACCGATAAAGATCTTCATAGAATATGTAGGAACCAATATGAGCATCCAGGTTCCGCTATTGGTTATTAACCGGAGATGAGTCTCGGTCATGTCTACATAGTTCTCGAACCCGTAGGGTCCGCACACTTAACATTCGATGACGGTCGGTATTATGAGTTTATGTGTTTTAATGTACAAAAGGATGTTCGGAGTCCTGGATGTGATCACGGACATGACGAGGAGTCTCGAAATGGTCGAGACATAAAGATTGATATATTGGACGATGTTATTCGGACACCGGGTGAGTTCTGGGGGTCACCGGATAAATACCAGAGTGCCGTGGGGTTATCGGAACCCTTGGGGGAACTAATGGGCCTCTATGGGCCTTAGTGGGAAGAGAGGAAGGGCCGGGAGGGGCTGGCCACGCCCCCCCTGGGTCCGAATTGGACTAGGGGAAGGGGGCGGCTCCCCCATTTGCTTCCCTTCCCCCCTCTTCCTTCATCCCCCCTCTCTCCCTCTTTGTGGATTCCTACTAGGACTTGGAGTCCTAGTAGGATTCCCCTCTAGGGGGCGCGCCCTAGGGGCTGGCCGGCCTCCCCCTTGCTCCTTTATATACGGGGGTAGGGGGAAACCTAGAACACATAAGTTGACAGTTGTCTTAGCCGTGTGCGGTGCCCCCTCCACAGATTTCCAACTCGGTCATATTGTTGTAGAGCTTAGGCGAAGCCCTGCGTCGGTAATTTCATCATCACCGTCATCACGCCGTCGTGCTGACGAAACTCTCCCTTGGCCTCAGCTGGATCTAGAGTTCGTGGGACGTCACCGAGCTGAACATGTGCAGATCGTGGAGGTGCCGTACGTTCGGTGCTAGGATCGGTCGGATCGTGAAGACATATGACTACATCAACCGCGTTGTCATAACGCTTCTCCTTTCAGTCTACGAGGGTACATGGACATACTCTCCCTCTCATTGCTATGCATCACCTAGATGGATCTTGTGTGTTTATAGGAAAATTTTGAAATTACTGCGTTCCCCAACAAGAACATCCACCTTGTCGGCCAGGGCCACCTTCTCGCCCTTCAGTTGTACAGTTTCCTTCTTTGCCTTGTCAACAGCAATTTTCAGCTTGACATTCTCTTCTTCCAACTTACCGACTGAAGCCAGCTTCCTGTCAGCAAGTTCAGTCTTCTCCTGCACCGTCTTATGCGCCCCCGCGAGATCAAGGTCCTTCTGCTCCAAAGCCTGCTTCATTTTGTCTAAAGAAATAACATTCCTCGGACGAGCTTGGAGCTGACAGTTTTCACTATGCACATCTGCTCGAGTGGAATCACTCGGTTCAAATAATGGAAAGGAAAAAATGACAAGGCGAATAGTTAGCGAGTCGTTACCTCCCATGATTGCCACTTCATCTTGAGCCTTCTTCAAGTTCTCCTTGGTCAGATCCAGGTCGAGCTTAAGTTGGATTTTCTCCTATTTCAAGGCAGCATACTGAGTTCCAAGCTCACAAGATTTCTGCAATCAACAACAAGACAAGTCAATCGACCGAAACAAAGACCAGTTACTTCCGAATGGAAAAGTGCAAGAAAAATTGCTATAGCAAAAGAGTTCTAATACTATTGCCGAATCAAACATCCAACATCAGTCTCGGGGACTACACCCAGTGGGTGCACTCATCACTGGGTGCACTCATCGTGCCCCCACTGGTTACATTTCCCACTTGGCATGGTCCGCCGAGGCCTAGTGGAAGGAGTAAAAAAACATCATCATAGGTTCTCTGACCACCGCCGACTGCCCACAGTCGACCGCGGTCTCGGGGACTACACCCAGTGGGTGCACTTAGCGTGCCCCCACTCGCTTAGTTCCCACTCGGCACGACCTGTCTAGATCGATTGGAAGTACTACAAGCAGACATTTTGCAAAGACCCCCACCGAATCAAACATTCAACGGTGGTCTCGGGGACTACAACCAGTGGGTGCACTCAGCGTGCCCCCACTGGACCAAGATCTCACTCGACACGACCTGGTCGACTCAAGTGAAAGAGCTACAAAGCAAAATATAAACAGCCAGTGGGTGAAAAGATGCAAGGTGCAAACTCTGTTGGGGAATGTAGTATTTCAAAAAAAATCCTACGATCACGCAAGATCTATCTAGGAGAAGCATAGCAACGAGCGGGGAGAGCATGTCCACGTACCCTCGTAGACCGAAAGCAGAAGCGTTTAGTAACGCGGTTGATGTAGTCGAACGTCTACGTGATCCAACCAATCCAAGTACGGAACGCACGGCACCTCCGCGATCTGCACACGTTCAACTCGGTGACATCCCTCGAACTCTTGATCCAGTTGAGGCTGAGGGAGAGTTTCATCAGCACAACAGCGTGGTGACGGTGATGATGAAGTTACCGGCGCAGGGCTTCGCCTAAGCACTACGATGATATGACCGAGGTGTGTTTCTGTGGAGGGGGGCACCGCACACGGCTAAAAGGTCAACTTATGTGTTCTAGGGTGCCCCCCTCCCCACGTATATAAATGAGGGAGGGAGGAGGAGGCCGGCCAAGGGTGGCGCGCCCAAGGGGGGGGAGTCCTACTCCAAGTAGGATTCGGCCCCCCTTTCCTATTCCCACAAGGAGAAGGGGGAAGGAGGAGGAGGAGAGAAAGGAAAGGGGGGCCGCCACCCCCCCCCCCAACCCTAGTCCAATTCGGTTTGGGCTAGGGGGACGCGCGCCACTCCTTGGCGTGCCTCCTCTTTTCCACCACTAGGCACATGAGGCCCAATAACTTCCCGGGGGGTGGGGGTCCAGTAACCCCCGATACTCCGAAACCTGTTTGAAACGACCCGAACCATTCCGGTGTCCGAATATAACCTTCCAATATATGAATCTTTATGTCTTGACCATTTCGAGACTCCTCGTCACATCTTGATCTCATCTGGGACTCCAAACAACCTTCGGTCATCAAATCACATAAACTCATAATACAAATCGTCATTGAACGTTAAGCGTGCGGACCCTACGGGTTCGAGAACTATGTAGACATGACTGAGACACATCTCCGGTCAATAACCAATAGCGGAACCTGGATGCTCATATTAGCTCCTACATATTCTACGAAGATCTTTATCGGTCAAACCGCATAACAACATACGTTGTTCCCTTTGTCATTACTTGCCCGAGATTCGATCGTCAGTATCACTATACCTAGTTCAATCTCATTACCGACAAGTCTCCTTACTCGTTCCCTAAAGCATCATCCCGCACCTAACTCATTAGTCACATTGCTTGCAAGGCTTATAGTGATGTGCATTACCAAGAGGGCCCAGAGATACCTCTCTGACAATCGGAGTGACAAATCCTAATCCCGATCTATGCCAACTCAACAAACACCATTAGAGACACCTGTAGATCATAGTCATAGGAACATGTATAAGTCATGAAGAAAGCAATAGCAATAAACTAAACGATCATAGTGCTAAGCTAACGGATGGGTCTTGTCCATCACATCATTCTCTAATCATGTGATCCCGTTCATCAAATGACAACACATGTCTATGGCTAGGAAACTTAACCATCTTTGATTAACGAGCTAGTCTAGTAGAGGCATACTAGGGACACTTTGTTTGTCTATGTATTCGTACATGTACTAAGTTTCCGGTTAATACAATTCTAGCATGAATAATAAACATTTATCATGATATAAGGAAATATAAATAACAACTTTATTATTGCCTCTAGGGCATATTTCCTTCAGTCTCCCACTTGCACTAGAGTCAATAATCTAGTTCACATCGCCATGTGATTTAATACCAGTAGTTCACATCACCATGTGGTTAGTTCACATTGCCATGTGACTAATACCCAAAGGGTTTTACTAAGGTGTGATCATGTTTTTCTTGTGAGAGAAGCTTCGCCAATGGGTCTGTCACATTCAGAGTCGTATGTATTTTGCAAATTTTCTATGTCTACAATGCTCTGCATGGAGATACTCTAGCCAATTGCTCCCACTTTCAATACGTATCCATATTGAGACTCAGAGTCATCCGAATCGGTGTAAAAGCTTGCATCGGCGTAACTCTTTACAACGAACTCTTTATCACCTCCATAACCAAGAAATATCTCCTTAGTCTTCTAAGGATAATTTTTACTGCTGTCAGTGATCCACTCCTGGATCAATATCGTACCCCTTGTCAAACTCATGGCAAGGTACACAATAGGTTTGGTACACAGCATAACATACTTTATAGAAATTATGGCTGAGGCATAGGAATGACTTTCATTCTCTTTCTATTTTCTGTTGTGGTCGTGTTTTGAGTCTAACTCAACTTTACACCTTGTAACACAGGCAAGAACCTTTTCTTTGACTGATCCATTTTGAACTTCTTCAAAATCTTATCAAGGTATGTGCTTTGTGAAAGTCCAATTAAGCGTCTTGATCTATCTCTATAGATCTTGATGCCCAATATGTAAGCAGCTTCACCGAGGTCTTTCATAGATAAACTCTTATTCAAGTATCCTTTTATGCTATCAAGAAATTCTATATCATTTCCAATCAACAATATGTCATCCAGATAAAATATTAGAAATGCTACAAAGCTCCCACTCACTTTCTTGTAAATATAGGATTCTCCAAAAGTCTGTATAAAACCATATGCTTTGATCACACTATCAAAACATTTATTCCAACTCCAAGAGGCTTGCACCAGTCCATAAATGGATCGCTGAAGCTTGCACACTTTGTTAGCACCGTTTGGATCGACAAAACCTTCTGGTTGCATCATATACAACTCTTCTTCTAGAAATCCATTCAGGAATGCAGTTTTGACGTCCATTTGCCAAAATTCATAATCATAAAATGCGGCAATTGCTAACATGATGCGGACAGACTTAAGCATCGCTACGGGTGAGAAAGTATCATCGTAGTCAACTCCTTGAACTTGTCGAAAACCTTTTGCAACAAGTCAAGCTTTGTAGGCAGTAACATTACTGTCAGTGTCGGTCTACTTCTTGAAGATCCATTTATTTTCTATGGCTTGCCGATCATCGGGCAAGTCAACCAAAGTCCACACTTTGTTCTCATACATGGATCCCATCTCAGATTTCATGGCCTCAAGCCATTTCGCGGAATCTGGGCTCATCATCGCTTCCTCATAGTTTGTAGGTTCGTCATGGTCAAGTAACATGACGTCCATAACAGGATTACCGTACCACTCTGGTGCGGATCGTACTCTCCTTGACCTACGAGGTTCGGTAGTAACATGATCTGAAGTTTCATGATCATCATAATTAACTTCCTCACTAATTGGTGTAGGCATCACAGGAACTGATTTCTGTGATGAACCATTTTCCAATTCGAGAGAAGGTACAACTACCTCATCAAGTTCTACTTTCCTCCCACTCACTTCTTTCGAGAGAAACTCCTTCTCTAGAAAGGATCCATTCTTAGCAACAACTATCTTGCCTTCGGATCTGTGATATAAGGTGTACTCAACAGTTTCCTTTGGGTATCCTATGAAGACGCATTTCTCCGATTTGGGTTCGAGCTTATCAGGTTGAAGCTTTTTCACATAAGCATCGCAGCCCCAAACTTTAATAAACGACAACTAAGGTTTCTTGCCAAACCATAGTTCATACGGTTTCATCTCAACGGATTAGATGGTGCCCTATTTAACGTGAATGCAGTTGTCTCTAATGCATAACCCCAAAACGATAGTGGTAAATCGGTAAGAGACATCATAGATCGCACCATATCTAATAAAGTACAGTTACGATGTTCGGACACACCATTACGTTGTGGTGTTCCAGGTGGCGTGAGTTGCGAAACTATTCCACATTGTTTCAAATGAAGATCAAACTCATAACTCAAATATTCACGTCCACGATCAGATCGTAGAAACTTTATTTTCTTGCTATGATGATTTTCCACTTCACTCTGAAATTCTTTGAACTTTTCAAATGTTTCAGACTTATGTTTCATTAAGTAGATATAACCATATCTGCTCAAATCATCTGTGAAGGTCAGAAAATAATGATGCCCACCGCGAGCCTCAACACTCATCGGACATCATACATCAGTATGTATTATTTCCAACAAGTCTGTTGCTCGCTCCATTGTTCCGGACAATGGAGTCTTAGTCATCTTGCCCATGAGGCATGGTTCGCAAGCATCAAGTGATTCATAATCAAGTGATTCCAAAAGCCCATCAGCATGGAGTTTCTTCATGCGCTTTACACCAATATGACCTAAACGGCAGTGCCACGAATAAATTGCACTATCATTATTAACTTTGCATCTTTTGGCTTCAATATAATGAATATTTGTATCACTACAATCGAGATTCAATAAACCATTCACCTTGGGTGTATGACCAAAGAAGGTTTTATTCTTCTAAACGGAATAACAATTATTTTTTGACTTAAATGAATAACTGTATTGCAATAAACATGATCCAATCATATTATGCTCAACGCAAACACCAAATAACATTTATTTTAGGTTAAACACTAATCCCGAACGTAAAGGGAGTGTGCGATGGTGATCTTATCAACCTTGGAATCACTTCCAACGCACATCGTCACCTCGCCCTCAATTAGTCTTTGTTCATTTTTTAACTCCTGTTTTAAGTTACTAATCATAGCAATTAAACCAGTATCAAAAGCCCAGGGGCTACTATGAACACTAGTAAGTACACATTAATAACATGTATATTATATATGCTTTTGTTCACTTTGCCATCCTTCTTATCCACCAAGTATTTGGGGCAGTTCTGTTTCAAGTGACCATTTAGTTTGCAGTAGAAGCACTCAGTTTCAGGCTTGGGTCTAGCGTTGGGCTTCTTCATGGGACTGGCAACTTGCTTGCCATTCTTCTTGAAGTTCCCTTTCTCTCCCTTGCCCTTTTTTCTTAAAACTAGTGGTCTTGTTAACCATCAACACTTGATGCTCTTTCTTGATTTCTACCTTCACCGATTTTAGCATTGCGAAGAGCTCGGAATCGTTTTTCGTCATCCCTTGCATATTATAGTTCATCACGAAGTTCTAGTAACTTGGTGATAGTGACTAGAGAACTCTATCAATCACTATCTTATCTGGAAGATTAACTCCCACTTGATTCAAGTGATTGTAGTACTCTGACATTCTGAGCACATACTCACTGGTTGAGCTATTCTCCTCCATCTTATAGGCAAAGTACTTGTCAGAGGTCTCATACCTCTCGACACGGGCATGATTCTGAAATACCAATTTCAGCTCTTGGAACATCTTATATGCTCCATGTCATTCAAGATGTTTTTGAAGTCCCGGTTCTAAGCC
This sequence comes from Aegilops longissima, assembly GCA_021605205.1. Lineage (NCBI taxonomy): Eukaryota > Viridiplantae > Streptophyta > Magnoliopsida > Poales > Poaceae > Aegilops > Aegilops longissima. The sequence continues at coordinate 133,415,016 of CM038678.1, forward strand.
GTAAAGCATGGTGCACTAAACTATCAAGTAGTCAACATACCGAGCTTTGTCAAAACATTAATAACGTCTGCATTTGCTCCTGCAATAGGTCTGTCACCTAGCGGTGCATCAAGGACATAATTATTCCTTGCAGCAATGAGGATAATCCTCAGATCACGGACCCAGTCCGCATCATTGCTACTATTATCTTTCAACTTATTATTCTCTAGGAACGTATCAAAAATAAACGGGGAGCTACATCGCAAGCTATTGATCTACAACATAGATATGCAAATACTATCAAGACTAAGTTCATGATAAATTAAGGTTCAATTAATCATATTACTTAAGAACTCCCACTTAGATAGACATCCCTCTAGTCATCTAAATTATCATGTGATCCATATCAACTAAACCATGTCTGATCATCACGTGAGATGGAGAAGTTTTCAATGGTGAACATCACTATGTTGATCATATCTACTATGTGATTCACGTTCGACCTTTTGGTCCCAATGTTCCGAGGCCATATCTGCATATGCTAGGCTCGTCAAGTTAAACACGAGTATTCCGCGTGTGCAAAACTGGCTTGCACCCGTTGTATGTGAACGTGGAGATTATCACACCCGATCATCACATGGTGTCTCGGCACGACGAACTGTAGCAACGGTGCATACTCAGGGAGAACACGTATACCTTGAAATTTAGTGAGGGATCATCTTATAATGCTACCGCCATACTAAGCAAAATAAGATGCATAAAGGATAAACATCACATGCAATCAAAATATGTGACATGATATGGCCATCTTCATCATGTGCCTTTGATCTCCATCTCCAAAGCACCGTCATGATCTCCATCGTCACCGGCATGACACCATGATCTCCACCATCTTGATCTCTATCAACATGTCATCAAATGGTCGTCTCGCCAACTATTGCTTTTGCAATTATTGCTATCGCATAGCGATAAAGTAAAGCAATTATATGGCGCTTGCATCTTATGCAATAAAGAGACAACCATAAGGCTCCTACCAGTTGCCGATAACTTTAACAAAACCTGATCATCTCATACAAAAATTTATATCTCATCACGTCTTGACCATACCACATCACCACATGCCCTGCAGAAACAAGTTAGACGTCCTCTACCTTGTTGTTGCAAGTTTTACATGGCTGCTACGGGCTTCTAGCAAGAACCGTTCTTACCTACGCATCAAAACCACAATGATTTTTCGTCAAGTGTGTTGTTTTAATGTAACGCCCCGGATCCGATGCGCCAGGTGCCCGCCAGTTATTCGCCGTCTTTGCCATGTCATGTGCTTGCGTGTTGCACTTTGCCATGTCATCATTTGCATTTCATATCATGTCATCATGTGCATCTCATTTCGCATACGTGTTCGTCTCATGCATCCGAGCATTTTCCCCGTTGTCCGTTTTGCAATCCGGCACTCCTATGTCTCCCGGCGCCCCCTTTTACCTCTTTTCGTGTGCGGGTGTTAAACAGTCTCGGAATGGACCGAGGTTTGTCAAGCGGCCTTGGTATAGCACCGGTAGACCGCCTGTCAAGTTTCGGATCATTTGGAGGTCGTTTGGTACTCGAACGGTTAACCGGGTAACCGCAAAAGCCTCTCTTGTTGCAGCCCAACACCCCTTTCAAAGTGGCCCAAAACCCACCAAACTCCCCTCCATGCTCTCGGCCGTTCGATCACGATCGCGTGGCCGAAAACCGCACCTCATTTGGACTCTCCTAGCTCCCTCTACCTATAAATAAGCCTCCCCCACCGAAATCCCGGGTCCAAACCCTAATTTTCCCCTTCCTCCCGCGTCCGCACCGGACACGTCGCGCCCGGCCGCCGCAGCCACTCCCCTCGCGCCCGCGTGTCGCGCCGCCGCCACCCTCCGCCGCCCGGCCCGCTGAGCCATCATGGGCCCTCGCGCCGCCCGCCGCCCGCCCGGAGCCCATCCAGCGAACCAGCGAACCCTCGCGCCGCCGCCACCGGCCCGGCTTCCGCCCCGCTCCGCGCCCGCGGACTTCGCCCGTGCAGCGCCGCTCTCCGCCGGCGACCGCCCACGCCACCTTCCATGCCGCCGCCCGAACAGCCCGCCGCCGGCCGGCCGCCCCCAGCGCCCGCCCCGCCTCCGCGCCCTGCGCCCGGCCGCCCGACCAGCGCCGCCCGCGCCCGCCCGCCCAGCCGCCCGCAGCGCCGCCCGGAGCCCGCTTCGCCGCCGACCTCCCCGCTCCCTCCTCCTCCCGGATCCGGCCCGGATCCGGCCGTCTCCGGCGATCCTCTTCATCTCCGGCCACCTCCACGTTCATCTCCGGCGAGGTCCGGGAAGATGGACAAGATCCACCAGGATTTGAACCAAACGCGGCATCCCCGTATCCCGGATCTCTCCATCCCGTTGAATTTTCGAGAGGGTAAAAATCCACCAAGTCCCCGAGTATTCAGTAATTTTCATGCATTTTCATCGCATCATAACTCTGCATCCGTAGCTCCGTTTTGCGCGTGTAATATATCATATTGTTCGTCTCAAAGAGTAGATCATTTCATCTCATTGCATCATTTTCATTTGAACTCATCTTGTTGCCCGAAATGCTGTTAGAAGAGTGCTATGTGATGTTAGTTTCAGATTCTTATCAGAACATGCACTTTTGTCATTTTCGCCATGTTTGATGTGTGCACCCTATGAACTTGAGTCCTACATGTGTTTTGTAATATGCCATGCCATCTTTACAGGGGTGTATGCCATGTATTTTTGTGATCTATGTGGTGACTAGCACAAGCATGCAAACTAGGCTTCATGATGTTGCTGATTTCAGCCCCTGTTTTGTTGATATTTTTATGCCATGTAAACTTGATGCTGCAGAGAGATCCATGCATATTTTGAGATACTTCAGTACGGATGTTTTGAACATATGGTTATTCTCTATCCATCCATGCCCTTGTTTGCAATTATGGAGTGCCATAGCTTGAGTCAATCGAGCTCTACTTTTGCTATAAAATGTTTCCTAGCAGGTTGTTTACATGTTATTCAATTTTTCCAAGGTTGTTGTAGTTGGTCCGTGTATGCTATGATGTTGTTCTTGCCATGTATAGCTTCTATGCCATGTCTTCTTACTGTGAGTTGCCTTGCCATGCCATGTATTGCTCTGTGGTGAGTGGTTCAAGCTCACCAACATGCCTACTTATTGTTGTTCCTGCCTTGTATGAATCTGTAATATAACTTGCCATGTTTACATGGGTGCCATCATATCTTCTAGTCCTTTTTGGCTTATGGTCAATAAGGGACTTTTGTTATATGCTTTGAGTAGATTCATGCCATGCCTTTGTTTGCCATGATGAGTTCCTGTAACATGCTGCTTGATAGCTCTAAACATTGCAACCTGATGTTATTTTCTGCCAAGTCTGAAACTATTAATATTTGCAATCTTGCCATGTGTGTTTGAGCATGTTCTAATGATTTCTGGAGATAGCTCAGTGTTCATGTTTTGTCATGCTTTACCTGTACATCATGCCCATGCCTTTTGTTTTCATATTGAGGTGCTGTAGCATGTTGTTTTGATGCTTGCAATATGCCTAGTTGCTGTTTTGGACAGATTGTTGTCATGACTTGTTTCATGTGTATGTGTTGAACCGTTGCTCCGTTTTGAGTGTGCTCTATATGAAACTTGCTTGATTTTGCATGAAGTTTCATATTATCATGTTGCGTCCTTGTTTTGAGGTGTTTGCTTGATGTTTGTATGCATTTTGCATCAATGACATGCTTAACTTGTTTTGCTCATGTCTTCTAGGCCGTAGCTCCGAATTAAATGAACTTTATATGTAACTTGACTAGAATTTCGTGTAGATCATCCTGGTGCATCTTAACTTGCTGTTTAGCAACTTGAACATAAGGTTTATTCAAATCTGGACCAATTTCGAAATTTGCATATGAGGACTTACCGGAATTGTTATACGTTGTTCCCGGCCTCATTTAAACTTACCTTGATGTGTTGCTCTTGTTTGCATCATCTTTTGCCATGAGTAGCTTCATGTAGCATTGTCATGCATCATGCTTGTTGTGCATCATGTCTTGTTCCTGTGTGGTGTGTTTACTATGTTGTGTGCTTCTTCTTGTTAGTTCCTGTTTCGTTGCGATCGTGAGGAATTCGTTTGTCTACGCTTGGTTCGGCTTCATCCGTTCGTCTTCTTCATGGACTCGTTCTTCTTCCTTGCGGGATTTCAGGCAAGATGACCGCTACCCTGGATCTCACTACTATCATTGCTATGCTAGTTGCTTCGTTCTTTCGCTATGTTGTGCTACCTATGACTTGCTGCTCAAGCCAACCCAAATTGCCATGAACCTCTAACCTTTGTTACCCTTCCTAGCAAACCGTTGTTTGGCTATGTTACCGCTTTGCTCAGCCCCTCTTATAGCGTTGTTTGTTGCAGGTGAAGATGAAGTTTGTTCCTTGTTGGAACATGGAGATGTTGTTCCTTGTTGGAACATGTTTACTTGTTGGGATATCACAATATATCTTATTTAATTAATGCATCTATATACTTGGTAAAGGGTGGAAGGCTCGGCCTTATGCCTGGTGTTTTGTTCCACTCTTGCCGCCCTAGTTTCCGTCATATCGGTATTATGTTCCCGGATTTTGCGTCCCTAACGCGGTCGGGTGATTTATGGGACCCCTTGACAGTTCGCTTTGAATAAGACTCCTCCAAAGAAGGCCCAACATTGGTTTTACCATTTGCCTCACCTACCCTTTTTTCCCTTGGGAGTCGTGCTCTCAAGGGTCATCTTCATTTAGCCCCGGGCCAATGCTTGTCTAAGTGTTGGTCCAAACTAGAGCCACTTGCGGTGCCGCCCGAGGCAACTTGGGGTATCGTCGGTTGCCGTCAGACGTCTCGCTCATCCGGTCGTGGCTGAGACGAGATACACGGCTACTATCGGGATGTCGGCACGCCGGAGGTCTTGCTGGTCTTGTTTTATTGCTGTCGAAATGTCTTGTAGCCGGATTCGAGACTGATCGGGTCTTCCGGGAGAAGGAATATCCTTCGTTGATCGCGAGAGCTTATCATGGGCTAAGTTGGGACACCCTGCAGGTATAAACTTTTGAAAGCCGTGCCATGGTTATGTGGCGATGGGAATTTGTTAATATCCGGTTGTAGTAAACTTGAAGCAAACTCTTCTAAAATACACCAACCGTGTGCGTAACCGTGAGTGTCTCTTTTCGGGGTTGATCGAGAGGAGAACACGGTTTCTGGGTTATGTCTGACGTAAGTAGGAGTTCAGGATCACTTCTTGATCATTACTAGTTGGCGACCGTTCCTTTGTTTCTCTTCTCGCTCTCATTTGCGTATGTTAGCCACCATATATGCTTAGTCGCTGCTGCAACCTCACCACTTTATCCCTTCCTTTCCTACTTAAGCTTTGCTAGTCTTGATACCCATGGTAATGGGATTGCTGAGTCCTCGTGGCTCACAGATTACTACACCACCAGTTGCAGGTACAGGTTTGCGATGATCATGACGTGAGAGCGATGTTTGCTTGTGTTGGAGTTCTTCTGCTTCTTCTTTGATCAGGGGATAGGTTCCAGGTCGGCAGCCTGGGCTAGCAGGATGGATGTCGTTTGAGCTTCTGTTTATGTTTCATCTGTAGTCGGTGTTGATCTTGTATATGATGTTGATGTATTCTTGTGGCACTCGTGCCTTATGTATGTATCCCACTATTATGTAATGTTGATGTAATGATATCCACCTTGCAAAAGTGTTTCAATATAAGGGTCTATCCTTGGTGGGACCTTCGAGTTCCTTTTGGATAGGTTCGCATATTGGGCGTGACATTTAACCTTCAACAAGGACCGGGCATAGTCAAACTCAATTCAACTAAAGTTGGAGAAACTGACACCCGCTAGCCACCTGTGTGCGAAGCACGTCGGTAAAACCAGTCTCATGAACGTGGTCATGTAATGTCGGTCCGGGCCGCTTCATCCAACAATACCACCGAATCAAAGTAAGACGTTGCTGGTAAGCAGTATGACTATAACCTCCCACAACTCATTGTGTTCTACTCGTGCATATAACATCAACACATAAACCTGACTTGGATGCCACTATTGGGGAACATAGTATTTCAAAAAAATTCCTACGATCACGCAAGATCTATCTAGGAGAATCATAGCAATGAGCGGGGAGAGCGTGTCCATGTACCCTCGTAGACCGAAAGCGGAAGCGTTTAGTAACGCGGTTGATGTAGTCGAACGTCTTCGCGATCCAACCGATACAAGTACCGAATGCACGGCACCTCCGTGATCTGCACACGTTCAGCTCGCTGACGTCCCTCGAACTCTTGATCCAATTGAGGCCGAGGGAGAGTTTTGTCAGCATGACGGCGTGGTGACGGTGATGATGAAGTTACCGGTGCAGGGCTTCGCCTAAGCACTATGACGATATGACTGAGGTGTGTTTATGTGGAGGGGGGCACCGCACACGGCTAAAAGATCAACTTGAGTGTTCTAGGGTGCACCCCTCCCCACGTATATAAAGGAGGGACGGAGGAGGAGGTCGGCCAAGGGTGGCGCGCCCAAGGGGGGGAGTCCTACTCCAAGTAGGATTCGCCCCCCTTTCCCATTCCCACAAGGAGAAGGGGGAAGAAGGAGGAGGAGAAAGGAAGGGGCGCCCCCCAACCCTAGTCCAATTCGGTTTGGGCTAGGGGGGTGCGCCCCACTCCTTGGCCTGCCTCATTTCTTCCACCACTAGGCCAATGAGGCCCAATAACTTCCCGGGGGGGGGGGTTACGGTAACTCCTGGTACTCCGAAACTTATCCGAAACGACCCGAACCATTCCGATGTCCGAATATAACCTTCCAATATATGAATCTTTATGTCTCGACCATTTCGAGACTCCTCGTCATGCCTGTGATCTCATCGGGACTCCGAACAACCTTCGGTCATCAAATCACATAAACTCATAATACAAATCGTCATCGAACGTTAAGCGTGCGGACCCTACGGGTTCGAGAACTATGTAGACATGACCGAGACACATCTCCGGTCAACAACCAATAGCAGAACATGGATGCTCATATTGGCTCCTACATATTCTACGAAGATCTTTATCGGTCAAACCGCATAACAACATACATTGTTCCCTTTGTCATCAGTATGTTACTTGCCCGAGATTCGATCGTCGGTATCACTATACCTAGTTCAATCTCGTTACCAGCAAGTCTCTTTACTCGTTCCATAATGCATCATCCTGCAACTAACTCATTAGTCACATTGCTTGCAAGGCTTATAGTGATGTGCATTACCGAGAGGGCCCAGAGATACCTCTCCGACAATCGGAGTGACAAATCCTAATCTCGATCTATGCCAACTCAACAAACACCATCGGCGACACCTGTAGAGCATCTTTATAATCACCCAGTTACATTGTGACGTTTGATAGCACATTAAGTGTTCTTCTGGTATTCGGGAGTTGCATAATCTCATAGTCATAGGAACATGTATAAGTCATGAAGAAAGCAATAGCAATAAACTAAACGATCATAGTGATAAGCTAACAGATGGGTCTTGTCCATCACATCATTCTCTAATCATGTGATCCCGTTCATCAAATGACAACACATGTCTATGGCTAGGAAACTTAACCAACTTTGATTCATGAGCTAGTCTAGTGGAGGCATACTAGGGACACTTTGTTTGTCTATGTATTCACACATGTACTAAGTTTTCGGTTAATACAATTCTAGCATGAATAATAAACATTTATCATGATATAAGGAAATATAAATAACAACTTTATTATTGCCTCTAGGTCATATTTCCTTCAAACTCATGATAGATGCACATAAGGTTCCAACACGCTCATTGTCGGTGTCAAAACCGGCGGATCTCGGGTAGGGGGTCCCGAACTGTGCGTCTAGGCGGATGGTAACAGGAGACAAGGGACACGATGTTTTTACCCAGGTTCGGGCCCTCTCGATGGAGGTAATACCCCACTCCTGCTTGATTAATATTGATGATATGGGTAGTACAAGAGTAGATCTACCACGAGATCAGAGAGGCTAAACTCTAGAAGCTAGCCTATGGTATGATTGTTGTTCGTCCTACGGACTAAAACCCTCCGGTTTATATAGACATCGGATAGGGTTAGGGTTACACAGAGTCGGTTAGAATGGTAGGAGATCTACATATCCGTATCGCCAAGCTTGCCTTCCACGCCAAGGAAAGTCCCATCCGGACACGGGACGAAGTCTTCAATCTTGTATCTTCATAGTCCAGGAGTCCGGCCAAAGATGATAGTTTGGCTATCCGGACACCCCCTAGTCCAGGACTCCCTCAGTAACCCCCGAACCAGGCTTCAATGATGATAAGTCTGGCGTGTTGATTGTCTTCGACATTGCAAGGCGGGTTCTCCTCCGAATCCTGTGTTGAATAGTGTCCAGCTTTCTTGTGAATATCGCGCTTCTCGGCTTCCACGCCCAATAATGGCCATCTTCCACGTGTCGAACGAATGTGAAAAGTCAGGGTATCTTTACATTTACCCCCATTTTTGTGCAAATGAGCCGTCTATAAAAGAGACGGGGATCCAGATCCGAATCACACCATCCTCCCTTCGCGAGCCTTCATCAGAGCGCCTTTGACAAAAAACCCATTCCACCATGGATAGTCGACGCGGCTCCTCCTCTCGCGCTCCCAGCCCTCGGCCCGGAGATTGGGGGAGATGCTCAGTCCCGCACTGCGTATTGGTGGTGCTCCAAACCAAGGGATTCCTTCCCCCAACCTTCATGGTTCCGGTGCATTCCGGACTCGCCACTTATAAGGGCGGGAAGCAGGCGGAGAGCGTCCCCGATCCCTCTAAGGGAGAGCGGGTATGCTTTGTCTCTTACCTAATGAGAGGACTCGGATTTCCAATCCATCCGTTTCTCCGGGGCTTCGGAGTTCTACGCCTCCAACTGCACAACCTTCGCCTGCCTCCATCTTGCATATAGCGGGCTTTGTGGCCCTTTTGAGCTGTTTACAGGCGTTGAGGCCCATTTCTCTCGTGGAAGAGATTATTCTGCCTTGTGCCTCGTTCTCACGAAGGGTCAATATATCAAGTGGGCGGAGCCGAACTATGGCGCATCGCCGGGACCAGATACTTATCCGGAACCCCAAAGAGGGTGTCCGAGGACTGCCCTCGGAATGCTTTTACATGGAGGACGTCCGCTCTTTGGATCCTGTTGGATCGGCCTTCGGAGTTTAGCAACGCTCCTCGAAGAAGCGCCTAAGCTGGCGCCAGCAGAGCCCCTGAGGGAAAATGACCGGGACTTCCTTTACTTGATGAGCCGAATAAGATTCTCGGCTCATGCCGGATTGACCATGATTGGAGTCATGGCAACCTGCATTATGAGGGGTGCAGCCGCTCCAATATAGGGGCCACCCATGTGGGACTTCAGCGGGAGGACGATGCCACCCGCCACGGCCACAAAGGGCGGGATCGGTCACCAACTGGTGAAGACCTTGTCCGCCATGTACAAAGGGAAGAGGAGGATTTTCTCGCGTCGATCCATCGAATGGGTTTTCTTGAATAATCCTCGAAGTTGGGTAAGCAAATATCTTTGTGGCCTGTCCGATCCATGTTCCGTGGTTAAATATCTCATTTCATGGTTTCTCTGCAGGAACTGCGCCGGGCCGTGGAGAAGATACACAGCCCGCCCCACAACCCGAGGATCCGGACGGTCCCTCAATCCGCCTCGAAGAGGACCGGATATAAAGGTGGAGTTGATCGACGGGTGTTCCACCAACTTAACATCGACAATGCTTTGGTTGCCATTACGACCGACTACCCGGATTATTTCCGGCCTCCCGAATAACCGTGACCAAGTCCGGATACCATGACCCACCGTGCTTTACTTCTAATCACCACGTATTTGATGGTGTTTCGCGGGGTGCCTTGAGCGGAAGCCGAGCCTGCCGCGCCGTCCAACAAGGGCAGCTCGGCCCGGAAGCGAAAGAAGTGCGGTGCGACTCGAGGCGTCGCCGCAACGGTATGATGTGCCATCGTGTTTTAAGGAGAGGTTCTGGGAGGCACACCGACGCCGTGGTTTTTTCAGAAAGAGCTCGCGGACTGAGTCCGGAGAAGTTGCTAATCGGACCTTCGCCAACCAGGCTCAAAAGCCGAGTCCGAAGGGGGTACAAACACGAGGCGTCGTCGGATGCTCCTCCAACGGAGGATGCCGACGATCTATCCGCCACCAAGTCGAGGTGGAGAGCACCATGAATCATAGGCGCCGCCCGATTATTCTCTCGTGGCGCATGTTTCTCCTAAGAGCGTTGGGCGCCTTTAGTTCGGGAGAAGCGCACCTCCGTGCCGCTCAAGATGGCCTAGCGAGCCACGGAGCAGTATGTGAAAGACATACGGTAAGGAATTTTGACGATTATATATGTCAAGAGCCTCGAGACTTAAAATAGTTAGGATAACTGATTTAAGGATCATTTGGAATCAGAGTTCTTACCGAAAAGAATACCCGTTTGTCCTGGAGCTTGAAGAGTGCAAGGCCCAACTTGAGGCCAAGATCGGCGCTGACAGGGAAGCCATGAAGACTCCCTCCGTAATATATGCCCTTCAAAGTAGAAGTAGTTTCGCAAAGTGCGGCGTGTGCATAAATATGACATTAACACTGCAGATAACGCCAGGATGGATCCGGACAAGCAACAGCTCCTACGCCAGCTAAAGGCCGGCGAGAGCATGCTTACGAGGGTGCGGCAGGAGAAAAATAACCTCCAAGATGCCAACACCCAACTGGGTGAGGAACAAAGGATGTTCGTGCCCAGTTGTCTGACTCCGTAAAGGAGAATCGACGGCTTCATCGCGGCATTTTTAGTAAGTGCTTGAACGAACTTTGAAAGAGTTCGGCGAGGAAGGTGACTAACATAAACATGTATGTAGGTTTGCTCATAGGTCGTCCGGAGGAGGAGATGCCCAGTTCTTCGGGTGAACTTCTTCCCGAACTGCGTCAGCTGTACGAACGAGTTCGGTAGGTGATGAAAGGCGTCGCCCAGGCCTTGTGGCCATCTATCTCCTCGCTCAAGGCATTGGGAGCTGGCGAGCGGCTTCAAGGAGCACGCAATGGCGCTTCCGACTATGGAAGATATCGGCTGCCGTCAAAGGCGCCAGGAGGCTGGGCCATGGTGAAGACGCGGTACACGGTTGTTGACCCAAACCACATGGCGAGGTCGGACCTGTGGGGCTGATGGGAAGGAGATCCCTGTAAGCTTAGTGTACGGCCAAGTAGAATTGGCCGCCAAGTATTCCTAGTAAGATTGTAAATTAGATAGCCTATTAGATGGCATTGAGGAGGAATACAATTAGTCGAATTGACTATGTAATTGAATATGACATGAAAAATGTCTTCTAGCCGGATTGTAGATCGTTTGTCATAGCGGACCTTTTAAGCCCGACCTCGGGACCCAATAGTCCGAGTGTGTCCGAATACCCTCGCGGTTATGTAAGAACCGGGGCATGCATGGAGACAAGGCGTAGGGGTCATTATTGCTGTATCAGCCAAGTGCCCAACTAGTTATGTTATATTACATGGGTAGTAAGAAACATCTTCCAGGGAGAATAGTTCCGTTAAGGGTTCCTTTCCCTGGGAGGCATGCCCTAAAGTGCATGTCCAAACTGCTAAGAAAGCAGAAAATTATCTGGGGGCAGAGGGATAAATAGTTAAAAATTATCTTTCAGTTCATCGACCGAATATTCCCTTAAGAACGCTAGCTTTGGCTTCACCCACCGAGGTACACATCCGGTGACCCGCAAGAACAATCGCAGAGGTGCTCCTTTACCACCTAGCCAAACAATCGGGAGCGTGGGGTAAGCACGAGTCGAGCAACCCAGCTTGGCCAAAACTTAAGTCATATCGATGCATATAATGGTGAGTAAAAGGTACATGCGAAGTTTGACACATGTGTTGGGCATGAAGCCCGTATAAATAAGCTTCATTAAGAAGCCCCAGTATAATGAGCGACAATGCGTCAAGTATCTTGAACAAAGCGCAAACGAGCTTCTAAAGGCTTCAAGAAGAAGGAGGAGGAAGGAGAAAATAAAAGACAGCAAAAATAGAAAATGTGGGCGGAGGAAGGAGACGAACTTCGAGTCCGGCGCTTAAGCGTAGAATCTTCGTGAGGCGGGCTGCGTTCCATGGGTTCGGCTCGAGTCGGTTATCCGATGCGTTTCGCAGACGGTATGCTCCGCCGGTCAGGACCTGGTCGATGATGAAGGGACCTTCCCATTTAGTCTTGAGTTTGTCCTTTTTCTTGTCCGGCAGGCGTAGAACTAGTTCGCCAACGTTGTAAGCTTCGGCCCGTACTTCCCTGCTTTGATATATTCGAGCCTGCTGTTGATAAAATGCGGAACGAGCTTTTGCCACGTCGCGCTCCTCCTCCAATGCGTCCAAATTGTCCTGCCGATCGAGCTTGGTTTCTCTTTCTTCATACATGCGAAACGCGAGGTGAGTCATGCATTATGTCGCAGGGCAAGACTGCCTCTGCGTCGTACACCATAAAAAATGGTGTGAATCTGGTAGTACGATTCGGCGTGGTCCGCAGCCCCAGTCGGAGTCGAGCTCCTCAACCCGGTCGTGTTAGATTCCTTGAGGACCGCACTAGTCCGGGTTTAATTCCGCTCATGATTAGACCGTTTGCTCACTTGACTTGACCGTTGGTTTGAGGGTGATAGATCGAGGCGTGTCGAGCTTGATGCCCATGTTTTGCACCATAATTTGACCTCATCGGCCGTGAAGTTGGTGCCGTTATCGATGATGATCTTGTGGGGGCGCCATAACGGTGCACTACCCACGATGTGAAGTCTATCACCGGCCCGGATTCGGCCGTTTTAACGAGCTTGGCCTCTATCCATTTGGTGAATTTATCCACCATGACCAATAGGTATTTTTGCTTGTGGGTTCCTCCCTTAAGGGGTCCAACCATGTCAAGCCCCGGACCATGAACGGCCAGGTGATGGGTATAGTTTTGAGGGCGGTGGGTGGCATGTGGCTTTGGTTAGCAAAAGCTGGCAACCGACGATCGTTGGACTAAATCCTGCGCATCTGCCGGGCCGTCGGCCAATAAAATCTGTCGGAAGGCCTTGCCTACAAGGGCCGGGCTGCGGCGTGGTGCCCACCCAGTCCGGCATGAATTTCAGCCAGGAGGTTTCGCCCTTCCTCTTCGGAGATACACCTTTGAAGGACTCCTGTTGTGCTTTTCTTATATAGCTCTCCCTCATGGACTTTATAGGCTTTAGATCGCCGTACTATGCAGCGAGCCTCATTTTGGTCTTCGGGGAGTTCCTGCCTAGTTAGGTAGGTTAGGAATGGTTCCATCCACGGGGCGATAACCGCCATTATTTTGTGGGCGGAGGATGTTATCTCGTTGGCAGAGCCTCCGATTGTGTCAGAGTGTTCGGTGTCAGGCAGTGCGGTTGGGTCCGGATTGTTATTTCCGGACTCCCCTTCCCATAGTACGGATGGCTTGAACAACCGTTCTAGGAAGATGTTGGGCGGGACGGCATCGCGTTTTGCGCCGATGCGTGCCAATACGTCCGCTGCCTGGTTGTTATCCCGGGCTATATGATGAAATTCGAGCCCTTCTAACTGTGCTGACATTTTTAGGACTGCATTGCGGTACGCTGCCATTTTCGGATCTTTGGCATCAAAGTCTCCGTTTATTTGAGATATCACGAGGTTTGAATCCCCACGCACCTCTAGGCGTTTAATGCCCATGGAGACTGCCATCCGGAGGCCGTGCAGAAGGGCCTCGTATTCGGCTGCGTTGTTGGAGTCCGTATACATTATCTGAAGGACGTATTGGACTGTGTCCCTGGTTGGGGACGTCGACGACGCCAGCCCCGTGCGGACAACATTTTGGAGCCGTCAAAGTGCATGATCAATTGGAGTATCGCCGTACTCTTTAGGGAGTTCGACGGTCCATTCGGCCACGAAGTCGGCCAAAACCTGCGACTTAATAGCTCGTCGTGGCTTATAGGTTATGTAGAATGGAAGGAGCTCTATGGCCCATTTAGCAATCCGGCCCGTCGCGTCGCGGTTGTTCATAATGTCGTTAAGAGGTACTTCGGAGGCTACCGTTATCGAACACTCTTGAAAGTAGTGTCGCAGCTTCCGGGATGCCATGAACACCGCGTATGCTATCTTTTGATAATGTGGGTACCGGGACTTGCATGGAGTTAGGACAGTGGACACATAGTAAACCAGTTTTTGAAGAGGGAACCTGTGTCCGTCCGTTTCTCGTTCGATGACGAGCACCGCGCTGACAAATTGATGTGTTGCGGCGATATATAATAGCATTGGTTCGCCCATGTTGGGCGCGGCTAGGACCGGATTTGTTGCCAATATGGCTTTTATTTCTTTGAGTCCGGCCGTGGCGGCATCCGTCCACTCGAAGTGTTCGGTGCGCCGGAGGAGGCGGTAGAGGGTAACGCCTTTTCTCCCAAGCGAAATAAAGCGGCTTAGAGCCGCTCGCATCCATCAATTTTGTATTTGTTTGAGGTCTTTTGGAATATCCAATTGTGTGAGCTCGGATCTTGGCTGGGTTTGCTTCAATTCCTCTACGGACACAATGAAGCCCAAGAGCTTTCCGGTGGAGCAAGACGCATTTTCGGATTGAGCTTAATGTCATATTTTCGGAGATTGTCGAATGTGAGCCTCAAGTCGTCTACTAGAGTTTCTACATTCTTGGATTTGACGACCACGTCATCTACATATGCTTCCACTGTTTTGCCGATCTGGTTTGCCAGACATGTCTGAATCAAGCGTTGATATGTTGCGCCGGCGTTTTTGAGCCCGAAGGGCATTTTGTTGAAGCAGAATGGGCTGTATGGAGTGATGAATGCTGTTGCAGCTTGGTCTGGCTCTGCCATCTTGATTTGGTGGAAGCCGGAGTACGCGTCGAGGAAGCACAATGAGTCGTGTCCTGCTGTAGCGTCGATAATTTGATCAATGCGAGGGAGGGGGAAGGGATCCTTTGGGCAAGCCTTATTAAGGTCTTTGAAATCAACACATAGGCGCCAGGATTTATCCTTCTTTGGTACCATCACCAGATTTGCTAGCCAGTCCGGATGTTTTATATCTCTGATGAATCCGGCTTCGTAAGTTTGGCTAGCTCCTCTCCCATGGCCTGTCTCTTGGGTTCGAAAAGCGCCGAAGAGCCTGTTTGACTGGCTTGAATCCTTTTAGGATATTTAGGCTGTGCTCGGCCAGCCAAAGTGGGATTCCTGGCATGTCTGAAGGGTGCGAGCAAAATGTCCCATTTTCTCGTAGAAATTCTCGTAGTCGGCGTCTACATCGTGGTTTAATTGTGCCCCAATGGAGGTCGTCTTTGCGAGGTCCGTTGGGTGGACTTGGAATTTGACTATTTCATCCGCTGGTTTAAAGAGGTGGACTTGGATCTTTTATCAAGTATCACATCGTCCCTGTTCACCGTGGGCGCATCGCAGATGAGTTCCTCGGCCGCTAGGGCTTTGGATAGTGCCTCGAGGGCTAGTGCGGCTGTCTTGTTTTCGACGCGGAGTGCTATGTTCGGATCACTTATGCGAGTGATGATTCTGTTAGGTCCGGCATTTTAAGCTTCATGTACCCATAATGGGGTATAGCTTGAAAAATTGTGAATGCCTCTCGCCCTAATAAAGCGTGATATCCGCTGCTGAGCAGGGCCACTTGAAATGTGACCTCCTCGGACTGTAATTGTCCGGCGGGCGAACACTACGTCCGGTGTGATTTTTCCTGTGCAGCATGCTTCCGGCTAGGGATTATTCCTCTAAAGGTTGTGCTGCTTCGCTCAATGCGGTTCGATCTATTTCCATTTTTGGAGGGTTTCCTCATAGATGAGGTTTAGTCCGCTGCCGCCATCCATGAGTACCTTAGTAAAGCGGCCGCCCACTATTGGACCGAGGACCAATGCGGCCGGTGCTCGGGCTGTTCGAATTTGGGTTCGCCACTGGCATTAAAGGTAATAGCCGTGTCCTCCATGGATTTATTGTTGCTACTTGGTAGACTTGACAAGGTTGCGGAGTGTTCGTTTCGCATGTTGTTTGATGCGAAAGTCTCAAGACTGCAATACCGTCTTGGTGTTCTTGGGCTGGGATTACGAGGCTAGAAGCTCTTCGCCACTTTTGGCCACTGCCGTAGTATCCAACATGCTCGAAGGCTATGAGTTGGAGTGGCGCCCTCGTGCTATGAATTTTGCAGGTCCGTTTAGCCAACCCTCGATCGGTTCCGTGCCCTTTAGGGGTTTTGTTTTTGATGTATAACCCAGGTGCTTGGTGATGATGCACCTTTTATTTCGGACTAGAGCTGTATTCGGGCGGATTATCCCAAAATTACTTCGGTTTTCCAAGCACTCTCCATCGCACAAGTACTTTTGTACTATGGTCACCAAGTCAGCAAAGCGTGTAATTTCGCGACGACTTATGGCGTTTAGGATTCCCTTGTTCGTGCAATTATTGCAGAAAAGTGAGATTAAATCCTCCTCTCGGCAGTCCTTTATCCTGTCCATAACCGGAGGAATCGAGCCCGATAATGATGTCTTTGTTTCAGCGGGCTCTTGCCGAATTCGGGATAGATCGCTAATGTTTGGGTGGGCGGTGGAACTAGATCCGAACCCCGTCCCAATTTAAGACTCAGGGGCGAAAGTTTCGAACTTGGAAGTTTGGATTTTTGAATGCTATCCAATGAATCCAACCCGCCGCCTGACTTTAAGTTCAGGGCTTGATCGACATCCGTCCCTCTGCGGGAATCCGGCATGGAGGGATCGGGAATCCGGACGTAGCTAGTCCTTAAGATAGAAGAAGAATCACCATATTGCTCCTCTATCACAGCAACATGATGGGTAGCCTGGGGAGAGTTGATCTCTCTCATATCGGTTTTAGGCCCAATCTGGTCGTAGTCTGTGGCGACTCCCAGGGCGGCGATGCGATCCAAGAGCTCGTTTACGGAGGAGAGCTCGATCGGATCTAACTGCTCGGCAAGTTCCGAGTTAACGTGAAGATTAGTTTCGATGACCCGAGAAGTCATCGTTGGCGCGATGGCGAACCGGCGGTCATAAGAAAACCACCTAACGAAGAGTCGACCAAGGCCAAGGCTCCTTTGGCGATAGTATCGTCTTTAAAGACGGGATGAGGCATCCTTCCCGACGGCGGCGGCACAGAGGAACTCTCAATGAAAGCACCAATGTCGGTGTCAAAACCGCGGATCTCGGTAGGGGTCCCGAATCGTGCGTCTAGGCGGATGGTAACAGAGACAAGGGGCACGATGTTTTAACCAGGTTTGGGCCCTCTCGATGGAGGTAATACCCTACTCCGCTTGATTAATATTGATGATATGGGTAGTACAAGAGTAGATCTACCACGAGATCAGAGAGGCTAAACCCTAGAAGCTAGCCTATGGTATGATTGTTGTTCGTCCTACGGACTAAAACCCTCCGGTTTATATAGACACCGGATAGGGTTAGGGTTACACAGAGTCAGTTACAATGGTAGGAGATCTACATATCCGTATCACCAAGCTTGCCTTCCACGCCAAGGAAAGTCCCATCCGGACACGGGACGAAGTCTTCAATCTTGTATCTTCATAGTCCAGGAGTCCGGCCAAAGATGATAGTTCGGCTATCCGGACACCCCCTAGTCCAGGACTCCCTCACTCATCCACAGACATCTTACGAATAGTAAAGCAGCAATTTTCAGGAAGCATATCCTAACAGAACAAGGGTCAAGCTGGAAAAACCAATCGGAAATCAACTTACAATCCACTTACTCGGGCATTGGCTCGGAGAGCAGAGCTGGCGTCATAGGCGGCCTTGCTGGTGTCATACACCACCTTCAATCGGCCCATCATTAGACCTGCCTGGATCATGGCTTCCTTGGCAGCTCCTACTTGGTCCTCCGGGACGTGATGCATAACAAATAGAAGAGATGATGGAACAGATGACGTGTCCGGTGGAGTCGACGCTTGAAGTTGCCCAATCGGAGCAGGAGCCTGAGCAGTCGACGCCGAGGGTTGGTCAGTCGATAGAGGATCAGCAAAAGAGACCGAAGCCCGTACTGGATCATCAAGTTGTTGAACCACAGGTTCAGATGCCGAGCGAGGTGCTGGCGCCAGGGGCCCTCCTGCTCAAAGCTCTGCCTGTCCTCCCGGTATTCCTCAAAGGCACATCCTCATCATCATGAGTTGGATAACATTTGTTGGTTCTGCAAACACTCGACAGTGAAATTTCAGTCGACCAGAAAGTCAATTGATAGAGCATGGACGCGACTATGGAACCATACCTGCCCGAGAGGTGGCCGCATCTGCGGTTTCCACATCACCACGCTCCTCGTCGATATCCATGGATGTTGCAGAAGTAGCAGCACTAAAAGTTCCAGAATTCACTTGGTCAAGCAAGCGAACAAGTCCACAATAACACAGAAGAACAAAGGAAAAGAACACTCACGTTGAAGCGACAGGCACAACCACCTTGATCCTAGGCAAGGCCTTCCAAGGTTTGGGCGGGGCAACTTTGGCGTGCTTCGCGGCCTTCTTTGATGGCTCAGGAGTCAACGTCCAAGTGCATTTTGGAATCTTTGCACTCGACGCGGCAGCTTTGCCACGTCCCCCTATAGGGTCTTGCGACTGTTTGGAACGACGCTCCGAGCGGGGCGGTGAATCTACTTCTTCGCTGTTGCCCGAGTCCTCACTGTCATCTTCACTGTCATCTGCATACTGATAATCAGCGCTCTCGCCATCACTCTCAACTCCTTCTTGGTGCTGCTCTCCGTTCGGCATCGATTACATCTTGGTGAAAATCTGCAAGACACAAGTTATAAGAATCAGTCGGATTCAAGAACAATTGCAGATTGAAAAAACACTCAGTAAATCAGGCCTGACCTCTTCTGGGGCATTGTTGGCGTTGAATGGCAAAATCCTCCTGGACCCCCTGGGGTTATCCTTGTTGCCAGTGATGCTCCTGAGCCACTGGGCCACCGTCTCCTCATCAACCTCCTCCGGGTGGGTTCAAGCGGTGTCTTCTGGACGCGAATACATCCACATAGGGTGGTCACGGGCCTGCCAGGGCTGGATGCGTCGACTGAGGAATACCTCCAACAGATCCATACCCGTCACTCCGCCTTGAACCAATGCGACGACTGCGTCGACTAGCATGGATACCTCACCCTTCTCAGTTGCGGTTACTTTCAGTGAAGAAGGCTGACGGAGTCTATCTAGAGTGAAAGGAGGGAGGCCGGTCGACTGACCAGGAGTCGGGATGTCCTTACAGTAAAACCAAGTCGACTGCCATCCTCTAACTGACTCGGGAAAATTCATAGGCGGAAAAGTACTCCTACCCCTCATTTGGATCCCTAACCCCCCGCACATTTGGATCACGTGTGTCTTTTCATCATCGGGATTAGCGTTCTTCACCGACTAAGAACAGCAGGTGAAGATGTGTTTGAACAGGCCCCAGTGCGGCTGGCACCCCAGGAAGTTTTCGCACATTGAAATGAAAGCGGCAAGATACGAGATTGTGTTGGGGGGAAAGTGGTCTATTGCGATAGTAAGTGTTCCAAATTAAGTGAACCTCTGGCAGATCATGTTTGTTGAGAAACTTGTGTAAATGTTTTATGAGGAGTGCTTCGTTGCGCAAATGTTTCCTGAGAAAGTGGTAAGATCTTAAAATGGGACAGTATTTTGTGTCGAAGATCTGGATAAACAAATCTTGAAACCTCGATCTTCGGCGTATGCCTCTTCTAGCCCCTTCCCGCGTTCAAGAATTGTGCGTATATTTTTTTTCTAAAGTTTGACAGTTTTAGTAATGAATGTTCAGGTGGTAAACCGTACTGTTGGTTTGATGATGATCAATACTAGACCATTTTCTTCCCGCCAAAAAAAAAACTAAACCATTTTCGAAAAAGAATGAATTTACATGGATATTGCCCCGTGGGGCCTCCGTGCAAAACGCTACGGACAGTAGGGCGGCAGTACAGGCCTGCTCCTCGGAGGGACGGCAGCAGCAAGCCACCTACGTGGCACGGGCAGAGTGCACTGTCAAGCCCTCGTACGCCCCGTGACTTGCGACAGAGCTCCCCTGTGACCACCCTGGGCCTGGGCCCCGGCTGAACGAGGAGCAGCGAGAGCATGCATGGCCCTCTTTTCGCTGACGACGTGCGAGCCCCGTTTCCATCTCGAGAGATCGAGCCGATTCCCGCGGCGGGCGCGCGCGGACAAGATCCGGCCGGCACACCGTCCGGCGGCCGTACACCGAGGTGATCGGTGCGGGGAGGAGGCTCCTGTTCCGGTGTCCGTTCGCGAGAGATTCTCTCCTCTCCTGCTTTGCTTGTGTTCTGGTCAGTTAAAGTTGTCGTGCAGAGCAAAACGCATGTGAGGAGGGATCAGAGCACAGGGTACGTACATATAGTACTACGGGATGAGTGGTGCACGTACCTCGCGCCGAGTGGCCGAATTTCGTGTTTTGACCCTTTTTGGAAGGATTTTAGGATCTGACCCCTGTTTGAAATTTTTTTTTAGATTTGACCCTTTTGCTCCGCCAGGTCTCGTGATGAGGTTAGATAGCCTACCGCCACGGCCCATGGCGGTAGAAATCTTGACGGAAGGACGGCCGCCGCTTGATCGCCTGGCGACGGATAAGTACCTACCGCCAGAGCGGTAGGCTGTCCAAACCTATCGCCAGAGCACTGGCGGTAGGGTCCCGCCTCGATGTAACGATTACAGAACGAAGAATTGAGTTGCCTCAGCGAAAGTTATGCGACCCTACCGCCAGGGCCTTATGCGATAGGGTCTTGTTTTTTCATTAACGATTACAGAACGAAGAATTGAGTTGCCTTGGCGGTAAGTTGTCGACCCTACCGCCAGGGGCCTTGGCGGTAGGGTCCTGTGTTTTATGAATTTAAGTTCATTTGCTTGCTTCTTTTCAAATTCAATATGACAATAATATTATAGCAATTTTCACAAATATGACAACAATATCACAAAGCTCAAACTATTAAACTTGGGCATCACATACACATTAACAAATTTGAAGTGCATAGAACATTTCAAACGAACTTCAACTAATTAGTAAACGGAGTTCCACATAGTTTCACAAATAGCAAACACATAAATCCACAAATAGCAAACACATAGTTCCACGTAGCTTCATAACCACCCGAATAGTTCAATCAAACGAAGTTCAACGAAACTAAAAGAGCCAACTATCGAAGAGCATAATCAGTTGCTCCTTCCCCTCTTGGAGGTACGGTCCTCGTTACTCTTTAAACGATTCTCTTCGGTCTTCTTCTTGGGCCGTCGAGGAACCGGTCTCGAAAGGTCCGGACTCAAGAAATCCTTCTTCTTGACTTCCTCTTCTTGGCAATGAGATGCTTGAGACGCTTGAGTTCTTTGGAGGTCCATAATCTTCATCGTACTCATCCTCCCGTTGCTCTCATCCTCCTCCTCCCCTTCTTCATATATGGCCTCCTCCTCCTCCTCCTCCTCCTCCTCATCCTCCTCCTCCCCAACCCAACAGACGGGCTCTCTTGAAGAACGGCGCGTAGCGCTCGTCGTAGTCCATATGCCCATGAACCCCGTGACCCCTCATGCGCTTGATGGTCGGAGCGTCTCACAAAAGTGAACGCCAAAAGTTAGGAAATCATTTTCATCAATCCGAGAACTTTGATCAAAATTTCTTTCATATCACTTACCTCTCCGTTCTCTATGAAACGGGCATGATGACCCTTGTCGAATGCCCAGTCCAAAGATGCATACTGTGAGCCGATGTTGTCCGCAAGAGGTGGCCGCCTTAATAGAGTTTCATAAACAAAAGCACCATAAGCATAAGCATACATAAACAAACAATGAACTCAAATCATATCAAGATCAAATTTTAAGCATATTCCTCCAACAACATCTACTACACATGATGGATCAAATCATATCAACATGCATCATATCAAAAAACCTCCAACATACATCATAGCTTCATATTTTTAAACAAAATTTTCCAAACAATATCTTCATATCATCATATCGACATGCATCATCAAACTAGGGTTCATCTTCACACTAGAGCATATCATCATATCAACATGCATCATCAAACTAGGGTTCATCCCTTTATCAACAATACATCATAATTTTTTAACAAAAAAATTATGAACTAGGGTTCATCTTCACACTAACATATGAACTATTGATTAGAGTACATATCCAATACCACTACTTACTAAAGAACTAAGAACTACAACTACAATCAATCTTAGGTGAAAAAATCAATCTAAGTTCAAAAACATGAGGGATTTCAAGCAAATAATCGTCGAATCGGTAGCAAGTTTGCACAAACTAATTGGAGGGATCGGAGGAGCTTACGGTTCTCTCCTCGGGGCCATCTCGATCCGCTAAAACGGTGAAGAATCGGTGAAGATTCAAGGGAGAGTGGAGGAGATGAGAGAGGAGAGAGAGGCGACTTGGGGAGAAAGGAAAGAACTGCCGACGGGAGGGGGGGGGGAGGGTGGGGAGATGGGCGGGCGGGGTTTCGGGCAAATAATCTGTCCGGACCCTACCGCCAGGGCCCCTGGCGGTAAGGTTAGACAGCCTACCGCCAGGGCCCATGACGGTAGGGTGCGACGGAGGAGGGACGGCGCCGTCTCCGCGCGCTGACGTGGATAAGTTTCCTACCGCCAGATGCCCTGGCGGTAGGCAAAAGGATCAAATCTCGAAAAAAATTCAAACCGGGGTCAGATCCTAAAATCCTTTCTAAAAAGGGTCAAAACACGAATTTCGGCCGCGCCGAGCTGGCCATGCGATAGGCCGATGGCGTCTCGAATGATTGAGCGCGGGCTGTGGTTTCCCACCCATTGAGACCTCTTTTCTCTTCTTTGATATTTCATGGAAATTGAGACGGAGCACGTATCACTGCAGGTGACTCGGTTGTCGGAGCATCTTTTCTAGCTGCATGCCGGAATGGGCAGAAACATACTGTGATGGAACAAGACCGGGAGTGTCACCAAATCACTCAAATGTCACTCCATGCAAAGACTGGAATACGTAAATGCGGAAGCGTCCTGATTTAACTATATGATTTACTGTACAGGAAAATGCTCGTTTTCCTTTTTGCGGAGGAAAAACGCTCGCCTAGTCCTAGGCACATAGGTTTTCCACAAAATAAAAAACTGAAGTCTTCGGTTTCTTGAAAGTTATGAAGATCGAGCAGGAATGTGAATATGTGCATGTACAATTTGATAATATATGAGATAGAAAAACATCAAACGAATTCCTCCGCCTCACTCAAATAGTGTAAAAAAAAACTAGAGACCCCGTTCCCAAAAGGGGGAGGGAATCCACATGTCGTCTCGGTACAATATTCCTCTGCGCCGCTCCCATCGAGTAACTTGGGGCCGAAAAATCCTAGAGGTGTCGTAGGCCTTCTCCATTGCCTGATAGTCTGGTTGTCTCAACGCGAACGAGCTTGAGGGGCGGGGCCGTTGCCGAGATCTAATGGTGGTGGCGCGCGTCGAAAGGCCGAAGTTGTGCCTCATGTGTCGGCATGACCATTTGGCCCGGGTTGAGTGTGACGAGCGGCCATGACTTGGCGGTTTTTAACGGCCCCATGCGTGTCCCTTACTTTCTTTGTTGCTCTTCTTCCTTGCATGGTGGCTCGTTGCAGTGTCGTGGGCCTGGGGCAACAGTCTCCCCTACCTCAAATCAGTTGTGTCGCCTAGGTAATGGCGTGGCATTTTCCCGTGGATGGTAGGCGTGTGATGGATTTTGGACGATGCCAATAGTGATTTCATCGACGAGGTGGTGGATGTCGGCGTGGGGCTCTGGTCGTGCTAGGTGCGGTTGTCAACTCTGCATTGCAGGGGTGGCGAAATTGACTGCTCGACCAAGGTGGCCCTAACGGGGCTAGTTGGCTTGGATGTCTAGGCGGCGGCCTCGAGACTTGGCGTCGCGGCCAAGGTCTATTGGGAGATCACCAGCGGTAGCTCGAGCTACAAGACGTTTGGCATGTGCGGCGTCACGTCTTGTTGTTAAGTGGTGGGTGTTGGGGGCGGCAGCTGCAGGTCAACAGTGGAGGGTGCAGCCGTTCTAGTGGATGTTGCGGTGGCGGCCTCGAGAGGCGCGTCTTTGGTGCTTCAAATTCCAAAAATGACGTGAGGTAATCGAGGTGTGCCTCCACCGCCATCAAAACCGAGATGACCCACTTTAGCTCATGTAATAGCCACCGTGGTTTTTCTACCTTTTCGATTGCGGCGGCGCTTGTAGTCGGGAGTCGTCAAGGTTCTTTTGCCTCTTTATGGG
The DNA here is from genome assembly GCA_021605205.1 of Aegilops longissima. Taxonomy (NCBI): domain Eukaryota; kingdom Viridiplantae; phylum Streptophyta; class Magnoliopsida; order Poales; family Poaceae; genus Aegilops; species Aegilops longissima. The sequence goes on from CM038678.1 coordinate 133,439,307, forward strand.
TGAGCTATGCTGGATTTGGTTTACTCATCGAGGGTCTCAGATGACCCAATATGGCGGTTATCCTTCGGTGCTTATGTGGGTGTGTTAGACGTGTTGGTGCTGCGTTTGTGTCATTTGTCACGACCGCTCGCCGAAAGATGAGGTCATCGTCCCACGGTATCCTCCCGGATTTTCCTAATTAACCAGGCAACTATCTTCTTCTATAAATAATGCAATGTGGAAACTCCTTAGCTCCTTTGCCCTTTCGAGGTGTTCTTGAAAAAACAAAACCGAGTCCACATGAGAAAATACTTCAGCAGCCCTAGGTCATGTGAGTCTTGTTAGGATGGTAGGCATGCAAAGCGTGCCGAATGGGCCGGTCAAGATGCTACATGTTCGAGCCCCGCGTTGCCAGTGCAAAGTCGTCGCAACGAGACAAGGTACGCGGCATCCAGTCGCGCGCCTCCACTTGCTGCCACTTGAACTGATCGACCTTTTTTTTTTAACTTCAGTACAGACACAAGCGCTCATATACACGCGCATACACTCACCCTTGAACGCACACACGCACACCCTACCCGTATGAGCATCTTCGAAAGACTGAGCCCGGCATATCATTTTGAAATTTACGGTCATCAGAAGCGCCTTCGTCGCCGATTTTAACGTCTCCTCCCAATCGAATGTGCATTGCGGAAATATTAAAATAAATCCAGAATAAATGCGAGCACCATGATTTAAACCCCGATGAAATGATACCATCTGCGATCCCTCTAACCATCCAACCACATGTTGGTTCGCTTGAACTGATCGATTGGAGCGTATCCGTATGACGAACAAATGTTATATACTTAGTACAGTACTTGGGCAGTACCACGGTAGGCACTAAAATACAGTAACTGCCAGCCAGTTGTAAAATGATACGCAGTGCCAGCTCGCTGGCCGCTGGTAAAGGGGTACTACGTAGGTGACATGGATGCGTGTAGACGCAACGTGGAATGATCGGCGGCCGGCATGCATGGGATGTTAACGTGCAGGATCGCGCGCCACATGGAAATGGAATGTCAGCGCTGCCCTGCCAGTGTGGCTCAGTCTGGCCAGTGTACATCGTGATCTCCTTATGCATTTTTTTACATCCCATGATCTCCTCGTTCTCAATTAACTGGAGTGCAATGTAATGAATAGAACTCTGCAATGAGAAAGTTTTTCCTTTTGCGGAACATACGAAGGGTTATTATGTACCCCGAGTTTGTACACCGGTGGTTCCAGAGACTCGAGGAGCCCTTCTCCTTGAGAAAAAAAAAGGAAAATGCTATGCATAGTCGGGCTAATAAGGGCATCTCCAAGGCGGACTCGTAAACCTTCCGCAACCGTCTGGATCATGTTGTGTGGATCGCGGAAGCCATCCAACGCAGTCCTGTATCGGTCCGCAGGGCGGTCCACACGCGATTTCTCCCGCGAAACAGAGGCAAAAGTGGGGGAGGTTTGCGGTAGTCCGGACACGCGAAACATACGAATACGACACCCCAAGCCCATCCAAAACCCTTCCCGGACCCCATGACTCCATCCTCCCCATTTTCTCTCATTCCTTCTTTCTCTCTTGCCGTCACCGTCGCTCCACCACCCCGGCCACCACGCCACACCCCTGCCGGAAATCTGCGCCTACGCCACCTCCGGTGATCCAACAGGGCTCCCCATCACTTCTCCTCTATCTCCGTTCAACCCCCTGTCCTCCGACCGCCCTGCCAGGTACCATCCTCTACCATGACCGGCAACTGTTCGATGAATCGCCGGAGCTGAAAAATGTTGTCACTTCTTGTTTGTATCAATGGATTCTGATTTGGATTACATATACGAGCAGTATGTTGGGTCCTCCGACGGCTCGTCGGACGAGGATGACTACTCCGATGAGACGGCGATGATGCCGGCGGTCCTTGAAGACGCGGAGCGTGAGGAGGAGCATGTTCTCAATTTCAAGGGCTCGATCAAGGGTCATCGAGTGCTCAACCGCAATAGGGCGCACGGGCATTTGACACTGATGGCCAACTACTTTGCCCCTGATGCACTATTTGCTGACCATTTTCACCGGCATTTTCGGATGCGCAAGACTGTCTTCGATCGTTTGTACCATAGCGTTCGGTCGTACGATGACTACTTCATCCTGAAGAAGGACGTCGTGGGAATGATTGGCTTCTCTGGTTACCAGAAGTGCACGGCCGCACTCAGGATGCTTGCATATGGCATGGCCGCTGATTCGTGGGACGGGTACCTACGGATGTCTGAGAGCACATGCGGAGATGTCATGGTCGAGGTGTTCGGACCTCAGTACCTGAGAGAACCAACTATGGCAGACACTGAGAGGCTCCTGGCAATCTCAGAAGCAAGAGGGTGGCCAGGTTTGCATGGATCTCTTGACTGCATGCATTAGAAATGGAAGAATTGTCCGAAGGCTTTACAAGGGCAATATCAGGGTCATGTTAAGAAGCCCACCGTCATTCTTGAAGTTGTCGCATAACAGGATCATTGGTTTTGGCACGCTTTCCTTGGCATGCCCGAGTCTCAAAATGACATCAATGTGTTGCAACGATCGTCGTTGTTTGCGAGACTGACTGAAGGAAAAGCTCCTCCTTGCCACTATACTCCCAATGGACATGAGTACAACATGGGCTACTATTTGGTTGACGGTATATATCCTCCATGGGCTACCTTTGTCAGCACCATCTCAAACCCAGTTGGCCAAAAAAAGGCTCACTTTGCCCAAAGACAAAAAGCAGCTAGAAAGGATGTCGAGATGACATTTGGAGTTCTCCGGACCCGTTTTGCAGTTGTTCATGGACCTGCCAAACAATCACTACAAAAAAAGATACATCCGTGACATTTTGGGCCGAACGAATTTTTTTTCTGTCATACATATGACACTTCTATGACGATAATTGTGACAAAACCCAGTATCATCATAGATGTGGTGGGCTCCTACTTCTATGATAAAAAATCATGACAGAAAAACTTTTCGTCCTGGGCGGGCCGGAGACGCAGCTGCATGACATTTTTTGGGCCGTCCGTGACGGAAAAAACCGTGGTAGAAGCGAGGGGGAGGAAAATTTCGGGGAGTTCCCGGTTACGGTTGGAGGTCGGGGGTCGAGCGATCGCTGCTTTCTCGTATCGTACGCTGCTGTGTGTGAGGCGTTATTCTAATCAACCTAAGCGAGGCGTTGGGCTCTAATCAAACCGAAGCGACAGACCGCAGTTACGCTTCTCAACCCGAGCGATCGATCGATGGTCGTTAATCGAACCCGATCGAGCGATTCTTCGCTCTCGCTGCTAATCAAGCCGATCGATGCCGCCTGAATGAATGAGCGAGCGCGTTGCGGGGGTTTGATGAATAAGGAGCGGTGGCGTTGCCTCGATGAACAAGCCCCGTGGTGTGGAGGGCTGGATGAACGATGAGACGGTGGAGGGGTGCCCGTGGAGGGTGGTTGAACAGACCCCGTGGTGTGGAGGGTGGATGAACAGAGATGATGGAGGGTGGTTGAACAATAGCGGTGGAGTAGCGCGCGGTGGAGGCTGGATGAACAGGAGCCCGTGGAGGCTGCAGGATGTTGACGATAGCCCGTGGAGGCCGGAGGAGGTCGACGGTGGAGATGAACAATATCCGTGGAGTCCTGCTTTGCGGTACGCCACATCCCTCCCGATCAACAGAACCCTGCTTCGACCGTAGAAGGTCCGTTTAAATGCTTTTGCGGCACGTCACACCCTCCCGATCATCAGACCCTGTTTGATCGTGGGAGGTCTGTTTAAATCCGCTTTGCGGTACGCCACACCCTCCCGATCAACAGACTTGCTTCAACCGTAGGAGGTCCGCTTAAATCCGCTTTGCAAGACGCCACACCCTCCCGATCAACAGACCCCGTTTGACCGTAGGAGGTCCGCTTCTCCGCTTTGCGGACGCCACACCCCTCCCGATCAACAGACCCCGCTTCGACCGTAGGAGGTCCGCTTTCTCTGCTGCGCAAGACGCCAGCCTCGCTTCCATCGCTGTTCCGTCCCAAGCCTCCCGATGAACACGACCACGCATTCCGTTTCGACCCAGCCGGTTGGCTCCCACGTGTTCCGTTGCCTCCCGATGAACACAACGCATTCCGTTGCCTCCCGATGAACACAACGCATTCCGTTGCCTCCCCATGAACACGACGCATTCCGTTGCCTTCCCATGAACACGACGCATTCCGTTGCCTCCCCATGAACACGACGACGACGATGTTTCTCCGTTCTGACTCAGCCATGTACACGAGCCTTGGCCGTACGTATGCGCGAGTAGGCGTTCGAGACCCTGCCCGTATGTACACATACGTGGCCGTACTTTCTTTCTTGCACCCTGGCCATTGTACGTACGTGTACATGCTACGTGCACGCCTCTACTACGACATGTGTGCGCCTCTACATCGACCAGTATGTACGTACACGTTCGCGACCAGAATGACAACGCTACGTACGCTTCGACCAGGTGGGTCCCAACTGTCAGGCACTTCCTTGCTTGCGAAGATGTAGCTGGTGGGTCCCAGCAGTCAGGGGGGCGAATAGTTTTGTTTTTTTTGCTCGGACGCACTTCCATGCGTGCGAAGGTGTAGCTGCTGGGTCCCAGCAGTCAGGGGGGCGAATCGTTTTTTTTTTGCCCGGACGCACTTCCTTGCGTGCGAAGGTGTAGCTGGTGGGTCCCAGCAGTCGGGGGTGAATCGTTTTCTTTCAGATGCACTTCCTTGCGTGCGAAGATGTAGCTGGTGGGTCCCAGCAGTCACGGGGGCGAATCGTTTTTTTTCGGACGCACTTCCTTGCGTGCGAAGATGTAGCTCGTGGGTCCCAGCAATCAGGGGGCGAATCATTTTTTTCGCGAAATACGGTGGCCCGTCCGGTGGGTCCCCGCTGTCAAGTGGAGGAATAATTATTTTACGCGTAATAAGGAGGCACTTCCTTGCGGCTGCCGTGGACCCAGCTGTCGGCCTCTCCACGTATAGTCCACGTCCGATGGAAGTCGTTCCTTGACCACGTTGACCACGCCACGCCGAGAGCACCGTGGCGGTGGACGATGGCGAGGCCTAGGAAGGGACGACGCGAGCCGGGAAGACGCGACGATGGATGCACACGCGGAGGAGTACGAGGTTCATCGTTCGGCCGCGCTTATCGCCGCCGCAGAATAACGAGGGGTGTGGGTGAGTGGAGGGATGGTCTGCCAGCGGTGGGAGTAGTAAGCGGTGAGGCCTCCGCGACAAAGACACCCGCCACGGAGGCGGGAGCAAGCGGCACGGCCGGCGCTGCTTTGGGCGGTTGGAGCAAGAAGACCAGAGGTTGAAGAAGCACGATGGCCGTTGGATGGACATCGTATGGTCACTGCAGCTAGAATCGTTTATATTGACTAAGTTGACAAAGCCCTTGGTACGTCAACTTAGTAGGCTCACAGGTCAGCTTCCGAAACGGTGCGCCCCGAATATCAGGGGGAGGAATCATTTTTTGGGCCGGTGAAGCTAAAATATCCGAGATTGAAGAAGAAGCACGTCATCCGTTGGATGGACATCAAACGGCCACTCCTGCTAGAACCGTGTGTTGACTATAAGTTGACAAAGCCTTGCATACGCGTCAACTCTGTTTTTTTAGGGACGCGTCAACTTAGTAAGTCCAGAAGTGTGTGGCAGAGAACTTATAGCCCATTTGAGATTTGTAAGAATGTGTAGCCCATTTTTGAATTCTAATGGAATTTACAACAACCCATTTACAGTTTGTTAAAAGTACAACCCATTTCAACCAACCGTTCAAAACAGAATTCAATAAAATTTTCCATATTTTGATGGGATCCGAAATATTTTTATCCCGAAATTTATAGTCAGATTAAATACAATTTTAATATAAATGTATATTACGTAAAAATCCAACGAAACATTGCGCTCGCAACAATTAATGAAATTAAAATTTTCAATATCCAAAAATAATATTTTATAAAGTAATCACGTGTTTGGTGCATTTTTTACAGTTACTGCCCAGTTTTTATAATTACATCCCATTTAGCATTTCTTAAAGCCCATTTTCTTGTTAAGCCTAATGCATCCTTCCTAGGAAAGATTTGCAGCCCAGCGGGGCGGAGAATAACAACTTGACCTTGCCTGGGTATTCCTAAAAAAAGTATAGCTGGGATAGCCATTTTCACTTGAAAAAAATTAATATCTGGGCTAGACGGGCCACAGCCCGCCCAGTTAATACCTGCAGCGATGTTTTCGTTGTTGTTCAGCGGAGAAAAATTAATACCTGCTAACATCGAAAAACTCTACAGTGCTCGCACCTCAAAAACACAAATACTGCTCGAGCTGCTTGGTCCCAGCTGTCGGCCGCTTCTTGTGCAATTCTCTCGTTTATTGACTACTAAATAGGATGACAATGGTGTGGGACCGTGATGTCAGGAAACCAGGAGGAAGCAAAATAAATTATAGTTATATATATATATATATATATATATATATATATATATATATATATATATATATATATATATATATATATATATATATATATATATATATATATATGATTGTGCTAACCACCACCGACCGGTGGTTAGCAACAGATCCGCATGACCTTCGATCGATCCTTCCGCTCGTCCCGCTGCATCGTTCCTCCCGCTTCCACTGATTTTTTTCCTTCTCTCAAAAACCGTAGTAAATTGCTAGTGGTTTTTTCTGGTTTTTCGCTTCATAATATGAAAAGAAAATAAAAGTGCTTGAAAGAGGATTCAAACCCAGGTCTATGTAATACATATCGAGCCTAATAACCAACTAAGCCACCTTTTGTTGTTGTCTATTGTAGAATGACAATGTTATTTGAACCTTTCTTATTTCTGCCATATCAAAAGAAAAAATAAAGTTTGGCTTGGTAACTTTGGCAATGGCCAGCGTGATAACTATGGTCTGAGTAACATGATAACTATACCATGATAAGGCTGGTAACTACTGATGCGAGAAGGTTAAAAGCATGGGAAAGTATGGTAATTTAACAAGGAAATTACCGTGAAATGTTTCAAAACTTTTTTCCTTGGATGAAAGACACCATGGTGTTTAAACGTAAAATATTAGTTATCAAGTCTGCGATGATACATCATCATGTTATTTACTCGAGAAATTATCGGTGTATGTTTTTCAACAAAAAGTTTCAGGTCAAAAGTTACAGTATGCGTTTGTATGGGAGTTATCAGTTTTGTATGTTTCTATTACCATGTTATTTACACTGAAATTAGCGGGCATCACCCCCTCGCCACGATCGCCATATTACCAAGATCGGGTACATAAGTTATCAAGTCTCGATGTGTGAGTTATCATGTTACTTGCATAAGAGTTATCGTGGTATGGTTCAACAACTCCTCCCACCCCTACCCCCACCGACAAAGTTACCGGACTAGGTACATAATTTATCATGTCTCGATGTGTGATTTATCATGTTATTTGCATGGAAGTTACCGTGGTATGTTTCAATGACTCCCCACCCCTACCCCCATCGACAAAGTTACCAGACTCGGTACATAATTTATCATGTTTATGATGTATGAGTTATCATGTTATTTGCATAAAAGTTATCGTGACGGTGATCGTTAACTATCATCATATTTACACGAAGTTATCGAGTATATTTCATCAAAACCCCCTCCGGCGGAGGGAAAAGTTATCATGTTTGCGGTGCGTAAATTATTGGGGTATATTTCAGCACCTTCTCGCCAAAGTTACCAGGACCGGGTGCATAAGTTATCGGGTCTCGATGTCTGAGTTACCATGTTGTTCACATCGAGTAATCGGGATATTTCATCAACACCACTTCCTCAAAGTTACCAGGATCGAGGTACATAAGTTTATCAGGTATGTGATGTGTGACTTATCATGATATTCACACAAAAATGATCCGGGATATTTCATCAACGCCTCCCTCCCGATCGCCAAAGTAATTAGTACCGAGTACATAAGTTATCAGGTATGTGATGTGTGAGTTACCATGCTATACACACACAAAAATTACCAACGGTATATTTCATCAACCTCTCCCACCAAAATTACCATGGTATCATCAACTCGAGACGAGTTGGTAAAATAATCTACTTAAGTGCGGAAAAGATCAGATATTGCATTCACTTTTGTGCAAACATAGAAAAGGAGACAGGTTAAAAAGCCTATTTGCTTTCATTTTTACAAAAGAGGAACGTATGTGAGGTGGTTGGCTAGTGGGTTACCTTGTAAAAGTGAATCCTGTTGGCACACTATTTTTTGACGAGAAAAATTCATGTCCCTCGTCACAATTCTTTGATTTTGGAGTTTGACTCTAGCTCCCAGCAAAAAAATTCTGGAATTAGCACAACTTTTATTTTGATGCTATAAGGTATAAAAGGTTAAGTTCTTATGTTTTCCAGTTTGAACAACTAAGATGTTGTAGCTTGTTGGTCGAAGGGAGCATGCGGAGCCTGTGCGTCCTGGGTTCGATTCCCGTCGGGTGCTTTATTTTTTTCCTCGAAAAATAAAGTAGCTAGCGATCTATCGGGAGGTCAAACGTGGATCGTGCGTCGAGCGAGTCGTGCGTGCCTGTCGCTAATGACCAATCGGCAGGTATTTAGCTTTGTCGATATATATAATAAGGAGGCTCTTGCGTACGTGAGGCTATGGACCTGGTGGGTCCCCATTGTCATCCTCTCCAAGTAAAGTCATCTCTCGCCGCAGCGCTTCCGCCTCAAAAATAGTCGGCGCCGCCGCCCGTTTCCCGTGCAGCGATTGCTCGCTTTCAAACGACACAAGTGTCGTCCGTCCGCCCATCTGCCGCCCACATTAATGTACGCGTTGCCGAGGCGGCTACTCGGCGCCACACGTCCGTCCCTCCGCCCGCCCACCATTGCTATATAAAGCTGCTGCGCCGCCATAGCCGCAGCCATCCGCATCCATTCCCTTTCTCCTGTCCACACCATTATCGCCCACCATGGCTTCCTCGCGCCCAGGCGCTCTTGGGACGGGCGGACGACGGACCACAAGGAGATGGCAGCCATTGCTGCCGACGGCTGGCGGCAGCAGCCGGAGGACGATGACGCCCCAATGGAGAACATGGTAGTCGACGATCCGGCGCCAACCCCTCCGCCGCCCATCCTCGCGGTGCATTGCACCATGACCATCGGCGAGGCCCGTGCTCAATATATGGACAAGGTGAGGCAGATGCGTGAGGAGCAGTTCCGGAGGCGCAGCCGACGCCGCCTACAACCACCATCTCCTCCAGAGGACCTGCAGCGGAGGAGCAGATCGCCGCGAGCGGGCGGAGCAGGCGAGGCGCTGCCGACTCGTACCGCTCCGCCGCAAGGGCCGCCGAGTCTTGGCGGTACCGCATGCGGGTGGCGGAGGCTGCGACCGCCTACAAAGAGGCTAGCAAAGAGGGCGATGAAGCGGGTGAGGCGCTGTTTGGCGAGACCGAGGACGAGGCAGAGGACAATGCCGGCTCCGACGAGTCCCGCTCCCGCCCTGCCCGCCAAGGCCGATGAGGCCCTGCTCCGCCGAGGCCCCGCGGCGACAACAACGAGGCAGAGGACACCGCCGGCTCCGCCGAGGCCTTGCCCCGCCAACAACAAGGCAGAGGACATCGCCGGCTCAGCCAAGGCCCCACCCTGCCGGCAACATGGGGGAGGATTTCCACCGCTCCGCTGAGGCACCGCCCGCCGGCAACGAGACAGAGGACATCGCCGGCTCCGCCGAGGCCGCGCCACACAGAAAACAAGGAAGAGTAGAACACGGTAGGTCTCGGCCGCTCAGTCCAAGTAAGGCCACCGCTGCTACCCTCCGGTTGAAGCCAATCTAGGCGGGTTGAACATTGACGGCCGGTTAGCTTCTTGGCGGCGACGTGGAGTCGGAGAGCTACGTTGGAGAAGAACGCTGCTTCTACTTAACTGCTGGTGCAGTTGGCTGACTGACATGTGGGCCCAACAGGCCACATGCCGCTTCGCAACTGCACTGCAGCTAAGTCATCAAGCTTCTGCTCGCTCAGCGGGACACAGTGGGGTAGCTTCGTTAATTAATTATACCTCCACCGCACTTTTTTAGTTGAAGAATGTATGAAATGTAATGAAATCCGCATGTTTATATGAAATCCAACCGTATGAATGAATTTATTTCGATTAGTTCAATTCATGCATCATCGACATTGGATGAACATGCAAAACAATACGTACTAGCATTATTCCTGTGGTGATCACCTCGCTTGCAGCAGTTTCACATGTACTCCTCCGGTCCTTTCTAGTCTGCATACAAGTTTTGTCTGCAGCCAAAGTATCTCTACTTTGACCAATCTTATACAAAAATTATGCACTTTCACAATAAGCAAAGTAAAAGGAATGAAGGAGTACAAAGAGTTTAAGCAGCTTTTAGCGTTTTGTACATTGCAATCAAACACACAGCCTGGCAATTCATAGAGAACATTCAAAACAATAGATGATTATGCATCTCAAGACTCACATGTCGAGGCAATATTTACTTCACAACTAAATTATAAAGAAAAAATTGATCGACGCTGTTTGACAAAGAAAGGGCGCCCCATTTGAAAATATCAAACGCATGTCTTGCTAAAATCAATGAGCAAAATTTGACAAGGTTGTCCCATTCCAAAATATCAAATGCCTACGATTGTGGAATGGGCAGGGTTTGCCATCAGTTCGGACATTGACATGGCACCTCGTGCTAAATAAACCAGCTGTTCTTTTGTGCGGTTCCACCAAAATCAACCAAATTCGCAGTAGCTTGTATGATTTCGCCCTTATATGTTGCAACGCCTTGAACTTATCGGCACCTCCTTTCTTGTGGTGGAAATGAATGATTCGATGTATTCATGAATATTTTGTGCAGTTCCCATTGAAATCAAGTCGAGCACCCTGTTTGCACAAATACAAAAAGTGATTAGTATAAAGCAAACTGTACTATGAATTGACAGTTTCAACAAAGTGGATACATGGTCCATGTAGAGCACACTTTTAGAAAAATGGAACTCACCGAAAAGAATCCTAGAACAACATTGTACTCACGCATCACAAAGAAAAAAATGGAGATTTGTCACCCTTCCGAGCTAAAGTTAGTTTGGTCTTGTGGGGAGTAATGTAACCATCCTTCAACTGCTCCTTCCGATGAGAAGATAGACAGGCTTCTTCATCCCGCATAATCGGAACTAGTCACTTCACGTACTCCATATTCTTCTTCAGAGGAAGATGATCCTTGTGCAAAGACAAGAGGACTACTAAATGCTAGCATCCCTGTTTGCTCGAAAAAAGGAAAAGAAATATTTAAAACAACACAGATGAAGCACTTCTCAAGGACAATACCACTTTTTCATGACAAGATCTAAACAGAGCACAACACCAATAGAGATGACAAAGCTCAATCATATGGATGAAATCAGTGGCTAGTACCAACCTTTGTCGAGGCTTATTGTGTAGATCATACAGATGAAGCACTTCTCCGAACCATCTGCTGCTATCTACGGTGGTGGCCATGCTTACTATATACTCCTCGATTAGTTTAATGTTTCCAACATCTTCTTGTGCAGTTCCACTAAAATATATGGTATCTTCAAAGAAGATCCCTGTTTTCACAAGTAGAGATAATTACATATTACATTAAGAGTGGCATCAAATCGGTGGCAAAACAATTGCTCGCTCCAGCCATAGCAATAAATTAAGATGCAAAACTATATCATTACTTGTGTCATCACAGCCCAAAGGCTTCATTACAGACCGGAGTTGATTTTGTTTTTCTTCCACTTGTTCTTCCCTTCATCACTTGGTTCAATAACAAACAAGCTTCGCCTTCAATGTAAGATTTGGCATGTCAATTAGGGAGCACAAGTATAGTACTAAACTTAATTTTCGATGAAAGTGGCAAAATACAGGCCAGCAGTTGTGAAATATCCTTATCTTACCTCAATGGGATATTACGGTGCACATACTGATTGGAAGTCTTGTTCCATTTGTGCAGTTCACTAAAATCAAGCAACATTATCGCATAAGTAGCACAACATATGAAAGCACACCGCAGAATCATGTGAAAGAAGGCTAATCTTGACCTCTCATGATGCGGAATTCAAACAACTCACAAGAAGAAGATCTGAACCAAATTCGCTTTAACGGATAGGAAGTAAGATCTCCTTTGTGCGTTCCACTAAGATCAAGCAATCAAGCAACGTTGTCGGTGTGACATTTTGGTTGAACTGCACAAAACACTCTTAAAACAAAAGTGTTTTGTGCAGTGCAACAAAAGGTCACAATGGCAATGAGGTGAAGTAGATAACCCTGTTTACACAGAGGTGCAAAGGAAACAATTAGTGGTCAATAACGGTGGATGACACAGAAGCCAACAAAAAGAAGCATCTACCTTATCTAAATGGGAAAGAAAGCAAGACAATAGCATTTCTCAAACGGTGGCATTGATTAATATTAACATAGAGATTATATTAACAATAAAATTTGTTAAACATGTAATTTGCTTTTAACGTGGCATTGCATCAATTTTCCAAATGCATTATTAGAGGGTGTTTGTTTATAGGGACATTTTGGTGTAGGGACTAAAAAAACTCCGTGTCATTCCCATCTAAACCAAACAGGAGGGACTTTTAGGGACTAAAAGTGGGCATTTGGGACTAAAGAAAGAAGACCCCAAGGGAGTCTTTTTGGGACTTTTTCCAACAGTTGCCCCTGCCACGCATCGCACCTTGTCTCTATTAGTTCATTACTAGGGGTAACATGGTCTTTTAGCATGTCATTTAATAACCTCTAGTCCATGTTTAGTCCCCGGAACCAAGCAGATAGGGACTAGGGAGTTTTAACCAAACAGGCCTTAGATTAACAACAGCTAATGAGTTGCACGGACGGTGGGATGCACCAACACCATGTGCATCTACCGATGTATTGTGGTCATGCACACTCTGTTGCAACAAAGAACAAACAACCAAGGAGCATATTTGTGTTGGTCCCATTTTGTTATCTTTAGACAGCTTTCCCTATGTGAGCGCAGCAAATCTAGTCCTGCTCAAACTCTACAGCCTTGTCCCTTCCTTTCCTTTTTGAACTAGTACTTTCACCCCTTCCTTTCCTCTTTGAACCACTCCTAGATTTATGCGATACAAATTTCCCCACTACTTTCCCCCATTCTTTTCCTCTTTGAACCACGTCCTAGATTCATGCTATACAACTTTCCCCCTTCATTTCCTCTTTGAACCACGTCCTAGATTCATGCTATATACAACTTTTCCCACTACTTTCCCCACTCCTTTCCTCTTTGAACCACGCCCTAGATTCATGGTATACATGCAGCTAGAGCAATGCATGTGGAGTAAGTAAATTATACCTTAAGGTTCTTGGGGTGTGGTTCGTACCTTAAGGTTCTTGGGGCGGGTTCGGTGGGCGAAGAAGAAGAAGAAGAAGAAGGGAGGGCCTCCAGCGCCACCGCTGGGTGGAAAGTGAACAGATTCCGGTAGTCCCTCACCGACGGCAACAACGTTAAGCCTCCTTCCCTTCCCATGGACGGATCCTGCTAGCTCTTTGAGCAGCAAAGGAGGGAGAGAGAGGCCAACGAAGTCTTGTTTAGATCTGGAGAGGGCGAGAGAGTGTGAAGAGAGCAACTACAAGCGTTGAGGCTCCAGTGAGAGAGGGCGAGAGTGTGAAGAGAGCAACTACAAGCTACCGAGGCTCTAGCGTGTATATATATCTTGAGAGAGAGTGTGAAGCGTGCAAACCCTAGAAAAAATTTGACCACCAAAGAATCCTCCCGCACAAATTAGCTCAAGTGTAGTTATCGAACCCGAGACCTCAAGTTTGATGAGCGAACAGGCTAACCAGCTACACAACCCTCCCGTTATGTTCAACGAGAGGGAAATAACCTTTTATACATTCCTGCATTCGTGTGACAAGCATGCCGTGTTTTGTGTGTGTGTGTGGGAGTCATTGGGATTTCAATCATAATCATGTCATGTGGCTTTGGTGGTAAGACTATCCACAGTGGTGCAGAAATAATGCAGCCTTAGTCACCTTACCTCTCTCCATGTAGTACGTTGGGTCCCACCAGTCAGAGGGTGAAACAAACAAATTAATAAGAAAAAGTAAAAGCACCAGCGGTGTATCTTACCTCACACATCTCACTACTGCTCGGAACACTGTCCAATTGATCCCTTTGTTCGCTCACGTACTATTTTAAGTGAATCCTTATTATAACATGCACAAAAATTTTGAGCACTTTTATTCGACTTAAGTCAGTGTGCCACCGTATCTCGTATACTTACTACTCCCTCCGTCTAGGTGTAATAAGTCACGTTAGAAGGTGCAACGGGACCAAGGTGTGTGTGTGTGTGTGTGTGTGTGTGTGTGTGTGTGTGTGTGTGTGTGTGTGTGTGTGTGTGTGTGTGTGTGTGTTAACAACATGTGTGTGTTAGAGAGAGCGACAGATTGACCTACTCCTGCAGAGAGATGTTGTGTAGTGTATGATTTTAGCCACGAGAGTCGATGCATCCTCTCATTTCCGGGCGTGTCCGATAGGGACATGCGGACAGCTGCCACGCCCACTCCTGACCAGCCTGGTCCACCCAAAGCCCCTCCATCTCACGCGCGCGCTTCCCGTCCGAAACGGTCAGTGCCGCTCCAAAGAATCGGTGCCGCATTCATGCCCGGGCAGAGCGGACGCGACCTCTCACTGGCGCAAGAGTGATGGTTGCTTCGTCCGTCCAACTTACTGCTGGGTCTATGTGATTTGACGGTTCATTGGTCTTTGTTACTGAGGTGGTAGGACTGCTGGATGTCCCACGCTTTCGGCAAAAGGAGGTACTACTACTACTAGATCACAATTTTCTCCATTGTTACAGCGGAGGCGTGCAAGAGCAGTGAAAACACGCAGGCTCAGTGATTACATGGCCCACCTCACACTATCACCGTGCGACACCTAGCTCTTTACATAGTACTCCCTCTGTTCCTAAATATTACTAGATGAGTCCCGCTGCCAGCATGAACAGCGGTATATCTCTCTCAAAAAATTATCGATTTCATAGAACTAAAAAACTCTATAACCGCATGACAAATGTGGTAGCCAAACTAAATAAACTCCCATCATCATTTAGATCATCCCATGTAAGGAAAAAAGATCAGCCAACTCCTACCGCATAATGGGATTATATTTTTTTTTGACATGTTAATGGGACTTAAAAGCTCACTTACATGCATGCTACGGTGCATGCTTGCATGCGAACATGTTGATGTGATTTAAAACCCACTCACATGCATGTGCCACGGTATTTCTGCATGCTTGCATGAGGCTTAGTCTTGAGCCTCTCAACGCCTAGATCAGACGGCTATTATGGACTGATTTACTTCATCTAACGGCTACATCAATTTTGATGATGTGGCTCAAGGAGAGGATAGAGAATTCCTAGTAGTGGGGGCTAGCTATTACTAGTAGATAAGTCTTTGTAGAGATTCCACTACATACGGAACAAAATGAATGAATCTACACTTAAAATGCATCTATATACATTCGCATGTGGTTCATGGTGAAATCTCTACAAAGACTTATATTTAGGAACGGAGGAAGTACTAGTATAGTACGTATTGTAATTTATCGTGATATAAATTTGTATAATGCTATGAAGCTTCCACTTCATTACATGTATCTTATGTCCAAGGTTGCCCGTTGCAACATTTCATCAAATACAAAGGAGACTAACATGCATGCTATTGCATCTCAATGATTGACATGTCATAGCAAATATGTACTCTCTCCGTTCCAAAATAAGTGTCTCAACTTTGTGCAAACTTTAGTACAAAGTTGTACTACTACTAAAGTTGACACTTATTTTGGAATAGAGGAAGCTAAAGAAAAAACGATCCATGCAGTCCCTAGCCCTTGAACCGTGAACCCCGACCAGGCTTCAATTTGTCGGCAACGCTCGAGCTTCCTAATAAATGAAGTTTGAAACCTTTTGACCATCGGATCATTTTGTGCAGTTTCACCAAAATCGAGATGAGCATCCCTGTGGCAAAGAAATTGAAGAAGCGTGATTAGAATAAGATTATCGGACTAGTTGATGAGACATAAACTCATCACAAATACAATATATAGAAGCCAAGAGAGGTATGTGCGGGGCAAAGAAGTAGAGAAATATCCACGAGGAGTGATGTGGGCAGCTGGAGCAATGGTGCAAGCCGGCTGTAAAGGGAGTTGTACCCGAGGGACGAGAACAACATTGAGGAGGGCGGCGGAGGCGGCAATCGCCCACGTCGCGGGCAAAGGAGCAAGGGACGAAGGCAACCTCACCGGCTTTGTGAGAGAGAACGGCGGGGACCCCGATCGGGACGTGCCGACAAGGGTTTCGCCCGTCGGCGGCGGCCACCGTATCTACACTAAGCATCCACCCTTCCCCAAGCGGACATGATCTGATCTGCCGGGATGTTAGAGATGTGGCCACAGTTGTTTTGTGCGAGAGAGTGTGAAGAGAGCAACCCCAGCAATCAACCGTGTAGGCTAGCCCGTCCTGACTGTGTATATAGTGGAGCGGTTTCCTTTTCTCTCCATATGAACCTATCATATTGCGTGACGTGCCATCAAGAAAAAAACTTTATTTATAAATGACGCGCACCTACTACTCGTTCTCCTATAACCTTGCGCCTGGCATCTCCAAAATATTAACCTTGCGATTGGCTCTTCGCCTCTTCGGGAAGTTAATCTCTATAACCAAGGTAGTAGGGACGAGGAGTAAACGGAGGGAGTAATCTACACTCTAAAATACGTAAATTTTTACGGAGGGAGTAGTAATTTTTTCTCCTCGTCCTGCGAGCCACCGCAAGCATGGGCGAGGGAG
Source organism: Aegilops longissima (assembly GCA_021605205.1). Taxonomy (NCBI): domain Eukaryota; kingdom Viridiplantae; phylum Streptophyta; class Magnoliopsida; order Poales; family Poaceae; genus Aegilops; species Aegilops longissima. The sequence continues at coordinate 133,456,164 of CM038678.1, forward strand.
AGGCGTAAGCGAGAGCAAGCTTCACCTCATCCTGCGAGCCACCGCGCCTGTGGGTGGGGAGACGGCGACTAAGCAAGCTTCTCCTCATTCTGCGAGTTGACGGGACACATCAAAAGTACTCTAGTGTATAGAGCCTTGCCTCTAAGGTAGGCCCCACATGGTTTGCCTCTTTTTTTAACATAACACGTCAAGTCGCGATTTGTTTGTTCACCCGTGGTAGACGATCCTCCCTCCACCAAGTGGACAACCAGTACACGTGCCAAATTACCACGTGGGCTGCCTTTTTCGTACAGAAATGAGCTCCACCGTGTGCCCGCGCGGGTGTGGTTGGGAAAGAGACGGGAGTACGTGCGCCGTGCATGCACCTCTTCTCTTCGTGCACGTCCCCCGCCTACGTGGGTGTGTGTGAGAGATACAAACCGCGTTCGTGAGTGTTTTTTGTTTTGGGATGGGGGTGGGGTGGGGGTTGATTTCGTGAATTATTTGTGGGAATATGTGTCGGTGACATCTCAAACAAAATTTTGCATGCAGTGTGTGTGAAATGGAGGCCTATCCATATCATAAATATAGGGTCGGGCAATCCACGAGAAGAGAGGGAGGGGTCATAGCTATCGATAGAGTCGAAGAGAGGATCAAGTGGGTGGGTGCGAGATCGATGAAGAGAGCCATCGAAATTGTGTGTGTGTGTGTGTGTGCGTGCAAGTCAAAGATATAGGGCGACTGGCCTACCGGAACATTAGAGGGCACATGTAAAGTTTGTGTGTGGCAGGGAGACATGACTAGAGCACTCGATGTATCGGTGTGTGTGCGGGGGAGGGGGTGGGGGAGGGGTAGGCAGAGGCCTAACTATAGAGGTAGAACGACTCGTATATGTGTTGAGAAGGAGAGACCCAGCTATGTCTTGAAGGAGATCGGTCGACATCCATACATAACTGAAGGACGGGAAATATGATGGGACGGAGAGAGAGAGAGAGAGAGGAGAGAGAGGAGGGAGGGGTAGAGTGCTGGATGGGTGATGGAGTTGCTTCTCGAAGATGGTGGGAGAGGCCTACTAGACAAATTGAGGGTGGAACTGCAATGTTATCAATAAGAGTGGGGATGTGTTTCTGTGTGTGCCTGTGCGTGATAGATCTGTCGGGACGCATCCATGGATGATGAAGGGGAACCATGTGTTTGGTAAGAAAACCTAACTAGATCGGTAGATCAATTGTTGTTTGTCGAAGGAAGGGAGAGACACAACTAATGAGGTAGATCGATTGACGTGTGGGTAAAAACGAGTTATAAGGACCTAGCTAGCTATATGTATAGCGAGAGATCGGTCGGTGTACGTCCATTTGTTAGAGGAAAATAAGGCCCAGCGAGGCGGATAGACAGAGAGAATGGAGCTAGGAGGTCGTGCGAGAGGCCCAACTACTAGCTAGATAGGGGGAGGAGTGTGCGGTTGTGAGATCGATGAAAAGAGGGGCGAGAGTTTACACGTGTGTCTGACCGTATGAGAGACACGAGGCAAGGACACATAAAGGAGGAGATTGAAGGTGTGTGTGTATATTGTAGGCAGGCATCGCTGGAGAGGTTTATCGATCGGTGTGTGTCGGAAAGGAGTTGTGGAGACTCTGGGAGAACGACCTAAAGAAAAAAATGAGTGTGCCCGGTGGATAGAATGACGAGGGAGGGGGAGGGCGAGGAGGCGTGTGCATGCACGAGAGAAAGTTAGTGGTAGCTACAAAGGTTAAAGGATTGTGTGGGTGTAAGAGACTAACAAAGATCATAATTTGATATGAAAGCGGATTCATATTTGAATAGGAGATCATAGTGTTTTAAACATTGCATGTATGAATATAGCGGTGATACACGTGTTGTGCACATGTTATACCATAATGTGATAATGCATGGCGTTTGCAACTCACAGCTAAATGCTGAACAATCTAAACCATACTATACATCAAACAATCTCACATTTTATTTGAATTTGTGATAATGTGTATGCTTTGCAGCTTACAACTAAATATCGAACAATCTAAACAATAGTATATATCAAACATTCTCACATTTTATTTGAATCTGTGGTAATGTGTGGTGTTTGCAACTCACATCTAAATACTTGTAGGCGTAGGGGGCGGGGCACCATACATAATGTGATAAACACATTATACATATGAGACATGGTTTAGATTATGAAGATCTAGCTAGAGCTAGAAATGTAATGTGATTTGAAATCAAAATAAAGTGGATTCAAAATCTAGTTCGAGTTCATATAGTACACATAGTTCATATGTAACTCGAGACTAATCATGTGGTGTGCTGTGAAGATAATACACAAACGATGGTTTAACTTGACAATAATGATGATTGTAGATCTTATTAAAACAGAGAAACAAATTCAAATGCTTTGACTTCACAACAATCATTACTGTAGATCTTATTCAAATAGAGAAACGAATTCAAATTTAGTTCATATTGAAGCGGTAGTATGTACATTTGGAATGCACTAAAACGTTCATTTGAGTAGTAGGTTGCATGCATTATACACGTAGCGAAATATTTTAATTGAACATAACATGAATTCAAAGTTTTGAATGACATCTGTAGTATTGATTTGGTACAAGAACGTTAGGCTTGTCCAGAAATTTCAACCCGCGCCTTGTTAGCCCGAAATATTTAAGATATATCTTTGTCTCGTTGTGCTCCGACAACTCCCTCCATCTCAACCCACGCCTTGCTATTCCAAAATTGAAGGAAATATGCCCTAGAGGCAATAATAATGTTATTATTTATTTCCTTATATCATGATAAATGTTTATTATTCATGCTAGAATTGTATTAACCGGAAACATAATACATGTGTGAATACATAAACCTACAGAGTGTCACTAGTATGCCTCTACTTGACTAGCTCGTTAATCAAAGATGGTTATGTTTCCTAACCATGAACAAGGAGTTGTTATTTGATTAACGGGATCACATCATTGGTTGAATGATCTGATTGACATGACCCATTCCATTAGCATAGCACCCGATCGTATAGTTTGTTGCTAGTGCTTTTCTTCATGACTTATACATGTTCCTATGACTATGAGATTATGCAACTCCGCTTGCCCGAGGAACACTTTGGGTGCTACCAAACGTCACAACGTAATCGGGTGATTATAAAGGTACATTACAGGTGTCTCCAAAGGTACATGTTGGGTTGGCATATTTGAGATTAGGATTTGTCACTCCGATTGTCGGAGAGGTATCTCTGGGCCCTCTCGGTAATGCACATCACATAAGCCTTGCAAGCATTGCAACTAAATGTGTTAGTTGTGAGATGATGTATTACGGAACGAGAAAAGAGACTTGCCAAGAACGAGATTGAACTAGGTATTGGATACCGACGATCGAATCTCGGCAAGTAACATACCGATGACAAAGGGAACAACGTATGTTGTTATGCGGTCTCGACCGATAAAGATCTTCGTAGAATATGTAGGAACCAATATGGGCATCCAGGTTCCGCTATTGGTTATTGACCGAGAATGGTTCTAGGTCATGTCTACATAGTTCTCGAACCCGTAGGGTCCGCACGCTTAAGGTTTCGATGATGCTTATATTATGAGTTTATGAGTTTTGATGTACCAAGGAGTTCGAGTCCCGGATGAGATCGGGGACATGACGAGGAGTCTCAAATGGTCGAGACGTAAAGATCAATATATTGGACGACTATATTCGAGTTCGGAAAGGTTCCGAGTGATTCGGTATTTTTCGAGTACCGGTAGTTACGGAGAAGTAATGGGCCTTGATGGGCTTTAGTGGGAAGAGGAAAAGGCTGCTGCGCCCCCCCTCTAGTCCGAATTGACTAGGGAAAGGGGCCGCCACCTTCCTACTCCTCCACTTCCTTCTCCTTCCTCCCCTACATGGAAGGATTCCTAGTTGGACTAGGAAGGGGAATCCTACTCCCGGTGGGAGTAGGACTCCCTTGGCGCGCCAAACATAGGGCCGGCCTCCTCCTCCCTTGCTCCTTTATATACAGGGGCAGGGGGCACCCCATGACACACAAGTTGATCATTGAGATCGTTCTTCAGCCGTGTGCGGTGCCCCTTCCACCAAACTACACCTCGAATATACCGCTGCGAGCTTAGGCGAAGCCTGCGCCGGTGGAACATCATCATCGCCACCACGCCGTCGTCGACGAAACTCTCCCTCAACACTGGCTGGATCGGAGTTCGAGGGCGCCATCGAGCTGAACGTGTGCAGAACTCGGAGGTGCCGACGTTCGGTACTTGGATCGGTTGGATCGGGAAGAAGTCGACTACTTCCTCTACGCTGCGTCAATGCTTCCGCTGCTGGTCTCACGAGGGCGTGAGACAACACTCTCATCTCGTTGCTATGCATCACCATGGTCTTGCGTGATCGTAGGAAATTTTTGAAATTACTACGTTACCCAACAAAGGCATCCGAGCCTGGTTTTATGCGTTGATGTCATATGCACGAGTAGAACACAAGTGAGTTGTGGGCGATACAAGTCATACTACCTACCAGCATGTCATACTTTGGTTCAGCGGTATTGTGAGATGAAGCGGCCGGACCGACATTACGCCAGACGCTTACGCGAGACTGGTTTCACCGCTGTGAGCACTCGTTGCTTAAAGGTGGCTGGCGGGTGTCTGTCTCTCTCACTTTAGTTGAATCGAGTGTGGCTACGCCGGTCCTTGAGAAGGTTAAACGGAGTCTATTTGACAAACTATCGCTGTGGTTTTGATGCGTAGGTAAGAACGGTTCTTGCTCAGCCCGTAGCAGCCACGTAAAACTTGCAACAACAAAGTAGAGGACGCCTAACTTGTTTTTGCAGGGCATGTTGTGATGTGATATGGTCAAGACGTGATGCTATATTTTATTGTATGAGATGATCATGTTTTGTAACCGAGTTATCGGCAATGGCAGGAGCCATATGGTTGTCGCTTATTGTATGAAATGCAACGCCATGTAATTGCTTTACTTTATCACTAAGCAGTAGCGATAGTCGAGAAGCAATAGTTGGCGAGACGACAACGATGCTACGATGGAGATCAAGGTGTCGCGCGGTGACGATGGTGATCATGACGGTGCTTCGAGATGGAGATCACAAGCACAAGATGATGATGGCCATATCATATCACTTATATTGATTGCATGTGATGTTAATCCTTTATGCATCTTATTTTGCTTTGATTGACGGTAGCATTATAAGATGATCCCTTACTAAATTATCAAGAAGTGTTCTCCCGAGTATGCACCGCTTGCGAAAGTTCTTCGTCTTTGAGACACCACGTGATGATCGGGTGTGATAGGCTCTACGTTCAAATACAACGGGTGCAAAACAGTTGCACACGCAGAATACTCAGGTTATACTTGACGAGCTATGCATATAAGATATGACCTCGGAACACGGAGACCGAAAGGTCGAGCGTGAATCATATAGTAGATATGATCAACATATTGATGTTCACCATTGAAACTACTCCATCACACGTGATGATCGGTCATGGTGTAGTTGATATGGATCACGCAATCACTTAGAGAATTAGAGGGATATTTTTCTAAGTGGGAGTTCTTAAGTAATATGATTAATTGAACTTTAATTTATCATGAACTTAGTCCCGGTAGTATTTTGCAGATTATGTTGTAGATCAATAGCTCGCGTTGTTGCTTCCCTATGTTTTTATATGTGTTCCTAGAGAAAATTGTATTGAAAAATGTTAGTAGCAATATGCGGATTGGATCCGTGATCCGAGGTTTATCCTCATTGCTGCACGTAAGAATTATGTCCTTGATGCACCGCTAGGTGACAAACCTATTGCAGGAGCAGATGCGACGTTATGAACGCTTTGGCTAGCTCAATATGATGACTACTTGATAGTTTAGTGCACCATGCTTAACGGCTTAGAATCGGGACTTCAAAGACGTTTTGAACGTCATGGACCATATGAGATGTTCCAAGAATTGAAGTTAATATTTCAAGCAAATACCGAGTTGAGAGATATGAAGTCTCCAACAAGTTCTATAGCTAAAAGATGGAGGAGAATCGCTCAACTAGTGAGCATGTGCTCAGATTGTCTGAGTACTTCAATCGCTTGAATCAAGTGGGAGTTAATCTTCCAGATAAGATAGTGATTGACAGAATTCTCTAGTCACCATCACTAAAGTTACTAGAACTTCGTGATGAACTATAATATGCAAGGGATGACGAAAACAATTCCCAAGCTCTTCGCGATGCTAAAATCGGCGAAGGTAGAAATCAAGAAAAACATCAAGTGTTGATGGTTGACAAGACCACTAGTCTCAAGGAAAAGGGCAAAGGGAAGAAGGGGAACTTCAAGAAGAACGGCAAGCAAGTTGCTGCTCGAGTGAAGAAGCCCAAGTCTGGATCTAAGCCTGAGACTAAGTGCTTTTGCTACAATGGAACTGGTCACTGGAAGCGGAACTACCCCAAGTATTTGGTGGATAAGAAGGATGGCAAAGTGAACAAAAGTATATTTGATATACAGATTATTGATGTGTATTTTACTAGTGTTCATAGCAACCCTCAAGATTTGATACTGGTTCGTTGCTAAGAGTAGTAACTCAAACGGAGTTTCGTAATGAACAAAAACTAGTTGAAGGGAAGTGACGATGAGTGTTGGAAGTAGTTCCAAGATTGATATGATCATCATCTCACACTCCCTATACTTTCGGGATTAGTGTGGAACCTAAATAAGTGTTATTTGGTGTTGAGCATAAATATGATTTGATCATGTTTATTGCAATACGGTTATTCATTTAAGTAAGAGAATAAATTGTTGTTCTGCTTACATGAATAAAACCTTATATGGTTACACACCCAATGAAAATGGTTCATTGGATCTCGATCATAGTGATACACATATTCATAATATTGAAACCAAAAGATGCAAAGTTAATAATGATAGTGCAACTTATTTGTGGCACCGCCGTTTAGGTCATATTGGTGTAAAGCGCATGAAGAAAACTCCATGCTGATGGACTTTTGGAATCACTTGATTATGAATCATTTGATGCTTGCGAACCGTGCCTTTTGGGCAAGATGACTAAAACTCCGTTCTCGGAACAATGGAACAAGCTCTTGACTTATTGGAAATAATACATACCGATGTATGCGATCCAATGAGTGTTGATGCTCGTGGCAAGTATCGTTATTTTCTGACCTTCACAAGATGATTTGAGTAGATATGGGTATATCTACTTGATGAAACATAAGTCTGAAATAGTTGAAAGGTTCAAAGAATTTCAGAGTGAAGTGGAAAATCATCGTAACAAGAAAATAAAGTTTCTGCGATCTGATCGTGGAGATGAATATTTGAGTTACGAGTTTGGTCTTCAATGAAAACAATGTGGAATAGTTTCACACTCACGCCACATGGAACACCACAACATTATGGTGTGTTCGAACGTCAGAACCGTACTTTATTTTGATATGGTGCGATCTATGATGTATCTTACCGATTTACCACTATCGCTTTTGGGGTTATGCATTAAAGACAGCTGCATTCACGTTTAATAGGGCACCATCTAAATCCGCTGAGATGACACCGTATGAACTATGGTTTAGCAATAAACCTAAGTGTCGTTTCTTAAAGTTTGGAGTTGTGATGCTTATGTGAAAAGTTTTCACCGATAAGCTCGAACCCAAATCGAAATCGTCTTCATAGAATACCCAAAGGTAACTATTGGGTACACCTTCTATCACAGATCCGAAAGCAAGACATTTGTTGCTAAGATGGATCCTTTCTAGAGAAGAAGTTTCTCTCGAAAGAAGTGAGTGGGAGGAAAGTAGAACTTGATGAGGTAATTGTACCTTCTCCCTTATTGGAAAGTAGTTCATCACAGAAATCAGTTCCAAGATTCCTACACCAATTAGTGAGGAAGTTAATGATGATGATCATGAAACTTCAGATCAAGTTGCTACCAAACCTCGTGGGTCTTCCAGAGTAAGATCCGCACCGGTGTGTACGGTAATCCTATTCTAGAAGTCATGTTACTAGACCATGATGAACCTACGAACTATGAGGAAGCGATGATGAGCCCAGATTCATGAAATGGTTTGAGACCATGAAATCTGAGATGGGATCCATATATGAGAACAAAGTGTGGACTTTGATGGACTTGCTCGATGATCGGCAAGCCATGTTAAATAAATGGATCTTCAAGAGGAAGATGGACACCGATAGTAGTGTTACTATCTACAAAGCTCGACTTGTCACAAAAGGTTTTCGACAAGTTCAAGGAGTTGACTACAAATGAGATTTTCTCAAGCAGTAGCGATGCTTAAGTCTGTCCGAATCATGTTAGCAATTGCCACATTTTATGAAATCGGCAAATGGATGTCAAAACTACATTCTTTAATGGATTTATTAAAGAAGAGTTGTATATGATGCAATCCGAAGGTTTTGTCAATCCTAAAGGAGCTAACAAAATGTGCAAGCTCCAATGATCCATCTATGGACTGGTGCAAGCATCTCGGAGTTGGAATAAACGCTTTGATAGTGTGATCAAAGCATATGGTTTTATACAGACTTTTGGAGAAGCCTGTGTTTACAAGAAAGTGAGTGGGAGCACTACAACATTTCGATAAGTATATGTGAATGACATATTGTTGATCGGAAATAATGTGGAATTATTCGCAAAGCATAAAGGAGTATTTGAAAGGAGTTTTCAAAGAAGGACCTCGGTGAAGCTGCTTACATATTGAGCATCAAGATCTATAGAGATAGATCAAGACGCTTGATAAGTTTTTCAATAAGTACATACCTTGTCAAGATTTTGAAGTAGTTCAAAATGGAACAGCCAAAGAAAGAGTTCTTGCCTGTGTTACAAGGTGTGAGATTGAGTAAGACTCAAAATCCGACCACGGCAGAAGATAGAAAGAGAATGAAAGTCATTCCCTATGCATCAGCCATAGGTTCTATAAAGTATGTCATGTCATGTACTAGATCTATTGCATACCCTACCACTATGCTTGGCAAGGAGTGCAATAGTGATCTAGGAGTAGATCAATGGACAGCGGTCAAAATTATCCTTAGTAGAATAAGGATATGTTTCTCGATTATGGAAGTGACAAAAGGTTCGCCGGAAAGGGTTACGTCGATGCAAGTTTTGACACCGATCTGGATGACTCTAAGTCTCGATCTAGATACATATTGAAAGTGGGAGCAATTAGCTAGAGTAGCTCCGTGCGAGCATTGTAGACATAGAGATTTGCAAAATACTTACGGCTCTGAATGTGATGCGGACCGTTGACTAAAATTATCTCACAAGCAAAACATGATCACACCTTAGTACTCTTTGGGTGTTAATCACATAGCGATGTGAACTAGATTACTGACTCTAGTAAACCCTTTGGGTGTTGGTCACATGTCGATGTGAACTATGGGTGTTAACCACATATAGATGTGAACTATTGATGTTGAATCACATGGCGATGTGAACTAGATTATTGACTCTAGTGCAAGTGGGAGATCAAGGAAATATGCCCTAGAGGCAATAATAATGTTATTATTTATTTCCTTATATCATGATAAATGTTTATTATTCATGCTAGAATTGTATTAACCGGAAACATAATACATGTGTGAATACATAAACCTACAGAGTGTCACTAGTATGCCTCTACTTGACTAGCTCGTTAATCAAAGATGGTTATGTTTCCTAACCATGAACAAGGAGTTGTTATTTGATTAACGGGATCACATCATTGGTTGAATGATCTGATTGACATGACCCATTCCATTAGCATAGCACCGATCGTATAGTTTGTTGCTAGTGCTTTTCTTCATGACTTATACATGTTCCTATGACTATGAGATTATGCAACTCCCGTTTGCCGAGGAACACTTTGGGTGCTACCAAACGTCACAACGTGAATCGGGTGATTATAAAGGTACATTACAGGTGTCTCCAAGGTACATGTTGGGTTGGCATATTTGAGATTAGGATTTGTCACTCCGATTGCCTGAGAGGTATCTCTGGGCCCTCTCGGTAATGCACATCACATAAGCCTTGCAAGCATTGCAACTAAATGTGTTAGTTGTGAGATGATGTATTACGGAACGAGAAAAGAGACTTGCGATGAACGAGATTGAACTAGGTATTGGATACCGACGATCGAATCTCGGGCAAGTAACATACCGATGACAAAGGGAACAACGATGTTGTTATGCGGTCGACCGATAAAGATCTTCGTAGAATATGTAGGAACCAATATGGGCATCCAGGTTCCGCTATTGGTTATTGACCGAGAATGGTTCTAGGTCATGTCTACATAGTTCTCGAACCGTAGGGTCCGCACGCTTAAGGTTTCGATGGATGCTTATATTATGAGTTTATGAGTTTTGATGTACCGAAGGAGTTCGAGTCCCGGATGAGATCGGGGACATGACGAGGAGTCTCGAAATGGTCGAGACGTAAAGATCGATATATTGGACGACTATATTCGAGTTCGGAAAGGTTCCGAGTGATTCGGTATTTTTCGAGTACCGGTAGTTACGGAGAAGTAATGGGCCTTGATGGGCTTTAGTGGGAAGAGGAAAGGGCTGCTGCGCCCCCTCCCTCTAGTCCGAATTGGACTAGGGAAAAGGGGCGGCCACCTTCCTACTCCTCCACTTCCTTCTCCCTTCCTCCCCTACATGGAAGGATTCCTAGTTGGACTAGGAAAGGGGAATCCTACTCCGGTGGGAGTAGGACTCCCTGGCGCGCCAAACATAGGGCCGGCCTCCTCCCCCTTGCTCCTTTATATACAGGGCAGGGGCACCCCATGACACACAAGTTGATCATTGAGATCGTTCCTCAGCCGTGTGCGTGCCCCTTCCACCAAACTACACCTCGAATATACCGTTGCGGAGCTTAGGCGAAGCCTCGCGCCGTGGAACATCATCATCGCCACCACGCCGTCGGTCGACGAAACTCTCCCTCAACACTTTCGGCTGGATCGGAGTTCGAGGGCGCCATCGAGCTGAACGTGTGCAGAACTCGGAGGTGCCGTGACGTTCGGTACTTGGATCGGTTGGATCGGGAAGAAGACTACGACTACTTCCTCTCGCTTGCGTCAACGCTCTCCCCTCTCGTTGCTATGGTGATCACGAGGCGTACGACAACACTCTCATCTCGTTGCTATACATCACCATGGTCTTGCGTGATCGTAGGAAATTTTTGAAATTACTACGTTCCCCAACAAAATTTACAACGCTCGAAAACTCCCACCTCTGTGAAATCCCGACACGCCGAAATGCCCGTGGTACCCCGAACCGAAAGAACCGCCTCAAATCGGTGGGGGTACTTTCGTAACTTACCCCACATTTCGGACAAGCGCGTCCATAAGCCATGGTTCCCCACTGCCATCCCATCCGCCCACCCATTCATACACCGAGGCCGCGAAAACCCGCGATGAAACCCCACACCCTGCTCCGTCCGCCACCCAAATGGAGCCTCTTCCCCAACGACGCCGTCCACAAAGAACACCTCGACGTCCCTCATCCACCGTACCGGATGAGGATCCATCGTCGATCTCATTGTCCCGCCGGTTCAGCCACCCCGTCCTCCACCTCCAAGGAGCTGCCCCGACGTTCCCCTCGTCTTTCACGCCACCTCCATTCCCACACCACCGCCTTCACCGCACCACGGAAGAGCATCATCATCACCGCTTCCTCGGATGAAGCTGCGCCTAATCGGCGCCACCAAAGAGGTTGTACACTAATCGCGCATTTTCTTCTTGATTCGATCTCACGGTGCTGCCGCGCCGTCCCGAGCCGACACGGCGCTGCTCCATCCACGGCAGCGCCGCGCTTCCTCCACTTCCTCCACGGCGTCGACGTCCACATCGAGAGGAGCAGCTATGCTTTATCTCGCTTCGCTGCTGCTGCTCTTGCTCTCGGTCCCTGCTGATCTGCTCTTGCTATTGCTCTTGCTCGCTGCTACTCTCGCTCTTGCTCTTGCTTGCGATGCTGCTCGATTTAGCTACACTTGATCGACCAATCGACTTTTGGGTCGATCGATTTTCAGGGGGGGGGCTCGCCGGGTGAAGGAAGAACCAGCCACAAGGGGGGGGGGGCTCACCGGAGAGGTACCCCACTATCTATCTTAGGGTTCAGGATGAGGGCGGTGGTCGCCGGCGGTGGCGGGGCGTTGGTGGGGCGGTTGCGTGGGGATCATCGGAGAAAAATCTCGGCACGGGGGGCTTAGAGGATGGCAGGCGCCAAGGGCCGACGGTGGGGAGTGTTTTGGGGCGGGCGGGGAAGCGCACCGCCGGTCACGGGCGGCGGGGGGCTGCTGTTTGGCCGGTGGTGGATGGCGGCTCAGGGGGGTGGAGGTTGAAGATGAACCGCATGCCCTTGATTTCGTATCCAACAGCTGCAAAATCGACTGACCAGAGATGAAAAGTCGATCGACCGACGTAGCCTCACCTTGCTAGTGCGTTCGAGTTTAGTTTCACAAAAATTCAGTTTCGACGCTTAAGTTCTTAAGTTTAGTTTCGGCGATTAGGTTCAGTTTTGACGCTTAAGTTCAGAGATGAGCGGCTGATGTATTTTACATCTAGCACTTTGTGGTTATGTATTTTACGTCATGTATTGGAGATGCTATTAGAATTCCACTCAGGTTAACGTTGTTCGTTGTCTCTCTTGTCCTGCTTCAGCCTCGGCGTCGTGCAACTCGTCGGAGCTGCTCCAACAACGAAACCCTCCATCACAGCGGAGTAGTACCTCGGGTTCCATCTCCAGACGCCTAAGATCTTCTTCCCCTCCTCCGATAGCAAAGTCAGCCGGAGCATCCTCACCGGCCAACCCAATCACGCTGAGATCGACATGGCTTCGCCAAAGAGGTTGTACACTTGTTGCATCTCTTTTTTACTCTACATGTTGTATATATTGTCCACCGAGCACACGAATTTGTTCCTTTAGTGTCTCCTTGAAAGAAAAAATGTAGGAATTTTAATTTTCACTTGTCCTCCTTTTCAAATTCCTATTCATGAAGCACAAGACTAAGAGATAGTAGCATAATAGAATTACAACCGTACATTTTCTTGTGGTTTTACTTAATCTCACCATGCTTCTTTGCATCCTGTGATCTTCCAATTGTTGTGAATCAAACACCCAGATTGGCAGAAATCCTGTGTTTTTAAATTCTCTGTTTTGCATGTGCATTCCTATCCTATTCCTGTCTATTTCCTATCCCTGCATTGTTGGAATCCTCCAATTCAAACGAGCCCTTACATAACTACTTCTCTTACAGATAGTTGTCAAAGAAAACCTTGCGTGGTTTGTCCCGCTCTCGCTGCGCCGTCGTCCACCCAGCTCAGCTGCTCCAACGACGAAGGGTCCAGCACAACAGGATCCGCTCGACTGTCTTTCGCCACCTCAGATCTTCTTCCCTTGGCGGCAGCCATGAAAACTGCACCATCATCAACCGAGCAGATGACCTCGAGGAGTACACGGTCCGCAAGAGAGGTCGCACTCTTCGTGTCTTCTTCGTTATGCATCACTTAATATTACATGCTACTTTATCGTCCTGTTCACCGATTAGACTCTGAGTCAGCTCCAAACTAATGGTCAAACTTGAGTTTTTAAATGGTTGTGGGGTACATATCGGGTCGCTATCAATAGTATCTATCTACTATCTGGTTAATCTCTGGTGTCTACTATGAGTTTCATGTTGGGTGGGAAACAAACAGTAAAGAAGACATTATCTGTATTTTTTAACTGAAGCCATTATCTGCCTGCTATTATTGGTTTTGGGTCTATCCACAGGTTGCTACCATCACTCTGGATTTCTGCATGCACTCCTTACATAATCTCACTATGTTTTATTCCTATGCATGACAGCTATTGTAAACAATGGAACTGAACATGTAGAGCAAAAGAGACGAGCCTTGCGTGGCAATAAAATTTCATGCAGACGTCGCTCCATGGTAGGCGCAAAGGCAGCCCCCCTCCACGCATTTCGGATTGTAATCGAGAGGAAGATATTTGTTCTGATGGGGATTCAGAAGGAGAAGACAACTCCTATTTACCCCCTGAGGTCTTCGCTCTAACTTGGCATGCTGATGTTGGTTATATCATGCATATGGTGTCTTGCATTGCTTACTTTATACATCAAATATGTCATCTGCTTAGTTTAGACATCCTTTGTGCGAATGCCATCTGTTTAGTTTATTCATCGTTTATGTGAATTATGCAACGCCATCTTGTTTAGCCAGGCATCATATATGTGAATTTTGCAATGCCATCTTTTGGGGAACGTAGTAATTTCAAAAAATTTCCTACGAACACGCAAGACCATGGTGATGGCATAGCAACGAGAGGGGAGAGTGTCCGTCCGCCCACCACTCGTGAGACCGAAAGCGAAGCGTTATAACAACGCTGTTGATGTAGTCGTGCGTCTTCACGATCCGACCGATCCAAGCACCGAACGTCACGGCACCTCCGAGTTCTCGCACACGTTCAGCTCGATGGCGATCCCGGACTCGATCCAGCAAAGTGTCGGGGATGAGTTCCACAAGACGATGGCGTGGTGACGATGTTGATGCTCCACCGACGCAGGGCTTCGCCTAAGCTCGCGACAATATGACTTCTCCGCGCAGGCTTCGCCTAAGCTCATGACGATATGACCAAGTGGAATATGGTGGAAGGGGCACCGACACGGCTAAGGAAAGATCCGTAGATCAACTTGTGTGTCTGGGGTGCCCCTTGCCCCGTATATAAAGGAGCAAAGGGGGTGCGGCCGCCCTAGGAGGCGCTGGAGGAGTCCTACTCCCACCGGAGTAGGACTCCCCCTCTCCTAGTTGGAGTAGGATTGGGGAGGGGAAGAGGGAAGGCGCGCCCCCCTCTCCTTGTCCTATTCGGACTAGAGGGGAGGGCGCGCTGCCTGCCCCGCCGGCCCTTCCTCTTCTCCTTGTGGCCCATTAAGGCCCATATACCCCGGGGGTTCCGTAACCCCGGTGTTCCATAACTTCTTGTTTTCATTCGAACCCTTCCAAGTCCAAACATAGGCTTCCAATATATCAATCTTTATGTCTCGACCATTTGAGACTCCTCGTCATGTCCGTGATCACATCCGGACTCGAACAACCTTCGGTACATCAAAACTTATAAACTCATTATGAACTGTCATCGAAACGTTAAGCGTGCGGACCCTACGGGTTCGAGAACTATGTAGACATGACCTAGAACCATTCTCGATCAATAACCAATAGCGGAACATGGATGCCCATATTGGTTCCTACATATTCTACGAAGATCTTTATCGGTCAAACCGCATAACGACATACGTTGTTCCCTTTGTCATCGGTATGTTACTTACCCGAGATTCGATCGTCGGTATCCAATACCTAGTTCATTCTCGTTACCGGTAAGTCTCTTTACTCGTTCCGTAATACATCATCTCACAACTAACTCATTAGTTGTAATGCTTGCAAGGCTTAAGTGATGTGTATTACCGAGAAGGCCCAGAGATACCTCTCCGACAATCGGAGTGACAAAACCTAATCTCGAAATCGCCAACCCACCAAGTACCTTTGGAGACACCTGTAGTACTCCTTTATAATCACCCGATTCGTTGTGACGTTTGGTAGTACCAAAGTGTTCCTCCGTAAACAGGAGTTGCATAATCTCATAGTTTATAGGAACATGTATAGGTCATGAAGAAAGCATTAGCAATATACTAAGCGATCAAGTGCTAAGCTAACGGAATGGGTCATGTCAATCACATCATTCTCCTAATGAGGTGATCTCATTAATCAAATGACAACACATGTCTATGGTTAGGAAACACAACCATCTTTGATTAATGAGCTAGTCCATAGAGGCATACTAGTGACTATCTGTTTGTCTATGTATTCACACATGTATTATGTTTCCGTTAATACAATTCTAGCATGAATAATAAACATTTATCATGGTATAAGGAAATAAATAATAACTTTATTATTGCCTCTAGGGCATATTTCCTTCAGTCTCCCACTTGCACTAGAGTCAATAATCTAGATTACATAGTAATGATTCTAACACCCATGGAGTCTTGGTGCTGATCATGTTTTGCTCGTGGAAGAGGCTTAGTCAACGGTCTGCAACATTCAGATCCGTATGTATTTTGCAAATCTCTATGTCTCCCACTTGGACTTGGTCCCGAATGGAATTGAAGCGTCTCTTGATATGCTTGGTCCTCTTGTGAAATCTGGATTCCTTTGCCAAGGCAATTGCACCATATTGTCACAGAAGATCTTCATCGGTCCCGATGCACTAGGTATGACACCTAGATCGGAAATGAACTCTTTCATCCGACTCCTTCATTTGCTGCTTCAAGCAGCTATGTACTCGCTTCACATGTAGATCCCGCCACGGCGCTTTGTTTAGAACTGCACCAACCGACAGCTCCACCGTTTAATAAAAACACGATCCGGTTTGCGATTTAGAATCGTCCGGATCGGTGTCAAAGCTTACATCGGCGTAACCATTTACGACTAGCTCTTTGTCACCTCCATATCTGAGAAACATATCCTTAGTCCTTTTCGGTATTTCAGATGTTCTTGACCGTTGTCCATGATCCACTCTGGATTACTTTGGTACCTTCCTGCCAAGCTTACAGCTAAGCATCGTCGTGTCTGGTACACAGCATTGCATACATGATAGAGCCTATGGCTGAAGCATAGGAACATCTTTCATCTTCTCTCTATCTTCTGCTTTGTGGTCGGGCATTGAGTCGACTCAATCTTACACCTTGTAGTACAGGTAAAAACCTTTCTTTGCACGATCCATTTTGAACTTTTTCAAAACTTTATCAAGGTATGTGCTTTGTGAAAGTCCAATTAAGCGTCTTGATCTATCTCTATAGATCTTGATGCCCAATATGTAAGCAGCTTCACGAGGTCTTTCATTGAAAAACTTTTATTCAAGTATCCTTTTATGCTATCCAGAAATTCTATATCATTTCCAATCAATAATATGTCGTCCACATATAATATTAGAAATGCTCTGAGCTCCCACTCACTTTCTTGTAAATCAGGCTTCTCCAAAAGTCTCATAAACCCATATCTTTGATCACACTATCAAAGCATTTATTCCAACTCCGAGAGGCTTGCACTGACCATAAATTGATCATTGGAGCTTGCACACTTTGTTAGTACCCTTTGGATCGACAAAACCTTCTGGTTGCATCATATACAACTCTTCTTCTAGAAATCCATTCAAGAATGCAGTTTTACATCCATTTGCCAAATTTCATAATCATAAAATGCGGCAATTGCTAACATGATTCGGACAGACTTAAGCATCGCTTCGGGTGAGAAAGTCTCATCGTAGTCAACCCCTTGAACTTGTCGAAAACCTTTCGCAACAAGTCGAGCTTTGTAGACGCTTACATTACCATCGGCGTCGGTCTTCTTCTTAAAGATCCATTTATTCTCAATGGCTTGCCGATCATCGGGCAAGTCAACCAAAGTCCATACTTTGTTCTCATACATGGATCCCATCTCAGATTTCATGGCTTCCACCATTTTGCGAATCTGGGCTCACCATCGCTTCTTCATAGTTTGTAGGTTCGCCATGGTCAAGTAACATGACTTCCGAAATAGGATTACCGTACCACTCAGTGCGTATTTTACTCTGGTTGACCTCGAGTTCAGTAGTAACTTGATCTGAAGTTTCATGATCATCATCATTAGTTTCCTCACTAATTGGTGTAGTTGTCACGGAACCATTTCTTGTGATGAACTACTTTCCAATAAGGGAGCAGATACTGATTATCTCATCAAGTTCTACTTTCCTCCCACTCACTTCTTTCGAGAGAAACTCCTTCTCTAGAAAGGATCCGAATTTAGCAACGAAAATCTTGCCTTCAGATCTGTGATAGAAGGTGTACCCAACAGTCTCCTTTGGGTATCCTATGAAGACACATTTTTCCGATTTGGGTTCGAGCTTATCGGTTGAAGTTTCTTCACATAAGCATCGCAGCCCCAAACTTTAAGAAACGACAACTTTGGTTTCTTGCCAAACCACAGTTCATAAGGCGTCGTCTCAACGGATTTTGACGGTGTCCTATTTAACGTGAATGCGGCCGTCTCTAAAGCATAACCCCAAAGCGATAGCGGTAAATCGGAAATAGACATCATAGATCGCACCATATCTAGTAAAGTACGATTCGACGTTCGGACACACCATTTCTCTGTGGTGTTCCGGTGGCGTGAGTTGCTAAACTATTCCACATTGTTTCAAATGTAAACCAAACTCATAACTCAAATATTCTCCTCCACGATCAGATCATAGAAACTTTATTTTCTTGTTACGATGATTTTCCACTTCACTCTGAAATTCTTTGAACTTTTCAAATGTTTCAGATTTGTGTTTCATTAAGTAGATATACCCATATCTACTCAAATCATCTGTGAAGGTGAGAAAATAACGATATCCGCCACGAGCTTCAACATTCATCGGACCACATACATCAGTATGTATGATTTCCAACAAGTCATTGCTCTCTCCATACAACCGGAGAACGGTGTTTTAGTCATCTTGCCCATGAGGCACGGTTACAAGTACCAAGTGATTCATAATCAAGTGATTCCAAAAGTCCATCTGTATGGAGTTTCTTCATGCGTTTACACCGATATGACCTAAACGGCGATGCCACAAATAAGTTGCACTATCATTATCAACTCTGCATCTTTTGGCTTCGACATTATGAATATGTGTATCACTACTTGTCGAGATTCAACAAGAATAGACCATTCTTCAAGGGTGCATGACCATAAAAGATATTACTCATATAAATAGAACAACCATTATTCTCTGATTTAAATGAATAACCGTCTCGCATCAAACAAGATCCAGATATAATGTTCATGCTCAACGCCGCACCAAATAACAATTATTTAGGTCTAAAACTAATCCGAAGGTAGATGTAGAGGTAGCGTGCCGACCGCGATCACATTGACTTTGGAACCATTTCCCACGCGCATCGTCACCTCGTCCTTTGCGGTGCTCGTCTATTCCGTAGTCCTGTTTGAGTTGCAAATATTAGCAATGTAACCAATATCAAATACCAGTGCTACTACGAGCTCTAGTAAGGTACACATCAATAACATGTATATCACATATACCTTTGTTCACCTTGCCATCCTTTTATCCGCCAAATACTTGGGGCAGATCCGCTTCTAGTGTCCATCGCTTGCGGTAAAACACTCGGGCCAGGTTTAGGTCCAGACTTGGGTTTCTTCTCTTGATCAAGAACTTTCTTGCTGTTCTTTTGAAGTTTCCTTCTTCTTTCCTTTGCCCTTTTCTTGAAACTAGTGGTCTTGTTGACCATCAACACTTGATGCTCTTTCTTGATCTCTACCTCCGCTGCTTTTAGCATTGCGAAGAGCTCGAGAATTGTTTTGGTCATCCCTTGCATATTATAGTTCATCACGAAGCTCTTGTAGCTTGGTGGCGTGATTGGAGAATTACATCAATGACACTATCATCCGGAAGATTAACTCCCAGCTGAATTAAGTGATTATTATACCCGGACATTTTGAGTATGTGCTCACCGACGTAACTATTCTCCTCCATCTTGCAGCTATAGAACTTATTGGAGACTTCATATCTCTCAATCCGGGCATTTGCTTGAAATATTAACTTCAACTCTGGAACATCTCATATGCTCCATGACGTTCAAAACGTCGTTGAAGACCCGGTTCTAAGCCGTAAAGCATGGCACATCGAACTATTGAGTAGTCATCGCTTTGCTTTGCGGACGTTCACAACTTCGGCTCGGCTCTCGCAGCAGTCACGCGGCCAAATGTGCTTCCAGGCGTAATTTTTCGTGCAGCAATGAGGATAATCCTCAAGTTACGGACCCAGTCCGTGTAATTGCTACCATCATCTTTCAACTTTGCTTTCTCAAGGAACGCATTAAAATTCAACGGAACAACAGACGAGCCATCTATCTACAAATAAACATAGACAAGCAAAATACTATCAGGTACTAAGCTCATGATAAATTTAAGTTTAATTAATCATATTAAAAAAACTCCCACTTAGACAGACATCTCTCTAGTTATCTAAGTGATTACGTGATCCAAATCAACTAAACCATGTCCGATCATCACGTGAGATGGAGTAGTTTCAATGGTGAACATCACTATGTTGATCATATCTACTATATGATTCACGTTCGACCTTCGGTCTCCGTGTTCGAGGCCATATCTGTTATATGCAAGGCTCGTCAAGTTTAACCCGAGTATTCAGCGCGTGCAACTGTTTTGCACCGTTGTAGATGGACGAGAACTTATCACACCCGATCATCACGTGGTGTCCGGGTACTACTGAACTTTGGCAACGGTGCATACTCGGGAGAACACTTCTTGATAATTTTAGTGAGAGATCATCTTATAATGCTACCGTCAATCAAAGCAAGATAAGATGCATAAAGGATAAACATCACATGCAATCAATATAAGTGATATGATATGGTCATCATCATCTTGTGCTTGTGATCTCCATCGCCAAGCACCGCCATGATCACCATCGTCACCGGCGCGACACCTTGATCTCCATCGTAGCATCGTTGTCGTCTCGCCAACTATTGCTTCTCGACTATCGCTCTTCGCTTAGTGATGAAGTAAAGCAATTACATGGCGCTTGCATTTCATACAATAAGCGACAACCATATGGCTCCCAGCCATTGCCGATAACTCGGTTACAAAACATGATCATCTCATACAATAAAATATAGCATCACGTCTTGACCACATCACATCACATCATGCCCTGCAAAAACAAGTTAGACGTCCTCTACTTTGTTGTTGCAATTTTTACGTGGCTGCTACGGGCTGAGCAAGAACCGTTCTTACCTCGCATCAAAACCACAACGATAGTTTGTCAAGTTGGTGCTGTTTTAACCTTCGCAAGGACCGGGCGTAGCCACACTCGGTTCAACTAAAGTGAGAGAGACAGACACCGCCGGTCACCTTTAAGCAACGAGTGCTCGGGCGGTGAAACCAGTCTCGCGTAAGCGTCTGGCGTAATGTCGGTCCGGCCGCTTCATCTCACAATACCGCTGAACCAAAGTATGACATGCTGGTAAGCGGTATGACTTATATCGCCCACAACTCACTTGTGTTCTACTCGTGCATATGACATCAACGCATAAAACCAGGCTCGGATGCCATTTGTTGGGGACGTAGTAATTTCAAAAATTTCCTACGAACACGCAAGACCATGGTGATGGCATAGCAACGAGAGGGGAGAGTGTCCGTCCACGCACCCTCGTGAGACCGAAAGCGAAGCGTTATAACAACGCTGTTGATGTAGTCGTGCGTCTTCACGATCCGACCGATCCAAGCACCGAGCGTATGGCACCTCCGAGTTACGCACACGTTCAGCTCGATGGCGATCCCGGACTCCGATCCAGCAAAGTGTCGGGATGAGTTCCACAACCGACGGCGTGGTGGCGATGTTGATGCTCCACCGACGCAGGGCTTCGCCTAAGCTCCGCGACAATATGACTTCTCCGGCGCAGGGCTTCGCCTAAGCTCATGACGATATGACCGAAGTGGAATATGGTGGAAGGGGCACCGCACACGGCTAAGGAAAGATCCGTAGATCAACTTGTGTGTCTGGGTGCCCCTTGCCCCGTATATAAAGGAGCAAAGGGGGTGCGGCCGGCCCTAGGGAGGCGCTGGAGGAGTCCTACTCCCACCGAGTAGGACTCCCCTCTCCTAGTTGGAGTAGGATTGGGGAGGGAAGAGGAAGGCGCCCCTCCTCTCCTTGTCCTATTCGGACTAGAGGGGAGGGGGCGGCCTGCCCCGGCCGGCCCTTCCTCTTCTCCTTGTGGCCCATTAAGGCCCATATACCCCGGGGTTCAGTAACCCCGGTGTTCGTAACTTCTGTTTTCATTCGAACCCTTCCAAGTCCAAACATAGGCTTCCAATATATCAATCTTTATGTCTCGACCATTTGAGACTCCTCGTCATGTCCGTGATCACATCCGGACTCGAACAACCTTCGTACATCAAAACTTATAAACTCATTATGAACTGTCATCGAAGCGTTAAGCGTGCGGACCCTACGGGTTCGAGAACTATGTAGACATGACCTAGAACCATTCTCGGTCAATAACCAATAGCGGAACCTGGATGTCCATATTGGTTCCTACATATTCTACGAAGATCTTTATCGGTCAAACCGCATAACGACATCGTTGTTCCCTTTGTCATCGGTATGTTACTTACCCGAGATTCGATCGTCGGTATCCAATACCTAGTTCATTCTCGTTACGGTAAGTCTCTTTACTCGTTCCGTAATACATCATCTCACAACTAACTCATTAGTTGTAATGCTTGCAAGGCTTAAGTGATGTGTATTACCGAGAAGGCCCAGAGATACCTCTCCGACAATCGGAGTGACAAAACCTAATCTCAAATACGCCAACCCAACAAGTACCTTTGGAGACACCTGTAGTACTCCTTTATAATCACCCGATTCGTTGTGGCGTTTGGTAGTACCCAAAGTGTTCCTCCGGTAAACGGGAGTTGCATAATCTCATAGTTTATAGGAACATGTATAGGTCATGAAGAAAGCATTAGCAATATACTAAACGATCAAGTGCTAAGCTAACGGAATGGGTCATGTCAATCACATCATTCTCCTAATGAGGTGATCTCATTAATCAAATGACAACACATGTCTATGGTTAGGAAACACAACCATCTTTGATTAATGAGCTAGTCCAGTAGAGGCATACTAGTGACTATCTGTTTGTCTATGTATTCACACATGTATTATGTTTCCGGTTAATACAATTCTAGAATGAATAATAAACATTTATCATGGTATAAGGAAATAAATAATAACTTTATTATTGCCTCTAGGGCATATTTCCTTCACCATCCTGCTTAGCCAGTCATCTTATATGTAAATTATATCAGACCATCCTTTTTTTTCGTTACATATTACATTTGTCAACAATGTTAGTACATTCAACTGATCTTCGTGTGCATCAGCCATTTGACACGATGATGGCAAATTCTGGAGTGAAAACAAGGTCTTCAGAGCAGACTATGCTATCCGACGAAGCGCATATCTCGCTGGTTACGGATAGCTCCTCAGAGGAGGATTCAGAGACAGATGACCAGTCCTATCCCCCCCCCCTGAGGTGTATGCTCTAACTTGGCAGGGTTATGTTGCTCATATCGTGTGTATGGTGTCTCGCATTGCTATGTCATTTGATTAGTTTAGACATGCTTTGTGTGAATGCCACCAGTTCACTGTCTAATTACCATATATGTGAATTATGCATTGCCATCTTGTTGCAAGACATTATATATGTGAATTATACAATGCTATCTTGTTGCAAAGGCATTATATATGTGAATTATGCAATGCCATGTTGTTTAGCCAATCATCATGTATGTGAATTATATCATGCTATCATTTTCTTGTATTACGTGTTCCATTTGTCGACAACGTTTGTATATTCAACTACTCTTCCTGTGCATCAGCCATTTGAAGCGGTGATGGAAGTATCTGGAGTGGAAACAAGGTATTCAGAGCAGACAATGCTACCTGCTGAAGCAGACATCTTGCTGGTTACAGAGAGCTCCTCAGAGGAGGATTCAGAGACTGATGACCAGTCCTATTTCCCCCCCTGAGGTCTATGCTCAAACTTGGCAGGGTTATATTACCTATGTCATGCATGTTGTCTTGCATTGCTTAGTTTTTACATCATATATGGATTGCCATCTGCTTACTTGCTTACTATATAAATCATATATTTGAATTATATCATGCCATCATGTTTGCATATTACATACGCATCATCTATCTGAATTATGGCATGGCAACCCATTTAATAAAGACATCATATAGTTATATCATCTCATCCTGTTTAGTGTTTACAGTCCTCATATTTTGAATTATGGCATTCTATCCGTGAATGTATGTGAATTATGGCATGCCAACCTATTTAATAAACACATTATATAGTTATGTCATGTCATCCTGTTTACATAGTCTCATATTTTGAACTATGTCTTTCCATCTTTTTTAGTTAGCCATCATAATGTGAAATTGTGTCATGCTATCCTGTTTAGTTAGCCATCATATATGTGAAATTGTGTCATGCTATCCTGTTTGGTTAGACAACATAAATATGAATTATTTCATGCCCTCTTTTATTCCCCACTATCCATTGCACTGTCTATCATACAATGTCTATACTTTCAATTACTTTTCTTGTTTATCAGCCATTTGAATTGGAGAGCGTGATGGCAGATCTAAAGGGAGTAACAACACGGTCTTCGAAAAGATAGTGCTACCATTGATGCAGATAGAACCACGGTTGTACTTGCCCAAGGACCAGATCCACCACACATAACCCGGACTCTCGCAGATTGTACCCCTACCAGCTTGGACAGAGAACCAGCTACACCCCTTCTAACCCCAACCCGGCAGATAGTAACCAGATTCCAGCTTGACACAAAGACCGTCTCCACCATAGAGCACCCAAACACGAGCAGTTAGTAAGGGAACTGCAGTGCCCAAAGCACGAGGACCACCACTCCGAATCCCAAATCAACGCTTAAAGGAGAAGAAGATTTGTTCTCAGGTCAGGTTATGTAGCTATGGTTCATACTCCTTTGCTCTTGCATTACTGTATTTACTCATACCAACTATTTTCAAATTTGAAGGATGAAATTGAAACTCCAATGGCGCAACATGTATGTTTTAAACTTGTTTCTTTAACTGGTTTGCTGTTGTAACCTGCTCTATGTTGATTTCAGTTTCAATTGAATAAACAGTTATGTTCTCATGTTATGCACATTACAAGTGTTGTTATTGCTCTATAGTTACCCACACTTATATTCTGTTCATTCTGCTTTGTCTTGAACAAATATTATTTGAACTGTGTCTCTATCTTGATTTGGCAACAAAAACTAGAATGATATAGACCATAAAGTGACCATGGTTCATAGATATATGTTTGTTTCATGCTGTTATCCTGTCCACTTTACTACTGAACTCATTTACCAAAATGAGTTTCATATACAACATAGTAAACATGTGATGTGTCCGCTTGTTTCTCTTTTAGAATGCGGACAAAATATTGGAGAAACGATGCCGCGTTATCCAATGGTAAAGGAAATAATGCAGATAAGGTTCAAGATAGTGAGACATCCTGTTGGTCTCCAAGAAAGCTGATAAAAACTATCTTGACGACGTGAGGGAACCCAAAAGTCTTGTCTTGATGTAGTGTTCGAGTTCTCGCCACTATTGCGGGCACAAGCTCTTGAACTCGCTGCTGAATCAGTTCGTCTTCTTGAGTCTCAACTTCAAGTTGAAAGACATCGATCGAGATGTGTCGACAGAAGTCAAGGACCGAGGAAGTCCTGCAGAATTCAGATGCATATTTTCGGTGCAACAACAAGTTACTTGGAGGATTTAAGCGCCAAACAAGAGAAAGTTAATAAGCTTGCTAAGCATCTTGCTAGCATTAAGGGTACCCAGGATATTGTTTCTTGATATCTTATGAAGTGGTTTCAGTTCTGAATTTGTTTTGCTACAGCGTTTATTTGCGCTGGTCGCCAACTTTGACAACCAGTGTATATGATATGCTGCTTTGTTCCCTATATTTGCACTGGTGGCGAACTTTGATGCCCAGTGGATGTAATATGTGTAATAGCCGTGATAGCCTAGCGTTAGTTGCTTGCTTATTTATTTCCTTGTTGTCTTGTTTATTTGTTTGCTTGTAGTCATTGCAGTTCTTTTTCCACGGTTAGCTAGTGGCTGCAATAACCTATTTTTAAAAACTAGGCCACAATAACCATGGGCTAATATTTACTGTAGTGACACTGGGCCTCCTACTGGCCGTGGAAACAGTGGGCCTTCTATGGGCCGTAGAAACAATGGGCCTTCAGAAACAATGGGCCTTCTTCGGGCCGTATCATGAATGGGCCTTATACGGGCCGTATGATCGATTGGCCAAACATGGGCCAAACAGACCGCATTCTGGCCGTAAACGGGCTAGAGTTGGAATCGCCCGTTCATGGGCCGACCATAACGGGCCATCGTTAATAGGTCGTATTTGATGACGCTATGAAAACGGCCTAACGATTAACGGACCACAAACGGGCTGATCAGACCACGGGCTGAATTTGGCCCACAAGCGTAAAATAGCGATAATGGGCCGTAAGTAAACGAATGCTGGAAATGAGCCCAAGAATAAATGGGCTCTGAGAAGGCCGAAAGACAACATGGGCTGGAAACGGCCCAACGGAATAACGGGCCGTTAATGGGTGTAAAGTGATAATCCCCAAGTGCAAGGAATCATCGTAGCACTTTCCAAAGGTGGAAGTGATAAGTATGGAGTGTCGAACCCACAAGGAGCTAAAGGTAAGATCAATATTCTCTCAAGCCGATTCGCCATCGACACGACTCTCACGCACCGAACGTTTGCTTCCAACTAGCAACGAGAAATAAACTACGTTGTGGGTATGAAGAGGATAACTTTGTATGGTATCGGAGAGCTAAAACATAAAAGTAGGTGTTGTTATCATAAAGTTAGAATATAATACTAAATAATATAAATAGCGAGTGTGGA
This sequence comes from Aegilops longissima, assembly GCA_021605205.1. Classification (NCBI taxonomy): domain Eukaryota; kingdom Viridiplantae; phylum Streptophyta; class Magnoliopsida; order Poales; family Poaceae; genus Aegilops; species Aegilops longissima. The sequence goes on from CM038678.1 coordinate 133,482,759, forward strand.
ATAATGGTGGATCGTTGTGTGGAATTGTACTAGGCAATTGTTAACAAGACAGGTAATCACTATTGCAATTTCATATGAGGGAGAGGCATAAGCTAACATACTTTCTCTACTTGGATCATATGCACTTATGATTGGAACTCTAGCAAGCATCCGCAACTACTAAAGATCATTAAGGTAAAACCCAACCATAGCATTAAAGCATCAAGTCCTCTTTATTCCCATACGCAACAATCCCTCTTACTCGGGTTTGTGTTTCAGTCACTCACCAACCCACTATAAGCGAATCATGAACGTATTGCAACACCCTACAGCGGGAATCCCTCACGCTTCCGCGACACGGAGGGCACCATATGACAGCACCAAAGTAAAACATACAACTCATACCAATCTAGATCATCAATCAACCCAAAGACAAAAGATATCTACTCAAAACATCGTAGGATGGCAACACATCATTGGATCATAATATGTGGCATAAAGCACCATGTTCAAGTACGGATTACAACGGGGTGCGGGAGAGTGGACAGCGTAAAAGAGATGAGGATGGTGATGATGATGAAGACGATCACCGTGGCGATGATTCCCCTCCCGATGGCACTCCGGCGCCACCGGAAGAGAGGAGGAGAGGTTCTTCCCCTTGTGCTTCCTCCTCCATGGCCTCCACCTTCTGTTCCTTGGCCTTCATGGTGATGAAGACCCCTCCGAGATACTCCTCCATGGCCATCGGTGATGATGGCCCCCTCCGGCAGGGCGCCGGAGAGGGCCTAGATTGATTTCTCGTGGCTCAGAGGCTTGCGGCGGCGGAACTTGATCCAATCTCCGTTCGGAAGTTTTAGGGTGCGAGTATATATGGGTGCAGGAGGACGTCGGTGGACTTCGGGCTGGCCACTGTAGGGGGCGCGCCCGGGGTGGGCGCGCCCACCACCTCGTGGGCAGCCCGGACTCTCGTGAGCTTCACAGACTCAATGGGCTTCTTCGGTCCAAAAATAGGTTCCGTGGAGTTTCAGGTCTTTTGGACTCCGTTTGATATTCCTTTTCTTGAAACATCAAATAAGCAAAAAAATAGCAATTCTGGCTGGGCCTCCGGTTAATAGGTTAGTCCCAAAATAATATAAAATTGGAAAATAAAGCCCAATATTGCCCAAACAGTAGATAATATAGCATGGAGCAATCAAAATTATAGATACGTTGGAGACGTATCGCATCCCCAAGCTTAATTCCTGCTCGTCCTCGGTAGGTAAATGATAAAAGATAATTTTTGATGCGGAATGCTAATAAGTGCTTAAAGTTTGATCAATGATAATTCAAATCACTTTTTCTAGCATCAATATGTGTCATAATAGCAGCTTATCTCATAAAACTTTTCATGATCAAGTAACAATCTATTCACAATGTCAAGCATGGTTCAGAAACTTCATTGAGAACTAACAAACTATAATCTCAGTCATTGAAGCAATTGCAATTTATCATAACATCAGAAAGAGTCAAGAATAGAGCTTTTCAGCAAGTCCACATACTCAACTATCATATAGTCTTCTACAATTGCTAACACTCACGCAATACTTGTGGTTATGGAGTTTCAGCCGGACACTGAGAAAGATAGGGGCTTATTGTGTTGCCTCCCAACGTATTCACCTTTAGGTGATGTCAACAATAATAGCCCATGCTAACTTACATCCAATTGGATATATATATATATATCATGATCTTTCAAACACAAGGAGCTTGCCAAAGGATAAAATGAAAAAGGGAATGGTGAGGATCACCTTGACTCAAGCATAAAGTAAAAACATAAAGTAAAATATAGGCTCTTCGCAGAGGGAAGCAGAGGTTGTCATGCGCGTTTAGGGTTGATGCACAAAATCTTAATGCAAAAGAACATCACTTTATATTGCCCCTTGTATGTGGACCTTTATTATGCAGTCCGTCGCTTTTATTACTTCCACAACAAGTTCATACAAAGCTTATTTTCTCTGCACTAATAAGTCATGCATATTTAGAGAGCAATTTTTATTGTTTGCACCGATGACAACTTACTTGAAGGATCTTACTCAATCCATAGGTAGGTATGGTGGACTCTCATGGCAAAACTGGGTTTACGGGTATTTGGAAGCACAAGTAGTATCTCTACTTGGTGCAAGGGATTTGGCTAGCATGAGGGAGAAAGGCAAGCTCAACATGTTTGGAAGGTCAATAACAATATACTTTAACTGAGATGTCAGAAAACATAAACCATTACGTTGTCTTCCTTGTCCAACGTCAACTCTTTTAGCATGTCATACTTAATGAGTGCTTCACAATCATAAAAGATGTCCAAGATAATATATTTTTATGTGAACCTCTCTTTCCTTATTACTTCATATTAATTGCAACGATGACCAAAACTACGCTTGCCAATTCTCAACAACTTTTATGCCTCATACTTTCTATGTGTGAAGTCATCACTAACCATGTTATAAGAAAATGAAACATATAAAAGTTCAGATTTATGACATTTAATTCATTCCCCCATTTACTCATAGGATATATATGAAGCACATGAGTAAATGACAAACTACTCTAAAAGATATGAGTGAAAGACACTGAGTAGTCAAATAATTAACTAGCCATGGGAGGGTTCCTTTTCTATTAAATTCAGTAATTCAGATCCAATGATTTTATTCAAACATCAAGTAAAACAAAATAAAATGACATTGCAAGGATAGCACAACTCATGTGAAGAAGCAAAAACTTAGGCTCAACAGATACTAACCGATAGTTGCTGAAGAAGAAAGGTGGGATGCCTAACGGGGCATTCCCAAGCTTAGATGCTTGAGACTTCTTGGGATATTATCTTGGGGTGCCTTGGGCATCCCCAAGCTTGAACTTTTGTGTCTCCTTAATTCCTCTCATATCATGGTTTCTCTTTTTATCAAAAGCTTCATTCACAACAAACTCAACAAGAACTCGTGAGATAGGTTAGTATAAACCTTTGCAAAACCTTATCATTTCCTACTTAAAAAATCACTAAAATTATTATTCAACATTGCATACTAAATTCCTCTGCATATTTAATACTCCTATCCTCAAATAGAATCATTAAACAAGCAAACATATGCAAACAATGCAAACATAACAGCAATCTGCCAAAACAGTATAGTCTGTGAAGAATGCAAGAGTATCAATACTTCCCTAACTCCAAAAATTATGAACTAAAATTACCACTGTAATAAATTTATCAGAGCTCATTATGCAAAAGGTTTCATCATTATATCATTCTCTTACTTTTCTAGGGAATTTTTGCAACAGTGGTAAACTTTCTGTTTTCAAACAGCAACATATATACTAGCAAAATAAGCATGGCAAAGGCTATCCTTGACTTTTTTATTGAAACTAAAGATGCAAAACACTATTCTAAATATAAGCTAGCTAATACTAACAAAAGAAAATGACGCTCCAAGTAAAACACATATCATGTGACGAATAAAAATATAGCTCCGAGTAAGGTGTACCGATAGTTTTGAAGACGAAAGAGGGGATGCCTTCCGGGGCATCCCCAAGCTTAGGCGCTTGAGTATTCCTTGAATATTACCTTGGGGTGCCTTGGGCATCCCCAAGCTTAGGGTCTTTCCACTCCTTATTCTCCTCATATTGATATCTCACCCAAAACTTGAAAACTTCAATCACACAAAACTTAGCCAAACTTCGTGAGATAGGTTAGTATGATAAAGAGCAAACCATTCACTTTGGTACTGACAAAGACAAGGTTCATAATTGTTTTCACACAATGCCTACTGTACCATATCATTTCTACAAATTATATTGAGAAATATAAGCCATAGAAACTAGAAAACAAGCAGACTATGCAATGAAAACAGAATCTGTCAGAAACAGAATAGTCTGTAATGATCTGAACAATAACCATACTTCTGCTACTCCAAAAATTATGAAATAAATTGGTGGACGTGAGGAATTTGTCTATTAATCTTCTTCAAAAAGAATCAACTCAAGAGAACTCCTCTGTAAAAATGACATCTATTCTCGTGAGCGCAAAGTTTCTGTTTTTTACAGCAAGATCACATTAACTTTCACCCAAGTTTTCCCAAAGGTCTTACTTTGCACTTTATTGAAACAAAAGCTATAAAACATGATTACTACAGTAGCTTAATCATGTAGACACACAAAAACAGTAAGGGTAAATATTGGGTTGTCTCCCAACAAGCGCTTTTCTTTAATGCCTTTTAGCTAGGCATGATGATTTCAATGATGCTCACTTTAAAGATAGGAATTGAAACACAAAGAGAGCATCTTGAAGAATATGACTAGCATATTTAAATCTAACACACTTCCTATGCCTAGGGATTTTGTGAGCACACAACTTATGGGAAAAAGAATCAACTAGCATAGGAAGGCAAAACAAATATAACTTCAAAACTTTAAGCACATAGAGAGGAAACTTAATATTTTTGGAACTCCTACAAGCATGTATTCCTCCCTCATAATAATTTTCAGTAGCATCATGGATAGAAAATTTGTTCTCATACTCAATTGCAACCTCTTCCGAAATAGTGGAATCATTACTAGCTAAAGTTGACACTCTTCCAAATCCACTTTCATAAATATCACACTAAGATTCAACATTCTCCAAAATAGTGGGATCACTAAATTCCTAAAGTTGACACTCTTCCAAACCCACTTTAAATGATAGTATTATTCATACTCCAAAATATATAAGTGAAGTTCATGGAGCATTCTACAGCTAACCAATATCCAAGCTCAAAGTGTATAAGTGAAGCACATGAAGCATTCTATAAAACCATACTCAAAAGATTTAAGTGAAGCACAAAGAGTAATTCTATAAAATCATACTTAAAAGATTTAAGTGAAGCACATGAAGTATTATATAAATTTATGAAGGTACATCTCATACTAGCATGGTTCTTAAAGGAAAAACAAAAACACAAAGGACACAAATCATGTGAACAAAGCAAAAACCGAGGTATACCTATATTTGTTGAAGAAGAAAGATGGGATGCCAACCGGGGCATCCCCAAGCTTAGATGCTTGAGTATACTTTGAAATATTTACTTGGGGTGCCTTGGGAATCCCCAAGCTTGATCTCTTGCCTCTCTTTATTCTTCTCATATTGACAGCTCCTCGACCTTCGGACACTTCATACACACAAAACTTTAACAAAAACTTGTGAGATCCGTTAGTGTAATAAAGCAAATCACTACCTTTAGGTACTGTAATGAACTCATTATTTATTTGTATTGATGTTAAATCTACTTTATTCCAACTTCTCTATGGTTCATACCCTCCGATACTACTCATAGATTCATCGAAATAAGCAAACAACACATGCAAAACAGAATCTGTTAAAAACAGAACAGTCTGTAGTAATCTAGAAGTTTGGCAAACTTCTGAAACTCCTAAAATTATAAACTAAATTTTAAAATTTGAAAACTTTGTACATAAGTAATGTGCAAAAAGAATCATAACCAATTGAATTTCCAGTTAAAAATGTAAATTCATGCACTACAGCCAAAGTTTCTGTTTTTGTTTTGCACAAAGCAAACAAGCAATCTAATCATCCTAAAACCAAAGCTTGGCATATTATTTTTATAATACAAGGAATATATACAAGGGGATAATTATTTACAGAGAAACTTCCATGAAAAATTCTACATTGTTTCCGTGAGCATGAACACAAGTGCTCAAGGTCGACCCTCACTTCTTCAATGCATAACTTTCCAATCGCTTCTCTTTTTGAAAAACTTTTTAGGCATGAGAGGCAAGTAATAATTTTTTTTGTATTTTCATTTTTAAATTTTTTTGTATGTTTCACCCACAACTAAACAGAAACAAAAAGTAAAAACAAAATCTACTTAGTGAAGGAAGCAAACAAGCACACACAAGAATATCAACCCCACGCTATTGCTCCCCGGCAACGGCGCCAGAAAAGAGTTTGATAATCCCCAAGTGCAAGAAATCATCGTAGCACTTTCCAAAGGTGGAAGTGAAAAGTATGGAGTGTCGAACCCACAAGGAGCTAAAGGTAAGATTAATATTCTTTGAAGCCCTATCTGCCACTGATACGACTCTACGTGTACCGAACGTTTGCTTCCAACTAGCAACGAGAAATAAACTACGTTGTGGGTATGAAGAGGATAACTTTGTATGGTATCGGAGAGCTAAAACATAAAAGTAGGTGCTGTTATCATAAAGTTAGAATATAATACTAAATAATATAAATAGCGAGTGTGGGATAATGGTGGATCGTTGTGCGGAATTGTCCTAGGCAATTGTTAACAAGACCGGTAATCACTATTGCAATTTCATATGAGGGAGAGGCATAAGCTAACATACTTTCTCTACTTGGATCATATGCACTTATGATTGAAACTCTAGCAAGCATCTGCAACTACTAAAGATCATTAAGGTAAAACCCAACCATAGCATTAAAGCATCAAGTCCTCTTTATTCCCATACGCAACAATCCCTCTTACTCGGATTTGTGTTTCAGTCACTCACCAACCCACTATAAGCGAATCATGAACGTGTTGCAACACCCTACAGCGGAATCCTCACGCTATGCCGACACGGAGTGCACCATAGGACAGCACCAAAGTAAAACATACAACTCATACCAATCTAGATCATCAATCAACCCAAAGACAAAAGATATCTACTCAAAACATCGTAGGATGGCAACACATCATTGGATCATAATATGTGGCATAAAGCACCATGTTCAAGTAGGGATTACAGCGGGGTGCGGGAGAGTGGACCGCGTAAAAGAGATGAGAATGGTGATGATGATGGTGATGTTGATGAAGACGATCACCGTGGCGATGATTCCCCTCCCGATGGCACTCCGGCGCCACCGGAAGAGAGGAGGAGAGGTTCTCCCCTTGTGCTTCCTCCTCCATGGCCTCCACCTTCGGTCCTTGGCCTTCATGGTGATGAAGACCCTCCGGATACTCCTCCATGGCCACGGTGATGATGGCCCCCCGGCAGGCGCCGAGAGGGCCTAGATTGATTTCTCGTGGCTACAGAGGCTTGCGGCGGAACTTCTGATCCAATCTCTGTTCTGGAAGTTTTAGGGTACGAGAGTATATATGGGTGCAGGGAGGACGTCCGTGGACTTCCGGGCTGGCCACGAGGTAGGGGGGCGCGCCCCCCACCCTCGTGGGCAGCCCGGGACTCCCCTGGTGAACTTCCTGTACTCAATGGGCTTCTTCTGGTCCAAAAATAGGTTCCGTGGAGTTTCAGTTCTCCGTTTGATATTCCTTTTCTTCGAAACACTGAAATAGGCAAAAAAAACAGCAATTTTGGGCTGGGCCTCCGGTTAATAGGTTAGTCCCAAAAATAATACAAAAGTGGAAAATAAAGCCCAATATTGCCCGAAACAGTAGATAATATAGCATGGAGCAATCAAAAATTATAGATACGTTGGAGACGTATCATAAAGTGATACACTGTTCATTACGGGCCAGTTTCACCACGGGCCGTTAATAGGCCAAGAGTTACATAGGGCCTCATATGGGCCGAAAGATGTCATGGGCCATACATGGGCCGAAGTGAAAACGGGTCGAATCATATTGGATGGCCCGGATGACGCCATCGGGCCTAATTCGGATAGGGCGAACGGGCCTTGGGTTAGCGGGCGTAAATGGGCTATATGCGAACATGCCGTTAACAAGCTTTCCATGGGCGGACCGCCACCTTTTGACCAAGTCAAACGGGCGGCCTTTTCACGTGAATGGGCCTCTGTTGGGCGTGCCACGGTCGACGTATCATAGGCGCCTTCATCCAATGAGTGGATGACATCGTCCCGGCGATGAGCCGACATCGCAGTTTCCTCCGACCAATGATGATTTTACACGTGGAAAATCCCCATTGGTCGGGTCGTGTTACGGGTTATCGGATCCAAAACCCGACCCGATAGCTTAACGGCGTTCCGTTACGGTGGATGCCACGATCGGTCACCCTTGACGAAAGCACTTCGTGACGCGTGATTTATCGTCATGGAAGTGGACACTTCCGTGATGATAATTTTGGTAATGTCATGGAACACTTCTCGACAAAGACAGGTATGACTATCTTGATTACGTCATAAAATCGTCATGGATGTACATGCATGACAGAAAACGCGACCTACTGTGACAAACACGTATCATCACGGAAGTGTATTTTTTTGTAGTGGATAGGATCCTGAGACCTTGTGGGAAGTGATGACATGTTGTGTGATCATGCACAACATGATCGTCGAGGATGAGGATGCCGAAGGATGAGGATGAGGGTACCGTAGCTCTAGAATTTGAGAACATAGGTGATCCTATCCAACTGCCGGATCAGAACCCGGCCACATTTGAGGAGTCTATTCAAATGCATCAATAAATCCGGCATCGACCAACTCACGAGCAGTTTAAGGAAGATATGATTAAGCATCAGTGGGCGGTGAAAGGGGACAACAATGTTCGGATGTAAATATTTAAACTTTTTTAAATTTGAACGAGTGCTGCATGCGGCTATTTAAACTTCTATGCCCTTGGCATGCAGCTACTTGATCATGCGGACTAGGAAAAAAGATTGAAGGCCAGATGTATGCGGCTACGGTTGGGTGACGTCCTACTGCATCCATGTCCGCGGACGAATGCGGGAGATTTTTTACGGGTTGCCGTTGGAGATGCCCTAAGTCTGTTATAATGTTTCTAAAGTACTCTTCTTCATTTTTTTTCATGAAAAGTATACCTTACTACTCTTCTTTTACTTTTTTACCTGGAAATTATAGTACTCTTCTTCTTTTTGCCTGGGAACTATAGTATTCTTCGGGGGCTAACATTAATTATTTTTGAAGTGAAGATAAGTTGGTGACCTAATTGAGTGCTTGAAAAATATGCATTTGCACTATATACCTTTTTTTTCAAAAAAAAAAATCCAGATTTGTTATAAAAATTCACTAGAAGTATGAAGCATCCCGAACATAATAAGAATTACAACGAGGTCTCAGCTCCAAAAAATTACATTAAGGTCTCTGGACCACCAAACGACCGTTACCTTCATTAGAACAAGCTACCGACGCGTCGTTGTCGCCGCTCCCCTACCAGAGCCGGCCTAACATTGTCTATGACAACCAAGAAGTCTTTTATACACATGCCCACAAGGACCAATGCCATGGAGCGTGAATCGTAATCGCTGAACCCTTGAATCGTTCTGAATTGCCTAACACAATATGTCGCCGTCACGAACATGGTGCAAGAAACCCTAAGCTTGCCACCTTGAGAAGACGACATGTTTTTACGCCGGAGCTCCATCAAATCCACTCTGATGGATGAACTCAAGGAGGACCAAAAGCCCGAAAACCAACTCGAATGCGAGGCACCATCGTCCGCCCGAGCACCGACCCTGTGAGAAAATAACCTAACCTAAACTACTTGTTGGAGCCAAGGCACAGGGATTTCCCTCTGTAGCAGTGGCCGCCGCTTGCGTAGAGCACATGAAAAGACTGCATCTGAAGTAATATACACTTCTGTCGGTTGCGGAAATGCTTATCCACGCAGTCGGTATATATCTCTGATTAATTGTCACTTGCCAATCGGCACTGCATAGCATCCAACAATTTCAGTAGGCATCACAAGGTCTGTACGTGTGTAGACGCACATGCACATGTACGCCTTCATGCGTGATCACGAGCTAGAGCTATCAATAGCATTGACTTGTGGATATATAACTAGTACTCCTACTAGCGGCGCACGCGATAAGCACAGTCACGCATGTGCCAAAGAGCAACACGGTGAGTAAGTTCAAGATGCGGTCTCCGGCGTTCCTTCCAATTTGAGTCGCTGTCCATCCCTTCTCCGGTACAGAGAAACAGAAAGCAATCAATTGGTAGGTGGCAGTTGATCGATGGATCGTCAACACGCAAGTTGAACATGTGTGAGCACCAAGAGTGAGCCGAGCTTTCGTACTTTAGAGCGAAATTAGTGGATCGAAGCTTGAAAAGTTGTTGGTGGAAAAATCATGTGTACTGCATGCCGTGTCGTTGCGATCATGCGGCTGTGCTTACATGTGTGCTGGAAAAGAGGACATGAGACTATGATTTAGTATGAGCAGTGGAAAGGGACATATGCGTGCATGCATGCATCATGAGCATGAAGGAGATCGAAGAGTGTAACGGAATACTAATTGAGAAACAGTAAGGGCATGTACAATTGTGCTATCTTAAAAGTGCCACGTAGGATAAATAATAAGGTGAAGAAGAGAGGACTCATAAAAAAAGTTTGTCTTCTTTTATTTAAGAGAAGACAAGAGGTGTTCTTTTAGCACAATATGTGTCACCATGTTTTTAGGAATGGCTAATGATTGAAAATACGGCTAAGAGATGACTCATTGTAGATAATTTTTTTGTCATCTCTAAATTATATGCAAGACTTAAAATAAAACTATCTTATCAATCATTGTACATGCCCTCGCAGCGAGCTACGCCTCTCCACAGCGACCAGGCATTCCTATCCGTTTGATTCCGACATGCATGGTCTGGATCGTCTCTGTCATCCATCAGTCGCTCCTGGCCCGTTTTTACTGCGAACCGCCCCAATCACCCCGGGCCAACGTTACAGGGCTGCTGCTCCCGACGTTGACCTGTGCGCCTCCTTGTTAAATGGGCCGGTATGCAAGTGTGGAGGAGTGGCGTTAGATTTATCAGCCCACATGCTTTTTTTTTTGCGGGTAGCCCACATCTTGGTCCATGAGTCCATCAAAACAATGGGTTACGCTCAAAAACATTATATACCAAAACGCTGGGTGCAACAGCAGAGGAAACCCATGATGGTACTCTTCCCATGGTGGCTACTCGCCTACCCCGAAAGCCGATATGGGTGATGAATTTAAATGCCCGCTATTGCAAAATCCTTCTTTCTTGTAATAATATACCTATAGTTCAATGCATCAATGAGCTTTTGTTGATCTGCTTACAACTTAGAAATATTCAAAGTTGATGATAAAGATAAATGAAGTTCGCTTTAAACAAATACTCCCTCCATTCCTAAATATAAGCCTTTTCAGAGATTTTAATATGAACTATACATACAAATGTATATACATGTAGCTTAGAGTGTAGATTCACACATTTTGCTCTGTATGTAGTCCATATTAAAATCTCTAAAAAGACTTATATTTAGAAACGGGGGGAGTATTAAATATACCCCCACTATCGTATCAACGTAATATAATTCAAAGTGTTCAAATTATATCAAGCATCTAAAGTATTTTCCACATTCATATCATTACTTTTCGATATTTTAAAGTTTTATCATTATTCCTTAGACATGGGCGGGCGCAGCAATGCGCGTTTTGATGTTCTAGTGCTACGGTACAGTCTCATATGCTCGTGACCACCTGTATGAGCGCGCGCACGCACTCATACTCTATCCATATGAGTATCTTCAATATACTGAGCCCACACAATATCTTAGGATTGATAATGTCAGTAGAGGTGCCTCGTAGTCGACAAAACATCATCACAATGTCTGAAATATAATCAAAAAAGTCCGAGCACCAGCCTCAACTCTAGAAATTGGGTCCTGGTGGGCTGGTTCCACCACAATGAATCTTAGTGCGCAATACTCCATTAACTTGGCGGATGCTTGACGCACTGAATTTTCATTTTGCCGGGCTCGATGCACATGACCGTATCATATTTCAATATAATTACATAACTTTATATATGTTATTTTCTCACAATAATTATTTACTACATATCTTAGATATTAATGTTGAAACAATAAATTTAGTATTCAAGCAATAGAAAATTTGACCCTGATTTGTACCGAAAAACATGATAGGTCTAGTATTTCTTGAAATAAAATATTGAATTTTATTGAAGCAATTCGAGAACATGCCATTGCTCTCTTGGTACAACTTGCTATTAGTACCATGAAATGCTATATTATATTTAGTGGAAAAAAATCACAATCAAGATAATTCTACACATAACTTTTCTCCAACGTTCCCACTCATTTTGAAGTTCTCGATGGACAACTTTATCAATTGTTTGATTCTTTTGCATCCTGAGAAGTTAGCCAGACTAGGTAGCCATATTCATAACATCTTCCACACTTGATTCATGCTTTTAAAACTCTAGCACATGGAACCCTCATTTGCTAATTGCCCTTTTTCATGCCACTTTCTCAATAATTTACGACAACACTACTCTCTCAACCTCTTTGCAATACGCAATCCATTCTCTATCACCTTATCCTTCATTTCGACATAGCTCTAGTATAGAATACTGTATAAATTTTGTAAATATTTTTTTCTGGATAGACAAATAGTCTTTTAGAAACCTTTTGCGCTAAAACAAGATTTCTGGTCATCATGTTTTGATGAGTTTTTATGTTATGTTATCGTGGGTGCCACATTAGCAGGAATAGTTGTCATGATGACTGTGCATAGTTATCGGGCAATGATTTTGTATGTTCATAGACATTACAGTGTTATAAAGAGCGAGAGAGTGAGTTTTCAAGGGTTAACAATAGACAATAAGTGTTATCAACACATCCAAGTATCATGAATCAATTTTTACAGTTTTACATAACAACATTCAATAACATGGCAACTAAGTTAATATAATACGGTAACTAAGTGACTAATAACTTGGTCAACAAGTGCTGCAAAGTATTCACGGAAAAGTTGTTAAAACATTCCAACATGTAATCTAGTTTCGTAGTTATTATCAGAAGTGGTTGGTGGTGAAAGCGGAACAAAAACCAGATTAGTGCTTTGAGATATTTTTCTAATTTTAATACTTAAGAGAATCAACATTTGTATGGAAATTTTGGGCCTTAATTTTTGGATCCCTATGGGTCCAGCCAACTACCACAACAACATACTAGCGTGATATATAATGCTTGAGAATGAATACAATTTCCTTTTATTATTTATTTCATTTGTCATTTTGTTGTCCTCCCCCTCCCCCTCTTCCTTGTTGTACTTTCATCTTCTTTTCACTTTATTTTCTTCCTTCGTTTATTTTATTATTTCTTTATTTATAATACTTTTCTTCCTTTTGAAACACTCTATTCCTTATTTCTTTACTTTTCTTGGTAGCTATTTAGTGTCTACTTTTGATTCCATTATTGTTACTGAACAAAATTTTCATGTAATATTTTTTCTTAACTAGTATACATAAATATTTGTATAGCATTCTTGTTCTAGAATGATTTTTTAATAAATCAACATAATGATTCGATAATTTTTTGAGTTGACAGTGCTTCATTTTTCATGTGACAAATTGAAGTTTATCGAATAATGTTCTATTTGGGCTTTTTCTGTGCTGATGGTGTGATGTTTGGGCCGATATCATGTATGGGCGCTCGATGGGTTTTCAGTTATTTTCTGGTGTGACTACGTCTTGCTTAACGTGAGAGAGAGCCACCGCTCGCCTCAAGTGGCTCGAGAATGGACCGGTCCACTCGGCTTCCTGAAGCACCGTTGGTTTTCAACATTTGAATCGTCTTTTTCTTCTTTCCTTTTTTTCTGGTTGCTTGACTTCTTCTTTGCTTCTACTTTGCCTTCTTGTTTTCGTTCAATATCCTACGCGCTTCTTCTTTGCTTCTAATTTCTTTTCTTCTAACTTTTTTCAATGTTTGTTTGAAAATGTTGGTTACTCAAAGAAAAATGTTAATTTGGTAGTTAAGAAATGCATGTGTAATACTTATGGAGTATAATCAACAAAGGTGAAAAAATGTACATTAAAAACAGTTTTAAGCCTTTTGGAGATGTGTAGGTAATGTGTTTTATATATGCACTTAAAAATGGGCATGATATATCCAAATAAGATAGTGTACCCAATGGTAAAAAAATATTGATTGTTCAAAGGAAAAAAATGTTAATTTAGTAGTCAAGAAATGTATGTGCATTTTTTGAATCTAGAAATGTATGTGCAAGATACATGAAACTGAAAACAGATGAAAAAGGTACAATTGTTAAATGTATCTGCTTTTGGAAAAAGTGTTGAAAATGTATTTAAAAATGTTCAAAAAACCATTAAAAAATACAAGAAGTATACATTAAAAATGGTTTTAGCTTTTTGGAAAAGTGTTGGTAATGTTATTTAAATATGTATTTGAAAATTGGTCATGATATATCCAAATAAGAAAATGTACACCTGGTTGTATGAAATGTTGATTGCTCAAAGGAAAGATGCTGATTTAGTAGTTAAGAAATGTATGTCCAAGATAGTTGAACATAAAAAAGGGTGCGGGAATAATACAATTGTTAAATGGATTTGCCTTTGGAAAAATGTTTAAAAGTATTAAAAATATCAGAAAAGCCTTAAAAAGAGAAGAAATGTACGTTAAAAAGTGTTATTAAGCCTTGTTGGAAAAATGTTGGCAATGTGTTTTAAATATGTATTGTAAAACTCTAAATAAATAAAATGCACGCTTAGTGTAAGAAATTGTTAATAATTCATTTGAAAAGTGTTAGACGTGTATACAAAAATGCTTTTGATGTATACGAATAATGTACAACGTTTATTAAAAAGTATTCATTAAAAAGTAAAAATAATAATCATGTATTTAATTAAACAAGTGTAAAAAATGTTCTGATCTATATGAAAAATATACAATGTTTATGAAAAATAAAACATAAAAATATATATTTGAAAAATGTTGATCATGTCTTTGAGAAATGTTAATACTGTAAACAAATAATGTTTCAAATGTGTACAAACAATATTCAATATTAATGAAAATAGGCATAAAACATATATATGATAAAATGTTAATCATATATTGAAAATGCTAAACATGTGTAAGTGTTCCTTATGTATTCAAAATATGTACAATGTATATAAAAAGTTAGACATTAAACCATATATTTGAAAAAATTAACCATGTGTTGAAATATATTTAATGTATACATAAAAGTTGTTTTAGATGTACATGAAAAATAGTTCATTTATTAGAAAATGTTAAAAATTATTTAAAATGTTCCTGTCCTATAAAAAATGAAAGCAAACAAACAAACAAAGGAAAATGAAGAATCCAAGGAAAAAATAAAATCAAAAAATCAATGCAAAAGAGTGAATACAGTGTAAACCGACAAAGAAACAAAGGAAAAACAGTGAAAATTGGAAAAGAAACAAAGAAAACAGAAAAATAAAAACCAAAAGAAACGTACGCAAGAAAAAACCAAGAAAATGAAGAAAACAGAAAAACAAAGTGAAAACCAAATCAAACAGTAATTAAAACCACAGAAAAAGAAACATATATGATAAAACAGACCAATTCAATCAATAATCAAACAGAAGAAAAAAACTAACAAAACTTACACATTGGACGAATGAGCAAAAGAAAAATAGCGAATAAAGCCGGCCCAAAAGCTATGGCAGGACAAAAAAAAAATCCTTCGTATGAAAGCTCCTTCCATCTGCTATAAGCGAGATATGGGTCCTCCTATGTGCCGGACCTTGTGTCGAACAAACACGAGTCACACAGGGGCTCACCCAACTGTGCCGTCCCTATAGTGCGCAAATGGTGCCGCAAACAAATCCAAGAAGGGTAATGCGCGCATGATCAATCAAACCACATACCTATTGCTTTTGATTTTAATGGCTTTGCGCGTGTGATTAATCAAACCACCTACCATTGTTGATCCTACTGGCTAGCCCTTGTAGGGGTATAAAAACTATAAGCCGTGACATTTGTTTTTTGAAAATACTGATTTGTTTTGAAACATGAACATTTTCAATTTTGTGAATAAATTTTATAAACCTTAAAAATATTTTGGGAATCCCATTTTTTTGAAAATGCGATCATTTTTTGAAATTGTGATTTTTTTGAAGATGTGGACAATTTTGAAATACCTAATCATTTTTGAATTTATATTTTTTTTGAAAGTATTATTTTCTGATTATTTATCAAATATTTAAAACGGAAAAATTTGCTGAAACTCATGAATACTTTTTGAGTTTGTGAGAAAATTTTAAAATTTGAACATTTCTTGGAATTTTGTAATTCTAAACTTTTTGAATTTTCTAACACTGTAAAAATAAGCAACAATTTAAGAATTCTAAACTTTTTTGAATCTCTGAACATTCTTTCAAATTTTGAACAAAATATCTTAACAGGAATAGTTTTTGAGATTTTGAACAAATGTCAAAAAATGCGAACATTTTTTAAATTGTATAATTGATTTTGAGAAAAGAGAAATAAACTTGATTTTGAGATTTCTAGGGCGAATCAACCTGTGGTTGAGTTGGTTAGGTGGACAGTGGTATCCTCAACCCACCAGGGTTCAAATCCTGGTGCTCGCATTATTCCTGGATTTATTTCAGAATTTCCGGCGATGCGCTTTCAGTGGGAGGAGACGTTCCCGTCGACGGCGAGGCGCCTACGGTGACTTCGTAAATCTCAAGATGATATGCCGGCTCAGTCTCTCGGAGGTGCTCATAGGGGTAGGGTGTACGTGTGTGCGTTCATAGGGATGAGTGTATGCGCGTGTATATGAGCGCTTATGTCTGTACTGATGCTAAAAAAATAAAAAAGAAACAGGAAAGAAAAAGAACAATAGAAACAGAAATAGATTCCGAAAAGAAGAAAACGGGCCGGGTAAGTCGTGGGCTCCCCTGTGCTAAGCCCCCGACTACTCGACGCACCGCTCGTCAAATAGGGATTTCCGCGAGATTCAGCTCTCGCGTTGTTTTTGTCGGCCGGGTGCAACGACCAAGAAAAGCCCAAAGCAAAGTAGGGTTACGCGACTGCTGGGTCTGCCCATCTTCTTCCTCCGCCTCCGTCCGTTTCTCCTCTCTACGAACGCAGCACGCAACGTGGTCGAGACTACACAACCTAGAAAAAATCCCATCGATCTGCTCCAGCTTTGCGGCGCGGCAGCCAGCCAGCCAGCACCCATGGCGGTGGAGGGGATAACCGAGGGCGTGAGGGGCCTCAAGGTGGAGGACGGCGAGGGGGCGGCGGGCGTCGCGGCCGACGCGCCGGCCGCCGCCGCCGCCGGCGGGGAGGGGCAGAGGCGGGGCGCCAGCGGCAGCAGCAACCGCATCCAGGTGTCCAACACGAAGAAGCCCCTCTTCTTCTACGTCAACCTCGCCAAGGTACCGTGCCGGCCAATCCACCTTTCTTTGGTTCGATCCCCACATTCGTCGGCGCCGTCTCTGAAACGATTTTGCTTCCTTGGTTGGTTGGTTGGTTGCAGAGGTATATGCAGCAGCACGGCGACGTCGAGCTCTCGGCGCTTGGGATGGGTGAGTCTCGTTTCTCCCGTGCCTCTGATTCATTGAATGCCGGTGGGGATGTGGTTTTGGTAACGCTGCTTGTTATATCATCTAAATCTCCATCGGATTGCCATGTTTACACTATTTATGGTGTGATTGCTGCCTCGCGTTTTCGCGAATTTGGTCGAGTGATTGTGCGGTCATAAGGGAATATACAGCTTAGATGTGTAGTTAACCGCTACAGACCTTCGGGACAGCTGGATCCGCAAAATATTCTGTTATTGCTTAAACCCTAACATTTTCCCTGGACTGTGGTGTTGCCAGTTTCAGAAACTGGTGGGTTCATTTGATAAAAAGAATTGCACCCTAACGTTCTCCTGTGATATTTTTTTGCTTAATCTGTTCTCGTTAGTGTTCTCTCATGGGATATGCATGTTTGCATAACTGAATATTGTGTATTCAGTTGTGCAAAAGTCAAGCGGATTGTATCTCGCACTCTTGAGTACTCGTCCAGTGGGGGAAAGACAGCGTTCTTGAGTACTCAGCTAGTGGGGGAAAGATCGCCTCCCACGTTTTCTTTGCAAGAAGAAGAAACCTCACTTCCCGACCGAGAAACCCCCACGAACCCTGACAGACCGCACACACAGGCCGGCCGCCACCATTACTACTGGCCGGGCTGGCACCATGCAGATATAAGGGTTGCCAGCGAGGAAGTTTTTTTAACCAGCCCTGAAATTTGCTCCCATGGGGAATCATGCGCTGGAGGTGCTACTCAGGAGCCACAACCATTACACTATGGACCTTTTCACTCTCGCGTTCTTGAGTAATTTCATATAACTATGGCCCTACCCACAATACTTCTGCTTCTGCAAACCATGGGCATTTTGACATGGATGTAGAAAAACACAAGCATGAGTCTTTAAGATTCCCAAGTAAAATTCATTGATTACATATGTAAGTTAATGGCTGCCATCTGTTCATATTAGTGACACTATCATATTCATTGAGTTTCTGTGGTTTGATGTTTTCTTTATTGTTGAAGTTGGCACTAACCAAGATCTGTTTGCAGCCATTGCGACTGTTGTAACCGTGGCGGAGATTCTGAAGAACAACGGCCTCGCTGTTGAGAAGAGTAAGAACCGTCTTCTTTCCTTGTAATGCAGATTATGTCTGATCACATATATCTTGGGCAGCATTGCTGCCATGAACATTCTCCACATTTGTCATTATTTACTCTGAACTTTCCTCTTTTAACCTTGTCGTGTGTAGAGATTAGAACATCCACGGTGGAAATAAACGACGAATCGAGAGGCCGCCCATTCCAAAAGGCCAAGGTAACAGAGAAGAAGAAACGATGTTTTATCAGCAGTGTGCCTTATTTCTTTGTTTGTCAATATATGCCAGTTCTCTTATGTATGAAGTGTTACGGAGACTGACTTACCTATGGATTCACACAGATTGAGATAGAGTTGGGAAAGAGCGAGAAATTTGATGAGTTGATGGCCTCTGCCGCGGCAGATGCCGAAGAAGGCGAGGAGGAGGCCTGAAGAACCAAACAAAGCCGTAGCGACCGCATCCTGTTGCTCTACCTTGTTATCGCTGTTGTTTAAAACTTTCAAAACCAATGCACGAGACATGGCTTGTGTCCCTGTTTAACTTGTATTTTCGTAGTGTCAGTGTTTGTGAACTCTTTGGCAGATGATAATCTGTTCCGCGTGCATTTCTTTCTCCAAACCGCTGGCTGGTTCCTATGGCTGGAAATAATCTTTTTCTCGTGTGCTCCGTTTGGTCCTATAATCTGGTGGCTCTACGTTCATAATCTTGTTGATTTATACCACTATGGTGCGAATGCAAGCGCTGTGCTTCTCATGTAATTTTTTTTTGGAAATCAACATAAATTTATTAATTGGAAATAACGGTTACATCGTCTATAAGTAAAGAGACAATATCGTTCATAGGCTCCTTAAACCACTCATTGGTCAAGGAAACTCTAGCTAACCTGTGCTTCTCATGTAATTTTAGTTTGGAATGTGAAATTCTGGAAGCAAATCCAGTCGGCTGCAAGCCCGTTTTACCCCGGCAAAATTACCCGTTGCTGGGCGTGCCACGTAGCCTCAGGCTCACCGTGCGTTCGGCTCCGAAGAGAATGAAGCTTCAACAAGCCACTGCACAGCACAGCAGACACACGAGAGAAAGGAAGGAGACGATGGCGACCATGGCCGGGCGCTACTGCTGCACCTACAACTCGCCGTCTGCCTCTGCGCCGCCGCCCCAGCGGCAGCGCGGGCCTCCGCTGCAGCTGCGACCCACGGGGGGACGGGGAAGGGGACTCCGGCGACCGAGCCTGCGGGCGGCCGCGTCGGCGGCGGCGGAGCCCGTGAAGGCGGCCACGGACGCCGAGTTCTTCCAGCCCGCCGACTCGAGGCCCATCATGCTCTTCGACGGCGTGTGCAACCTCTGCAACGGCGGCGTCCGGTTCGTGCGGGAGCGCGACCCCTGCCGGAGCATCAGGTACATCCCCCTCCAGAGCGACTCCGGGAGGAAGCTCCTGCGCCGGTCCGGCAGAAGCCCCGACGACATCTCCAGCGTCGTCCTCGTCGAGAAGGACAGGTAACCATCGCCTCTAGCTCGGGCTGCTCTGCTATTGTCGATCGACATCAGCCATGGCCAAGTATGGTGAGAAATGTTCTTTGCTCCTCAGGTCATACATCAAGTCTGACGCCGTGCTGAGGATAATGGAGTACCTGAACCTGCCGTTCCCGCAGCTCGCCGCGTTCCTCAAAATCGCCCCCCTGTAAGCTCAATTCACATTTCAATTGAACCACTGCAATATAAGCAATTACTAATTCATTGCGATGCCATTGTTAGGTTTGTGAGGGACTTCGCCTACGACAACGTCGCGAACAACCGGTATGTGGTGTTCGGCCGGTCAGAGACAGAATCATGCGAGATACTCTGAATTGCTGCCACAGATAGCACCTCGGTGCTCCTTCTTATATATTATAGATAGAAGAATGGCCATACATTGAGAAGTTGTAGGCATGACAGATATGAGATGGCATGAACCACCATCATACAACCAATCCAATTTTAGTGCTACTACCCTGCCTCACGTGTCGCTCACCTACGGTAAGCATTTCTGCACTTGCTCCTCTGTCTTATGTCCAAGCACTATGTTCACAACGGAGAGCACCTCTGATCAGAGGCCGCGGAACCGTACTTGTGGCTTCACCGTGCCCGCAACTCTTCCTTGGGCATTTAGGATTTTGGCTTTTGTTGGGGCCGTGTGGTTGGCCCAAGAGAGGTCAACGTTGTGGAGAAAAATCCCGTGGCATGGCACGCTTTTGCTGCACAGGATCTGGATGGCATCTTGCTCCGAGGACGTCCCCCGGATGTTGATGAATCTCGCGTCCGTTATGGCCACACCACCTTCCTGCAAACGCAGCCAGTATGGTTTCAGTTGAGGTAGTGGTGGTGACTGAATTCAATTGAGTGGGTTTCCTCACCCGTTTTGGACAGTTTCCCTGGGGGCAATAGAACTGGTCGATGTCGATAGGATACCGTACTTCAGTCATGTTGAGGTCCCTGAAAAGGAACGTGTTTGCTTTGCCTCGCCCTCCCTGCATTTCTCATAACATCATATAAGTTTGGGGAACATACTACATGGTGTGTGCAACCATCAGTTGGTATCTTTGAACTGATGGCACACACATGCATGTAGATGCGGCTTCAGTGTTACCTGCCACGATTTGATCCTGACACCGGTCATCGTATTAAAGAAGTTGCAGTTGGATACTGTAATTCTTTCCACCAGCACTGGTTTTTCACCAGCACCTCCAAGGCTTCCCACACTGCACAATAAGATCAAAAAAGCCACCTTGCTCAATGTGATATGCTACTCACTAGAGAATGCTCATCGGAATATATTTTGCATTTGGTCAGCACAGGCCTGCATATATAAGCATGTCTGTGCTCTGGATCTGTATACCTGATGCCATGACCGGGCCCACACGTGACGTCAGTGACGTTGACATCGGTGGTGCCCGTTAGAATCGACACGCAATCATCACCTGCACTTGTCCAATGTATCCATGTCAGCAGCAGTGTTGCAAGCACACTTCAGGAGTACTGCAAACACACTTGATGCCAGAGTGCAACACACATGAACTGGATCTTATTCATCAGTCAGGGGCTACTGAAGGAGGTGGGGCTGTACCGCTGTGGATGTTGCAAGAGGAGATGCGGACATGGTCGGAGGCCCCCATGGTGATCCCGTCCGTGTTGGGGCTGTTGCGGGGCGCCACGACGGTGACGTTGTGCACCTGCACCTGGCTGCACTCGAACACACTCATGTGCTTGTCGGCGCTGTCCTTGAGGCGTATGTTGGTCACCCGTAGACCGTTGCAGAACGAGAATGACACCAGCTGCATGGTTTGCATGTATGTGCAAGCCTGGATGAGTTTCAACACACACACATACATATGTCTGACTAGCTAGTAGTTCCAGACTGAAACTTAATGGGGGATTGTGTGTGCGCTTACCTGTGGCCGGTAATGGCATTTCTGTGGGAACAAGAGAGAGGGAGGGGCGTCAGCGTCAGGTTGTGAACAATGTATGTATATATGAAGATGGAACGAAGAAGCAACGGCCACGTTTGTTTGCCCAGGTATGTTGCTGTTACCTTCTGGTTGTAGCAGTGCCACCACGGCGCGCCTCGGCCGTCGATCTGCCCGATGCCGTCCACCGTCAGGTTGTCCACCCTGTAGAAGGCCAGGAGGCTTGTTAACGACTTTAGGCCCCAGATGGAGCTTGGCGCCACGATGTCCCCGTCCACCTGTGGAAGCACCAACCTCGGTTACATCTCTTGCGCTAGAGACTGGAGACGAAGATGGATGATGCAAATGCAGGACGGACGGCCCGATCGTCGTCGATCGACGGATGTTTGTTACCTGCACGGTGATCGGCGACTTGCAGGGTCCCTGCAACTTGGTTTCTCCCAGCAGGAAGGTCCTTCCTTCAGGGACGTACACGGTCGCCCCGCCTCTATCTCTGCAAGCTGAGTCCCATGTCTCCTCGAACGCCTGTCGACGACCAAGACGGAGGATGCAGATAAGTGGTCGTACTAAGAAATATCTGATCTGATCGATCGGCAATGTGGCGACCAAGGTGCACGCACACGTCGAGAATCGTATGGGAGTACGCTCTTGTTATACCTTGGAATCATCCGTCTTGCCGTCCCCTACGGCATGGAAAGCCATGACGCTGTATCGAGTTCCTTCCCCTTTCCGCCGCCCGGCCGCCGCCGCAGATCGAACTGCGGCCGATGCCACAAGAAGCAGCAGCAGCGGCAGCACAATCCTCTGCCATGTTCAAGATCCGTACGTCAGGCAAATGAGAAGGAAAATCTACATGTACCTTTCGGCCGAGCTGGTGAGCAACGGTAGAGCAGAGCTGACGCGTGTACCATGATGATCGCCGACGATCAGCAGCTGAACCGGTGGAAGAAGAGCTGGCCGGGGATGCCTGCTGGTGCTCGTAGTAGGTCGCAAGCACCGCCGTACCGACCGATGACGCCGACAGCCGCGTGCTCATGTGTATGTATTTATACATACACGCGCGAGACGAGAGCGCACGACACGAGCGTAGGCGTAGCAGCAAATGGGGCAAAAATTCAGGCCAAATCTCTTGTTTGTCGTGGCAGTAATGCCGTGGATATTATAGATATCCAAATCAGCGCAGGAGACCGCGGCCGTCTGTCTGTCCTTTCCCCGTTTGAAAGAGGAGATAGCTGCACGCGAGGCCCAAAAATGCCATGCGGTTATCTCGCCCAGCTGCGTGCGTTTGCGCGCTGCCAAAAACGCGGCGCGACGCCATTTCCAGCATGTAATCGCGTCCGTCCCTCCACTTGCAATGGCATGTGATTGATTGATTAAATAAAGGGATAAAAAGGTGTATTCATTCCCCGAATTGCAGAACAAGATATAGCGGATATCGTTGCGGCGGTGAGGAATCGAGCAAATGCACGGTTGCACATCCAGGGCCGTCCGATCGCGAGATGGACGGCTTGGATGGCGTGGTTGGGTTGTTAGGATTTTGCTTTCCAAGTAATGCCATGTGTGTTGATCACGCGCCAAGATCGCCTTCTTGCTGAAATTTTACAAGATCGCCGTAGCTAGAAATACAAGTAGAAGCCCCAGCTGGAGCACATCGAGTACACGGCCGTTGAGGCCGAGTTCATCAGTGGTCGGTGAAGGGTGAACGCACGAATACCTAGGGACGCGAGACAACTCTCTCTAAAGACTCGGCAAAATAGCCCCGTAACTTTGGGAGAAGGGGTGCCCCTCACAAGAGGGGGTCGCAGTGACCAGGCCCGGGCGACTGTTTACCAAAAACACAGATCTCCGCAAAGTCGTAAAACCATGTATGGGGGCTGAGGCCTGCCCATTGGCGGAAGGTCAAGGAAGTTGGTGAACTGATGACAGGGAAGCCGGCGACCGAAGCCCCGGTGAACGGCTGGACAGCAAGAACACCCGCTTCCTCGGGAAGAAGACGTCACTGTGACGAGAAGGATGGCGAGAAAGGGAAGCCCTCCGATTAGATTGAACGGCAGATTGAACAAGTAACTACGGGTGCAGTAGTAACACAACTGTAGAGGAGCCGAACCCCACGCTTCGAATGAATGCTCCGCGACCGGCAGCGTTTCACGTGTGTCTGTGTATGTGTCGTTTTCGATCCTATGAAATTTCTCGCTCATCGTGCGCAATCGCTCACCCATCGTGGACTCCCAAGCCTACTCCAAATCGGGAAGACTTCCATTCTTTTCAAAGGCGTGCGCCGACATTGCATCGATTGCAAATCCAGGGAGACCCGCAACGTCTCATCGAAGCTGCCCCCCTAGAACGTCAACCAAACCCACGTCATTCGTTAGTGTAAGAGACAGATGAGATGGGGCGTGATTGTATTGCCACTCATCTAGCGCCTATATATGTTGTTACAGGTATTGCCTACTGCACGTCCATATCTAGAGTCGTATAATTACGCAACAAGCGAAGGAGATAAGGACATGGCTGCCAAGATTACAACAGATGAGATCCGACGTGGTTGTATTGCCAATCATCTAGTGCCCATATATGTTGTTGCGCGTATGGCCTACGTCCATATCTAGAGTCCTACAACAACCGGAGTGTTCTGAATTGGGATTTGGCGGTGCTCATGATCTTCCTCCTTCAATTTTTGGAGCTGTTGGTGGTGACTGGCTCTTGTTGTAGCTTGACTGTTGCTTGTGCGAGCATGGTCTTCACTTGTGTGGCATCACAAGTCAAGACCGTGCTATGTAACAAGCAAAGGAGATAAGGACGTGACCGCAAGATTACAACATGTGGGAATATCACAACCTGATTGTACATGAGCCATGTAGCATACACTCAACATTTAGGATTTGCCCCAAATTGTGCTACAATACACGGATGACACTCCTATCACAGCCCACTCAAACTAACCAGACATCCGCTAGGCACATAAAACACATTTTCCATGACTACCCCCTTGTGAACGGCCTAACCTTCATCACCTTGCACACTAATGAGAAGCTAACCCAAACCACACCTTTAACCCCCCAGCTACCCCATTTCCCCTTTTCCCTAAACCCACCTTGGCCTCCCCTACAAACTCTTGGTCTCTGCCTTCTAACCCATTATCGTTAAATTCATCAAATACCTCCTTGGACGGTTTGTACGCATGCTAAACATAGGAGCCGAACTTAATATTTTGCGGCATAACATAGGAGCGAAACTAATCCTCGTCTCCATTCTAGACTTGCTAGTTACGTACCCCCTCCGTCCCAAAATAAGTGTCTCAATTTTGTACTAGCATGAGGGAGTACTATATGATAGTCTTTCAATTGTCGAAGAGGTTATGAATATCCATCGCATACCTCCCTGGATGGTGTGCATGCATGCAAAACAACAAGCCAGACTAATCCTGCTCTCTTTTGTTCTAGACTTGCTAGTTACGTACTATATGACGGTCTTTCAACTGTCAAAAAAAAGTTATCAAAGTGATCAAAGTGATCGATGTGATTCGTTGTGTCTTATTTGGGACGTCCAAAGAAACTTGCATTGGGCAGATGTCTTATTGTGTGAAAAATGTTTGCAAACCAAGAAAATATGGTGGTTTAGGTGTCAAAAACCTTCTTGTTTAGAACAAGTGTCTACTTATGAAATTTGCTGAAAAACTTTTACACTCTCCACACCTATCATGGGCTAACTGGTGACTTACATAACACTCTACACCCACCCCCACCCACCCCCCTTATATATATGGGACAAATACCACCCCCATTACCATGGGCTATATATCTCATTCCTCTATAAAAGGTTCTTCCCAACTACCACCCCTACGAAAGGATCTTGTTTGTCCACCTGGAACGATCCCCACCTAAATTTCATTTCAAAGAGCGCGCAAATGCGAGGAGAAAAATTGTGCCACAGTCTGGCACCGTAAGATCAAATATGTTGACTAGAGGGGCTGAATTGAAGATTACGACAAATTCTTCTAAAAAGAAAGTTCTTTGAAGAAAAATAGAGTAAGCTGGAAGTAATCTAAAGAGTATGGCAAAATACAGCACAACATCTACGAAACACTACAACTAAGAAGAGAGGAACATACGCAAGAATGCGGCCAGAACTGAGAGAAATACATCATTACAGAGGAAATGTTGATGACTAAGTAAAAATACAAATAGACAAGCCTAACAAAGAGGCATGCACACTTCAGTATAGGGAGACTGAATACAAAACAGAAGTAGGGACATGCAACGGAACAGTGAAGTCTGATAAATGCTTTCTATGTCTTCATTGCCTAGCGGAACAGTGAAGTCTGATAAATGATTTCTATGTCTTCATTGCCTACATTGTTCTTTTCTCTATTGGCTTCTTGATCTTGCACACTTCTTTCTTCTCTGCCTTCTGAAACTTGGACATTGCGTCCTCTCTAGTCACATCTCTAGCAATTAGTGCATCAACATATAGTAAATTTATCACTATCAATAGATCAATGTATTCTTCTTCCAAGTATCAAAACTTGCATCCTTCCTACAATTTTGAGCAAACAATGATTCCAAATTGCGACGAATCCGAACAAGAACCGTACAAAATGGCACTCACTCGTCCTCTTCACACTTGTAGAAAATCCATCTGGAATGCTTCGTCGTGCTTGAGATGAGGCGCAACACCAGTTGCCAGCAGTGATCACACTTGATGACCAGTAGAGGCACACCGACTAGCTGTTGGGCAATGGCTGAGCCCGGCTGGCGGGGGATGGGACGGTGTCTGCGGTCAATCGACGCATGAGATGCAAGCGGCGAGAGAGGACATACGGAGAGGCGGCAGGGGAGTGGTCGAGGTGGATGCGTGGTTCGGTCCCCGTCAAATCCCTTCAAAATGAATCGGCGTCGGGTTGCATCGAATCCGACGGTGACGGCGACGACCGTAGCTCTGTCGATTTAGGCACCGCCAGCGATGAGAACCGACCGAATCGAGGTGGGGGAGGAGCGCGGCGGGTGCTATGAGGGGTCGACGGTGGCTCGTGGTGGACGACGAAGGCAAGTAGGGCGACGCCAGAGTGGATGCGATGCATGGTGGGGAGGTGCGGCCAAGGGGGGTGGGGGTGGATTTTGTTTACTCCGTGGGTGAGGGGGCGAGTATATTCAAGAGTCTGGGTGGCCAAGAAGGATAATTGTTACTCCTCTAAAGCTTTTACGTGATCGGTTAGGTGCAGGTTAGAGAAGTAAAAGTGAAATTTTACTCGCCTTTAGCTTTTTAGGGGATCGGTTTGAGATGCTCCAAGGCTTTGAATAATGCAAGGTGTCTAGGGAGATGCTCTGTAAAATAGGCTGAATTTTTCTCAAGCACTAGTGCTTATCTCTACAGAAGGGGTACCTAATTAATCATCTATATCCTTTACATATAAGCACGGTGCTTCAAGAAAAACTGGTTTATTTTTCTAGGTACTTCCTAAGCACCTTGCATTGTACAAGGCCTAAGGGATCCCGTGAGGGAAGATTAAATCTTATATTTCCCTCATGAACATTGATTATAGCTTTTAATAGTTCTTACAGATGATCTATCCAATATGATTGGTGGAGCTGTCGGGTCTTCAGGCATGTCCACAATCACTAGATCAATAAGAGTTGGACATCGGTAACTTTGAACAACATACATTGTGCTTGATGCCTACAACTTGTGTGTATGTGTAGTCGGCCATAATTACCATCCTTACAGCCAATCCAATTTTAACACCACTACCCTGACCTTACATGGCGCTCACCTAAGGTAGGAATTTTTGCACTGCTCCTCTGTCTATGTCCAAGCACTATGTTCACAACAAAGAGCACTCGGGATCAACGGCCCGAGAACTGCACTTGTGGCTTCACCTTGCCTGCGACGCTCCCATGGGCATTCATAATCTTGGCTTTTGGTGGAGCAGTGTGTTTACACCATGATAGGTCGACATTATCGAGATAGATGTCGTGGCAGGGCACGCTATTGCT
Organism: Aegilops longissima; assembly: GCA_021605205.1. Classification (NCBI taxonomy): domain Eukaryota; kingdom Viridiplantae; phylum Streptophyta; class Magnoliopsida; order Poales; family Poaceae; genus Aegilops; species Aegilops longissima. The sequence continues at coordinate 133,510,526 of CM038678.1, forward strand.
GCACATGATCTTGATAGCTTCACGCTCCAAGGACGTCCCGTGGATGTTGATGAACCTCGCGTCCGTTATGGCCACACCACCTTGCTGCAAAGGAAACCAATATAATTTCAGTCTCAACCATTGCCCTGAAGATGGAGCAGTCAATGTGGTGGTGACCGAGTTGAGTAGGTTTCCTTACCCGTTCTGGACAGTTTCCTTGGGGGCAATAGAACTGGTCGATGTCGATAGGATTTTGGACTTCAGTCATGTTGAGGTCCCTGAAAATGAATCCGCTCGCTTTGCCATGCCCTCCCTGCATTCATAACATCATTTATGTTATCAGGGGAATTAACAGTGGTATATATGCCTATGGCTTTGCAGCGGTGTGTGCAACCGTCAGTTGATATCTATGAACTGATGCAAGGCACACACATGCACAACATAGAGAAGGCATGTAGATGCTGCTTCAGTGTTACCTGCCACGATTTGATCCTGACACCGTTCGTCGTATTGAAGAATTTGCAGTTGGATACTGTAATCCTCTCCACCATCGCTGGGCCTTCACCAGCACCTCCAAGGCTTCCCACACTACATAACAAGATCAAAAAACAAGAAGCTGCTTAGGTTAATGTATGCTACTACTCACTAGAGAAATTCATCAGCCCTTATGCACTTGGTCAGTAAGACCTGCATACATATGCATGGCTGTGCATTTGTACCTGATGCCATGGCCGGGCCCACACGTGATGTCGGTGACGTTGACATCGGTGGTTTCCGTTATAATCGACACGCAATCATCACCTGCACTCGTCCAATGTAAGTTAGGAGTATTGCAAACACACTTGAGGTCAGAGTGTAACACACGTGAAGAACATGAAGCAATGGGATTTAATCGAGGGCTGTTACTGTACCGGACTTGATGGAGGAAGAGGAGACGCGGACATGGTCGGAGGCCCCAATGGTGATCCCGTCCGTGTTGGGGCTGTCGCCGGGCGCGGAGATGGAGACGTTGTGCACCAGCGCCTGGCTGCACCTGTACACGCTGATGTGCTTGAGGGCGCTGTCCTTGAGACGTATGTTAGTCACCCGCAGGCCGTTGCAGAACGAGAATGACACCAGCTGGGTTGGTTACAATCACATGCACCTGAATTAGTTTTCGCGTGCGTACGTGCAGACATGTCTGTCTAAACTGAAATATGTATTTTTGGTTCGGCAGCTGGAAGAGGTGCGTGCGTGCTTACCATTGGCCGGGCACTGCATTTCTGTCAGAGACGAGAGGGGCAGCGGATCAGATTGTGGACAATGCGTGAAGATGGATTGAAGAAGCAACGGCTATGTTTGTGTGGGTTGTTGTTACCTTGTGGTTGTAGCAATCCCACCACGGGGCGCCCCGGCCGTCGATCTGGCCGCAGCCGTCCACCGTCAGGTTGTCCACCTCGTGGAAGGTCAGCACGCTTGACGATTTTAGCTGCCAGAGGGTGCTTGGCGCCACGATGTCCCCGTCCACCTGCAGAGACACTCCAACCTCGGTTTACACTGTCGGCGATTATATTGTACTCCCTTTGTCCCAAAATATAAGAACGTTTTTGACACTACACTAATGTCAAAAACGTTCTTATATTATGGGACGGAGGGAGTACTAGATAAGAAGATAAGAGTACGGTCAGATCGTCGGTAGAAAGCGTTGGTTACCTGGAAGGTGATGGGCGACTTGCAGGGCCCGTTGAAAGTGGCGTCGCGCAGCAAGAAGGTCCTTCCTGCAGGGACGTACACGTTCGCCCCGCCGCTGTCCCTGCACGCAGAGTCCCATGTCTCCTCGAACGCCTAGACGGAGCATGCAGATGAGTACGTCAGAAAGATCTGATCTGACCGGCAATGTGGTGATAGGCCGACGCTACGGTGTTGTTATACCTTAGTATCGTCCGTCTCGCCGTCCCCAGCGGCATGGAAAGCCATGACGCTGTATCGAGTCCCTTCCCCTTTCCACACCTTGGTCGCCGCCGCCGCCGCAGGTCGAACTGTGGCCGATACCACAAGAAGGAGCAGCATCGGCAGGACGAGGAACAAGGAGGTGCGTCCTGCTGCTGCAACCCTCTGCCATTTTGCAAGATCCGCACGTCAAAATCTACATGTACTACTACTTCTCGATCGAGCTGGTGAGCAATGGTAGAGCGCATACCATAATGATCACCGACTCTGCGACTACGATGAGCAGTTCAATCGATCGGCCGAGGAAGAGCTGACCGGATGGGGATGCTAGTACTGTCGTAGTCGTACTGATGATACAGCCAGTCGTGTGTGCATCAATTTATACACGCGCGAGACGGGAGCGCACGAGCGCACGCGTAGCAGCAGCAAAATGCCATGCGGTTACCTCGCACAGCTAGCTGCATGCATGCGCGCCATTTACAGAATGCAATCGCGGCCGTGTCCCCGCTTGCATGGGTTGATTAAAGAGGTGAATTTACCCCCCTTGGGGAGCAAGATACAGAGGATATCGTTTGCTGCGGTTAGCCCTGGAAATCCAAAATCTCCATGTATTTAGATCTCGTGTTGGAATTCATTGGATCGGTGCAGGAGATCGCGGCCGTCTGTCCTTTCCTTTCCGGGTTTGGAAGAGGAGATGTAGCTGTGCGCGAGCCCCAAAATGCCATGCGGTTACCTCGCACAGCTAGCTGCATGCATGCGCGCCATTTACAGAATGCAATCGCGGCCGTCTCCCCGCTTGCATGGGTTGATTAAAGAGGTGAATTTACCCCCCTTGGGGAGCAAGATACAGAGGATATCGTTTGCTGCGGTTAGGGATCCGGGCGAATGCATGCATGCACGTGAGCGCGGCTCTGGGCCGTGCAATCGCTAGATGGACGGCTTGGATGGCGCGGGCCGGGCAGCTAAAATCTTGCAGCATCTAAACGTACATTCGAATATTTTCAGAATATCGCCTACATTCGAATATTTTCAGAATATCGCGTGTATTATTTTCACGCTTACCAATGAATGCTCCGCAGATACATCGTGATGGCTCACGTGTGTGTGTGTGTCAACGAAAATATTGTCCTACTTTAAAAAAATCAGCGTAATGATTTATCTGAACTATCATATTATTATTATTTTGCGAGATGAATTATCCTGTTATCTGCTGGATCTAATTTCAGAGCAAAGCAAAGGAGAAGTATTGGGAACTGCATTTGATTCATCAACAAGAAACATACTCAAGTTGATGTAGGGAATGCTAAAAACCTCAAATTCATCTTTGTGTTTTTGAACAAGTTTATGTATTGAAGATTACACTACTAGAATGGACTCCTTTGCCGAGGGCCTAAGACACTCGGCGAAGGCCCAAAAGAACTCGGCAAAGCCTTTGCCGAGAACAATTCTCAGCAAAAGGCATTCGGCGTACACCCCTCAGGCAGACAAAACTTTGCCGAGAACCGTCTGTCGGGAGCTCGACATACTAATTACCGAGTCGGGAGCTCGACATACTAATTGCCGAGAAGCTAAGAAGGACTTAACAAACACTTTCCTAGTTGACGAGTTTCAGTTGTTTGCTTACGTAGCACAAGCAATTCACCAGGAACTGCCATGTGTCACCTTTTGTCGAGAGCCATCGTGAAGCTCTCGACTTATATACACCAGTAACTCCCTAGGTAGTCCTTTTTGTCGTGATCCTTCTCTAGGCTCTTGGCAAATAGTCAGCCGAGCTGCCATCACCTGCCACGTGGCCTAGTTGCCGAGATTGACTCTCGGAAAAGATTACTTTGTCGAGTGTCCCTCCCGTAAAAGGCATTGTCAGCCTAGTTTCAATTGTTTTTCATATAACCCTGCAGCAAAAACAGATATAACAGCAATATCCAATAAGAATCACATACAAGAAATGCATACTCTATAAGGGCCACATACATAACAATGAACTCACAAAAGCATCATATATGGCCCACACAAGCTTCATATGAAGTTACAAAAGTAGTTATTTAGCACAAGTGTCTCCTCACTAAACAACAATGTGGCCAATGCATGTTACATACAAACACATGATAAAAGCAACACCACAATTAGGATAAACTAGAAGAAGATTATCAAGTTCTTGAACCCACTCAATCGGATAAGCTGTCATGCACCATTGCCTACTTCATGATTGCTCTTCTCACTAAGCACATACTTGGAGTAATCATTCTCTGTTTCCTCACTACCATTGAACGATTCGAAGGAGCAACCTTTGTAACCAATCACTTGTTCATTGCATAAGTACCATGAATCATAGACACTTGGACACCTCACTCGCTGGTATTTCAACCCTCGGTGATGGGCATTCCTTCTCTTCCTTCCTTATTACCAAGATCGGCAGAGGAAGGAAAAAGAAAGGAACGACACCCTACAACAACAATCGGGATCCATTCTCAATGAACATCTCTGACAAAGGGAGCACCATCGATCGAAAGTCGACACAGATCTGTCAGCTGCTCGGGAACGGGGTCCCTGACTTGCTCGCTCGGCCTGGGCGTGGCTCAAGTGGTGGCCCAAAGGCGCCCATCTTCATCAAGACAAGACCCAAGACCTCGCGAGGGGCCAAGCCTCGCCGCGCATTTACACAAGACTTCCTCAAGAGCGGCCTCGCCAGCAGGCTCGCGAGGAGGCGGAGAGATCAAGGCAGGGTACTCGCGAGGTGCTCGTGGACGCAAGCCGTGATTTAACGAGACCAGCGGGCGCCAGCGGCGCCGCCTGTCAAAGTCCTTGTTTCCTCTTTGGTGCAAAGGGCAAGCTCAAACGTGAGTACCGAGGCATCGTGCAAAGGTTGCCATTTCAGTGCAACGAGACCAAGACCAGCGGAGCGGCAGGATGGAGGTCATCGTGGAGCCCAAGACGGCGTCATTGCCAGCGCTTTTGGCAGCCGAAGACCAACTTTAGTCAGGATAACTTGTACTAGATGTTCCCCTTCAAAATGGTCGTTGTTGGCACCCTTCCCGCTCGATATTTGGGAAGAGGACCAGGGCCTCTATAAATAGAGCTAGCCACCACCGTGGAAGAAAGGGAAGATAAGAGAAGAGAGAGCCCTAGCCAGAAGAGAAAGGCGACCGAACTCAGCCAAGCAGTTCATCGCGCCAGCTCAAGAACACCTCTCGCGAGGCTGTTCTTCCCTGTAATGTTCATCATCAGCCCCTGAGGCAATCCACCACGCCACACACTGGAGTAGGGTATTACACCACAACGGTGGCCCGGACCAGTATAAATCTTGTGTCCCTTGTGTTGCTCATCGTTTTCAGCTTAGATCTCACGAGGCGATCAGACGTAGATCGGTAGGGGAGAGATCTTCGTGCACACCCCAGAGTTCGAACCTTAAGGGTCTGCCGGAACCCCACATCCGACATTTGGCGCGCCAGGTAGGGGTGCACCGAAATCTTTCTTCCACCGCTTCGCGTCCGACCTCCCGTCGTGTCCATGGCTGACGCTCGCCGGGCTCGCGCCGAGCGTCGGGTTGCTCTCGCCGCCCGCGTCGCCCAGACGGCTCCCGTCGGTGGGTGTCCCCATCGTTCCCCGTCGCCTACCGCCAACGCCGCCACCGGCCCAGCGGGGAACGAGCAGCAGGCCTCATCTCTGCATCCTTCGGTGCGGCGGGAAGGCCGCACCGCCACCCCGTCGCTGACCCCGGCCGGTTCGTCATCCCACGCCCGTCGCGCCCCCACGGACGCTCACGCCGCGTTGCTCCTGGCGCGTGAGCTCCTGCACTACCGTCCCGTCAACGACCTCTACGAGGACTGGCTCACCCGCATCACCAAGCTCGTCAGCGCCGCAGGGGGCTCTCCCATGCTGTCCCTCTCGCTGCCCCGCCCTCCGTCCTGTGCAGGAGGCGTAGATCAGGAGGTGCCTCCACCACCTCCTCCCCAAGAAGGCGCCGCCCCAAGGCGCGCCCCGTGACGAGATCCACCGTGTCCGGCGCCCGCCGACCGAGAGGAGCTGCCAAGAAATCCCTCGTCCCCAAGAAGGTGAACGCGTGCTCCCGGCACCGGTGCGCCACGACCGCATCCCTGCGCCACCATGTCAAGACCCGCTGCTCCAGCAGCAGCGCGCTGAATCCCGAGAGCAAGCCCAGCCTCGCCAGAAGGCTCCGGTGGCCACCGCGGCTGCCGCGCCTTCACCCCGAAGCTACGCAGATGTCGCTGGCGAGGCAAGTTCAAGCTCGACCTGCCCCTCGCTACGACGGCACTGCCGACCCCGCGGAGTTTCTACAGCTCTACGAGCTGGGCATCAAAGCCGCCAACGGGGACGAAAAGGTCATGGCGAACTGGTTTCCCATGGCGCTCAAGGACGATGCCCGCACCTGGCTCCTGAACCTAGCCCCTGGCACGATCTCCTCCTGGGATGAGATGCGCACCCGCTTCATCGCCAACTTCCAGGGCAGTCGCGACCGTCCGCCGTCCGTGGGTGACCTACGCCGCATCAAGCAACAGCCTGGAGAGACCTTGCAGAAGTACATCCAGCGCTTCAACAGCGCTTGCCTCAAGATTCCCAGGGTGACAGAAGAGGCCATCATTTCGGCGTTCTTTGATGGCGTCCGTGACGTCAAGATGAAGGAGGAGCTGGCAATCCATGAAGATCTGTGTACGTCACTGGAGTTGTTCAACCTGGCGTCCAAGTGCGCAAGGGCTGAGGAGGGACGCCTTTCCCTTCTCGAGCTCCCGGCGGCAGACCCAGAGGAGAAGAAAGCCAAGGCCAAGGATATGAAGCGCAAAGGAGCAGCTGTGCTCGCAGCAGAGCCGGACACGAAGCGCGGCAGGGACCAGCCGGAGTCGTCCAAGGGCAGCCGGTACTGTGTGTGCCACGATCTCCATACTCACAACACCAACGAATGTCAAGAGCTTAGGGCCATGCGAGAAGGCCGTGTCGATCGACGTCCCGAGCGCAACGATCGGGGCTACGGTCCAGGAGGAGCAAGAGGTGGAGGACGATGGGACGACCGTGGCCCTCGCCAGGGATGGCGTGACCGACCTCGCGAGGACCGCTGGCAGGACCAGCCTCGTGAGGGAGCTTGGAGAGATCAGCCTCGTGAAGATCACCCGTAAGGCAACGCAGGCCTTCCTCCTCTGCCACCACCACCAAGAAGGAATGAAGACCACCATCAGGACGAGGGGTCCGGGGGCTTCCAAGAGCCACGCGCAATTGCTTGCATCTTGGGCGGCGCTCAGGCCCCAGCCTCACAGCGCATCTTCAAGCAGTTTCCTCGCTAGGTGAATGCAATCCTCCCCAAGCTTGAGGCCACGCACCCTCTCAGGTGGTCTGCGTGCGCTATTACGTTCAGTTCAGCTGATCAGCTCAAGTGAGCGGCGACGGCCGGTGTCCTCCCAATGCTCGCTCCCCGACCATCAAGAATGTGCAAGTCACCAGACCTCATCGACGGCGGAGCAGACTCAACATTCGTCCGTCCGAGACGCTCAACAATCTCCAAGTGCCATATGATCAGCTTCACCAACCAAGCCTTTCTCAGAGTCACCGACGGTTCCACTTGTCCCGATAGGGCAGGTCCGCCTTCTGTCACCTTTGGGCAGCGCAGCAACTACCGCACTGAGCTCATTGACTTTGACGTCGCTCACATTCGCCTGCCATACAATGCCATCCTCAGGTATCCGGCCCTGGCCAAGTTCATGGCAGTGGCTCACCATGGCTATAACGTCCTCAAGATGCCAGGAAGTGGCGGGGTCATCACGGTCCCCTGTGAAGAGAAGGATGCGGTGTGCTCTCTCGAGCGCACCTTCCAAGCCGCGTCAATCGAAGACCCAGGCAGCAAGAGTGGAAACCTCCCCGGAGCAGCTCCCAAGAAGAAGAAGACATTGTTGGGGAACGTTGCAGAAAATTAAAATTTTTCCTACGGTTTCACCAAGATCCATCTATGAGTTCATCTAAGCAACGAGTCATGGGAGAGACATTGCATCTACATACCACTTTGTAGATCACGAGCGGAAGCGTTCAAAAGAACAAGGTTGAAGTAGTCGTTCTCGCCGTGATCCTATCACCGGAGATCCTAGCGCCGAACGGACAGCACCTCCGCGTTCAACACACGTACGGAGTGGATGACGTCTCCTCCTTCTTGATCCAGCAAGGGGGAAGGAGAGGTTGAGGAAGATGGCTCCAGTAGCAGCACGACGGCGTGGTGGTGATGGAGTGACAGTTCTCCGGCAGGGCTTCGCCAAGCACACGCGGAGGAGGAGAGGTGTTGGGGAGGGGAGGGGCTGCGCCTTCAAGTGTCTTGCAGCCCTTCCCTCGCCCCTCTATTTATAGGGAAGGGAGAAGGGGCGGCCCCTCTAGATGGGATCTAGAGGGGGCGGCGGCCAAGGGAGGGGCTTGCCCCCAAGCAAGGGCCCCTCGTGGTTTCCCCCAACCCTAGGCGCATGGGCCCGAGGGGAGGGCGCCCAGCCCACTTTGGGCTGGATCCTTCCTCATACAGCCCATAAGGCCCTCCGGAGAGGTGGCCCCTCCCGGTGGACCCGGAACCCCTCCGTGGCCCCAGACAATACCGATATGCCCCGAACCTTTCCGGTGACCGTATGATGACTTCCCATATATAAATCTTTACCTCCGGACTATTCCGAACTCCTCGTGATGTCCGGATCTCATCCGGACTCCAAACAACATTCGTAATCACATACAAGTCTTCCTAATAACCCTAGCGCCACCGAACCTTATGTGTAGACCCTACGGGTTCGGAGACATGTAGACATGACCGAGACGGCTCTCCGGTCAATAACCAACAGCGGAATCTCGATACCCATGTTGGCTCCTACATACTCCTCGATGATCTCATCGGATAAACCACGATGTCGAGGATTCAAGCAACCCGTATACTATTCCCTTTGTCGACGGTATGTTACTTGCCCGAGACTCGATCGTTGGTATCCCAATACCTCGCTCAGTCTCAAGTATCGACAAGTCACTTTACTCGCATCAGTAATGCATGATCCCGTGACCGCACACTTGGTCACTTTGAGCTCATTATGATGATGCACTACCGAGTGGGCCCAAGGATACCTCTCCGTACGGGAGTGACAAATCCAGCCTCGATCCTTGTCAACCCAACAGACACTTTCGGAGATACCGTAGTGTACCTTTATAGTCACCCAGCTACATTGTGACGCTTGGTACACCCAAAGCACTCCTACGGTATCCGGGAGTTACACGATCTCATGGTCTAAGGAAGAGATACTTGACATTGGAAAAGCTCTAGCAAAACGAACTACACGATCTTGTGCTATGCTTAGGATTGGGTCTTGTTCATCACATCATTCTCCTAATGATGTGATCCCGTTATCAACGACATCCAATGTCCATAGTCAGGAAACCATGACTATCTATTGATCAACGAGCTAGTTAACTAGAGGCTCACTAGGGACATATTGTGGTCTATGTATTCACACGTGTATTACGATTTCCGGATAATACAATTATAGCATGAATAAAAGACAATTATCACGAACAAGGAAATATAATAATAATCCTTTTATTATTGCCTCTAGGGCATATTTCCAACAGTCTCCCACTTGCACTAGAGTCAATAATCTAGTTACATTGTGATGAACCGAACACCCATAGAGTTCTGGTGTTGATCATGTTTTGCTCGCGGAAGAGGTTTAGTCAACGGATCTGCTACATTTAGATCCGTATGCACTTTCAAATTTCTATGTTTCCATCTTGAACATTTTCACGGATGGAGTTGAAGCGACGCTTGATGTGCCTGGTCTTCTTGTGAAACCCGGGCTCCTTGGCAAGTGCAATAGCTCCAAGTTGTCACGAAAGAGTTTGATCGGCCCCGACGCATTGGGTATGACTCTAGGTCGGTGATGAACTCCTTCACCCAAATTGCTTCATGCGCTGCCTCCGAGGCTGCCATGTACTCCGCTTCACATGTAGATACCGCCACGACGCTCGCTTGCAGCTGCACCAGCCATCGCTCCACCATTCAACATATACACGTATCCGGTTTGAGACTTAGAGTCATCCAGATCTGTGTCGAAGCTAGCGCCGACGTAACCCTTACGACGAGCTCTTCGTCACCTCCATAAACGAAAACATGTCCTTTGTCTTTTCGGTACTTCAGATATTCTTGACCGCTGTCCAATGTTCCTTGTCGGGATTACTTTGGTACCTTCCTACCAAACTTACGGCAAGGTTTACATTAGGTCCGGTACACAAGATGGCATACATAATAGATCCTATGGCCGAGGCATAGGGATGACGCCATCTCTTCTTTATCTTTTGCCGTGGTGTCGGCATTGAGCCGAGCTCAATCTCACACCTTGCAAGACAGCAAGAACCCTTTCTTGGACTGATCCATTTTGAACTTCTTCAAAATCTTATCAAGGTATGTGCTTTGTGAAAGACCTATGAGGCGTCTCGATCTATCTCTATAGATCTTGATGCCTAATATATAAGCAGCTTCTCCAAGGTCCTTCATTGAAAAACTTTTATTCAAGTAGGCCTTAATGTTGTCCAAGAGTTCTATATCATTTCCCATCAAAAGTATGTCATCTACATATAATATGAGAAATGCTACAGAGCTCCCACTCACTTTGTTGTAAACGCAGCTTCTCCATAAGTCTGCATAAACCCAAACGCTTTGATCATCTCATCAAAGCGAATGTTCCAACTCCGAGATGCTTGCACCAGCTCATAAATGGATCGTTGGAGCTTGCATACTTTGTTAGCATTCTTAGGATCGACAAAACCTTCCGGCTGCATCATATACAGCTCTTCCTTAAGATAACCGTTAAGGAATGCTGTTTTGACGTCCATCTGCCATATCTCATAATCATAGTATGCGGCAATTGCTAACATGATTCGGACGGACTTAAGCTTTGCTACGGGAGAGAAAGTCTCATCGTAGTAAATCCCTTGAACTTGCCGATAACCCTTAGCGACAAGTCGAGCTTTATAGATGGTTACATTACCATCCGCGTCCGTCTTCTTCTTAAAGATCCATTTGTTTTCTATCGCACGATCATCGGGTGAGTCTGTCAAAGTCCATACTTTGTTTTCATACATGGATCCTATCTCGGATTGCATGGCTTCAAGCCATTTGTTGGAATCCGGGCCGCCATCGCTTCTTCATAGTTCAAAGGTTCACCGTTGTCAACAACATGATTTCCGTGACAGGGTTGCCATACCACTGGTGTGGAACGTGTCCTTGTGGACCTCTGAAGTTCAAGAGCAACTTGATCCGGCACGTTGATCATCATCATTAATTTCCTCTCCAAGAGGTGTAGGCACCACAGAACATTTTCCCGAGCTGCACTACTTTCCGGTTCAAGAGGTAATACTTCATCGAAGTTCTACTTTCCTCCCACTTACTCCTTTCAAGAGAAACTCTTTTCCGAAAGGATCCGTTCTTGGCAACAAAGATCTTGCCTTCGGATCTAAGGTAGAAGGTATACCCAATGGTTTCCTTAGGGTATCCTATGAAGACGCATTTTCCGACTTGGTTTCGAGCTTTTCAGTTGAAGTTTCTTGACATAAGCATCGCATCCCCAAACTTTTAGAAACGACAGCTTAGGTTTCTTCCCAAACCATAATTCATACGGTGTCGCCTCAACGGATTTAGACGGTGCCCTATTTAAAGTGAATGTAGCCGTCTCTAGAGCGTATCCCCAAAATGATAGCGGTAAATCAGTAAGAGACATCATAGATCGCACCATATCCAATAGAGTGCGACACGATGTTCGGACACACCATTACGCGAGGTGTTCCAGCGGCGTGAGTTGTGAAAAGATTCCACATTTCCTTAAGTGTGTACCAAATTCGTGACTTAAATATTCTCCTCCATGATCTGATCGAAGAACTTTATTTTTCGGTCACGTTGATTCTCTACCTCATTCTGAAATTCCTTGAACTTTTCAAAGGTCTCGGACTTGTGTTTCATCAAGTAGACATACCCATATCTACTCAAGTCATCGGTGAGAGTGAGAACATAACGATATCCTCCATGAGCCTCAACGCCATTGGACCGCACACATCGGTATGTATGATTTCCAATAAGTTGGTTGCTCGCCCATTGTCCCGAGAATGGAGTCTTGGTCATTTTGCCCATGAGGCATGGTTCGCATGTGTCAAATGATTCATAATCGAGAGACTCTAAAAGTCCATCGAATGGAGCTTCTTCATGCGCTTGACACCAATGTGACCAAGGCGGCAATGCCACAAGTATGTGGGACTATCGTTATCAACTTTACATCTTTTGGTATTCACACTATGAATATGTGTAATATTACGCTCGAGATTCATTAAGAATAAACCATTGACCATCGGAGCATGACCATGAAACATATCTCTCATATAAATAGAACAACCATTATTCTCGGATTTAAATGAGTAGCCATCTCGCATTAAACGAGATCCCGATACAATGTTCATGCTCAAACTTGGCACTAAATAACAATTATTGAGGTTTAAAACTAACCCGTAGGTAAATGTAGAGGTAGCGTGCGACGGCGATCACATCGACCTTGGAACCATTCCCGACGCCAAGATCGTCACCTCGCCCTTCGCCAGCCTCCGCTTATTCCGCAGCTCCTGCCGTGAGTTACAAATATGAGCAACGGCACCGTATCAAATACCGGGAGTTACTACGAGTAATGGTAAGGTACACATCAATTACATGTATATCAAATATACCTTTAGTGTTGCGGCCTTCTTGTCCGCTAAGTATTTGGGGCAGTTCCGCTTCGAGGGCCCTTCCTTTGCAATAAAAGCACTCTGTCTCGTGTTTGGGTCCATTCTTTGACTTCTTCCCGACAACTTGCTTATCGGGCGCGCAACATCCTTGCCGCCCTTCTTGAAGTTTTTCTTACCCTTGCCCTTTTTGAACTTAGTGGTTTTATTGACCATCAACACTTGATGTTCTTTCTTGATTTCAACCTCTGCGACTTCAAATTGAGAATACTTCAGAATGGTCTTCACCATCCCCGCATATTGTAGTTCATCACAAAGCTCTTATAGCTTGGTGGGAGCGATCAAGGATTCTGTCAATGACCGCCTCGTCCGGGAGGTTTATGTCCACCGGGACAAAGGTTGTGCAACCTGCACATTTTGAGTATGTGCTCACCGATGTAACTGTTTTCCTCCATCTTACAACTATAGAACTTGTCGGAGACTTCATATCTCTCGACCGGGCATGAGCTTGGAAAACCATTTCAGCTCCTCGAACATCTCTATATGCTCCGTGTTGCTCAAAACGCTTTTGGAGCCCCGGTTCTAAGCTGTAAAGCATGCCGCACCGAACGAGGGAGTAATCATCAAGACGAGACTGCCAAGCATTCATAATGTCTTGGTTCTCGATGGGTGCATCACCTAGCGGTGCTTCTAGGACATATTGTTTCTTGGCTGCTATGAGGATGATCTCGTGTTCGGACCCAGTCCGAATAGTTGCTGCCATCGCCTTTCAGCTTGGTTTTCTAGGAACGCATTGAAGTTCATGGTGACATGAGCGTTGGCCATTTGATCTACAAGACATTTTGCAAAGATTTTAGACTAATGTTCATGATAATTAAGTTCATCTAATCAAATTATTTAATGAACTCCCACTCAGATTTGACATCCCTTTAGTCATCTAAGTGTTACATGATCCGAGTCGACTAGGCCGTGTCCGATCATCACGTGAGACGGACTAGTCATCGTCGGTGAACATCTCCATGTTGATCGTATCTTCCATACGACTCATGTTCGACCTTTCGGTCTCCTGTGTTCCGAGGCCATGTCTGTACATGCTAGGCTCGTCAAGTTAACCCTAAGTGTTTTGCATGTGTAAAACTGTCTTACACCCGCTGTATGTGAACGTAAGGATCTATCACACCCGATCATCACGTGGTGCTTCGAAACGACGAACTTTAGCAACGGTGCACAGTTAGGGGGAACACTTTCTTGAAATTATTCTAAGGGATCATCTTATTTACTACCGCCGTTCTAAGTAAACAAGATGCATAAAACATAATAAACATCACATGCAATTATATAAAGTAGTGACATGATATGGCCAATATCATATAGCTCCTTTGATCTTCATCTTCGGGGCTCCATGATCATCTTGTCACCGGCATGACACCATGATCTCCATCATCATGATCTCCATCATCGTGTTCCATGAAGTTGCTCGCCAACTATTACTTCTACTACTATGGCTAACGCGCTTAGCAATAAAGTAAAGTAATTTACATGGCGCTCTTCAATGACACGCAGGTCATACAAAAATAAGACAACTCCTATGGCTCCTGCTGGTTGTCATACTCATCGACATGCAAGTCGTGATTCCTATTACAAGAACATGATCTCATACATCACAATATATCATTCATCATTCATCACAACTTCGGCCATATCACATCACATGACAATTGCTGCAAAAACAAGTTAGACGCCCTCTAATTGTTGTTGCATCTTTTACGTGGCTGCAATTGGGTTCTAGCAAGAACGCTTTCTTACCTACGAATAACCACAACGTGATTTTGTCAACTTCTATTTACCCTTCATAAGGACCCTTTTCATCTAATCCGCCCAACTAAAGTAGGAGAGACAGACACCCGCTAGCCACCTTATGCAACTAGTGCATGTCACCGGTGGAACCTGTCTCACATAAGCGCACGTAAGGTCGGTCCGGCCGCTTCATCCCACAATACCGCTGAAGCAAGAAAAGACTAGTAGCGGCAAGCAAGTTGACAAGATCTACGCCCACAAAAAAATTGTGTTCTACTCGTGCAATAGAGAACTACGCATAGACCTAGCTCATGATGCCACTGTTGGGGAACGTTGCAGAAAATTAATTTTTTTCCTACGGTTTCACCAAGATCCATCTATGAGTTAATCTAAGCAACGAGTCATGGGAGAGAGATTGCATCTACATACCACTTTGTAGATCGCGAGCGGAAGCGTTCAAAAGAACAGGGTTGAAGTAGTCATTCTCGCCGTGATCCTATCACCGGAGATCCTAGCGCCGAACGACGGCACCTCCGCGTTCAACACACGTATGGAGCGGATGACGTCTCCTCCTTCTTGATCCAGCAAGGGGGAAGGAGAGGTTGAGGAAGATGGCTCCAGCAGCAGCACGACGGCGTGGTGGTGATGGAGTGACAGCCTCCCAGGCTTCACCAAGCACACGCGGAGGAGGAGAGGTGTTGGGAGGGAGGGCTTCGCCTTCAAGTGTCTTGCAGCCCTCCCTCTCCCCTCTATTTATAGGGAAGGGAGAAGGGGCCCCCTCTAGATGGGATCTAGAGGGGGCGGCGGTTAAGGGAGGGGCTTGCCCCCAAGCAAGGGGCGCCTCGGGGTTCCCCCAACCCTAGGCGCATGGGCCCTAGGGGAAGTGGCACCCAGCCCACTTTGGGCTGGATCCTTCCTTATACAGCCCATAAGGCCCTCCGGAGAGGTGGCCCCTCCCGTGGACCCCGAACCCCTCCGTGGGCCCCAGACAATACCGATATGCCCCGAACCTTCCGGTGACCGTATGATGACTTCCCATATATAAATCTTTACCTCCGACTATTCCGAACTCCTCGTGACGTCCGGGATCTCATCCGGACTCAACAACATTCGATAATCACATACAAGTCTTCCTAATAACCCTAGCGCCACCGAACCTTATGTGTAGACCCTACGGGTTCGGGAGACATGTAGACATGACCGAGACGGCTCTCCGGTCAATAACCAACAGCGGAACTCTGGATACCCATGTTGGCTCCTACATACTCCTCGATGATCTCATCGGATGAACCACGATGTCGAGGATTCAAGCAACCCAGATACTATTCCCTTTGTCGACGGTATGTTACTTGCCCGAGACTCGATCGTTGGTATCCCAATACCTCGCTCAGTCTCAAGTACGGCAAGTCACTTTACTCAGAGCGTAATGCATGATCCCGTGACCGACACTTGGTCACTTTGAGCTCATTATGATGATGCACTACCGAGTGGGCCCAAGGATACCTCTCCGTCATACGGAGTGACAAATCCTAGCCTCGATCCGTGTCAACCCAATGCAGACACTTTCGAGATACCGTAGTGTACCTTTATAGTCACCCGCTTCGCCAGACGCTTGGTACACCCAAAGCACTCCTACGGTATCCGGGAGTTACACGATCTCATGGTCTAAGGAAGAGATACTTGACATTGGAAAAGCTCTAGCAAAACGAACTACACGATCTTGTGCTATGCTTAGGATTGGGTCTTGTCCATCACATCATTCTCCTAATGATGTGATCCCGTTATCAACGACATCCAATGTCCATAGTCGAAACCATGACTATCTATTGATCAACGAGCTAGTTAACTAGAGGCTCACTAGGGACATATTGTGGTCTATGTATTCACACGTATTACGATTTCCGGATAATACAATTATAGCATGAATAAAAGACAATTATCACGAACAAGGAAATATAATAATAATCCTTTTATTATTGCCTCTAGGGCATATTTCCAACAAACATCACCAGGCTCAAGGCTTCAGGAGGCAGGCACCTCCGGGCGCCACATCCTGACATGCGCCCGTCCCAAGGGGCGCCACCCTCCATCGCATAGGAAGGCGCTCGGCGCCTCCTCGGGCAGGGGCTCGGGGCACTCTCCTAGGGAGCCACCGACTTTGCCAAGATCACGAGGAGGTGCTTGGGCACCACTTGGAGGCGTGCTTCATGCACATTTCCTCGTGAAGGCATAAGGAAAGGAGGGCCCACCTCGGGAGTTCATCACCAAGGTCGCCAGAGTTGCAGAATCGAGAATCATGCGCAAGCAACCGCCGCCGCCCAGCGTAGCTCCCCATCCAGCGAGGATGGCGGCTACGCTGTCTGCATCGACTATCCAGGCTCAATCGAGTCACGCCTCTGGAGTGCTTCGCCCTTGCGCGGGGTGTTGCGCTGGTCCACCACATAGCTACATTCGCATGCCCTTCGCTTGCCGAACGCGGCTGCTGCCCACCAGCACCTGATGAGGAGCATCCTAGAAGCTCAGGTGGCCAAGCATCGCGCGTTCCTGGAGGAGATGGAGATGGACCTCAATGAGCCACCTGGACCCCCTGAGCCTCCCGAGGCTCGGAGTCCCGAGGGCTCGTGAGGATCGGCTTCTTCACCCCGCACCACCAGCTTACTGCTCCACCATTCAACATATACACGTATCTGGTTTGAGACTTAGAGTCATCCAGATCTGTGTCGAAGCTAGCGTCGACGTAACCCTTTACGACGAGCTCTTCGTCACCTCCATAAACGAGAAACATGTCCTTTGTCTTTTTCAGGTACTTCAGGATATTCTTGACCGCTGTCCAATGTTCCTTGTCGGGATTACTTTGGTACCTTCCTACCAAACTTACGGCAAGGTTTACATTAGGTCTGGTACACAGCATGGCATACATAATAGATCCTATGGCCGAGGCATAGGGGATGACGCTCATCTCTTCTTTATCTTTTGCCGTGGTCGGGCATTGAGCCGAGCTCAATCTCACACCTTGCAAGACAGCAAGAACCCTTTCTTGACTGATCCATTTTGAACTTCTTCAAAATCTTATCAAGGTATGTGCTTTGTGAAAGACCTATGAGGCGTCTCGATCTATCTCTATAGATCTTGATGCCTAATATATAAGCAGCTTCTCCAAGGTCCTTCATTGAAAAACTTTTATTCAAGTAGGCCTTAATGTTGTCCAAGAGTTCTATATCATTTCCCATCAAAAGTATGTCATCTACATATAATATGAGAAATGCTACAGAGCTCCCACTCACTTTGTTGTAAACGCAGGCTTCTCCATAAGTCTGCATAAACCCAAACGCTTTGATCATCTCATCAAAGCGAATGTTCCAACTCCGAGATGCTTGCACCAGCTCATAAATGGATCGTTGGAGCTTGCATACTTTGTTAGCATTCTTAGGATCGACAAAACCTTCCGGCTGCATCATATACAGCTCTTCCTTAAGATAACCGTTAAGGAATGCTGTTTTGACGTCCATCTGCCATATCTCATAATCATAGTATGCGGCAATTGCTAACATGATTCGGACGGACTTAAGCTTTGCTACGGGAGAGAAAGTCTCATCGTAGTAAATCCCTTGAACTTGCCGATAACCCTTAGCGACAAGTCGAGCTTTATAGATGGTTACATTACCATCCGCGTCCGTCTTCTTCTTAAAGATCCATTTGTTTTCTATCGCTCGCCGATCATCGGGCGAGTCTGTCAAAGTCCATACTTTGTTTTCATACATGGATCCTATCTCGGATTGCATGGCTTCAAGCCATTTGTTGGAATCCGGGCCCGCCATCGCTTCTTCATAGTTCAAAGGTTCACCGTTGTCTAACAACATGATTTCCGTGACAGGGTTGCCATACCACTGGTGTGGAACGTGTCCTTGTGGACCTCGAAGTTCAAGAGCAACTTGATCCAAGTACGTTGATCATCATCATTAATTTCCTCTCCAAGAGGGTGTAGGCACCACAGAACATTTTCCCGAGCTGCACTACTTTCCGGTTCAAGAGGTAATACTTCATCGAAGTTCTACTTTCCTCCCACTTACTCCTTTCAAGAGAAACTCTTTTCCGTAAAGGATCCGTTCTTGGCAACAAAGATCTTGCCTTCGGATCTAAGGTAGAAGGTATACCCAATGGTTTCCTTAGGGTATCCTATGAAGACGATTTTTCCGACTTGGTTTCGAGCTTTTCAGTTGAAGTTTCTTGACATAAGCATCGCATCCCCAAACTTTTAGAAACGATAGCTTAGGTTTCTTCCCAAACCATAATTCATACGGTGTCGCCTCAACGGATTTAGACGGTGCCCTATTTAAAGTGAATGTAGCCGTCTCTAGAGCGTATCCCCAAAATGATAGCGGTAAATCAGTAAGAGACATCATAGATCGCACCATATCCAATAGAGTGCGATTCACGATGTTCGGACACACCATTACGCCGAGGTGTTCCAGCGGCGTGAGTTGTGAAAAGATTCCACATTTCCTTCAAGGTGTACCAAATTCGTGACTTAAATATTCTCCTCCATGATCTGATCGTAAGAACTTTATTTTTCGGTCACGTTGATTCTCTACCTCATTCTGAAATTCCTTGAACTTTTCAAAGGTCTCAGACTTGTGTTTCATCAAGTAGACATACCCATATCTACTCAAGTCATCGGTGAGAGTGAGAACATAACGATATCCTCCATGAGCCTCAACGCCATTGGACCGCATACATCGGTATGTATGATTTCCAATAAGTTGGTTGCTCGCCCATTGTCCCGAGAATGGAGTCTTGGTCATTTTGCCCATGAGGCATGGTTCGCATGTGTCAAATGATTCATAATCGAGACTCTAAAAGTCCATCGAATGGAGCTTCTTCATGCGCTTGACACCAATGTGACCAAGGCGGCAGTGCCACAAGTATGTGGGACTATCGTTATCAACTTTACATCTTTTGGTATTCACACTATGAATATGTGTAATATTACGTTCGAGATTCATTAAGAATAAACCATTGACCATCGGAGCATGACCATGAAACATATCTCTCATATAAATAGAACAACCATTATTGTCGGATTTAAATGAGTAGCCATCTCGCATTAAACGAGATCCTGATACAATGTTCATGCTCAAACTTGGCACTAAATAACAATTATTGAGGTTTAAAACTAACCCGTGAGGTAAATGTAGAGGTAGCGTGCCGACGGCGATCACATCGACCTTGGAACCATTCCCGACGCCAAGATCGTCACCTCGCCCTTCGCCAGCCTCCGCTTATTCTGCAGCTCTGCCGTGAGTTACAAATATGAGCAACGGCACCGTATCAAATACCCAGGAGTTACGACGAGTCTTCGGTAAGGTACACATCAATTACATGTATATCAAATATACCTTTAGTGTTGCCGGCCTTCTTGTCCGCTAAGTATTTGGGGCAGTTCCGCTCCAAAGGGTCCTTCCCTTTGCAATAAAAGCACTCTGTCTCAGGTTTGGGTCCATACTTTGACTTCTTCCCGACAACTTGCTTACCGGGCGCGGCAACATCCTT
This sequence comes from Aegilops longissima, assembly GCA_021605205.1. Taxonomy (NCBI): domain Eukaryota; kingdom Viridiplantae; phylum Streptophyta; class Magnoliopsida; order Poales; family Poaceae; genus Aegilops; species Aegilops longissima. The sequence goes on from CM038678.1 coordinate 133,530,503, forward strand.
GCCGTCCTTCTTGAAGTTTTTCTTACCCTTGCCCTTTTTGAACTTAGTGGTTTTATTGACCATCAACACTTGATGTTCTTTCTTGATTTCAACCTCTCACGACTTCAAAGATTGAGAATACTTCGAGAATGGTCTTCACCATCCCCTGCATATTGTAGTTCATCACAAAGCTCTTATAGCTTGGTGGGAGCGATCAAGGATTCTGTCAATGACCGCCTCGTCCGGAGGTTTATGTCCACTGGGACAAAGCGGTTGTGCAACCTGCACATTTTGAGTATGTGCTCACCGATGTAACTGTTTTCCTCCATCTTACAACTATAAAACTTGTCGGAGACTTCATATCTCTCGACCCGGGCATGAGCTTGGAAAACCATTTCCAGCTCCTCGAACATCTCATATGCTCCGTGTTGCTCAAAACGCTTTTGGAGCCCCGGTTCTAAGTCGTAAAGCATGCTGCACCGAACGAGGGAGTAATCATCAAGACGAGACTGCCAAGCATTCATAATGTCTTGGTTCTTCGATGGGTGCATCACCTAGCGGTGCTTCTAGGACATATTGTTTCTTGGCTGCTATGAGGATGATCTCGTGTTCCGGACCCAATCCGAATAGTTGCTGCCATCGCCTTTCAGCTTGGTTTTCTAGGAACGCATTGAAGTTCATGGTGACATGAGCGTTGGCCATTTGATCTACAAGACATTTTGCAAAGATTTTAGACTAATGTTCATGATAATTAAGTTCATCTAATCAAATTATTTAATGAACTCCCACTCAGATTTGACATCCCTTTAGTCATCTAAGTGTTACATGATCCGAGTCAACTAGGCCGTGTCCGATCATCACGTGAGACGGACTAGTCATCGTCGGTGAACATCTCCATGTTGATCGTATCTTCCATACGACTCATGTTCGACCTTTCGGTCTCCTGTGTTCCGAGGCCATGTCTGTACATGCTAGGCTCGTCAAGTTAACCCTAAGTGTTTTGCATGTGTAAAACTGTCTTACACCCGTTGTATGTGAACGTAAGGATCTATCACACCCGATCATCACGTGGTGCTTCGAAACAACGAACTTTAGCAACGGTGCACAGCTAGGGGGAACACTTTCTTGAAATTATTCTAAGGGATCATCTTATTTACTACCGCCGTTCTAAGTAAACAAGATGCATAAAACATAATAAACATCACATGCAATTATATAAAGTAGTGACATGATATGGCCAATATCATATAGCTCCTTTGATCTTCATCTTCGGGGCTCCATGATCATCTTGTCACCGGCATGACACCATGATCTCCATCATCATGATCTCCATCATCGTGTCTCCATGAAGTTGCTTGCCAACTATTACTTCTACTACTATGGCTAACGCGTTTAGCAATAAAGTAAAGTAATTTACATGGCGTTCTTCAATGACACGCAGGTCATACAAAAATAAGACAACTCCTATGGCTCCTGCTGGTTGTCATACTCATCGACATGCAAGTCGTGATTCCTATTACAAGAACATGATCTCATACATCACAGTATATCATTCATCATTCATCACAACTTCTGGCCATATCACATCACATGACAATTGCTGCAAAAACAAGTTAGACGTCCTCTAATTGTTGTTGCATCTTTTACGTGGCTGCAATTGGGTTCTAGCAAGAACGTTTTCTTACCTACGAATAACCACAACGTGATTTTGTCAACTTCTATTCACCCTTCATAAGGACCCTTTTCATCTAATCCGCCCAACTAAAGTAGGAGAGACAGACACCCGCTAGCCACCTTATGCAACTAGTGCATGTCACCGGTGGAACCTGTCTCACATAAGCGCACGTGTAAGGTCGGTCCGGCCGCTTCATCCCACAATACCGCTGAAGCAAGAAAAGACTAGTAGCGGCAAGCAAGTTGACAAGATCTACGCCCACAAAAAAATTGTGTTCTACTCGTGCAATAGAGAACTACGCATAGACCTAGCTCATGATGCCACTGTTGGGGAACGCTGCAGAAAATTAAATTTTTCCTACGGTTTCACCAAGATCCATCTATGAGTTAATCTAAGCAACGAGTCATGGGAGAGAGATTGCATCTACATACCACTTTGTAGATCGCGAGCGGAAGCGTTCAAAAGAACAGGGTTGAAGTAGTCATTCTCGCCGTGATCCTATCACCGGAGATCCTAGCGCCGAACGACGGCACCTCCGCGTTCAACACACGTATGGAGCGGATGACGTCTCCTCCTTCTTGATCCAGCAAGGGGGAAGGAGAGGTTGAGGAAGATGGCTCCAGCAGCAGCGACGGCGTGGTGGTGATGGAGTACAGCCTCCCAGCAGGCTTCACCAAGCACACGCGGAGGAGGAGAGGTGTTGGGAGGGAGGGCTTCGCTCAAGTGTCTTGCAGCCCTCCCTCGCCCCTCTATTTATAGGGAAGGGAGAAGGGGCGGCCCCTCTAGATGGGATCTAGAGGGGGCGGCGGTTAAGGGAGGGGCTTGCCCCCAAGCAAGGGGCCCCCTGGGGTTTCCCCAACCCTAGGCGCATGGGCCCTAGGGGAAGTGGCACCCAGCCCACTTTGGGCTGGATCCTTCCTTATACAGCCCATAAGGCCCTCCGGAGAGGTGGCCCCTCCCGTGGACCCCGAACCCTCCGTGGCCCCAGACAATACCGATATGCCCCGAACCTTTCCGTGACCGTATGATGACTTCCCATATATAAATCTTTACCTCCGGACTATTCCGAACTCCTCGTGACGTCCGGGATCTCATCCGGACTCAAACAACATTCGATAATCACATACAAGTCTTCCTAATAACCCTAGCGCCACCGAACCTTATGTGTAGACCCTACGGGTTCGGAGACATGTAGACATGACCGAGACGGCTCTCCGGTCAATAACCAACAGCGGAACTGGATACCCATGTTGGCTCCCACATACTCTCGATGATCTCATCGGATGAACCACGATGTCGAGGATTCAAGCAACCCGTATACTATTCCCTTTGTCGACGGTATGTTACTTGCCCGAGACTCGATCGTTGGTATCCCAATACCTCGCTCAGTCTCAAGCACGGCAAGTCACTTTACTCAGAGCGTAATGCATGATCCCGTGACCGACACTTGGTCACTTTGAGCTCATTATGATGATGCACTACCGAGTGGGCCCAGTGATACCTCTCCGTCATACGGAGTGACAAATCCAGCCTCGATCCGTGTCAACCCAATGACACTTTCGGAGATACCTGTAGTGTACCTTTATAGTCACCCAGATTCCAGTGGCGCTTGGTACACCCAAAGCACTCCTACGGTATCCGGGAGTTACACGATCTCATGGTCTAAGGAAGAGATACTTGACATTGGAAAAGCTCTAGCAAAACGAACTACACGATCTTGTGCTATGCTTAGGATTGTCTTGTCCATCACATCATTCTCCTAATGATGTGATCCCGCTATCAACGACATCCAATGTCCATAGTCGTGAAACCATGACTATCTATTGATCAACGAGCTAGTTAACTAGAGGCTCACTAGGGACATATTGTGGTCTATGTATTCACACGTGTATTACGATTTCCGGATAATACAATTATAGCATGAATAAAAGACAATTATCACGAACAAGGAAATATAATAATAATCCTTTTATTATTGCCTCTAGGGCATATTTCCAACAAACATCACCAGGCTCAAGGCTTCAGGAGGCAGGCACCTCCGGAGGCGCCACATCCGGACATGCGCCCGTCCAAGGGGCGCCACCCTCCATCGCATAGGAAGGCGCGCTCGGCGCCCTCCTCGGGCAGGGCTCGGGGGCACTCTCCTAGGGAGCCACCGACTTTGCCAAGATCACGAGGGAGGTGCTTGGGCACCACTTGGAGGCGTGCTTCGCGGCACATTTCCCTCAGGAAGGCATAAGGAAAGGAGGGCCCGACCCTCAGGAGTTCATCACCAAGGTCGCTCAGGAGTTGCAGGAATCGAGAATCATGCGCGGCAACCGCCGCCTGCCCAGCGTAGCTCCCCATCCAGGCGAGGATGGCGGCTACGCGTCTGCATCGACTATCCAGGGCTCAATCGAGTCACGTCTCTGGAGTGCTTCTGGCCCTTGCGCGTGGGGTGTTGCGCGGGTCCACCACATAGCTACATTCGCATGCCCTTCGGCTTGCCGAACGCGGCTGCTGCCCACCAGCACCTGATGAGGAGCATCCTAGAAGCTCAGGTGGCCAAGCATCGCGCGTTCCTGGAGGAGATGGAGATGGACCTCAATGAGCCACCTGGACCCCCTGAGCCTCCCGAGGCTCGGAGTCCCGAGGGCTCGTGAGGATCGGCTTCTTCACCCCGCACCACCAGCTACTCCGACACTCGTTCTGCAATGGTATCAGGTGACGTCTTTCAAGTATCGTTTCAGCTGGGAGCGCCCCCATGGCCGCATCATTCCCAGGTCGCGTGGGTCCGTCCCTGCGGCATGTATCCGCTTTGCTTATGTTTTCTGCTTACCTTGTTGGGGGCGCCCCTCGGGCTGCATCATCCCCAAGCCGCTCGGGCCTGACCCAGTGGCATTTGCTTTCTCTGCATCTATTGGCACCTGCTCTGTTAACCTGCTTGAGATAATCGCCTGCTCGATTGGCACCTACCTTTGGAGCCGCTCGCTCTGGCACGGCGCTTGCGCATGGGTCCGTCCCTGCAACACCGACAAATCTGAGTATGCGGCGGCCGAGCTTGCTCGAGGGCCGGGACCTGAGGACGTAGAGCACGAAGGAAAGTGCGGGGAAGAGGGGAGAAGCTCACGAGGGCCTGACCCCACAACACCCCAGCTGCCGGCACGCAGGCCCGACACCTCGCCGAAGAACTACTCCAAACTTATGAGATAAGTCGCGCAAAATCTAAATCGACTCAACGCCAAACCCTCGCCTAGTGCAGCTCTATCATGACGATGTTGCCAACCTTTCTCGCCCAGCGGAGGCTGCTTGAGCGCTAAAGGGGACCTCCTGAGCATCGCGACTCAGGGGCTCTTACTGGACCTTGGGTCGCTCACCTCCTGGCCTTGACCACGGCATCGCGACCTGGCATACCAGCGACGGCTGAAGCCTTCCTGGGGACTGGGACCTTTCAGCGTAGAGCACCAAGCCCTCGTGAGGAAAGAAAGGGGGAGCCGAGCCGGGACAGGGCACACATCTCGCATCGATTCATAATAAGGATATTTAATTCACAAAAGACATGGCAGGCGCCTTACATGCCCCCGCGGGGTGCTACTATGATTCCTCGCAGGGAACAAAAGGTGTTAATCCTAAGGAGCGTTAACTACGCGTGTCTCCGCAGGAGACGCCATCATCAACAGTGGGCCTTCAGGCGCCGGCGCCAACCCCGTCCAGATCAGTGGCGCCGACGGCCTGATGAAGCTGCCCTGTTCCGAGCACGACGTGAGCTCGGGGGCTCGTAGCTGTCGTCGCTCGTCTCCGGAGTTGCATGAAGCTCGGGGGAGTCACTGGATTCTCCGGTTCTTTCGTTGCTACCTGAGGAGCTGCTGGGGAGGCGATTGGCCGGCCTAGCCCTCGCCGCGCCGGTACCCCGGCCGCTTTCCTTGGAGCAGCACTCCAGCCGGCGTCCTTCCGCGTCGAAGAGCTTGAAGAACATCAAGGAGCCGCCATCCTATTCCAGATGGATTACGAGGGCACCCCCTGTCCGGCAGACCCGGTCGATCTCGGCCCAGCCCTGGGTCATGAAGACCTTGCCCGGAGCAACGACCGCGACCTCCGCTCCAGTCGCAAGGGTGCTGCAGTCAGCGTGCTGCAGCCAAAGCTCCAGAGACCCACTGGGCGGCATCTCAAAGGCGAAGGAGGGAGGAAGGCGAATCCAAGAGCACGGAGGCATAGCGGCATGAAGCACAAACTCGCTGGAAGAACCTTCGGCATGGACGCCAGGGGTGACGATGTGCACCGTCGTGACTCGCCGGCGTCGCCGTCAGCATCGTCGGTGTTGCTCGGCGTCTTCTCCTCCAGGGCCCTCGATTCGGGCGAACAGGGGCAGCGGAAACCCAGGCGGCGGCCGCTCGTACCAGGGCCGCGACGTCTCCAGCCATGTGGTCGTGCCGCAGCGGTCGGGGACAGGGCGCTTCTTTGGCAGGAGAGGATCGGGACCCTCTCGTGGGGCCTTCCCCTTCTCTTCCGCAGGAAACCGGTGGATCGGCGCCATTGGTGTAAGGTGCAGCAAGGGCGAGGAAGAAGAAGAAGGAGAGAAGCGGGAGGAGACGGACTGGCGGGGCTCTCGCCCGCTCGTACTTATAGTCTGGAGAAGGCCAACCGTAGGCCTCCACGATCACAGGTAATCATGACCCATTTTAGCATGCAGGGACTTGTCAAGTCGAGCGGTTGCTGAGGCAGCGTGGGGAAGCGGAGACACCCACGTCCAATCAACCGCCACGCGGCGCCCAAGGCCGCAGACTGATGGGGCCCGCGGTGCTCCGCACTTGCCCCTTCGCTTCTCTGCTAAGTCAAGTCCGAGCGCGCATTGGGCCCGGGAGTTACTGTCGGCGTTCTGGGAACGGGGGTCCCCAGACTTGCCTGCCTGCGGCCTGCGGCGTGGCTCAAGTGGTGGCCCAGTGCGACCCATCTTCATCAGCACAAGACCCAAGACCCTCGCGAGGGGCCAAGCCTTGCGGGGCAGACGACACAAGACTTCCTTAGGAGCGGCCTCGCAAGGCAGGCTCACGAGGAGGCGGAGAGATCAAGGCAGGGTACCTCGCGAGGTGCTCGTGATGCAAGCCGTGACGATCGAGACCAGGCGGGCGCCGGCCTGCGCAGTGTCCTTGTTTCCTCTTTGGTGCAAAGGGGCAAGCTCGACGCGTGAGTACCGAGGCATCGGCAAAGGTTGCCATTTCAATTAACGAGACCAAGACCAGCGGAGCGGCAGGATGGAGGTCACCGTGGAGCCTAAGACGGCGTCATCGCCAGGTAACTTTTGGCAGCCGAAGACCAACTTTAGTCAGGATAACTTGTACTAGATGTTCCCCTTCAAAATGGCCGTTGTTGGCGCCCTTCCCGCTCGATATTTGGGAAGAGGACCAGGGCCTCTAAAAATAGAGCTAGCCACCGCCATGGAAGAAAGGGAAGAGAAGAGAAGAGAGAGCCCTAGCCAGAAGAGAGAGGCGATCGAACTCACCTAAGCACTTTTTGAACTTAAATCGTGTTTAGTGAGAAATGGCCTACTAAATTGTACCAAACAATGAGTGTCATAAACCAAAATATAACATAAGAATCTAACAATAAAAAAATCTTGTCGCTAACCTACGAGGTCTGTCAAGTGGTCGTCATGGTCTCGGTCGCCTCAAGGGCGACCGATACCGGTATCGGCTACTGCTCGAGCAATCTTGGCGGATGACTCCGCCCTCTTAGCTGCTCCAGCCATCCTCTCAACGAAGGCGATTGCAACCTCGGCATACGACTCCGCCCTCCGTGCAGCAACAGCTCCCCTCTCAGCGTCAATGGTTGCCCTCTCGATGTCAGCATGTCCACTCGACCGTTGCACGAGCTATCTCGGTGCCAGAAGCTGCCCTCTCGCAGCTATAGGCACTCTGTGGGGGGGCCTCAGTCTCCCTAACAAATAGTCTCCCCAACCTTATCTTTGTCCTCCACTAGTGAACACACAGACCTAACCTAACATGAAGAAAAACACATTGGACTTTGTGGCACCCCATTTGAATACAGTGAATTACCACTATATTCAGATGGACCGTCGCATGCGCCAAAAATCAACCCAACATATGCTTTTATAATCCCTCAGTAACAGGATACAAACCATTTGGCAAGAGAGTGCTTTATTGATCTAACAACTTTACAACGTCAACGCACAACACTCAAAGTCTCAACACTGTGTTGTGGTCGGAACGGTACGGAATAATCATGGTGACATTTTAGAGATGACTGCAGCGGAAACTCTTATCTATGGCAAAATGGTCCTAGCACAGATTCCCTCCACATGGGATCTAACTGAGTTACTCTGCTAGTGTCACGTCAACTCCGGCTCCTCACTAGTGGAAGCCTGGTCCATTCTTATACATGACCACGTTAAAAGCCATATGATTACATTGAATGTACTCTCAAGTCAAGTCATCGTAAAACCATCCAGGCAACACTGCAAGTTACTCAATCATGAAGTTACTCTAATACCAACAACCATCAAAGACAACAACAACTTGACACAAACCTCTACCAAGTTTAACTATTGAAGTAAACAACAATACTACAAGTACAAAGCTTAACCAGTGAGCAACTAGCACAACTGCCACTACAAAAAAAGACACATCCGTGACATTTTGGGCGGAATGAATTTTTTCTGTCATACTTATGACACTTCTATGACGATAATTGTGACAAAACCCGGTATCATCATAGATGTGGTGGGGTCCTACTTCTATGACAAAAAATCATGACAGAAAATGGGCTTTTCGTCCTGGGCGGACCAGAGACGCAGCTGCATGACATTCTTTGGTCCGTCCATGATGGAAAAAACCGTGGTAGAAGCGAGGGCGAGGAAAATATAGAGGAGTTCTCGGTTACGGTGGCTAGTCGAGAGCCGAGAAATGCGTGTTTCTCTCGTACGTACGCGCGTGTGTATGAGGCGTTGGGCTCTAATTGAACCCGAGCGAGGCGTTGGGCTCTAACTGAGCCTAAGCGATTGCCTTTGCAGCTACGCTACATTAAACCCGAGATCGATCGATCCTTGCATTTCTCGAGCCCGAGGTGATTCTTCGCTCTCGCCGCTAATCGAAGCCGATTGAACACTGCTGCCTCCTTCCCTGGATGAACAGTGAGTGTTGTTGAGGGGGTCTGGATGAACAGGACCCCGTGGTAGTAGAAGCCGTTGCCGCTGGATGAACAATACCCCGATCAATCGAGCCGGTGGATGAATAGGACCCCGTGGAGGGCTGGATGAACAGGACCCTGTGGAGGGCTGGTTGAACAGTAGCCGGTGGAAGGCTGGTTGCACAGTAGCCTGTGGAGGGGTGGTTGAACAGGACCCCATGGAGAGGGCTGGTTGAACAGTAGCCGATGGAGGAGCACGCGGTGGAGGCTGGATGAACAAGAGCCCGTAGATGAACAGTCACAGGTGGAGGCTGGAGGTGGTCGACGGTGGATGAACAGTAGCCCGTGGAGGCTGGAGGAGGTCGACGGTGGAGATGAACAGTGTCCCGTGGAGTCCCGTTTTGCGGTACGCTACACCCCTCCCAATGAACAGGACCCCTGTTTTGACCGTAGCGCTCCAACACAAGTCTGTTTCTCCGCTTTGCGGCACGCCACACCCTCCCAATCAACAGACCCGCTTCCACCGTAGGAGGTCCGCTTCTCCGCTTTGACGGCACGCCGCACCCTCCCGGCGAACAGGATCCTGCTTCACCGTGGCGGTCGAACACAAGGCCGCTTCTCGGTTCTGCGGTACTCCATGCCTCGCTTCCATCGGCTGTTCCGTCCAAGCGGTTGGCTCCCGGCGAACAAAGACGCTCCGCTGCCTCCCGGCGAACACGACACATTCCGCTGCCTCCCCATGAACACGATGACGACGCGGCCCTCCGTCCGACCCAGCCACAACCATGTACAAGAGCCCCGGCCATACGTGATGCGCGAGTAGGCGTTCGAGACCTCGCTTCGATATATGACGTCGGGTCAGTGTTACTTTCTTGCCCCCTGGCCGCTGTACATACGTGTACATGCTACGTGCGCGCCTCTACTACCACACGTGCGCGCCTCTACTACCAAACGTGCCCTTCCTTACACGACCACGGTTCATCGCTGCAGCCCGCGATGCACCGATCGACCAAGATGTATGTACACGTCACACCGAATGACAACACTCGACGCTTCGACCGGGTGGGTCCCACCGCGAGCACTTCCTTGTGTGCGAAGATGTAGCTGGTGGGTCCCAACAGTCAGGGGGCGAATCATTTTTTTTGCCCGTAATATGGACGCACTTCCTTGCATGCGAAGACGTAGCTGGTGGGTCCCAGCAGTCAGGGGGGAAACGTTTTTTTGGAGAAATACGGTGGCCCGTCCGGTGGGTCCATGTTGTCAGGTGGAGGAATAATTATTTCCGCGTAATTAGGAGACACTTCCTTGCTGCGGCCATGGACCCAGCTGTCAGCCTCTCCACGTACAGTACTCTTCCGATGGAAGTCGGTCGTTGACCACATTGACCACGCTGCGCCGAGAGCACCAAGGCGGTGGACGACGACGAGGCCTAGGAAGGGGACGACGCGGAGCCGGGGAAGATGCGGCAGTGGATGCCCATGCGGAGAGGAGTACGAGGGTTCACTGGTTCGGCTGCGGTGTGAGGATGCCGTCACCGCATGGCCTGGACAGCGGTGGGAGTGGTAGGGGGAGGTGAGGCCTCCGCGGCAACACAGCCGGCCATGGGAGGCAGGAGCGGGCGGCAAGACCGGCACTGCTTTGGCGGCTGGAACAAGAAGACCAGAGGTTGATGAATCACAACGGCCGTTGGATGGACATCGTACGGTCACTGCAGCTAGAATCGTTTATATTGACTAAGTTGACAAAGCCCTTGTTACGCGTCAACTTAGTAGGCCCACAGGTCAGCCTCCGAAACGGTGCGCCCCAGATGTCAGGGGGATGAATCATTTTTGGGCGGCTGAAGCTAGAATATCCGAGATTGAATAAGAAACACGACATCCGTTGGATGGACATCCGACGGACACTGCTGCTAGAACCGTGTGTTGACTATATGTTGACAAAGCCTTGCATACGCGTCAACTTAGTAGGCCCACAAGTGTGTGGCAGAGAACTTACAGCCCATTTGCGATTTGTAAGAATGTACAACCCATTTTTGAATTCTAATGGAATTTACTATAGCCCATTTACAGTTTGTTAAAAGTACAGCCCATTTGCTAGCTAGGACAACGATTAAAAATTTCAACCAACCGTTCAAAACATAATTCAATAAAATTTCCCACATTTTGATGGGATCCGAAATATTTTTATCCCAAAATTTCTAGTCAGATTAAATACAATTTCAATATAAATTTGTATTATGTAAAAATCCAACGAAATATTGCGCGCACAACAATTAATGAAATTAAAATTTTCAAAATCCAGAAATATTATTTTATAAAGTAATTACGTGTTTGGTGCATTTTTTATAGTTACTGCGCAGTTTTTATAATTACATCTCATTTATTATTTCTTAAAGCCCATTTTTTTTATTAAGCCTAATGCATCCCTCCTAGGAAAGATTTGCAGCCCAGCGGGGCGGAGAATAACAAGTTGACCTTGCTTGGGTATTCCTCAAAAAAATTTATAGCTGGCCAGCCATTTTTAGCTTGAAAAAATTAATATCTGGGCTGGATATCTGGCCTGGGCTAGACGGGCCACAGCCCGCCCAGTTAATACCCTGCTCTCCTCTGAACAACAACGAAAACATCACTCAAGAAAAACTCTGCAGTGCTCACACCTCAAAAGACAAATCGCCGAGCTGCTTGGTCCCAAATGCCGGCCGCTCCTTGTGCAATTCTCTCGTTTATTGACTACATAGGTTGACAATGGTGTGGGACCGTGATGTCAGGAAACCAGGAGGAAGAAAAAAATATTACAGTTGTATATAATAAGGAGGCACTTGTGTACGTGCGGCTATGGCCCTGGTGGGTCCCCACTGTCATCCTCTCCAAGTTAAGTCATCTTCTCATTCCTCATGCCGTTGACCATGTTGACAACGCGAGACGGCGGTGCCACGGCGAGCGCAACAACTCGAAGGATGACGGAGAGGGCCTCGCGGGCCCTATGGATGGTCTAATACAGCGCCCACTGCTCATTCGGGAAGCCAGGATCATAGGGCCACATGTCCGCGACGGCATTGTCATTCGCTTGTTCACCCGTGCTCGTTGAGGAGACGGAGGTTGCAGCATAGGTCCTCCTGCGCTGGTAGCTCTTCCGCCATTAGGTCGTCAAAGTGGGCCTCACCTGCTCTATGGTGAACACAGCATGAACCGGCTTGGACAGTGGCGCCGGCTCCTGGTCGGAAGCTACATCCATTGTCTGATTATCGTCGCTCAGCTCGGTGAGCTCGCTGGTGAGCCAGCATGTCCCGGCTGCTGGACCGACCCGCTGCCAAGCACGAGTCTGACTGCCTTGTCCCACCCAGACCGCCTCCCGTGTCCGCGCGCGCTTTCCGCCCGAAACGGTCAGCGCCGCCCGCCTCGCTTCCCGGTGCAAGCGATTGCTCCGCCTTCAAATGACACAAGTACCATCCGTCCGTCCGTCTGCCGCCCACATTAATGATATACGGTTGCCGAGGCGGCTACTCTGGCGCCACATGTCCGTCCCTCCGTCGCCCACCATTGCTATATAAACTGTTGCGCCGGCCATAGCCGCAGTCATACGCCTCCGTTCCCTTTCTCCTGTCCATACCACTACTCCCACCATGGCTTCCTCGCGCTCTAGCGCTCTTCGGGACGGGCGGACGACGGACCACAAGGAGGTGGCAGCCATTGCTGCCGGCAGGCAGCCGAAGGACGATGACGTCCTAATGGAGAACATGCATGGTAGTCGATGATCCAGCGCCAACCCCCTCCTGCCCGCCATCCTCGCCGGTGTATTGCACCATGACCATCGGCGAGGCCCGTGCCCAATACATGGACACAGTGAGGCAGAAGGGCCAGGAGCAGTTCCGGGAGGCGCATGCCGATGCCGCCTACAACCACCATCTCCTCCAGGAGCACCTGCGGGCGGAGGAGCAGATTGCCGCGGAGCGGGCGGAGCAGGAGGCGCTGCTCGACTTGTACCGCTCCGCCCGCGAGGTCCGCCTCGAGCGCTGGCGGTACCGCATGCGGGTGGCGGAGGCTACGACCGCCTACAAAGAGGGCGATGAAGCGGGCGAGGTGCTGTTTGGCGAGACCGAGGACGAGGCAGCGGACAATGCCGGCACCGACGAGTCCCCGCTCCGCTGGCGTCACCGAGGCCCTGCTTCGTCGAGGCCCCGCGGCGCCAACAACGAGGCAGAGGACACCACCGGCTCCGCCGAGGCCCCGTGGCGCCAACAACGAGGCAGAGGACACCACCGACTCCACTGAGGCCCCGCCCGCCAACAACGAGGCAGAGGACATAGCCGGCTCAGCCGAGGCCCCACTAAAAGGATCGATATAGTTGACTAGAGGGGGGGGTGAATAGGCAACTAACAATTTTTAGCGTTTTCTTTATCAATTTAAACTTTGCATCAAAGTAGGTTGTCTAGATATGCAACTAGGTGAGCAACCTATATGATGCAACAACAACAAGCACACAAGCAAGCAAGGGATATAACACAAGTAAGCTTGCACAAGTAAAGGGATGAGATAACTAAGAGTGGAGCCGGTGAAGACGAGGATGTATTACCGAAGTTCCTTCCTTCTGAGGGGAAGTACGTCTCCCTTGGAGCGGTGTGGAGGCACAATGCTCCCCAAGAAGATACTAGGGCCACCGTATTCTCCTCACGCCCTCACACAATGTGAGATGCCGTGATTCCACTATTGGTGCCCTTGAAGGCGGCGACTGGACCTTTACAAACAAGGTTGGGGCAATCTCCACAACTTAATTGGAGGCTCCCAACGACACCACGAAGCTTCACCACAATGGACTATGGTTCCGGTGGGGAATCTTGGACAATGGGCGAAAGCCCGATCCAGCAATATCGCGTGAGTGAAGAAGCGGTGACCTCAACTGTCTTGGGTGCTCAAACACCCAAGAGTAACAAGATCCGCTAGGGATTAGTGGGGGAATAAAATTTCTCTTGGTGAAAGTGTAGATCGGGGCCTTCTCAACCAATCCCGAGCAAATCAACAAGTTTGATTGGCTAGGGAGAGAGATCGGGCGAAAATGGAGCTTGGAGCAACAATGGAGCTTTTGGGCGAAGAGGTAAGTCAACTTTGGAGAAGAAGACCCCTTTTATAGAGGGGGAACAATCCAACCGTTACCCCCCTAAACAGCCCCGCAAAGGACGGTACTACCGCTGTGGCCAGTGGTACTACCGTTGCACCTCGTGGTACTGCCGTGCAGTAGAAGGGAGCGAGGAGCAAAGCAGGACCTGTACCAAGGGCGGTACTACTACGGTGGTAAGAACGGTACTACCGCCCATGAGCGGTACTACCGCCCCTACTACCGCAGCTAGTTCCGCAAAACCCGACACGAAAGGAGAACCCTCGAATCGAAGCGGTAGGAGCATGGGGCCACATCGGTACTACGGCTGAGAGCTCCCAGCGGTACTACCGCCGGGGAGCGGTACTGCCGCTTGTAGCTCTCAAGCGGTACTACCGCTGTGGTTCCCGGTACTACCGCTGGGACCAGACCTCAGGGAGAAGGCAGCAAGGGGGCCTCCAACGAAACGGAAAAGCTTAGAGGGAAGAAAAAGGGATGTGTACGTGTTGATTCCACCCTAGCCCAAACCAATGCGGACCCCTCTTAATAGTACGGCTTTCCTATGACTCAAATCCACCAAAAAGAAACATAGACAAACGCCGTCTTCAATAGTCTTCGAGGGGCACAAAAACCGTCTTGTGCCTAGCGATGAAACGTCTGAAATACTCAAGACACACGATTAGTCCGCAAACATCATTGTCATCAATCAACAATACACCTAAGGGATAAATATGCCCTTCAATCTCCCCCTTTTTGGTGGATTGATGACAATACGGGATTTGCACAATAGGAAAAAGATAGGACATAAGCAAACCCCACATCTCTAAAATATAGACGGGCTCCCCCTAGATGTGTGCTATCTAGATATGTGCTTTGGACTGCTCGGCACATATACTAGGATCAACACTCCCCCTATATTTTATAGACCATGCATATCTTGCAATAATAAGCCTAACACTAAGCAATAGTAAATATGAGACAAAGTAAATAGCATAGGATAACATAAGCTCAATATGAAGTGATAGAGTGCATATGTCTTACACCATATGATAGATAGGTCTCACGAGCACAAACCAACCCAACACAAGCAAAGATCAACACTAGAAAAAAGTTTGCGAAAAAGACAGGCAAGGCAAACACAAACACGCCACACAAACACACAATCGCAACTCGACAACGACAAATCCCTAAACTCTCTCCCCCTTTAGCATCGAGACACCAAAAAGGCAAAGAGCGAAGCTACGGCTCCAGGTGATAGCAAACTGAGGATCTCGAACATCATATCCCAGCGGGATTGTCTGCACCTCCGTCATCGGTCGGAAACTGCTCGGTGTCTGAATCGGTCCACGGGCAGTGCTGTTGAATCCACTCCTCGTCCACAGTGATCTGGCCCTCAGAACCGCTGGCAACGGTCGAACCCAACTGACGCATGAGCTCCTTGTGACGCCCCCTGGCCTGCTTCTCAACCACATGAGTCATGCACTGACCATGAGACTCCATGCAGAAAAGCTTCTTCATCTTGCGCTTGAGCTTCTTTGCCCAAAAGGGCTTTGCTCCAGAAGGATCATAGTCCTCATCATCATCAGCCTCAGCCTCGCCCTCGGTCTCAACGTCAGCAGCAGTAGATGGACCCCCAGATTTAGGAGCCGGGGTGCCCCAATTGTCCTTTTTCCTCAGACGCTTGATCTCATGAGAAACCAATTCTCCAGTTTCCAGCATAACCTTGTGATAGACATGTGCCCAGGCCTTCTCAATGAGCAACATGATGAACGGACCATAGATCGGGCACTTGCACTCAGAAACGGCAAATAGAAGTTCAGACCACATAACATGAGAAATGTCCAGGGACTCGCCAGTGTTTGCTTCCTTCTCATGCTGGCAGAAGAGAAGCATGTCCACGAGATAGGAGTGGACCATATCCAGATTCCCGATCTGAGGAAGAGAGTCTCTCGGAAGACGCGATGAAGGATGTCGAAAAAGCGCATAACTCATAGGTTTCCTTCTTAGTCACAGGGTGAACCTTCACAGTACAGTAGGGCCAGAGGGCTTGCTTGTGAGTGGAGTTTGCATTGCGGTGAGGGCGGAAGCCAACAGGAGTCTCAAGCCCGTGATCTTCCACCTCAAGTAACTCCATGAAGGCCTTCCACTTGACAGAAAGCAACTTGCCATTTGTCATCCAAGTCAGAGTCCTTTCTTCATCAGTTCCAAGATGGACAGTAGCATAGAATTGAGCCACCAAATATGCATCAAAGTCCTTGTTGAACTGCATAATTCTGAGAATGTTCAGCTAAGAACACATCTGAAGGGCTTCGCCAAAGTACTTAGGGTCCTTTTCCATAGCATCCATGTCGATGGAGCGTACATCAATATAGAGATTCTTCTTAGCCTTGATCACATCAAAGTAGATGGCAAACTGAAAGCGGTTCCAGAACGGGC
This sequence comes from Aegilops longissima, assembly GCA_021605205.1. NCBI lineage: Eukaryota > Viridiplantae > Streptophyta > Magnoliopsida > Poales > Poaceae > Aegilops > Aegilops longissima. The sequence continues at coordinate 133,546,806 of CM038678.1, forward strand.
GGTTGACCAAAGTGGGTTCTTGGTCTTCTGCATAGGGGTTGCGGCGACGCCTTTCCCAGAACTCATTGGTAGTCAACTCAGTCACAGTCTTGCCCCTTGGCTTCGGCCTGTTGGCAGACTTCTTCTTGAGTTGAGGCGGAGGTGGAGCACTTGAGGAAGCACCTGCTGACTCAGATGTGCGGTAGCGCTTTGATGTTGCACGCCCGAGGTTGACACGGCGCGCAAGCTGCTCAGAAGGACCATCACCTGGAACCAAACACACGGACACACGAAACAACCAGAAAGAACAAGCATAAGCCACCAAACATAGCAAAAAGATCAAAAATGGCAGGAATAGGATGGAATTGGGCAAAAAGCGGTAGTACCGCGATCCATAAGTGGCAGTACCGCACAAGCGGTAGTACCGCTCCACTAGGAGCGGTAGTACTGCTCAAGACGGGGAAACGGCGGTTCCCTACTGCCGTGGTCAAATCCGGCACTATCGGACTGCCAAATTCAAAAATACTCCTACCAAAACTCAATCCAAACAGTCTAGCCGCCTTCTCCAATCTACTCAAGCCTAGATTTAGCCAAAAATCGAGAGATGCAACCGCTATTGCCCCTAAGACACTAGATCTGAAATCTAGACAAAAAAGAGAGGAGGAACAGGGGCAATACCGGCATCCATGGCAAGAGGACGGGGTGGGGATCGACTCCACCAAAGGAAATGGAGAGGGACGGCCCGGAGACGACGGACCGCCGGAGCCCTCCCGCGGCGAGTCGATGCTGGAGAGATGAAGGGGAATGAGGGGGCGGTGCTAATGGGTATGGGGGAGACGAAACCTCCCCCTGCCCCGACATAACCCCCTGGTCCCGCCCCCCAACGGTAGTACCGCTCGGGTGGGCGGTAGTACCGCTTGTCATCATAAGCGGTAGTACCGCGCACCACCAGCGGTAGTACCGCCCAACAAGACTCAATGACTAGACACCAAACGGCTCGGCTCAAAAAGAAAGGAAAACAAACGGCAAGAAGAGGAAACTAAGACTGAGCAACGATAACACCAGCAAAAAGACAGGAAACACACACCTCTTCAAGAGAGGGCGGTGGCCGAGGCCACCTATGTTTGAGTCAATAGGTATGGCACCGCGAAGATTTTAACCTTGGGCCCATGACCAAAACTCGTCTTTGACGCACAAGTACCATCCAAAAATGGCTAATGTGAAAGAGGTTGATTAGTTTATGCATAATGGGGGGGGGGAGTTCATTGAGAGAACAACACTCCCCCTATGTCCATGCCTACACCTAAACAAGACAACAAGTTGAGTATGGTGGGGTGTGCAAGGGTTCAAGCAACATTGCTCGAATCAATGATATTTAGCTCATGCCTTAACTCGCGAAATCTTGCTTCATCCAAAGGCTTCGTGAAAATATCTGCAAGGTTATCATGAGTGTTGACGTAGTTGAGCTCGATCTCCCCTCGCCTAATGTGATCCCGGATGAAGTGATACCGAATCTCAATATGCTTCGTCTTGAAGTGTTGCACCTGGTTGAGAGAAATCTTGATGGTACTTTCATTGTCACACCAAAGAGGCACTTTGTCACAAATGACATCGTAGTCCTTTAAAGTTTGCCTCATCCATAGGAGTTGTGCACAATAACTACCGGCCGCCACATACTCCGCTTCGGTGGACGAGAGAGACATACAACTTTGCTTCTTAGAAGACCAACTTACCAAAGAGAAACCAAGGAATTGGCACCCTCCGGAAGTGGACTTCCTATCCACTTTGTCTCCCGCCCAATCCGAGTCCGAATATCCTACAAGCTTGAACTTTGCTCCTCTTGGGTGCCATAAGCCAAAGTTTGGGGTATGAGCGAAATATCGAAAGATTCGCTTGACCGCCACAAAGTGTCTTTCCTTAGGTGCGGCTTGGAACCATGCACAAACTCCCACACTCAACATGATATCTGGTCTAGATGCACAAAGGTAAAGAAAGGAGCCAATCATGGAGTGATATACCTTTTGATCCACCGCTCTACCATTGGTATCAATGTCAAGTTGGCACTTGGTGGACATTGGAGTGGGAGCCGGCTAGACATCACTTAGCTTAAATCTCTTGAGCATGTCTTGAGTGTATTTGGCTTGGTTGATGAAGGTTCCTTCTCTTCTTTGCTTCACTTCTGTAGGATCGAAAGTATGTCTAGAGGGGGAGTGATTAGACTACTTGACCAAATAAAAACTTATCCTTTTCCCAATTTTAGTCTTTGGAAGATTTTAGCTATCTTAGCACAAGTCAAGCAATCTTAACACAATTCAAGCAAGCATGCAAAGAGTATATGAGCAGCGGAAAGTAAAGCATGCAACTTGAAAGAATATAAAGGGAAGGGTTTGGAGAATTCAAATGCAATTGGAGACACGGATGTTTCTGTTGTGGTTCCGATAGGTGGTGCTATCGTACATCCACGTTGATGGAGACTTCAACCCACGAAGGGTAACGGTTGCGCGAGTCCACGGAGGGCTCCACCCATGAAGGGTCCACAAAGAAGCAACCTTGTCTATCCCACCATGGCCGTCGCCCACGAAGGACTTGCCTTCCTAGCGGTAGATCTTTTTTCCACGAAGTAGGCGATCTCCTTGCCCTTACAAACTTCTTGGTTCAACTCCACAATCTTGTCGGACGCTCCCAAGTGACACCTAGCCAATCTAGGGGACACCACTCTCCAAGAAGTACCAAATGGTATGTTGATGATGAACTCCTTGATCTTGTGCTTCAAATGATAGTCTCCCCAACACTCAACTCTCTCTCACAGGATTTGGATTTGGTGGAAAGAAGATTTGAGTGGAAAGCAACTTGGGAAGGCTAGAGATCAAGATTCATATGGTAGGAATGGAATATCTTGGTCTCAACACAAGGGTAGGTGGTTCTCTCTCAGAAAATGTGTATTGGAAGTGTAGGTTCGTTCTGATGGCTCTCTCCACAAATGAAGAGGAGGTGGAGGGGTATATATAGCCTCCACACAAAAACTAACCGTTACACACAACTTACCAATCTCGGTGGGACCGAATTGAGAAACTCGGTCGGACCGATTTAGCAAATCTAGTGACCGTTAGGATTTTCGGTGGGACCGACATGCAACTCGGTAGGACCGATATGGTTAGGGTTAGGGCATAACGTAATCTCGGTGAGACCGATTACACAAACTCGGTGGGACCGATTTTGGTAATAAGCTAACCAGAGAGTTGGTCAGGTAAACTCGATGGGACCGATTCGCTCATTTCGGTTAGACCGAAATGTTACAGAAAGGAAACAGAGAGTTTACATTGCAATCTCGGTGGGACCGATCGCTCATCTCGGTGGGACCAAAACATTATGAAGGGAAACAGAGAGATTACAATCCCATCTCGGTGAGACCGAGATCCCTATCGGTGAGACCGATTTGCCTAGGGTTTGTGGCAGTGGCTATGACATCTGAACTTGGTGGCGCCGGATAGAAAGAATTGTTGGGGCCGAGTTGACTTTTGGTTTAGGTCACATGTGGATACAAGAAAGTAGTTGAGGGTTTTGGAGCATATCACTAAGCACTATGAAGCAAGAACCTCATTAAGCAACACCTCATCCCTCCTTGATAGTATTGGCTTTTCCTATAGACTCAATGTGATCTTGGATCACTAAAATATAAAATGTAGAGTCTTAAGCTTTGGGCTTGAGCCAATCCTTTTATCCTTAGTATTTTGAGGGGTCCACTTTTCTCATCCATGCCATGCCATTCATTGAGCTTTTCCTGAAATATTTATCTTGGAATAATGTTAGCTCAATGAGCTATTGTTGTTAGGAATTACCAAAACCACCTAGGGATAGTTGCACTTTCAATCTCCCCCTTTTTGGTAATTGATGACAACATATAGATCAAAGCTTCGACAAATGATAATAAGAGTGAAAAACATTGTCGCTTTGAGAAGTATGTGATAAGCAAGAGCTCCCCCTACATTTGTGCATAATTTAAGATTTGCTTTGGACTGCAAATGCACAAAGATTTAGGCTCATGGGTTACTCTTCCATGTCACATACATCTTGGTGGAGCACTCAAAATGATAACAATAGAATACATGCACTCATCACCAAGCAAAGTGAATGATCATATAGAGATAAAAGGATAATGTCATCCAACAAGCATTAATGTAGCATATGATCAAACACATGATCATCCAAGTATCACACAGACAGAAAGTATCTCAATCAAGCAAAAAAACGTTCAACCACCAAAGCAAGAGAGAATAAAAAAGCAACGCTCTCTCTCGAAGCCTATGATCTATACATTTTTCTCCCCTTTGGCAACAAGTTACCAAAAGTTCATAGAAAATGCGTAGCACTAAATCGCTCTCGTGCTTGATCTTCGGTGGTGGTGTAGGCGAACGCCAAGGACGAAGGCATCGCTTGATGTAGATGGAGCTGGTGGAGTAGGTGCCGGAGCTGGTGGCACCAAGCTGTAGCTGGTGCGATGAAGTGGCTCGTGTCATCCACTCGCACTGCAGCTGACCTCTGAGCTCTAGGCACTCGGCAAATGCCTTAGTGGTTGTCTTGCCCTTCCTCTCCTCGCATATCATCCTGAAGTTGCTCAACAACAGACCGGATCTCGCTTACCTTCACATCCATGTTGTAGAACTTCGCTCCATGATCCTCTCCAGGCTCTCCTGGTTTTGAGTCAAGGTGGCCAGCCCCTTCTCAATCCTCAGAGTGGATGCAATCAAGTAGCCAAGTTGATCTTGTTTGCTCTTCAAGAAGTATTGAGATGCCTCTTCCATTGTTGGCATCTTGGCAGCCTTCTCAGTCCTTGCCTTCTCCTTCTTCGCTTGTGCTTGCACAGAAGATGGTTCATCTTCATTCATAACCACTTGGTTGTCGTCAAAGTCTGGATAGATAGGCATGTGCTCCTTGTCCAACAAGTATGTGCCAGTGCCCATCTTGGAGTTAATCAGCTCCTGGATCTGTGGGGCATACCCACAACTTCTCTTTTGGTCAGCAACTGTCCTCTTGATAGTTTCAACTATAAGACTCATGACCTTGAACTTTTGTGGCACATCAAATAAGTGTAGCAGATTTATTGCATGGCATCTGATCATGTTGTGATCACCTGACTTGGGCAAGAGAGGGTGCCTGAGGATCCAGTTGATGGTTGGCAGTCCTGGAAGAAGGTAATGTACTGATCCAAACTTGTGTGATTCAATAGCAGCATCTGGGATCTCCTTGTACATATGTGCCATAGTGTTGTGATCCATCTTCTTCTTGGCATAGACATCCAAGTCATCCTCTTCCTCCTTAGGTGCATTGATCAGATTAGCCCATTCTTCAATTGATGATTGGTACCTAGTACCTTCAGACATTCATACTATCCTGCCATCTGGATAGAAGTGTGCTGTGGAGTAGAATTGCATTATTAGCTCATCATTCCACTTTGTGAGCTTCTGCCCAAAAAAGTCCGCCACTCCACAAGCACTGAAGCTGTCATACACACCAGGATAGTGTTCTTCATTATCCTTGATGTATTCCTAGTTCACCCATCTCATGTCACACACTATTGGCTTCTTGTCCAGCAGAATTGTCTCATAGAAGTCCTGCTGTTCCTTTGTGTGGAACCTGTAGTCTATAGCAGTTCTCCTTCTGGTGGCATATGGATCTGACTCTCTCCATAGCCTCAATCCTGAGTCCTTCCTGATCTTCATGTTCTCAGCTACAGGATGGGCATCATTATGATCTGGAATTTTAGGCTTCAATTTTCTCAAAACATGTGACTCATCATCTTCTTCTTGACAGAAGTTTGAGCCTTTGGGGCCTTGTTCTTCTCAAAGAGTGGGATGTTTCTGGTACTCCTCTTGGGTGCAGTCTTGGGTTTGGAGGCAACCTTGGGTGCTACTTTGGGCTTTGATGAAGCAGCCCCTGACCTAATGGCATCACCCATAAGCTTCTGAGCTTTGGGTGCTGGTGCAACATCCTCTTCTTCTTCCTCATCTTCCATCATGGAAGGCTTTCCAATTACTCTGGCCATGGTCTTCTTGATCCTTTCCTTCCTCTTCTTCCTTTCTGCAACAACCTCTTTGGGTTCAGCTTCCAAAGATGCTTGAGTGGAGGCTCTGGCTTTAGACATGGGCCATCTTCCTGCTGGCCTTTTGGTCTTCAGACCTGGCTTAGTTGCTGCAGCTGAGCCATATTATTTCTTGAGCACCTTTTTCTTGGAAGTGGCCTCATCCTCAATAGCCACATAGTCTTCATCCTCAGATTCTGAGGTTCTCTTCTTTCTGGCCCTGGTGGCTGCTTTGGGTAGGTTGCATGGGGTGCTCCTGCTGCCCTCATCATAGCTGCTAGAGGGACTAGTGCCCTCACTCATGTGAACCTGCTCCTCTTCCCTGTTCTGGCTGTCACTTTGATCAGACATACTGCAAACACTGACAACAGACCCTGTGAGTAGATATAGATGAGATAGAGTGGATGAGCATCACAAAATACAGAGGTTTTGCAAAGAATGAGTCAAAACTTAGTTTTAGTTTTCCACGAAAAGCATTTCGGATCTACCGATTTGTAAACTCGGTGATACCGGCAGCTTTTGGAACCTAAACTAGTGAACTCGGTCGACCGAGTCACGCTTGATGGCACTGAGACTGCTAGGGTTTCACAAAGTCCTGAACTCGGTCACACCGATTTGCAATTCTCGGTCAGACCGAGTGTTATATGTGCAATGGCCTTAGCTGAATCGGTGGTACCGAGTTCTACAACTCGGTTGGTCCGAGATGGTTTCGGTGGAAACCTAACCCTAAATTTTCAATTCATCTCTAATCTACGGAGTGTTCTGACTGGATAAGATAGTTTCAATCGTGGCAAGATTCATGGCAAACACAATGTGCTAGGAATCAGATAGGGATAGCACAGTGATCGAGTTCATACCCTAGTTCGGTGATGAACTCGCTACGGCGGCAACGGCGGGAATGATTCCCGTTGACGGCGGCGGAGACCAGCGACAGGAGGCAGCTGGCGACGAGGAGGACGATCCGGAGACCCTGGAGGCAGAGCGGGCTGAGCGCGGGCGAAAGAGTTCGGAGAAAATTTCCAAAATTTTTCCCGTGGGTATATATAGCCCGACCCTGTTGGTGTGACCGAGTGTAACAACTCGGTGGCACCGAGATGCATAACTGCAAGCAGTTATAGCAACTCGGTGTGACCGAAAAGTTCAAATCGGTTGCACCGAGATTGAAAACCTAGATCGACTTAGTGATCTCGGTATGACCGAAATGGATGAATCGGTCAGACCAAAACACACAAAGAAGTTTTGGAAGTTTAAGTCTATGACGAGTCGGGGACTCCGAGTGCTCCTCACACAGAGTGGTTCGAATCTGACTTGATCAAATTTTATGATGTAGCATGAATAGAGTTTGAGACGAGAAAAGCATAGATAGCTAGAGAAGGTTCTCAGGCATTCTTGTTCATCCACTTGGCAAAAGAAAACAAAACAATCAATCAAAACAACAAGTGGATGTCCTCGAATGAGTAAAATATGCAACCAACATGCTCACATAATAAAATGGCAAATGAAATATGTGGCGAAGCATGCACAACCAATTCTAGCATCTATCAAGCAATTGGCGATGACTAGGTCATCTATATATGAGTATATTGACTTAGGAGTCAAATGAGAACATTTGATCATAGGTCATACTCATCGTTTAAGCTCAAGTGGGGTTACCACTTTTACATAATGCATTGTTGTGTTCACACCATTAGAGTTGCTTTAGCTCAATTCTTAGAGTAAAGTTCCCCCTAGATGTGAGATCCCCCCTAAGAGGGATGAACTAACCTTGGGTTTTGTCGATGATGACTTCATGTAGGTGTTGAAGATGTGGATGCTCAATGTTGATGTAGATCATTTGGAGCAATCCTTTGGAGTGAGTTGCACTTTCAATACCTACACGGGTTAGTCCCATAAGGAACAAACAATGATATCCATAGACATAGAGTGATGCACACAAAAGATGATGTCTATGAAAGCATTTGGTTACCTTGTCCCTTGTCTTACCAACAAGAGGGTTTGTGACTCCTTGAACTAGTGCAAGATGTGGAAGTTGATTGCACTTGTTCTTGCCAAAATTATAAGAGTGAATTATGTTGGCGGAGTCACCCTCAGGAACTCTCTAGTTCTTCTTCTTTGGGATCCACATCATCTTGATGGGAATCCTTGGAGTTGTAGTCATACTTGATGAAGTGGAACTTGATGTAGTCTTGGGAACCCACTTGACCAAGGCCTTAGGAGCTTCTTCAAATGCTTCAATTTCTTCTTGAAGCTTGTCCTTGCCTTTTTGCTTGTGGTCTTGTGGTGGAAGATCATCTTGAGCTTGTGTCCCCTTGAAGGAAGTAGGATCATACCTATCTTGTTGAGGAACAAACTTCATCTTGGGGTATTGATCTTCTTCCCACTCAACTCCATTGGCATTGAACTTTCATTCAAAACCAACACCTTGATTCTTCCGGTGCCTTCCTTACTTGCGTACAATTTCCTCAAATTGCTTACTCCGGGCAAGGCTCTTGTAAACACCTTTCTCTATAATTCCCTTCAATAAGCTATTTTCTTGCTCAAGTGTAACTTGGCTAAGAGAATCATTAGTGGAATCAAGATAACTACTAGAAGCAACAACATTGGATTTAGCATGATTATTGTTACTACTAGAGGAAGAATCCTTCTTGTTCTTGTTACTAGACTTGACTTGAGGCATGTAAGTGGATAAGAGTAAACGCTTGGCAATGTAAGAAGAACTTTTCTTGCGAAGATCATCATTGATTGCCTTTAAGAACTCATGCTCTCGCTCAAGGTTGAGCTTTTCAAAGCGTAACTTCTCATGAGTCCTTAAAAGTTCTCGATGATCTCCTAAGATAGTTTCATGAGCTAACTTAAGAGTGTTTAGTTCTTTAGTTAGAAGCTCAATCTTCTCCTTATCATTGTCATTTGTTTTATCTTGATTAGCATGATTAATTGACGTTTCATCATAGTATTCATCACTAGAGTTCTCAACAAGTAAATCATCATCACTTAACAAGTCATCTTCATCACTATTGAAATCAACATACTCGGGGTGTGTTACCTTTGGACCTTTGGCCATGAAGCATCTTCCAATTCCTTCATTTGGTGAATCAAATATGTCGTAGGAGTTGGTTGACACAAGTGCTAGACCGGCAACACCTTCATCTTGAGTATATTCGGAGTCGTAGTGATAGCTTCTCTCGGAGTGATTTTCGGAGTCGGAGCCGGATACCCGTTCACCAACATGAGCTTGATGTCTTTGTTTTGTGTAGCTCCTTGATGACTTGTACTTCCTTTCCGAATCCTTGCTTCTCCGTGAGGGTCTTCGTTCATAACGATCATCTCTACTCCTTCTCTCTCTTGGTGGTGTTTCTTCTCTTCTACTTCTTATTTTTGGAGAATCTTCTCTTCTTTTGTAGGGTGCCGTACACTCATTGGAATAGTGTCCGGGTCTTCCACAATTGTAGCAATTACGCTCTCGACTAGAAGATCTTTTGTCATTGTAGGACCTTGACTTGGAGCTTCTCTCTTTGCTTCTACTCTTGTAGAATTTGTTGAAGTTCTTCACCATTAAGCTCAATTCTTCATTGAAGGTTTGTGTCTCACTTGATGATGTGGGGGCTTCACATGAGGCTTTGTAAGCACCACTTGATTTGTTGTGAAGTTCCTCCTTATCCTTGAGTGACATTTCATGAGCAACAATTCTTCCAATGACTTCCGTTGGCTTGAGATCTTTGTAACTGGGCATCATTTGGATCAATGTGCACACGGTATCATATTTTCCATCCAAGGCTCTTAGGATCTTCTTGCTGATGAATCTGTCGGTCATCTCTTCACTTCCTAAGCCAGCAATGTCATTTGTGATAAGAGCAAGCCTAGAGTACATTTCAGCGACACCTTCACCATCCTTCATTTTGAACTTGTCAAGTTGACTTTGAAGCACATCCAACTTGGATTCCTTGACGGAGTCGGTACCTTCATGCATATCAATCAAAGTATCCCAAATTTCATTTGCATTCTCAAGGCGGCTGATTTTGTTGAATTCTTTGGGGCACAATCCGTTGAAGAGGATATCACAAGCTTGAGCATTGTATTGCAGCATCTTCAACTCTTCCGCGGTAGCTTCACGGTTTGGTTCTCTCCCATCAAAGAATTCACCTTGCAAGCCAATACACACAATAGCCCAAACGGCAGGGTTATGTCCAAGAATATGCATTTTCATCTTATGCTTCCAACTAGCAAAATTAGTACCATCAAAGTAAGGACCTCTACGGTGATAATTTCCCTCGCTAGACGCCATACTCTCCTAGGTTGTGAAGCCAAGGCTATGACTACCAAAAGCAATGGAAATCAAAGCAAATGGAGACCAAAGCTCTGATACCACTTGTAGGATCAAAAATATGTCTAGAGGGGGAGTGATTAGACTACTTGACCAAATAAAAACTTATCCTTTTCCCAATTTTAGTCTTTGGCAGATTTTAGCTATCTTAGCACATGTCAAGCAATCTTAACACAATTCAAGCAAGCATGCAAAGAGTATATGAGCAGCGGAAAGTAAAGCATGCAACTTGCAAGAATATAAAGGGAAGGGTTTGGAGAATTCAAACGCAATTGGAGACACAGATGTTTTTGTCGTGGTTCCAATAGGTGGTGCTATTGTACATCCACGTTGATGTAGACTTCAACCCACGAAGGGTAACGGTTGCGCGAGTCCATGGAGGGCTCCACCCACGAAGGGTCCACGAAGTAGCAACCTTGTCTATCCCACCATGGCCGTCGCCCACGAAGGACTTGCCTCACTATCGGTAGATCTTCACGAAGTAGGCGATCTCCTTGCCCTTACAAACTTCTTGGTTCAACTCCACAATCTTGTCGGAGGCTCCCAAGTGACACCTAGCCAATCTAGGAGACACCACTCTCCAAGAAGTAACAAATGGTGTGTTGATGATGAACTCCTTGCTCTTGTGCTTCAAATGATAGTCTCCCCAACACTCAACTCTCTCTCACAGGATTTGGATTTGGTCGAAAGAAGCTTTGAGTGGAAAGCAACTTGGGAAGGGTAGAGATCAAGATTCATATGGTAGGAATGGATTATCTTGGTCTCAACACAACGGTAGGTGGTTCTCTCGCAGAAAATGTGTATTGGAAGTGTAGGTTCGTTCTGATGGCTCTCTCCATGAATGAAGAGGAGGTGGAGGGGTATATATAGCCTCCACACAAAAACTAACCGTTACACACAACTTACCAATCTCGGTGGGACCGAATTGAGAAACTCGGTCGGACCGATTCAACAAATCTAGTGACCGTTAGGATTTTCGGTGGGACCGACATGCAACTCGGTAGGACCGATATGTTTAGGGTTAGGGCATAACGTAATCTCGGTGAGACCGATTACACAAACTCGGTGGGACCGGTTTTGGTAATAAGCTAACAAGAGAGTTGGTCAGGTAAACTCGGCGGGACCGATTCGCTCATTTCGGTGAGATCGAAATGTTACAAAAAGGAAACAGAGAGTCTACATTGCAATCTCGGTGGGATCGATCGCTCATCTCGGTGGGACTGAAATGTTACGAAGGGAAACAGAGAGATTACAATCCCATCCCGGTGAGACCGAGATCCCTATCTGTGAGACCGATTTGCCTAGGGTTTGTGGCAGTGGCTATGACATCTGAACTCGGTGGCGCCGGATAGAAAGAATCGGTGGGGCTGAGTTTGACTTTTGGTTTAGGTCATATGTGGATGTGAGAAAGTAGTTGAGGGTTTTGGAGCATATCACTAAGCACTATGAAGCAAGAACCTCATTAAGCAACACCTCATCCCTCCTTGATAGTATCGGCTTTTCCTATAGACTCAATGTGATCTTGGATCACTAAAATATAAAATGTAGAGTCTTGAGATTTGAGCTTGAGCCAATCCTTTTATCCTTAGTATTTTGAGGGGTCCACTTTTCTCATCCATGCCATGCCATTCATTGAGCTTTTCCTGAAATATTTATCTTGGAATAATGTTAGCTCCATGAGCTATATGTTGTTAGGAATTACCAAAACCACCTAGGGATAGTTGCACTTTCAACTTCGAACCCGAGAAAGAACTTCAACTCTCCCATGGAAGACATCTTGAACTTTGAGGTCATGAGTGCAGCAAATTCCTCATTGAAAGCTTTGTTAGGGGAACCAAAGATAATATCATCAACATATAGTTGGCACACAAACAACTCCCCTTTGACCTTCTTAGTAAAAAGAGTGGGGTCGATTAGCCCAACTTAAAATCCACGATCTTGTAACAACTCGGTAAGGTGGTCATACCACGCACGTGGGGCTTGTTTAAGGCCATAGAGTGCCTTATCGAGTTGATACACATGATCGAGAAAGTAGGGATCCTCGAACCAGGGGGGTTGCTTGACATACACCAACTCATTAATAGGACCATTAAGAAAAGCACTCTTCACATCCATTTGTTGCAACTTAAAGTTGTGATGAGAAGCATAAGCAATCAACAAACTAATGGATTCAAGGCGAGCAACGGGAGCAAAGGTTTCACCGTAGTCGATACCCTTGACTTGGGAGTAGCCTTGTGCCACCAATCTTGCCTTGTTGCAAACGATGGTTCCGTGAGCATCTTGCTTGTTCTTGAATATCCACTTGGTTCCAATGACATTGTGGTTCCCTGTTGGCCTTGGCACCAATCTCCACACCTTGTTGTACTCGAATTTGTTGAGTTCTTCATGCATGGCATTAAGCCAATCCAAATCTTCGAGCGCCTCATAAACCTTTTGGGGTTCAACACAAGAGACAAACGAGTGATGTTCACAATAGTTTGCCAATTGTCTACAGGTGCTTACCCCCTTTTTGAATGCTCCCAAGCACATTATTCATGAGATGACCCTTGGTGGAGAGCTTGGAAGCAATCTTGGCGGCACGACGCTCCAATTCCTCCTCGGGGGTGAGTCGAGGAGCGGTCACTTGATCATCTTGAGCGCCGTCTTGAGCTTGTTCTTGATCTTGAACTTTCTCGGGGGAGAGAACTTGATCTTGGGCATCACTTGATGTTACAACACCATCTTGGGATTGATCTTGCCCTTGGTCTTGTTCTTGAGGTTGAGGGCCTTCACTTTGTTCTTCGGAAGCGTGTGGGCCTTGGGTTGGTGATGGCTCCACTTGAGTGGAGCATTGTACTTCTCCTTCGGCCACAAGGGGTTCCTCAATGGGTAGGATAAAACCAACACCCGTTCTTCTTATGGCTTGAGGAGGAATTCAATCACCTACATCACAAGTGCCACTTTGCTCCACTTGGGAGCCATTATTCTCGTCAAACTCCACATTACACGTCTCCTCAATAAGCCCTTTGGACTTATTGAGGACACAATAAGCATGAGAGTTTGTAGCATAACCAACAAATATGCCCTCATAAGCTCTAGCCTCAAATTTAGACAAACGAACACCTTTCTTGAGAATGAAACACTTACACCCGAACACCTGGAAGTACTTGAGGTTGGGCTTGTTACCGGTGAGTATCTCATATGGAGTCTTGTTCAAGCCTTTGCAGAGATAGAGACGATTTGATGCATGACACGCGGTGTTGATGGCTTCGGCCCAAAAGTTGTATGGAGACTTGAACTCCGCCATCATGGTCCTTGCAGCATCCATCAACGTCCGGTTCTTCCTCTCCGCAACACCATTTTGTTGAGGGGTGTACAGTGCGGAATATTGATGCTTGATCCCCTCATCACTAAGAAACTCATCCAAGGTGTAGTTCTTGAACTCGGTGCTGTTGTCACTTCTTATTGTCAAGATCTTTGCATTGTGTTGATGTTGGGCTTTATTTGCAAAGTCAATGACGGTTTGCTGGGTCTCGCTCTTTGAGGGAGTCCTGGATTAGGGGGTGTCCGGATAGCCGGACTACCATCATTAGCCGAACTATCATTTGCCGGACTATCATCATCGACCGGACTCCAAGACTATGAAGATACAAGATTGAAGACTTCACCCCGTGTCCGGATGGGACTTTCCTTGGCGTGGAAGGCAAGCTTGGCGATACAGATATGTAGATCTCCTACCGTTGTAACCGACTCTATGTAACCCTAGCCCTCTCCGTTGTCTATATAAACCGGATGGCTTTAGTCCGTAGGACTACAATCACAACAATCCTTACAATCATACCATAGGCTAGCTTCTAGGGTTTAGCCTCCTTGATCTCGTGGTAGATCCACTCTTGTAAAACATCCACAATATCAATATCAATCAAGCAGGACGTAGGGTTTTACCTCCATCAAGAGGGCCCGAACCTGGGTAAACATCGTGTCCCTTGTCTCCTGTTACCATCCGCCTAGACGCACGCTCGGGACCCCTACCCGAGATCCGCCGTTTTGACACCGACATTGGTGCTTTCATTGAGATTCCTCTGTGTCGTCACCGATAGGCTTGATGGCCTCTTCAATCAACAACGGTGCAGTCCTGGGTGAGACCTTTCTCCCCGGACAGATCTTCGTATTCGGCGGCCGCATCAAGGGCCAACTCACTTGGCCATCTAGAGCAGATCGAAGCTACGCCCTGGCCGTCGTGTCAGGTTTGAAGCCTAAACTTCACGGCCGATATCCGTGGGGACTTGATCCTCGATGGATCTGAGCCACAGCCGAAGCGTGCAAGCTCTCACGATGGGCATGACCTAACTCGCCACCGGACAGCACCTTGAGGTCAGACTCGATCCGCTCCGACTCATAGTCCGGAGCCGATCGTCAATCGAGGACGGATGGCTGGACACCGCCGGGAGCCGCAATTTCTACGGCGATGGAGCCGAACACTTACCTTGTCCCACGTAAAGCCCATGACTCGAGGTGCGGACTCCTGCGGACTCAACCTCCTGCGCCCGCCACGAATCCGATTGGGCGCCGATCATGGAATTCACCGCGCGGACATCTTTCAGCACTCGCCCTCGGCGATATCATAAATTCATTGAAGCATCTCTCGCTATCCGAGAGCCTGGCGAACTACGGCCGGGGCGGTTGGGACACGGATGACGAAGAAATTCAGATCCCACCACCACCCACTTCAGAGCCACCGCCGACGATCTAACCGACATACTCGACTACGACTCAAGACATCGACGGTATGGACGACGATGCCGGAGACTACCAAGAACCAAAGCCTACAGGACACCGAAGACCACCTCGCCATACATCGACATATACATGGTGGACACCCCAAAAGATGGGGACGACGAAGAAACAGCGCAGGCCGATTCCTTAAAGAAACAGCCCAAGCGCCGACGCCGTGGCGCCGCTCTAAATCCCGCCATGGCAAGAATGGAGATTCCGCACGGAGATAATAACACCCCGTAAAGTGCCGAAGACAACTCCCTCCAGCGCGATCCAGCGCGGAGGAGGCGGCAAAGCCCTCGGAGAGGGCGACGATTTAAGAGGTCGAGGATGACAATTACTTACCTCCTCCGGAGACGAGGCAAGCCTCGGCGACGCAATCATCGTGCACGAGGATCCCGTCGAACAAGAGCGTTTTAGACGCAGGCTAATGGCCACGACAAACAGCCTAAAGAAAAGCAACAACAGCTTCAAGCTGATCAAGACCCTCTTCGCCGACGATGGACCGAGGTCCTCGCGTCAAGAGTATGAACTCGAACGCCTCCAAAAGTTACCCAAAACGCAAGTTGCTCCCCGATTAGAGGAGGCAGCATCACCAGCGCATTCTACGGCAGACCGACCACCTCGTGGCCGTGATAGAGAGGCGCAAGCCCTCCACCAAAACCGCACCCGGCATCGCTCTAAAAGCAGGAAGCCACGGGGAACGCGCCGGACTTGCGAGATATATTGAGGACAAGGCAAGACAATCCAGATCTATCTATGGATCACGTGGGCGCCCGACCCACATTTATACCGCCGCACCGGATACAACTACTCGGCCGGGCGAACACAGCGATAACGCTCTCTCGAGCTACGCCACGATATTGCTCAATACAGAGGCGCCAAGACACCCACTATGCTTCACCGACGAAGTAATGGATCATCAAATCCGTGAAGGGTTCAAACCTGTTAATATCGAATCCTACGATGGCACAACAGACCCGCGGTCCGGATTGAGGATTATCTCCTCCATATACACATGGCCCGGCGGACGCATCTTCACGCCATCAAATATCTCCGCTCAAGCTTAAAGGACCAGCTCGGCATTGGCTTAACAGCCTGCCCGCAGAGTCAATCGGATGTTGGAAGACACGGAAGCCGCATTCCTCGACAACTTCTGTGGCACGTATGTGCGACCACCGACGCAGATGACCTAAGCCACATAATCCAGCAGCCACGAATCGCCAGAAATTCTCGACACGGTTCTTAACAAAGAAAAATCAAATCGCCGACCGTCCGGATGCAGAGGCACTCGCTGCCTTCAAACATAACATCCGCGACGAGTAGCTGGCCCGGCACCTAGGACAGGAGAAGCCGAAATCCATGGCCACCCTCACATCCCTCATGACCCGCTTCTATGCGGGAGAGGATAGCTGGCTCGCTCGCAGTAACAACCTCAGCAAAAACGCTGCCAGTCCGGATACCAAGGACCGCAATGGCAGGTTGCATCGAAACAAAAACAAACGCCGCACTAACGGCGACAACAATGAGGATACGGCAGTCAACGCCGGATTCCGAGGCTCCAAACCCGGTCAAGGAAGAAGCCATTCAAAAGAACCACTCCGGGCCCGTCCAATTTGGACCGAATACTCGACCGCTCTTGTCAAATACATGGAACTCCCGAAAAGCCAGCTAACCATACCAACAGAGATTGTTGGGTATTCAAGCAGCAGCAAATTAATCGCCAAAACAGTGACAAGGGCTACACAGCAATGACGAGGAAGAGACCCGCCACGAACAACAGAGGACAAAAGGGATTCCCTCAAGTTCGGACGGTAAACATGATATACGCAACGATATTCCCAAGAGGGAGCGAAGCGTGCACTAAGGGGCGATACTGCGATGGAGCCAGCCGCCCCAAAATTCAACCCATGGTCCTCTTGCCCGATCACTTTCGATCGAAGAGACCATCCGACCAAGATCCGCCATGGCGGATTCGCCGCATTGGTTTTAGACCCAATCGCTGATGGATTTCACCTCACGAGTCCCGATGGACGGCGGCAGAGCTGAACCTGCTTTATCGGATACAAGGCGCAAGATGGGCATAGACCCTTCAAGGATTAAACCTACAACGACGACCTTCAAAGGCGCCATACCATGTGTCGAGGCCAATTGTACAGGCTCGCTTACATCGAAGTGGTCTTCGATCCCGGATAATTTCGAGCGAGGAGTTAATCTTCGACATAGTCCCGCTCATGGCGGCTATCACGCTCTGCTTTCGGACGAACCGCGCTTGCAAAATTCAACGCGTGCCGCGATTATGCATACCTTAAGCTCAAGATGCCAGGCCCTCGTGGAGTCATCACGGTCAATGGAAACATGGAACGCCCTCCGAACGGAGGAACATACAGCGCTGCTCGCGGCAAGTACAGAGCAGCCTTCTAAGGCAATTCTCGAGTCCGCCGTTAAACGACCGGACACGACCAAACGCGCCCGGAGCAACATCAACCAAGACCACCTGGCACGTTTCATGCACGCGTAGCAATGCGGCCCCAACCCCAGCCCTCGCAAAATTGCAAGACAAACTCTCCGCATACATAAATACGCCTTGGAGATACCATGGGCATAGGGGGAAGGGCACAACCACAACATACCCAGAGTGCGGTTCGACCACACCAGGGGCTCCCAAGTGTGCCGCTCTTTTTGTTTAATTTTTCTCTTTTTTATACATAACTCAGTCCGGCGGCGAACCTGCCGAACTCATGACGCAACAGCCAGGGAAGGACAAAGGCCGCGACGAACACTCAGGCGGTCTTCATCACGAGCATTAAATTTGTTAAAACACAACATTCCGCGGCCTACCCCTGGAGGGAGACGCCTTTAATTCGTCCAAACCCTTGCTTTCCGCACTATTTGTATCATTCCGCACTGATAGAATATCTTCTCGAATAAAATGCATCACTTTTTGCCTATAATTGCATTACCTTATATATATATATATGTTCATTTACGACATGTTGCACCCGTGCATCTTGGTACGGCCAAACACACCAGGGGCTTATGTCCTCCGCTTTATGGTGTGATAAAGTCCGCACACTTTCACAAGTGCGGCACCCCGAACTTATAGCATTATATGAATCAGCTCAATCCTGCCTTGGGTCAATAGTTGGGTTTGCCCTGCTCCCATGTTCGCACCTTACGCCCGCTCTATCGGCTAAGGTAGCACTGGAGAACCACTGCGATTGCGCCTTGTTGAGCCGGGTTAACGCCTCGATGGAAAGCTAAAACTGACCGCACGATAAGGCGAGAGACTGGTCGCTGTTCGAGAGGTCCTTCGGGTCCTTAAAGACCTCGCCGCTTGAGCGAAGTTCGGATTATGTCCGATGAAGGCGTGATTGCGCCCCAATTCGGTCTTCCGAATGCTAGGGGCTTCACCAAATTTAAAATTATAGAATTCTATGGCTAAGTGAGAGTGTTCAAGCACTATAAGTCCGGTTGCCTTGTTCGTTGTGTTGAGCGCCTCCTAGATGGACCAAAAATGGGAACAAGAGTGCTCAAGTTTATCCCTAACACCCCAAAGACTGTGGCATGGGGGCTAAAGCCGACGACTTGCCATCTCTCGATTTAATAAACGGCCGCATGAAGGTAATATTTTAAATTAAACAAGCGTTGCTTAGCGATATGAACAAAGTTTTCAGCGCATAGGATAACACATTGCTAATTCACTCAAAATTACATCCTGGGGCACTCATCCGCAATCTTGCGGGCACCCTTCAGGACAGCCTTATAGTACATTTCGGGCGTACGATGCTCCTTGCCTGCTGGTGGTGCGTCAGTGATTAGCTTCTCCGCATCCAGCTTGCCCCAATGCAAGTTTGCGCGGGCAAGGGCCCGACGAGCACCTTCAATACAGGCGAGCGCTTGATAACCTCCACCGAGGGCACGATCCACCAGCCGTCGACGAGGCCGGCGTAGCTCCGGCATGGCCTCTCCAGCCACACCGACTATGAGGCCCTTCATGGCCTGCTCGGCCACCTTGTGCAGTTCGACCAGCTGCTTCACCTGGTCGCTAGGGGCACTGGATGGCCGGCCTCAAAGATACCGAGACCGAAGACCTTCTCCGTTGAGCTCCCTCCTCGGCTCGGTAGAATGCGGCGACATCGACACGCCTGCGAGGCAGATCTGCAAACGCCTCGAGAGCTCCGAATCCGGTAAGTAACACGTAATTTACATTCACATGCTTGCTTTGCATGAAAAATGCCTTACCCGCCGCTATCTTCTTCATCAATTCAACCTCCTGAAGGGACTTATGGGCCTCGGCCTTGGCGGTTTTGGCACTTTCGAGAGCCGAGGCAAGCTCGGACTCTCGAGTCTTTGAGTCACGCTCCAAACTCTCATGCTTTTCCATGAGAGCCTGGAGCTCTTGCTGAACCACCACTAGCCGCGCCTCCTGCTTTTCTCGCTCCCCCCATTCCGTGGCCGCATTGCGTTCGGCCGCAGATACGGCCTCCTTCAGGGCCGCCACCTCATTCGTGGCCCCTGCAGTACCCATGTTATCCTTGTTATTTTTTATCGCAACCTAAATCCTTTTCTCAGAAGGTACAAATTCAAAGTGGTGTTACTCACCTTCTTTGTCTTGGAGCTGCTTCTGGCGCGCCGAGCTCTTGCCCGACCGCCGAGCTCTGCTTCAACGCACCGACCTCCGCAGCAAGGGGCAGAGGTCAGCGGCGCAGCCTGCAACCCATATTGACATAATTTTTAGCAACCCTGCGTATATCTTTTTCAGATCCTCATCCGCTTTTCTTTTGAACACGAACCGAGCATCGGGGCTACTGTCTATGCGGTATTACATTGCATATTTTAACTTCTTACCTCAAAGCCCGATAAAGGCTATTGCAGAGCTTCGGTCAGCCCACCTTTGGCGAAGCTGCACTTTTCAATCACCGCACTCATAATAGTGCGGTGTTCTTCTCGATGGAAGCGCTCTGCAGCGCCTCAAAATTACCCGCGCCCGGTTGGGCGGAAGCCGCCGGCGTCACGGTCTTGCCCTTCGTTCGAAGGGCACGGCCGGACTCGGAACCACTGCGGGTTCTGCTGTGGAGTCCGCGCAAAGTCCGGAGGACGCCTTGTGGCGCCCGAGCCTCCCCGATGGGTCCCTTCGGGATCCCACTCGGCGTCCTCGGCGTCGCGAGGGTGGAGGCGGTCGGGATGGTGTCTACATCCGACGAAGCCAACGACCCGCCGATGAAGCGGGATATCATCACCGGGCGGACTACAGGCAGCATGCGGCATTAGAATGACACTATGTGACGCAGAAAAGAAATTATAAATCATTCAGAATCCGGATACTTACGATCTCGCCGAGGCCTGGCCCTCGAAGGCCATTCTTCCTCGCCAACGTTGATGTTGGCAGAGCTGTCCGGGAATAGTCCTTCCCTCTTGACCCTCCGGCCTCCCCGTTGGGGAAGCCTTCCTCTTCCTCTCTCCCTCTTCGGGAGAGAGTCCTCTTCCTCCTCCACATTTTCGGGAGGAGTCAGCCCAGTCGTCGGACACCTGAAAACGGGCACTCTTTCGAGCACCGTGGCCTCCTTCTTGGCCTTCTTCTCCGGCACCACGCGGTGCCGAACCAGCAGCCTCGCTAGACGAGCGTCTCATCGGATTTTACGGCATAGGAGTCGGACAGTAATCTGCTCCGCCTTCTTCATCCATCTGTCAAAGGAAAAGGGAAATTAAAACCGCATAGAGTCAAACTATGGAAAACGAGTGTCCCGTAAAGGGTAGAATCACTTACCTCGTCACCAAGGCCATGGCGCGAAATCCGCGATCTTCGCCATGGATGCGGGGCTTCGCGCCTTGAACAGCACCTTCCAGAGCCTTCAGACGTTGTGTCAAGAGCTTGTTCAGCGCTGGTGCTGTTCCGGATCGAACTCCCATAGTTTGAATGCCCGCTCTTGGCATGGGAGTATCCGGCGGACGAGCATGACTTGGACCACGTTAACCAGCCTAAGCTTCTTCACCAGCTTCTTGATACAGGCTTGGAGTCCCGTCAGCTCCGTCGAACTACCCCACAGCAAGCCCTTCTCTTTCCAGGAGGTGAGCTGCGTGGGGATACCAGATCTAAACTCGGGGGCCGCTGCCCATTTAGGGTCACGCAGCTCGGTGATGTAGAACCACCCCGATTGCCACCCCTTGACGGATTCCACGAAGGCCCCTTCGAACCAAAGGACATTGGGCATCTTGCCCAACATGGCGCCTCCGCACTCCGCTTGAATGCCCTTCACTACCTTCGGCTTGACATTGAAGGTCTTGAGCCACAAGCCGAAGTGGGGCTGGATGCAGAGGAAGGCCTCGCACACGATGATAAACGCCGAGATGTTGAGGATGAAGTTCGGCGCCAGATCATGGCAATCCAGGCCGTAGTAGAACATGAGCCCCCGGACAAAGGGGTGAAGTGGAAAGCCCAGTCCGCGGAGGAAGTGGGAAAGAAAGACAACCCTCTCATGGGGCCTGGGGGTGGGGATGAGCTGCCCCTCGTCGGGCAGCCGGTCGCGATGTCGCCGAAAGGTATCCGGCGCCAAGCGGTTTAGCGATTTGCTCCTCCTTAACGGTGGAGGCCAACCATTTACCTCCCGCCCCGGACATGGTCGGAGAAGGTTGAGACGAGATGCGCAAACTTGGGCGCTGGAGCTCGAAAAGGGAGATGGATAAGCAAAGGAGGAAGAAGGCGAGGTGAGAAGGTGAATCCTTATCCCTTATATGGGCGGCGAAGTCTTACGCGTCCCCACCGCCCGGTAAAACTCGCTTATCTCCCAAGCGCCACCATCAATGACGCGTTGGGTTACCCACGCCCGTATTGATGAGAATCCCGGATTAAGGGGAAACACGATCTCTGCTTCGACAAGACGTGCCAAGGAAACCGCTTCGCTAAATGCGCTAAGGTGGTAAAGTAAAAAAACAATTTGAGTAATGGCTTGGTAGTGGTGTGACGTCATGCCACGGAAAACGTCAGCAGATTGAACTTGTGTATATATTATTATTCTCTCTACGGTGGAATGTGGAATTTATTTTGCAGAGCCGGACACTATCCGGGTGTTCACAATCTTCTATCATTTGGAGGAGGAACCCGCCTTGCAATGCCAAGCAATATACACGCCGGACTTATCGTCATTGAAGCCTGGTTCAGGGGCTACTGAGGGAGTCCTGGATTAGGGGGTGTCCGGATAGCCGGACTACCATCATCAGCCGAACTATCATTTGCCGGACTATCATCATCGACCGGACTCCAAGACTATGAAGATACAAGATTGAAGACTTCACCCCGTCTCCGGATGGGACTTTCCTTGGCGTGGAAGGCAAGCTTGGCGATACGGATATGTAGATCTCCTACCGTTGTAACCGACTCTATGTAACCCTAGCCCTCTCCGGTGTCTATATAAACCGGATGGCTTTAGTCCGTAGGACTACAATCACAACAACCCTTACAATCATACCATAGGCTAGCTTCTAGGGTTTAGCCTCCTTGATCTCGTGGTAGATCCACTCTTGTAAAACATCCACAATATCAATATCAATCAAGCAGGACGTAGGGTTTTACCTCCATCAAGAGGGCCCGAACCTGGGTAAACATCGTGTCCCTTGTCTCCTGTTACCATCCGCCTAGACGCACAGTTCGGGACCCCCTACCCGAGATCCGCCGGTTTTGACACCGACACTCTTCCTCTTGATGAAATACCCAAGTGTATCTTGAATAATCATCCACAATCACCAAGCAATACTTTCTACCCCCAAGACTATCAAAGGATGGAGGCCCGGAGAGATCCAAATGAAGGAGCTCCAAAGGCCTCTTCGAGTAAATGATAGTCATGGGAGGATGAGCCTTTTCATGTAGCTTTCCTTCGATACAAGCACTGCAAGCACGATCTTTAGCAAAACTAACATTTGTTAGTCCACGGACATGGTCCCCCTTGAGAAGACTTTGCAAAGATCTCATATTGACATGGGCTATACGGCGATGCCAAAGCCATCCCACGTCAACTTTAGCCATTAGGCATGTCGCGGTCTTAGTGGGTCACTCCGAGAAGTTAATCACATAGAGACCGTTCTCGACATGTCCAACAAATGCTACTTTAAGAGTCTTGCTCCACAAGAGGGCCACGGTATCAATATCAAAGAAGGTGGCAAAGCCCATGAGTGCAAGTTGATGAACGGAAAGTAAGTTGTATGCAAGGGACTCAACAAGCATGACCTTCTCGATCGTGAGATCATGAGAAATGAAAACCTTGCCGAGTCCCAATACCTTAGAAGATGAGGCATCACCCCACTCGACATTGGTGGGCATAGATGGAATCTTGTGCACATCCACCACCAAGTCCTTGCTTCCGGTCATATGATTTGTAGCTGCACTATCGAGCAACCATGATCCCCCACCGGAAGCAAACACCTACAAGAGATCAATGCTTGGTTTTAGGTACCCATTTTGTAATGGGTCCTTTGATGTTAGTGACAAGGGTCTTAGGAACCCAAATAGACCATTCAATGTACTCATAAGGAGAACCAACAAATTTGGCATAAACATGCCCATCACTAGCATGGCACAACACATAAGAAGGGTTAAAGTCGCCGGCTTTGTTGGAAGGGGTGGCATTGCCCTTCTTGACACCACCACCCTTCGCATTGTTCTTCTTTTCCATGGGAGCACCCTCTCCCTCCTTCACAAAAGTTTGCTTGAGAGGAGGATGTCGTTTGGTCTAGTCATTCTTCTTCTTATTCTTGGGCTTGGGTGCGAACCCAATCCCCTCCTTGGATACAACTTCCTTTTGATTACTCAAAAGGTCGTTGAGGTTCTCCTCACCTTGTATGCATGACACAAGGCCCTTCTCAAGTAGCATCTTCAACTTGGCATTCTCCTCAATAAGATGCACATGCTCACAACATGGGTTAGTAGCTTTTGCATTATCAATCAAAACCATATGAGGAAAGGTGGCTTTCTCCTTAGTTAGCTTCACTTGGAGTTGACCGTGAGACTCTTTAAGACTAGCATGAATACCTTTCAAAGCTTTATGAGCCTTGTCAAGTATATCAAGCTCTTCCTTGAGTCTAGTAAGATAAACTGGCCTTCTCGGAATTTAGCACACGAGATAAGACACAAGCATGATCAAGATCTTTCTTTAATTTAGCATGATCATCGTTGTGTTACTCCTCAAGAGCCAAACGAAGACCACGCTCTTCCTTAAGAGCATTAGAGAGATCCGATATCTCATCGGCATAATCACGACTATGCCCCTCCATCTTAGAGATGGTTTCTTCGTGAGCCTCGATGGTGTCATTGGCTTCACCAAGTTGTTCCAAGAGAGCAACAAAGTGCTTATTGGACTTACCCTTGAGCTTACTCATAAAGGAATAAAACTCATTTTCTTCCTCATTAGGCCCCACATTTTCATCAATGCAATCCGTCAAGGAAGGATTAGTAATTATGGTAGTTTTGATGTTGGGGGTTACCTTGTTGGTTGCTTTAGCCATGAGGCACTTGGCGATGATGTTCTCATTGGGTGAGTCGAAGAGGGATACCCGAAGAGTTGTTGCAATGGCCACGGAGTCCATAGCAACCAAGTCACCGCCTTCATCATCATCATCATCCTCATTGTACTCTTCTTGTGCAACCAACCCCTTGGGAGGAGTCCTCTTGGTGAAGTTGCTCTTGTTACGGAAAGACTTGGCTTTGTCATTTCGAATGAGCTTGCCACCATTGCCTTCTCTCTTCTCATAAGGGCATTTTGCAACAAAATGGCTCACATTGCCACAATTATAGCAAGTCCTCACGCGTTGCTTGACCTTGTTGCCACTTGAGTAGTTCTTGTTGAAGTTGGGCCTCGAGTTCTTCTTACTCCAAAATTGCCGTGAAGCGAGAGCCATGTGCTCATGATAATCATACTTTGTATCTTCGGGGTTGCTCTCCTCTTCTTCCTCTTCTTCTTCTTCCACACTAACCTTGGCCTTTAATGCAAGGTTGGGCTTCTTTGTTCTTTGAGAGCGTAGCACCGCATTGTCGGCGGTCTTGTCCAAAATGCTCATAGCCACAAACTCATCCAACACTTCACTTGAGGACAAGGTGTGGAAGTCCGGCCTCTGACGAATGACGGAGGACATGGCCTTGTGGTAAGGCATCATTGCCTTGAGGAATTTGCGCTTGATCCAATTGTCATCTGTGTCCTTGATCCCATGATCTCGGAGTGAGACCGCGAGTTTGGTTACTCTCCGATAAAGCTCACGAGGTTCTTCATCTTCTTTCATTGCAAACTCATCGGCTTCATCTTGCACCACTTCATAGTTGGGGCGTTGAATTCTTGCGCTACCCCGGTAGAGGGAGACAACACAAAGCCATGCATCTTTAGCCAAGGAGAAGGGCCGGAGATGAGGGAGATCTTTGGGTGGAATTGCATCTTGGATGATGAAGAGAGCATTCTCATTGAATTGATTATCTGCGGCTTCTCTAGGGGTGAAGTTGCTTGGGTCATGCGGATAGAAACCTTCTTCAATGATTCTCCAAAGATTAGTATTCACATGATTTAAATGACGCTTAAAGCGATAAACCCAAGAATCAAAGTCCTCATTTTTCACAATCTTAGGGGGAGGACCGGCATGATTCAAATGAGTAGAAGGAATCGGTCCACCATAAACAAGTGGAGGTTCCACGTGGGTAAAGATGTCGGTGCCATTCTTACCACTAGAAGAAGGAGCTTTTTCACTAGTAGCTTCCCCCTTGTAGGAGTTAGCATCCGTCACCTTGTTAGTGGGATCACCCACTTTCAACGGTGCGGTGGATAGTCTAAGCCCTTCAATGAATTTATTAAACATGCTTTCAACCTCGGTCATCATGGAGGTTTTCAATGTCTCCAAGGCCACATTGAATTCCTCACGAGAGACCGAGGTTCCCCCATCGCCCGTAGACGAGACCGGATTCGCACCGGAGTGCTCCTCCCCATCGTCTACGATGTCAACCATACTCTTCGGACGGCAAAGTCCTTAATAAAGAGACGAGGCTCTGATACCAATTGAAAGGATCGATATAGTTGACTAGAGGGGGGGGGGGTGAATAGGCAACTAACAATTTTTAGCCTTTTCTTTATCAAATTAAACTTTGCATCAAAGTAGGTTGTCTAGATATGCAACTAGGTGAGCAACCTATTGATAAAGACCGAACCTCGTGGCGAGATCCGATCTGTTGTTGCGGCCCAATCTTTCACGATACACCACCACCAGCTGCAGTAACCTCTTGCCCGCGCACGCGATGTACACGAAATAGAGGGTTTGAACCTTGCGGCTCAGCACAAGAAAACCAATCTTGATGACGGTACTCACGCGAAAAACAATTTCCTCGCAGAGAAATCGCAACACAGAGGTTTTCTAAAGCTTCCTCCAAAACTTAGGGATTTTTAGACAGCTTCCCCCAAAACTCGATACGAGAATTTACCCTAAAACACATTGTGTTTATTATCCAAAATATAACCTAACTATTACATCCACGCACCCTTGCTTTAAATAACAACTTGAACTTAGCCTAAACCCCTCACGCACGCACACAACTTTGGAAAGAAAACAAACTAGTATAAAATATAAGAGTCCAATCCTTTTACATCTTAGATTGGATTTTCTACCTAGCTTAACCTTGTACGCCATCTTTCTTTCTGGTGGGCCCCATCCTATTTCCTGTAGAGATGAAAAACTCCAAGCATTAAGTCTTCTGGCCGTATCTACCTGGCAGGCCTTCTTGCACGGCAGGAACAAATATAATATGTGCCGCCTTGCCTTGTATTTGTAGCTACCAAACATACGTGATCCCTTTCTTATCTTGCAACTCCAAGAAAAGACCTTCCATGCAAGAACGCATGCATCACCTTGCTTCATACTAGTCCATCGTGTCAACTCCATGCTTGCTCCCCTAGTCAGCCCACGTGTAGTTTCATGATCAACAACAATTATAGAATTATCTTGAAAAATATCACTAGCATATTCGACTATAGGCGTAGACTTTATTTTTTCAGTAGCGACCATCATAGATAAATTATACACGGTCATATCACCTATATGATGAACAACAACAAGCACACAAGCAAGCAAGGGATATAACACAAGTAAGCTTGCACAAGTAAAGGGATGAGATAACCAAGAGTGGAGCCAGTGAAGACGAGGATGTGTTACCGAAGTTCCTTCCTTCTGAGGGGAAGTACGTCTCCGTTGGAGCGGTGTGGAGGCACAATGCTCCCCAAGAAGCCACTAGGGCCACCGTATTATCCTCACGCCCTCACACAATGTGAGATGTCGTGATTCCACTATTGGTGCCCTTGAAGGCAGCGATCAGACCTTTACAAACAAGGTTGGGGCAATCTCCACAACTTAATTGGAGGCTCCCAACGACACCACGAGCTTCACCACAATGGACTATGGCTCCGCGGTGACCTCAACCGTCTAGGGTGCTCAAACACCCAAGAGTAACAAGATCCGCTGGGGATTAGTGGGGGGAATAAAATTTCTCTTGGTAGAAGTGTAGATCGGGGCCTTCTCAACCAATCCCGAGCAAATCAACAAGTTTGATTGGCTAGGGAGAGAGATCGGGTGAAAATGGAGCTTGGAGCAATAATGGAGCTTTTGGGGGAAGAGGTAAGTCAACTTTGGAGAAGAAGACCCCTTTTATTGAGGGGTGAACAATCCAACCATTACCCCCCTAAACAGCCTCGCAGAGGGCGGTACTACCGCTGTGGCCAGCGGTACTACCGTTGCACCTCGCGGTACTGTCGCGCAGTAGAAGGGAGCAAGGAGCAGAGCAGGACCTGGACCAAGGGTGGTACTACTGCGGTGGTAAGAACGGTACTACCGCCCATGAGCAGTACTACCGCCCTACTGCCGCAGCTAGTGCCGCAAAACCCGACATGAAAGGAGAACCCTCAAATCGAGGCGGTAGGAGCATGGGGCCGCAACGGTACTACGGCTGAGAGCTCCCAGTGATGATGAGGAGGCATCTTGCATTAGCTCTCAAGCGGTACTACACTGGGGGGTCAAGCAGATACTACCGGGACCAGACCTCAGGGAGAAGGCAACAAGGGGGCCTTCAACGAAACAGAAAAGCTCAGAGGGAACAGAAAGGGATGTGTATGTGTTGATTCCACCCTAGCCCAAACCAATGTGGACCCCCTCTTAATAGTACGGCTTTCCTATGACTCAAATCCACCGAAAATAAACATAGACAAACGTCGTCTTCAATAGTCTTCGAGGGGCACAAAAACCATCTTGTGCCCAACAATGAAATGTGTGACATACTCAAGGCACACAATTAGTACGCAAACAACATTGTCATCAATCACCAAAATACCTAAGGGATAAATATGCCCTTACACACACCCTGCCGGCAATGAGGGGGAGGATTTCCCCCGCTCCGCCGAGGCGCCGCCCTGCCGCCAACGAGATAGAGGACATCGCCGGCTCCGTCGAGGCCCCGCCCCAATGCCAATGAGGCCGCGCCACACAAAAAACGAGGAAGAGTAGCACACGGTAGGTCACCGCCGCTCGGGTCCAAGTAAGGCCACCGCTGCTACCCTACGGTTGAAGCCAAGCTAGATGGGTTGACCATTGACGGCCGATTAGCTTCTTGGCGGCAACGTGGAGTCGGAGAGCTATGTTGGAGAAGGACGCTGCTTCAGTTACTTAACTGCAGGTGCAGTTGGGTCAGTGGCATGTGGGCCCAAGAGGCATCTGGCCCACATGTAAGTGACGCAACTGCACATGTTGTTATGTCACTGAAGCTCAGTCCGCTGGAGAAGAAGCTTCTGTTCAGCTCAGCCGGACACGGGTGCTACGGTTAATTAATTATACCTCCAGTGCACCCCTTTTTAGTTGAAGAATGTATGAAATGTAATGAAATCCGACAGTGTATGAATGAATTTAGTTCGATTTGTTTTAATTCTTGTATCACAGGCATTGGATGAACATGCAAAACAATACGTACTAGCATTTTTCCCAGGGTGATCACCTCGTTTGCAGCAGTTTCACATGTACTCCCTCCGGTCCTTTTTAGTTTGCATATAAGTGTTGTTTGAATTCAAAGTATTTGTAGCGACCAGACCTCAAACAGTCTGATCTCTGTGCTCAAGTGTCATCCCTGGATCAGTAATGCTGACACCACACAATACTCGAAGGATTTATAACAGAGTTGCAATCACACACTTATTACATCGAATGTCTCAAGAGAGAACTTAACAAAATAAATATGGCTTAAGGCCATCTAATAACGATAACAGCGGAAGGCTTGGAAGAATAAGCGAGTCCATCAACTCCAACGGCATCACCGAGTATAGAACCACGACCTAAACACCATACTGTTGTTCGAAAAGTCTCGCAACATGAAACGTTGCAGCCCGAAACGGTCAAGACATGGAATATGCCGCAAAGTAACACATAGAGAGTAATGGAAGAATAATCCTATACTACATGCATATATGGCTGGAGGAAAGCTCTATGGTTACAGTTTTTGCGTAAAGCCAATTTTTCCCTCCGCAAAGGAATAAATTTATTTAACTATCATGGTGGTTGTTGAACATTGAGAATGGTTGACAAGATCCTCAATCCCAATTAAAAGTACTCATTAACAACCCAACAATATTAATTAAAGTAACATGATGAGATTCACATGATAATCCAAGTACTAGATACTCAAGATGTCCATAACCGGGGACACGGCTAATCATGATTAGTTTATACACTCTGCAGAGGTTTGTGCACTTTTCCCCACAAGACTCGATCTCCTCCGTTTGATTTCTCGCACTACATGGTGTTTGAGAAACGGATGACCGAGACATAGTCTTTCAGAAGCGCTAGCACCTTACATGTGGGTAGACCGTACCAACCTACAACCCCTACATCAGCTAGTCTACCCGTAAGAGTTCGCACAATTTAGTCAACTATGCTAGAGCCCATAGTAGCATCTGGCTGCACACGGAAGTTTCTAGCATGAATAATCTCATGATCCCTTTGAGCACGGGTGGCGGTCCAAGAAATACAGCAAGTCTGATGGAAACCAGTGCCTCAATCCACCCAGATGTGTGTTTAAGTTGCCACCTTAGATAAACCATTAATTTAACAATCTCACATCTGTCATGGAATACACTCACCCAATCCACGTCTACTAGCATAGCATGTCATAATACGCAAACATAGAAGTAACTCCCAAGGGTTTGATAATAAAACAGGTAATAGGTACTACCTCAACTACTTCCCATCCCACAATTTAATTAGATCCTAATCATGCAATGTTTGAGGATAGATCTAATGCATAAAAACTGGGTAGTAGAAAAGGTATGATCAAAGTGTTACTTGCCTTGCTGATGATCCGCAAACCTAGAGACTCAAGTAACAAAGTGCGCACTCAAGTTCTATCGCAGACAAACAAGCATACAATAAGTACTCATCTAATGCACAGGTAAAACTCAAATAGAAGATCTGACCAGATAGTTCGACTTAAGAACTCCGGTTTGCAAAAAGAAACAAATCAAACGAAGCAACGAAAGTCAAACGACGAAAGAAAACAACTCTGTTTTACTAATCTGGATCTAAGTCAAATTTTACAGTAGCAAAAACGTGTTGAAGTTTGTTATTCGGAAAGAGGGTTTCGAGACAAAACTCTAGGCGCTTGAATCGCCTGATTCCGATAAACGAGCGAAAAGTTATACTAAAACGAAAATCGGATCAGGAATCGTGATCAGAAAAAATCACGAATTAAATCCGAGAAAAAGAAAAACGACGAACGGGTTAACGAACAAACGTTCGTTAACTAAACTAATCTGACGAACTCGTTTGTTAAAATGAACAAACGAACGAACGTTCGCTAAATAACCTAAACCTAAAAAAACTGAAACAAAAAAAAACTAAAAAACCCGAAAAAACAGCTCGGTTTAAAAAAAACGGCGGCACGCAAAACGAGGCGGCGGCGGGACGGCTGGGTCGGCAGCCAGCGTTAAGTCCGGCGGCAAGAAAGCCGGATCGATCGGGCGGCGGCGGTTGGCGGGCTAGGGTTAGGGTTTGGCGGGATGGGCTGGGCGCGGGTGGGCTCGCGGCGGCTCGGGTGGTGGGGCTGGTGGCGCGCTTATTTAGTGCTCCCAGCGAGTCCCGCTGGCACGCCCAAGGTCGGTCTTGCAGTTTTTTTTTTAAATAATTTCGCGCAGAAAAAATAAATAAAAAGAAATACTAAACGGACTCCAAAAATCCCGAAATAAATTTTCCCCGGCTTCTAAAATCAAGCCGGACTAGATGAACATTTATTTGGGGCCTAAATGCAATTTTGAAAAACGGGCATTTTTCCTAAATTCAAATAAAAAGGCGAAAAAGTCCAAAATAAATTCTTATTTGATTTTATTATTAAATCTGCATTATTTATTTATTTTGGGAAAGCCATTTTATTCCCTCTCTCATATTTTGATAGTAGAAATAATTGAAGATAAAATAATTAAAATCAAATGATCCAATTTTCAAAATTTGAGAAAACTCAAATATGAAAATAACGAAATCCCCAACTCTCTCCGTGGGTCCTTGATTTGTGTAGAATTTCTAGGATCGAGCAAAAATGCAACAACAAATATGATATGCAATGATGCTCTATGTATAACATTCCAAATTGAAAATTTGGGATGTTACAAACCTACCCCCTTAAGATGAATCTAGCCCTCGAGATTCGGGTTGGCTAGAAAATAGGTGAGGTGGTCCTTAGCGAGATCTTCCTCTCGCTCCCGGTGGCTTCATCCTCGGTGTGGTGGCTCCACTGAACTTTGCAAAACTTAATGACCTTGCTGCGGGTGACTCGGCTGGCATACTCCAGAATCTTAACTGGTTTCTCCTCGCAGGTCAAATCGTTATTCAACTGAATCGCCTCTAGTGGCACAGTATCTCTTAGTGGTATATCCGTCATCTCTGCGTGACACTTCTTCAACTGAGAAACATGAAACACATCATGAACACCTGACAAACCTTCGGGTAATTCCAACTTGTACGCAACTTCTCCCATGCGCTCCAAAACTTTGTATGGTCCCACAAAACGTGGCGCTAATTTTCCTTTAACACCAAAACGCTTAACTCCTCGAAGCGGAGATACTCGAAGATAAATCTGTCTCCGCTTCAGATTCTCGCCTCCTTGTGTTTTGAATCTGCATAGCTCTTCTGTCTTGGACTGGCTACCTTGAGCCTATCGCGAATTAACTTTACTTTCCGCTCGCACTCCTTAATCAAATCCGTCCAAACAATCGGCGGTCTCCAACTTCATCCCACAAGAAGCGGGTTCTCGCACCTCCTCTCGCATAAGGCTTCGAAGGTGCCATCTTCAAACTGGTTTGGTAGCTGTTGTTATAAGAAAACTCTGCATAGGGCAAGTTATCATCCCAACTTGATCCATAATCCAAAGCACATGCTCTCAGCATATCCTCTAAAATCTGGTTGACTCTTTCGGTTTGTCCATCTGTGTGTGGATGAAAAGTTGTACTAAACTCCAGTCGGGTTCCCAAAGTTTCGTGCAACTGCTTCCAGAACTTTGAGGTGAATTGGGTTCCTCTATCTGATACGATACTCCTCGGAACTCCATGCAAGCATACAATCCTTGTCATGTATACCTTAGCCAATTTGGCACTGCTGTCGGTAGTCTTTACTGGAATGAAATGAGCTACCTTCGTCAAACGATCGACTACAACCCAAATCGAGTCATAGCTCGAACGAGTCCCGGCAATCCGTGATGAAATCCATGCCTAGTTTATCCCACTTCCATTCGGTATAGGCAATGGCTGTAACAATCCTGCCGCTTCGATGTTCTCGCCTTTACCCTCGACATACATCACATCGCTACATACTCGCAATATCCTTCTTCATTCCGGTCCACCGAAAGTATCCTTCAAATCCTAATACATCTTGGTATTTCGGGTGGATCGAATCTGGCGAATCATGTGCCTCTTGCAAAATCAACTTCCAATCTCCGGATCACTTGGTACGTAAACGCGGTCCTCAAACCATAAGGTATCGTGCTCATCCGCACGAAATCCCTTTGCTTTTCCCTTGCTCATCTTCTCCTTAATAGAAGCAACTTCCTTATCTGTCCTTTGAGCTTCTCTGATTTTGTCCATCAAAGTAGATTGAATCTCCAATGCTGCTACATAGCCTCGCGGAATTATTTCCAAACATAGCTCCCGAAATTCCTCGGCTAATTCCTTTGGTAAACCTCCGGTCATTAGGATGTTAACATGACTCTTACGGCTCAACGCGTCTGCTACCACCTTAGCCTTTTCGGGGTGGTAATGCAATCTCATGTCATAATCCTTGATGAGCTCCAACCATCTTCTCTGCCTGAGATTTAACTCCTTCTGCGTGAAGATGTACTTCAAACTCTTGTGATCCGTATACACCTCACAATGATTTCCAATGAGGAAATGTCTCCATGTTTTCAACACATGCACTACGACTGCTAACTCCAAATCATGCTTGGCATAGTTTAATTCGTGAGGTTTCAGCTGTCGTGAAGCATACGAAACAACTCTTCCCTCCTGCATAAGCACTGCTCCAAGTCCTCGACGTGAAGCGTCGCAATAAACTTCGTAATCCTTGCTTTGGTCTGCAGGATTAATACTGGTGAGGTACCCAAACGCTTCTTCAATTCTTGGAAACTAGCCTCACACTCCTCATTCCAAACAAACTTGGTATCCTTCTTCAATAATTCTGTCATAGGCTTCGCGATCCTCGAGAAATTCTCAATGAATCTCCGGTAGTATCCTGCGAGTCCAAGGAAACTCCGGATCTCTCCAACTGTTGTTGGCGCTTCCCAGTTTGTCACCGTGGCAACTTTAGTGGGTTCTACTGCTATACCTTCTCCGGATATAACATGTCCGAGAAATCCAACTTCTTCAACCAAAACTCACACTTGCTGAACTTGGCATACAACTGATGTTCTCTGAGCTTCTCGAGTACCAAACGCAAATGCTCCTTATGTTCTTCTTCATTCTTCGAGTAAACCAAAATATCATCAATGAACACCACGACGAACTTATCCAAAAACTCCATAAACACTTTGTTCATCATGTTCATAAAATAGGCAGGTGCGTTAGTCAGACCAAATGACATAACGGTATACTCATACAACCTGCACTGTGGTAAAAGCTGTCTTAGGTATATCCTGCTCTCGAATCTTCAACTGATGGTACCCTGATCGCAAATCGATCTTGGAAAACACCTTAGCTCCTTGCAATTGGTCAAACAAGTCATTGATCATCGGTAGTGGGTACTTGTTCTTAATGGTCACTTCATTCAATCCTCGATAATCAACAACCATTCTTAATGATCCATCCTTCTTCTCCACTAGAAGTACTGGTGATCTCCAAGGCGAAGAACTTGGGCGAATAAAACCTTTATCCAGTAACTCCTTAATCTGCTTCTTAATTTCCTCCAAATCTTGGGCTGGCATCCTATACGGTCTCTTAGATATCGGCCCAAAGGCTCGCAGTAGTTCAATTAGAAATTCAATATCTCTGTCCGTGGCATGCTCGGCAACTCTTCCTAAACACGTCCGGGTAGTCCTTACCACGGTACTTCCTCCGCACAACTCCTGTTAAGGAATTTACATGTGCTCTCCTCGCTCATGCCGTGATACAAACTTGATTCTCCTCCTTCGGGTGGTAAGCAAAATCGACTTCATCGGCGCAATCTATGTTCCTCCATACTTGATAACCAATCCATGCCTAATATCACATCCAATCCTTGCGATTCCGTAACTATTAGGTCCGAGGGAAATACTTTGTGTCCAATCCTTAATGGCGATCGATCACACCATATACTAGCCATGTATTCTCGCTCCCGGTGAGGTTACTAGCATGGGTGACCTAAGGGCTTGGGTTGGTAGTTTATACTTATCCACAAATCCCCTTGATATGTATGAATACGATGCACCAGTATCAAAAAGAACAACTAAAGTAAAAGTCTTAACCAAAAACTTACCTATTACTGCGTCTGGCTGAGCTTCAACCTCCTCCACGGTAACGTGGTTCACTTGTCCCCTGTTGAAAGGGTTCGGCTTCTTTCCTGAGCTTCCATTGCCATTACCATTTTGTCCTTCTGGACAATCATTTGCATAATGCCCAGTCTTACGGCACTTAAAGCAGGTGATATGGCTCAGGTCTACCTTGGATGGTGTTGACGGGTTGGTGCGGTTTTGTCCATTGCTTCCTCCATTCCCGTTCCCATTCTTGGTGCCATTATGGTTGTGCGCGCTACCTCCTCCGTGGGTATGCTGAAATTGTCCTCCGGCTTCGGGTAAAGCGAAGTTTCACGAGCTCGAGTTATACTTTCCCCGTCCATACTTTCTCTTGCGATTGTCAATCTGTTGCGCTTCCTTCAATCATAAGAGCACGATCTACTAACTCATGGTAGTTATTGAAGGTGGCTAGCATCAACTGCATGCTCAACTCATCATTCAGTCCTTCTAGAAACTTCTCCTCGCTTAGTCACGTCCGTAGCAACGCTATCCGGGGCATAACGTGCTAACTTTCTCAAATCATCCACATATTGCCAACCGTCCGTCCTCCTTGGCGCAAGTTGCGAAACTCACGCTTCTTCATGGCCATAGCTCCCGCTGAAACATGGGCAGATGGAAAGCTTGTTGGCCCGATCCCATGTGACAAAGTCTACAGGGTAAGTGGTGTAAATTCTCCCACCATGTCTTTGCCGCGGGTCCTTCAAGCTGATGTGCGGCAAATTTCACCTTTTCCCCATCTCAGACATCCTGCAGTGGTCAACTCCTCCCTACTTTATGGAGCCAATCATCTGCAATAATCGCTCGGTGCTACCGGAAAACACCGCGGTTCAGCCTTAAGAAACGGGTCAAATGGTCAACAGGTGGTGGTGGCGGTGGGTTGTTGTTGTTGTTGTTGTTGTTGTTGTTGTTGTGGTTGTTGTTGTTGTTGTTGTTGTTGTTGTTGCCTTGGTTCTGTACCAATGTTTGAATCAAGGCATTCTGCTGCTAAATCAACTGAGTGATCTCCGGCGGGAAAACAAATCTGGGGTCGCGTCTCGGAGCATCTGAGGGTTTATATAAAAGACGAGAGTTTAGAATAGAATGAGGTCTAGAGGGAAACACTACCCATATGCACATGAGACAAATCACACAATATCACTCCAATCAATTCAAACAAGGGCATCTAACGGTCTATCTATCGTTACAAAGTGCTGGAACTAAAACTAATCTTTAATGGGGGAATCTACTACTGTTATGGTGGTCAACTAGAAAAACTGCTCCGATGAAGACTCCATGATATCTGCTCCACTTCATCTTCAAATCATCATCACTAGGATCGAATCGGTGTCGCCGATGATGATGTAGTTCTATGGACAGTGCAATCTTCATCTTCTCCTCCGGTGCTGAATTTCCCATGAGTTCTTCAATCTTCTCCTTAAGATCGCCGCTTTGTCCCACTAGGGCTACAATCTCCTCCATGTAGTCCTTGCGAGTGGCCTTCGCCTCCTTCTAGTTCGATAATCTTGGCTTTTGCTGTCTTCAACTCCATCATGTCTCAAGACATCCGGTTCTCTGGCGCCGAATGTGCTGATTTAACTCCCGGATGAAAGCTGCAATGGATCGATCCTTCTTAGTGCCAACTATCTCCCATTGTTCATCTCGGAGCCCGCAAATCTGGTAGATAGTATCCTTGAGGTCTTCTTTGTAAACTTCTCCAATGCGTCCCATGGTTATGTGAGCTGCCATGCTCTTTCCTGCACTCCGTGTTGGTGCATTGAAAACACACTCTATGGGTTCCGTGATTGGTGCAAACGCCCTTCCGGAACTTGAGCTTGAATCTTCCAGCTCTTCTTCGGGTAAAGTGGAATTATAGGTCCC
This sequence comes from Aegilops longissima, assembly GCA_021605205.1. Classification (NCBI taxonomy): domain Eukaryota; kingdom Viridiplantae; phylum Streptophyta; class Magnoliopsida; order Poales; family Poaceae; genus Aegilops; species Aegilops longissima. Next base: position 133,583,823 of record CM038678.1, read on the forward strand.
GTGAAGCTTGGTATTCCGATGTTCAGTACTTAGTGACTTCCTTCGTGTCGCCCAAAGGGTGTATCTTCATCCGGCTGGGTGAACTTGATCCTCGCTTGCGTCATCCTAAAAGAGTAGAAAAGATGAGGAGTCAGAAATGAGAAGAGAGTAGTGATCTAGGAAGGCCCGGGCCCACAGTGGTGCCACATGTGCAGCCCGCACAGGGCCCACGATTTTGGGGGGGCCCGAAATATATATATAGGTATATAGTTGTATTACAAAAAAAACGACTTGACGTCGTGGGCGACAGGGCGTCGTGGCTCGTGGGCGCCTCGATCGATCTCGGCGATCAAGGCCAGGCGCCTCGAGCGAGCCGGGCGCCTAGGCCAAGGCATCTAGGCAAGTTGCCTCGAGCGACTGGGCGAAGGGCCTATAGGCCAGTCTTGAGTCATCGATCGGCTCAGCGATCAATTGATCGAATCGATCAGCCGATGTAAAAAAATGTAAAAAAAAGGGATCGCTATTCCCTAAATGCCGTCTCCGTCTGCTCACTTCTCGATCGATCTAGTGCTCGCGGCTCGCCGAAACGTCTTCCCATTGAAATATGGAGTCTGTAGACGTGATCGCACTATTGCGGCTTCGGTAAGAAAACATTATCTCGTCACCTTCGTCGTTCGCATCATCACTGATCACTTCATGTTATCAGATCGATCCCACGATCCAATTCAGGCCGCCGCTGAGACTCGTCGTCTCGTCAGATCGATCCCAATTCATCTGTGCAGGACCCAAAACTAGGTGAGTTAGATAGTTCGTCTAAGTGCCAAATGTTGACGCATGATCTCCAATTGATATATGCTATTGTATAACTTCAATTCCATTGTATTCATCTTTTTAATCTTGTGTTTCAATAATATAGATTTGAGTCATCAAATCAGTCTGGTGCCTATAAGCGCAAGAGAAAAGCAGAAGAACAAAATTTATTAATAAATCTTATAAAGGCGGAATGGACAAATTTGTTAGAAAATAAGCACCGCAAGTTTTTCTAAATTGAAGATATTGAAATCCTATATGCGTACGACTATGACACAACAAAGACACAGTGATTTGGCCACAATAGCACTTGAGAGTGAAGTCTTCGAGAAAATTGATTATGAGGATATCATTGAAGATTTCATTTCAAAGAATACTGCAAGAATGAGGATTTTCAAATAAATAGCAATCAGGAGTTGCATAGGTATGACTTTTTTATATGTCCAATTTTTATGGAAAAAATTATATTATATACATTATAATTTTTTCTGCAAGATATATATACATTATAATTGCTCGTTAGTTTTTTTTAGATAGGGCCCCATTTTTTCATTCCGCACAGGGCCCCGGATTTTGCCGGCCCGGCCCTGGATCTAGGGCTTTAGCTTAATGGTCGTGTCCTCATATCGGCGTGGCGCTCGATACCATCTTTGTAGCGACTGGACCTCAAATAGTCGATCTCGTGCTCAAGTGTCATCCTTGGATCGAGAATGCTGACACCACACAGTACTCGAAGGATTTATAACAGAGTAGCAATCACACACTTATTACATCGAATGTCTCAAGAGAGAACTTAACAAAATAAATATGGCTTAAGGCCATCTAATAACGATAACAACAGAAGGCTTGGAAGAATAAGCGAGTCCATCAACTCTGACGGCATCACTGAGTATAGAACCACGACCTATACACCATACTCGTCGTCTGAAAAGTCTGCGACATGAAACGTTGCAGCCCGAAAATGGGTCAGCACATGGAATATGCTGGCAAAGTAACACATAGAGAGTAATGGAAGAATAAACCTATACTACATGCATATATGGCTGGTGGAAAGCTCTATGGTTACAGTTTTTGCGTAAAGCCAATTTTTCCCTACTGCAAAGGAATAAATTTATTTAACTATCATGGTGGTTGTTGAACATTGAGAATGGTTGACAGCATCCTCAATCCCAATTAAAAGTACTCATTAACAACCCAACAATATTAATTAAAGTAACATGATGAGATTCACATGATAATCCAAGTACTAGATACTCAAGATGTCCATAACCGGGGACACGGCTAATCATGATTAGTTTATACACTCTGCAGAGGTTTGTGCACTTTTCCCCACAAGACTCGATCTCCTCCGTTTGATTTCTCGCACTACATGGTGTTTGAGAAACGGATGACCGAGACATAGTCTTCGTAAGCGCTAGCACCTTACATGTGGGTAGACCGTACCAACCTACAACCCCTACATCAGCTAGTCTACCCGTAAGAGTTCGCACAATTTAGTCAACTATGCTAGAGCCCATAGTAGCATCTGGCTGCACGGAAGTTTCTAGCATGAATAATCTCATGATCCCTTTGAGCCCGGGTGGCGGTCCAAGAAATACAGTAAGTCCTGATGGAAACCAGTGCCTCAATCCACCCAGATGTGTGTTTAAGTTGCCACCTTAGATAAACCATTAATTTAACAATCTCACATCTGTCATGGAATACACTCACCCAATCCACGCCTACTAGCATAGCATGGCATAATAAGCAAATGTAGAAGTAACTCCCAAGGGTTTGATAATAAAACAGGTAATAGGTACTACCTCAACTACTTCCCATCCCACAATTTAATTAGATCCTAATCATGCAATGTTTGAGGATAGATCTAATGCATAAAAACTGGGTAGTAGAAAAGGTATGATCAAAGTGTTACTTGCCTTGCTGATGATCCGCGAAACCTAGAGACTCGAAGTAACAGGCGGCGCACTCCGGGTATTCTATCGCAGACAAACAAGCATACAATAAACACAAATAGAAGATCTAACCAGATAGTTCAACTTAAGAAATCCGGTTTGCAAAAAGAAACAAATCAAACGAAGCAACGAAAGTCAAACGACGAAAGAAAACAGCTCCGTTTTACTAATCTGGATCTAAGTCAAATTTTACAGTAGCAAAAACTTGTTGAAGTTGGTTATTCGGAAAGAGGGTTTCGAGACGAAACTCTAGGCGCTTGAATCGCCTGATTCCGATAAATGAGCGAAAAGTTATACTAAAACGAAAATCGGATCAGGAATCGCGATCAGAAAAAATCATGAATTAAATCCGAGAAAAAGAAAAATGACGAACGGGTTAACGAAGGAACGTTCGTTAACTAAACTAATCTGACGAACTCGTTCGTTAAAACGAACAAACGAACGAACGTTCGCTAAATAACCTAAACCTAAAAAAACCAAAACTAAAAAAAACAAAAAAAACCCGAAGAAAAACCGCTCGGTTTTAAAAAACGCAATGACACACAAAAGCGAGGTGGCGGCAAACCTCGTCGGCGGGTCGGCGGGCGGCGGCGGTGTGGGCGGCGGCGGATCAGGGCAAGGCGCGTGGCGGCTAGGGTTTGGCGGGTGGGCTGGCGGCGGGCGGGCGGCTCGGGCGGCTCGGGTGGTCGGGGCGCCGAGGCGTCTTATTTAGTGCCCCGAGCGAGTCCCGCTGCACGGCCCAAGGTCGGTGCGCAATTTTTTTTTAAATAATTCCACGCAGAAAAAAATAAAAAGAAGTACTAAAGGGACTCCAAAAATCCCGAAATAAATTTTCCCCGGCTTCTAAAATCAAGCCGGACTAGATGAACATTTATTTGGGGCCTAAATGCAATTTTTAAAAACGCGCATTTTCCTAAATTCAAATAAAAAGGCGAAAAACTCCAAAATAAATTCTTATTTGATTTTATTATTAAATCTTCATTATTTCTTTATTTTGGGAAAGTCATTTTATTCCTCTCTCATATTTTGATAGTAGAAATAATCAAGATAAAATAATTAAAATCAAATGATCCTATTTTCAAAATTTGAGAAAACTCAAATATGAAAATAACGAAATCCCCAACTCTCTCCGTGGGTCCTTGAGTTGTGTAGAATTTCTAGGATCAAGCAAAAATGCAACAAAAAATATGATATTCAATGATGCTCTATGTATAACATTCCAAATTGAAAATTTGGGATGTTACAGTATCTCTACTTTGACCAATCTTACAGAAAAAAGTATCAACATTCACAATGTAAAATCAACTGACTTGAAATAAATCTAATATGCTAAGTAAAAAGGAACAGAGGGAGTACAAAATTTAGCGTTCCTATACATTGCAATCAACACACAGGCCTGGCAATTCATAGAGAACATTCAAAACAATCAATGATTATGCATCTCAGAGATTCACATGTCAAAGCCAATATTTACTTCACAACTAAAGAATAAAGAAAAATTGATAGATGCTGCTAACAGCAAAGGGCGTCCCATTCGAAAATATCAAACGCGTGTCTTCTTGCTAACATCAATGAGCAAAATTTGACAAGGTTTTCCCATTCCAAAATATCAAATGCCTACGATTGTGGAATGGGCAGGGTTTGCCATCAGTTCGGACATTGACATGGCACCTCGTGCTAAATAAACCAGCTGTTCTTTTGTGAAGTTCCACCAAAATCAACAAAATTCGTGCGTAGCTTGTATGATTTCACCTTTATATGTTGCAGCGCCTTGAACATATCGGCACCTCCTTTCTTGTGGTGGAAATGAATGATTTGAGCATATTCGATGTATTCGTGAACATTTTGTGCGCTTCCCATTGAAATCAAGTCGAGCACCCTGTTTGCATAAATACAAAAAGTGATTAGTATAAAGCAAATCAGTACTATGAATTGACAGTTTAAACAATCAACCTACATGATCCATGCAGAGCACACATTTAAAAAATGGAACTCACCGGAAGGAATCAGAAACAACATTGTATCGCCATCACAAAGAACAAAGATGCAGATCCGTGAGTCCTTCTGAGCTGAAGTTAGTTTGTTCTTGTGGGCAATAATGTAACCATCCTTCAACTACTCCCTTCTTAAGAAGAGAGGCTTGGCTTCTTTATCCTGGCATAATCGGAACTAGGCACTTCACGTACTCCATATTCTTCTTCAGAGGAGGATGATCCTGTTGTGCAAAGACAAGAGGACAACTAAATGCTAGCATCCCTATTTGCTCGAAAAAAAGGAAAGGAAATATTTAAAACAACAGAGATGAAGCACTTCTCAAGGACAATACCACTTTTGTTGGGGAACATTGCAGAAAATTAAAATTTTTCTACGGTTTCACCAAGATCTATCTATGAGTTCATCTAAGCAACGAGTTATTAGAGAGAGTTTGCATCTACATACCAATTGTAGATCGAGCACGGAAGCGTTTGAGGGAGTGGTGATGATGAAGACGTTCCAAACGTGATTCCGATCACCGATGACCAAGTGCTGAACGGACAGCACCTCCGCGCTCAACACACGTGCGGATTTACGGCGCCTCCTTCTGCCTTGATCCAGCAAGGAGGAAGGAGAGGTTGAGGAAGATCACTCCAATGGTAGCACGACGGCGTGATGCAGATGGAGGGATCAGATTCGGCAGGCTTCGCCAAGCGTGTCGGAGGAGGAGAGGTGTTGGGAGGGAGGGCTGCGCCTTCAATGGTGTGTGCAGCCCTCCCTCTACCCCTCTATTTATAGGGGAAAGGAGGAGGGGCCGCCCCCTAGATCCATCTAGAGGGGGCGGCGTTAAGGGGGGGGCTTGCCCCCAAGCAAGGGGCCCCTTAGGGTTTCCCCCTCAACCCTAGGCGCATGGGCCAAGGGAGGGGTGCGCCCAGCCCATGAGGGGCTGGCTGCCCCACGCAGCCCAAGTGGCCCCCAAAAGGGTGGCCCCTCCCGTGGTCCTCCGGAACCCTTCCGTGGACCCTCCATAAACCGATATGACCCAAACTTTTCCGTGTCCGCTTGATGACTTCCCATATATAAATCTTTACCTCCGGACCATTCCGAACTCCTCGTGACGTCCGGGATCTCATCCGGACTCAACAACATTCGTAATCACATACAAGTCTTCCTATTAACCCTAGCGCCACCAACCTTATGTGTAGACCCTACGGGTTCGGGAGACATGCATACATGACCGAGACGCTCTCCGGTCAATAACCAACAGCGGATCTGGATACCCATGTTGGTTCCCACACGCCTCGATGTTGTCATCGGATGAACCACGATGTCGAGGGTTCAAGCAACCCGTATGCTATTCCCTTTGTCGCGGTATGTTACTTGCCCGAGACTCGAACGTCGGTATCCCAATACCTCGCTTAGTCTCGTTACGGCAAGTCACTTTACTTGTACCGTAATGCATGATCCCGTGACCGGACACTTGGTCACTTTGAGCTCATTATGATGATGCACTACCGAGTGGGCCCAAGGATACCTCTCCGCCATACGGAGTGACAAATCCTCGCCTCGATCCGTGTCAACCCAACAGACACTTTCGAGATACCGTAATGCACCTTTATAGTCACCCGCTTACGCCAGGACGCTTGGTACACCCAAAGCATTCCTACGGTATCCGGAGTTACACGATCTCACGGTCTAAGGAAGAGATACTTGACATTGGAAAAGCTCTAGCAAAAACGAACTACACGATCTTTGTGCTATGCTTAGGATTGGGTCTTGTCCACCACGCCATTCTCCTAATGACGTGATCCCGTTGTCAATGACATCGATGTCCATAGTCGAAAACCATGACTATCTCGTCGACCAACGAGCTAGTCAACTAGAGGCTTACTAGGACGATAGTGGTCTATGTATTCACACGTGTATCACGATTTCCGTATGATACAGCTTATAGCATGAATAAAAGACAATTATCATGAACAAGGAAATATAATAATAATACTTTTATTATTGCCTCTAGGGCATATTTCCAACAGTCTCCCACTTGCACTAGAGTCAATAATCTAGTTTACATTGTGATGAATCGAACACCCATAGAGTTCTCGTGTTGATCATGTTTTGCCCATGAAGAGGTTTAGTCAACGGATCTGCGACATTCAGATTCGTATGCACTTTACAATTTCTATGTCTCCATCCCGAACATTTTCAGGGATGGAGTTGAAGCGACGCTTGATGTGCTGGTCTTCTTGTGAAACCTGGCTCCTTGGCAAGTGCAATAGCTCCAAAGTTGTCACAGAAGAGTTTGATCGGCCCCGACGCATTGGGTATGACTCCTAGGTCGGTGATGAACTCCTTCACCCAAATTGCTTCATGCGCTGCCTCCGAGGCTGCCATGTACTCCGCTTCACATGTAGATCCCGCCACGACGCTCGCTTGCAGCTGCACCACCATCGCTCCACCATTCAACATATACACGATCCGGTTTGTGACTTAGAGTCATCGGATCTGTGTCGAAGCTTAGCGCCGACGTAACCTGTTACTGACGAGCTCTTCGTCACCTCCATAAACGAGAAACATGTCCTTTGTCCTTTTCGGTACTTCAGATATTCTTGACCGCTGTCCAGTGTTCCTTGCGGGATTACTTTGGTACCTTCCTACCAAACTTACGGCAAGGTTTACATCAGGTCCGGTACACAGATGGCATACATAATAGATCCTATGGCTGAGGCATAGGGATGACACTCATCTCTTCTTTATCTTTTGCCGTGGTCGGGCATTGAGCTGAGCTCAATCTCACACCTTGCAACACAGCAAGAACCCCTTCTTGGACTGGTCCATTTTGAACTTCTTCAAAATCTTATCAAGGTATGTGCTTTGTGAAAGACCTATGAGGCGCCTCGATCTATCTCTATAGATCTTGATGCCTAATATATAAGCAGCTTCTCCAAGGTCCTTCATTGAAAAACACTTATTCAAGTAGGCCTTAATGTTGTCCAAGAATTCTATATCATTTCCCATCAAAAGTATGTCATCTACATATAATATGAGAAATGCTACAGAGCTCCCACTCACTTTCTTGTAAACGCAGGCTTCTCCATAAGTCTCATAAACCCAAACGCTTTGATCATCTCATCAAAGCGAATGTTCCAACTCGAGATGCTTGCACCAGCCCATAAATGGATCGCTGGAGCTTGCATACTTTGTCAAGATTCTTAGGATCGACAAAACCTTCGGCTGTATCATATACAGCTCTTCCTTAAGATAACCGTTAAGGAACGCTGTTTTGACGCCCATCTGCCATATCTCATAATCATAGTATGCGGCAATTGCTAACATGATTCGGACGGACTTAAGCTTCGCTACGGAGAGAAAGTCTCATCGTAGTCAATCCCTTGAACTTACCGATAACCCTTAGCGACAAGTCGAGCTTTATAAATGGTGACATTACCATCCGCGTCCGCCTTCCTCTTAAAGATCCATTTGTTTTCTATCGCCGCCGATCATCGGCAAGTCACCAAAGTCCACACTTTGTTTTCATACATGGATTCTATCTCGGACTTCATGGCTTCTAGCCATTTGTTGGAATCTGGGCCGCCATCGCTTCTTCATAGTTCAAGGTTCATTGTTGTCTAACAACATGATTTCCAAGACAGGTTGCCGTACCACTGGTGCGGAACGTGTCCTAGTGGACCCACGGTTCAAGAGCAACTTGATCCGAAGTACCTTGATCATCATCATGAATTTCCTCTTCGTTGGTGTAGGCATCACAGAACATTTTCCGAGCTGCACTACTATCCTGTTCAAGAGGTAGTACTTCATCGAGTTCTACTTTCCTCCCACTTACTTCTTTCGAGAGAAACTCTTTTCTAGAAAGGTTCCGTTCTTGGCAACAAAGATCTTGCCCTCGGATCTTAAGTAGAAGGTATACCCAATGGTTTCCTTAGGGTATCCTATGAAGACGATTTTTCCGACTTGGGTTCGAGCTTTTCAGGTTGAAGTTTCTTGACATAAGCTTCAGATCCCCAAACTTTTAGAAACGATACTTAGGTTTCTTCCCAAACCATAATTCATACGGTGTCGCCTCAACGGACTTAGACGGTGCCCTATTTAAAGTGAATGTAGCTGTCTCTAGAGCGATCCCCAAAATGATAGCGTAAATCAGTAAGAGACATCATAGACCGCACCATATCCAATAGAGTGCGATTCGACGTTCGGACACACCGTTCTACCGAGGTGTTCCAGCGGCGTTAGTTGTGAAACGATTCCACATTTTCTTAAGTGTGTACCAAATTCGTGACTTAAATATTCTCCTCCATGATCTGATCGAAGAATTTTATCTTTCGGTCACGTTGATTCTCTACTTCATTCTGAAATTCCTTGAACTTTTCAAAGGTCTCAGACTTGTGTTTCATCAAGTAGACATACCCATATCTACTCAAGTCATCTGTGAGAGTGAGAACATAACGATACCCTCCATGAGCCTCAACGCCATTGGACCGCATACATCGGTATGTATGATTTCCAACAAGTTGGTTGCTCGCTCCATTGTTCCGAGAACGGAGTCTTGGTCATCTTGCCCATGAGGCATGGTTCGCATGTGTCAAATGATTCATAATCTAAAGACTCCAAAAGTCCATCAGCATGGAGCTTTTTCATGCGCTTGACACCAATGTGACCAAGGCGGCAGTGCCACAAGTATGTGGGACTATCGTTATCAACTTTATATCTTTTGGTATTCATGCTATAAACATGTGTAATACTACGCTCGAGATTCATCAAGAATAAACCATTGACCATCGGAGCATGACCATAATACATATCTCTCATATAAATAGAACAACCATTATTCTCGGATTTAAATGAGTAGCCATCTCGCATTAAACGAGATCCAGATACAATATTCATGCTCAAACTTGGCACCAAATAACAATTATTAAGGTTCATAACTAATCCCGTAGGTAAATGAAGAGGTAGCATGCCGACGGCGATCACATCGACTGAACCATTCCCGACGCCAAGATCGTCACCTCGCCCTTCGCCAGCTTCCGCTTATTCCGCAGCTCCCGCCGTGAGTTACAAATATGAGCAACGGCACCGTATCAAATACCTGTGAGTTACTACGAGTCTTGGCAAAGTACACATCAATTACATGTATATCAAATATACCTTTGGTGTTGCCGCCTTCTTGTCCGCTAAGTATTTGGGGCAGTTCCGCTTCAAAGGACCCTCCCTTGCAATAAAAGCACTCGGCCTCGGTTTGGGTCCATTCTTTGACTTCTTCCCGCAACTTGCTTACGGGCGCGGCAACCTCCTTGCCGTCCTTCTTGAAGTTCTTCTTGCCCTTGCCCTTCTTGAACTCAGTGGTCTTATTGACCATCAACACTTGATGTTCTTTCTTGATCTCAACCTCGGCTGACTTCAAAGATAGAGAACACTTCAGGGATTGTCTTCACCATCCCCTGCATGTTGTAGTTCATCACAAAGCTCTTGTAGCTTGGTGGGAGCGATCGAGGATTCTGTCAATGACCGCCTCATCGTGGAGGTTAATATTCAGCTGGGTCATACGGTTGTGCAACCCTGACATCTTCGTAATATGCTCACCGATGTAACTGTTTTCCTCCATCTTACAACTATAGAACTTGTCGGAGATGTCATATCTCTCGACCGGCGTGAGCTTGGAAAACAAGTTTCAGCTCCTCGAACATCTCATATGCTCCGTGGTGCTCAAACGCTTTTGGAGCCCCGGTTCTAAGCTCAAAGCATGCCGCATCGAACGAGGGAGTAATCATCAAGACGAGACTGCCAAGCATTCATAATGTCTTGGTTCTCGACGGAGCGTCACCTAGCGGTCCTTCTAGGACATATTGTTTCTGGCAGCTATGAGGATGATCTCAAGTTCCGACCCAGTCCGTATAGTTGCTGCCATCATCTTTCAGCTTGGTTTTCTAGGAACGCGTTGAAGTTCAAGTTGACATGAGCGTTGGCCATTTGATCTACAAGACATATTATTCAAAAGTTTTAGACTAAGTTCATGATAATTAAGTTCATCTAATCAAATTATTTAAATGAACTCCCACTCAGATTTGACATCCTCTAGTCATCTAAGTGTTACACGATCCGAGTCGACTAGCCCGTGTCCGATCATCACGTGAGACGGACTAGTCTCGCCGGTGAACATTCTCATGTTGATCGATCTTCCATACGACTCGTGTTCGACCTTTCGGTCTCCGTGTTCCGAGGCCATGTCTGTACATGCTAGGCTCGTCAAGTAAACCCTAAGTGTTTTCGCGTGTGTAAATCTGTCTTACACCCGTTGTATGTGAACGTAAGAATCCATCACACCCGATCATCACGTGGTGCTTAGAAACGACGAACTTTGGCAACGGTGCACGCTTAGGGAAACACTTCTTGAAATTGTTGTAAGGATCATCTTATTTACTACCGTCGTTCTAAGTAAACAAGATGTATAAACATAATAAACATCACATGCAATTATATAGTAGTGACATGATATGGCCAATATCATAAAGCTCCATTGATCTCCATCTTCGGGCTCCATGATCATCTTGTCACCGCATGACACCATGATCTCCATCATCATGATCTCCATCATTGTGCCTCCATGAAGTTGTCACGCCAACGACTACTTCTACTTCTATGGCTAACGCTTTTAGCAACAAAGTAAAGTAAGTTACATGGCGCTCTTCAATGACACGCAGGTCATACAAAATAAAGACAACTCCTATGGCTCCTGCCGTTGCCATACTCATCGACATGCAAGTCGTGATTCCTATTACAAGAACATGATCTCATACATCACAATATGTCATTCATCATTCATCACAACTTGGCCATATCACATCACATGTCAATTGCTGCAAAAACAAGTTAGACGTCCTCTAATTGTTGTTGCATCTTTACGTGGCTGCAATTGGGTTCTATCAAGAACGCTTTCTTACCTACGAATAACCACAACGTGATCTTGTCAACTTCTATTTACCCTTCATAAGGACCCTTTTCATCGAATCCGCTCCAACTAAAGTAGGAGAGACAGACACCGCCAGCCACCTTATGCAACTAGTGCATGTTAGTCGGTGGAACCGGTCTCACGTAAGCGCACGTAAGGTTGGTCCGGCCGCTTCATCCCACAATACCGCGGAAGCAAGATAAGACTAGTAGCGGCAAGTAAATTGACAAGATCCACGCCCACAACCAAATTGTGTTCTACTCGTGCAAAGAGAACTACGATAGACCTAGCTCATGATGCCACTGTTGGGGAACGCTGCAGAAAATTAAAATTTTCTACGGTTTCACCAAGATCTATCTATGAGTTCATCTAAGCAACGAGTTATTAGAGAGAGTTTGCATCTACATACCAATTGTAGATCGAGCACGGAAGCGCTCGAGGGAGTGGTGATGATGAAGACGCTTCAAACGTGATTCCGATCACCGATGACCAAGTGCTGAACGGACAGCACCTCCGCGTTCAACACACGTGCGGGATTTACGCGGCGTCTCCTTCGCCTTGATCCAGCAAGGAGGAAGGAGAGGTTGAGGAAGATCACTCCAATGGTAGCACGACGGCGTGATGCGATGGAGGGATCAGATTCTCAGGCTTCGCCAAGCGTGTGCGGAGGAGGAGAGGTGTTGGGAGGGAGGGCTGCGCCTTCAATGGTGTGTGCAGCCTCCCTCTACCCCTCTATTTATAGGGGAAAGGAGGAGGGCGGCCCCCTAGATCCATCTAGAGGGGGGGACGGTTAAGGGAGGGGCTTGCCCCCAAGCAAGGGGCGCCCCTTAGGGTTTCCCCCTCAACCCTAGGCGCATGGGCCAAGGGAGGGGTGCGCCCAGCCCATGAGGGGCTGGCTGCCCCACGCAGCCCAAGTGGCCCCCAAAGGGTGGCCCCCCGTGGTCCTCCGGAACCCTTCCGATGGACCCTCCATAAAACCGATATGACCAAACTTTTCCGTGTCCGCTTGATGACTTCCCATATATAAATCTTTACCTCCGGACCATTCCGAACTCCTCGTGATGTCCGGGATCTCATCCGGACTCAACAACATTCGTAATCACATACAAGTCTTCCTATTAACCCTAGCGCCACCAACCTTATGTGTAGACCCTACGGTTCGGAGACATGCGAACATGACCGAGACGCTCCGTCAATAACCAACAGCGGATCTGGATACCCATGTTGGTTCCCACACGCCCTCGATGTTGTCATCGGATGAACCACGATGTCGAGGTTCAAGCAACCCCGTATGCTATTCCCTTTGTCGGCGGTATGTTACTTGCCCGAGACTCGATCGTCGGTATCCCAATACCTCGCTTAGTCTCGTTACGCAAGTCACTTTACTCGCACCGTAATGCATGATCCCGTGACCGCACACTTGGTCACTTTGAGCTCATTATGATGATGCACTACCGAGTGGGCCCAAGGATACCTCTCCGTCATACGGAGTGACAAATCCTGCCTCGATCCGTGTCAACCCAATGACACTTTCGAGATACCGTAATGCACCTTTATAGTCACCCGATTCGCCAGGACGCTTGGTACACCCAAAGCATTCCTACGGTATCCGGGAGTTACACGATCTCACGGTCTAAGGAAGAGATACTTGACATTGGAAAAGCTCTAGCAAAAACGAACTACACGATCTTTGTGCTATGCTTAGGATTGGGTCTTGTCCACCACGCCATTCTCCTAATGACGTGATCCCGTTGTCAATGACATCGATGTCCATAGTCGAAACCATGACTATCTGTCGACCAACGAGCTAGTCAACTAGAGGCTTACTAGGACGATAGTGGTCTATGTATTCACACGTGTATCACGATTTCCGTATGATACAGTTATAGCATGAATAAAAGACAATTATCATGAACAAGGAAATATAATAATAATACTTTTATTATTGCCTCTAGGGCATATTTCCAACAACTTTCTCATGACAGTATCTAAACAGTAGCACAACACCAAGAGAGATGAGAAAGCTCAATCATATGGATGAAATCCGTGGGCGAGTACCAACCTTTGTCAGGAGGCTTATTGTGTAGAGCATATAGATCAAGCACTTCTCCGGAACCATCTGTTGTTATCTACTGTGGTTGCCATGCTTACTATATACTCCTCAATTAGTTTAATGTTTCCAACATCTTCTTGTGCGATCATTAAAATATATGGTATCTTCAAAGAAGATCCTCTGCTTGCACAAGTAGTGATAATTACATATTACATTAAGAGTGGCATCAAATCAGTGGCAAACAATTGCTCGCTCCAGCCATAGCAATAAATTAAGATGCAAAATATATCATTACTTGTGTCATCACGCCCAAAGGCCTCATTACAGAGACCGGAGTTGATTTTTGTTTTCTTCCACTTGTTCTTCCCCTTCATCACTTGGTTCAATAACAGACAAGCTTCGCCTTCAATGTAAGATTTGGCATGTCAATTAGGGAGCACACGTATAGCACTAAACAACGACGTTAATTTTTCAGATGAAAGTGGCAAAATACAGGCCAACAGTTGTGAAATATCCTTATCTTACCTCAATGGGATATTAGGGTGCACATACAGATTGGAAGTCTTGTCTCCATTTGTGCAGTTCCCTAAAATCAAGCAACATTAGCGTACAAGTAGCACAACAGATGAAAGCACACTACACAATCATGTGAAAGACGGCTAGTACTGACCTCTCATGATGCGGAATTCAAACAACTCACAAGAAGAAGATCTGAACCAATTTCCCAACACAGATAGGAAGTAAGATCTCCTCTTGTGCAATTCCATTAAGATCAAGTAATCAAACAACATTGTCGGTGTGACATTTTGGTCGAACGACACAAAACACTCATAAAACAAAAGTGTTTTGTGCAGTGCAACAAAAGGTCACAATAGCAACTAGGTGAAGTAGATAACCTTGTTTACACAGGGGTGCAAAGGAAACAACGAGTGGTCAATAACGGTGGATGACACAGAAGCCAACAAAAAGAAGCATCTAACTTATCTAAATGGGAAAGAAAGCAAGACAGTAGCATTTCTCAAACGGTGGCATTAATTAATATTAACAGAGAGATTATATTAATAATAAAATTTGTTAAACATGTAATTTGCTTTTAACTGTGGCATTGCATCAATTTTCCAGCGGCATTATTAGAGGGTGTTTGTTTATAGGGACATTTTGGTGTAGGGACTAAAAAAGTCCGTGTCAGTCCCATCTAAACCAAACAGGAGGGACTTTTAGGTACTAAAGAAAGAAGACCCCGAGGGAGAGTCTTTTTGGGACTTTTTCCAACAGTTGCCTGGCCGCATCATGCTTGTCTCTATTAGTTCATTACTAGGGGTAACATGGTCTTTTAGCATGTCATTTAATAACCTCTAGTCCATGTTTAGTCCCTGGAACCAAGCAGGTAGGGACTAGGGAGTTTTTAACCAAACAGGGCCTTAGATTAACAACAGGTAAAGAGTTGCACGGGACAGTGGACGCACCAGCACCATGTGCATCTACCGATGTATGAAGGGGTGATGCATAGTCTGTTGCAACAATGAACAAAAACAACCAAGGAGCGTATTTGTGTTGGTCCCAGTTTTGTTATCTTTAGACACCTTTCCCTATGTGAGCGCAACAAATCATGTCCCGCTCAAGCTCTACAGCCTTGTCCCCCAAAACAAAAGATCAGTTCGTTACAGATGTGCGTACTGCGTTTGTCATTGTTTCCCATTTTCGACCAACGTAGGTGCTGGATAGCTAGTATGTACTAGTACTTTCCCCTTCCTTTCCTCTTTGAACCACGTCCTAGATTCATGCTATACAACTTTTCCCACTACTTTCATGTTTGATCCAAAACCTAGATTCGAGTGCAGAAGCAGAAAAAGCCCACATGCAGCTAGAGCAATGCATGTGGAATAAGTAAATTATACCTTAAGGTTCTTGGGGTGGGGTTCGGTGGGTGATCGGAGGCCATTCGGCCCACACTATGTACGGCGGCAAGGAAGAAGGGGTCGGAGGCCCTCCCGCGCCGCCGCTGGGTGAAAGAGAACAGCTGCGCCGATAGTGGATTCCCTTCCTCGCCGACAGCGACAGTGTTAAGCATCCTTCCCTTCCCGGCAGACGGATCCTGCCGGCTCTTTGACCAACAGTGAGGGGAGAGAGAGGCCAACGAAGTCTTGTTTAGATCTGGAGAGGGTGAGAGAGTGTGAAGAGAGCAACTACAAGCGCTAAGGCTCCAACGTGTATATATATACTGGAGAGAGAGTGTGAAGAGTGCAAACCCGAGAAAACAAGCGCCGAGGCTGCAGTGTATACGTGATGAGGTGATTATACGGTCACTACGAGATCGTATAGCTCCGTATCCATCCATTTTGACCAGTCAAAGAATCCTCCAGGCACCACTCCAGATCACTTTCTCTCTCTGTCATGCAGGGCCTACCTGTCATTGGGTGGAAGAAAAAAGTCGAACAAAAACAAAATTATGCTCAAGTGTAGTTATCGAACCCGAGACCTCAAGTTTGATGAGCGAACAGGCTAACCAGCTACACCACCCCCACGTTATGTTTAACGAGAGGTAAATAACCTTTAATACATTCCTGCATTCATGTGACAAGCATGCCGTGTTTTTTTTGCATGTGAGTCATTGGGATTTAAAGCGGGGTATCTTACCTCACACATGTCGCTACTGCTCGTGAATACTGTCCAATTGATCCCTCTGTTCGCTCATGTACTATTTTAAGTGAATTCGTATTATAACATGCACATAGTTTTGGGCACTTGTATTCGACCTAAGTCAGTGTGCCACCGCATCTCGTACTACTCCCTCCGTCTAGGTGTAATAAGTCATGTTAGAAGGTGTAGCGGGACCAAGGTGCAAGCAGATTTTTTTCGAAACGAGGTGCAAGCAGATTGGAGGAGAAGGAGAAACTTGACCGGTCCTTCCTCCAATCAAAGCCCTGATTTCTGTCTCTAAACGCAACAATTAATGGATCTGGCTTGCCTGCTCCCTCCCCATGCTCCAATCCATGCTCCCACCTCATCCTACGGCCGTCTTTTTTTTCTTTTTCCTTTCTAATCTAATTATCTCCCCCCTGATTTTAAGGGGGTGGGGCCGGGCCTTATTTTGTTCCAATCAAATCAAGCCACGTATGCGGGAGCACGGATGGGCGCACGCACGGGGAGCAGGCAAGTCTCGTCCACAATTAATCACAACAACTAAGAGATGTCGTTTTAGCTACCATGCAGGGCCACGTATTAACTCGCATGCATCAATGCGTAGTTGCGCTCCATGCATTTGGTTTCTGGGGGAGATAACAAGGCAGAGTAAGGAGCATTTGGTTACATTGCTAGGCTGGTCATAGTGGTGAGTAACTTGGACTAGTAACATGCATATGTTACTAGTCTATGTTACTACTTTCATAGTAGGTAGTAACATATGGATGGTAACATGCAAGTCTTCATTAATTGAGATATAGCCTCATTTTACCTTGGTGTGTGTGTGTGTGTTTAACAACATGTGTGTGTTAGAGAGAGCGACACATCGACCTACTCCTACAGAGAGATGGTGTGTAGTGTACGATTTAGCCACGAGAGTTAGTGCATCCTCTCGTTTACGGGCGTCCGGTCAGGACAGGCGGGACAGCTGCCACGCCCACACCTGACCAGACTGGCCTACCCAAAGCTCCTCCATCGCCCTCGCGTGCTTCCCTCCCGAAACGGTCAGCGCCGCTCCAAAGAATCGGTGCCGCATTCATGTCCGGGCAGAGCGGACACGACCTCTCACTGGCGCCTGCGTTGAAGGGAGAAGTGGATTCAAGAGTGATTGTTGCTTCGTCCGTCCAACTTACTGCTGGGCCTATGTGATTTGACGGCTCATTGGTCATTATTACTGAGGTGGTAGGACTGTTGGATGTCCCACGTTTTCGGCGAAAGGAGGTACTACTAGATTACAATTTTCTCCATTCTCAGCAGAGGAGTGCGAGAGCAGTGAAAACACGCAGGCTCAGTGATTACATGGCCCACCTCACACTATCACCATATTTTTTTGGACACTGTGCGACACTTGACTCTTTACATAGTACTAGTATAGTACGTACTGTAATTTATCAGCGAGATAAATTTGTACAATGCTATGAAGCTTCCAGCTTCTGTTTCATGTATCTTGCGTCCAAGGTTGCCTGTTGCAACATTTCATCAAATACAAAGGAGACTAACATGCATGCTATTGCATCTCAATGATTGACATATCATAGCCAATATGTACTCCCTCTGTTCCAAAATAAGTGTCTCAACTTTATGCAAACTTTAGTACAAAGTGGTACTACTACTAAAGTTGACACTTATTTTGGAATAGAGACAACTAAAGAAAACAACGATCCATGCAGTCCCTAGCCCTTGAACCGTAAACCCTAACCAGGCTTTAATTTTCTGGCAACATTGGAGTTTCCTAAGAAATGAAGTTTGCAACCCTTTGACCATCAGATCATTTTGTGCAGTTTCACCAAAATCGAGATGAGCATCCCTATGGCAAAGAAATTGAAGAAGCGTGATTAGAATAAGATTACTGAGACTAGTTGGTGAGACATAAACTCATCACAAATACAGTACGTAGAAGCCAGTAGAGGTATGTGTGGGGCAAAGAAGTAGAGAAATATCCACATGGAGTGATGTGGGCAGCTGGAGCAGTGGTGCAAGCCAGCTGTGAAGGGAGTTGTACCTGAGGGATGTCGGGACGTAGCTCAGCCTAGAGGAGGGCGGCAGGAGGAGGCAACTGCCCACGTCGCGGCAGTGAGCAATGGACGAAGGCAATCTCACCAGCTTTGTGAGAGAGAACGACGGGGACCCCTGATCGGGACGTGCCGACAGTGGGTTTTCACCGTCGGCGACGGTGACCACATCTACTCTAAGCATCCACCCCTTCCCCCGGCGGACGTGATCCGCCGGGATGTTAGAGATGTGGCCACAGTCGTTTTGTGCGAGAGAGTGTGAAAACTGAAGAGAGCAAGCCCAGCAAGCAACCGTGTAGGCTCGTCCTACCTATGTATATACTGGAGCGGTTTCCTTTTCTCTCCATATGAACCTATTTATATTGCGTACGTGCCACTGAAGAAAAAAAAACTTTATTTATAAATGACGCGACACCTACTACTCGTTCTCCTATAAACCTTGCGCTTGGCATCTCCAAAATATTAACCTTGTGATTGGCTCTTCGCCTCTTCGAGAAGTCGAGCAATAATGGTACTGCAGTATATATCGTTCTGGCTATATGAGACCGAATGAATTGCTGCACATCCACCACGTGGGCGAGGGTCGAGGGACAAGGGAGAGTGCGTACTATTATGTTCGTTTCAATATGGACTACATATGGAGCAAAATGAGTGAATCTACACTCTAAAATACATCTATATACATCAGTGTTTGGAGTATGTACTAGTAGTTCATATTGAAATCTACTAAAGGACATATATTCCAAACAATATGATAATCTCTCTAACCAAGGTCCTGCGAGCCATCGCGCGCGTGGGCGAGGGAGCGGGTGTAAGGCTTAGTACTACTACCTCCGTCTTGGTTTATAGGTTAGCTTTGTAGTTCGTGCCAAATTTTTACAAAATATTTAGCTAACAAAATGTTAATGCATGTAAAAAATTATATCATTGGACTCGTATTTCAACATAGTTGTCAATGATATAATTTTTGGTAACATGCACGAACGTCTTGTTAGTTCAATCTATAGTCAAAATTAGACACAATATACAACGGGGACCAATAAAATAAACCAATACACAATGAGTAGTAGTAAACAAGCTTCACCTCGTCCTGCGAGCCACCGCGCCCATGGGCGGGGGAGACGGCGTACTAAGGAAGCTTCTCCTTGTTCTGCGAGTTGACAGGACATTTCAAAAGTACTCCAGTGTATAGAGCCTTGCCTCTAAGGTAGGCCCCACATGGTTTGCCTCTTTTTTAACATAACGCGTCAAGTCGCAATTTGTTTGTTCACCCGTGGTAGACGATCCTCCATCAAGTGGACAACCAGTACACGTGTCAAATTACCACGTGGGCTGCCTTTTCATACAGAAATGAGCTCCACCGTGTACCCGCGCGGGTGTGGTTGGGAAAGAGACGGGAGTAAGTGCGCCGTGCATGCACCTCTTCTCTTCGTGCACGTCCCCCACCTACGTGGGTGTGTGTAAGAGAGATACAAACCTAGACAGATGGCGTGTGGGTTTGTGAGTGTTTTTTGTTTTGGGGGGGGGTGGTGATTTCGTGAATGTATTTGTGGGAATATGTGTCGATGACATCTCAAACAAAATTTTGCATGCAAGGTGTGTGAAATAGAGGCATATCAATATCATATAGAGAGGGCCAGAGGGGCGATCCACGAGAAGAGAGGGAGGGGTCATAGATATCGATAGAGTCGAAGAGAGGATCAAGTGGGTGGGCGCGAGATGGATGAAGAGAGACATCGAAATTGTGTGTGTGAAAGTCAAAGATATAGGGCGACTGACCTACCAGAACGTCAGAGGGCACAGGGCAAGTTTGTGTGTGGCAGGGAGACATGACTAGAGTGCTCGATGTATCGGTGTGTGTGGGGGGGGGGGAGGGAGGAGGCAGAGGCCTAATTAAAGAGGTAGAATGACTCGTATATGTGTTGAAAAGGAAAGACCCAACTATGTCTTGAGGGAGATGGGTCGACATCCATACATAACTGAAGGACGGGAAATAGGTTGGGACAGAGAGAGAGAGAGAGAGAGAGAGAGAGAGAGAGAGAGAGAGAGAGAGAGAGGAGAGAGGGAGGGAGAGGGGTAGAGTGCTGGATGGGTGATGGAGTCGTGCTTCTCGAAGATGGAGGGAGATGCCTACTAGACAAAGTGAGGGTAGAACTGCAATATTATCAATAAGAGTGGGGACGTGTTTCTGTGTGTGCCTGTGCGTGAAAGATCTGTCGGGACGCATGCATGGATGATGAAGGGGAACCATGTGTTTGCTAAGCAGACCTAACTAGATCGGTAGATCAATTGTTGTTTGTCGGAGGAAGGGAGAGACATAACTAATGAGGTAGATCGATCGACGCGTGGGGAAAAACGAGTTATAATTAAGGACCTAGCTAGCTATATGTATAGCGGGAGATCGGTCGGTGTACATCCATTTGTTAGAGGCAAATAAGGCCCAGCGAGACGGATAGACAGAGAGAATGGAGCTAGGAGGTGGTGCGAGAGGCCGAGCTACTAGCTAGATAGGGGAGGAGTGTGCGGTTGTGAGATCGGTGAAAAGAGGGGCGAGAGTTTACACGTGTGTGGGACCGTATGAGAGACACGAGGCATGGACACAGAAAGGAGGAGATGGAAGGTGCGTGTGTATGTATGTTGTAGGCAGACGCTGGAGAGGTTTATCGATCGGTGTGTGTCGGAAAGGAGTTGTGGAGACTGTGGGAGAACGACCTAAAGAAAAAAATGAATGTGCGCGATGGATAGAATGCTGAGGGAGGGGGAGGGTGAGGAGGGTGGTAGCTACAAAGGTTAGAGGATTGTGTGGGTGTAAGAGACTAACAAAGATCATAATTTGATATGAAAGTGGATTCATATATTGAATAGGAGACCATAGTGTTATAAACATATGCATGCATGAATATAGCGGTGATACGCGTGCTGTGGTTTTGCACATGTTATACCATAATGTGATAATGCATGGCGTTTGCAACTCACAGCTAAATGTCAAACAATCTAAACCATACTATATATCAAACAATCTCACATTTTATTTAAATTTGTGATAATGTGTGGTGTTTGCAGCTTACAACTAAATATCGAACAATCTAAACAATACTATATATCGAACAATCTCACATTTTATTTGAATTTGTGGTAATGTGTGGTGTTTGCAACTCACATTTTAATACTTGTAGGCGTAGGGGGCGAGGCACCATACATTTTGTGATAAACACATTATACATATGAGACATGGTTTAGATTATGAAGATCTAGCTAGAGCTTGAAATGTACTGTGATTTGAAATCAACATAAAGTGGATTCAAAAAATGAGTTCGAGTTCATATAGTACACATAGTTCATATCTAACTCGAGAGTAATCATGTGGTGTGTTGTGAAGATAATACACAAACGATGGTTTAACTTGACAATAATGATGATTGTAGATCTTATCAAAATATAGAAACGAATTCAAATGGTTTGACTTCACAACAATCATCATTGTAGATCTTATTCAAATAGAGAAATGAATTCAAATTTAGTTCATATTGAAGCGGTAGTATATACGTTTGGAATGCACTAAAACGTTCATGCATTATACACGTAGCGAAATATTTTAATTGAACATAACATGAATTCAAAGGTTTGAATGACATTTGTAGTGCGAATTGATTTGGTACAGTACACGGGACTAGACTCTCTTGTGTGCTGCGAATCGATTTCTTTTTGTTTTTTCCTCGACGGAAGTGCGAATTGATTTGGTACAGTACACGTTGGGCTTGTCCGGAAATTTCAACCCGCGCCTTGTTACCCCAAAATATTTAAGATATATCTTTGTTTTGTTGTGCTCCGACAACTCCCTCCATCTCAACCCGCGCCTTCCTATTCCAAAATTACAACGCACGCGAGAACTCCCACCTCCTGTGAAATCCCGACACGCGAAATGCCCGTGATACCCTTGAACCAAAAGAATCGCCTAGCTCAAATCGGTGGGGGTAATTTCGTAACTTACCCCACATTTCGGACATGCGCGTCCCTAAGCCATGGTTCCCCACTCCCATCGCATCTGCCCACCCATTCGTACACCGAGGCCGCGAAAACCCGCGAAGCCCCACACCCTCCTCCGCCCACCACCAGCCGGAGCCTCTTACCCGACGACGTCGTCCACAGCAACACCTCGACATCCCTCATCCATTGTATCGGATGAGGATCCGTGGTCGATCTCGTCGTCCCGCCGGTTGAGCCACCCCGTCCTCCACCTCCAAGGTGCTGCCCCGACCTTCCCCTTGTTTTTCGCGCCACATCCATTCCCACACCATCGTCTTCACCTGCACCACCGGAAGAGCATCATCACCACCGTTTCCTCGGATGAAGCTGAGGCTTAATTGGTGCCACCAAAGAGGTTGTACACTAATCGCCGCATTTTCTTCTTGATTTGATCTCACAGTGCTGCCGGCGCTCGGTCCCGAGCCGACACGGCGCGGCTCCATCCATGGCGGCGTGTCGGTGTACAAAAAGAGGGGTGCACTTTTTGTACCCCTATACCTGTGCACGGGCAGTCAGAGCCGCGCCCACGGTTGCAAGGAGCAGAGCAAGGGAGGTGAGCCGAGGTAAGACCAAAGCCCAAGATAATCAAAGCAACAACAAGGACCAAGGCCACAAGGATCGGATGGGCGAAGTAGGTTTTCCCGGCAAGGACCCTTGCCGGGGCAGCCTCAGCGGCCCCGGCAAGACCCTTACCGGGGCAGCTCTCCCACGCCAGCCGAGCGAGCCATCCTTGAGCCCGCCAACGCTCAACAGACGCATTGGGACAGGGCTCGGGAGGCACTTCCGTGGTGGCATGCAGATCTTTGTGAAGACAAAGAATAATGAAGATCAAGTGAGGATAGGAAGGCAATCATCCTCACTGAAGAAATCCACAAGATCCCCGGCAAGATCCTTTCAGGGGACGCCTACGCGCCATGGCAAGACCCTTGCCGGGCCACCCGGCAAGGCCCCCGCCAGGCGCACCGGCAGGGCCACTACCAAGCCCGCACCAGCCAAGTCTTCGCCACCGTTCGCATGCAGCTGCCGACCCAACCAGCTGGGCAGGCACCTGCGTGACAACATGCAAACCTTCCTGGAGGCTCCACCACCGCGCCACCTCAGCTGCCTGCCTACCTACATGGCACCGCATGCATCGCTGGCCAGGGCGCGTGTCGAAGCAAGGAGGAGCGGTGTCGGATGGGACGGGCCTCGCTCCCGTCCCCGATAAAGTGAAGGGACACCTAAGCCTCGCATTAAATGCGCTTTGTCCTGTAACAAAAGCGATAAGCTCACAATGTTGTAGCACTTTCCACCTCTTGTGTGCCACCGTGGCTGCCCCTTTCACCTATAAAAGGAGGCCCATGGCGCACGAGAGGGGGATTCGGCTTTTTTGGAGCTCGTTACACCCCGTAGCTAGCTCAAGAACTCAGAATACATCCACCAAAGCAGGACTAGGGTTTTACGCATCCTCGCGGCCTGAACCTGGATAAAGGAACTGCGTACTCTCTGTCAGATCTGCTCTTCTCTCAACCCCGCGCCCCGCAACCGCAGTAGGGGTCCTTGTGATCCCATAGGTGTCGTTTCCACCGACGCGGCGTCGCCAGCCACTTCCTCCATGGCGTCGCTCCCTCGACGGCGACGTCCACATCAGTAGGAGCTGTTGCTGCTTTAGCTCTTGCTCGCGCTGCTGCTCTACTCGTGCTCTCGGTCCCCTGCTTGGTCTTCTCTTGCTATTGCTCTTTCTCGCGCTGCTGAACGTGCTCTTGCTCTTGCTTGCGATGCTACTCCGATTTAGGTACACTTTAGTCGATTGAATCGACTTTTGGGTCAATCGATTTTTAGGGGTGGGTGGGTGGGGGGCTCACGGAGTTAAGGAAGAACCAGCTGCAGTGGGGAGGGGGTTCACGGAGAGGTACCCACTATCTATCTTAGTGTTCAGGGTGGGGCGGTGGTCGCCGGCGGTGGTGGGGCGATGGCGTGGGGAACGCTGGAGAAAAAAGCTCGTTATAGGGGGGCCTAGAGGGATGGCCAGGGCGGCGGCGGATCGGCGGGGGAGAGTGGTTTGGGGGCGGGTGGGGCGGCGCAGCGTCGGCCGCGGGCGGCGGAGGGCGGCGGTTTGGTCAGTGGTGGCTGGCGGCTCAGGGGGTGGAGGTTGAAGTTGAACTGCAGGCCCTTGATTTCATATCCAACGGCTGGAAAATCGACTGACCAGAGATGGAAATTTCAGTCGACCAGCTCTCGCATGCGCTGTTGCTGCTATTGCTTTTCTGCTACTAGCTAGTGCGTTCAGTTTTGACAGTAAAATTCAGTTTCGACAGTAAAATTCAGTTTCGACTGCAAAATTCAGTTTTGACAATTAAGTTCAGTTTCTACAGTTAAGTTCAGAGATGAGCGGCTGATGTATTTTACATCTAGCACTTTGTGGTTATGTATTTTACGTCATCTATTGGAGATGCTATTAGAATTCCACTTAGCTTAACGTTGTCTCTCCTTTCCTGCTTCAGCCTCGGCGTCGTACAACTCACTGGAGCTGCTCCAACGATGAAACCCTCTATCACAGCGGAGCAGTACCCCGAGCTCCATCTCAAGATGCCTAAGATCTTCTTCCCCTCCTCCGACAGCCAAGTCAGCCGGATCATCCTCACCGACCAGCCCAATCACACTGATATCGACATGGCTTCGCCAAAGAGGTTGTACACTTGTTGCATCTCTTTTTTACTCTACATGTTAGATATATTGTCCACTGAGCACGCGCAGTAACGTGAAATACGATTAGTTTCTCTTACTATATGACAAGCAGTGAGGTACCAATCAACTTAGCTATCCATGATGGACTCTCTTGAATGCCATCATTATTTATCTCTGCGTGTTTGAGCTGTGCATTTATCGATGGGCCTGGGAGTTGAGCTAGTACGGCAGTGGCCTGGGTCCAAAGTAGTAGAAGTAGGCAAGTAGCACAAAAACATTTTTTTACTGTAGATTTTCCTTGCTCAAGCCTGCCTACTAGAATCGCCAGTGCTTGAAAGGAAAAGTGAAGGAAAACATAGGAATTGGAAAGTTTCCTATGGTACTACTATTCATGCATTTGGTTCAAAGGAATGGAGCAAAGGAAAACTGTAGAATTTGTTCCTTTAGTGTCTGTATGGATTTTAATTTCCACTTGTCCTCCTTTTCAAATTCCTATTCATGAAGTACAAGACTAATAGATAGTAGCATAATAGCTTTATAACTGTACATTTTCTTGTGGTTTGACTTAATCTCACCGTGCTTCTTTGCATCCTGTGATCTTCCAATTCTTGTGAACCAAACACCCAAATTGGCAGAAATCCTGTGTTTTTAAATTCTCTATTTTGCACGTGCATTCCTACCCTATTGCTGTGTATTTCCTATCCCTGCATTGTTAGAATCCTCCAATTCAAACGAGCCCTTACAAAATTACTTCTCTTACAGATAGTTGTCAAAGAAAACCTTGTGTGTTTTTTCCCGCTCCGGCTACGCCATCGTCCACCCAAGCTCAGCTGCTTCAATGACAGAAGGGTCCAACACAGCACTGATCCGGCCTCCAGACTGTCTTTTGCTGCCTCAGATCTTCTTCCCCGCCACCGGCAACCATGACAACTGCATTACCATCATCAGCCGAGCAGATGACCTTGAGAACTACACAGATTCGCAAGAGAGGCCGCACTCTTTTGAGTCTGCTTACGTTATGCATCGCTTAATATTACTTGCTACTTTACCGTCCTGTTCACCGATTAGACTCAGCTCCAAACTAATGGTCAAACTTGAGTTTTTAAATGGTTGTGGGGTACATATCGGGGCCGCAATCAATAGTATCTATCTACTATCTGGTTAATCTCTGGTGTCTACTATGAGTTTCATGTTGGGTGGGAAACAAGCAAGAAAAAGCCATTATCTGTATTTTTTAACTGAAGCCATTATTTGCCTGCTATCATTGGTTTTGGGTCTATCCATAGGTTGCTACCATCACTCTGGATTTCTGCATGCACTCCTTGCATAATCTCACTATGTTTTATTCCTATGCATGTCAGTTATTGTACACAATGGAACCGAACATGTAGAGCAAAAGAGACGAGCCTTGCGTGGCAATAAAATTTCATGCAGACGTCGCTCCACGGTAGGCGCAAAGGCAGCCCCCCTCCACCCATTTCAGATTGTAATTGAGAGGAAGATATCTGTTCTGAGGGGGATTCAGAAGGAGAAGACCACTCCTATTTACCCCCTGAGGTCTTCGCTCTAACTTGGCATGCTGATGTTGGTTATATCATGCATATGGTGCCTTGCATTGCTTACTTTATACATCAAATATGTCAACTGCTTAGTTTAGACATGATTTGTGTGAATGTCATCTGTTTAGTTTATTCATCATTTATGTGAATTATGCAACGCCATCTTGTTTAGCCAGGCATCATATATGTGAATTTTGCAATGCCATCATGCTTAGCCAGTCATCTTATATGTGAATTATATCAGGCCATCCTTTTTTTTCGTTACGTATTACATTTGTCAACAATGTTAGTACATTCAACTACTCTTCGTGTGCATCAGCTGTAACATCCCAAATTTCCTATTTGGAATTTTTTACAATTATAGCTAAGCATCTATGCATTCTGTTTGAATTTGAGTGGCATTCGAAGTTTCAGAAGTTTTGGAGTTGTTGGAATTTGAATTCAAATTTTGGCAGTGGAAATCATTTAAAAAACTATGCCTGATAAATACTTGAGAAAAAGTATGAGAGGAGTAAACATGACACTCCAAAAATATCAGAGGAAAAAACATTGCCAAAAAGTTTGAATTCAAATTTGAATTTTATTTGGAATTTTAGAAAAAATGATTTTTTTATAAAGTTTGGATTTTGCCCTGGAAAATGTTCAAATTATAGGAATATTCCCTGATCATTTTGGTATATATATGTCCTATATAAAATATTTATATTTAAGTATTTTTTCCTCTCTCTAATTATTCAAAAAAATGGAAAGGAAAGCCCGAGGCGCCACCAGCCAGCCCGACCCAGCCAGCCGAGAGGCCCACCAGCGCGCCCGATAACGGGCCCAGCCAGCAAGGCCAGAGCCGGCCCGACCGACCCCCTCGCCCGAAACCCTCCCGCATCGGTTAACCGACCGAACGCGCTCCCCCTCCCTCTCACCGACAGGTGGACCCCGCCCACCTTCTTCCTCCCCACGCCAATTAGCTGCGCGCTCACGGGATCCCGCAGGATCCGGGATCCGCCGCGAATCCCTCGCCCGATCGCCCCCTCCTCCAAGTCGAGGCCCTCCCCTATATATACCCCCCCCGACCCCGTTACCTCCCTCGCCCCCTCACCCGACCGACCCCCTCGCCGCACAACCCCGCCGGAGCACCCGAGCGCCGCCGCCGCCATTAACTCCGCACCGGCCATCCCCGAACCCCTCGACCTCGCCCGACTCCACCCCCGAGCTCACCTCGCCACGCCGCACCCGCCGGAGGTCCCCGCCGTCGTCCCCGACCACCGAACCGCCGCATAAAGTCGCCCGAGCCGCCGTCGACCGTCGCCGTCGTCTTTCCCCGCGGTGAGTCGCCGGAGCCCCCGTCGCCGTCCGATCTGTAATCAACGCCTTAGATTAGATCGACCGAAGCGGTAGGTTTAGTATAATAAAACCGGTTTTTGTTCCGGTTTAGATCGGTTAGTTAGGTTTTTTATTAAACCGGCCGACTCGGTTTAAACCCTAGGGCCCGATTTAGTTATATTACGCCGAAGCGTTATATAGGCCCATTAGCCCGTTTTTCTTTTTAGTTTTATTTTTCGTTTTCTGTTTTAACAGAATAGTTTCAGATTTGAAAAATTCATATCTTTTAATCTACTTAATATTTTTAAGTGATTCTTTTTTGTTGGTTTGCAAATTTCTTATAGTTTCTGTAGAAAATATAATTAGCCATGTTAAAATTATTTAAAATTGCTTTATTTTAGATTTAGACAGAATACTAAATCTGCTATAAAAGAGTTAGGAATATTATTTTTTGTGATTCTTTTTGTCACAACTTTGTTTTGACATTGCCTAATCGTAGGAATTTATTTGGGCATTTTAGGATTAATAAAAATTAGTTTTAACCAGAATCATGTTATTCCTAATTATTTAACTAGCTACTGTTTTCCTATTGTTTTAATTAGCAAATAAATTCATTTTTCCTATGAGATAGATTATTCTAGGTTAGTTTCTGTAACTTTAGAGCATGAACTTTTATTTATAATAAATACAACTTTTATTTTATTTTCTTACTAGAATTTGCTTTAGGCCTAATAGGAGTTTTATAATAGTTTTTAAGGTGATTCTTTTTGCTCCTAGTTGCTTGATGAATTCTTTTCTGTTAGGTAGCATAAACCCATGCTTAAGTTCTGTTAAGAAAATTTTTGTTATGTAAAACTATTTTTAGTGGTTGCTTGAAGTAGGAAAACATTGAGTTGGATTTCTTCGAGTTTTCCTTTGGGTTTTGATTCGTTTGTTTTGGTGTGTTATGTTAGCATGCTATTATGTTAAGTGATCATATTCTATATGCTTATTAAGATTGTTGTTTGCCTCGGTAGAATTTCCGGAGTGCGAAGCTTGCTACCACGAGTCCCTAGCTTACGAAGATCGTCAGCAAGGCAATTCATTGATCATGTTCTTTACAATACCTATGATTTTTATTGCATTAGAGTTATACCTCCCCACCATGCATGCAGTAGGTGAAATTTTGAAGTTATGTTCTTGAGTAGTATCATGAGGTAGGATGAACCAATTCCCCTTGTTACCATGACCCGGGATGTCGTAGTTATTTTGCTATGCTCGTAGACGGGGTTGGTTGAGTGAATTCATAAGGGAGATGTGAGAGTCAAGATGATGACAACCCCATGAACTTCAAGCTCAAGATGGACTTGAAATTCACTCTTTGGGTGGAGGGCGGTTGACGGGCACCTGGAGAACCCAGTGGTTGGCGGGATGCATGGAGAAGTGCCATGACATCTTGCGGAAAGCTTCACCCAGCCACGAAGAGACGGATGGATACCCCATTGACGGAAGCTTACTGTGCAGCCGCAAGCCATTATGGGCTCGCTTGGTCAACCCTAGTTGTGACTCTGGCGGACGGTCCTACGAGATGTAGAAGAACGGTAGGATTGGATGGGTACCGGCGAGGGCGAGAAGAACTCTTGGAAGACCCTGTTTCGTTCGTCCGTCTTCAAACACCATGAAGTGCGAAGACTTAAAAGGAGGAGCGATTCTTGCGGGTAAAGTCGCAAACCTCTGCAGAGTTAAAGATCTAATCGATTAGCCGTGTCCCCGGTTACGGACAAATTGAGCCTCTCGAACTTGGAAGTATTCGGAAATCTCAACACTAAAATTAATAAATTAATTGAGGGGGTTATGACTTAATAATTTGGGAATGAGACATTGGTTGGCGGAACCATCTCAATAATTACCAACAATTTTGTAGTATTTGCAAGCAAGTACACTGTTATAGGAAAAAACTGGCTTTTCGCAAAATGATGAAACTTAGAGCCCCACAGCCAAATTGCATATAGTGTTAGTAATTTTATTATTGTTCTCTCTTCATGACTTGCCGGCATATTCAAAATGCTGACCTACACGGCTGCAACGTCTTATGTTGCAGAGGAGTATTCCGATCAGGAGTGAGGCTACGCTCCGCACTTGGCAATTGCCCTTTGGAGTCGGATGGACTTGCTATTCTTCTACGCTTCCGCAGCTTTACTTAGTTTATTTCTCATGAGTTGGCCTTCGGCCGAATTTATTCTATTGTAATAAAGACTCGATATGAGAACCGTGTAATAAATTCAGGTGTGATTGAACTTTGATTATTTCATCAATGTCTTTGTGAGTGCCAAGATGATCTTGGGATGGTATGCATACGAGACTTGACCGATTCTGGGTCAGGTCGCTCTGAGATGGTATCAGAGCACACGCTGACCGTAGGATGTAACCCCTAGGATCGAAAAGCCATAGGAAGAGACTATTTACTTTATATCCTTATCATTCCGTAATTCTCCCCTGTTCATTTCTGACTTCTCTCCGATTTTCAACATTCTAGATGGCCGCCGAGTTCACCCCAGATTTGCTACCGAAGTTTTGCCAGCCAGATGAGATGATGCCCTTCGGCAGGAAGCTGGTCCAGATCGTGAAGAAGCTGAAGATTGCTCTGCCCTCGATCACCGGGAAGCCTACCAATGCACTTCCGACGGATACCGCTTCTGAGGATTGAGGTGCATATTCCAGGAGAACCGGAGGACATCTGAGCCTATTGACTTTGAGTTTACCGATTTCAATTGGATCCTCGGAAGAGACATGGCGATTTATCGTGCACTTGGACATCTCCGAGAAGAGTACAGGGCCGAGCTCGATCCATCAGACCTCGCCATGGTTTCTCGCAGAGCAAGGAATGGAGATATCATCCGTACCGTAGAGGACGACTCCATTCTCTCATATGTCCAAGACTTGGAGTGTCTCCTCAGGAAACGGGAGATCCAGACTCGCCGTAACTCTAAGGTACACAGGAGGCTGTTGTTCCGTGAACTGGAACTGGAGGAGAAGGCACACGCAGACTTCCTTGACCATGAGGAAGAAATCGCGGACTTCATGGAGAGAGTCGACGACCTGAAGATGAAGGTTGCCGCATTAGAGGAAAAGATGGACTTGGGAGAGGACCTTTTTCCGAGTGGAGATGACGGACCTCTCGTGAGCAATGATCAGGATTATGAAGGGAGCTCCACTGGAGAAAGCCGCAATAGGAGGCGCCGCATCAGTGGACGCCACACCGGAGGACATTGCACCAGAGGACGCAAGGATTATTGATGAAGACATTTAGTCGACCACCATGTTATTTTATTTTCGTCGATCAGTTAGGCCGTTATTTTCGATTAGTCGTGAGATATTTTGTAATCGAGATTGAACCATGTTTGAGTGGATTGAATAAATGATTGGTGTGATTATGATTGTGCATTCATATGGGTAGTGATATTTTCTCATTAGACCATTGTTCTATTCTAATTTTCTCATCCACTCCAAAACACCAGATGCCTCCGAGACGTGACCCGATCTCAACTTCCGCGGAGCTCACCCAGCTGATCCAGCAGCAGAATGCCCTCATGCGATGCTCATCGAAACGAAACAACAACAACAACAACAACAACAACAACAATCCACCGCCACCACCCCTGTTGACAACTTGACCCGATTCCTAAGGCTGAATCCGCGGTGTTCTCTAGCAGACCTTGAGCCGATTGTGGCCGACGATTGGCTCCGCAAGGTCGGAAGAGAGTTAATCACTGTTGGATGCATTGATGCAGAGAAGGTGTGCTTTGCCGCACATCAACTTGATGGACCTGCAGCTTCTTGGTGGGAGAACTACACCGCCACTTATCCCATCGGCACCATCACATGGGATCAGTTCCAGCAGGCTTTCCGCACCGCTCATGTTTCAGCTGGAGCCATGAGTGCGAAGAAGCGTGAGTTCCGCAAGTTACGCCAGGGGAACTGTCTTGTGGGGCGATGCGTGGATGAGTTCAGCAAGTTAGCTCGCTATGCCCCGATGATGTGGCCACAGATGCCGCAAAGCAGGAGAAGTTTCTCGAGGGACTCAATGACGAGCTGGGTATGCAGCTTATGGTGGCTACCTTCACCAACTACCAGGAGCTGGTAGACAAGGCCACCATACTTGAAGGCAAGCAGCAGCAGATTGATAGCCATAAGCGGAAGTATGGTCGGGAAATACAACTCGAGCTCAGCGAAGCCCGTTATGCCCCATACTCGGAGGGCATACCCATCACAACCATGGAGGACATAACCATGGAGGAAATGGGAACAACCGCAACCAGGACAACAAGTCAGGCAATGGAAACGGTAATGGGAACCAGCATCATCCTGCCCCGGCTCCGAAGGATCTGAGTCACATCACTGTTTCAAGTGCCGAAAACAGGGCACTATGCCACCGACTGCCGGAGGCCAAGCAGAGGAATGGAAGCGGCAATGGAAGCTCAGCAAAGAAGCCCAACCCTTTCCCTCGTGCTCGGGTGAACCACATTGGCGTGGAGGGCGTCTATGATCAGCCGGAACATCGTGGTTGGTAAGGTTTTATTGAATTCACGTTCAGATTGGTACTCTTTGATTACGGTGCAACGCATTCATTCATATCAAGGGTAGTTGTGGAAAATTACGGGTTGCCTACTAAAACCCTTAGAAGCCCCCTTGGCGTCGGTTCGCGGAGGAGAAATGATGGCGGGCGTGGGCTGTCATGCAACCCTCAACATCGAAACCATAAATTTCCGCAGACCTCATAGTATTGGAAACCCGGACCTTGGATGTAATCCTAGGCATGGATTGGTTGACGGTTTGAAGGAAACATAGACTGTGCCCAAGAAGTCGATTCTGCTCACCACCCCGGGCGAAAGAGGATCAAGTATGTATCCGGCGTATCCCGATGAAGAATCAGTGCATTCCCTCACGGAGTTGTTCAGGAGGAAGTGCCGAGAGTGTAAGACTTTCCCGATGTGTTTCCGGAGGAATTACCAGAATGCCACCGGACGAGGACATTGAATTTCTGATTGAGTTATTGCGGCACAACCCCAATATCCAAGAGACCCTATCGGATGCCACGAGCGATTTGAAAGAGATCAAGAATCAAATTAATGAGTTATTGGAGAAGGGATATATTCGCCAAGCTCATCACCTTGGGGAGCCCCAGTTCTTTTGGTAGAGAAGAAGGATGGAACACGAGAATGGTTGTGGACTATCGTTCGTTGAGCGACGTGACCATCAAGAACAAGTACCCTCTGCCGATGATTAATGACTTATTTGATCAGCTAGTTGGAGCCAAGGTATTCTCCAAGATCGATCTTGATCGGGGTATCATCGATTGAAGATTCGTGAAAAGGATATACCCAAAACAGCATTCACTACGGTATGGTTTATATGAGTATATCGTCATGTCATTTGGATTGACTAATGCCCTGCATACTTCATGAATTTGATGAACAAGGTATTTATGGAATATCTGGACAAGTTTGTCGTGGTGTTCATCGATGATATCTGATATTCTCCAAGAGCGAGGAAGAGCATAAGGAACATTTGCGTCTAGTTACGGAGAAACTTGAGAACATCGCTTGTATGCCAAGTTCAGCAAATGTGAATTTTGGCTGAAGGAAGTCGGATTCCTCGGACATGTTATTTCAGGAGAAGGAATAGCGCTTGATCCCGCCAAGGTTGAATCGATCACCGATTGGCGATCACCCACCTCGATCAAGGAGATCCGCAGTTTTCTCGGACTCGCAGGATATTATCGGAGGTTTATTGAGAACTTCTCGAAGATTGCCAAGCCCATGACTGAGCTGTTGAAGAAGGATGCCAAGTACATTTGGACCGAGGATTGTGAAGCCGTTTTCAGGAATTGAAGAAACGTTTGGTTACAGCCCGAAGCTGATTTTGCGGACATACACAAGGATTACGGTATATTGTGGCGCTTCTCGTCGTGGACTCGGAGGAGTACTCATGCAGGAAGGAAAAGTTGTAGCTTATACCTCCGCACAGCTCGACCACACGAGATGAATTATGCCACACATGATTTGGAGTTAGCAGCCGTAGTGCATGCACTCAAGACAGAGACATTTCCTTATCGGAAACCGTTGTGATGTTTACAGATCACAAGAGCTTGAAGTATATTTTCACGCAGAAAGAGTTGAACCTCGAGCGAGAGGAGATGGCTAGAGTTAATCAAGGACTATGACATGAGATTGCATTATCACCCGGAAAAGCTAATGTTGTAGCAGATGCTTTGAGCCGTAAGAGTTATGTGAATACTCTTATAGCGGGAGGATTACCCCAGGAGTTAGTCGATGACCTCGAGATCTCCGATGGAGATAGTTCGAGAGGATATGTTGCAACTCTAGAAGTTCAGTCCACTTTGGCGAAAGGATTCGTGAAGCCCGTAAGTCGGACAAGGAAATTGATGAGATAAAGAAAAAGATGAATGAAGGAAAAGCTAAAGGGTTCCGTAAGGATGAATACGGAGCTATATGGTTCGAGGATCGTATTTATGTGCCCAATGATCCCGAACTCAGGAAGCTAATTCTTCAAGAGGCTCATGATTCACCGTACTCGATTCACCCCGGTAACACCAAGATGTACCGGATTTGAAGGAAAGTTTCGGTGGATGGTATGAAGAAGGATATTGCCGAGCACGTAGCGATGTGCGATGTTTGCCAACGAGTAAAGGCAGAACATCAGAAGCCAGCAGGGTTACTTCAACCTTTGCCGATTCCCGATTGGAAATGGGAAAAACTTGGAATGGATTTTATCACAGGATTACCCAGGACCCGTTCAGGTTATGATTCCATTTGGGTAGTGGTTGATCGATTGACCAAGGTAGCTCACTTCATTCCCGTGAAGACTACCTATACCAGTGCTAAGTTGGCCAAGATATACATGACCAGGATCGTATGTCTGCATGGAGTTCCGAGGAGTATCGTGTCAGATAGAGGAACACACTTTACCTCAAAGTTTTGGAATCAGTTGCATGAAACTTTGGGTACGAGGCTGGAGTTCAAGATGCTTTTCATCCGCAGATAGATGGACAGTCCGAGAGAGTCAACCAGATCCTGGAGGACATGTTGAGAGCTTGTGTGCTAGACTATGGGTCTAGCTGGGATGATAATTTGCCATACGCAGAGTTCTCATACAACAACAGTTATCGCACCCGATCGAAGATGGCCCCTTTCGAAGCTCTATACGGAAGGAGGTGCAGAACACCATTGCTGTGGGATGGTGTTGGAGATCGAACACTTTTTGGTTCCGATCTTATCAGAGATTCCGAAGAGAAAGTCAAGCTGATTCGGGATAGACTCAAGATAGCACAGTCGAGATGTAAGAGTTATGCCGACGATGGCAAGGAAGTAACTTACGAAGCGGAGACCGAGCATATCTTCGTGTGTCCCCACTTCGTGGAATCAAGAGGTTTGGTGTCAAAGGAAAGTTAGCACCCGATTCATTGGCCCTACAAAATCCTCGAGCGCCGTGGAGAAGTTGCTTACAAGTTGGAATTGCGGAAGGATTGTCCGAGTTCATGATGTCTTCCATGTTTCTCGGTGAAGAAGTGTCATGCCGACATGGCCGATATTCCGTTGAGAGACACGGTGCCCTAGAGTCCATACAGCTCGACGGTGATCGACTTATAAGGAGAAACCCGTCCGAATTCTCGAGACTGCGAACAGAGTCACCCGCAGCAAGATCATCAAGTTTTGCAAGGTCTTGTGGAGTCATCACTCCGAGGAGGAAGCCACACGGGAGCGAGAAAAAGACCTCCTTGAGACCACCCGCACCTATTTGCTAGCCAACCCGAATCTCGAGGGAGATTCATCTTAAGGTGGTAGGTTTGTAACATCCCAAATTTCCTATTTGGAATGTTTTACAATTATAGCTAAGCATCTATGCATTCTGTTTGAATTTGAGTGGCATTGAAGTTTGAAGTTTTGGAGTCGTTGGAATTTGAATTCAAATTTTGGCGGTGGAAA
Organism: Aegilops longissima; assembly: GCA_021605205.1. Lineage (NCBI taxonomy): Eukaryota > Viridiplantae > Streptophyta > Magnoliopsida > Poales > Poaceae > Aegilops > Aegilops longissima. Next base: position 133,619,806 of record CM038678.1, read on the forward strand.
TCATTTCAAAAACTATGCCCGATAAATACTTGAGAAAAGTATGAGAGGAGTAAACATGACACTCCAAAAATATCAGAGGAAAAACATTGCCAAAAAGTTTGAATTCAAATTTGAATTTTATTTGGAATTTTAGAAAAAATGATTTTTTATAAAGTTTGGATTTTGCCCCTGGAAAAATGTTCAAATTATAGGGAATATTCCCCTGATCATTTTGATATATATATGTCCTATATAAAATATTTATATTTAAGTATTTTTTTCCTCTCTCTAATTATTCAAAAAAAATGGAAAAGGGAAAGCCCCGGGCGCCAGCCAGCTAGCCCCCCCCCATAACGCCGAGGCCACCAGCGCGGCCACCCATAGCCCAGCCCGCAGCCTGAGCCAGCCCGACCGACCCCCTCGCCGAAACCCTCCCAGACGGTCAACCGACCGACGCGCTCCCCTCCTCTCACCAACAGGTGGACCCCACCCACCTTCTTCCTCCCCACGCCAAGCCGCCACCATCATGGGATCCCGCAGATCCGGGATCCGCCATGAATCCTCGCCCGATCGCCCCTCCTCCAAGTCGAGGCCCTCCCTATATACCCCCTCGACCCGTTCCTCCTCGCCCCTCACCCGACCGACCCCTCGCTGCACAACCCCGCCGAGCACCCGAGCCGCCGCCGCCATTAACTCCGCACCGCCATCCCGAACCCCTCGACCTCGCCCGACTCCACCCCCGAGCTCACCTCGCCACGCCGCACCCGCCGGAGGTCCCCGCCGTCGTCCCCGACCACCGGAGCCGCCGCGCCAAGGTCGCCCGAGCCGCCGTCGACCGTCGCCGTCGTCTTTCCTCGGTGAGTCGCCGAGTTTCGTCGCCGTCCGATCTGTAATCAACGCCTTAGATTAGATCGATCAAGCGGTAGGTTTAGTATAATAAAACCGGTTTTGTTCGGTTTAGATCGGTTAGTTAGGTTTTTATTAAACCGCCGACTCGGTTTAAACCCTAGGGCCCGATTTAGTTATATTACGCCGAGCGCGTTATATAGGCCCATTAGCCCGTTTTTCTTTTTAGTTTTATTTTTCGTTTTCTGTTTTAACAGAATAGTTTCAGATTTGAAAAATTCATATCTTTTAATCTACTTAATATTTTTAAGTGATTCTTTTTTATTGGTTTGCAAATTTCTTATAGTTTCTGTAGAAAATATAATTAGCCATGTTAAAATTATTTAAAATTGCTTTATTTTAGATTTAGACAGAATAGTAAATCTGCTATAAAAAGAGTTAGGAATATTATTTTTTGTGATTCTTTTGTCACAACTTTGTTTTGACATTGCCTAACCGTAGGAATTTATTTGGGAATTTTAGGATTAATAAAAATTAGTTTTAACCAGAATCATGTTATTCTTAATTATTTAACTAGCTACTGTTTTCCTATTGTTTTAATTAGCAAATAAATTTATTTTTCCTATGAGATAGATTATTCTAGGTTAGTTTCTGTAACTTTAGAGCATGAACTTTTATTTATAATAAATACAACTTTTATTTTATTTTCTTACTAGAATTTGCTTTAGGCCTAATAGGAGTTTTATAATAGTTTTTAAGGTGATTCTTTTTGTTCCTAGTTGCTTGATGAATTCTTTTCTGTTAGGTAGCATAAACCCATGCTTAGCTTCTGTTAAGAAAATTTTTGTTATGTAAAACTATTTTTAGTGGTTGCTTGAAGTAGGAAAACATTGAGTTGGATTTCTTCGAGTTTTCCTTTGGGTTTTGATTCGTTTGTTTTGGTGTGTTATGTTAGCATGCTATTATGTTAAGTGATCATATTCTATATGCTTATTAAGATTGTTGTTTGCCTCGGTAGAATTTCCGGAGTGCGAAGCTTGCTACCACGAGTCCCTAGCTTACGAAGATCGTCAGCAAGGCAAGTCATTGATCATGTTCTTTACAATACCTATGATTTTTATTGCATTAGAGTTATACCTCCCCACCATGCATGCAGTAGGTGAAATTTTGAAGTTATGTTCTTGAGTAGTATCATGAGGTAGGATGAACCAATTCCCCTTGTTACCATGACCCGGGACGAAGTAGTTATTTTGCTATGCTCGTAGACGGGGTTGGTTGAGTGAATTCATAAGGGAGATGTGAGAGTCAAGATGATGACAACCCCATGAACTTCAAGCTCAAGATGGACTTCGAAATTCACTACTGGGTGGAGGACGGTTGACGGGCACCCTGGAGAACCCAGTGGTTGGCCGGGATGCATGGAGAAGTGCCATGATATCTTGCGGAAAGCTTCACCCAGCCACGAAGAGACGGATGGATACCCCATTGACCGGAAGCTTACATGTGCAGCCGCAAGCCATTATGGGCTCTGGCTTGGTCAACCCTAGTTGTGACTCTGGCCGGACGGTCCTACGAGATGTAGAAGAACAGTAGGATTGGATGGGTACCGGCAGTGGCCAGAAGAACTCTTCGGAAGACCCTGTTTCGTTCGTCCCGTCTTCAAACACCATGAAGTGTGAAGACTTAAAAGGAGGGAACGATTCTTGCGGGTAAAGTGCGCAAACCTCTGCAGAGTTAAAGATCTAATCGATTAGCCGTGTCCCCGGTTACGGACAAATTGAGCCTCTGGAACTTGGAAGTATTCGGAAATCTCAACACTAAAATTAATAAATTAATTGAGGGGGTTATGACTTAATAATTTGGGAATGAGACATTGGTTGGCGGAACCATCTCAATAATTACCAACAATTTTGTAGTATTTGCAAGCAAGTCCACTGTTATAGGAAAAAACTGGCTTTTCGCAAAATGATGAAACTTAGAGCCCCACAGCCAAATTGCATATAGTGTTAGTAATTTTATTATTGTTCTCTCTTCATGACTTGCCAAGCATATTCAAAATGCTGACCTACACGGCTGCAACGTCTTATGTTGCGAGGAGTATTCGATCGGAGTGAGGCTACGCTCCGCGCTTGGCGATTGCCCTTTGGAGTCGGATGGACTCGCTATTCTTCTCGCTTCGCAGCTTTACTTAGTTTATTTCTCATGAGTTGGCCTTGGCCAATTTATTCTATTGTAATAAAGACTCGATATGAGAACCGTGTAATAAATTCAGGTGTGATTGAACTTTGATTATTTCATCAATGTACTGTGAGTGCCAGCATGATCTTGGGATGGTACAGACACAGAGACTTGACCGATTCTGGGTCAGGTCGCTACATCAGCCATTTGACACGGTGATGGAAAATTCTGGAGTGAAAACAAGGTCATCAGAGCAGACTATGCTATCTGACAAAGCGCATATCTCGCTGGTTACGGATAGCTCCTCAGAGGAGGATTCAGAGATAGATGACCAGTCATATCCCCCCCCCCCCCGAGGTGTATGCTCTAACTTGGCAGGGTTATGTTGCTCATATCGTGCGTATAGTGTCTTGCATTGCTATGTCATTTGATTAGTTTAGACATTCTTTGTGTGAATGCCACTTGTTTAGTGTCTAATTACCATATATGTGAATTATGCATTGCCATCTTGTTGCAAGACATTATATATGTGAATTATGCAATGCTATCTTGTTGCAAAGGCATTATACATGTGAATTATGCAATGCCATGCTGTTGAGCCAATCATCATGTATGTGAATTATATCATGCTATCATCTTTTTGTATTACGTGTTCCATTTGTCGACAACGTTTGTATGTTCAACTACTCTTCCTGTGCATCAGCCATTTGAAGCGGTGATGGAAGTATCTGGAGTGAAAACAAGGTATTCAGAGCAGACAATGCTACCTGCTGAAGTAGACATCTTGCTGGATACAGAGAGCTCCTCAGAGGAGGATTCAGAGACTGATGAACAGTCCTATTTCCCCCCTGAGGTCTATGCTCAAATTTGGCAGGGTTGTATTACCCATGTCATGCATGTTGTCTTGCATTGCTTAGTTTTTACATCATATATGGATTGCCATCTGTTTACTTCCTTACTATATAAATCATATATTTGAATTATATCATGCCATCATGTTTACATACACAGCATCTATCTGAATTATGGCATGGCAACCCATTTAATAAAGACATCATATAGTTATATCATCTCATCCTGTTTAGTGCTTACAGTCATCATATTTTGAATTATGTCATTCTATCTGGGAATTATATCATGCTATCATGTTTCCATAGGCAGCATGTATGTGAATTATGGCATGCCAACCTATTTAATAAACACATTATATAGTTATATCATGTCATCCTGTTTACATAGTCATCATATTTTGAACTATGTCTTTCCATCTTTTTTAGTTAGCCATCATAATGTGAAATTTTGTCATGCTATCCTGTTTTGTTAGCCATCATATATGTGAAATTGTGTCATGCTATCCTGTTTGGTTAGACAACATAAATGTGAATTATTTCATGCGCTCTTTTATTCCCCACTATCCATTGCACCTGTCTATCATACAATGTATGTACATTCAATTACTTTTCTTGTTTATACGCCATTTGAATTGGAGAGGGTGATGGCAGTATCTAAGGGAGTAAAAACACGGTCTTCAGAAAAGATAGTGCTACCAGTTGATGCAGATAGAACCATGGTTCTACTTGCCCAAGAACCAGCCCCACCACACATAACCCAGACTCTCGCAGACTGTACCCCTACCCAGTTGGACAGAGAACCAGCTACACCCCTTCTAACCCCAACCCCAGCAGATAGTAACCCAGTTCCAGTTGACACAGCACCGTCTCCACCACAGAGCACCCAAACACGAGCATTTAGTAAGGGAACTGCAGTGCCCAAAGCACGAGGACCACCACTCAGAATCCCAACTCAACGCTTAAAGGAGAAGAAGAACTGTTCTCAGGTCAGGTTATGTAGCTATGGTTCATACTCCTTTGCTCTTGCATTACTGTATTTACTCATACCAACTATTTTCAAATTTGAAGGATGGAATTGAAACTCCAATGGCGCAACAGGTATGTTTTAAACTTATTTCTTTAAATGGTTTGCTGTTGTAACCTGCACTATGTTAATTTCAGTTTCAATTGAATAAACAGTTATGCTCTCATGTCATGCACATTACAAGTGTTGTTATTGCTCTATAGTTACCCACACTTATATTCTGTTTATTATGCTTTGTCTTGAACAAATATTATTTGAACTGTGTCTCTATCTTGATTTGGCAACAAAAAACTAGAATGATATAGACCATAAAGTGACCATGGTACATAGATATATGTTTGTTTCATGCTGCTATCCTGTGCACTTTACTACTGAACTGATTTACCAAAATGAGTTTCATATACAACATGGTAAACCTGTGATGTGTCTGCTTGTTTCTCTTTTAGAATGCGGACAAAGTATTGGAGAACAGTACCCCGTTATGAAATGGTAAAGGAAGTAATGCAGATAAAGTTCAAGATAGTGAGACATCCCTGTTGGTCTCCAAGAAAGCTGATAAAAACTACCTTGACGAGAGTGAGAGAACCCAAAAGTCCTGTCTTGATGTAGTGTTTGAGTTACTGGCCACTACTACTGGCACAAGCTCTTCAAACTCGCTGCCTGAATCAGTTCGTCTTCTTGAGTCTCAACTTCAAGTTGAAAGACATCGATCAGATGTGTTGCGACAGGAAGCTGAAGGACTGAGGAAGTCCATGCAGAATTCAGATGCATACTTTCGGTGCAACGACAATACCGGAGGATTTAAGCGCCAAACAAGAGTAAGTTAATAAGCTTGCTAAGCATCTTGCCAGCATTATGGGTACCCAGGATATTGTTTATTGAGATCTTCTGAAGTGGTTTCAGTTCTGGACTTGTTTTGCTACGGCGTTTATTTGCACTGGTCGCCAACTTTGACAACCAGTGTATATGATATGCTGCTTTGTTCCCTATATTTGCACTGGTGGCGAACTTTGTTGCCCAGTGGATGTAATATGTGTAATAGCCATGATAGCCTAGCGTAAGTTGCTTGCTTATTTATTTCGTTGTTGTCTTGTTTATTTGTTTGCTTGTAGTCAGTGTTGTTCTTTTTCCGCGGTTTTCTAGTGGCCGCAATAACCTATGTTTTGAAACTAGGCCACAATAACCATGGGCTACATATTTACTGTAGTTACCATGGGCCTCCTACGGGCCGTAGAAACAATGGTCCGTCTTAGGGCCATAGAAACAATGGGCCTACTACGGGTCGTAGCATCAGTGGGCCTTCTACGGGCCATAGCATCAATGGGCCTTCTACGTGTCGTATGATCGATAGGCCAAACATGGGCCAATAACAGACCGCATTATGGGCCGTAAATGGGCTAGACTTGGAATCGCTCGTTCATGGGCCGACAATAACATGTCGTCATTAATCAGCCAAATTTGATGATGTTATGAAAAATGCCCAACGGAGTAACGGGCCGCAAGCGGGCCGATTGTAACCGCGGGCTGAATTTGGCCCATAGGCAGAAAAGGCTAATGATGGGCCGTAAGTAACCGAATGCTGGAAATGAGCCCAAGAATAAATGGGCCCTGAGAAGGCCGAAAGGTAACACGGGTTGGAAACGGCCCAATGGAATAATGGGCCGTTAATGGGTATAAAGGGGTACACTGTTCATTGCGGGCCAGATTCACCACGGGCCGTTAATGGGCCAAGAGTAACAAATGGTCTCGTATGGGCCGAAAGACATCATGGGCCATACATGGGCCAGAAGTTACAACGGGCTGGAATCATATTGGAAGGCCCAGATGAAGCTACTGGGCTTAATTCGGATAGGCCGTAACGGGCCATGAGTTAGCGGGCCGTAAATGGGCTATATACGAACAAGCCGTTAACAGGCTTTCCACGGGCCGGCCTGTTACCTTTTGACCAAGTCAAACGGGCTGGCCTTTTCACCGAAATGGGCCTCTGTTGGGCCGTGCCACGTGTCGGCGTATCATAGGCGCCTCCTGTCCAATGAATGGATGACATCTGTCCCAACGGTGAGCCAACATGTGTTTCCTCCTGCCAATGAGAATTTTACACATGGAAAATCCTCATTGGTCCGGGCTGTTAGCGGGTTATCGGATCCAAAACCGGACCCGATAGCTTAATGGCGTTCCATTACGGTGGATGCCATGTGTCGGTCACCCTTGATGAAAGCACTTCCATGACACGTGATTTATCGTCATGGAAGTGGACACTTCCGTGATGATAACTTTGGTAATGTCATGGAACACTTCTACGACAGCACAGGTATGACTACCTTGATTCTGTCATAAATTTGTCATGGATGTACATGCATGACAGAAAACGTGACCTGCTGTGACAAACACGTATCATCATGGAAGTGTCTTTTTTTGTAGTGTACGTTTAAGCTCATGTCTGTCCCCAATGATCACTTACTAAAGCATTGTCTGTCCACCAAGTGTGATCCTTCCATGCTCCAATTACCAACTTTAAAGTGATCACTAATAGACTATAGTCTTTCCATAGAGGGTGATCACTAATGTTCAGGTCATTCCTCACTTCCGGTTTTATTATTACTATGATTACCTTTTGTTATCTTACCAAGCATATTTAATATTCAACTCGCTAGCTTAAAGTCTTACTCCTAAAATCCGATCATTTCTATGTTAAAGTCTTTGCATCGAGTGTGGTAAATGCTACCACGAAGTAAACAACTGAAATAATAACATGGCAACAACAATAAGCAGAACAACATAAACAACAACCATTACAAATCACTTCCCCTGCGATCTTTCGACCTTCTTTCTCAAAGCCTTTCCAACTCGTGGCATCCGCGATACTCAAGGGCTACTTAAACCAATGTCTTAACTTTCACCCATTGACAATCTTAATGTTTTGTACACTAAATCAATAAAACATTATGTGACTTCCCACGAACTGTGTCCAATACCGAGGACACGACTATTCGAATAGATTTTAAACACTCCACAGAGGTTGTACACTTTACCCACACCATGCACTAACAATCCAACAAATCCTGCTTACAACATGGCCCTCTTACCGTGCCTCTGGCCTCCCACGGTCTAGCCCTGGGTGAGAGGATCTGGGTCCCTGCCACCCCGTGGCAGAACCCTTCCCACCCGGGAATTAACCCAGACTCTCATGATCGGACAACAAACCCCCAATGGGAATACTAACCATCGAGCCACCCCTCTTTGGCGACACACACAAGAGACACAACTATAAATTAAGCTGGTCCTTGCCACAAAGGCAATTGTGGTTGCATAGTGAGTCTGGTTCGGTGGCACAATGACTTTCCTAGCATGGAGGAGGTTGTTAAATATAATTTTAGTTTATTACTGTAACTGCAACATTGGTCATGCACAATAAAGTAAACAAGCAACAACAATAAATTAGAACAACCTACTCTAGTAATACTCCAACAAAAAAGTCAAAGTGCAACAATAATAACAACTCACAATACAACCCAAGTAAATAATGTAAGTAAACCAGCCAAGAGAACCTGCCAACAGAAACCGACACAAAAATAAAATAACATGCAAGAATAGCAAAGAGTGAAAAACTCAGGGTCTACATCAGAAGAAACGACTTTCTTCGATACCCGGGGGTCTATCGGGAGGATCCCGATAGCTTGTGGAAAGATCCGGTGCTCTGGGGGGCCGAAAAGGGCCAAGGGTAAAATGGTATTTTGAGTGTGTGCAAATATGGTGGGAGTGATCTTGTTGGAAAGTGTACGGTGAGTGGAGAACGGTGGCGTTAGAACCGTCAAAATCAGAGTTGTGAGTGAAAAGATATGAGGGTGGAAGTGGAAGGACTAAACTGTAAGAAAAAAAATTAATTACAGGCCCCTATGTGAAATTCAGGTGGAAAAATAATAAAGCAAGGCACTCGGACGACATGGGCCCAATTCTCTTTCCTTTTATTGTTCACTAGGCCGAGCCCAACATCATCGGGGGGAGGGTGATGTCGAGGGGGTAGTCTTTAAAACTCGCCTTCTCCTCGGGGAAGCGGCTTTGGCCGAACCCGTTTCCACTTAGAACGAAGGCCCAGTTGTCGGTGGTTCCTCTCTCTTCGCCGTGCAGATTATAGGAGGTCCGCGGCCTTCTATCTTCTCTTCTCGTCGATAGGTAAAGCTCACTTGTCGGGTTTTTGTCCTTCCTCTCAGCGCAACAGTGGACAGCCTTCGGGCAGTGATTGCAGGCGTTGCAGGGCGTCTCCAGCGATGCCCGACCTATGGAACTACTTAGGGTGGTGCCACACATCTATCGAGCTATGACATTGCTACCTCTTGAGCACTGCGTTGGTTTTTCCCTTGAAGAGGAAAGGATGATGAAGCAAAGTAGCATAACTATTTCCCTTAGTTTTGAGAACCAAGGTATCAATCCAGTAGGATGCTACGCTCGAGTTCCACACACCTACACAAAACAAATAAGAACCTCACAACCAACGCGATAAAGGGGTTCTCAATCCCTTCACAGTCACTTACGAGAGTGAGATCTGATAGATATGATAAGATAATATTTTTGGTATTTTTATGGTAAAGAGAAATAAAGATGCAAAGTAAAATAAAAGGCAATGAAAATAGCTAAGTGTTTTTAAGATTAATATGATGGAAAATAGACCCGGGGGCCATAGGTTTCACTAGTGGCTTCTCTCAAGAGCATAAGTATTACGGTGGGTGAACAAATTACTATCGAGCAATTGATAGAATTGACCATAGTTATGAGAATATCTAGGTATGATCATGTATATAGGCATCACGTCCGCGACAAGTAGACCGACTCCTGCCTGCATCTACTACTATTACTCCACACATCGACCGCTATCCAGCATGCATCTAGAGTATTAAGTTCATAAGAACGGAGTAACGCTTTAAGCAAGATGACATGATGTAGAGGGATAAACTCATGCAATATGATATAAACCCTATCTTGTTATCCTCGATGGCAACAATACAATACGTGTTGTTTCCCTTTCTGTAACTGGGATTGAGCACCGCAAGATTGAACCCAAAGCTAAGCACTTCTCCCATTGCAAGAAAGATCAATCTAGTAGGCCAAACCAAACTGATAATTCGAAGAGACTTGCAAAGATAACCAATCATACATAAAATAATTCAGAGGAGATTCTAATATTGTTCATAGATAAACTTGATCATAAACCCACAATTCATCGGGCCCGACAAACACAACGCAAAAGAAGATTACATCAAATAGATCTCCACGAGAATCGTGGAGAACTTTGTATTGAGATCCAAAGAGAGAGAAGAAGCCATCTAGCTAATAACTATGGACCCGAAGGTCTGAGGTAAACTACTCACACATCATCGGAGAGGCTATGGTGTTGATGTAGAAGCCCTCCATGACCAATGCCCCCTCCAGCAGGACGCCAGAAAAGGCCCCAAGATGGGATCTCACGGGTACAGAAGGTTGCAGCGGTGGAATAAGGTTTTCGTGGATGCCTCTATTGGTTTGGGGGTACGTAGGTATATATAGGAGGAAGATGTACGAGGGTGGAGGGCACGCCCAGGGGGATAGGCGCGCCCCCTGCCTCGTGCTCTCCTGGTTGATTTCTTAACGTAGACTCCAAGTCCTCTGGATCACGTTTGTTCCGAAAATCACGTTCCCGAAGGTCTCATTCCGTTTGGACTCCGTTTGATATTCTTTTTCTGCGGAACTCTGAAATAGGCAAAAAACAGCAATTTGGGCTGGGCCGCCGGTTAATAGGTTAGTCCCAAAATAATATAAAAGTGTATAATAAAGCCCATTAAACATCCAAAACAGAATATAATATAGCATGGAACAATAAAAATTTATAGATACGTTGGAGACGTATCAAGCATCCCGAAGCTTAATTCCTGCTCGTCCTCGAGTAGGTAAATGATAAAAACAGAATTTTTGATGTGGAATGCTACGTGGCATAATTTTCAATTAATTCTCTTAATTGTGGTATGAATGTTCAGATCCGAAAGATTCAGGATAAAAGTTTAATATTGACATAAAAATAATAATACTTCAAGCATACTAACTAAGAAATTATGTCTTCTCAAAATAACATGGCCAAAGAAAGTTATCCCTACAAAATCATATAGTCTGGCTATGCTCTATCTTCATCACACAAAGTATTTAATCATGCACAACCCCGATGACAAGCCAAGCAATTGTTTCATACTTTTGATGTTCTCAAACTTTTTCAATCTTCACGCAATACATGAGCGTGAGCCATGGACATAACACTATATGTGGAATAGAATGGTGGTTGTGGAGAAGACAAAAAGTGAGAAGATAGTCTCACATCAACTAGGCGTATCAACGGGCTATGGAGATGCCCATCAATAGATATCAATGTCAGTGCGTAGGGATTGCCATGCAACGGATGCACTAGAGCTATACGTGTATGAAAGCTCAACAAAAGAAACTAAGTGGGTGTGCATCCAACTCGCTTGCTCACGAAGACCTAGGGCATTTTGAGGAAGCCCATCATTGTAATATACAAGCCAAGTTCTATAATGTAAAATTCCCACTAGTATATGAAAGTGACAACATAAGAGACTCTCTATCATGAAGATCATGGTGCTACTTTGAAGGACAAGTGTGGTAAAAGGATAGTAGCATTGTCCCTTCTCTCTTTTTCTCTCATTTTTTTATTTGGGCCTTTTCTCCTTTTTATGGCCTCTTTTTTTCGTCCGGAGTCTCATCCCGACTTATGGGGGAATCATAGTCTCCATCATCCTTTCCTCACTTGGGACAATGCTCTAATAATGATGATCATCACACCTTTATATACTTACAACTCAAGGATTACAACTCAATACTTGGAACAAAATATGACTCTATGTGGATGCCTCTGGCGGGGTACCGGGATATGCAATGAATCAAGAGTGACATGTATGAAAGAATTATGAACGGTGGCTTTGCCACAAATACGATGTCAATTACATGATCATGCAAAGCAATATGACAATGACGAAGCGTGTCATAGCAAACGGAACGGTGGTAAGTTGCATGGCAATATATCTCTGAATGGCTATGGAAATGCCATGATAGGTAGGTATGGTGGCTGTTTTGAGGAAGGCATATGGTGGGTTTATGATACCGGCGAAAAGTGCGCGGTATTAGAGAGGCTAGCAATGGTGGAAGGATGAGAGTGTGTATAGTCCATGGACTCAACATTAGTCATAAAGAACTCATATACTTGTTGCAAAAATCTATTAGTTATCGAAACAAAGTATTACACGCATGCTCCTAGGGGGATAGATTGGTAGGAAAAGACCATCGCTCGTCCCCGACCGCCACTCATAAGGAAGACAATCAATAAATAAATCATGCTCCGACTTCATCACATAACGGTTCACCATACGTGCATGCTACGGGAATCACAAACTTTAACACAAGTATCTCTCAAATTCACAACTACTCAACTAGCATGACTCTAATATTACCATCTTCAAATCTCAAAAAACAATTATCAAGCATCAAACTTCTCATAGTATTCAACACACTCATAAGAAAATTTGTATTAATCTTGGATGCCTATCATACTTAAAGTAAATTACCATGCTGTTTTTGTAGAACTCTCAAAATAATATAAGTGAAGCACGAGAGAACAATAGTCTCTATAAAACAAATCCACCACCGTGCTCTAAAAGATATAAGTGAAGCACTAGAGGAAAACTATATAGCTCAAAAGATATAAGTGAAGCACATAGAGTATTCTAACAAATTCCGAATCAAGTGTGTCTCTCTCAAAATGTGTGTACATCAAGGATGATTGTGGCAAACTAACAAATAAAGACTCAAATCATACAAGACGCTCCAAGCAAAACACATATCATGTGGTGAATAAAAATATAGCTCCAAGTAAATTTACCGATGGATGAGGACGAAAGAGGGGATGCCTTCCGGGGCATCCCCAAGCTTTGGCTTTTTGTTGTCCTTAGATTATCTTGGGGTGCCATGGGCATCCCCAAGCTTAGGCCTTGCCACTCCTTGTTCCGTACTTCATCAAATCTTTACCCAAAACTTGAAAACTTCACAACACAAAACTTAACAGAAATTCTCGCGAGCTCCGTTAGCGAAAGAAAACAAAACACTACTTCAAGGTACTGTAATGAACTCATTATTTATTTATATTGGTGTTAAACCTACTGTATTCCAACTTCTCTATGGTTTATAAACTATTTTACTAGCCATAGATTCATCAAAATAAGCAAACAACACATGAAAAACAGAACAGTCTGTAGTAATCTGTAACTAATGCAAACTTCTGGAACTCCAAAAATTCTACCAAAATAGTACGACCTAGAAAATTTGTTTAATGATCTGCTGCAATTGGAATCAATATTTTATCACGTTCTGATGATTTTTAACAATTGTTTTCGTGAACAGAAAGTTTCTGGAATTTTCAGCAAGATCAAATAACTATCATCCAAGAAGATCCTATAGGTTTAACTTGGCACAAACACTAATTAAAACATAAAAACAAATCTAACCAGAGGCTAGATCAAATATTTATTCCTAAACAGAAGCAAAAAGCAAAAAATAAAATAAAATTGGGTTGCCTCCCAACAAGCGCTATCGTTTAATGCCTCTAGCTAGGCATAAAAGCAAGGATAGATCTAGGTATTGATATCTTTGGTAGACAATCCATAAGTGGCTCTCATAATAGATTCATAAGGTAATTTTATTTTCTTTCTAGGGATGTGTTCCGTGACTTTCCTTAATGGAAATTGGGATCTAATATTCCCTTCCTTCATATCGATAATTGCACCAATCGTTCTAAGGAAAGTTATACCAAGAATAATAGGACATGAAGGATTGCAATCTATGTCAAGAACGATGAAATCTACGGGCACATAGTTCCTATTTGCAACAATAAGAACATCATTAATTCTTCCCATAGGTTTTTTAATGGTGGAATCCGCAAGGTGCAAGTTCAAAGAACAATCATCAAATTTCACGGAATCCTAGCAAATCACACAAGGCTTTTGGGATCGTGGAAACACTAGCACCCAAATCACACAAAGCATAGCATTCATGATCTTTAATTTTAATTTTAATAGTAGGTTCCCACTCATCATAAAGTTTTCTAGGGATAGAAACTTCCATCTCAAGTTTTTCTTCATAAGATTGCATAAAAGCATCAACGATATGTTTAGTAAAAGCTTTATTTTGGCTATAAGCATGAGGAGAATTTAGCACGGATTGAAACAAGGAAATACAATCTATCAAAGAGAAATTATCATAATTAAATTCCTTGAAATTCAAAATAGTGGGTTCATTAATATCTAAAGTTTTGTCTTCTTCAATCCCACTTTTACCAATTTTTGCATCAAGATCTAAAAACTCCAAATTTTTGGGACGCCTTCTAAGTAAAGGTGACTCATCTCCAGCCCCATCATTATCAAGATTCATATTGCAAAAGAAATATTTAATAGGAGACACATCAATAACTTTTAGATCTTCATCTTTATTTTCATAGAAACTAGAAGAACACGCTTTCACAAAGCAATCTTTCTTAGCACGCATCCTAGCGGTTCTTTCTTTGCACTCATCAATGGAAATTCTCATAGCTTTGAGAGACTCATTGATATCATGCTTAGATGGAATAGATATAAGTTTCAAAGAATCAACATCAAGAGAAATTCTATCAACGTTCCTAGCCAATTCATCGACCTTGAGCAATTTTTCTTCAAGCAAAGCATTGAAATTCTTTTGTAAATTCATAAACTCCTTAACACTATTCTCAAATTCAGAGGGCATCTTATTAAAATTTCCATAAGAGTTGTTGTAGGAATTACCATAATTATTGGAGGAGTTACTAGGATACGACCTAGGATTAAAGTTTCCTCTATACGCGTTGTTACCAAAATTATTCCGACCAACAAAATTCACATCCATAGATTCATTATTATTATCAATCAAAGTAGACAAAGGCATATCATTAGGATCAGAAGAAACACTTTTAGTAGCAAATAATTTCATAAGTTCATCCATCTTTCCACTCAAAACATTAATTTCTTCCATCGCATGCACTTTTTTATTAGTAGATCTTTCGTTGTGCCATTGAGAATAATTAACCATAATATTATCTAGGAGTTTAGTAGCTTCTCCTAAAGTGATTTCCATAAAAGTGCCTCCCGCGGCCGAATCTAAAATATTTCTAGAAGCAAAATTCAATCCGGCATAATTTTTTTGTATGATCATCCAAAGATTCAAACCATGTGTAGGGCAATTACGTATCATTAATTTCATCCTCTCCCAAGCTTGTGCAACATGTTCATGATCAAGTTGCTTAAAATTCATGATATCATTTCTAAGGGAGATTATTTTAGCGGGAGGAAAAATACTTAGAGATAAAAGCATCTTTGCACTTATTCCAAGAATCAATACTATTTTTGGGCAAAGATGAAAACCAAGCTATAGCACGATCTCTAAGTGAAAAAGGAAATAGCTTCAATTTAAAAATATCATTGTCCACATGTTTCTTCTTGTGCATATCACACAAATCAACGAAGCTATTTAGATGGGTACCGGCATCTTCACTAGGAAGGCCGGCGAATTGATCTTTCATGACAAGATTCAACAAAGTAGCATTAATTTCACAAGATTCAGTATCGATAAGAGGAGCGACCAGAGTGCTAAGAAAATCATTGTTGTTGGTATTGGTAAAGTCACACAATTTAGTGTGATCTTGAGCCATCATGACAAGCAAGCAATCGAACACACGAGCAAACAAGAAGCAAGCGAAAAAGAGGCGAACAGAAAAGAGAGGGCGAATAAAACGACAAGGCTGAACTGGGGGAGAGGAAAACGAGAGGCAAATGGCAAATAATGTAATGCGAGGGATAAGGGTTTGTGATGGGTACTTGGTATGTTGACTTTTGCGTAGACTCCCCAGCAACGGCGCCAGAAATCCTTCTTGCTACCTCTTGAGCACTGTGATGGTTTTTCCCTTGAAGAGGAAAGGGTGATGCAGTAAAGTAGCCTAAGTATTTCTCTCAGTTTTGAGAACCAAGGTATCAATCCAGTAGGAGGCTACGCTCGAGTCCCACGCACCTACACAAAACAAATAACAACCTTGCAGTCAACGCGATAAAGGGGTTGTCAATCCCTTCATGGTCACTTACGAGAGTGAGATCTGATAGTTATGAGAATATCTAGGTATGATCATGTATATAGGCATCACGTCCGCGACAAGTAGACCGACTCCTGCCTGCATCTACTGCTATTACTCCACACATCGACCGCTATCCAGCATGCATCTAGAGTATTAAGTTCATAAGAACGGAGTAACGCCTTAAGCAAGATGACATGATGTACAGGGATAAACTCATGCAATATGATATAAACCCCATCTTGTTATCCTCGATGGCAACAATACAATACGCGTCATTTCCCTTTCTATCACTAGGATCGAGCACCGCAAGATTGAACCCAAAGCTAAGCACTTCTCCCATTGCAAGAAAGATCAATCTAGTAGGCCAAACCTAACTGATAATTCGAAGAGACTTGCAAAGATAACCAATCATACATAAAAGAATTCAGAGGAGATTCAAATATTGTTCATAGATAAACTTGATCATAAACCCACAATTCATCGGTCTCGACAAACACACCGCAAAAGAAGATTACATCGAATAGATCTCCACGAGAATCGCGGAGAACTTTGTATTGAGATCCAAAGAGAGATAAGAAGCCATCTAGCTAATAACTATGGACCCGAAGGTCTGAGGTAAACTACTCACACATCATCGGAGAGGCTATGGTGTTGATGTAGAAGCCCTCCATGATCAATACCCCCTCCGGCAGGACGCCGGAAAAGGCCCCAAGATGGGATCTCACGGGTACAGAAGGTTGCGGCGGTGGAATTAGGTTTTCATGGATGCCTCTGTTGGTTTGGGGGTACGTAGGTATATATAGGAGGAAGAAGTACGAGGGTGGAGGGCGCGCCCATGGGGGGTAGGCGCGTCCCCCTACCTCGTGCTCTCCTGGTTGATTTCTTGACATAGACTCCAAGTCCTCTGGATCACGTTTGTTCCGAAAATCACGTGCCGAAGGTTTCATTCCGTTTGGACTCCGTTTGATATTCTTTTTCTGCGAAACTCTGAAATAGGCAAAAAACAAGAATTTGGGCTGGGCCTCCGGTTAATAGGTTAGTCCCAAAAACAATATAAAAGTGTATAATAAAGCCCATTAAACATCCAAAACAGAATATAATATATCACGGAACAATCAAAAATTATAGATACGTTGGAGACGTATCAGACATGACCACGAGGTATGGCGAAGGTGAGTGGGGCTTCGCCCATGGTGGGTGGTGGCGTTGGGTGTCACCGCTTTCAGAGTTTCAACGATCCCCTTTTTAGTTGGCATGGGTGGGTGGAGTTGGGGTGATCACAGAGGTCGGCTGGAATGACTGGGTCGAGTGGAGGGAGTGTAGGCACTCAGAATCGACCGAGACCGTTGTCGGGGTTAAATCCGGCAGATCTCGGGAAGAGGGTTCCCAGCTGGCGATATTAGCTAAATGGTAACATAAGGAACAAGGGAGGCGATGTTTACCCAGGTTCGGTCCCCCTCTAAGAGGTAAAATTATACATCCTACTCTTATTGTGTTGATTGTGTAGGACACAAAGTATAGGATGATCCACCTCGAGATCATATGTGAATCTCTAATTCTCTACCAGATGCTCTAAACCACTTGGGTTATATAGGGACTGGGGTACTAGGGTTCACATGAGATCAGTTACATCTAGGGATAAACATGCCGAAGATACAAACAAGTCTTGAAGTATGTGCCAAGTCTTCCAAGGGTTCCATCTTGAGTACGCCTTGATGGATGGTAGTCTTGGCCCAGTTGTTGTTGATCTAGGGATCCTTGTCCCGGCCCACTATGACGGGACCGGCGTGGTTAGCACCCCCTAGTCCAGGACGCCATCAACGGTGACATTGTTATTGAAATCATTTCGAGAGACAAAGTTCACATCAACGGAATCATTATTTTGCTCAATGTAAGTAGATAATGGCACATCATTAGGATCAACATGAGCATTCTTACGAGCAACCATTTTCATAAGAGCATCCATTTTATCACTCAACGTAGTAATATCTTCAACAAAATTTACCTTCTTACCAGTTAGAGCTCTTTCAGTATGCCATTGATAGTAATTTGCCATTATATTATCAAGAATTTTTGTAGCTTCACCTAATGTGATTTCCATAAAGGTTCCACCTGTAGAAGATTCTAGAAGATTTCTAGAAATAAAGTTTAATCCAGCATAGAAAATTTGTATAATCATCGATAAACTTAACCATGAGTGGGGCAATTTCTTATCATTAATTTCATTCTCTCCCAAGATTGTGCAACATGTTCATGTTCAAGTTGCTTTAAATTCATAATTTGATTTCTAAGGGAAATAAATTTTTCTGGAGGAAAAATACTTGGCAATAAAAGCATCCTTACACTTATCCCAAGAACCAATACTATTTCAAGGCAAGGATGAAAACCAAGTTGTAGCACGGTCTCGTAGTGAGAACAAAAATAGTGTCAATTTGACAATATAATTATCCACACATTTTTTTGCATATCGCATAGTTCAACAAAAGTATTAAGATGAGATGCAACATCTTCATTAGGACTACCAGAAAATTGTTCTTTTATAACAAGATTTAGCAAAGCGTCATTAATATCACATGACTCCGCACTAGTGGCAGGAGGAGCAATTGGAGTACTAATAAAACCATCATTATTAGTATTTGAAAAATCACACAACTTAGTGTTTTCTTGAGACACAACGACAAAGCAAGCAAAAAAGCAAAACGTTGTATTTTTGTAAAAAAATAGAAGTGGAGGAGAAAACAAGAGGCAAAGGCAAAAAAAGCCAAATAAAAATAAGAGCAAGTCGATGATAGTTTCTGTGAAGGTACTTCATAGGTTTTGGTGATGTCTCCCTAGCAACGACGCCATAAATTATTCCTACTACTTGTGAGCTACATTGGGATTTCCTCGAAGAGGAGAGGATGTAGCAGTACAGTAGAGATAAGTATTTCCCTTAGTTAAGAACCATGGTTATCAATCTAGTAGGAGAACCACACATAACCTCGTTAGCAGCACCTCCACATACAAAAGCAAATACTTGCACCCAATGCAAACAAGGGGGTTATCAATCCCCTCAACTATTATTTGCAAGGATCAAATCTCGTAGTGATAGGAAATAAGATAAATTTCAAAACAAAATAAATAAATAAAATTGCAGCAAGGTATTTTTGTGTTTATATATATATATATATATATATATATATATATATATATATATATATATGATAAAAGTAGACTTGAGGGCCATAGTTTTCACTTAGAGGCTTCTCTCTTGAGCACATAACATAAGGTGGGTGAACAAATTACTGTTGAGCAATTGATAGAAAAGTGCATAGTTATGATGATATTTAAGGCAATGATCATGTATATAGGCATCTCGTCCGAGACAAGTAGACCGACTCCTGCCTGCATCTACTACTATTACTCCAATCATCGAACGCTATCCAACATGCATCTAGAGTATTAAGTATAAAACAGAGTAACACCTTAAGCAAGATGACTTGATGTAGAAAAAATAAACCCAATCAATATAAATCAACCCCATGGTTTTATCCTTAATGTCAACAATACAAAATATGTGTCTTGTCCGTTTCTATCACTGCGATATAGAGCACCGCAAGATTGAACTCATCACAAAGCACCTCTCCCATTGCAAGATAAATCAATCTAGTTGGCCAAACCAAACCGATAGATCAGAGAGAAATACAAAGCTATAACAATCATGCATAATAAAGTTCCAAAAAGTCTCAATTAATATTCATGAATAATATGATCATAAACCCACAATTCATCGGATCCCAATAAACACGCCGCAAAAGAAGATTACATTGAATAGAAGTCCAAGAAGATCGAGGAGAACATTGTATTAAAGATCAACGAGATAGAAGAAGCCATCTAGCTACTAGCTATGTGTCGGATTTCGGGTTCCGGCAGACCATCTAGGTTCGAACTCTGGGGTGCACGCGGAAATCTCGCCCCCTACCTACCTGCACCTCGTCGCCTTGCTAGGATCTAAACTACCAAAGGAACAACACAAGAGACACAAGGTTTATACTGGTTCGGGCCACCATTGTGGTGTAACACCCTACTCCAGTGTGTGGTGTGGTGGATTGCCTCAGGGGCTGATGAAGAACAATACAAGGAAGAACAGCCTCGCGAGGGTCTGTTCTTGGCCGGTGCTATGAACTGCTAGGGGGAGTTCAGTCGCTCCCTCTCTCTCTCTAGATTCAAGATGCCTTCAGCTCTGTGTGTGGCTAGTCCTATTTATAGGCGAAGGCCCTGGGCCTCTTTGTCACGCCCAAGATGCGACCCTATCCTAAAGGAACTCGAAGGTCCCACCAAGGATAGAAGCGCATCTTGAAGACGCTTTTGCAAGGTGGATATCATTACATCAACATTACATAATAGATGGGGATACATCCAATACATACAATGTCACATGAATACAACAATACATCATATACAAAACCAACATCCGGCTACGGAAACATAAACAGAAACTCAAACGACATCCACCCTGCTAGCCCAGGCTGCCGACCTGGAACCTATCCCCTGATCGAAGAAGCAGATGAAGAACTCCAACACAAATAAACATCGCTCTCGCGTCATGATCATCGCATAACCTGTACCTGCAACTGTTGGTGTAGTAATCTGTGAGCCACGAGGACTCAGCAATCCCATTACCATGGGTATCAAGACTAGCAAAGCTTAAAGGGAAAGGAAGGGGTAAAGTGGTGAGGTTGCAGCAGCGGCTAAGCATATATGGTGGCTAACCAACGCAAATAAGAGCGAGAAGAGAGCAAGCGGAACGGTCGTCAACTAGTATTGATCAAGAAGTGATCCTGAACTCCAAATTACGTCAGACATAACCCAGAAACCGTGTTCTCCTCTCGATCAACCCCGAAAAGAGACACTCACGGTTACGCACACGGTTGGTGTATTTTAGAAGAGTTTGCTTCAAGTTTACTACAACCGGATATTAACAAATTCCCATCTGCCACATAACCGCGGCACGGCTTTGAAAGTTCAAACCCTGCAGGGTGTCCCAACTTAGCCCATGATAAGCTCTCGCGATCAACGAAGGATATTCCTTCTCCCGGAAGACCGATCAGTCTCGGAATCCGGCTACAAGACATTTCGACAGAATAAAACAAGACCAGCAAAGCCGCCGGATGTGCCGACAAATCTGATAGGAGCTGCACATATCTCGTTCTCGGGGCACATCGGATGAGCAGACGTCGGGTTGGCATAGACCCTGATTGCCTGAGGCGCCAGACATCGCTTCGGTTTGGACCAGCACTCAAAGGAGAACTGCCGGGGGCTAAAATAAAGATGACCCTAGGGCTCCGAAACCCAAGGAAATAAAAGGGCATAGGTGAGGCAAATGGTAAAACCAATGTTGGGCCTTCTTTGGAGGAGTCTTATTCAAAGCGAACTGTCAAGGGGTCCCATAAATCACCCAACCGCGTTAGGGACGCAAAATCCGGGAACATAATACCGATATGACGGAAACTAGGGCGGCAAGAGTGGAACAAAACACCAGCGTAAGGCCGAGCCTTCCACCCTTTACCAAGTATATAGATGCATTAATAATATAAGAGATATTGTGATATCCCAACATAATCCTGTTCACCATGGAGCAATCTACATCTTCACCTGCAACTAGCAACGCTATAAGAGGGGCTGAGCAAAGCGGTAACATAGCCAAACAATGGTTTGCTAGGAAAAGGTGTCAAAGGTTAGAGGCTGACATGGCAATTTGGGATGGCTTGATAAACAGGTAATAGGTAGCGCAGCATAGCGATAGAACGAAGCAACTAGCATAGCAATGATAGTAGTGAGATCCAGGGTAGCGATCATCTTGCCTGAAATCCCGCAAGGAAGAAGAACGAGTCCATGAAGAAGATGAAGCCACGAAGACGAACCAAGCGTAGACGAACGAATCCTCACGATCGCAACGAAACGGGAACTATCAAGAAGAAGCACACAACATAGTAAACACACCACACATAGACAAGGCATGATGCACAAACAAACATGATGCATGACAAGCTACATGAAGCTACTCATGGCAAGAGATGATGCAAACAAGAACAACACATCAAAGCAAGTTTAAATGAGGCCGGAAACAATATATAACAATTCCGGTAAGTCCTCATATGCAAATTTCGAAATTGGTCCAGATCTGAATAACTTTATGTTCAAGTTGTTAAACAGCAAGTTAAGATGCACCACGATGATCTACACGAAATTCTAGTCAAGTTACATATAAAGTTCATTTAATTCGGAGCTACGGCCTAAAAGATATGAGCAAAACAAGATAAACATGGCATTGGTGCAAAATGCATACAAACATCAAGCAAACACCTCAAAACAAGGATGCAACATGATAATATGAAACTACATGCAAAATCAAGCAAGTTTCATATAGAGCACACTCAAAACGGAGCAACGGTTCAACACATACACACTATACAAGTCAAGACAACAATCTGTCCAAAACAGCAACTAGGCATATTGCAAGCATCAAAACAACATGCTACAGAATCCCAACGTGAAAACAAAAGGCATAGGCATGATGTACAGGTAAAGCATGACAAAACATGAACACTGAGCTATCTCCATAAACTACTAGAACATGCTCAAAAGGATATGGCAAGATTGCAAATAATAACAGTTTCAGACTTATCAGGAAAAACATCAGGTTGCAATGTTTAGAGCTATCAAACAACATGTTACAGCAAGCTATCATGTCAAACTAGAGCATGGCATGAACCTACTAATTGCATAGAACAAAAGTCCCTTACTAACGATGAGCCAAAAAGGATCAGAAAATATGATTGCACCCATGTAAACATGGCAAGTTATATGACAGATTCATACATGGCAGGAACAACAATAAGTAGGCATGTTGGTGAGCTTGAACCACTCACCACAGAGCAATACATGGCATGACAAGGCAACCAACAGTAAGAAGACATGTTTATGAAGCTAAGCATAGCAAGATCAAGTTCGTAGAGTGCATGGATCACTAAGAACAATCATGGCAACATTGAACTTGATGTTAACAGGCTGACAGCAACATTATTTAGCAACTTTGAGAGCAAGATTACAGCAAGCTAAAGTAGGCTATAAATGCAACCAGGGGGATGGATGGATAGAGCATAAGATGTAGAACAAAACATATTTAGTGAATATCTCCAAATTATGCATAGAATGACTTGTAGAAGCAGTTTAACATAGCATCACGAAATAACAGATTCAGCCTAGCAAAACAGTAACAGCAAGTATCCTACTTAACAAGCTTGATGCACTCACTACAGGACCCACAAAAATACATGGATGGCACCACTGTGAAGATGGCATGACATAAATCAAAACACATGTAGACATCAACCTCATAGGATGCACACATCAATCATGGCAAAAATGACAAATGAGCATGTTATAACAGTTTCAGCAGGTTAACATCATATATCACTCTTGCAACGAAAATTCGGGCATCAATATGGACTCAAATGAACATGGTGCAATGGAATCAAATGAAGTACTCGTTGAGACGAACAATTTGACATATTACACGCACAAAACGGAGCTACGGATGCAGATTTACAGCAGGTCGAACATGCACACATATTATGAGTTTTTGAGGACTTGGCAGATTTTTGGAAAAAAACAGAACGAGCGTTGGTTAACTAAAGTGTGCTCGGGCGGGGAATAGGCGTCCTGCTCACCTAGTGGGCCGAGCCCAGGTCGGCGTGGAGGCTGGAGGCAGGCCGGTGGAGCAGTTGGGCCTGGGGGACTGGGCCTTGAGGAGGCCGGATCTGGGCCGTGGAAGGTCGCGGGGCCCACGGGCGGCAGCCAGCGAGGCACGAAGCGGGCGGCGCGGCTCGGCGGGCAACGGCGACGAGGGCCACTCCGGCGAGGGGAGGAGGTCCGGCGAGGCGCGGGAGGGAGCCGAGGGCGCGGATCCGGCGACGGGCGAGGCCGAGGTGGCCGGCAATGAGCTCGACGGCGGCTCCTGCAAAATGGCGGCGGCGCAGGACTTAGAGGAGAGGGAGAGCACGGGAGAAGGGAGGAGAAGAGGAGGCGCGGGGCACTGCCTGGACGGGGGCTCGACGAACTCCGGCAGTGCAGGGGCTCGGCTCCGGCGAGCTCTGACCGGCGGGGAGGCGCCAGCGTAGCGGCGCGGCGATGATCTGCTGGCGGCGCTGGGACGCTAGGCGCTCGGGGCCGGGTCAGCGGGCGGCGGCGGGCGCGCTTGGCCCAGATCGGCCAGGCGGGCAGCGGATGGACTGGCAGGGCAGCATGTGAAGTGGGGCGGGAGGGACGTGTGGCGCTGGGGGTTGGCTGCGGGCGCTGGGAGGCGGACGTGTCGCGCCGGATTGGTCCCTGACGCGCGGCGGCGCGACAAGTGGCGGAGGTGGAGTGGGCGGCGCTGAAACCGAGGAGGAGGGGGGTTGGCTGCGGCACGAGGCGGCTAGGGGTAGGTGAGGGGCTAGGGATGCCCATTTTCGAAGGAAGGGGTGTATATATAGGGTAAGTGCTAGGGTTAGCGGGTTTCGGAGCCCTCCGATCACGGTCGGACGGCACCGGGCGCGAGGAGGGGTAGGTTGGACCTTGTGGGTTGTGAGAGAGAGGTTTGGGGTGAGGGGAGAGAAGGGAGGTGCAGCCCGACAACTGTTTCCGAAGACCGGAAACGTCCGACGATAGACCGGCTATATTGCGGTTGTAGGTTTAACGGTTGGGCCATCAAATGGACTCCGAATGCGACGAAACTTGGCAGGCGGCCTGTCTACACTATAATAAGACCGCAAGCCAAGTTACATCCCAATCCGAGAACATTTTTATGCCACTTATAAAATAATATTTCGGAGGTGCCGCGGGCGCGTGCGAGTGTGTCCAGACTTGGAACGGACAACGGAGAGAACCGGGAGAACCCGAACGGATGCAAGTTTTGAAAAACATGCAGATGATGACATGGAAAAATGCAACACACAAGCAAATGACATGGCAACGATGGCGAATAACTGGAAGACACCTGGCGCATCGAATCCGGGGCGTTACACTCTTCCCAAATATCGAGTGGGAAGGGCGCCAACAGTTGGCCATTTTGAAGGGGAACATCTAGTACACTTATCCTGACTAAAGTTGGTCCTCGCTTGTCAAAGGCTCTGGTGGTGACGCCGGCTTGGGCTCCACGATGACCTCCTTCCTGCCGTTGCGACGGTCTTGGTCTTGTTGCACCGAAACGGATGCCTTTGCTTCATACTCTCGCCTGCGCTTGCCTCCTTTGCACCAAAGAGGAAATGAGGACACTGCGCGGGCTGGCGCCTGCCTGGCGCCCGCCTGGCGCCCTTGGTCGTCATGGCTTGCGTCATGGGCACCTCGTGAGGTACCCCGCCTTGATCCCTCCGCCTCCTCGCGAGCCAGCTGGACGAGGCCGTGCTCGAGAAGCTGCTCGT
The DNA here is from genome assembly GCA_021605205.1 of Aegilops longissima. Lineage (NCBI taxonomy): Eukaryota > Viridiplantae > Streptophyta > Magnoliopsida > Poales > Poaceae > Aegilops > Aegilops longissima. The sequence goes on from CM038678.1 coordinate 133,645,291, forward strand.
CGTCCGCCCAGCATCTCAGCTTGGCCTCGCGAGGGTCTTGAGCTTGTGCTAATGAAGATGGGCGTCTGGGCCACCCTTGAGCCATGCCGCAGGCCACAGTGCAGCAAGTCAGGTACCCCGTTCCCAGAACACCGACAGTAGCCCCCGGGCCCAAGGCGCGCCTGGACTTGGCCAAGCAGAGAAGCGAAGGGGCAAGTGTGAAGCGCCGCGGGCCCTAACAGCCTGCGGCCTTGGGCGCCGCGTGGTGGTTGATTGGACGTGGGCGCTCCTGCTTCCCCACGACGCCTCGACAACTGCACGAATTGACAAGTCCCTGCATGCAAAGCGGGTTATGATTACCTGCGATCGTGGAGGCCGGTGGTTGGCCTTCCCCATTTATAAGTACGGAACGGTGCGTGCTCTTCTAGTCCATCTCTTCTTGCTTCTCCTTCTTCTCCGTCCTTGCTCCACTTTGCGGCAATGGCTCCGATCCGCCGGTTCTCCGCGGAAGAGAAGGGAAAGGCTCCCCGAGAGGGTCCCGACCCGCTTCCGCCGAAGAAACGGCTAGCCGTATGCCGTCGAGATGAGGGCGCCCGGTAGGAGGTGTCGAGGCCTTGGTGCAAGCGTCCGCCGCCAGGGTTCCCGCTGCCCTTGTACGCCCACCTTGAAGGCCCTGAAGGAGTTGACGTCGAGCGCCATGGACGACGCCACCGTAGTCATCGGCGGGTCACGGCGTTGCGCGTTGTCCCTCCTGGAGTCCATGCCGAGGGCTCCTCCCGAGAGTTTGTGCTTCACGCCGCCATGCCTCCTCAGTCTTGGATCCGCCTTCCTTCCTCCTTCGCCTTCGTGATGCCGCAGGGGGGATATTTGGAGCTCTGGTTGCAGCACGCCGACTGCAGCACCCTCGCGACCGAAGCGGAGGTCGCGGTCGCCGCTCCGGGCAAAGTCTTCATGACTCGAGGCTGGGGCGAGATCGCCTGGGTCTGCAGGACGAGGGGTGCCCTCGCGATCCACCTGGAGTACGACGGCGCTTCCATGATGCTCTTCAAGGTCTTTGACGCGGAAGGACGCCGACTGGAGTGCTGCCCTGAGAGAGGCGGTCGGGGCCCTGCTGCGGCGAGGACCAGGCTCGCCGATCGCAACCTCAGCAGCTCCTCAGGCGGCGGAGGCGTCGGAGGATCCAGCGACTACGCCGAGCTCTTCGTGACTCCGGAGATGAGCGACGACAGCTACGAGCCCCCGAGCTTGCGCCGCTCTCGGAGCAGGGCGGGCTCGTCAGGCCGCCGCCGCCTCTGATCTGGATGAGGTTGGCGCCGGTGCCTGACGGCCCATTGTTGATGATGGCATCTCTCGCGGAGGTGCGTGTAGTTAGCGTTCTTTTAGGATCTGCTTCTCTGTTCCCTGCGAGGAATCGAAAAGCGCGCCCCGTGGGGGCTTGTAAGGTGCCTGTGGTTCTGTTTGTTAATATGATCCTTGCTGTGAAGTAGTGCGAGATGCTCATTCCGTCTTAGCTTAGTTCTTCCTTTCGAACCTCATGAGGGCTTGGTGCTCTGCACCGATAGGTCCCGGTCCCAAGGCAGGCTTCAGCCGTCGCTGGTATGCCAGGTCGCGATGCCGTGGTCAAGGCCAGGAGGTGAGCGGCCCGGGGTCCAGTAAGAGCCCCTGAGTCGCGATGCTCAGGAGGTCCCCTTTAGCGCTCAAGAAGCCATCGTTCGGTGAGAAAGGAGCATGACGTTGGTAACACGGGATTGCATTAGGTGTGAGGTTGGCGCTATGATAGCCAGTGTTTCCGGAGGGTGACTTATCTCGGGAGTCAGGAATCACTTCCTGGTGCGACGTTAGGTCCGCGCATCGGCAGGCAGGGGGTTGCCTGGCGAGGTCCCCGCGTGCCTCTTCCCTCTCGCCTTTGCTCCACTTTCTGCTCTACGTCCTTGGGTCCCGGCCCACGAGCGGGTCTCAGCCGTCGCTGGTATGCCAGGTCGCGATGCCGTGGACAAGGCTAGAGGGTGAGGGCTGGAGAGCCAGTAGGAGCCCGTGAGTCGCGATGCACGGACGAGAGTGAAGAAGACGCTGTGAGGGCCTCGCCTGGCACTGCGCCTTGAAGAGAACCTACAGGCTCACCACAAGAAGAACAAAAGTCCGCCATGACAAGCAACGGTCAGCCGTTGGTTGCTTTGGAGGGGTGACGAGGCACTGAAGGCCTGACGAGGTGGCGCTGTGTGGGGCTGCCACGGCCAGAGCTCAGCCATTCAGGTTTGTCGGCGTTGCAGGGACGGACCCATGCGCAAGCGTCATGTAGTTGGGGAGCAGCTCCATCAGTTGGTGTCAATTGAGCGGGTAACTAGGTCAAGCATGTTAATCACGAAGGAGCAAGCTCATTTAGATAGGTGCAGGGAAGGCAGACGTCGCTGGGTCTGGCCCGAGCGACTTGGGGATATGCCGCCCGAGGGGCGCCCCCGATAAGGTAAGCTAGGAACATGAAGTAAAAGGGATACACGCCGCAGGAACGGACCCACGCGGCCTGGGAATGATGCAGCCCTGGGGGGCGCTCCCAGCTGGAAATGAAACTTGAAGGATGTCACCTGATAGCGTTGAAGATGAAGGGATGCTGAAGTAGCGGACGTCGTGGGCTGCGGAAGCTGACCTTCACGAGCCCCCAGGCCCAGGAGCCTCGGGAGGCTCCAGAGGCGCTGGTGGCTCCTCGCGGACCATCTCCATCTCCGCCAGGACTGCGGAACGCCTGGCCTCTTGAGCCTCCAGGATGCTCCCCATGAGGCGTTGGTGCGTGGCGGCCGCGTTCGGCACGCCGTAGGGCATGCGAACGTAGTTGTGGGGTGGACCTTCGTAGGCCCCGCGCGTGAGGGCCAGAAGCGCCCCTGAGAGGCGGCTCGGTTGAGCCCTGGTATGTCGATGCAGACACGCAGCCCACCATCCTCGCCTGGATGGGGAGCTACGGCGGGTAAGCGGCGGTTGCCACTCATGACTCTTGACTCCTGCAGCTCCTGAATGATCTGGCTGACGAACTCCTGAGGCTTTGGCCCTCCTTGCCTCGCTCCTTCCTGAGGGAAACATGCTCTGAAACACGCCTCCAAGGGTTCCCCAAGCGCCTCCCTCGTGACCTTAGCAAGGTCGGTGGCCCTCCAGGAGAGAGCCCCCGAGCCTTGCTTGATGAGGGAGCCGGGCGCGCCTTCCTATGCGACAGAAGGAGGTGCCCCTGAGCAGTAGCGCGACCACGAGGGGCCTGCCTCCTGAGGGGTCGGGCCTGGCGATGTCTTCTTCTTCTTGGGAGCGGTCTCGGGGAGCCTCCCGCTCCTGCGATCTGGGTCTTCAAGTGATGCGGCTTGAAAAGCTCGCTCCAGGGAGCACACTGCGTCTCTTTCTTCACAAGGCACCGTGATGATTCCGCCGCTTCCTGGCATCTTGAGGACGTTGTAGCCGTGATGAGTCACGGCCATGAACTTGGTTAGAGCTGAGTACCCAAGGATGGCATTGTATGGCAGGCGAATGTGGGCGACATCAAAGTCGATGAGCTCGGTGCGGTAGTTGTCGCGCGCCCCGCAGGTGACGGGGAGGCGGACCTGCCCAATCGGAACTGTGGAGCCATCAGTGACTCCAGAGAAAGGCTTGGTTGGCTGAAGCTGATTGTAAGGCACTTGGATATTGTTGAATGTCTCTACGGACAGGACATTGAGCCCTGCTCCGCCATCGATGAGGGTCCTGGTGACTTGCACGTTCGGATGATTGGGGAACAAAGCATCGGGAGGACTCCGGCTGTGGCGCGCACTTGAGCTGATCCGCTGAGCTGAGCGTGATGGCGCACGCTGACCACCGAGAGGCGCGTGGCCTCGAGCTTGGGAGGACTGCATTCACTTGTTGGCGAACAGCTTGAAGATGCGTTGAGAGGTGGGGCTTGAGCTCCGCCCAGGATGCAAGCGATCGCGCTCCTCGGAAGCCCCCAGCCCCTCGTCCCCGATGATGGTCCTCATTTCTCCTTGGCTGCGCGGCAGAGGAGGGAGGCTGGCGTTTCCTTGCAGGCGATCCTCGCGAGGCTGATCCTCCAGCCTCCCTCGCGAGGCTGATCCTGCCAGCGATCCTCGCGAGGTCAGTCACGCCACCCTTGGCGAGGGCCACGGTCTTCCCAGCGTCCTGCCTTTCTTCCTCCTCCTCGGCCGTAGCCTCGATCGTTGCGGTCGGGGCGTCGACCAATTATCCCTTCTTGCACGGCTCGGAGCTCTTGACATTCGTTGGTGTTGTGGGTGTGGAGGTCGTGGTACACACAGTACCGGTTGCCCTTGGAAGACTCGGGCTGATCTCTGCCTCGCTTGGTGTCTGGTTCTACCGCGAGCACGGCAACCCCCTTGTGCTTCACGTCCTTGGCCTTGGGCTTCTTCTCTTCTGGGTCTGCGGCTGGCAACTCGAGGAGGGAAAGGCGTCCTTCCTTAGCCCTGGCACACTTGGTCGCCAAGTTGAACAGATCCAAGGATGTGCGCAGATCTTCATGCATCGCCAGCTCCTCCTTCATCTTGACGTCACGCACACCGTCGGAGAAGGCTGAGATGATGGCCTCCTCGGTTACCTTGGGAATCTTGAGGCGTGCGTTGTTGAAGCGCTGGATGTACTTCTGCAGGGTCTCCCCTGGCTGCTGCTTGATGCGGCGCATGTCGCTCACGGCAGGAGGCCGGTCACGAGTACCTTGGAAGTTGGGGATGAAGCGGGTGCGCATCTCGTCCCAGGAGGAGATCGTGCCAGGAGCCAGGTGCGGGCCCCGTCCTTGAGTGCCATGGGAAACCAGTTCGCCATGACCTTCTCGTCCCCGTTGGCGGCTTCGATGCCCAGCTCGTAGAGCTGAAGGAACTCCGCAGGGTCGGCCATGCCGTCGTAGCGAGGACGCAGGTCTGGCTTGAACTTGCCGGGCCACGCGACGCTGCGCAGCTCGGTGGTGAAGGCGTGGCAGCCCGCCGTGGCCACGGGGGGCCTTTGGCGACGAAGAGTCTGGTCTTGCGGGTCCCCATGCGCTGCCGCTGGGAGCAGCACGGGGTCTTGGCGAGCTGGAGCAGGAGCGTGGTCATGACGGGCCGGCGCAGGGAGCACTCAGGCAGCTTCTTGGGGGCGAGGGACCTCTTGACAGCTCTGCTCTTGCTGTCCTGGCGCCGGACGGAGTGGGTTCCGCCAGGGCCCACGCGCTTTGGGGCCAAGGCGCCTTCTTGAGGGGGGAGGCGGCCGAGGCGCCTCGAGCATCATCGCCGCAGCAGGCGGGCGCGTGCAGCGAGAAGGACGGCGTGGGGAGCCCCTGGCGCGACGAGCTTCGGCGGCGCGGTCGAGCCACTCTTCGTGACGCGTCGGCAGGCGGTAGCGCAGGAGCTCGTTTGCGCGATGAGCGCAGCTCGAGCCTCCATGGCGCGCGAGCCGCGAGACAAAAACCAGCTGGGCGCAGTGAAGGAGTAGCGATACGGCCGTCTCGCCTCACGGACGGATCTTTGGGGCGATGCTTGCTGCTCGTTCCCCACAGGGCGGTGGCGGCGTTGATGGCGGCGACGGGAACGGCGGGCGGCCGCCGACGGGGCCGTCTGGCGCGTCTGGTAGCGAGAGCGGCTCGGCGCTTCGGCGCGGCCCGACGAAGCGTCGACATGGATGCGATGGTCGGCGAAGAACAGGCGGCGGAAGATTAATTCCGCGCACCTACAGGCGCGCCAAATGTCGGATTTCGGGTTCTGGCAGACCCTCTAGGTTCGAACTCTAGGGTGCACGCGGAAATCTCGCCCCCTACCTACCTGCACCTCGTCGCCTCGCTAGGATCTAAACTACCAAAGGAACAACGCAAGAGACACAAGGTTTATACTGGTTCGGGCCACCATTGTGGTGTAACACCCTACTCCAGTGTGTGGTGTGGTGGATTGCCTCAGGGGCTGATGAAGAACAATACAAGGAAGAACAGCCTCGCGAGGGTCTGTTCTTGGCCGGTGCGATGAACTGCTAGGGGGAGTTCAGTCGCTCCCTCTCTCTCTCTCTCTCTCTCTAGATTCAAGATGCCTTCAGCTCTGTGTGTGGCTAGTCCTATTTATAGGCGAAGGCCCTGGGCCTCTTCCCAAATATTGAGCGGGAAGGGCGCCAACAGTTGGCCATTTTGAAGGGGAACATCTATTACACTTATCCTGACTAAGTTTGGTCCTCGCCTGTCAAAGGCTCTGGTGGTGACGCCGGCTTGGGCTCCATGATGACATCCTTCTTGCCGTTTCCACGGTCTTGGTCTTGTTGCACCGAAACGGATGCCTTTGCTTGATACTCTCGCCCGCGCTTGCCTCCTTTGCACCAAAGAGGAAATGAGGACACTGGGCGGGCTGGCTCCCGCCTGGCGCCCTTGGTCGTCATGGCTTGCGTCATGGGCACCTCGTGAGGTACCCCGCCTTGATCTCTCCGCCTCCTCGCGAGCCAGCCTGACGAGGCCGTGCCCGAGGAAGCTTCCTGTCGTCCGCCACGCGAGGCTTGGCCCCTCGCGGGGGTCTTGAGCTTGTGCTGATGAAGATGGGTCGTGCTTGGCCACCCCTTGAGCCACGCTGCAGGCCGTAGGCAGGCAAGTCTGGGTACCCCCGTTCCCAGAACGCCGACACTATGGACCCGTAGGTCTATGGTGAACTACTCACACATCATCGGCAGGAAGCAAGGATGATGTAGAAGCCCTCCATGATTGATTCCCCTTCTGCAGAGTACCAGAAAAGGACTCCAGATGGGTTCGCGGAAGAACATGAACTTGCAGCGGCGGAAAAAGTGTTTCGGGTGGCTCTTTGTTGGTTTCCCGATTTTAGAGAATTTATGGAGGTGGAATTAGGTCAGACGGAGCCACATGGGGGCACACAAGGCATCAGGGCGCGCCTACCCCCATGCGTGCGCCCTGTTGCCTTGTCGTCTCCTTGCTTATCGTCTAGTCTCCTCCCGAAGCTTCCAAGGTCCCTCTTGTCGATAAAAAAGTCGGCGAAATGTTTCGTAGCGGTTGGACTCCGTTTGGTACCGATTTCCTGGAAAACAAGAAACTAGCAGAAAACAACAACTGACACTAGGCACTAGGTTAATAGGTTAGTCCCAGAAAATGATATAAAATAGCATATAATTTTATATGAAACATCCTAGATTCATACTATAATAGCATCCAACAATAAACAAATATAGATACGTTGGAGACGTATCAGCGAGCTTCGGTGCGAAGGAAGTGCTAGAGAGGGCTTCGGCTACTGTAACATGTATGGAGATAGAGGAAACGGTGGGGCGAGCTGGGGTGGCTAGAGATGCTCTAGATTTGTCGAGAGCACATCTATGGGCATGCTAGGGTGGTGGCCACCACTGGCACCCCATGCTCTAGTGGTTTGCTTGGTGGTCAAGGATTTCAGGAGTGTTGTTTAGTGCATGAAGCGTGTGTTTGTGCAAGCTGTGGGTCTGGGTTGGAGTAATTTTGACCGAAGCATCCAAAAATGCATGGTTCTAACAGCAAGGTATTTGCACCGTGTCATTTACATTTTGTGTGGTGAAACATGATGATTTTTATGTGGTGTTATGTGGTATGATGACGACTATCACTACTGCAGGATGCTGCTAACGCGACAGTACGATCAGAGACCCTTCGAGAAACTGTGTGTGATGCAATAATCGCAAACAGTGCTGTATGAAAACTGTCAGAAATGATGCAAAATGTTTGCGATGGAGGATGCATCAAACACGGTTCAAATTTTAGTTGCGTGTGCGATTCAGGCCACACAGTTAACCCGTTCTAACTGTTTGCGATGAGGCAAAACAACAGAAGCGGGCAGCCATATCAATGTGTGCGCGATATACGGCATACAGTTTGCTACGATGAACCGTTTGCTATTAGGGAGAGCAACATAAACAATTAGCCAGATCAAGGTGTGTGTGATATAGGGCATACGGTTCACTCGGACGAATTGTTTTCGATTAGCGAACGCAACAGAAACGGTTCAACTTAACAAGATGTGTGCGATATGTGGCAAACAGCCGAATCGTATGAACTATTTGCGATGAGAAATTACAACACAGACGGTTAATACAGTTAGTTCGTGTGCGATTCTGTGTGTACAAAAAACTTTGAAATATGCAAACTAGTTGCTTGCGGTGGCTAGGAATATCGCACACGACGCGTCTGCGAGTACTCGTGTGCAATGATTAGTAAGTTACACATACGTTTCCTTATGTTAACACTTGTGTGATAAATAACTCGTGGCACCGGATATGGTATTCGGGTTGTGTGTGTGCTCCACTTAGTCTTCCCGCGCTCCAGCGAATGCTTCCTGCACTCCACATGGATGAATTGTAAAATCCACGTCTATTCCCTCACCGGCTTCCCGCCACCAGCTAACGGCTTGCTGCATATAACCCAGGTGGCAACGCACCGCCGCGACACTCTGCTAAGATCTAGTCCTCACCCATCTACCATTAGTTATTCCAAGCATGCCAGGCAACGACCAAAGCTTCGACGTCGACGCCTACCTGCGTTACATCTTCGGCGAGGAGAACGAGCCGGAGCAGGTCGGGAGCAAGAGCTTCATCGTCCGGTGCAGGCACCATGGCCCATCGGCAACGATATCGGCGTCATAGTCCATGGGGGCACAATCTACATATTGTAGAGGAGGTGTGATGAGCAGTTTGCCATCCACTGTGCCAAAGATCCAGAGCTGCTCGGTGGCATGATCGACGACCCACCCGAAGAGCCGCTGTCACCAGTGCTCATCGAGAGCCTGATGCCCCGCAAGGAATGGGCAGAGGACCTCTGTGATTCAGTCAAGATAAAGGCAGCCTACGGCTTCATCATTGCCTGTGGCGGCCGTGTCAACCTCGATCCCGATGATGTGGTGGCCAGGCTCGAGCGCATCCTTGGCGGAGTTGACATCCCCAACGAAGTAGAACATCGCCAACGTGATATCTTGAGGATGCAGGTGATCGACGGAATTTGCTACCAGGCCAAAGACATGGAAAGCGGTTCCGCGGAGTTGTCATGCGCGCGATTGCACGCTGTCAAGCTCTTCTGGAAGAGGCCCAGTAGCCCCAAGAGCCTTCCAGCGCCAGCAGCTCCGTAGGCGGAGGCGGGTCGGGACACTCGGAGTGAATGGCCGCAAGGGTGCTATGCTGATCATGGAGTCCGAGAAGACCATCGTCAGAAGGCCGCCAGCTCAGCCTTTTAGCTTATATTTTTATTATAATTGTATGCATATGTAGGTCGTGAGTGTTCTGGGCCTTGCCGCATTTGGCATTTTAAATTATCCTGAATATGTAAGACAATTATTAAGAATTATTAACAGTTGCCATTGTAACTTTTCCTCAACGGCGAGTAGAGCGCGTGCAGGGACGCCAGGGCGGAGCGCGCCGCCGGCCGCCTCAACGGCGAGCAACCACGTGGTCAACCTTCTGCCATCAATAAATTTTGACCTTGTTTCTCGTCACATTGCTGATTACAACGAAATAAGTATAATTGCAAATCTGTTCACACCTATCAAACTAATATGTGTTCACACTTAGCACTGGGCTATGAAAACTACCCACTCGAAAATTACTTCACACTTCCTCTCCTCATCACCCACAAAACTTGTTTTCTCTGTCAAGTCGTTCCACCATGACCGGTAGGAGGAGTTTAGGGTGGACATATAACCAGGCAGCAAAGACCAAGGCCGCAGAAGCACTAGAGAGGTACCGCCGTGAAGCTGCAGCCGCAGCAGAGATGTCCCGGCGCGCCGTGGAGCCCTCGAACGAGCTCTCACGGGCACGCAAGGGCTCTCACAAGCGCATTTGCGGCGTCGGCCGTCGCGACGAGTCGGCGTTCCTGAAGTCCTTCACTGGCGACGACGACATTCTCGCTGGCGTCACTACGCAGCAGGAGCTGGTCGACGGCTTGATGAAGCTGCTCAAGATCAGCGATGACTCGGTTGACAAGGCGACCGGCCTCGTCAAGCAACTCATGGATGACAATGCGAAGCTCCTCAAGTTGGTAACCGAGAAGGAGGAGGAGGCCGCCGGCTGGAAGATGCTGCATTAGCAGAGCAGTGCCTCGGAGATGACGCTGAAAGCGGTCGTCGAGGAACTGACGGGTGGCTTGAGGAAGCTCCAGATCGAGCGCGAGCAGGAGGTGGAGGAATCCGTGGCTGCTTTCAAGCAAAGTCGTGAGGAATTGAAGAAGAAGCTGCAGGATTTCGCCGCCCGGCGATCCATCGACGAGTACAGATAGTAGCATCCCAGATCGTTGTCTTCAATTTCCTTCTTATCTTGCCCCTGTGTCTTCCGGGCTTTGCCGCATGTGGCATTTTAAATTATCCAGAATATGTAAGACAATTATTATGTGCGCCATTGTAAATTTGTCGTCGTATTATCCGTTGCCATTTTATTTGTGGTCGTATTATCCGTTGCCCTATGTGGCAATTTAAATTAGGGTGGAATACTAGTTGGAAACAAGAACAAAGCAAATGCTGCCATGGCATCACAAGCAAACACCCTCCGTGAAAGATGATGGTGTATTCCGAGGATCAGTCCGTTTTTTATTGAATTTGCAAATTGATAGATCTTGATGATTCAAAGAATGATTCTTCCCTGGGTATTTCCCCGGTACCATTATTTAAATTGGAGCTTTTCAATTCAGGTGCTTTAATTAACCCATTAATGGAGAAGTTGTGAGCGAGGCGGGCAGCGGCTAGTGCATGGAGGTCAAAGAGCTCGCTTCCCGGTGAGCATGGGCGGCCTTGCTGCTCGCACGTGTCCCGTCGAGCCTGCGAGGTGGACAGGATGCACGCATCCCGTCGAGCCTGCGCGGCGGGATGCTCGCACGCGTCCCGTCGATCCTGCACTGCGAACTTCTCGCGCTCGTCCCGTCTAATCAAACAACTTCACGCACGCCACCGAGTATGATTAAATTTCGAGACGGTAAATATAATCAACCATTTGCGATATTAACGTGTCAGCTTTTTGTTTCAAAAAGGACTTCGTTGGCTACTAATGTGTGCGCCTCTTCTCAAACTGGACGATTTTTTTACCACGACATATATGTGCCATGTCATGAAACCATGCCAAGTAATCCTCAAAAAATGAAACCATGCCAAGTTTCATGTTTTTGGGGTGACTTTTTTATTTACTGCTATTTCAAAACCGAGATTCTCATTGTTTCAGGACGACGACAAGTTTGTCATTCATTCTCATTCCTTAAACAGGACCTAAACATGCACCCAATGACACATGTATGATTTCCCACCCATTTTGCTTCACTGGAGCATGTGGTTGCAGTTCAAATTTGAATTATGGACTACATTAAATGCATAGGAAACTTAGTAATTAGTAATATATATACAATGGCCAAACGAACCCTGAACAGTTTCAAATTTCAGCCCGACACTCCTGTTATTCTATGTTGCCTGTAGAAAACAAAGCTCAAGACGAGAAGAGGCATCAATTATCGTTTCGCCCACAAGAGGGGCATGTTTCCCTACCGGAACCACGAGGGTTGCGACAAGCTCCGGTCTGTAAAAGTCTTGTAATATAGCTTCACCCAAATTGGACAATTATATATACCATGTAGTGACACCATGCCATGTTTCATGATTTCCTGGTGAGTTTTGGATTTATAGACATTTAAAAACCATGTTTCGCAATGTTTGTGGCCAGGCCAGGACGGCGAGACGGTTGCATTCGTTCCTATTTGCTCCATGGGACCTAAACATGCACCCCAAGGAAACATGTACGTTTTTTCTAGCCATTTTGGTGCACTGGAGCATGTATTTGTAGTTCGGATTTGAATGATGGACATTAAATGCCTAGAAAACTCAATTAATGAATAAAAAAGGTCAAACAAACCCTGAATAATTTCAAAGCGCGAATCTCCAGTTGTTCCGTGTCATGTGTAGAAGAAAATATGAGGCTAGAAGAGGTAGTGATTATCGTTTGGCCCACAAGGGGACACGTTTCCCTATCGAAACCACGAGGGTTCTTGCGACAGGCTCCGGTTTGTAATAAAGCTTGGCCCAAATTGGCAATGTTTTTACCACAACATATATGTGCCATGACATGACACCTTGCCACCTTTGATGGCTTTCTGGTCGTTTAGGATTTATGGGGACTTAAAAACCGAGATTCAAAATGTTTGAGGAAGAGCCAGGACACCGGTACGGTTGTAATTTGTTCCCATTCCTGGCATGAGACCTAAACATGCACCCAAGGAAACATGTATAATTTTTCTAGCCATTTTGGTGAACTTGAGCATGTATTTGTAGTTTAGATTTGAATTGTGGACATTAAATGCCTAGGAAACGCAATTAGTGTGTAAAAAGGCCAAACGAACCCTGAATAAGTTTAAATTTCAGCACGGATATCTCGTGGTTCCATGTTGCCCATGGAAGAAAATACAAGGCGAAAAGAGGCAGTGATTACGTTTCTCCCACAAGGGGAACACGTTTCCCTATCAGAACCACGAGGCTTCTTTGAGAGAAGCTCCAGTTTTTGTAAGAGGTTTGTAATAAAGCTTGGCCCAAATTGGACAATGTTTTTACCACGACATATATGTGCCATGACGTGACACCATGCCACCTTTGATGACTTTCTGGTGAGTTTAGGATTTATGGGGACTTAAAAACCAAGATTGGAAATGTTTGAGTACAAGCCATGACACCAGTACGGTTGTAATTCGTTCCCATTCCTGGCATGGGACCTAAACATGCACCCAAGGACACATGTATAATTTTTCTAGCCTTTTTGGTGAACTGGAGCATGTATTTGTAGTTCAGTTTTGAATTATGGACATTAAATGCCTAGGGAAATCAATTAGTGTATAAAAAGGCCAAACAAACCCTGAATAAGTTTAAATTTCAGCATGGATATCCTGTCGTTCCATGTTGCCCGTAGAAGAAAATACAAGGTGAAAAGAGGCAGTGATTACATTTCGCCCACAAGGGGGACACATTTACCTATCGGAACCACGAGGCTTCTTTGAGAGAAGCTCCGGTTTGTAAGAGGCTTGTAATAAAACTTGCACCACAATGGACGAAAATAATTCCTCGACATATAAGTGCGATGTCGTGACACCATGGCAGGTTTCACGATTTTCAGCTTAGTTTTGGATTTACGGAGATTTAAAAACCGAGATTATTCTCACGAAATGTTTTCAAATAGCACACGGTTCACTCACAAAAGTCGATATTCAATGAAAACTTTGTGGAAACCATATTTTAAAGTTCCATAAAAATCTGAAAATATTGTGGGATGTTAAGAAGGTGATGTTTTATTGCGACACAAAATTTCATGTTGAAAAACATTACAAGATGTGAGCTATGAAAAAGACAAACTCCGCCCTGAATAGTGACATTACTATTCGGCACTATTCAACACTAATTTTGTCTTTTTCATAGCTCACATCTCTTAATGTGTTTCAACTTGAAATTTTGTGTGCCAATAAAACATCATCCTCTTAACATCCCGCATTTTTTTGAAACTTCAAAAATCTTTTTCTCATGGTTTTCACCGGTTTCCACCGAATGTTGGTTTCCGTATGATATCCCCCCGCCCCCCGTGCTGCGCACGCGATCTGAGTCCTGCGTTCTGACTGGCCAGAACCCAAACCCCACGGATCGTACGTGTGCACCATTGGATGCTCCCAGATCAAACGGCAACCCTGAGCCCTTGGGACACATGATGTACATGGGTAAGCACCGTGCGCATGCGTCGTGTAGCTCACGCTTCCTTCTCTACTAGTAGGTTTTCATTCAAAACAGGCTACCGTTTCTCGCCACTCCTCTCATCAGTTTCCCGCCTCTTCTCCCAGATATGCATGATGTTGATGTTTGTTTAATTATTATAGTTCATCTCATCCAAAATCAATTACTTTTGTAAAAACACTATTTTAAGATTCATGGAATTGTGCATTGTAAAGGTAAAAACAAAAAGTGACAATTCATTTAAAAAAAGATTTGGGCAATTAAGATATGGAAGATTCTAAAGAACAAAAGAGAAGTGCTTGTGTTTTGAGGTTTGTGCATTATGCTTAAGTTCAACAATGGAGTCTTCTAGATTGTACATGTGGCAGAATTTGGTGGAATGTAGATGATATCCAACGGCCAGTAGTGCTCCGATTTGCCATCTCTGTACCGTCGAATTGGCTTCATCCAATGAGCAACTTTCATAGTTATTCGCACACTATATATGTGTATAGATGTATAGATATATATAGATGTGTCCCATGCTAGACAAAATAAAGTTTGAGCACATGCATGGAACCCCCGGTTGTCGCCTCGAAGTTGGGAAACTGACATCATAGGTATTGAACCAGGCTTGGAGTAGGGTGCGGTGTTCAGTCTGTAATGTACTTGGCGTGGCCCATCGAAGTTGTGCATTTGGGATTTAAACACATCATACACCATCGTACCCATACATATTTTCGGGCCGCATGCAGTGTATACGGGGTCTTCTCATCGACCACGTCTCCCTTGTGCGGTTTTTTGTGACGACACGGATATCTGTGGGCTCCCGAGTGTATATATATCATCCCTTTGACCGATAATGAGGGGTATGTGTTGGCCATGAATGGATTCGTCCTAGTTCATGTTAGGGCCGGTCACCGTCAAATGTCGGTCAACCAAAGCTCAAGCTCATTCATTGTTAGGATTCCCTCCCAGATGCTCGGATTGCTGGGTTCGACCTACATCAAACCCTGCGTACGTATCTCATCCTTAACTACCTTGGCTTCATGGTTGTTGTCTGTATCTAGAGGTAGGTACCACATCTAAATTGTACATTATTCTATATTGAAAACACACATCACCCCTTCCAAACGTACATAATTTTGGGCCGCATGCAAGAGGTGCTGCTTCTGTGGTCCCTCTCGTGCGATGTTTATGATGGTTCAATCTATTAGCCCAAGCGGTTTATCGACAACAACAACTGTCATTTGACCAAACGAAAGATTCATTGGTCCGTCTTATGGTAGGTCATGGCGACATGCATGTATGACCAAAGTATCGATCATTACATGCATCCGCCCCGCTCACACGAAGTGGGAGGTGGTGGGCCAAGCATCCTAGCTAGGTACGACATTATGTCATTATATATATCCTAGCTAGGTGGTTGTTAGGGTGCTTTCGGGTTTGTGAGGCAGGTGCCACCAAAGTTATGCATTGTGTATTTAAATTTTTAAACATCCCCAATATTCGTACATATATTTGGCCACTTCTAGGTGGTGCTTGACTTCTGGCCCCTCTCATGGATCTTCAATGACACGCTCAACCGTGGGCCCGCAGGGTCAAAGTTGTGCATTGGAATTTTGAACATCACATACCACCCTTTTCACTCATATATATTTGGGCCACATGCTGGTGTGGCTGTCTTTTGACCCTCCCTAACGTTATTTTTTGCTGCAAAGACTCTGATGATCCTCAACGGACACGGGGTATAATATCTTAACCGTGTGCGATACAAGTGCGATGTGAATCACCACGACCGTGCAAGCGCGAGCAAATTAAGGTGGAGGTACTGGCTCAACCGTGTGCGATGCAAGTGCGCTGAAATCACCACGACCGC
Organism: Aegilops longissima; assembly: GCA_021605205.1. NCBI lineage: Eukaryota > Viridiplantae > Streptophyta > Magnoliopsida > Poales > Poaceae > Aegilops > Aegilops longissima. The sequence goes on from CM038678.1 coordinate 133,660,816, forward strand.
GCAAGCGCGAGCAAATTAAGGTGGAGGTACTGGCTCAACCGTGTGCGATGCAAGTGCGCTGAAATCACCATGACCGCGCAAGCGCGAGCAAAGGGTGGAGGTACTGGCTCAACCGTGTGCGATGCAAGTGCGCTGAAATCACCACGACCGCGCAAGCGCGAGCAAAGGGTGGAGGTACTGGCTTAACCGTGTGCGATGCAAGTGCGCTGTAAAACCACCACCTGTGGAAGCTAAAGGCGGGTAAGTTTATTTGGAAATTAGGACGAACCGTGTGCGATAGACCAGCTAGCTAGAAATATAAAAAACAAACTACCCGCCTTGAGCGTTGCAAAAATCGGAGGATCCGCGCCACTTTTCCTTATTATCATACACGCATATTGTTATTGGACCGTGCGTGATCTTGGGCACTGCCGCCCCGCATCAATTCCTTTACCCAAATTTTAGTAGCCGCCGTACTTCAACCGTCGCCCACACTCCTCCAGCACCGACCTTATAGTAAAATTGCAGTAGCTGAGGTATTTGAACCGTCGCCCTCCCTCGTCCACCACCATCTCCACCCACCATTACTAAAAATTTCAGTAGCTGCGGCGTATCCTCAAACACCCCCCTCCACAGTCCCCCACCCACCCCCTCCCCCCTTCGAACCCTAGATCGCGGCGGCCGCCGCCGCCAACCGTGCCAGTCTGCCCGTTCCTCCTAGCTTAGATAATAAAGTTCAGGTTATCCAGCGATTCCCATACCGTCGCCCCACTCCCCTGAGTTTTTAGATGAGGCCTGCGATGTCCCTCCCCGCCAGATCCACATCCCCTACTCCAGAATGTCGCAGCCTAACCTCGACCACGTATCCCGGGGAGCCTGACGAGCGTTTGGCCAAGAAGAGGTTTATCATGGCCTCTCCGGTGGACGTTGGCGAGGTGGCCGTCGTTCGCCCTGACCCGTCGATCCCGGAGCAACACCTCGCCGTGGAAGCCAGCGAAGATGTTCACTATGTTGCCATGCCGAAGGCTTCATGTCAGTGGGCTAGCGTATTATTCTATCTCGAGAAAGCTGGCTACGACATCAAGCTCGTCCACACCAACGGCTTCAGGCGGGCCATGTCACAGGTTAAGTTGTCCATCCCCAACCCCTCTGGTTCAACCGCCGTCGATCTCTTCGACAACCCTGCCACTGATCTCCTTCGCCAAGCGGTCAAGGATTTGCGAGCTTTATACGCCATCGAGCCCATTTTGTCACTTGTGAAGGACATGTTCTACGACGGCGGCTTGGGATCCTCAATTGCCAAGTCAGATCTCATCGACCATGACCACGACCAGCAAGAGGGCACCCACAAAGGTTCTTCAAAGGTGAAACAGCCTATCTGTGACATCAGAGAGCACACCATGGGTCTGTGCTCTTCCAACTGGAAGGATCCCGTCCATGAAATGTGAGGCAACATTCTATCAACAAATATTACCTTTTCTAGCTTGCCAACCCGTACCCTTTGTTGTAGTAGCTTTTTCCGTGCAGTGCTTTAACTGTGCCGTGTTTAATTATTTCAGTTATAAAAAATGTATTGTTCAATAGGTCTATGTGATGTTTATGTATGAATTGTCCACTTTAGTTTCACGAATGGCTATATTTGGTTGTTTATAGTGAGTAGATGCCTTGTTTATCTGTATTTGGTTGTTAGTTTGGTTGGAGTGAGCATTTTTTCTGTTATCGAGCAGATGCCTTGTTTATCTACATTTGGTTCTTAGTTTGGTTGCAGTGAGTATTTTTCCAGTTATCAAGCAGATGCCTTACTTATGTGTATTTGGTTGTTAGGTTGCTTTTTTAGCATTTGTCCAGTATTCAAGCGGATGCCTTGTTTGTCTGTATTTGGTTGTTAGGTTGCCTTTTTTAGCATTTCTCCAGTTATCAAGCAGATGCCTTGTTTATCTTTATCTTCTTGTTAGGTTGGTTGCAGTGAGCATTTGTCCAGTTTTCAAGCATATGCCCTGTTTATCTGTATTTGCTTGTTAGGTTGGTTGCAGTGCGACTCTGTCCAGTTTTCAATGCCTATATTTGGTTGTTATACAGGTCATTTATGCCTTGTTTATTTCAGTCATTCACAATGTGTGGTTCATTATGTGCAAGTCAGAACTGTGCCACTTGACTACATCAATACCAGTTTGAACGGCTATATTTGGTTCCAGTTATTCCTGGTGTAGTTAATACATGCCTTTTATTTCAATTTTACACATTTATCCAGTGTGATGTTTAAGCATTACCTACGTTTGCTACCTCTTGAGCACTGCGTTGGTTTTCCCTTGAAGAGGAAAGGGTGATGCAGCAAAGTAGCATAAGTATTTCCCTCAGTTTTTGAGAACCAAGGTATCAATCCAGTAGGAGACTACAGGCAAGTCGCCTCGTACCTACACAAACAAATAAGAACCTTGCAACCAACGCGATAAAGGGGTTGTCAATCCCTTCACGTCCACTTGCAAAAGTGAGATCTGATAGAGATAATAAGATAAATATTTTTGGTATTTTTTATGATATAGATTGAAAGTAAAGACTGCAAATTAAAATAGATTGGAAACTTATATGATGGAAAATAGACCCGGGGGCCATAGGTTTCACTAGTGGTTCTCTCAAGATAGCATAAGTATTACGGTGGGTGAACAAATTACTATCGAGCAATTGATAGATAAGTGCATAATTATGAGAATATCTAGGCATGATCATGTATATAGGCATCACGTCTGCGACAAGTAGACCGAAACGATTCTGCATCTACTACTATTACTCCACACATCGACCGCTATCCAGCATGCATCTAGAGTATTAAGTTCATAACAACAGAGTAACACATTAGGCAAGATGACATGATGTAGAGGGATAAACTCAAGCAATATGATATAAACCCCATCCTTTTATCCTCGATGGCAACAATACAATGCGTGCCTAGCTGCCCCTGCTGTCACTGGGAAAGGACACCGCAAGATTGAACCCAAAGCTAAGCACTTCTCCCAATGCAAGAAAGATCAATCTAGGAGGCCAAACCAAACTGATAATTTGAAGAGACTTGCAAAGATAACAAATCATACATAAAATAATTCAGAGGAGATTCAAATATTGTTCATAGATAATCTTGATCATAAACCCACAATTCATCGGATCTCGACAAACACACCGCAAAAAGAATTACATCGAATAGATCTCCCAGAAGATCGAGGAGAACTTTGTATTGAGATCCAAAGAGAGAGAAGAAGCCATCTAGCTAATAACTATGGACCCGAAGTTTTGTGGTAAACTACTCACACATCATCGGAGAGGCTATGCTGTTGATGTAGAAGCCCTCCATGATCGATTCCCCCTCCGGCGGAGCGCCGGAAAAGGCCCCAAGATGGGATATCACGGGTACAGAAGGTTGCAGCGGTGGAATTAGGGTTTCATGGTGCTCCTGGATGATTTCGGGGTATATGGGTATATATAGGAGGAAGAAGTAGGTCGGTGGAGCTGCGAGGGGCCCATGAGGGTGGGGGCGCGCCCAGGGGGCAGGCGTTCCTCCCTGCCTCATGGCCTCATCGCTTCTTTCTTGACATCCACTCCAAGTCCCCTGGATCACGTTTGTTCCAAAAATAACTCTTCCAAAGGTTTCATTCCGTTTGGATTCCGTTTGATATTCCTTTTCTGCGAAACACTGAAATAGGCAAAAAAAACAGCAATTTGCACTGGGCCTTTGGTTAGTAGGTTAGTCCCAAAAATAATATAAAAGTGTATAATAAAGCCCATTAAACATCCAAAAAAGATAATACAATAGCATGGAACAATCAAAAATTATAGTTACGTTGGAGACATATCAAGCATCCCCAAGCTTAATTCATGCTCGTCCTCGAGTAGGTAAATGATAAAAATAGCATTTTTGATGTGGAATGCTACCTAGCATAATTCTCAATGTAATTTTCTTTATTGTGGCATGAATGTTCAGATCCGAAAGATTCAAGATAAAAGTTTAATATTGACTTAAAAATAATAATACTTCAAGAATACTAACTAAGCAATTATGTCTTCTCAAAATAACATGGCCAAAGAAAGTTCATCCCTACAAAATCATATAGTTTGGTCATGCTCCATTTTCGTCACACAGGAATGCTCTCATCATGCACAACCCCGATGACAAGCCAAGCAATTGTTTAATACTTTAGTAATCTCAAAAAAAAATTCAACTTTCACGCAATACATGAGCGTGAGCCATGGATATAGCACTATGGGTGGAATAGAATATAATGATGGGGGTTATGTGGAGAAGACAAAAAGGATAAAGTCTCACATTGACGCGACTAATCAAAGGGCTAGGGAGATGCCCATCGATTGATGTCAATGCAAGGAGTAGGGATTGCCATGCAACGGATGCACTAGAGCTATAAATGTATGAAAGCTCAACAAAAGAAACTAAGTGGGTGTGCATCCAACTTGCTTGCTCACGAAGACCTAGGGCATTTGAGGAAGCCCATTGTTGGAATATACAAGCCAAGTTCTATAACGAAAAATTCCCACTAGTATATGAAAGTGATAAAACAAGAGACTCTCTATCATAAAGATCATGGTGCTACTTTGAAGCACAAGTGTGGAAAAGGATAGTAGCATTGTCCCTTTTTATTTCTTTTTTTTTGCGCCTTTCCTTTTTTTGGCCTTTCTCTTTTTTTTTATTTTTTTTGGACAATGCTCTAATAATGATGGTCACCACACTTCTATTTATTTACAACTCGATGATTACAACTCAATACTAGAACAAAATATGACACTATATGAATGCCTCCGGCGGTGTACCGGGATGGGCAATGAATCAAGAGTGACATGTATGAAAAATTATGCATGGTGGCTTTGCCACAAATATGATGTCAACTTCATGATCATGCAAGGCAATATGACAATGATGAAGCATGTAATAATAAATGAAACGGTGGAAATTTGCATGGCAATATATCTCAGAATGGCTATGGAAATGCCATAGTAGATAGGTATGGTGGCTGTTTTGAGGAAGATATAAGGAGGTTTATGTGTGATAGAGCGTATCATATCACGGGGTTTGGATGCACCGGCGAAGTTTGCACCAACTCTCAAGGTGAGAAAAGGCAATGCACGGTACCGAAGAGGCTAGCAATGATGGAAAGGTGAGAGTGCGTATAATCCATGGACTCAACATTAGTCATAAAGAACTCACATACTTCTTGCAAAAATCTACAAGTCATAAAAAACCAAGGACTACGCGCATGCTCCTAAGGGGATAGATTGGTAGGAAAAGACCATCGCTCGTCCCCGACCGCCACTCAAAAGGATGACACTCAAAGAACACCTCATGTTTCAAATATGTCACACAACGGTTACCATACGTGCACGCTATGGGACTTGCAATCTTCAACACAAGTATTTCTCAAATTCACAACTACTCAACTAGCATGACTCTAATATTACCATCTTCATATCTCAAAACAATCATCAAGTATCAAACTTCTCATAGTATTCAATGCATTTTTTATGAAAGTTTTTATTATTACCATCCTGGATGCCTATCATATTAGGACTAATTTTATAGCCAAAGCAAATTACCATGCTGTTCTAAAAGACTCTCAAAATAATATAAGTGAAGCATGAGAGATCAATAATTTCTATAAAATAAAACCACCACCGTGCTCTAAAAGATATAAGTGAAGTACTAGAGCAAAATTGTGTAGCTCAAAAGATATAAGTGAAGCACATAGAGTATTCTGATAAATTCCGATTCATGTGTGTCTCTCCCAAAAAGGTGTGTACAGCAAGGATGATTGTGGTATGCTAAAAAGCAAAGAATCAAATCATAGAAGACGCTCGAAGCAAAACACATATCATGTGGTGAATAAAAATATAGCCTCAAGTAAAGTTACCGATGGACAAAGACGAAAGAGGGGATGCCTTTCGGGGCATCCCCAAGCTTAGGCTTTTGGTTGTCCTTGAATTTTACCTTGGGGTGCCTTGGGCATCCCCAAGCTTAGGCTCTTGCCACTCCTTATTCCATAATCCATCAAATCTTTACCCAAAACTTGAAAACTTCACAACACAAAACTCAACAGAAAATCTTATGAGCTCCATTAGTATAAGAAAACAAATCACCACCATAAGGTACTGTAATGAACTCATTATTTATTTATATTGGTGTTAAACCTATTGTATTCCAACTTCTCTATGGTTCATACCCTCCGATACTAGCCATAGATTCATCAAAATAAGGAAACAACACACAAAAAACAGAATCTGTCAAAAACAGAACAGTCTATAGCAATCAGATTTGTTGAATACTTCTAGAACTCCAAAAATTCTGAAATACTAGGACAACTTGGACAATTTTTATATTGATCTACAGCAAAAAATAATTGGTATTTTATCACGTTCTGGTGAATTTTAACAATTATTTTTGTGAGCGCAAAGTTTCTGTCTTTTACAGCAAGATCACACAACTATCACCCAAGAAGATCCTATTGGTTCTACTTGGCACAAACACTAATTAAAACATGAAAACACATCTAAACAGAGGCTAGATGAATTATTTATTACTAAACAGAACCAAAAAGCAAGAAACAAAAATAAAATTGGGTTGCCTCCCAACAAGCGGTATCGTTTAACGCCCCTAGCTAGGCATAAAGGCAAGAATAGATATAGGTATTACCATAATAATGGTAAGGAAAATCGCAAAAACTCATATCATATTACCTACGTTCAGCAGCAAGTTTTCTTTGTGGCAAGCTGAAGTAATCAAAAGGGCTAAATTTAATGGGACAAAAGTCCCCAAGATCAAGCTCGGGAGGTATGGGTTCCTCCTTTGGCCCCTTATATTGCACAACCAGTTCATCATTATAAGCATTCTTTTGGCAAAAGTCATGAGCCTTTGTTCAAGAGAAAAACCTAACCCATTGTTTTGAATAGCAAAATCATCATTGAGTTCAGAAATTCTATCAACTAGAACATCGGTAGGAACCTTCTTTCTAAGGTTTTCATTGTAAGCAACATGACCTAGAGATCGTAAACGCATTAAGTCTTCTTGATTAAAAAGGATAGCTTCTATGGGAGGATGACCAGCGTCTACCCTATAATGCACAAAAATTTCATTGGCCTCTTTCATTGTAAATATGAACTCATGTGCCAAAATGATAGTAGCTGCTCGCTTAACAGAAGAATGCTCGATATTGGATAACTCTAGAAAAATCCTTTATATGCAAGGATGCATATGAATAAATTGTCTTTCAAGTTCAACTACGAGCAAAGATATAGCATCCGCAAGACTACTAGTTCTATGAAGAATAGATCCACCCATAGTGGGCAGGGTACTGGCACAAGTAAAGAAATCTTGAATAACTCCTTTTCCAATAATATTACCACTACCAAGCCGGGACTTTTTAGTATGTAAAATAGTAGGTTCTTCATGAGGATCATCAAAATCATCAATGTTTTCCATGTTTTTACCACTGTCCTTATCAATGATTACCTCCCCAGTTGCAGACATGATGGCAGCAAATCGCACAAGAAGAAAGCACACAAAAGGTAAGCAAAAAGAGGCGAACGAAAAAAGAGGGCGAAAAAAATGGCAAAGGTGCAGTGGGGGAGAGGCAAACGAGAGGCAAATGGCCAATAATGTAATGCGAGGGATAAGAGTTGTGATGGGTACTTGGTATGTCTTGACTTGGCGTAGATCTCCCCGGCAACGGCGCAAGAACTCCTTCTTGCTACCTCTTGAGCACTGCGTTGGTTTTCCCATGAAGAAGAAAGGTGATGCAGCAAAGTAGCGTAAGTATTTCCCTCAGTTTTTGAGAACCAAGGTATCAATCCAGTAGGAGACTACACGCAAGTCGCCTTGCATGTATACAAACAAATAAGAACCTTGCAACCAACGCGATAAAGGGGTTGTCAATCCCTTCACGACCACTTGCAAAAGTGAGATCTGATAGAGATAATGAGATAAATATTTTTGGTATTTTTTATGATATAGATTGAAAGTAAAGATTGCAAAGTAAAATAGATTGGAAACTTATATGATGGAAAATAGACCCGGGGGCCATAGGTTTCACTAGTGGCTTCTCTCAAGACAGCATAAGTATTACGGTGGGTGAACAAATTACTATCGAGAAATTGATAAAAAAGTGCATAATTATGAGAATATATAGGCATGATCATGTATATAGGCATCACGTCCGCGACAAGTAGATCAAAACGATTCTGCATCTACTACTATTACTCCACACATCGACCGCTATCCAGCATGCATCTAGAGTATTAAGTTCATAAGAACGGAGTAACACATTAGGCAAGATGACATGATGTAGAGGGATAAACTCAAGCAATATGATATAAACCCCATCTTTTTATCATCAATGGAAACAATAAAATGCTGTCACTGGGAAAGGACACCGCAAGATTGAACCCAAAGCTAAGCACTTCTCCCATTGCAAGAAAGATAAATCTAGTAGACCAAACCAAACTGATAATTCAGAGAGACTTGCAAAGATAACAAATCATACATAAAAGAATTCAGAGGAGATTCAAATATTGTTCATAGATAATCTTGATCATCAACCCACAATTCATCGGATCTCGACAAACACACCGCAAAAATAATTGCATCGAATAGATCTCCAACAAGATCGAGGTGAACTTTGTATGGAGATCCAAAGAGAGAGAAGAATCCATCTAGCTAATAACTATGGACCCGAAGGTCTGTGGTAAACTACTCACACATCATCGGAGAGGCTATGGTGTTGATGTAGAAGCCCTCCGTGATTGATTCCCCCTCCGGTGGAGCACCGGAAAAGGCCCCAAGATGGGATCTCACGGGTACAGAAGGTTGCGGCGGTGGAAATAGGATTTCGTGGTGCTCCTGGATGTTTTCGTGGTATATGGGTATATATAGGAGGAAGAAGTAGGTCGGTGCAGCTGTGAGGGCCCCACGAGGGTGGGGGCACGCCCAGGGGGGCAGGCGCGCCTCCCTGCCTCGTGGCCTCCTCGCTTCTTTCTTGACGTCCACTCCGAGTCCCCTGGATCACGTTTGTTCCAAAATAACTCTCTCGAAGGTTTCATTGCGTTTGGATCTCGTTTGATATTCCTTTTCTGCGAAACACTGAATTAGGCAAAAAAAATAGCAATTTGCTCTGGGCCTTTGGTTAGTAGGTTAGTCCCAAAAATAATATAAAAGTGTATAATAAAGCCCATTAAACATCCAAAACAGATAATATAATAGCATGGAACACTCAAAAATTATAGATACGTTGGAGACGTATCAACGTTCTATTCATTTTCAACAATACCAGTTGAATTGCAATATTTGATGGCTGTTAAGCCTTCTGTCGGTAACTTTGCCTTCCATTTTATATCTGCTTTAACAGCATGCTGAAACCAACACATTCAAGCTATCATTTGGAGATGATGTTGTTTACCTTTTCTATATTTGTTTGATGCTAAGATTGTTGTACTTATCATGCATTTCCACTACTTATGCAGGACAACAACGGGAGAGGCCACCATTTTCCACCGAGTTTAGCTTCATCCCTCGGCTTGTACAGCCCCGTCGTTCCATAATGTAGTGCATATAGATCCAGGCCTGGACACTAGTTAGCTTCTAATATTGACTTGTTGCTTGTAGGTACATATGCCCTTGGCAAGGATCCACGCATCAACCCTTTTTGCGTATGGGGCAATGAGATATTGATGAACAAGCATCAAGTGAGGAAACTGATAAGGATTATTAGCAAAAAGATACGAATGGTGGGAAGCAAATTATTTGTTTATGCTCTATCCAACACAACAGTGAGCTGTAGGATGGTAACTACAAACTCCGCAGCCTTCTCTTTTTACTGCCCATAATGAGTTGTTAGACAACAATATCTGAATCTTTTTCGTTCCCAGTGGTTCTCAAAGCAGTTCACTCAGGATTACCTCACAAAGTACATGATTGGTGGAAATGCAATGAAGGTTAAAGTATTTCATCCAGACTACAATGAGCATCGAGAAGTCCTAATGAAGACAGTGAAGGATGGACGGGCAGCCATCACAAGGGGTTGGCCTGGAGTCTTATGCATGGAGGAGGGCACAATATGGGCATTCCGCTTCACCTTCTCCAAAGAACTGAATGTCTTTCGCCTCTCTTTTCAGATCTTTAGTACAACTATGGTTCATCATTCTTTACTTGGTGCTTCTATAGTTCTTCAGTATATGTACCTGTGCATTGAATTATGGTTTCGTGGTTGAACCTATATTTGTAATAAACATGGTTGGATATGAAATAAGTGATTGCCAACTTTCAAATTCATAACATGTGATTTTTAAATTAGGGATTAATTGGATTAATTATGGATTAAATAGGGATTACACAGCACACGGTTTGCGAAAGCGAAACGTCTGCGATATACGTGGAGATCAGAAATGTTTCTAGGATCCACTACGTATGCGATCAATCTCCACTGCACACATGACTTTCTCTTGAAAACTTTTTGCGTTAGGCCACCTTGCGCAAACATTTATCGCATAAAAAGTGTGTGTGTGATGGACAGCCTTTGCCACATAGTTTCTTTCTACGCACCGTGTGTGATGCATTCAATAACGCAAATGATAAAATTATTAATATCGTGTGCAATGGCAACGCTATCACAAATGATTTAACGGGAAAAATTGTGTGTGATGTACCTGTGAACAGAAACGTTTTCCTTGGAGCGACTATGTGGGATGTGCATACGAATGGAAACGTTTAGCGGGGACTGATTGTGTGGAATGTACTTGCGACCCGAAACAATTTCGCTGTATAATTGTATTTTTTTATCTGTACTGTACGTATTTCCGTATTTGAGCGCTCGCCAGTCGCACACGACCTCATTTTGCTGAACGTGTGTGCTAGGAGGGCATATCCCCGATGGTTTCTGGGTCGTGTGGGAAGGACCCCCTATCGCCCACACTCACTTGGAGATGGTTCCAGATGCCGTCGCGGAAAGGGGTTTTAAACCGATTGTTTAGCACCGACGCGCACCCGTGTATGTATGAAAATTTGCGTGCCAAATGGGTAAGTGTGGATGGTTTGAGAAAATTTGAGAATTTGTTGTGGACAATTGCTGTGATGAATTTGAATGAAATTTTGGTGGCTGTCGGTGCAACAAACATTTGTGTTTCTTGACCAGACCCATACGCAGGCATGCTAACAATCATATATCCAGCGCTAACATGTAATGCAAGGCAAAACTAGAGAAATTGCTCTTCATGAGATCAAGGAGCAGATCAAGAACACCAAGTCAACATACAAAGCAAGGATTTCAAGAGAAGTGTCCCTTGCCGGCCATGTGAGGACGGCAAGGTCGACGCAATAGACAAAAGCGAAACCAAACCACGCCTCCGGGGCGACCGGAGACCGCAGCGCGTACCCCTCCAAGAAGGCCCGGTAAGTCCTACCCCCGGCAGGCACAAGATAATTACCACCGCACCACCGCATCGTAACGCCAGTCACTTATCGATGCGGTGTCGAGCCCTTCAGGTGATTAAGTGGCTCTCACTAACCACATGGCAGCTCAATGGAAAGCAGGTCACATCAATTTGACACTCCTCCAAGGGCATGTCAAGATGATAAGCAGAAGATGGCTAAGCGGCGACATAAGCTTGCCGGGGATGCACCCCCGGTCGCCACCTAAGGCAGCATTTATGGCATTTTGTCCTAAGTGTTAGAGTTAGGTATGATAGCACTGTTAGCTATCTAATCACAAGATAATGTCTGTTTTGCCACTGTGGTTACCCCTTAAGCTATAAAAGGAGGTCCAGGGAAACCTAGATGAGGATTCAGACCCCCTCACACTTGTACATGTGTAGCAACTCTCCCCGAGTCCACCTTGCCGGGCTAGAGCGCTCCGTGTTATTGTGTCTCCTCTAATCCAATCCACCAAAACAGGAGTATGATTTTACGCTTCACAGTGGCCCAAACCTGGGTAAAAATGACCAGTGTCATCGTCATCGTGCTGCTTCATGGCCTCCGCTCTTTGTGCAATGTGATCTCCCCCTTGCCGAACCACAAAGGGGCCAGTGGCCCCATAGGTTCACCCACGACATCTTTGGTGCGCCAGGTAGGGGAGAATCGCTTGCGCGAACCCGAAGTTGTGAACAGCACATCGAGCTTCATCATCTTCTTCTTTGTCATCCTCTTATTCGTCCATGGCGCCCAAGAAGAAGCCCGACGCGACCGCTCACCCCTCCACTTTGAAGGCCCCCTCACACCCAGCCGCCGATGCCGTAGGCGCCACTATGGCGTTAGGTGAGGCGGGTGCTGCGGGTGACATGACCAGTGCAGGCGGTGCCATTGTTGTATCCCCTGTGGCCGAAGCTGGAGCGGGGAACACCGGGGATGGGCAGCAGCAGCAGCATTCTGGCGAGCTTGACCCCGAAGCTACGAGTGGAGGGAATGCCTAGTATCTACCTCCCCACCGCACCAGCAGACGCAGTCGCAACAGCGACGCCTGATTTGGCGCAAGCCGCAAGCCTCCAATTGTGCTCACTACGGGTGCAAATACAAGGCGCACGCCTTGCCCGGGGCAAGATGTGCAAGACAGAGCACCGAACGGAGCCGTCGACCCCTAGACACGACCTCCTCATCGACAAAACGTCGTGGCGATCGGTTCACGGCAGCAAGAACATGGCGACACTCCTGCTAGTTCTACCAGGAGTCGAGCGACATCGCGGTCTGCCTCATTAGCCATACTAAGCACAACCACGGAACCGATGGCACGAGCTCAACTCCTGTTGAATTTTTCACCAGCGGCTAACAAGATGGATGAGTGGAGAGCCACCATCCAGAGCTTGATCGGTTTTGCTGAAGCTGGTAAATCACAGCATGTGGATCCGTCTCGATGCCCGCGAACGACAGTGGCAGCCCTGGCTGATGGCCGTGTCGAGGGGGCCACACTGATGGTGCAGTACCCTCTGCGATGACAGGCTCCAAGGCAGCCACAGCAAGTGCAGCATGTCAACGAGCCCGACGAGACGTTGATGGCCTCGTCTGGCCCGCAAACCCACTAGGATCAGCGGCGGGTTTTGGAAGATCAGCGGAAAGAAGATGCACGCGTCACTATAGAGCGACGCTGGGAGGCACGCCGTCAATCCAATAGGTGCAATGGTCCAGACATTGATGAACCCATGCCCAGTGATGGCGGGTACGTGCCTTACGAGGTCGGGTGCTCCGCCTTCACTCGTGAGCTACGGCAGGTCTACTGGCCATCTGCTCGAGTCTTCAAGCCTGAACTACTAGAGAAATACAATGGGAAGTTAAACCCGACAGAGTTCTTGAGCATTTACACGATTTTCGTTCAAGCCGACGGAGGCAGGGATGAGAAGGTGTTCGCCAACTACTTCCCTTTGGCGCTCAAGCCAAATGTGATGTCGTGGCTGATGCACCTGTCAGAGAACTCTATTTCATCATGGGCTGACTTGTGCAATGAGTTTGTTGGTGCCTTCACAGACGGCCACCAAAAGCGTCGACAACCCAGTGATTTGCAAGTCCTTCCACAGAAGGAAGGGGAGGATTTGCATAAATACATCCAGAGGTTCAGTCGAGTGCACCATAACATTCCAGACATACACCCAGCAGCAGTGATTGCCTAGTTCCATTTGAACATGCGCAAAAGAAGGATGTGAGCCAAAATGAATGTACGGCTGCCCAAGACCATCAACGAGTTGTATACCTTGATAGATAAGTGCGCTCGAGCTGAAGAAGGAAGGCGACTCCCCGGGGAAGAGGCTGGCATCGAAATCGATTCAGATGAAGACGATGAGGCCACCAACCCGAAGAGGAGAAATCGGAGGCGCAATCGGAAGCGCAAAGAGAAGGCAGTATTGGCCGTAGAGAGCTCTGGCGATCCCAGTGCCGGCAAGAAAGCCAAAACTGAGACCCCCGACAAGGGAGCTGCCACATGTGCTGATTGTCGGGAGGCCGCAACATCAGAGAATGCCGGGCAATCTGACGGGCCATACTGCAAGATCCACCGCACCAAAGGCCATGATCTCCAAGAGTGCCCCCAAGTTGAGCAGCTTGTTAAGAAGCAGAAGGCTGAATATGAGAAGCGTGATAGGGAGAGATGCCAAGAGGGTGCTGGCAGGAAAGCCCGTGGTGGTAGAGGAGACCGCCACGGCAAGGCCCCGTAGCAGGTAAAACCTGCTAGAGGCCATGAAAAGAAAGAAGGAGACGACGGGAGTGATGAAGAGGATGATGAAGAGACCAGCGAGCAAGAGTTCCAAAAGGCAACTGAATCCATGTGTATTGATGCGGGTGCATCCTTGCACTCCTCTCATCGCCAGCTCAAACAATGTGCGTGTAAGATCAATGTCGTGGAACCAACTGCAGATTCCCGAAGGCCACTGAAATGGTCCTGCACGCCTATCATCTTTGACGAAGAGGATCACCCTGACCGTACTACTGCGGTTGGGTGCTTGCCATTGTTGGTTTCCCCAACAATCTGCAACCTCAAGGTGTCAAAGATGCTAGTTGACGGTGGGGCTAGGCTGAACCTAATCTCCCCTAAGGTGGTTGGCAAACCACAGATCCCTGATGAAGATCTCAAGGCTACGGGTACGTTCCAGGGGATCAACCCCGGTAGGAGCCGGCCTAAGGGGAAGGTTACACTACCTGTGACGTTTGGCGAGGAACTGAATTATCAGACCGAGAGGGTCGTGTTTGATGTTGTTGATCTTCCTCTGCCTTAAAAACGAATTCTGGGTCGCCCAACTCTGGCAAAATTCACGACAACATCTCATTATGCCTACAACACCTTGAAGATGCCAGGGCCGATAGGTATCATTTCCATTCCGTCAGAAGAAAAAGATGCAATCATATGCATGGACAAGATGTATCGATACACGGAAGCAGCTGAAGCCGCAGAGGCCCCAGCTCCCACCAAGGAAGTCAAGAAAGGGAAGAAAACTAGCGGGGACATTGGCAAGGACTCCGGGGAGCGCGCCTCTTCGGACTGTGATGCGCCTGTTGATGACCTGCCGGAGAGTTCCACCAGCAAGACACCAAAGGTTGCTTCACCTGCTATGAAAAGGGTCCCGGCAAGGCAGGATGGCGCTGACGGTATGTTCACCATCAACGCCACCCTCGATGACAAATAGTAAAGCGCGCTCGTTGGCTTCCCACGGGCGAATGTCGATGTGTTCGCTTGGCGACCATCTGACATCCCAGGTGTTCCCAGGGAGGTAATCGAGCACCACCTTGCTGTCTGCCATCATGCTCGGCCCGTCAAGCAGAAGGTCAAAAAGCAAGCTTGTATATTGCCGAGGAAACCAAGAAACTAGAAGCAGCTGGTTTGGTCGGAGGGGTGCTGCACCCAACTTGGTTAGCAAACCCGGTTGTAGTGCGCAAGGCGAACGAAAAGTGGAGGCTCTGCATTGATTTCACTGACTTGAACAAGGCATGTCCAAAAGACCCTTTTCCCCTGACGCGCATTGACCAAATTGTAGATTCCACCTCCGGGTGCGATCAACTCTCCTTCTTGGATGCATATTCCGGGTACCATCAGATATTCATTGCTAAGGAAGATGAAGAAAAGACCGCGTTCATAACTCCATGTAGCACGTACTGCTTTGTAGGAATGCCTTTCGGATTAAAGAGCGTCGGATCCACTTTTGTGTGAGCAGTACAGATTGGCTTCGAACTCCAGCAGCACCGGAATGTAGAAGTTTATATGGATGATATAGTGGTCAAGACTAGGGATAAATCAACCCTTATTCAAGATCTGGAAGAGACCTTTGAAAACTTGCGCAAGATCAGTTTGGGGCTAAACCCTGAGAAATGTGTGTTTGGCGTCCCATCCAGCAAGCTCCTTGGTTTCTTTGTGTCCCAACGGGGAATAGAGGCCAATCTCGACAAGATCAAGGCAATTGAGTAGATACAAGCGCCCAAGACTGTCAAGGACGTGAGACATTTGACCGGATGCATTGCCGCACTAAGTAGGTGTTGGGGAACGTAGTATTTCAAAATTTTGCCTACGATCATGCAAGATCTATCTAGGATAAGCATAGCAATGAGCGGAGAGAGTGTGTCTATGTACCCTCCTAGACCGAAAGCGGAAGCGTTTAGTTACGCGGTTGATGTAGTCGAACATCTTCGCGATCCAACCGATCAAGTACCAAACGCACGACACCTCCGCGATCTACACACGTTCAGCGACGTCCCTCGTACTCTTGATCCAGCTGAGGCCGAGGGAGAGCTTCGTCGGCACCATGGCATGGTGACGGTGATGATGAAGTTACTGACGCAGGGCTTCGCCTAAGCACTACGGCGATATGACCGAGGTGTGTAACTGTGGAGGGGGGCACCGCACACGTCTAAAAGATCAACTTGTGTGCCTGTGGGGTGCCCCCTCCCCCGTATATAAAGGAGGGGAGGAAGGGGCCGTACGGCCTCATGGTGCGACCCCAAGGGGGAATTCCTACTCCTACTAGGACTAGGTTTCCCCCCTTTCCTAGTCCAACTAGGAGGGGGAAGGAAGGGGAAGAGGGGAAGAAGGAAAGGGGTCTGGTCCCCTCCCCAATTCGGATTGGGCTTGGGGGCGTGCCCCACCTCTTGACCGCCTCCTCTCTCTTCCACTAAAGCCTATGTAGGCCCATTAAGCCCCCGGGGGGTTCCGGTAACCCCCCGGTACTCCATAAAATGCCCGAACTAGTCTGAAACCTTTCCGGTGTCCAAAGATAACCTTCCAATATATCAATCTTCATGTCTCGACCATTTCAAGACTCATCGTCATGTCTGTGATCACATCCGGGACTCCGAACTACCTTCAGTACATCAAAACACATAAACTCATAATACCGATCGTCATCGAACGTTAAGCGTGCGGATCCTACAGGTTCGAGAACTATGTAGACATGACCGAGAATCATCTCCGGTCAATAACAAATAGGGGAACCTGGATGCTCATATTGGTTCCTACATATTCTACAAAGATCTTTATCGGTCAAACCGCATAACAACATACGTTGTTCCCTTTGTCATCGGTATGTTACTTGCCCGAGATTCGATCGTCGGTATCATCATACTAGTTCAATCTCGTTACCGGCAAGTCTCTTTACTCGTTCTATAATGCATCATCCCGTAACTAATACATTAGTCACATTGCTTGCAAGGATTACAGTGATGTGCATTACCGAGAGGGCCCAGAGATACCTCTCCGACAATCGGAGTGACAAATCCTAATCTCGATCTATGCCAACCCAACAAACACCATCAGAGACACCTGTAGAGCATCTTTATAATCACCCAGTTACATTGTGACGTTTGGTAGCACACTAAATGTTCCTCCGGTATTCGGGAGTTGCATAATCTCATAGTCATAGGAACATGTATAAGTTATGAAGAAAGCAATAGCAATATCATAATGCTAAGCTAACGGATGGGTCTTGTCCATCACATCATTCTCTAATGAGGTGATCTTGTTCATCAAATGACAACACATGTCTATGGTCAGGAAACATAACCATCTTTGATTAACGAGCTAGTCAAGTAGAGGCATACTAGGGACACTCTGTTTTGTCTATGTATTCACACATGTACTAAGTTTCCGGTTAATACAACTCTGGCATGAATAATAAACATTTATCATGATATAAGGAAATATAAATAACAACTTTATTATTGCCTCTAGGGCATATTTCCTTCAGTCTCCCACTTGCACTAGAGTCAATAATCTAGTTCACATCGCCATGTGATTTAACACCAATAGTTCACATCACCATGTGATTAGTTCACATCGTCATGTCAATAATACCCAAAGGGTTTTATTAGAGTCAATAATCTAGTTCACATCCCTGTGTGATTAACACCCAAAGAGTACTAAGGCGTGATCATGTTTTTCTTGTGAGAGAAGTTTAGTCAATGGGTCTATCATATTCAGGGCCGTATGTATTTTGCAAATTTTCTATGTCTACAATGCCCTGCATGGAGCTACTCTAGCTAATTGCTTCCACTTTCAATATGTATCCAGATTGAGACTCAGAGTCATCCGGATTGGTGTAAAAGCTTGCATCGGCGTAACTCTTTACGATGAACTCTTTATCACCTCCATAACCGAGAAATATCTCCTTAGTCTTCTAAGGATAATTTTGAACGTTGTCAAGTGATCCACTCCTGGATCAATATCGTACCCCTTTGCCAAACTCATGGCAAGGTACACAAAAGGTTTGGTACATAGCATAGCAAACTTTATAGAACCTATGGCTGAGCCATAGGGAATGACTTTCGTTCTCTTTCTATTTTCTGATGTGGTCGTGTTTTGCGTCTTACTCGACTTTACAGCTTGCAATACAGGCAAGAACTCATTTTTTGACTGTTCCATTTTGAACTACTTCAAAAATCTTGTCAAGGTATGTACTCATTGAAAATTCTTATCAAGCGTGTTGATCTATCTCTATAGACCTTGATGCCCAACATGTAAGCAGCTTCACCGAGATATTTCTTTGAAAAACTCCTTTCGAACACTCCTTTATGCTTTCCAGAAAATTCTACATCATTTCCGATCAACAATATGTCATTCACATATACTTATCAGAAAGGTTGTAGTGCTCCCACTCACTTTCTTGTAAATACATGCTTCACCGCAAGTCTGTGTAAAACTATATGCTTTGATCAACTTATCAAAGTGTATATTCCAACTCCGAGATGCTTGCACCAGTCCATAGATGGATCGCTAGAGCTTGCACATTTTGTTAGCACCTTCAGGACTGACAAAACCTTCTGTTAGTATCATATACAACTCTTCTTTAAGAAATCCATTAAGGAATGTAGTTTTGACATCCATTTGCCAGATTTCATAAAATGTGGCAATTGCTAACATGATTCGGACAGACTTAAGCATCGTTATGAGTGAGAAAATCTTATCATAGTCAACACTTTGAACTTGTCAAAAAAAATTTGCGACAATTCGAGCACTGTAGATAGTAACACTACTATCAGCGTCCGGCTTCCTCTTGAAGATCCATCTATTCTCAATGGCTAGCCGATCATCGGGCAAGTCAATCAAAGTCCATACTTTGTTCTCATACATGGATCCCATCTCAGATTTCATGGCCTCAAGCCATTTCGCGGAATCTGGGCTCAACATCGCTTCCTCATGGTTCGTAGGTTTGTCATGGTCAAGTAACAGGACCTCCAGAAGAGGATTATTGTACTACTCTGGTGTGGATCTTACTCTGGTTGACCTACGAGGTTCGGTAGTAACTTGATCAGAAGTTTCGTGATCATCATCATTTGTTTCCTCACTAATTGGTGTAGGAATCACTGGAACTGATTTATGTGATGAACTACTTTCCAATAATGGAGAAAGGATCCAGTCTTAGCAACAAAGATCTTGCCATCGGATCTGTGATGGAATGTGTACCCAACATTTTCTTTTGGGTATCCTATGAAGACACATTTCTCCGATTTGGGTTCGAGCTTATCAGGTTAAAGTTTTTTCACATAAGCATCGCAGCCCCAAATTCTAAGAAATGACAACTTGGGTTTCTTGCCAAGCCACAGTTCATATGGTGTCGTCTCAACGGATTTAGATGGTGCCCTATTTAACGTGAATGCAGTTGTCTCTAATGCATGACCCCAAAACGATAGTGATAAATCGGTAAGAGACATCATAGATTGCACCATATCTAATAAAGTACGGTTATGATGCTCGGACACACCATTACACTGTGGTGTTCCAGGTGGCGTGAGTTGAGAAACTATTCCACACTATTTCAAATGAAGACCAAACTTCGTAACTCAAATATTCGTCTCCGTGATCAGATCATAGAAACTTTATTTTCTTGTTACGATGATTTACCACTTCACTCTGAAATTCTTTGAACTTTTCAAATGTTTCAGACTTTTGTTTCATCAAGTAGGTATACCCATATCTGCTCAAATCATCTGTGAAGGTCAAAAAATAACGATACCCACCACGAGTCTCAACACTCATCGGATCGCATACATCACTATGTATTATTTCCAATAAGTCAGTTGCTCGCTCCATTGTTTCGGAGAACGGAATTTTAGTCATCTTGCCCATGAGGCATGGTTCGCAAGCATCAAGTGATTCCAAAAGCCCATCAGCATGGAGTTTCTTCATACACTTTACACCAATATGACCTAAACGACAGTGCCACAAATGTGTTGCACTATTATTATCAACTTTGCATCTTTTGGCATCAATATTATGAATATGTGTATTACTACGATCGAGATTAAATAAACCATTCACCTAGGGTGTATGACCACAGAAGGTTTTATTCATGTAAACAGAATAACAATTTTTCTTTGACCTAAATGAATAACCGTATTGCAATAAACATGATCCAATCATATATGCTCAACGCAAACACCAAATAACATTTATTTTAGGTTCAACACTAATCCCTGTCAGGGGAAACGACACCTACGGGATCACGAGGAATCCCTTTTGCTACAGTTGGCGGGCGCGGGGCTGTGGAAACAACGGGATTGAGAGATCAACGCAGGGGGATTATCCAGGTTCGGGCCGCAAGTGATGCGTAATACCCTACTCCTACTGGTTTATGTTTATTTGGTGTTCTTGGACTAGCTACAAAGCGTGCAGGGTCCAAAAAGTCCGAATCCTTCCTCAGTATGCTGCGGGCCTCCTTTTATAGTCAAAAGGGGTTGCCACAGTGGCACACAAGAGGTGGAAAGCTATACAGTGGTCGAGTCTATCTCCTGGCACTGTAGGACATACGCATTTAATGCACTACTGACATGCCCTTCTTGCTTTATCGGGGACGGCAAAAAAGCTCGTCCCAGCAGTCGCCGCCTCGCCTGGCTTCGACGCGCGTCCAAGCTGACGAGGCGTGTAGCGCCACGCTGGCTGGCTGACTGGTTGGCTGCTGAGTTAGGGTGGTGGCAAAGTCTTCATGAAGATCTGCATGCCACCACACAGGTGCTTGCTGAGTTGGCCTAGAGGCCGCACGTCGCCACGCAGGTGCTTGCCTAGTTGGTGGGCTGGCAGCTGCATGGGAGCGGCGGTGGAGTCTTGGCAGATGTGAGCCTGTCTGCGGCCCCGCGGATGTCTTCGGCAAGGGTCTTGTCCGGGCCCCGGCTAGGGTCTTGCCGTGCATCGTGGTCGTCCCCGGCAAGGATCTTGCCGGGGGTCTCGTGGGTATCCTCGGCAAGGATCTTGCCGAGAATCATCGTCTTCTAGTCGTCATCTAGTCTTGTATGCTTCTGGTCTTCACAAAGATCTGCATGCCACTGCGGAGGCACTTCCCGAGCCTTGGTTCCAATGTGGTTGAGGGCGTTGGAACCCTCAGGCTCAAGGGTGGCAGCCCTGCTGGCGTTGGGCAAGTTGCCCCGGCAAGGTTCTTGCCGGGGCTGTGGAGGACACCCCGGCAAGGGCCTTGCCGGGGGAGTTCACCTCGCCCTTCTGCTCTTCGTGTTTCTGGCTTGGCGTTGCTCCGGTTATCTTATGGCTTTGCTTCCTTCCTGTGCCCCGCTAAGTGTGGCCGCGGGCACGGCACCAACTGCCAGCGCACAAGTAAAGGGATACAGAATAGGACCCCTCCTTTTGTGCACCGACAGGAGTCCCCGTGCGTGGGCCACACATAAGCGCGACACGTTGTTGGGCTAGGCTCAAAACGGTGCGTGGGCATGCGGGGCCAAGTTTTTACTGCAGTAACTCCCTCGCTCGTTGCGCTTCCCCACGACCCGTGTTGAATGCACGACGTGGGGGTCAAGCTTCACGTGGGGGTCATGCGTGGGGCGGTTGCTGCCCTCATGCGTCACATCGTAGTAAATGGTAAAGAGGCGGCCCGCGCCTTCCCCATAAAAAGGAAAAACCGCAGGCGCGCTGCTCATTTACCCTCTGTGCCCCTTCCAATCTCGGAACCGTCGTTCCTCTCTTCTTCCTCAGGCGAAAGATTTTAAGTTCTTGCCTCTGCTTGCTGCTGCAGCACTATTAGCCCAAAACTATGGACTAGCTAGTTCCCCGAGGATCAACCAGGCAGAGGATACACGGCTAGACTATAGCCAGTGCAAGCTAGCTATACTAGCAGAGGAGGACGTGAACTCAAGGCTTCACACACACACACACACACACTAGTAAGAGTGGAGCTCACTTCTACTGCCTTGTACTGAAGCTGAAAATGACTTGAGTTGATTTACATATGAGGGACAAGGGGTCCTTTTATAGGACTTGAAATGGCACTTGCGAGACAAGCACCACGTAAGTGCACATCACCTTCCTATCTACACTAGGAAACTACCACGTAGTAGCTTGCACAGCTAAAGTCTACTTCTAGTCAAGTTCCTCAACGTTAAGGAAACTACAGGAAATAACTAGGAAACTACCTAGTCCTTGCATGCCAAGGAAGCTGCTTGCCATTGGTGCCCCATGCATGCACCCGAAGACCATGGTTGACTCAACAATCTCCCCCTCAACCTTGTCGAAGTAGCTTGATGTCCATGATCCCGACTTTGTCGCGCAGTTCCTGGAACCGGACGCGACCAAGTGACTTGGTCAGGATGTCCGCCTTCTCCTTACCAGTCCTGTGAACTCCACGATCACCATGCCTTTCTCGACGCAGTCATGTATGAAGTGATAGCGGAGATCGATGTGCTTGCTGCGGTCATGAAGCACTGGATTCTTGCAGAGGGAAATCGCCGACTTGTTGTCGACGAAGATGAGCGCAGGGGCGGTGTCCTGATTCAGCATCTCGCCGAGAAGGCGAGCAAGCCAAATGCCTTGACAGGCCGCGATGTACTCCGCCTCGCACGAAGATACGGCGACAACCTTCTGCCTCACCGATTGCCAGCTGATGGGACTATTTCCAAGAAGGAACAGTATGCCCGAGGTGCTCTTCTGAGAGTCCATGTCACCAGCGTGGTCGGAGTCGCTGTACCCGACCAAGCTCTCGCCGTCGCCACGACGATATACGCATCCATGCGTGAGCGTACCCGCGATGTACCGGAGCAGGTGCTTGACGACAGTGAGGTGATCACTTGCCGGAGCTTCCATGAACCTACTCAGGTACCCGACAACGAACGTGATGTCCGGTCGAGTGTGCACGAGGTACCTGAGGCTCCTGACGATGCTGCGATAGAGTGTAGCATCCACCGCTTTCTCGGAACTATCCTTGCTGAGCTTCAGTCGTGCCTCCATTGGAGCATGCACGGCATGGCAGTCCTTCATGCCTGATCGCTCGAGCATCTTAGTGGCGTAGGCCGTCTGCGTGATCATGATGCAACCACCCTCCTGGTTCACCTCCAGCCCGAGGTAGTACCGGAGCAGCCCGAGGTCACTCATAATGAAGAGACGATGCATCTCTCCCTTGAAGCGTTGAACCTCTTCAGGATCTGCCCCGGCGATGACCAGGTCGTCGACGTAGATGCCGACGATGAGCAGCGTGTTCGCGGTGCCACGCGAGTACACACCATGCTCAGAAGCGCTGCGTGAGAACCCAAGGGATGCGAGGCTTGCATCAAGCTTGGCGTTCCACGCCCTTGGTGCTTGCCGGAGGCCATACAGGGCCTTGTGTAGTCGATACACGCCCTGCTCGTGGCCCTTGGCAACGAACCCGGGTGGTTGGGAGACATACACCTCCTCATTAAGGTCGCCGTTGAGAAACGCCGACTTGACGTCCATGTGGTGTACATCCCACCCACGGTGAGCGGCCACGGCAAGGATGAGCCGCACAGACTCCAGCCTTGCCACCGGAGCGAAGACTTCCTCGAAGTCCACTCCCTCATGCTGCATGTAGCCCTTTGCGACGAGGCGCGCCTTGTGCTTGACAATGGCGCCATGTTCGTCCTTCTTGACCTGGAACACCCACTTGAGCCCGATGGCTCGATGCCCAGCAGGCAGTGTGGTGAGTGTCCAAGTGGCGTTGTCGTTGATCGACGCCAGCTCGTCTAGCATCGCGTGGCGCCAGCAATCCTCTTGCTCGGCCTCCACAAACGTGGTCGGCTCCTCGCCGGCCATCAGATGCAAGACGTTGTCGTCATCAATGTCCTCTTCCTTGGGCTGTTGCGGTGTTGCCGCAGCCTCGCCGAGGAGATCCCCCATGCGCCAAAACCTGTGGGGGCGCCAACACTATCGTCGGCGTCGAACAGCTCCGACCTTGCTGTTGGCGGGGTCGCGAACAGCCTCCCGGAAACCACCTTGCTTGATGTCGGGGTGTCTGGGGACACCATACCCGGGGACGGTGTTCTCGGGGTTGCGGTTCCCGGATCCACACCTCCCGGGCTTCCCGACGTGGCAATTCCCGAGGTCTTGCTTCCCGGGGTTGTAGAGTACATCGGGTACTCCACAGTGAAGGAGCTGCTTGCTGGGGCCTCCCCCGACGCCTCCCAAGTCCATCGCGCGTCTTCGTCGAAGATGACGTCACGCGAGACATGCACACGCTTCGAGACGGGATCGTACATCTTGTACGCCTTAGAGCCGGTCTCATAGCCCATGAACACCATTGGGGTGCTCCAATCGTCGAGCTTCTTCAGCTGTGGGCGCGTCATCTTGACGTGCCCGACGCAGCCAAAGGTGCGGAGGAAGCGCACATCAGGCTTCCTCCCATACCACGCCTCATAAGGCGTCTTGCCGTCGACGCTCCTTGTGAAGGAGCGATTGAGGATGAAAACGGCCGTGAGTACGTCCTCCCCCCAATACGTGCTCGGCACCTGCTTTGCCTTGAGCATGCAGCGTGCCATCCCGAGCACAGTTTGGTTCCTCCGCTCGACGACGCCGTTCTGCTGCGGTAAGTAGGGGGCCGTCAGGTGACGTTGTACCCCTTTGTCATCGCAGTGCTTGTAGAACGTGGCCGACGTGAACTCGCCGCCACGGTCCGTGCGCAGCACGCGCAGCTTGTGGCCCGCACTCCACCTCTGCTGCTGCTTGCTGCTTGACGATGGCTTGCTCCACCTCGTCCTTCGAGGCGAGGAGCAGCACCCACATGAACCTGCTGTAGTCATCGACGAGCAGCAGGATGTAGCGACGCCCTCATGGCGTTGCCGGGGTGATTGGGCCGCAGAGGTCCCCATGAACCAGCTCCAGGGGTTTCTGCGACCGATAGCGTGCCTTTTCGGGAAAGGGCAGGCGCCGCTGCTTCCCGGCAAGGCACGCATCGCACAACTCGTCGGCGTGCTCGATGTGAGGTAGCCCATGAACGAGGTTGCCTCGCGCCATCTTCCGCAACCCGTCGAAGTGCTGGTGTCCTAGCCGGGCATGCCAACGCCACGCGTCAGAGACATGGCCCACGGCAAGGCACACAGGATGCACGGGTCGAAAGAAGAGCTTGTAGAGGCGGTTTGCCGAGTGGGTTACCTCGATGAGCAGCCTCTTCTACTGGTCGCGCACGGTGAGAACACCGCGCCGGATGCCGATGTCGAACCAGTCCTCGTCGAGCTGTCCGACACTCACGACGCTGCTCTTGAGCGCCGGGATGAAGTAGACGTCCGTGAACGCCCTATGATCACCCCCTTTGTCGGCGAAGACGACGGTCCCGCGCCCGTGGATCTCCACCACGGATCCGTCCGTGAACCGCACCTTCTAGGTGATTGAGCGGTCCAGCTCCGCGAATGCGTCGACCGAACCAGTCATGTGGTTCGTGGCGCCGGTGTCGAGGAACCAACCCTCACTTTGCTTGCCGCCTGCAAGCGTGGGTGTGGTCACGGCTCTCTCCTCGTTGAGGAAGACGTAGCCGCACGCACATGTCGTTGCTAGGGAGCCATCTCCCGTCAACACGGTGGACCCCGAACACTTTGTTGTCGGGGTGTGGCTGACCTGAGTCTCCGTGCGCACCTGCACGGAGTCGATGGTCGCCAGCATCATGGTCGGAGCATGGTCCGCCATATGCGTCGTTGCCGCGCCAACTTGTGCGACCTCGTCGGGCCCCAAGCTTGTCAGGGACGCCGTTGCCGGGGTGTGGCTCCCCCACACCCGAGCCTTCATCGCCTCCCAGTCGACAGGCCCTGAAAACGTCGTTGTCGAGGTGTGGCCTGTCACTGGAGTGATGGTTCCCGTGGACGAGTTCCGTGCCTCCTGCACGGAATGGGTGGTTGTCGGAGCCGTGATCGCGAGAGACGCTGTGCTCTCCTGCACGGGCTCGACTCTTGCCAACATCATTGCTGGCCCACCGTCCACGTCAGCATGGACGAGGTTTGTCGTTGCCGCGGCTGCCTCGTCGGCTTTCCTCTTGCGGCAATCCCGGAGCCAGTGACCCGGCCTGTTGTAGTAGCGGCACTTGCCACCGTTGCTAGTGCCTCGCCCTGCCTGGCTTGGCTTGCGACCGCGGTTTCCGCCGCCGCTCTGGGCGCGGCCTCCGCCTCTGCCGCGACCTCTGCTTCCCGTGGGGGCGCCTCCCCCACTGCCGGAAGAGCCGTCGCAGCCGCGCTGCTGAAGCTGCGTGTCCCACTGCTCCCTGGTGAGCAGTAATTCGCCGCTAGCACGGTTGTCGGCTTCGTCGCCGCGCTCCTCGACGACCTTCAGCCGCCCTACCAGCTCCTCGATCGTCATGGTGGAGAGATCCACCAAGCTCTCGATGGACCAGGCCAGTTGCTTGTACTGCCTGGGGACGACGCGGAGGAACTTGAAAATCACCATCTTGTTGTCGATGTGATCTCCGAGCGTTGCGAGCTCGTTGACAAGACCTTGCAGCCGCAAGGCGAAGTCGTCGACTTGTTCACCGGCCTTGAACCGGATCTCCTCGTCTTTGGGCGCAAGGTCCGGGCCTTCGACTCCATCTGCGCTCCACACCGATGCGCAGAGTCTTGATGGTCTCCCATGCTTCCTTGGCCGTCTCCTTGGCACCAACGGTGAGCACCATATCCTCTGGGACGGAGCGCAAGATTGCCTCCATCGCCAGCCGGTCCTCCTCGTACTCGACACTGCCAGTTTCTACGGCTTTCCACATATGCCGCGTCTCCATGATGACTTTCATCATGACCGACCAACTGGGGTAGTTGGTCCGCGTGAGGAGAGGGAAGGAGGTGCCGGACATGCCCACGTCTCGCACGGAGCGTGGCGCGCCCAGCTCACCTCTCGGCCTGCCTCGCAGCGCGAGCGCATCCGCCGCACGGGTGTCCTCAGCCGAGCTCTGCTCGGTGGTCTTGGAACCGTCGTCGGCGACGCCTCCTTTCGGCATATGCTTCGGCATAACCTGAGGCTCTGATGCCAATTGTTAGCCCAAAACTATGGACTAGCTAGTTCCCCGAGGATCAACCAGGCAGAGGATACACGGCTAGACTATAGCCAGTGCAAGCTAGCTATACTAGTAGAGGAGGACGTGAACTCAAGGCTTCACACACACACACACGCACTAGTAAGAGTGGAGCTCACTTCTACTGCCTTGTACTGAAGCTGAAAATGACTTGAGTTGATTTACATACGAGGGACTAGGGGTCCTTTTATAGGACTTGAAATGGCACTTGCGAGACAAGCACCACGTAAGTGCACATCACCTTCCTATCTACACTAGGAAACTACCACGTGGTTGCTTGCACAGCTAAAGTCTACTTCTAGTCAAGTTCCTCAACGTTAAGGAAACTACAGGAAATAACTAGGAAACTACCTAGTCCTTGCACGCCAAGGAAGCTGCTTGCCATTGGTGCCCCATGCATGCACCCGAAGACCATGGTTGACTCAACAAGCACCCCCATTGCTCTTGATCCTGCGCCCCCTCACAGCTGCCATGGCGCCCAAAACCAGCAGGGGAAAGGGAGCGGCCAAGGACTTTTTCAATGACGCATGCTCACCTACGGCTTCCATCTTTTGGATCTCACACTGAATGTCGTGGCGTGCATGGCTATCTTTGCCCACCTCTGCGAGGGCTTTGCCGGGGTGCTCCCTAGCATGGCGCTCTTTTGCCACTGCTTCTACCCTAGCCTCCAACCAGGAGGCGCCATTTCTAGGAGTATGGCCTGGATCCCGAGGACCCAGGAGAAAGACACGTACCCAGAGGGCGCCCAGAAGGAGAGGTGGGAGGAGTGGCGGGGCCGGTGGTGCTGGATCGAGGAGAAGGACCCGCATGAGTTTTGCCGGGTTCTTCAGAGCCCGCTGACCCGCCGCCAGGACTGGAGTGACCTCGACGCCAACGACAAGAAGCTTTCGATTGCCACCATAAGGATCCATCGCCTCACCACGGCCGGGCTCACCCTCAAGATTATTGGGGTGGACTTCATCCGTCACCGAATCGCCCCGCTGCACAACAAGGGGAGGCCGGCCTGGGATTTCAGGAACGCGGCCGACATCATGAGACTCCGACCTGGCCTGAAGCACAACTTCACGGTGATGGGGCACGCCCATTTCTGTCAAAGGCTCTTTCAGCTCGACGCGGACAGCGACGGCAGGGCTGAGAGGATCGGCAGGGCCGTGAAGGCCGGCAAGGCCGTCAAGGGGCCCCTGTTTGGATTGCCGGCAGGAATGGTCCCGCTGAGCAACAACTCTTGCAAGTCCTCCATCTTCGCCATGATGCCGGACTTCAACGCGCATGGCCTTGACCCAGCCTGGGCCGAGCCGCTAGCGGAGAAGGTGCAGGAGTTCTTCGACACTTTATCAGAGGCTTATGTCCGCGACGAGCCGCTGCTCATCCAGGACACCACCAAGGCGGAGCTGGACTACATCACCGCCAGGGCGGCGGAGGCGGCGGTTGCCAAGGTGGCCGGCAGTGCTGGCGACGTGGAGGACGAGGCCGACGCGGCCGCGGAGGAGAAAGAGCTCGCCTAGTGGGCGGAGTCTGCTGGCGAGGCCAGCGGTGCTGGCGATGGGGCTCCCCTCGTTGAAGACGCGTGCGACGAGTCGTCCGAAGAGGAGGTCGAGGTGAACGACCCCCCGGTCGCGGGGAGGCAGCGCATCCTACGGCGGGCCAGCTCTGGTAAGCCGGTCTAGCCCGGCAGGATCACGCAGCGGCAGCCGCCCCAGGAGCAGCTCGTGTGCGAGATGAGGACGATGAAGGCTGTGACAATGAAGAAGGCGGCGAAGGCCACCGTGGCGAAGAAGACGGCCACTGCTTCCTCCTCATCCAAGCGGTACCGGACCCCATCTCCTTCCCCTTCGGATAGCACCTTGGAGGCCGAGTTTGACCACCGATCTTTTAGCCTGGCGAGGAAGAGGAAGCTAGTGGAGGAGGAGGTGGAGGAAGAGTAAGTATTTCGCCCCCCACATCATCTCCTGACTTTACTCCAGTGTTATATTTCTTTGATTTGATGTTATCTTCACAGGGACGTGGTGACGCTGGCCCAGAGGGTGGCGAAGAGGGCCAAGGCCTCGGCGGGCGACAAGCCCCCGGCGGGTACTTCGCATACGCCGTTGCTGGTGGATAGCAGCCTGGATAGTAGCCCCCGGCATAGCCCTCGCTTCAGCCCCCAGCGTAAGCTCATCACTCACTCCTCCATTGATGAACTTTGGGGTGTGAATCCTTGATGCTGATCTTGCTGGGTTTGCAGGAGAAGAACAGCAGCAGGGGGAGCCGCCGAGGGCCACCCCCAACCCGCCGCCCTCTCTACTATGCCGCCCCGGGGGGCGTCCCCGGCAAGGGCATCCACCACCGAGCCCACACACATGGAGGAGGAGGAGGTGAACTTGGGTGCCGGGGGTTCTACCCCGGCAATGAATGCTGGTAGGGAGGGTGCCACTTCTTCCCAGCCCGGTGTGGGTAAGTCGTTTGTTTCCCATCCCCGTTCTTTCTTTTTCTCATCAAACCTTGGCCTTGGCTCCGTCTCATTCCCCCTCTTGGTATCCAGACCCTTCCTCGGTGGACCGGGAGGACATTGACACCGTCATCGAGGAGGTCGCCAGGGACGCCGAGACCAAGGCCGACAAGATCGCCGCCGAGGAGGCCGCCAAGCCTGTCGCCGAAGAGGCCGCCAAGGGGCCTGCCGAGGAGGCCGGCAAGGCCGCTGCCGAGGATGCCGGCAAGGCCGCTGCCGAGGATGCCAGCAAGGCCGCTGCCGGGGAGGCCGACAAGGGGCCTGCCGGGGAGGGGGCGGTTGACGACCAACCTTCCTCCTCTGCTGCTTCTGGCTCGGGCAAGTACCTAAAGGTGGTCGACGACCTGTTCGTCCACCTCCCGGGAACGGCGAGCACCAGGGCACCAACCGAGGGGGAGGTGTTCGACGACGAGGCGCTTGCTGCCGCCGGGCTCGAGGTTGTCGACGAACCGACCGCCGATGGCGACAGTTCCCAAGAGGAGCAGCTGCTTCGGGCCATGAGCATCAAATTCTAGAAGCTCCAGGCGTTTCACCGTGCCCGCCTAGACAAGGCAAAATCCAGGATGGCGGCGGTGGAGAAGGCAGAAGCGGATCTTGGGGGGCGCCTTGCCGAGACGCAGGCCTGGTTCCGCCAGGCCCACGAGGAACTATAGGTTACCCAGGATCTGCTGGCTGAGCGCAAACATGAGCTCATCCTGCAGCAGGCCGATGTCGAGAAAGCCCAGGAGGTGGCGAAGGAACAAGCCGCCAAGGACGAGGCCGCTCGACACCAGCACCAGGCTGAGCTGAACTCCCAGGAGGAGGACCTTGCCGCTCATGAGGAGGCGCTCGCCGCCACCCTCCGCGGCAAGGATGAGGAGGTCGAGAAGCTTTTCCTGCTGCGGACCCATGAGCTGTAGCAGAGGCACAAGGAGGCACTCAATGCTCAAGCCCTGGTCCATGCCGGCAAGGTGAAGGAGCTGGAGGTGGAGTGGGAGGGGCTGAAGAAACAGGTCCTGGAGCTAGCGAAGCAGAACGACACAGTCAACAGCGCTTTGGTGGATGCGCAGGCCGCAGTCCTTGGCAAGGCCGAGCTACTCTCCAAGGCCAACGACTCCATCAAAGACCTGAAGCTTAAGGTGGAGGGTCTTGAGGGGACACTTTCAGAGGTCAGGGCCCGGGAAGAGACCCTGACCAAGGACCTGGAGGAGGAGAGGCAGCTGCGGAGGAATGACGCCGCCGAACACAAGGAGTACGCGGAGGGCATAAACCGTTGGGTCAGCCGCCTCGCTGACGTCGCTAGCAGGACCACCATGAAGCTGGCTGCCATGGGGATGCCGAACGTGAGGTACGCCCTAGAGCCGAACATGAGTCCCAATGCCAAACTGACCCTATTCTTCGAGGGCGTTCTTGGAGCCCTGGAGCAGCTCCGCTCCAACCGGGAAACTTATCTAGCCAGCGAGTCCCGGAGGCTCTGCCGGGGCGCCCTGACCAAGGTGCTCACCAAGGTGGCGTTCTGGAACAGCACCGTCAACTTTGCCAACGCGTTGGAGAGCTTGCCGAAGGAGGCGGACCTCGCGGTGCTCAAGGAGCGTATCAAGCCCATCATCGACTGTGTCGACGGAGTTGAGAGGGTGGAGGGCCAGTGCCGAGACTAGGCACCCCGTTTCTCGTCGCCGCTGCGAGTTCAAGACCAAGACAATTTTATCTTAAGTTAGAACCGCAGCGATTATTTGATGTAATATAACTCTGCAGTACTTTAATATCACGCATGATATCTTCCCGTTAGATCTTTCTTTGTATGTTTGCACCCTACGCTTGGTGAGATAAGGCCGCCGGCACGCAAACCCATGCCGTGGTGCTTTGAGGACGGATCCTTAGCACCCTGCTGGGAGGGCGCTTGCTGCCGGACAAACCACATTGCCACCCCCAGTGCGGTCGCTTGAACTGTCGAGCTGGCTCGGAACAGGACAAGAGCGCTGCTAGTAGCGGGTAGGTCAACTAGCCGCCCTCAGCGCGGCCGCATGAATTGTCGAGCGGACTCGAGACAGAGACAAGGGCGTTGCCAGTAGTGGAAGGGTCCCATTGCATGCAGGTTTCCCATACAAGAAACAAGATCTTCCGAGGAAGACAGACTAATATAAATGAAATTAGCCAAAATTTTGCATGACTTAACTTTTCGGGGCCACACGGATGGCTGTTAAAGCTGCGGACGGTACCAGAGGGCGGCTGGTCGATGTTGCCCTCTCCCTTCAAGCCATCCCCATGAAAGAGTCGACGCGCCGACTCCAAAACCAGATTTCCACGGCTTGCGCCCCCTCCCTGGCGCGCCAAAGATGTCGGGGGAAACGACACCTACGGGATCACGAGGAATCCCTTTTGCTATGGTTGGCGGGCGTGGGGCTGTGGAAAGGGCGGGATTGAGAGATCAACTCAGGGGGATTATCCAGGTTTGGGCCGCAAGTGATGCGTAATACCCTACTCCTACTTGTTTATGTTTATCTAGTGTTCTTGGACTAGCTACAAAGCGTGCAGGGTCCAAAAAGTCCGAATCCTTCCTCAGTATGCCGCGGGCCTCCTTTTATAGTCAAAAGGGGCTGCCATAGTGGCACACAGGAGGTGGAAAGCTATACAGTGGTCGAGTCTATCTCCTGGCACCGTAGTACAAACGCAATTAATGCGTTGCCGACGTGCCCTTCTTGCTTTATCGGGGACGACAAGGAAACTCGTACCAGCTGTCGATGCCTCACCTGGCTTCGACGCGCGTCCGAGATGACGAGGCGTGTAGCGCCACACTGGCTGGCTGGCTGGCTGCTGAGTTGGTGCGATAGAAGAGTCTTCACAAAGATCTGCATGCCACCACACAGGTGCTTGCTGAGTTGGCCTAGAGGCCACACGTCGCCACGTAGGTGCTCGCCTAGTTGGTGGGCTGGCAGCTGCATGGGAGCGGCGGTGGAGTCTTGGCATATGTGGGCCTGGCTGCGGCCCCGCAGATGTCTTCGGCAAGGGTCTTGCCGGGGCCCCGGCAAGGGTCTTGCCGTCGCAGCGTGGTCGTCCCCGGCAAGAATCTTGCCGGGGGTCTCGTGGGTATCCTCGGCAAGGATCTTGCCGAGGATCGTCGTCTTCTGGTCATCATCTAGTCTTGTGTGCTTCTGGTCTTCACAAAGATCTGCATGCCACCGCGGAGGCGCTTCCTGAGCCTTGGTTCCAATGTGGTTGAGGGCGTGGGAACCCTCGGGCTCAAGGGTGGCAGCTCTGCTGGCGTTGGGCGAGTTGCCCCGGCAAGGTTCTTGCCGGGGCTGTGGAGGCCGCCCTGGCAAGGGCCTTACCGAGGGAGTTCACCTTGCCCTTCTGCTCTTCGTGTTTCTGGCTTGGCGTTGCTCCGGTTGTCTTGTGGCTTTGCTTCCTTCCTCTGCCCCTCTAAGTGTTGCCGCGGGCGTGGCTCCAACTTCCCACGCACAAGTAAAGGGGTACAAAATAGGGCCCCTCCTTTTGTGCACCGACAATCCCGAAGGTAAAGGGAGTGCGCGATGGTGATCTTATCAGCCTTGGAATCATTTCCAACACACATCATCACCTTGCCCTCAACTAGTCTTTATTCATTTTGTAACTCCTGTTTCGAGTTACTTATCATAGCAACTGAACCAGTATCAAATACCCAGGGGCTACTATGAACACTAGTAAAGTACACATCAATAAAATTTATATCATATATACTTTGTTCACTTTGCCATTCTTCTTATCTGCCAAGTATTTGGGGCAGTTCCGCTTCCAGTGACCATTTCCTTCGCAGTAGAAGCACTCAGTTTCAGGCTTGGGTCTAGCTTTGGGATTCTTCATGGGAGTGGAAACTTGCTTGCCATTCTTCTTGAATTTCCCTTTCTTTCCCTTGCCCTTTTACTTGAAACTAGTGGTCTTGTCAACCATCAACATTTGATGCTTTTCTTGATTTCTACCTTCATCGATTTCAGCATCACGAAGACCTCGGGAACCGTTTTCGAAATCCCTTGCATATTATAGTTCATCACAAAGTTCCAGTAACTTGGTGATAGTGACTAGAGAACTCTGTCCATCACTATTTTATTTGGAAGATTAACTCCCACTTGATTCAAGCGATTGTAGTACTCAGACAATCTGAGCACATGCTCACTGGTTGAGCTATTCTCCTCCATCTTGTAGGCAAAGTACTTGTCAGAGGTCTCATACCTCTCGACTCGGGCATGAGTCTGAAATACCAATTTCAGCTCTTGGAACATCTTATATGCTCTGTGGTGTTCAAAACGTTTTTGAAGTCCTGGTTCTAAGCCGTAAAGCATGGCGCACTAAACTATCAAGTAGTTATCATACCAAGCTTGCCAAACGTTCATAACGTCTGCATCTTCTCCTGCAATACGTCTGTCACCTAGCGGTGCATCAAGGACATAATTCTTCTGTGCAGCAATGAGGATAATCCTCAGATCATGGACCTAGTCCGCATCATTGCTACTATCATCTTTCAACATAGTTTTTACCTAGGAACATATCAAAAATAAACGGGGAGCTACATCACGAGATATTGGTCTACAACATAGTTATGCAAAACTACCAGGACTAAGTTCATGATAAATTAAAGTTCAATTAATCAGATTACTTAAGAACTCCCACTTAGATAGACATCCCTCTAATCATCTAAGTGATCACGTGATCCGTATCAACTAAACCATGTCCGATCATTGATAGCCCACAAGTATAGGGGATTGCAACAATTTTCGAGGGTAGAGTATTTAACCCAAATTTATTGATTCGACATAAGGGGAGCCAAAGAATATTCTCATGCATTAGCAGTTGAGTTGCCAATTCAACCACACTTGGAAAACTTAATATCTGCAGCAAAGTATTTAGTAGAAAAGTAGTATGGAAATAACGGTAACGGTGGCAAAAGTAACAGTAGCAGTTTTGTAGCAATTGTAACAGTGGCAACGGAAACATAACTAAGCAAAGATCAATATGTGAAAAGCTCGTAGGCATTGGATCAGTGATGGATAATTATGTCGGATGCGATTTCTCATGCAACAGTTATAACATAGGGTGACACAGAACTAGCTCCAGTTCATCAATGTAATGTAGGCATGTATTCCAAATATAGTCATACGTGCTTATGGACAAGAACTTGCATGACATCTTTTGTCCTACCCTCCCGTGGCAACGGGGTCCTATTGGAAACTAAGGGATATTAAGGCCTCCTTTTAATAGAGTACCAGACCAAAGCATTAACACTTTGTGAATAATGAACTCCTCAAACTACGGTCATCACTGGGAGTGGTCCCGATTATTGGGGTTACCGGATCATAACACATAGTAGGTCACTATTGACTTGCAAGATAGGATCAAGAACTCACATATATTCATGAAAACATAATAGCTTTAGATCTGAAATCATGGCACTCGGGCCCTAGTGACAAGCATTAAGCATAGCAAAGTCATAGCAACATCTATCTCAAAACTTAATGGATACTAGGGAACAAACCCTAACAAAACTAACTCGATTACACGATAAATCTCATCCAACCCATCACCGTCCAGCAAGCCTATGATGGAATTACTCACGCACGGCAGTGAGCATCATGAAATTGGTGATGGAGGAAGGTTGATGATGACAACGGCGACGGATTCCCCTCTCCGGAGCCCCGAACGGACTCCAGATCAGCCCTCCTGAGAGAGATTAGGGCTTGGCTACGGCTCCGTATCGTAAAACGCGATGAATCCTTCTCTCTGATTTTTTCTCCCTAAACGTGAATATATAGAGTTGGAGTTGACATCGATGGAGCCTCAGGGGGCCCACGAGGCAGGGGGCTCACCCCAGGGGGTGGGCGCGCCCTCCACCCTCGTGGATAGGGTGTGGGCCCCTGGTGTTGATTTTTTTGCCAGTATTTTTTATTAATTCCAAAAATATTCTCCGTGAAGTTTCAGGTCATTCCGAGAACTTTTATTTCTTCACAAAAATAACATCATGGCAATTCTGCTGAAAACAGCGTCAGTCCTGGTTAGTTCCATTCAAATCATGCAAGTTAGAATCCAAAAGAAGGGCAAAAGTGTTTGGAAAAGTAGATACGTTGGAGATGTATCAACTCCCCCAAGCTTAAACCTTTGCTTGTCCTCAAGCAATTCAGTTGAAAAACTGAAAGTGATAAAGAAAAAACTTTTACAAACTTTGTTTGCTCTTGTTGTTGTAAATATGTAAAGCCAGCATTCAAGTTTTCAGCAAAGATTATGAACTAACCATATTCACAATAATTTTTAGGTCTCATTTTACTCATATCAATGACATAATCAACTAGCGAACAATAATAGTAAATCTCGGATGACAACACTTTCTCAAAACAATCATAATATGATATAACAAGATGATATCTCACTAGCCCTTTTTGAGACCGCAAAACATAAATGCAGAGCACCTCTGAAGATCAAGGACTGACTAGACATTGTAATTCATGGTAAAAGAGATCCAGTCATAGTCATACTCAATGTAAATTAATTGTAATGCATGCAAATGACAATAGTGCTCTCCAACCGGTGCTTTTTAATAAGAGGATGATGAATCAACATAAAAGTAAATAGATAGGCCATTCGTAGAAGGAAGCAGGGATTTGTAGAGGTGCGAGAGCTCGTTTTTGAAATAGAGATAAATAATATTTTGAGCGGCATACTTTCATTGTCAACATAAAAACCGAGAGATCTCGATATATTCCATGCTACACACATTATAGGCGGTTCCCAAACAAAATGGTAAAGTTTATACTCCCCCACCACCAACAAGCATCGATCCATGGCTTGCCCGAAACAACAGGTGCCTCCAACTAACAACAGTCCTGGGGGAGTTTTGTTTGCAATTATTTTTATTTGAGCATGGGACTGGGCATCCCGGTGACCGGCCATTTTATCGTGAATGAGGAGCGGAGTCCACTCCTCGTGAGAATAGCCCACCTAGCATGGAAGATACAGACAGCCCTAGTTGATACATGAGCTATTCAAGCATACAAAACAGAATTTCATTTGAAGGTTTAGAGTTTGGCACATACAAATTTACTTGGAATGACAGGTAATTACCGCATATAGGAAGGTATGGTGGACTCATATGGAATAACTTTGGGGTTTATGGAAATGGATGCACAAGCAGAATTCCCGCTTAGTACAAGTGAAGGCTAGAAAGAGACTGGGAAGCGAACAACTAGAGAGCGGCAATAGTCATGAACATACATTAAAATTAATCAACACTGAGTGCAAGCATGAGTAGGATATAATTCACCATGAACATAAATATCGTGGAGGCTATGTTGATTTTGTTTCAACTACATGTGTGAGAATGTGCCAACTCAAGCCACTCGAATCGTTCAAAGGAGTACCACCCTATCATACCACATCACAACCATTTTAATAGCATGTTGGCGCGCAAGGTAAACCATTATAAACTCCTAGCAAATTAAGCATGGCATGAGCAACTATAATCACTAATTGTCAAACATGTTTCATTCATAATAGGCTGAATCAGGAACGATGAACTAATCATATTTACAAAAACAAGATAGGTCGAGTTCATACCAGCTTCTCTCATCTCAATCAGTTCATCATATACGTCATTATTGCCTTTCACTTGCACAACCGAACTGTGTGGATAATAAAAATAGTGCACGTGCATTGGACTAAACTGGAATCTGTAAGCATTTAATACAAGGGAGAAGACAAGGTAATATGGGCTCTTGGTTAAATCAACAATAAAGCATATAAGAGCCACTTCAACATTTTCATCATGGTCTTCTCCTCTTGACCCCCAAAGAAAAGAAATAAAATAAAACTATTTACACGGGAAAGCTCCCAACAAACAAAAGAAGAACGAGAAATATTTTTGGGTTATCTTTTAATTATTACTGCTACAGGCATGGAAAGTAAACTAGCTAAAAGCTACTACTAATTTTTTGGTTTTTCTTAAGGTTTTTCAAACACACAAGAAGAAGGCTAGAAAAGAAAATAAACTAGCATGGATAGTACAATGAAAAAGTATGAGCACGACAACTAGAATGAGTGTGTGAACATGAATGCAACATCGGTGAGAAATACGTACTCCCCCAAGCTTAGGATTTTGGCCTAAGTTGGTCTATGCACATGGCTGGCCTGGCGGATATCCAAAGTCGTAGCTGGGGTCATACTGAGATGCAGCAGCTTCTGCCTGACGAGCTGTAGCTTGGAGGCGAGCTACCTCTGTCCTCCTCTCGTACTCGTTCGCCTCCTCCCTGGTTATAACATATCTCCTTTTTGCCTGAAAGTCAAAGAAAGTAGGAGCAGGGAGAGCAATATGGATAGTGCGACGTCTGTCAAAGATTAGTCGGTACTGGAGGGACTGTTCATTCCTCTCAACAAACTGATGGCGAATCATAGTATTATAATCTAGATAAGCAGGAGGTAACTCCATATCATTTTCATGTATGGGTACATCAAGATAATTAACTACACGAGTTGCATAAATTCCACCAAACAAGTCTCCACTTAAACCATTAAGATGCAACCTTCATGCAACAATGGCCCACCAAGTTATATTGTTTATCTCCTAATACCGCACTTTTGAGGACCCAAAGATCTGGAACGCACATGTGACAAGCTTCATCTTTACCGTTAATGCATCTACCTATAAAGAGAGCAAAATAATGTCCGGAAGGAAAATGAATGCTCCTTATGGTAGCCTGTGTGATTTCTCTAGATTCCCCCACAGTGATACTAGCAAGAAAGTCTTTATATTCAGATTTGCGATGTTCACTAACATTGCCCCACTGCGGGAGTTTGCAAGCATTACTAAAATCTTCTAGGTCCATGGTATATGATTTATCATAAAGATCAAATAATACAGTGTGAGAATTGCGCGAAGATGTAAATTTAAACCTTCTCACAAAGGAATCAATTAGGTAGTGGTATTGCGGGCACTTGTCTGACATGAAGCCCTCAAGATCAGCATTACGCACATACGCGTCAAATTCGTCCTTGATGCCCGCCCGGGCCATAAAGTCCTCTGACGGCCATTCACAAGGCCACACTTGAGCTTCCCTCGGTAGTTCATAGTCCGGCTCACGTATCGCGAGCCTAGGTGCCTGTTTCCTTGAGGAACCACATTGGTACATTTTCCTAAACATATTTCTTCCTCTGAAAAATTTCTGAAATTTTTAGTAACTCAAAATAAAAGTGAACCAAACTCAACAAGATTGATAGCAACTACTCCCAAAAGTGCCTAGAGACTATATCATGCATTAGAACTACTTGGGACCATATAAATTTGACATGCAAGCTCAAGAACATGGTCACCTAAGCAGCAAAAATTTGCAATAAATAAAGCTCTAGAACAAAAACTAATTGGACCATTGGAGGAGTCACACACCGAAGAACAATCCCCCTAAGCAATTTTGTGAGTGGAGCTTTGAGCAAGGAGAACGAAAATCTCAGCAAGATGAGCTAGAACACGGGTTTGAGCTAGGGGAGGATTTTTTTCTGGAGGAAGAAGAAGTGTGTGGGTGCTGGAATAAGTGGAGGGGGCCACGTGGGGCCCACGAGGCAAGAGTGCGCGCCCCGGGGGGGTGGGCGCGCCCTGTGCCCTCGTGGCCAGGTGGTGGCTCCCCCTGGTGTGTTCTCAGTGCCAGATATTCTTAAATATTCTACAAAAAATCAGATTTCATTTTTAGGACATTTGGAGAACTTATATTTTCGGGGTATTTTTTATTACAAGGATAATTCAGAAAACAGACAGAAAATACTATTTTGCTTTATTTAACATAAATAACAGAAATTAAGAGGAGGGTACAGAGAGTTGTGCTTTCTAACTTCATCCATCTCATACTCATCAAAAGGAATCCACTAACAAGGTTGATCAAGTCTTTTTACTAAACTCTTTCCGAATTGCATGAAACCGTAGATTTTTCGAATAACACTAATTTACCTCAACAGGGATATGCACGTCCCCAATAATAAGAATATCATATTTCTTCTTGACAGTAGGAAGAGGAAATTCAAAACCTCCAATAGTAATCGTTGAAGTTTTTCCAATAGAATTGATACTGTGGACTTGAGATTGTTTCCTCGGAAAGTGTACAGTATGCGCATTACCATTAACATGAAAAGTGACATTGCCTTTGTTGCAATCAATAACAGCCTCTGCAGTATTCAAAAAGGGTCTACCAAGGATAATCGACATACTATCGTCCTCGGGAATATCAAGAATAACAAAGTTCGTTAAAATAGTAACGTTCGCAACCACAACAGGCACATCCTCACAAATGCCGACAGGTATAGCAGTTGATTTATCGGCCATTTGTAGAGATATTTCAGTAGGTGTCAACTTATTCAAATCAAGTCTACGATATAAATAGAGAGGCATAACACTAACACCGGCTCCAAGATCACATAAAGCAGTTTTAACATAGTTTCTTTTAATGGAGCATGGTATAGTTGGTACTCCTGGATCTCCAAGTTTCTTTGGTATTCCACCCTTAAAAGTATAATTAGCAAGCATGGTGGAAATTTTAGCTTCCGGTATCTTTCTTTTATTTGTAACGATTTCTTTCATATACTTAGCATAAGGATTCATTTTAAGCATATCAGTCAAATGCATACGCAAAAAGATAGGTCTAATCATTTCAGCAAAGCGCTCAAAATCCTCATCATCCTTTTTCTTGGATGGTTTAGGAGGAAAAGGCATGGGCTTATGAACCCATGGTTCTCTTTCTTTACCGTGCTTCCTATCAACAAAGTCTCTCTTATCCTAACGTTGATTCTTTGATTGTGGGTTATCAAGATCAACAGCAGGTTCAATCTCTATATCATTGTTATTGCTAGGTTGAGCATCAACATGAACATCATCATTAATGTCATCACTAGGTTCATGTTCATTACCAGATTGTGTTTCAACATCAGAAATAGAAATATCATCGGGATTCTCAGGTGTGTCAACAACAGGTTCACTAGAAGCATGCAAAGTCCTATCATTTTTCTTTTTCTTCTTTTTAGAAGGACTAGGTGCATCAACATTAGTTCTCTAAGAATCTTGCTCAATTCTCTTAGGGTGGCCCTCAGGATACAAAGGCTCCTGAGTCATTTTACCCCCTCTAGTCATAACTCTAATAGCATTATCATTCTTCTTATATTTAATTCATTGAGCAAATCATTTTGAGCTTTAAGCACTTGTTCTACTTGAGTGGTAACCATAGAAGCATGTTTACTAATAAGTTTAAGTTCACCCTTAACTCTAGACATATAATCAGTCAAGTGTTCAATCATGTAAGCACTACGTTTCAATTGTCTACCAACATAAGCATTGAAGTTTTCTTCTTTAACAATAAAATTATCAAACTCATCTAAGCATTGGGTAGCAGACTTATTACGAGGGATATCACCTTCATCAAATCTATAGAGAGAATTTGCCTTTACTACTTGTGTCGGGTTATCAAGACCATGTATCTCTTCAATAGGTGGTAAATTCTTAACATCTTCAGCTTTAATACCCTTTTCTTTCATAGATTTCTTTGCCTCTTGCATATCTTCAGGACTGAGAAATAGAATACCCCTTTTCTTCGGAGTTGGCTTAGGAATTGGTTCAGGAAGTGTCCACTTATTATCATTACTCGACATATTATTCAATAGCAATTCAGCTTGATCAACAGTTCTTTCCCTGAAAACACAACCAACACAACTATCCAGGTGGTCTCTGGAAGCATCGCTTAGTCCATTATAAAAGATATCAAGTATTTCATTTTTCTTGAGAGGATGATCAGGCAAAGCATTAAGTAATTGGAGAAGCCTCCCCCAAGCTTGTGGGAGACTCTCTTCTTCAATTTGCACACGTTTATATATTTCCCTTAAGGCAGCTTGTTTCTTATGAGCGGGGAAATATTTAGCAGATAAGTAATAAATCATAGCCTGGGGACTACGCACACAACCGGGATCAAGGGAATTAAACCATGTTTTAGCATCACCCTTTAATGAGAACGGAAATAACTTAAGGATATAGTAGTAACGAATTTGTTTCCTCATGGGTGAATAGGGTCGATATATCATTTAATTTAGTAAGATGTGCCACAACAATTTCAGATTCATAGCCATAAAAAGGATCAGATTCAACCAAAGTAATTATCTCACGATCGATAGAGAAATCATAATCCTTATCAAAAATACACATAGGTGAAGTAGCAAAAGCAGGGTCATATTTCATTCTAGCATTCAGAGATTTTTCTTTCAGCTTAGCTAACAGCTTCTTAAGATCATATCTATCTTTGCAAGTAAAAAAGTCTCTAGCAGTTTCTTCATCCATAACCTAACCCTCAGGTACATGAGGCAATTCATATCTAGGGGGAGAATCTTCATCATCACTTTCATCAATATTATCAGTTTCAATAATTTCATTCTCTCTTACCCTAGCAAGTTGTTTATCAAGAAATTCACCTAGTGGCACAGTATTATCAAGCATTGAAGTAGTTTCATCACAAGTATCATGCAAAGCAGAAGTGGCATCATCAATAACATGTGGCCTATCAGAATCAATAGCAGGTGTAGGTGTCGCAAATTTACTCATAACAGAAGGTGAATCAAGTGTAGAGCTAGATGGCAGTTCCTTACCTCCCCTCGTAGTTGAGGGATAAATCTTGGTTTTTTCATCTTTCAAGTTCCTCATAGTGATCAGCTGATATAAATCCCAAGTGACTCAAAGAACAGAGCTATCCTCCCCGGCAACGGCGCCAGAAAATAGTCTTGATAACCCACAAGTATAGGGGATCGCGACAGTTTTCGAGGGTAGAGTATTTAACCCAAATTTATTGATTCGACATAAGGGGAGCCAAAGAATATTCTCAAGTATTAGCAGTTGAGTTGTCAATTCAACCACACCTGGAAAACTTAATATCTGCAGCAAAGTATTTAGTAGCAAAGTAGTATGGAAATAACTGTAACGGTGGCAATAGTAACAGTAGCAGTTTTGTAGCAATTGTAATAGTGGCAACGGAAAAGTAACTAAGCAAAGATCAATATGTGAAAAGCTCGTAGGCATTGGATCAGTGATGGATAATTATGTCGGATGAGATTCCTC
Organism: Aegilops longissima; assembly: GCA_021605205.1. NCBI lineage: Eukaryota > Viridiplantae > Streptophyta > Magnoliopsida > Poales > Poaceae > Aegilops > Aegilops longissima. The sequence goes on from CM038678.1 coordinate 133,703,571, forward strand.
GTGCAACAGTTATAACATAGGGTGACACAGAACTAGCTCTAGTTCATCAATGTAATGTAGGCATGTATTCCGAATATAGTCATACGTGCTTATGAAAAAGAACTTGCATGACATCTTTTGACCTACCCTCCCATGGCAGCGGGGTCCTATTGGAAACTAAGGGATATTAAGGCCTCCTTTTAATAGATTACCGGACCAAAGCATCAACACTTTATGAATACATGAAGTCCTCAAACTACGGTCATCACCGCGAGTGGTCCCGATTATTGTCACTTTGGGGTTACCGGATCATAACACATAGTAGGAGACTATTGACTTGCAAGATAGGATCAAGAACTCACATATATTCATGAAAACATAATAGGTTTAGATCTGAAATCATGGCACTCGGGCCCTAGTGACAAGCATTAAGCGTAGCAAAGTCATAGCAACATCAATCTCATAACATAATGGATACTAGGGATCAAACCCTAACAAAACTAAATCGATTACATGATAAATCTCATCGAACCCATCACCGTCCAGCAAATCCTACGATGGAAATACTCACGCACGGTGGTGAGCATCATGAAATTGGTGATGGAGGAAGGTTGATGATGACGACGGCAACGGATTCCCCTCCGGAGCCTCGAACAGACTCCAGATCAGCCCTCCCAAGAGAGATTAGGGCTTGGCGGCAGCTCTGTATCGTAAAACGCGATGAATCCTTCTCTCTGATTTTTTTCTCCCCGAACGTGAATATATAGAGTTGGATTTGACATCGGTGGAGCCTCAAGGGGCCCACGAGGCAGGGTCCACCCCAGGGGGTGGGCGCGCCCTCCACCCTCGTGGACAGGGTGTGGGCCCCCTGGTGTTGATTCTTTTGCCAGAATTTTTTATTAATTCCAAAAATATTCACCGTGAAGTTTCAGGTCATTCCGAGAACTTTATTTCTGTACAAAAATAACACCATGGCAATTCTGCTGAAAACAGTGTCAGTCCGGGTTAGTTCCGTTCAAATCATGCAAGTTAGAGTCCAAAACAAGGGCAAAAGTGTTTGGAAAAGTAGATACGTTGGAGATGTATCAATCATCACGTGAGATGGAGTAGTTTTCAATGGTGAACGTCACTATGTTGATCATATCTACTATATGATTCACGCTCGACCTTTCGGTCTCAGTGTTCCGAGGCCATATCTGCATATGCTAGGCTCGTCAAGTTTAACCCGAGTATTCTGTGTGTGCAAAAATGGCTTGCACCCGTTGTATGTGAACATAGAGCTTATCACACCCGATCATCACGTGGTGTCTCGGCACGACGAACTGTAGCAACAGTGCATACTCAGGGAGAAAACTTATACCTTGAAATTTAGTGAGAGATCATCTTATAATGCTACCGCCATACTAAGCAAAATAAGATGCATAAAAGATAAACATCACATGCAATCAAATAAGTGATATGATATGGCCATCATCATCTTGTGCCTTTGATCTCCATCTCCAAAGCACCGTCATGATCACCATAGTCATCGGCTTGACACCTTGATCTCCATCGAAGCATCATTGTCGTCTCGCCAACTATTGCTTCTATGACTATCGCTACCGCTTAGTGATAAAGTAAAGCAATTACATGGCGATTGCATTTCTTACAATAAAGCGACAACCATATGGCTCCTGCCAGTTGCAGAAAACTTTTACAAGACATGATCATCTCATACAACAATTTATATATCATCACATCTTGACCATATCACATCACAGCAAGCCCTGCAAAAACAAGTTAGACGTCCTCTACTTTGTTGTTGCAAGTTTTACGTGGCTGCTACGGGCTTCTAGCAAGAACCGTTCATACCTACGCATCAAAACCACAATGATTTTTCATCAAGTGTGTTGTTTTAACCTTCAACAAGGACCGGGCGTAGTCACACTCGATTCAACTGAAGTTGGAGAAACAGACACCCACTAGCCACTTGTGTGCGAAGCACGGCGGTAGAACCAGTCTCATGAACGCGGTCATGAAATGTCGGTTTGGGCCGCTTCATCCAAAAATACCGCCAAATCAAAGTATGACATGCTGGTAAGTAGTATGACTATTATCACCCACAACTCTTTGTGTTCTACTCGTGCATATAACATTTACGCATAGACCTGGCTCGGATGCCACTGTTGAGGAGCGTAGTATTTAACAAATTTGCCTACGACCACACAAGATCTATCTAGGAGAAGCATAGCAACGTGCGGGGAGAGTGTGTCTACGTACCCTCGTAGACCGAAAGCGGAAGCGTTTAGTTACGCGGTTGATGCAGTTGAACGTCTTCGCGATCCAACCGATCAAGTACCGAACGCATGGCACCTCCGCGATCTGCACACGTTTAGTTTGGTGACGTCCCTCGTACTCTTGATCCAGCTGAGGCCGAGGGAGAGTTTCGTCAGCATGACGGCGTGGTGACGGTGATGATGAAGTTACCGGCGCAGGGCTTCGCCTAAGCACTACGACGAGATGACCGAGGTGTGTAACTGTGGAGGGGGGCACCGCACACGGCTAAAAGATCAACTTGTGTGTCTATGGGGTGCCCTCCTCCCCCGTATATAAAGGAGGGGAGGAGGGTCCGGCCTCATGGTGCGCCCCCAAGGGGGGATTCCTACTCCTACTATGAGTAGGTTTCCCCCCTTTCCTAGTCCAACTAGGAGGGGGAAGGAAGGGGGAGAGGCGAAGAAGGAAAGGGGGGCCGACCCCCCTCCCCAATTTGGATTGGGCTTGGGGGGCGCGCCCCACCTCCTGGCCGCCTCCTCTCTCTTCCACTAAAGCCCATGTAGGCCCATTAAGCCCCGGGGTTCTGTAACCCCGATACTCCGGAAAAAGCCCGAACTAGTCCGAAATCATTCTGGTGTCCAAACATAACCTTCCAATGTATCAATCTTCATGTATCGACCATTTCGAGACTCCTTGTCATGTCCGTAATCACATCCGGGACTCGGAACTATCTTCGGTACATCAAAACAAATAAACTCATAATACCGATCGTCATCGAACGTTAAGCGTGCGGACCCTACGGGTTCGACAACTATGTAGACATGACCGAGACTCATCTCCGGTCAATAACCAATAGGGGAACCTAGATGCTCATATTGGTTCCTACATATTCTACAAAGATCTTTACCGGTCAAACCGCATAACAACATACGTTGTTCCCTTTGTCATCGGTATGTTACTTGCCCGAGATTTGATCGTCGGTATCATAATACCTAGTTCAATCTCGTTACCATCAAGTCTCTTTACTCGTTCCGTAATGCATCATCCTGTAACTAACACATTAGTCACATTACTTGCAAGGCTTATAGTGATGTGCATTACCAAGAGCGCCCAGAGATACCTCTCCGACAATCGGAGTGACAAATCCTAATCTCGATCTATGCCAACTCAACAAACACCATCGGAGACACCTGTAGAGCATCTTTATAATCACCCAGTTAGGTTGTGATGTTTGATAGCACACTAAGTGTTCCTCCGGTATTCGGGAGTTGCATAATCTCATAGTCATAGGAACATGTATAAGTTATGAAGAAAGCAATAGCAATAAAACTCAACGATTATAATGCTAAGCTAACGGATGGGTCTTGTCCATCACATAATTCTCTAATGATGTGATCCCGTTCATCAAATGACAACACATGTCTATGGTCAGGAAACATAACCATCTTTGATTAATGAGCTAGTCAAGTAGAGGCATACTAGGCACACTCTGTTTTGTCTATGTATTCACACATGTACTAAGTTTCCGGTTAATACAATTCTAGCATGAATAATAAACATTTATCATGATATAAGGAAATATAAATAACAACTTTATTATTGCCTCTAGGGCATATTTGCTTCAGTAGGTTCATCTCCAAGTGTGCCGAGCGTGCCTTGCCCTTCTTCAAAATTTTGAAGAAGACATGCCCGATGAAGTGGACTCTAGAAGCTGAAGCAGCACTGCAAGACCTGAAAACTTACCTTTCCTCTGCTCCCACCTTAGTCGCGCCTAAACCATAAGAGTCGTTGTTGCTATATCTAGCTGCAATGAACCAAGTGGTTACTGCATCGCTGGTGGCACAACGAGAAGTCGATGAGGAAGCAGCTGCAGCAACTTACCCTTCCAGAGATGGAACCGAGGCACCCGCGGCAGTACCTGACACAAACCAGGGAGAGGCAAGGCTAACCAGTGAAGACAATTCCAAGACCGCGGCAAGGAAGAAAGTGGTGCAACAACCAGTGTACTTTGTCAGCTCCCTGTTATAGGTCGAGGTACTCTAGGGTGCAAAAGCTGATCTTCGGCCTTATCATGGCCTCGAGGAAGCTACGCCACTACTTCCAAGCCCACGAGATCACAGTTGTCACCCATTTACCACTAAAACGCGTATTGAGGAACCCTGAAGCCACGGGCAGAATAGTAGAGTGGGCACTAGAGCTGCCAAGTTTTGGCTTGAAGTATGAGAGCACCTCAACTATTCAGAGCAAAGCGTTGGCGGAGTTCATTGCAGAATGGACGCCCACTCCAGGCGAAGAAGTATCAGAGACAGTTCTCCCCGACAAAGAAGCACCTCAAGAGTGGATCATGTATTTTGATGATGCTTTCTCGTGGCAGGGCGCCAGAGCTAGCGTGCTTCTTGTCGCGCCCACCAAAGAGCATCTCAGATATATGGTTCAAATGCACTTTCCCCGGGAGAAAGCCACCAACAACACTGCTGAGTATGAGGGGCTCCTTGCCGGACTCAGGATCACAGTGGAATTGGGGATCAAAAAGCTGATTATTTGGGAAGACTCCCAACTCATAGTGAGGAAAGTCAACAAAGATTATCAGAGTCCGTTGATGGAGGCATACGTAGAGGAGGTGAGGAAGTTGGAAGAGCACTTTGATGGGTTACAAGCAGAGCACGTGCACATGCGGAGAATAGCATCACTGATCACTTGTCAAAATGTGCTGTGCAAAAGCTCCTTGTGGAACCAGGGACTTTTTTCGTCCATCTAACTCAGCCCTCAGTGTCCCCCTCAACAATGACCAGAAAAAGGAGAAAGTTAGACTCCAGCAAGTATTTCCCAGCAGGGCTTCCTGAAGCCGCTGGTAGAGAGGCTGCTAGGGACAACCTCGCTTCAGCTGGTGAGTAGCACCCTCCTACGGGACCTTGGGTTCTCGTGGTTGAGCTAAGCGCTCCCACAAACGAGGAGGCACCTTTAGTCCTTGTTGTCGAGCCACTGGCTCCAACCTGGGCACAACACATAGTCCATTTCCTTCAATCAGGAGAACTTCCCAAAGAGCAAGAAGAAGCTAAGAAAGTAGCCCGACGGTCCAGTATGTACCAGTTTGTCGACAACACACTGTACAGAAAAAGGCCAAACAGTATGAAATTGAAGTGCATTTGCCAGGAAGATGGGCTGAAGCTGTTGGCAGAGAGATACATGGAGGTGCGTGTGGCTCCCACATTGGGTCAAGAGCCCTAGTTGGAAAAGCTTTCTGACAGGGTTTCTATTGGCCCACAGCCCTCCAGGATGCAACTGAGCTAGTCACCAAGTGTGAAGCCTGCCAGTTCCACTCCAAGAATATTCATCAACCTGCTCAAGCTCTCCAGACAATCCCTCTGTTCTGGCCATTCTCCATCTAGGGGCTCGACATCTTGGGCCCCTTCTCTCGTGCTATCGGGGGCTTTTGTAACATCCCAAAATTCTAAACTTTGGAATGTTATAATAAATAAATAGTTTTGATTGATTTATTGTTTGTTGTGTGATTGATTGAGTGAAATTAAGTGAAATTTGAAACTTTTTGAAAGTTGAATGAGAGGGAATAAAAGGACTTTCCCAAAATTTTCCATTTGAATCCCTATATAATTTTAGGTTTGCATCTTGTCAAAAATTATCTGATAAAAAAATATGAGAGGAGGAATATGACACTCCAAAAATCAGAGACAATGTTTGACAAATTATTTGAAACTCAAATTCTATTTGATTTTGGAGTTATTGCAAAAATGATTTTTTTTGACATGGAAATAAGTTCATGTTTTAGGAATTTTTATTCTGAAAATTTTGATATATATTATGCCTATATAAAATGTATTTTTCTATTTTTTTTGCTGTTTGTTAAAAAGAACACAACACACACGCCTGCCAGGCCAGGCCAGGCGCGTTGGCCGGCCCAGCCCAGGCTGGCGCTAGGGCACACATGCACGGGAGGAAAACCCCACGAGCCGCCGCCACCCTCCCCCTCGCGATCTCTCTCTCCCTCATTTTTTTATCTCTAGCGCATGGACCCCACCCCGCTCTTTTCTTCTTCCCCACGTACGTGTACAGAAACAGAAACCTATACGTACGCGACGCCGCCACCGCGTCCGATCTTCGTGGGAAACCTATCCCGAGTCTTCCCCTCGTCCAAGCAAGTTGTCCTATAAATAGCCACGACCCATCTCGACCGATTCCCTTCGAAACCCCTCACCAAGTCCACCCCTATAGCACGTACTCATCGTTCCAATCTGGCCGAAGACGCTACAGTTCATCATCGTTTTCCCACACGGTGAGCCATTCGGAGCCTTCTCCTTTTGTATGTCGACTTCCCTCAACCCTTACAACCGTTTTGACATGGTCTTGCTTTGCCTCTCCATCTACAGAGGTTGTACCAAACTCGTTGTCTTCACTGGAGCACCCGGAGCACTGAGCTTCATCGCTTGGTTCCGTCGTCATTCATCGTTGCCGACCACCTCCGACTCCACCACCGGACGAGCCACTGTCCAGTGCATCTCTACGACACCTCCGCCGCGGCCCCTGACCACCGGAACCGCCGGACCCGAGCCGCCCCATCGCCCTCATCTCCTCTCGTTCTTCTCTGTAATTTCAAAGCTCTGTTAGTTTCAGTTGAAAAAAAAGCAGGTTCTTTGGATCAGTTATTTATTTATTTATTTATTTAGATCGGTCGGTGCGGTTTATTATGGTTTAGGTCGAACCGGTTTGCCGTTTTTTTAAACGTACGCATACGTTTCTGTTCAGTTACGACCGAGCATGGTTTTGCTTCGGCTCGCACAACCCTGTAGCCCGGTTACAACCCACTACATAGCTAGCGCATGATCTGCATTTTTTTTTCTGTTTTTAGTTTCAGATTCGGTTTTTGTTTTTTTATATCTTTAGATCTACCACTCCGACTTTAATGATTCTTTTTGCTACGGGTTCACCAAAATCCCAACTATCTAGAGAAACCAACGAAAAATAATTTTTAAATTTTTTATTTTCGAATTCAAACAGATTTTTTACAAACACTAGATTGCTAATAACTTTTATTTTAAAATAGTTTTTTTGACTAATTCTTTTTGCTAGTGATCACTTGATCTTTTTTCTAAACAGTAGGCTTTTGCAAATTAGTTTTTGTTTATTTTAATTTAGAGTTTAGGCAAAATAGTACTATTTTACATAGTTTAATTTTCCTTTCTTTTCCCATAGTATTTAAATGTTTTTTAATTAAAACATTTTGTCACTTTTGAAAATTTTAGTTTTGTTTCTGTTTTGATCAGAGACAATTTTATTTTATTTTAAAATTTTAGTTTCTTTAGTTTTGTATGAAAACTTGTAGAGGTCATTGTTAGAGTTTCATAAAGCTTTTATTTGTTTCTTTTTGCAAATAAAATTTTATGAAAAATACTTTATGTTAACTTAGTTGTTTTACTTTTATTTTCTGTTAATTTATTAATTTAGTGTTTTAATTATTGTTAAGTTTTTACTTAGGACAAAACTATTTTTGTGTTATGTCACAGAGTTTTCTTTAGTAGTTTTGTTCTTTAGTTTTCCTTTGTTTTATTTGGTGTCCCTTGTTCTTTTGCATTTTATTTGTTGGTTTTATTATGAGTGTTAGAATTGCTTGCTAGTGTGTTTGCTTATATAAATGCTATATTTGACTATATAGATTTTCAACGGAGTGACGATTAGTTCTACCAAGTCATTTTCTGACAGCGTTGTTATCTTCATCAAGTAATACCAGGCAAGTTCACTTTGACCATGCTTTCATACCTATGTTTTATTGCATTTAGTGGAATCTTTGCAACAACCCTCTAGTAGTGATATTGAATTCTTGTAGTTGAGTAGTATACATGAGGTAGCAACCCATCACCCTATTCCCGGGACGTTATTTTATTTTAATGCTATGCTATAGTAGACGGGGTTTGGTATGAGTGTACGAGAGTGGCGTGAAGAAGGAGTACTCTACGTCAATGACGACAACTCCATGATGGCATCTGCAAGGACTGCATTTTCAAGGCCTCAAGACTTCAAGACTCGAGACAAGAATTCAATACACACAACTGGGTGAAGGATGGTTGACGGGCACCCTGGAGAAACCAGTGGATGGCCGGGATGCATGGAGAAGCGCCATGACATCTTGTGGAAAGCTTCACCCAGACTCAAAGAGATGGAAGAATACTTCATGCGCGGAAGCTTACCTGTGCAACCGCAAGTCACTATGGGCTCTGGCTTGGTTGACCTTAGTTGTGACTCTGGCTAGGACGGTGCTAGCAGATGTAGAACTACGGTAGGATTGGATGAGCACCGGACGGTGGTCGGGGAACTCTTCGAAGACCATGTTTCGTCATCTTGTTCTCAAACACCCTGAAGTGCGAGAACGTAAAGAGAGGGATCGAATCTTGCGGGTAAAGTGTACAAACCTCTGCAGAGGGTTAAAACCTAATCGATTAGTCGTGTCCTCGGTTACTGACAACTTGAGCCTCTGGACTTGGATCTATCTCAGAACTCCCAACAGTGGACTGATAACTTAATTGTGGGCAACTTATGATGATTTGGGCAATGAGACATCGGTTGGCGGAACCATGTCATGATAGAAAACTCTTTAGTACAGACTCCGGTTATATCCTTTGATGTAGGGAAAATAAAACCAGCTTTTACGCAAACAAAACTCAGACCCAGAGCCACAAAGCCATATTGCATATAGTATAGTTTTATCATCTGTTTTCTCATGTTGTGATCTTGCCGGTACATTCAATGTACTGACCTACACGGCTGCAACGTATCATGTTGCAGATATTTTTCTTCCGACGGGTAAGAGTACAGTGCATGTGGTTATGGTCTACACTCAACCCGCCGATGGCGCTGATGGGACTCCACACCGATTACTTGTTTCACGAGACTTATGAGGTATATATCAGTTTTACGTTATTTATACATGTGATTGCACTTTGATATATACATTGATGTACTGTGTGCCAAAGATACTTGATCTGTGGATGGCACAGATACACAGAGGCTTGACCGTCTAAGGTCGGGTCGTTACAGATATGGTATCAGAGCACATGTTGACTGTAGGACGTGACCCTAGAAATCGGAAAGCCCCTAGGACAGGGTATCTCTAAAACTTTGTTTTCAAAAAGACCCTTACTTCTCATCTTTTCTGATTTTATCAAATAGTCCCTCTTACCACAAATAGTTAGAATATACCCCTTTTCCCTTTTTGACCACACGAAGAATCAGCTGAAGCCGCTTCAAGAAGGACAAGATATCGGACAACCGATGACCTCTTAAGAGTAAAGAAGATTTCACGATACATTTCGAAGAAAGAAGCTACAATAGTTGAAGAGTGCGAAGACTTGAAGAATTTGGAGAATCTGAAGAATTATTTGACCTTTAGAAGGCCAAACCCCTATTATATACTTACGTTAGATGCGACGATTTGTGAGCTGTCATTTGTGTGATGTTTCTCGACAGCCACAAATAAAACCCATTTTCAAAATTATTTTTTGTATTGTGTGTATCTCTCTCTACCTCCCATATCACATCCCAAAACCCTTGGATCAAATAGATGGTGAATGAAGAAGGACTAGTATTCTCTGGACCGATGACTCAACGGGAGGTAGAACTATGGATTCAGAACATGGAGGATCACTTCAGTAACAACTCGATTGGAAGCAAGTATGAGGTTCAATACGCTCTTCGGTACTTTACAAAAAGTGCTGCAACCTGGTGGAAAATGCATCAAGCCATACAAGGATGCAACGGAGCAAGAACTTGGGAGGAATTCAAGAAGACTCTGTTAAGATCCCGTCTCATCCGGAAGCACTGGGATAACCCGATGAAGAAACCTTGTGCCTGTAAGATTTGCGGAGGAATAGGACACACCCAGGAGGAACACAAGGATGGATGACCTCATTGTGAGGAGAAACACCCAGCTGAGGAATGCCCAACTAGTCAGGTGACTTGTTTCTTGTGTGAAGGAACCACCCACTACCCGACTTAGTGTCACATTTACCCCACGGTGCAACAAACTATTCGAAGCGTGAAGAAGGAATGAAAGAATCCTCCGAGAAGTTATGAAAGAATCAGTGATGAAGGAATGTGTTGAAGACCCCGATGCGTAAGGCCTCAACAGATTTTACTCCAATGCCTGCTATTCATGTGGAGAAGAAGGACATTTTCACAGATACACCAAGGAAAGAAAAGAGTATCTGGGATACTTCCCGACGGAAGGATTAGAGTTTGATCCACAGGGAATAGAAGGTTTGATCAGAACGAAGAAACCCAGGAAGAGAAAACAAAGACACCTTCAGAACAACCCAATTTCTGCAAAGAGAGACAAGAGTCATATTACATATTTTGAATGTAAGGACGTCGAGCATTATGTCAATCATTGTCTCGAAAGGAAGCAAGGAACTGAAGGAGCAGGCACCATCACCAAGAAGCCTCGAGACATGCCGGAAGTTATTTGTTTTCGTTGCAAGGAAGCAGGACATTTTGCTAGGGATTGTTCAAATCATGAGAAAGCTGGAGCTAAGTAGTGGAGATGTTGATATCAATAATAAGTGCGGTATGGAAAACACTTTTATTTTCATGAGAATGCAGAGTTGAGTTATGTAATAGATTACTCAAAGATTGTAATAATTCATGACTCAATAAAGTTGGTATGTCATATGCTGAAAGGCTTTAAGGAGTTGTTATGTTTTATCTTGGAAATTATATTCTGGGTGAACATGGAAGAAAATGAGTTGTGATGCATAAACTGGATGTTGGAAATTGAGTTTGAAATTTTGTTTGGATGATATGAATGTGTACCCAAGGAGATATGTACCTTATTCTGAGTACCATTTTTGGTTTACAACTGCAGATGACGACCCTTTGTGAGTCTTTCCTCAAGGGCTCGGAAACGACCATGACCCTGACAAGTGATCATGATTACCCGAAAATCCTAAAGGACATGATGAAGCATATTCACCTTGAAGGAAATGCAGCCTACTAAGGATACCCCTTCATGCAAGAGGGAGTGGAACTTTGGTATGTGGAGGTACACCTCCATCGTATGAAAGGAGTTTGCCCAAAGATGATGGGGCAGTACTTTTTCATCTCACGTGTACCACAAGCAACTTTCTTCAACGCTGTTCGTGAAGCAGCCATGGAAGCCATACGCCAGATCGAAGAAATACTTGAAGCGAGACTCCATTATACTCAGGAATACCTAAGAGAAGTGCATGCAGAGATGATGGAGATGAAGCTCAAGGCCACTACGATGAAACAGAAGATTGAAGATTTCAAGGAGCATGTCGCACAATTCCAGTGGGACTGAAGAATCCTCAAGGAGGAAAAAAAATGAAGTAATGCTTGACCATACCAAACCATGTGGATGGCAGCATTTGTAATAAAGTACTTTTGGCATTTGGATTTATGAAAAATGGTTAAGGATGTAATAAAAGATTTTATATGAAAAGAATATGATTTATGGATGAACTAGTGCATTTCATTTTAAGTGTGGTAGTACTCTGTAAAAGCCACAGGATCAATGAAGAAGGACATGTGTTATTCATGATGGTCCATAGAAGGGAGTTGGACCAAATAAGTTGGAGTTTTGTATGATCGTCACCACAAGGGTATGAAGGGATGAAATACTATTGGATTTAAAAGAGGTATAATGTGGGAATATGGAACAATAATCGTCGAAAGGATGAGTTAAAGACGTGCAAGTGTTGAATTGGGCCCACAACCCACAGGCCCGGGAATTTATAAGGAATCAAGGACTCCCTAGAAGAATAAATTTGGAAGAAGCAATGATTCCATTAGTAAACGTTTCATAGGAGGTTGCGCAAAACCCGAAAGTGGTGAAGAAACGATAGATGTCTTGTTCACCTTGCAGAACCAATGGATTTACCCGAACCCTGTTCAAGGACAAAAGAAATAGTGCAATGCTTGTGAGGATGCCCAACTGATAGAATACATGATTCACCGTCAGTGTATGAAGTAATGGTTCAAGTACGGGATGGATTGGCCCCCATACCGGAGACTTCTATCATGAACTATCATATGTTGATGGAAAATCAGAGAGACTTGAAAACCTTAGAAGAGCGTCGAAACGACAAGCCAAAAACCTTAGAATGGTAGGACGATGGAACTCTGTACCAGCAACCGTTGCCAAACGTAGGATATACGGTGAGATTCAACCCAGAACAATTTCCTGCAGAATCTAGAAATTGTTGACCACCAAGAGAATTCCGATAGTTGTTTAGTTTTGGTGATAGACCTGTCAGCTATGAAGATCGAGTCTCGGAAGAACTTTATCCTGATGACAGGACTCAAGATTTTGAGGAAAATGGTATTCCTATACCGGAAGAATATCAGTAAAGGATTCTTACCGAAGATATGTGTAACATCCCAAATTTCCTATTTGGAATGTTTTACAATTATAGCTAAGCATCTATGCATATTGGTTGAAATTTGAGTGGCATTTGAAGTTTCAGAAGTTTTGGAGTTGTTGGAATTTGAATTCAAATTTTGGCAGTGGAAATTATTTCAAAAACTATGCCTGATAAATACTTGAGAAAAAGTATGAGAGGAGTAAACATGACACTCCAAAAATATCAGAGGAAAAACATTGCCAAAAAGTTTGAATTCCAAATTTGAGTTTTATTTGGAATTTTAGAAAATGATTTTTATAAAGTTTGGATTTTGCCCTCGAAAATGTTCAAATTATAGGAATATTCCCCGATCATTTTGATATATATATATGTCCTATATAAAATATTTATATTTATTAAGTTTTTCTCTCTCTAAATTCAAAAAAAAATAGAAAGGACCCAGCGCCACCAGCCACACCCTGCCCACCCAGTGAGGGCCCCCCACCACCAGCCCAGCCAACGGCCGAGCCGGCCCACGCCGAGCCGACCGAGCGCCCGAGCCGAACGGTTCCGCACCGTCGCCCGCCCGACGCCGCTCCCTCTCTCACCGACGGGTGGCCCCACCCCTTCTTCCCCTTAGCAAGACACGACCGCCGCCGCCGCTCTCATGAGATCCGGATCCTCCGAGATCCCTCGCGCGTTGCCCCTCGTCCCAAGTCGCGCCCCTATTTATACCCTCCCCTCGCCCGCTTTCCCCCTCGCCTCGCCTGCCCCTCCTCTCGCCAGACACGCCGCTGGAGCCCGAGTCGCCGCCATTAGCCCCGCCTGACCGCCTCGGCCACCTCGAGCTCACCCGACTCCACCCCGAGCCCGCCCTCGCCACGCCGCACCACTGAGGTCCCGCCGACGTCCCCGACCACCGGAGACCCCTGCACTGCCGCCGCCCGAGCTGTTGCCGCCGCCGCCACGGTGAGTCGCTGACTCCTCCGCCGCTTGATCTAGCGGAGGTGTAGATTAGATCCCAAGGGGTAGGTTTATTTCAAATAAACCGGTTAGTTCCGGTTTTAGTTAGGGTTTAGTTGAACCGGCCGACTCGGTTTAACCACTAGGGCCGATTTAGTTATATTACGCCCAGGGCGCTAGATAGGCCCATTAGCGCCGATTTTTCATTTAATTTTATTTTTTCGTTTCTGTTTTAACAGAATAGTTTCAGATTTGAAAAATTCATATCTTTTAATCTACTTAATATTTTTAAGTGATTCTTTTTTTTGTTGGTTTGAAAATTTATTGTAGTTTCTGTAGAAAATATAATTAGTCATGTTAAAATTATTTAAAATTGTTTTATTTTAGATTTAGACAGAATAGTAAATCTGCTATAAAATGAGTTAGGAATATTATTTTTAGTGATTCTTTTGTCACAACTTTGTTTTGACATTGCCTAACCTTAGGAATTTATTTGGGAAATTTTAGAATTTATAAAAAATAGTTTTGATCAGAATCATGTTATTCCTATTTATTTAACTAGCTACTGTTTTCCTATTGTTTTACTTAGCAAATAAATTTATTTTTCATGAGAGATAGTTTATTCTAGGTTAGTTTATGTAACTTTAGAGCATGAACTTTTATTTATAATAAATAAAACTTTTATTTTATTTTCTCTTGCTACGTTTGTTTTAGGCCTAATAGGAGTTTTATAATAGATTTTAAGGTGATTCTTTTTGCTCCTAGTTGCATGATGAATTACTTTCTGTTAGGTAGCATAAACCCATGCTTAGGTTCTGTTAAGAAAAATTTTGTAGTACAAAACTATTTCTCGATTGTTGTTGGATTTGGTGAAAACTTTGAGTTGGATTTCTTCGAACTTTCTTTGGGTTTTGGTTCCATTGCTTTGTGTGTTATGTTAGCATGCTATTATGTTAAGTGATCATATGCTATATGCTTATTATGATTTTTGTTTGCCTCGGTAGAATTTCCGGAGTGCGAAGCTTGCTACCACGAGTCCCTAGCTTTCGAAGATCGTCAGCAAGGCAAGTCATTGATCATGTTTCTTTACAATACCTATGATTTTATTGCATTAGAATTATACCTCCCCACCATGCATGCAGAGGTGAAATTTTGAAGTTATGTTCTTGAGTAGTATCATGAGGTAGGATGAACCAATTCCCTTGTTACCATGACCGGGACGAAGTAGTTTATTTTTGCTATGCTCGAGACGGGTTGGTTGAGTGAATCATAAGGAGATGTGAGAGTCAAAGATGATGACAACCCCATGACTTCAAGATCAAGATGGACTTCAAAACTCACTACTGGGTGGAGGATTTGGTTGACGGGCACCTGGAGAACCCAAAGGTTGGCCGGGATGCATGGAGAAGTGCCATGACATCTTGCGGAAAGCTTCACCCAGCCACGAAGAGACGGATGTATACCCATTGATCGGAAGCTTACATGCAGCCGCAAGCCATTATGGGCTCGGCTTGGTCAACCCTAGTTGTGACTCTGGCCGGACGGTGCTACGAGATGTAGAAGAACGGTAGGATTGATGGGTACGGCAAAGGCGGAGGAACTCTTCGAAGACCCTGTTTACTTCGTCCGCCTTCAAACACCATGAAGTGCGAAGACTTAAAAGGAGGGAACGATTCTTGCGGGTAAAGTGCGCAAACCTCTGCAGAGAAAAGATCTAATCGATTAGCCGTGTCCCCGGTTACGGACAATTTGAGCCTCTGGAACTTGGAAGTATTCGGAAATCTCAACATTGAAATTAATAAATTAATTGAGGGGGTTATTGTTTAATAATTGGGAATGAGACATTGGTTGGCGGAACCATCTCAATAACTACCAACAATTTCGTAGTAATTGCAAACAAGTCCTTATTGTAGGGAAAAACTGGCTTTTCGCAAAATGATGAAACTTAGAGCCCCATAGCCAAATTGCATATAGTATTAGTAATTTTATTATTGTTCTCTTCATGACTTGCCGGCATATTCAAAATGCTGACCTACACGGCTGCAACGCCTTATGTTGCGAGGAGTATTCCGATCAGAGTGAGGCTACGCTCGCGCTTGGCGATTGCCCTATGGAGTCGGATGGACTCGCTATTCTTCTACGCTTCGCAGCTTTACTTAGTTTATTTCTCATGAGTTATTTTTGCCGAATTTATTCTATTGTAATAAAGACTCGATATGAGAACCGTAATAAATTCAGGTGTGATTGAACTTTGATTATTTCATCAATGTACTGTGAGTGCCAGCATGATCTTGGGATGGTACAGACACAGAGACTTGACCGATTTTGGGTCGGGTCGCTACAATATGAGAAGACCGACACCGTCAACCCTAAGGATGGTGTACATGAGTTTTGTTGGATTCATAGCCTTGCTTTTAAGTGTGGTAGCACCCCAGACCTCTCCGGACAATGGATTTGTTGGAAGACCCCAAACCATAACCTTTTCTTGCTAGCTTCTTCGAATCTCGAGGACGAGATTCATTTTAAGTGTGGTAGGTCTGTAACATCCCAAAACTCTAAATTTTGGAATGTTATAATAAATAAATAGTTTTGATTGATTGATTGTTTGTTGTGTGATTGATTGAGTGAAATTTGAAACTTTTTGAAAGTTGAATGAGAGGGAATAAAAGGACTTTCCCAAAATTTTCCATTTGAATCCCTATCTAATTTTACGTTTGCATCTTGTCAAAAATTCTCAGATAAAAAAATATGAGAGGACGAATATGACACTCCCAAAATCAGAGACAATGTTTGACAAATTATTTGAAACTCAAATTCTATTTGATTTTGGAGTTATTGCAAAAATGATTTTTTTTGGACATGGAAATATGTTCATGTTTTAGGAATTTTTATTCTGAAAATTTTGATATATATTATGCCTATATAAAATGTATTTTTCTATTTTGTTTTTGTTTTTCCCCTGTTTGTTAAAAAAATCACAACACACACGCCTGCCAGGCCAGGCCAGGCGCGTTGGCCGCCCAGCCCAGGCCGACGCTAGGGCACACATGCATGGGAGGAAAACCCCAGGAGCCGCCGCCACCCTCCCTCTCACGGTCTCTCTCTCCCTCGTTTTTTCTCTCTCTAGCGCATGGACCCCACCCCGCTCTTTTCTTCTTCCCCATGTACGTGTACAGAAACAGAAACCTATACCTATGCGACGCCGCCACCACGTCCGATCTTCGTGGGAAACCTATCCCGAGTCTTCCCCTCGTCCAAGCAAGTTGTCCTATAAATAGCCACGACCCATCTCGACCGATTCCCTTCGAACCCCCTCGCCAAGTCCACCAATATAGCACATACTCGTCGTTCCAATCTGGCCGAAGACGCTGCAGTTCATCGTCGTTTTCCCACGCCGGTGAGCCATCCCGAGCCTTCTCCTTTTGTATGTCGACTTCCCTCGACCCTTACAACCGTTTTGACATGGTCTTGCTTTGCCTCTCCATCTACAGAGGCTGTACCAAACTCGTTGTCTTCACCGGAGCACCCGGAGCACTGAGCTTCATCGCTTTGTTCCGTCGTCGTTGATCGTTGCCGACCACCTCCGACTCCACCACCGGACGAGCAACTGTGCACTGCATCTCTACGACACCTCCGCCGCGGCCCCCGACCACCGGAACCGCCGGACCCGAGCCGCCCCATCGCCCTCATCACCTCTCGTTCTTCTCTGTAAGTGCAACGCTCTGTTCGTTTCAGTTGAAAAAAAGTAGGTTCTTTAGATAGGTTTTTCTTATTTATTTAGATCGGTCGGTGCGGTTTATTATGGTTTAGGTCGAATCGGTTTGCCGTTTCTTAAACGTACGCATACGTTTCTGTTCAGTTACGACCGAGCGTGGTTTAGCTTCGGATCGCACAACCCTGTAGCCCAGTTACAGCCCACTACATAGCTAGCGCATGATCTGCGTTATCTTTTTCTGTTTTTAGTTTCAGATTCAGTTTTTGTTTTTTTATATCTTTAGATCTACAACTCCGACTTTGATGATTCTTTTTGCTACGGATTCACAAAAATCCCATCTATCCAGAGAAACCAACGAAAAATAATTTTTAACTTTTTAATTTTTGAATTCAAACAGATTTGTTACAAACACTAGATTGCTAATAACTTTTATTTTAAAATAGTTTTTTTGACTAATTATTTTTGCTAGTGATCACTTGATCTTTTTTATAAACAGTAGGCTTTTGCAAATTAGTTTTGATTATTTTAATTTAGGGTTTAGGCAAAATAGTATTGTTTTACATAGTTTAATTTTCTTTTATTTTCCTTAGTATTTAAAATTTTTTAATTAAAACATTTTGTCACTTTTGAAAATTTTAGTTTTGTTTCTGTTTTGATCAGTAGACAATTTTATTTTATTTTAAAATTTTAGTTTCTTTAGTTTTGTATGAAAGCTTGTAGAGGTCATTGTTAGAGTTTCATAAAAGCTTTTTATTTGTTTTTTTTGCAAATAAAATTTTCTGAAAAATACATTATGTTAACTTAGTTGTTTTACTTTTATTTTCTATTAATTTATTAATTTAGTGTTTTAATTATTGTTAAGTTTTTACTTAGGACAAAACTATTTTTGTGTTATGTCATAGAGTTTTCTTTAGTAGTTTTGTTCTTTAGTTTTCCTTTGTTTTATTTGGTGTCCCTTGTTCTTTTGCATTTTATTTGTTGGTTTTATTATGAGTGTTAGAATTGCTTGCTAGTGTGTTTGCTTATATAAATGCTATATTTGACTATATAGATTTTCAATGGAGTGACGATTAGTTCTACCAAGTCATTTTCTGACAGCATTGTTATCTTCATCAAGTAATACCAGGCAAGTTCACTTTGACCATGCTTTCATACCTATGTTTTATTGCATTTAGTGGAATCTTTGCAACAACCCTCCAGTAGTGATATTGAATTCTTGTAGTTGAGTAGTATGCATGAGGTAGGAACCCATCACCCTATTCCCGGGACGTTATTTATTTTAATGCTACGCTATAGTAGACGGAGTTTGGTATAAGTGTACGAGAGTGGCGTGAAGAAGGAGTACTCTACGTCAATGACGACAACTCCATGATGGCATCTGCAAGGACTGCATCTTCAAGGCCTCAAGACTTCAAGACACGAGACAAGAATTCAATACACACTACTGGGTGAAGGATGGTTGACGGGCACCCTGGAGAAACCAGTGGATGGCCGGGATGCATGGAGAAGCACCATGACATCTTGTGGAAAGCTTCACCCAGACTCAAAGAGACGGAAGAATACTTCATGTGCGGAAGCTTACCTGTGCAACCGCAAGTCACTATGGGCTCTGGCTTGGTTGACCTTAGTTGTGACTCTGGCTGGGACGGTGCTAGCAGATGTAGAACTACGGTAGGATTGGATGAGCATCGGACAGTGGTCAGGGGAACTCTTCGGAAGACCATGTTTCGGTCATCTTGTTCTCAAACACCCTGAAGTGCGAGAACGTAAAGAGAGGGATCGAATCTTGCGGGTAAAGTGTACAAACCTCTGCAGAGGGTTAAAATCTAATCGATTAGCCGTGTCCCCGGTTACGGACAACTTGAGCCTCTGGACTTGGATCTATCTCGGAACTCCCAACACTGGACTGATAACTTAATTGTGGGCAACTTATGATGATTTGGGCTATGAGACATCGGCTGGCGGAACCATGTCATGATAGAAACTCTTTAGTACAGACTCCGGTTATATCCTTTGATGTAGGGAAAATAAAACCAGCTTTTACGCAAACAAAACTCAGACCTAGAGCCACAAAGCCATATTGCATATAGTATAGTTTTATCATATGTTTTCTCATGTTGTGATCTTGCCGGTACATTCAATATCCTGACCTACACGGCTGCACGTATCATGTTGCAGATATTTTTCTTCCGACGGGTAAGAGTACAGTACAGGGTTACGGTCTACACTCAACCTGCCGATGGCATTGATGGGACTCCACACCCGATTACTTGTTTTCGCTGAGACTTATGAGGTATATATCAGTTTTACGTTATTTATACATGTGATTGCACTTTGATATATACATTGATGTACTATGTGTGCCAGCATACTGATCCAGGGATGGCACGGATACACAGAGGCTTGACCGTCTGAGGTCGGGTCGCTACAGCTTTGAATTCTTGTACGTAGCAATCGACAAGTTTAAAAAGTGGTCTGAGGTGGAGCCAGTGAGGAAGGTGACAGCACTGTCAGCTATCAAGTTCTTGAAAGGATTGATGTACCATTTTGGAGTACCTAACAGAGTAATCACTGATAATGGCACCCAATTCACAAGCCGCACCTTTATGCAGTACATCCAAAACCTTGGGAGCAAGGTCTCCTTCGCCTCTGTTGCACACCCACGGGGCAATGGGCAAGTTGAGAGGATGAATGCTGAGGTGCTGCCCGGACTCAAGACGAGAACTTTTGATAAGTTGCAAAAATGTGGCAGGCACTGGATTGACGAGTTGCCGCTGGTTCTTTGGTCTCTTCGGATGACACCAAATCAAGTTACCGGTCAGACCCCCTTCTCCCTAGTGTATGGGGCAGAAGAAGTGCTCCCCAAGGAACTCATATACGGGTCACCTCAAGTACTTGCCTATGATGAAGAAGAGCAGGAGCAGCTACGGGATGATGATGTCGTGCTCCTCGAGGAAGATCATCTTCGGGCTGCTGTGCGTGCTGCATGCTACCAGCAAGCCCTGCACCGCTATCATAGCCACAAGGTTCTTGTCCGGAGCCTTGAGGAAGGTGACCTTCTCCTTAGGTGCGTTCAGTCCGCCAAGGGTTCCAACAAGTTGACGCCTAAGTGGGAAGGCCCTTACTAGGTATTACAAGTCACCAGGCCCGGCGCAGTCCGGCTAGAGACCAAAGATGGCATCAAAATGCAAAACTCATGGAATATTGGGCATCTTCTTAAGTTCTACCCATAAGGCGTGGCTGCTGGGCTTGGTCCCCGGCAACCACCTTTTGTACAAGCCTTGCCGATGGGCATGTAACCCTTTGTACAAGGCCAGACACAGACCCTGTGCAAGGATAATAAAACAAAGCGCTGGCGCCTAAAACTTTCATGCATGTTTATTTAAGTATGACTTTGCTATAGTCATTAAATCATGTAGATAAGATCGTATGTTGTTGTTTTCTCCCCTGTGCTATCAGCATGGTCCCTGCCGCGGATAGCCTCCCCAAATAGAAGAAATGAGAAAGGTCCAGCATATCGGTCCTTGACAACTCTTTTTGTTGGGACAAGAGGAAGGGCAGCCAAAGTAGATAAGTTTGCCTTACCATCCATGTTATGTATAGAGTATGAAAGACTTATGAAATGGAAGAACCTTGCCACTTCCATCGTCTGTGCTCCCATTTTCGCCGAAATGGCATGGTTGAAGTGACATTTGAAGGGATTTGGCGGGGGGAGCCATCCGTCAATCTCACTCTTGGTCTGGCGGCAGGATCCAATAGAAGCTATGGTGAGGGGGTTGGTGGGATGTCTTGTCGGAAAAGCTTTTTCTTATCTAAAAATACTAAGGGACCTTTTTTCTCGATGTATTGAAAGACACATGCACAAACACCCAGCAAACATCCTTTCCATTTATGCAAAACAAGTATAGATCATACAAAATACTAACATAGATGGGAGATTACATAAATCGAACTAAAGTTTGGCAGATGCCTACATCTTTTGAATTGAAAAAGGATAAATGCCCCGTAATGCCTTCCTTGTCCCTCTCATCTTAGGAACCACAGTGGGAGGTGAAGAGGGCAAAAGAAGCGTCTGGGCAGAAGCCTAGCCTGACCCAGCTAGGGCCCGCGGGATGCAACCTGACAAGATCGGGAGGGCGAGGACGAAGACAACGGATGGAAGGAGCGCCTAGGCGATGCTCTGGTAACCACCGCTAGGACCAGCAAAACATAGTAGAAGGGACACTGGCAGGGAAGACGAAGCCAAAGTCCATGAGGAAGACTGCCGGAGTCCAGCTGGAGGGGCCGGAGACATCCACACCCAACACCCCGGCAAATCGCTCTGCCAGGGAGAAGGCAAGGTGCAGATGATGGTGCTGCCCGCGCCTGGCTGGCTGTGATGGTGCGACCGGCGCTCAGCTGGAGTCCGAGCCGCCGTACTCCTACTTTACATCATCGTCATCACCGTCACTATCCTCTTCGCCACTGTCGCTCGAGGAGGAGCTTTTGTCGTCTGTCGAGCTCTCCGTGCAGCACCCTAAGCGAGCACCAGAACACCCGAAGACCTTGATGGAGAGCAGGTCTGCCTCCATTAACTTAAAATGGAGAACGTGCCCCTCCGCCAAGCTATGGGCACAAGCGAAGGTTTTCTAGCCATGCCGGAGATGCATGACATGAGGTGCGGGGAACTCTACGTCCACCCGCATGTTGCCATTACAGCAACCCCTCATGTGCACCTTCAACGCGTATAACTATTCAACCTTCATTACCCTTGCAAAAGGAGTAGGAAGTCGAAGACGGCTGCGTGGAGGCTCGCGCAGCCTGACAATGAACTCAAGTGGCGTGTCCCCGACGTGGCCTTCCATTGGTGCAGGAGCGGCTGGAGGGAGAGTGGCCGGGCCACCTCCACGTTGTCCTCGGCACTGAGCGTCGCGCCAGACACGGCCACGTCTTGTGGCTCCGCCTTGCGCACTGGACCCTACCCCTGCATCCCTAGAGGGGGCGGGGGTACGGTGTCTAGAGCAAGCCCTCGTCGCCACCGTAGGAGCTCGACCGCGTCCTCTTCCCCTCACCATAGTGGAAGAGAGACACAAGAAGAAGAAGAGGATGTGCGTGGGTGATCCCCTTCTCCATGTCGCCTTTTATAACAAAGCGTGGCTGGGGGCTGGCTCCTCACCACCCAGGAGGCAACCACCCCGCTCCGCCAATACGGTCCCTCTGCATTGCTGGCAACATCCAGAATTGACGACCATGCTCCTGCGCCTATCCATGGTGCTGAGCTTTCTGCCATGGCACTCATTCCCACGCCCTACGCATCCGCCACCAACCCTGCACAATGCATGTGGTGTACGTGGCAGAAACGACAGGGGTAGTGGTATGAGTAAAGTGGCAGTTACCTCCCCGTGAACGTGGGTGGCCCGCGGACCATTACGTGGATAACCACATGACGTTCAGCACGACTCGCTGAGAAACCGGAAACTGATTCAATCACAGGATAATGAAGACGCAAGGAAGATATCAAGGAAGGCATGGATCCCATTGCGGTATGGCCAAAGTGTTCGCCTGTGTATTTGTTGGGGCCTACCCCAACGATGCCCGACAACACGTATGGGCCAGGCCCAGGGGCTCCTATCGGTGCAACAAAACTTTGTGTTTTTTGACCGGACCCATACACAGGCATGCTGACGATCATATATCCAACGCCAACATATAATGCAAGGGAAAACCAGAGAAACTGCTCTTCGTGAGAACAACAAGCGGATCAAGAACACCAAGTCAACATACAAAGCAAGGATTTCAAGAGAAGTGTCCCTTGCCGGCCAGGCGAGGCCAGCAAGGTCGACGCAATAGACAAAAGTGAAACCAAACTGCGCCAACCATGCCTCCGGGGCGACCGGAGATCGTAGTGCGTACCCCTCCAAGAAGGCCTGATGTCTACTATGCTACTTTATTCTTGTAGACACGTGTTGGGCCTCCAAGCGCAGAGTTTTGTAGGACAGTAGCAATTTTCCCTCAAGTGGATGACCTAAGGTTTATCAATCTGTGAGAGGTGTAGGATGAAGATGGTCTCTCTCAAACGACCCTGCAACCAAATACAAGAAATCCCTTGTGTCCCCAACACACCCAATACAATGGCAAATTGTATAGGTGCTCTAGTTCGGCGAAGAGATGGTGATAAAAGTGTAATATTGATGGTAGAAATATATTTTTATAATCTGAATAAATAAAAACAACAAGGTAGCAAATAGTAAACGGGCACAAAAACGGTATTGCAATGCTTGAAAATGAGGCCTAGGGTCCATACTTTCGCTAGTGCAACCTCTCAACAATGCTAATATGATTGGATCATAGAACCACCCCTCAAAGTGCGATGAAGAATCACTCCAAAGTTCCTATCTAGCGGAGAACATAAGAATAAATTGTTTGTAGGGTATGAAACCACCTCAAAGCTATTCTTTGCATTCGATCTATTCAAGAGTTTGTATTAAAATAACACAAAGCTATTCTTTCCATTCGATCTATCCTAGAGTTCGTACTAAAATAACACCAAAGAAAATTCATATTCATAATACTCAATCCAACACAAAAAAAACTTCAAAGAGTGCCCCAAGATTTCTGTCAGCATTCTGGGAACGGGGGTCCCCGGACTTGCCTGCCTACGCCCATGGCATGACTCTGCTAGCAGGCATGTACTGTCCATCTTCATCAACAAGGCACTCAAGACCCTCGCGAGGCAGACGATGCAAGACCTCCTCAGGAGCGGCCTCGCCAGGCAGGCTCGCGAGGGGCGGAGAGATCAAGGCAAGACAAACCTCGCGAGGTTCTCGTGACGTGAGCCATGACGATCGAGACCAGGCGGGCGCCAGTGCGTGCAGCGTCCTTGTTTCCTCTTTGGTGCTAAGGAGGCAAGTGCAGGCGCGGAGTACCGAGGCATCAAGCAAAGGTTTCCACATCGGTGCAACAAGACCAAGACCAGCAGGAAGGCAAGATGGAGGTCACCATGGAGCCCAAGGCGGCGTCACCACCAGAGCCTTTTGCAGGCGAAGACCACTTTTGTCAGGATAAGCTGTACTAGTTGCCCCCTTTCAAATTGGCCGTTGTTGGCTCCCTTCCCACTCAATATTTTGGGAGCGGACCAGGGCCTTGATAAATAGGGCTAGCCACCATAGTAGGAAGCATCTGATCCTTAGCCACACACAAAGCACAAGAGCACCTCATCCTCAGGAGGTTGTTCTTCCCCCTTTGTACTGCTCATCATCAGCCCAAGAGGCAATCCACCACCACCACACTGGAGTAGGGTATTACACCACAACGGTGGCCCGAACTAGTATAAATCTTGTGTCCCTTGTGTGGTGCGTTCGTCGAGTTCGTTCTTGAGATCTTAGTATTTTAGGATGTGGATCGGTAGGGGGAAAATCTTCGTGTGCACCCCAGTGTTTGAACCTTGAGGGTTTTGCCGGAACCCGTGATCCGGCATTTGGCATGCCAGGTAGGGGTGCACCGAAGCTTCCTTTCCGTCGCTCCGTGTCCATTTACTCCGTCGTCTCCATGGCGGACGCTCGCCGTGCTCGTGCTGAGCGTCAGGCTGCCCTCGCCACCCGCGTCACTCAGACGGCTCCCGTCGGCGGGCCACCTCGCCGTTCACCGTCGCCTGCCGCCAACGCCGCCACCAGCCCGGCGGGGAACGAGCAGCAAGCATCCTCGCTGCACCCCTCGGTGCGGCGGGACGGCCGCACCGCCACTCCATCGCTGACTCCGGGCGGTTCCTCGTCCCATGCACGTCGCGCTCCCATGGACGCGCGGGCCATGCTCCTCATGGTGCACGAGCTCCTACGCTATCGCCCAGTCGACGACCTCTACGAGGACTGGCTCGACCACATCACCGAGCTTGTCCGCGCCACAGGGGGCTCCCCTGCGTCGTACCTCTCGCCGCCTCACCCTCCGCCAGCTACAGGCGACGTAGCTCACGGAGCACCTCCACCACCTCTGCCCCAAGACGGCGCCCTGGCGCCAAGGCGCGCGGCTCCAAGGCGCGACCCACCGCGTCCGGTGCCCACGCGTGAAGAAAGAAGCTGTCAAGAAGTCCCTCAACCGCAAGAGAACGCTGCGCCACTCCTCGCACCGCCGCGCCAGGATCGTTTGCTGCGGCAAGGCCCCGCGCCGCTTGCCGTACCGGCACGCGGGCGCCAAGACCAAGCTCCACCTCCAAGGCAGGACCTGGTGACCA
Source organism: Aegilops longissima (assembly GCA_021605205.1). Lineage (NCBI taxonomy): Eukaryota > Viridiplantae > Streptophyta > Magnoliopsida > Poales > Poaceae > Aegilops > Aegilops longissima. The sequence continues at coordinate 133,729,054 of CM038678.1, forward strand.
CGGCCGGCTGCCGCGCCTTCACCCCCGAGCTGTGTAGCGTCGCCTGGTTGGGCAAGTTCAACTGCCTCCTCGCTACGACGGCACCCCGACCCCGCGAAGTTCCTGCAGCTCTACCAACTGAGCATCGAGGCGGCCAACGGCGATGAGAAAGTCATGGCGAACTGGTTTCCCATGGCTCTCAAGGATGGCGCCCGCTCCTGGCTCCTGAACCTGCCCCCAGGCTCGATCTCCTTCTGGGACGAGATGCGTAGCCATTTCGTTGCCAACTTTCAGGGCACTCGCGACCGCCTGCTGGCCGCGGGTGACCTGCGCCACGTCAAGCAACAACCAGGAGAGACCCTCCAGAAGTACGTCCAGCGCTTCAACAACGTCTGCCACAAGATCCCCAAGGTGATGGACGAGGCCATAATCTCCGTGTTCTCTGATGGCGTCTGCGACGTCAAGATGAAGGAGGAGCTCGCTATCCACGAGGAGTTGTGCATGTCTCTAGAGTTGTTCAACCTGGCGACCAAGTGCGCAAGAGCTGAGGAGGGGCGCCTCTCCCTCCTCGAGCTCCCAGCTGCGGACCCGGAGGAGAAGAAATCCAAGGCCAAGGATGTGAAGCGCAAGGGAGCAGCCGTGCTCGCGGCAGAACCGGACACCAAGTGCGGCAAAGACCAGCCCGAGTCATCCAAGAGCAGCCGACTGTTCTGCGCCTTCCATAACCTGCATACCCACAACACCAGCGACTGTCAAGAGCTCAGAGCCATTCGAGAAGGACGCTTCAGTCGACGCCCCGAGCGCAGTGACCGGGGCTACGGCCGAGGAGGAGGACGTGGTGGCGGACGCTGGGACGACCGTGGCCCATGCCAGGAGTGGCGCGACCGGCCTCGTGAGGACCACTGGCAGTATCAGCCTCGCGAGGGTGCCTGGAAGGACCAGCCTCAAGAGGATCGTCCTCAAGGCAATGCTGGCCTCCCTCCACTACCGCCTCCGCCAAGAAGGAATGACGACCACCATCAAGACAAGGGACTGGGGGCTTCCAGGAGCCGCGTGCTATCGCCTGCATCTTGGGCAGAGCTCAGGCCCCATCCTCACAGCGTATCTTCAAACAGTTTGCTCGTGAAGTGAATGCAGTCCTCCCCAAGCTCGAGGCCACATGCCCGCTCAGATGGTCCATGTGCTCCATCACGTTCAATTCGGCAGATCATCTCAAGTGCGCAGCTACCGCTTGCGCCCTCCCGATGCTTTGTTCACTAGTCATCAGCAACATGCAAGTTACCAAGACCCTCATCGTCGGCGGCGCAGGGCTCAAAGTACTGTCCGTCGACACGTTCGACAACCTCCAGTGCCATATGACCAGCTTCAGCCTACCAAGCCTTTCTCAGGAGTGACCGACGGTTCCACCATACCGATAGGACAGGTCCGCCTCCCTGTCACCTTCGGAGAACGCAACAACTACCGCACCGATCTCATCGACTTCGACATCGCCTACATCTGCCTGCCATATAATATGATCCTCGGGTACCCAGCCCTTACCAAGTTCATGGCGGTGACCCATCACGGCTACAATGTCCTCAAGATGCCGGGAGGCAGCGGAATCATCATGGTCCCATGCGAAGAAAGAGATGCAGTGTGCTCCCTCGAGCGTGCCTTCCAAGCTGCAGCAATCGATGACCCCGACAGCAAGGGCAAGGGCCCTCCTGAGGCCACCCCCAAGAAGAAGAAGCAGCTGCACCATGCGGGGTCTTAGGCAAGCGATGCCTCGTCAGGATCGGTGCCCTCACCTGGGGCACCTCCCTCCATCGCATAGGAAAGCACACCCAGTGCCCCTTTCGGGCAGGGCTCGGGGGCTCTCTTCTGGAGGGCCTCAAACTTTGCCAACATCACGAGGGAGGCGCTTGGGCACCACTTGGAGGCGTGCTTCACAGCACGTTTCCCTCAGGAGGACTGAGGGAGTCCTGGATTAGGGGGTGTCCGGATGGCCGGACTCCTGGACTATGAAGATACAAGATTGAAGACTTCGTCCCGTGTCCGGATGGGACTTTCCTCGGCGTGGAAGGCAAGCTTGGCGATACGGATATGTAGATCTCCTCCCATTGTAACCGACTCTATGTAACCCTAACCCTCTCCGGTGTCTATATAAACCGGAGGGTTTTAGTCCGTAGGATGAACAACAATCATACCATAGGCTAGCTTCTAGGGTTTAGCCTCTCTGATCTCGTGGTAGATCTACTCTTGCACTACCCATATCATCAATATTAATCAAGCAGGAGTAGGGTTTTACCTCCATCGAGAGGGCCCGAACATGGGTAAAAACATCGTGTCCCTTGTCTCCTGTTACCATCCGCCTAGACGCACAGTTCGGGACCCCCTACCCGAGATCCGCCAGTTTTGACACCGACATTGGTGCTTTCATTGAGAGTTCCTCTGTGTCGTCACCTTTAGGCCCGATGGCTCCTCCAATCATCAACAATGATGTGGTCCAGGGCGAGACTTTTCCCCCCGGACAGATCTTCAGATTCGCGGCTTTGCACCGCGGGCCAATTCGCAGGCCATCCGAGCGATCGAAGCTACGCCCCTGCCATCGTGTCAGATTTGGAAGTTTAAACTACACGGCCGACGTCGCGGAGACTTGATCTTCGACGTGTTCGAGCCACGCCAAGCGCCGACACATCACACGATGGGCATGATCTAGCTCTGCCGCCAAACAGTACCCTGGAGGCCGCACCAGTGTCCGCTCTGACCCTTAGCTCGGAGCTGACTGCGCCAATCGATGATGGGTGGCTGGACACCGCCTCGGGGGCTGCAATCTCTACGGCGATCAAGCCGAACACCATACATGTCCTTTGCGAAGCTCGTGACTCCAAGGTGTCGGACTCCTCTCCGGACTCCGAACCTTCCGTGCCCCTGCCAATCGAATCCAATTGGGCGCCGATCATGGAGTTCACCGCCGCGGACATCCTTCAGCACTCTCCTTTCGGCGACATTCTAAATTCACTAAAGTCTCTCTGTTTATCAGGAGAGCCCTGGCTGGACTATGGTCAGCAAGGTTGGGATGCGGACGACAAAGAAAATTCAAAGCCCACCCACCACCCACTTCGTAGCCACTGTCGATGATTTAACCGACATGCTCGACTTCGACTCCGAAGACATCAACGGTATGGACGCCGATGCAGGAGACGACCAAGAACCAGCGCCTACAGGGCACTGGAAGGCCACCTCGTCGCATGACATATACATGGTGGACACCCCAAAAGAAGGGAACGGCGATGGAACAACGGAGGATGACCCCTCCAAGAAGAAGCCTAAGCGCCGGCGTCAGCGGCGCCGCTCTAAATCCCGCCAAAGCAAAAACGACGATTCCGGCACTGGAGACAATAACACCGGACAAAGGTCAAGACAAGCCCTCCAAAGAGGATTCAACACACGAGGATGGAGAAGCCAGCCCTCATGAGAGAGCGGCGCATGAGAGAGGTAGAGGACGATAATTACATGCCTCCTCCGAAGACGAGGCAAGCCTCGACGACGATGAATTTGTCGTGCTCGAGGATCCCGTCGAACAAAAGCGTTTCAAACACAAAGCTTATGGCCACGGCGAGCAGCCTCAAGAAAAACAGCAACAGCTTAGAGCTGACCAAGACTTGCTAGCCGACAGATGGATTGATGTCCTTGCGGCTGAAGAGTACGAACTCGAACGCCCCTCCAAGAGCTACCCAAAACGCAGGCTGCTACCCCGATTAGAGGAGGAAGCACCTAGACCTGCATCGCCAGCGCATGATACGGCCGACCGGCCACCTCGTGGCCGCGACAGAGAGGCCTCTCAGCCCTCCACTCAAGCTGCACCCCGGCGTCGCTCAAAGAATACCAAGGCACGGGGAAATGCGCCAGACCTGCGAGATATATTGGATGACAGGGCAAGGCAAACAAGATCGATCTATGGATCGCGTGGGCACCCCACGACACGTGACGATAACCATCATGCCGGATATGGTAAATCCGGTCGGGCCGAACACAGTAGAAGCTCATTTGAGCTACGTCGTGATATAGCCCAATACAGAGGCGCCGCACACCCACTATGCTTCACAGATGAAGTAATGGATCATCAAATCCCCGAGGGTTTCAAACCCGTAAACATCGACTCATACGATGGCACAACAGATCCGGCGATATGGATCGAGGATTATCTCCTTCATATCCACATGGCCCGCGGCGATGATCTACACGCCATCAAATACCTCCCACTCAAGCTTAAAGGACCAGCTCGGCATTGGCTTAACAGCTTGCCGGCAGAATCAATTGGTTGTTGGGAGGACCTGGAAGCCGCATTCCTCGACAACTTCCAGGGCACCTATGTGCGACCACCAGACGCCGATGACCTAAGCCACATAATTCAGCAGCCAGAGGAATCGGCCAGACAATTCTGGACATGGTTCCTAACCAAGAAAAATCAAATAGTCGACTGTCCGGACGCAGAGGCCCTTGCAGCCTTCAAGCATAACATCCGTGATGAGTGGCTTGCCCGGCACCTAGGACAGGAAAAGTCGAAATCCATGGAAGCCCTCACAACACTCATGACCCGCTTTTGCGCGGGAGAAGACAGCTGGCTAGCTCGTAGTAATAACATGACCAAGAGCCATGGTAATTCGGATACCAAGGACAGCATTGGCAGGTCGCGTCGCAACAAGCAAAAGCGCCACATTAACGGCGATAATGCTGAGGATACGGCAGTTAATGCCGGATTCAGAGGCTCTAAACCCGGTCAGCGGAAAAAGCCATTCAAAAGAAATACTCCGGGCCAGTCCAATTTGGACCGAATACTCGATCGCTCGTGCCAGATACACGGCACCCCCGAAAAACCAGCCAACCACACCAACAGGGATTGTTGGGTGTTCAAGCAGGCAGGCAAATTGAACGCCGAAAACAATAACAAGGGGCTGCATAGCAATGACGAGGAGGAGCCCGGGCCACCGAACAATAGGGGACATAAAGGCTTCCCCCCCCCCCCAAGTGCGGACGGTGAACATGATATACGCAACCCACATACCCAAAAGGGAGCGGAAGCGCACTCGTGGACGATATGCGTTGGAGCCATCGCCCCAAAGTTCAACCCATGGTCCTCCCGCCCGATCACTTTTGATCAAGGACCACCCCACTAACATCCGCCATGGCGGATTCGCCGCATTGGTTCTAGACCCAATCATTGACGGATTTCACCTCACTAGAGTCCTTATGGACGGCGGCAGAGCTGAACCTGCTTTATCGGGATACGGTCGAAAAATGGGCATAGATCCTCAAGGATTAAACCCACAAAGACGACCTTTAAAGGCGCCATACCAGTGTAGAGGCCAACTGACAGTGCTCGCCACACTTGAGGTGGTCTTCGGATCCCGGATAATTTCCGAGCGAGGAGTTAATCTTCGACATAGTCCCGCTCCGCAGTGGCTATCACGCATCGCTTTCGGACGAACCGCATTTGCAAAGTTCAATGCGGTGCTGCACTATGCATACCTCAAGCTCAAGATGCCAGCCCTCGAGAGTCATTACGGTCAATGGAAACACCGAACGCTCTCTCCGAACGGAGGAGCATATGGCGACCCTCGCGGCGGAAGTACAAAGCAGCCTCTCAAGGCAATTCTCCATCCGCCATTAAAAGTTCGGACACCGCTGCCGCCTAGAATAACCTACAACAAGACCGCTGCACGCTTCGAGCATCGCCAGAGTAATGCGGCCCCAACCCCAGCCCTCGCGAAATCAAGAAACCAAGATTACGCGCACATAACTACGCCCTGGAAATACCATGGGCATAGGGGAGGGCACGACCACGGCATGCCCAAAATGCAGCTCAACCGCACTAGGGGCTCCCGATTTTTTCATTATTTTTCTTAGTTTCAGGACTCCACTCTACGGAAGGCCTGTTCGGCAGTACAATCGCCGAACACACGATGCAACAGCCAGGAGGCGTAGTTACGCCGAGTGTCCAGGTGGTCTCTATAACTAGCAGTATACTTGTTTCACATATCATCCCGCAACTCGCACCTGGAGGGGGACATGTCAAATAGTCCCATCTCTTGCTTATCGCACTATTTGTACCGTCCTGCTTTTACCGCAGAATTTTTGAATAAACAATACATAGCTTTTGTCTATTATTGCATTCCTTTTTTTATAAAAATATGTTCAATTATGACATTATGCAACCGTACACTTTGGTACGGCCAATACACCAGGGGCTTACGTACCCCAGAATATGGTGTGAGAAGTCCGAACACTCTCATGAGTGCGGCACCCGAACTTATAGCATTATATGCATCGGCTTCAATCATGTCTTGGGTCAATAGTTGGGTTTGCCTGGCTCCCATGTTTTGGTACCTTACGCCCGTTATATCGCTAAGGTAGCACTAGGAGAACCACTGCGATTGTGCGCCGGTTGAGCTGGGCTAAGCAACTCAGTGGAGAAAGCTAAAACTGGCCGTCATGATAGGGCGAGAGCTGGTCGCTGTTCGAGAGGTTTTGAGTCCCTAAAGACTTATGCCGCTTAGAGCGAGGAGTCGGCTTTGTCCGCCTAGGCGTGATAGCGCCTCAACTCGGTCTTCCGAATACTAGGGGCTTCACCAAATTTAAAATTATAGAATTCTATGGCTAAGTGAGAGTGTTCAAGCATTATAGTCCGATTGCCTTGTTTGTTGTGTTGAGCGCCTCAAGGACCCAATAATGGGAAAAAGAGCTCAAGTTTATCCCAACACCCCAAAGACTCGTGGCATGGGGGCGTGTTTACCACTCGCCATCTCTCAAATTTAATAAACGGCCGCATGAAGGTAATATTTTAAATTCAAAAGCGTTGCTTAGCGATATGAACAAGTTTTCAGCGACAGATCACAAATGCGAAGTTTACTCAAAATTACATCTTTGGAGCACTCATCCGCTATACGGGCGGGCACCCTTCAGACGCCTCATAATACATCTCGGCTTGCGATGCTCCTTGCCCGGCGGTGGTCCGTCTGTCACAAGCTTCTCAGGCCATCTTGCCCAGTGCACTTTAGCACGGGAAGGGCCCTACGGCACCTTCGATGCATACGGAGCGCTTGATGACTTCAAGCCATGGACAGCATCCACCAGCCGCCTCACCAGCCAAGTAGCTCCTGTGCATGGCTTCCCTGTGCCACACCGGACTACGAGACCCTTCATGGCCTGTTCGGCCGCTTTATGGAGCTCGACCAGCTGCTTCACTGGTCGCTCAAAACATCGGTGTCCGCCCTCGATATCGAGACAGAACACCTTCTCCGCCGAGCTCCCTCTTCGGCTCGGTAGAATGCGCAGCGCCGGACACACTCAGGGAAGATCTGTGAATGCTCCCGGAGAGCTCCGACTCGGGTAAGTAAAAAGTAATTCACTTTCACGTGCTTGCTTTGCATAAAGAATTCCTTACCCGCCACTATCTTCTTCATCGCCTCAATTTCCTGGAGGGCTTTTGGGCTTCGCCTTAGCAGATTTGGCGCTCAAGGGCGAGGCGAGCTCGACTCAAGTATTTGAGTCAAGCTCCAACCTCTCGTGTTTTCAACGAGAGCCTGAGCTCTTGCTGCACCTCCGCCACCCGCGCCTCCTGCTTCTCTCGCTTGAGGCGCCCACGGCCGCATTGTTTTGGCCTTGACAACGCTTCCTTCAGGGTCGCCACCTCGGTTGTGGCCCCTGCAATACTCACGTTGGTCCTGTCATTTTTTGCAACCACATCTTTTTTATATACTTACATAAGGTATTACTTACCTTCCTTGTCCTCGAGCTGCTTCTTGGCAAGGCCGAGCTCGTTCTCGGACCGCCGAGGCTCTACTTCAATGCATTGACCTCCATGATCGGTCTGGCAGAGGTCAGCAAACACAGCCTGCATTCCCATATTGACATACTTATGTTAGACTCATGTGTATATCTTTTTATCCTCGCCGGCTTTTCTTTCCTAACACCAAACTAAGCATCGAGGCTACTGTCTATGCGGTAATATTTTTACATATCTTAAATACATACCTCAAAGCCTCGTTAGAAGGTCGGCACATGTGCTTCAAATACCTTGCTCTTGGCGGATCAACCTTCCGGATCACCACACTCATAATAGTGCAGTGCTACTCGTCGATGGAGGCGCCGTTAAGCACCTCCAACAGATTATCCGGTGCCTCCGGTTGGACGGAGGTCACCGGCGTCGTAGGCTTGCCCTTCTTAGTAGGGGGCCACCTGCCGGATGCCGAAACTGTTGAAGGTTCCGGTGCGGTGTCCGGCCCAGGGCCGGACTTAGAGCCCTTCGGGGTTTTATCCCCTTTGCGCCTGGAGTCCGTGAGGTCGCCTTGCGGCGCCTCTAGGACCACCCCCTCCTGGCTTGGACCCTTTTGGGTCTCCACCTCGGCATCGTCCGTAGGACTAGGGGAGGTAGCAGTCAGAAGTGAAAGGCTATTCACATCCGACGAATCCAGGGATCCGCTCGACGAAGTGTCGAGCTGGGCCGCGGGCGGACTGCATGATTACATTCGCGTTAGAAGATACTGTGTAGTAAAGGAACGCCATGAGTTATTCTGGTATCCGGATACTTACGATTTTCCCAGGGGCTTGGCCCTGGATGGCCACTCCTCTTCGCCGCCGCCGGCGCGGTGGAGTAGTCCGGAGGAAGGACCTTCCTTCTTGGACCCTCCGCCCCCCAGGTTAGGGGCGGCCTTCCTTTTCATTCGCCCCCGCCGAGGGGAGAGGCTTCTTCTTCCTCCTCCTCGCCTTCAAGGAGGAATGCGCCGAGTCATCGGACGATGAATCCGCACCACGGGCACCGGAACTCTTTCGAGTTCCGTGGCCTTCTTCTTGGCCTTCTTCTCCCAAGACCACGTAAGGTGCCGGACCAGCAGCCCCGCCAAGTGGGCGTCATGGATCTTCGGCAAAGGAGCCGACAATGATCTGTCCAGTCTTCTTCTGCCATTCTCACAAAGGAACGGGAGCTTAGATCCCGCATAGAGTTAAACTATGAAAAACAAGTATCCCGTAAAGGGTAAAATAAGCTTAATACACTGGCTTGGTGCTTCGCGCGGAATCCGCGATCCTCGGTGATGGGAGGGGGAACCTCGCACCCTTGAATAGCACCTTCCAGGCATCCTCGTGTGTTGTGTCAAAGAGCCTGGTCAGAGTTTGGTGCTGGGCCGGGTTGAACTCCCATAAGTTTAAAGCCCGTCGTTGACACAGGAGGATCCGGCGGATGAGCATGACCTGGACTACGTTGACGGGTTTAACCTCTTTGTCCACCAGGTCTTGGACGCAGGTTTGGAGTCTGGTCCGCTCTTCCAAATTACCCCACGACAGGCCCTTCTCTTTCCAGGAGGTGAGCCGTGTGGGGATGCCAGATCGGGATTCGGGGGCCGCTGCCCATTCAGGGTCCCGTTGCTCGGTGATGTAGAACCACCCCGATTGCCACCCCTTTATGGTCTCCACGGAGGAGCCCTCGAGCCATGTAACGTTGGGCATCTTTCCCACCATGGCGCCTCCGCACTCCGCTTGTTGGCCGCCCACTACCTTCGGCTTGACATTGAAGGTCTTCAAACATAAGCCGAAGTGGGGCTTGATGCGGAGGAAAGCCTCACACATGACGATAAACGCCGAGATGTTGAGGACGAAGTTCGGGGCCAGATCGTGGAAATCCAGGCCGTAGTAGAACATGAGCCCCCGGACAAACGAGTGAAGTGGGAAACCTAGTCCGCGGAGGAAATGGGTGAGGAACACCACCCTCTCAAGGGGCCTGGGGGTGGGGATGAGCTGCCCCTTGTCTGGGAGCCGGTGCGCGATGTTGTTAGACAAGTATCCGGCCTCCGTCAGCTTCTTGATGTGTCCCTCCGTGACGGAGGAGACCATCCACTTGCCTCCCGCTCCGGACATGGCTGGAGAAGGTAGAGGTGGGATGTGCAGACTTGGGCGCCTGGAGCTCGAAAAGCGAAAATGGATAAGCAAAGGAGGAAGAAGGCGTAGATGGAAAAGGTGGATCCTTATCCCCTTATATGGGCTGACGAAACTATGTGCCCCCACCAGCCTGGTAAAACTCGGTTATCTCCCAAGCGTCGTAAATTAATGGCACGGTTGGGTTACCCACGCCCGTATTGATGAGAATCCCGAAATAAGGGGACACGATCTCTGCTTCAACAAGACGTGCCAAGGAAACCGCCTCACTAAGTGTGCTGAGGTGGGACAGTAAAAACGATTCGAATAAAGGCTTGGCCGTGGTGTCACGCTGCGAAATACGTCAGCAGATTGGATTTGTGTAAATGTTATTCTCTCCACGGTGGTATGTGGAACTTATTTTGCAGAGCCGGACACTATCCTTGTGTTCAAAATCTTCTATGAAGTATTCAGAGGAGGAACCCGCCTTGCAATGCCGAAGACAATCTGCGCGCCGGACTCGTCGTCATTGAAGCCTGGTTCAGGGGCTACTGAGGGAGTCCTGGATTAGGGGGTGTCCGGATGGCCGGACTATAACCTTTGGCCGGACTCCTGGACTATGAAGATACAAGATTGAAGACTTTGTCCCATGTCCGAATGGGACTTTCCATGGCGTGGAAGGCAAGCTTGGCGATACGGATATGTAGATCTCCTCCCATTGTAATCGACTCTATGTAACCCTAACCCTCTCCGATGTCTATATAAACCGGAGGGTTTTAGTCCGTAGGACAAACAACAATCATACCATAGGCTAGCTTCTAGGGTTTAGCCTCTTTGATCTCGTGGTAGATCTACTCTTGTACTACCCATATCATCAATATTAATAAGCAGGAGTAGGGTTTTACCTCCATCGAGAGGGCCCGAACCTGAGTAAAAACATCGTGTCCCTTGTCTCCTGTTACCATCCGCCTAGACACACAGTTCGGGACCCCCTACCCGAGATCCGCCGGTTTTGACACCGACAAGGACGCAGGGCAAGGAGTGCCCACCGTTCAGGAGTTCATCACCGAGACCACTCAGGAACTGCAAGACGCAAGGGCCATGCGCGGAGGCCGCCGCTCACCAGGCGCAGCTCCCCATCCAGGGGAGGATGCAGGCTGCTGCCTCTACATCGACGCCCCTGGCTCAACAGGCCGCCTCAGAGCTCTTCCGCCTTGGCGTGGGACGCTGTGAGGGTCCACCTCACAGCTACGTTCGCATGCCTTTTGGTCTGCCGAGCGTGGCGATCGCCTATCAGTGCAACATGCGGAGCATCCTAGTGGCTCAGGAGGCCAGGCACCACGCTGTGCTGACGGAGACGGTCCTCAAGGAACCGCCTGGACCCCCAGAGCCTCCCGAGGCCCAGGGCCCCGGTGGCTCATGAGGAGCAACCCCTTCGCCGCGTACCTTCAACTGCCTCCTTCATCAACAGAGCCAGGTGACATTTTCTAAGTTCATTTAGCTGGGAGCGCCCCCAGGGCTGCATCATTCCCAGGCCGCGTGGGTCCGTCCCTGTGGCATGTATCCCTTTTATGTCTTTATCTTACCTTGTTGGGGGCGCCCCTCGGGCTGCATCATCCCCAAGCTGCTCGGGACCTGAGGACGTAGGGCACGAAGGAGAGAGGGGGAGATGGGGAGACTCGAATGGGCCCGACCTAGCTACGCTGCGGACGCTTGTACACAAACCTGGCGCATCACGAGGAATCGACCCCGGATCGCCAAGATAAGTCCCGCACTCAAACTAGCTAATCGTTGGAGCCTAGGAGTCGTGCTCGCCGCAATCCTGTTATGGCAACGCCGCCTCCCATTCTTACTTTACCACGGCTGACTGAGCGCTAAAGGGAACCCCCTGAGCATCATGCCTCAGGAGCTCTTACTGGACCTCGGGCCGCTCACCTCCTGCCCTTGACCACGGCATGCGACCTGGCATACCAGCGATGGATGTAGCTTGCCTGGGGACCGGGACCTGTCAGCGTAGAGCAACAAGCAGTCGCGAGGTTGGAAAGGGGAGACCGAGCCTAAACAGGACTTGCGTTCACAGGGTTCCATAATTTGGATAATCTCAACAGAAGACATTACAGACCCTTTACACGCCCCCACGGGGTAATTCTTGATTCCTCGCAGGGAACAAAACATGAGGACCTAGGAGAATCCTATCTACATGCCCCCGCGGCTGACGCCATCATCAACAGTGGGCCGCGGGAGGCCGGCGCCAACCCCATCCAGATCAGCGACGGCGGCAGCCGGACGTTGCGGCCCTGCTCCGGGCGCGGCGACAGCTCGGGGCCACGTAGTTGTCGTCGCTCGTCTCCGGAGTCTAATAGAGCTCAGGAGAACCACTGGACTCCCAAAAGTCGCTACTGCTGGGAGTAGCCGCGAGCAGAGTGCGCATCATCCTGGCGCTCCCCTCCGGGGCAGCACTCCAAGCGGCGTCCCTCCGCGTCGAAGACCTTGAAGAACGGCATGGAAGCACCGTCATACTCAAAGTGGATTGCAAGGCGCCCCCGACAAAGAAACTCAGCGACCGCGCCCAGCCGCTGGTCATGAAGATCTTGCCGGGAGACCGCCGACCTCTGCTCTGTCGCCGGTTGCCGCAGTCAAGATGCTGCAACCAGAGCTCGAGGGGTCCCCTCGGCGGCATCACGTCGGAGAAGTAACGCGGGAAGCGGATCCAGGAGCTTGTGGGCATCACCGCCCGTGGCACGAGCTCGCGCGAGGAGTCCGTGGCGTGGACTCCGTGAGTGGGCAACGCTGCTATCATGCACGCCGACCTTAGCCACGGCGCGCGCCGACGCTCGTCGCTCCTTCCTCCTGAGCCCCCGGCTTGGGCATACAAGGGCAGTGGATACCCAGGAGGAGGCCGCTCACACCAAGGCCTCGTCACCACCTGCATCGCCGCTGCGTCGCAGTGGCGATCCGACCTCTTCTTCGGCGGGAGCGGCGCAGGCGCGTCGAGGGAGTCTTTCCCTTCTCCGCAGCAGAGAACCCTCGGATGGGCGCCATTGCTACTAGTAGAGGGTCGAGGAGGAAGAAGCCAACGGGATAGGGAGAAGTGGCGACGGGGGCTCTGCCCCCTCTTCATTTATAGCAGGAGAAGGCCCACCAGCGCCCCCCACGATCACAGGTAATGATGGTTTTCCTTGCATGCCGCAGGGACTTGTCAAGTCAGGCAGTTGCTGAGGCAGCATGGGAAAGCGGAGATGCCCATGTGCAATCAACCGCCACGCATCGACCAAGGTGGCAGGCTTTTGGGGCCCGCGGCACCCTGCGCTTGACCTTTGGCTTCGCCTCCAAGCCAAGCCCGAGCGCGCCTTGCGCCCGGGGGCTACTATCGGCGTTCTGGGAATGGGGGTCCCCAGACTTGCCTGCCTGCGGCCCATGGCGTGGCTCTGCTAGCAGGCCTGTACAGCCCATCTTCATCAACAAGGCACTCAAGACCCTCGCGAGGGGCCAAGCCTCGCGAGGCGGACGACGCAAGACCTCTGATACGTCTCCAACGTATCTATAATTTTTGATTGCTCCATGCTATATTATCTATTGTTTTGGACTATATTGGGATTTATTTTCCACTTTTATATTACTTTTGGGACTAACCTATTAACCGGAGGTCCAACCCAGAATTGTTGTTTTTTGCCTATTTCAGTGTTTCGAAGAAACGTAATATCAAACATAGTCCAAACGGAATGAAATCTTTGGGAACATGATTTTCTACTCAAATAAGATCCAGGAGACTTGGACCCTCGGTCAATAAAGAAGGGAGGCGGCCACGAGGGTGGAGGGCGCCCCCCCTAGGGCGCGCCCCCTGCCTCGTGGGCCCCCCGAAGCTCCACCGACGTACTCCTTCCTCCTATATATTCCTACGCACTTCAACAGATCGACATCGAGCCAAAACCAAATTCCACCGCCGCAACTTTGTGTATCCACGAGATCCCATCTTGGGGCCTATTCCGGAGCTCCGCCGGAAGGGGAATCCACCACAGAGGGCTTCTACATCATCATCATAGCCTCTCCGATGAAGTGTGGGTAGTTTACTTCAGACCTTCGGGTCCATAGTTAGTAGCTAGATGACTTCTTCTCTCTTTTTGGATCTCAATACAATGTTCTCCCCCTCTCTCGTGGAGATCTATTCGATGTAATCTTCTTTTTGCGGTGTGTTTGTTGAGACCGATGAATTGTGGGTTTATGATCAAGATTATCTATGTGCAATATTTGAATCTTCTCTGAATTCTTTTATGTATGATTGGTTATCTTTGCAAGTCTCTTCAATTATCCGCTTGGTTTGGCCAACTAGATTGGTAGTTCTTGCAATAGGAGAAGTGCTTAGCTTTGGGTTCAATCTTGCGTGTCCTTTCCTAGTGATGAGGGGGCAGCAAGGCACGATTGTATTGTTGTCATCGAGGATAACAAGATGGGTTTTTTATCATATTGCATGAATTTATCCTCTACATCATGTCATCTTGCTTAAGGCGTTACTCTGCTTTTCATTAACTTAATACTCTAGATGCATGTTGGATAGCGGTCGATGAGTGGAGTAATAGTAGTAGATGCAGCAGAGTCGGTCTACTTGTCTCGGACGTGATGCCTATATACATGATCATACCTAGATACTCTCATAACTATGCTCAATTTCATCAATTGATCAACAGAATTGCTCACCCACCGTAAAATACTTATGCTCTTGAGAGAAGCCACTAGTGAAATCTATGGCCCCGGTCTATTCTCATCATATTAATCTTCCTACGCTTTATTATTGCTTTGCTTTTTTACTTTGCCTTTTATTTTACTTTGCATCTTTATACCAAAAATACCAAAAATATTATCTATCATCTCTATCAGATCTCACTCTCGTAAGTGACCATGAAGGTATTGACAACCCCTATTCGTGTTGGTTGCAAGGAGTTATTTGCTTTGTGTAGGTATGAGGGACTTGCGCGTGGCCTCCTACTGGATTGATACCTTGGTTCTCAAAAACTGAGGGAAATACTTACGCTACTTCGCTGCATCATCCTCTCCTTTTTGGGGAAAACCAACGCAAGCTCAAGACGTAGCAACCTCCTCAGGAGTGGCCTCACCGGGCAGGCTCGCGAGGGGCGGAGAGATCAAGGCAATACAAACCTCATGAGGTTCTCGTGATGTGAGCCATGACGGTCGAGACCAGGCGGGCGCCAGCGCGCGCAGCGTCCTTGTTTCCTCCTTGGTGCTAAGGAGGCAAGCGTAGACGCAGAGTACCGAGGCATCAAGCAAAGGTTTCCACATCAGTGCAACAAGACCAAGACCAGCAGGACGGCAAGACGGAGGTCGCCATGGAGCCCAAGGCGGCTTCACCACCAGAGCCTTTTGCAGGCAAAGACCACTTTTGTCAGGATAAGCTGTACTAGTTGTCCCCTTTCAAATTGGCCGTTGTTGGCTCCCTTCCCGCTCAATATGTGGGGAGAGGACCAGGGCCTCTATAAATAGGGCTAGCCACCATAGTAGGAAGCATCTGATCCTTAGCCACACACAAAGCAAAAGAGCACCTCATCCTTAGGAGGTTGTTCTTCCCCCTTTGTACTGCTCATCATCAGCCCAAGAGGCAATCCACCACCACCACACTAGAGTAGGTTATTACACCACAACGGTGGCCCGAACCAGTATAAATCTTGTGCCCCTTGTGTGGTGCGTTCGTCGAGTTCGTTCTTGAGATCTTAGTAAGTTAGAACATGGATCGGTAGGGGGGAAAATCTTCGTGCGCACCCCAGTGTTCGAACCTTGAGGGTTTTGCCGGAAGCCGTGATCTGACAATTTCTACCGGAGAAACAAAGACAAGAATGTGCATCAACCCCTATGCATAGATTACCCCAATGTCACCTCAGGAATCCGCGAGTTGAGTGACAAAACATATATCAAGTGAATCAATACGATACCCCATTGTCACCACGAGTATTCAATTGCAAGATATATATCAAGTATTCTCAAATCCATAAAGTATTCAATCCGATAACAACGAAATCTCAAAGGGAAAAACTCAATTCATCACAACAAGAGAGGGGAAAACACCGTATGATCCGACTATATTAACAAAGCCCGCGATACATCAAGATCGTGACATCTCAAGAACACGAGAGAGAGAGAGAGAGAGAGAGAGAGAGAGAGAGATTAAACACATAGCTACTGGTACAAAACCTCGGCTCCGAGGGTGGACTACTCCCTCCTCATCGCGGTGGCTGCCGGGATGATGAAGATGGCCACCGGTGATGATTCCCCCCTCCAGCAGGGTGCCGAACAGGGTCTAGATTGGTTTTCCATGGCTATAGAGCCTTGTGGCGGCGGAACTTCTGATCTAGGTTAACCCCCAATGGTTTCTCTATTTATAGGAATTTTTGGCGTTGGTTTCACGCTAAGATGGGCCTCGAGCTGAGCACAACCCACCAGGGCACAGGTAAGGGCCCAGACGCACCCCGGTGTCTTGTGCCCTACTCCTTCACCTTTTGGTCCTTCCATGAAGCTTCGAGGGTCTCTTTTGTTCCAAAAAATCGTCAAAAAGTTTTAGCTCATTTGGAGAACTTTCATTTCTGCACAAAAAACAACACCATGGTAGTTCTGCTGAAAACAACGTCAGTCCAGGTTAGTTCCATGCAAATCATACCAAAACCATATAAAATTGTTTTAAACATGGCATGAATACTTCATAAATTATAGATACGTTGGAGACGTATCAAGCCCCGGCAGGCCCTGCCCCCGGCAGGCCCTGCCCCCGGCAGGCACGGGATAATTACCACCACTCCACAGCATCGTAACGCCAATCACTTATCGATGTGGTGTCGAGAGCTTCAGGTGATTAAGTGGCTCTCACTAAGTGCATGGCAGCTCAATGGAGAGAAGGTCACATCCATTTGACACCCGTCCAAGGTCGTGTCAAGATGATAAGCAGAAGGTGGCTAAGCGGCGACATAAGCTTGCCGGGGATGCACCCCGATCGCCACCTAAGGCAGCATTTATGGCATTTTTTCCTAAGTGTCAGAGTTAGGTATGATAGCATTGTTAGCTATCTAATCACAAGATAATGTCTATTTTGCCACTGTGGTTACCCCTTAAGCTCTAAAAAGAGGTCCAAGGCAACCTAGATGAGTATTCAGACCCCCTCACACTTGTACACGCGTAGCAGGTCTCCCCGAGGTCACCTTGCCGAGCTAGAGCGCTCTGTGTTGTTGTGTCCTCCAATCTAATCCAACAAAGCAGGAGTAGGGTTTTACGCTTCACAGTGGCCCGAACCTGGGTAAAAACGACCAGTATCATCATCGTTGTGCTGCTTCATGGCCTCCGCTCTTTGTACAACATGATCTCCCCTTGCCGAACCACAAAGGGGACGGTGGCCCCATAGGTTATCATGTTCACCCACAACAGTGGCAGTGATATTTTTCGTGATTGATCACCTATAAAATTTGAGGGCAAATGGATGGATGCAAAATGTACTTCCTTCATAGGGTGGTGGTGTTGATGCAATTTTTGGACAATTGTGGAGGAAGCTTTGGTGGTTTGTTGATGATCAAACTTTGTGGATAGGCATGGTATGGATGGGTGATGATCTATGCAAAATTTCAGCTTCATAGGGTGAAGGTACAAGGCACTTGCTTCAATCGATTCCAGTTCCAAGATCCAATATCATTGCATAGCCTATACCATGCCAATGCTTTTCCCTTCAAAGATAAAAGGGAAACCTGCTTCTTAGCTTCATCTCCGGATAAACCTGCAAGCTTAAATAATCCACAAATTTCATCCACATATATCAAATGCATATCAGGATGTTCAGTTCCATCTCCTGCATAAGGGTTAGCTAACCGTTGTTCTATCATACCCGAAGGAATTTCATAACCAATATTTTTAATAGATGCATTAGGTTGAGAGGCAACTAATTGTGGTTCCGGTCGAGGTGAAGATACACCGAACAAACCCCTCAAAGGATAATTTTCCATAGTAACAAGTGACAATAAATTTCAACACGTAGTAATAATTGTTCCTTACCAATTTCCACTTACCAAGAGCGCTTCACTCACCGGAAACGGCGCTAGAAAAGAGTCTTGATGACCCACAAGTATATGGGGTCAATCGTAGTCCTTTCGATAAGTAAGAGTGTCGAACCCAACAAAGAGCATAAGGAAATGACAAGTGGTTTTCAGCAACGTAATTTCTGCAAGCACTGAAATTGTCGGTAATAAATAGTTTGATAGCAAGATAATTTGTAATGAGAGAGTAACGGTAATGGTAAATAAAGTGCAGTGATACGTCCATTTTGCATCATGCTTTTATGTTGATATTTATTGCATTATGGGCTGTTATTACACGTTATGTCACAATACTTGTGCCTATTCTCTCTTATTTTACAAGGTTTACATGAAGAGGGAGAATGCCGGCAGCTGGGATTCTGGGCTGGAAAAGGAGCAAATATTAGAGACCTATTCTGCACAGCTCCAAAAGTCCTGAAACTTCACGGAAGCCATTTTTGGAATTAATAAAAAATACTGGACGAAGAAAATAACAGAGGGGGCCACACCCTAGCCATGAGGGTGGGAGGCACGCCCTACCCCCCTGGGCGCGCCCCCTGCCTCATGGGCCCCCTGGTGGCCCTCCGGTGCCCATCTTCTGCTATATGAAGTCTTTTGTCTGAGAAAAAAAAATCATAAGCAAGCTTCCGGGAAGAAACTCCGCCGCCACGAGGCGGAACCAATCTAGGGCTCCGGCAGAGCTGTTCTGCCGAGGACACTTCCCTCAGGGAGGGGGAAACCATCGCCATCGTCATCACCAACGCTCCTCTCATCGGGAGGGGGCCAATCTCCATCAACATCTTCACCAGCACCATCTCCTCTCAAACCCTAGTTCATCTCTTGTATCCAATCTTTATCCCAAAGCCTCAGATTGGTACCTGTATGTTGCTAGTAGTGTTGATTACTCCTTGTAGTTGATGCTAGTTGTTTTATTTGGTGGAAGATCATATGTTCAGATCCATTATGCATATTAATACCCCTCTTATTATGAACATGAATATGCTTTGTGAGTAGTTACGTTTGTTCCTGAGGACATGGGAGAAGTCTTGCTATTAGTAGTCATGTGAATTTGGTATTCGTTCGATATTTTGATGAGATGTATGTTGTCTCTCCTCTAGTGGTGTTATGTGAACGTCGACTACATGACACTTCACCATTATTTGGGCCTAGAGGAAGGCGTTGGGAAGTAATAAGTAGATGATGGGTTGCTAGAGTGACAGAAGCTTAAACCCTAGTTTATGCGTTGCTTCGTAAGGGGCTGATTTGGATCCACATGTTTCATGCTATGGTTAGGTTTACCTTAATACTTGTTTTGTAGTTGCGGATGCTTGAAATAGGGGTTAATCATAAGTGGGATGCTTGTTCAAGTAAGGACAGCACCCAAGCACCGGTCCACCCACATATGAAAGCACAAGTGATCCCTAGGTGGTTTTGGTAATTAATGTCAACATATCTCTTGTTGGGCTAACACCTTTATCTAGTATGTTTCAGATAAGTTCAACAATGGAGTGGCATGGATTAAAGGTTGTGGGAACTCCTTCAAGATGCTAAGCACAAAGGATTGGCTCAAGCCTCAAGCTCAAGACTCTTCATTTTACATTTTAGTGATCCAAGATCACATTGAGTCTATAGGAAAAGCCAATACTATCAAGGAGGGATGAGGTGTTGCTTAATGAGCCTCTTGCTTCATGTGCTTAGTGATATGCTCCAAAACCCTCCACTACTTTCTCACTTCCACACATATGAGCTAAACCTAAAGTCAAACTCGGCTCTACCGATTCTTTCTATCCGGCGCCACCGAGTTCAGATGTCATAGCCACTGCCACAAACCCTAGGCAAATCAGTCTCACCGATAGGGATCTCGGTCTCACCAAGATGGGATTGTAATCTCTCTGTGTATGTCCATTACCAAAATCGGTCTCACCGATTTTGTGCAATCAGTACTACCGAGATTACAATGCAAACTCTCTGGTTAACTTATTACCAAAATCGGTCCCACCGAGTTTGAGTAATCGGTTCCACCGAGTTTGCCTGACCAACTCTCTGGTTAGCTAATTACCAAAATCGGTCTCACCGAGTTTGTGTAATCGGTCTCACCGAGATTACGTTATGCCCTAACCCTAACCACATCGGTCCCACCGAGTTGTATATCAGTCCCACCGAAAACCCTAACGGTCACTAGGTTTACTAAATCGGTCTGACCGACTTTGTTGATTCGGTCCCACCGAGTTTGGTAAATTGTGTGTAACGGTTAGATTTTGTGTGGAGGCTATAAATACCCCCTCCACCGCCTCTTCATTCGTGGAGAGAGCCATCAGAACAAGCCTACACTTCCAGCATCCTATTTCTGAGAGAGAACCACCTACTCATGTGTTGAGGCCAAGATATTCCATTCCAACCATATGAATCTTGATCTCTAGCCTTCCCCAAGTTGCTTTCCACTCAAATCTTCTTTCCACCAGATCCAAATCCTATGAGAGAGAGTTGAGTGTTGGGGAGACTATCACTTGAAGCACAAGAGCAAGGAGTTCATCATCAACACACCATTTGTTACTTCTTGGAGAGTGGTGTCTCCTAGATTGGCTAGCTGTCACTTGGGAGCCTCCGACAAGATTGTGGAGTTGAACCAAGGAGTTTGTAAGGGCAAGGAGATCGCCTACTTCGTGAAGATCTACCGCTAGTGAAGCAAGTCCTTCGTGGGCGACGGCCATGGTGGGATAGACAAGGTTGCTTCTTCGTGGACCCTTCATGGGTGGAGCCTCCGTGGACTCACAAGAACTGCTACCCTTCGTGGGTAGAAGTCTCCATCAACGTGGATGTACAATAGCACCACCTATCGGAACCATGACAAAAACATCCGTGTCTCCAATTGCGTTTGAATCCTCCAAAACCTTCCCTTTACATTCTTGCAAGTTGCATGCTTTACTTTCCGCTGCTCACATACTCTTTGCATGCTTGCTTGTTATGTATTGAGAAAGTTAAACTTGTGCCTAAACTCCACTTAAACCTAAAGGAAGTTAAAACTGCAACTTTGGTACTTAGTGTCTAATCACCCCCCCCCCTCTATACACCTCTTCTCAAGATCCTACAACATATCAAATTATCAAAGTACTGAACGCGAATCATATGAACGTGATGAAAACTAGCTTGACGATAATTCCCATGTGTCCTCGGAAGCGCTTTTCTCTATATAAGACTTTGTCCTGGCTTGTCCTTTGCTACAAAAAGGACTGGTCCACCTTGCTGCACTTTATTTACACTTGTTACTTGTTACCCGTTACAAATTACTTTATCACAAAACTATCTGGTACCGATAATTTCAGTGCTTGCAGAGAATACCTTGCTGAAAACCGCTTATCATTTCCTTCTGCTCCTCGTTGGTTTCGAGACTCTTGCTTATCGAAATGACTATGATAGATCCCCTATACTTGTGGGTCATCAAGACTCTTTTCTGGCGCCGTTGCCGAGGAGTGAAGCGCCTTTGGTAGGTGGAATTTGGTAAGGAAAAAATTTACATAGTGTGCTGAAATTTACTGTCACTTGTTACTATGGAAAGTAATCCTTTGAGGGGCTTTTTCGGGGTATCTTCACCCTGACCAGTAGAGCAAAGAGTTGCTCCTCAACCTACTAAACCTACTGAAAATGTTTACTTTGAAATTCCTTCGGGTATGATAGAGAAACTGCTAGCTAATCCTTTTGCAGGAGATGGAACATTGCATCCCAATTTACACTTAATCTATGTGGATGAAGTTTGTGGATTATTTAAGCTTGCAGGTATGCCCGATGATGTTATCAAGAAGAAGTTCTTCCCTTTATCTTTGAAGGGAGATGCATTGACATGGTATAGGCTATGTGATGATATGGGATCATGGGACTACAGGCGATTGAAATTGGAATTTCATGAGAAGTTTTATCCTATGCATCTTGTTCATCG
Organism: Aegilops longissima; assembly: GCA_021605205.1. Lineage (NCBI taxonomy): Eukaryota > Viridiplantae > Streptophyta > Magnoliopsida > Poales > Poaceae > Aegilops > Aegilops longissima. The sequence continues at coordinate 133,750,918 of CM038678.1, forward strand.
TGATCGTAATTATATATATAATTTTTTGCCTCGCGAGGGAGAAAACATCGCTCAAGCTTGGGGGAGGCTTAAGTCAATGTTATATTCATGCCCCAATCATGAGCTCTCAAGAGAAATGATTATTCAAAAAAATTCTGCTCGGCTTTCTGACAACAATCGCTCCATGCTCGATACTTCTTGTACTGGTTCTTTTATGATGAAGACTATTGAATTCAAATGGGATTTATTGGAGGGAATTAAACGCAACTCTGAAGATTGGGATCTCGACGAAGGTAAGGAGTCATGTATAACACCTAAGTTTGATTGTGTTAAATCTTTTATGGATACCGATGTTTTCTGTAAGTTTAGCACTAAATATGGACTTGACTCTGAGATAGTAGCTTCTTTTTGTGAATCTTTTGCTGCTCATGTTGATCTCCCTAAGGAGAATTGGTTTAAATATCATCCTCCCATAGAAGTAAAAGTAGTTGAACCTATTAAAGTTGAAGAAAAGACTATCACTTATAATGATCCTATTGTTCCTACTGCTTATGTTGAGAGACCACCTTTCCCTGTTAGGATAAAGGATCATGCTAAAGCTTCAACTGTGGTTCGTAAAAGTAATACTAGAACTTATACACCTCCTGAGAAAATTAAGGTTGAACCTAATATTGCTATGGTTAAAGATCTCTTGGCTGATAATATTGATGGGCATGTTATTTACTTCTGTGAGGAAACTGCTAGAATTCCTAAACCTGGTGCTAAAGATAAACATAGACCTGTGGTAGGCATGCCTATTATTTTTGTTAAAATAGGAGATCATTGTTATCATGGCTTGTGTGATATGGGTGCTAGTGCTAGTGCAATACCTATCTCTTTATATAAAGAAATCATGCATGATACTGCACCGGCTGAGTTAGAAGATATAGACGTTACAATTAAACTTTCCAATAGAGATACTATTTCACCGATTGGGATTGTTAGAGATGTTGAAGTCTTGTGTAGGAAAACTAAATATCCTGCTGATTTTCTTGTTCTTGGTTCCCCACAAGATAGCTTTTGTCCCATTATATTTGGTAGACCCTTCTTGAACAATGTTAATGCTAAGATAGACTGTGAAAAGGATGTTGTTACTATTGGTTTGAATGATATGTCTCATGAGTTTAATTTTTCTAAATTTCGTAGACAACCCCATGATGAGGAATTACCAAGTAAAGATGAAAATATTGGTCTTGCTTCTATTGCCGTGCCTCCTAGTGATCCTTTAGAACAATATTTGCTAGACCATGAAAAATGATATGTTTATGAATGAAAGAATGGAAATAGATGAAGTATTCTTTAAACAGTAACCCATTCTGAAACACAACTTGCCTGTTGAAATCCTAGGGGATCCTCCTCCACCCAAGGGTGATCCCGTGTTTGAGCTTAAACCATTACCTGATACTCTTAAATATGCTTATCTTGATGAAAAGAAGATATATCCTATTATTATTAGTGCTAACCTTTCAGAGCATGAAGAAGAGAAACTATTGAAAACTCTGAAGAAGCACCGTGCTGCTATTGGATATACTCTTGATGATCTTAAGGGCATTAGTCCCACTCTATACCAACACAAAATAAATTTGGAGAAAGATGCCAAACCAGTTATTGAGCAGCAACGACGGTTAAATCCTAATATGAAAGAAGTGGTAAGAAAGGAAATATTAAAACTCCATGAAGCAGGTATAATTTATCCCGTTGCTGATAGTCAGTGGGTAAGTCTTGTTCATTGTGTTCCTAAGAAAGGAGGTATTACTGTCGTTCCTAATGATAAAGACGAATTGATTCCGCAAAGAATTATTATAGGTTATAGGATGGTAATTGAATTCCGAAAATTAAATAAAGCTACTAAAAAAGATCATTACCCCTTGCCATTTATTGATCAAATGCTAGAAAGATTATCCAAACATACACCTTTTTTCTTTCTAGATGGTTATTCTGGTTTTTTTCTCAAATACCTGTGTCAGCTGATGATCAAGCAAAGACCACTTTTACCTGCCCTTTCGGTACTTTTGCTTATAGACGTATGCCTTTTGGTTTATGTAATGCACCTGCTACCTTTCAAAGATGCATGATGGCTATATTCTCTGATTTTTGTGAAAAGATTTGTGAGGTTTTCATGGATGATTTCTCCGTTTATGGATCCTCTTTTGATGATTGCTTGAGCAACCTTGATCGAGTTTTGCAGAGATGTGACGAAACTAACCTTGTCTTGAACTGGGAGAAATGCCACTATATGGTTAACAAAGGAATTGTCTTGGGGCATAAAATTTCTGAAAGAGGTATTGAAGTTGATAAAGCTAAAGTTGATGCTATTGAAAAGACGTCGTGTCCCAAGGACATCAAAGGTATAAGAAGTTTCCTTAGTCATGCCGGTTTTTATAGGAGGTTCATTAAGGACTTCTCAAAAATTTCTCGGCCTCTTACTAATCTATTACAAAAAGATATACCTTTTGTCTTTGATGATGATTGTGTAGAAGCATTTGAAATAATTAAGAAAACATTGATTTATGCACCTATTGTTCAGCCACCTGATTGGAATTTACCCTTTGAAATTATGTGCGATGCTAGTGATTATGCTGTAGGTGATGTTCTAGGGCAAAGAGTTGATAAGAAATTAAATTTTATTCAATATGCTAGTAAAACTCTAGAAAATGCCCAGAGAAATTATGCTACTACTGAAAAAGAGTTCTTAGCAGTTGTATTTGCTTGTGATAAGTTCAGACCTTATATTGTTGATTCTAAAGTAACTATTCACACTGATCATGCTGCTATTAAATACCTTATGGAAAAGAAAGATGCTAAACCTAGACTTATATAAGATGGGTTCTCTTGCTACAAGAATTTGATTTGCATATTATTGATAGAAAGGGAGCTGAGAACCCCGTTGCAGACAACTTTTCTAGGTTAGAGAATGTTCTTGATGACCCACTACCTATTGATGATAGCTTTCCTGATGAACAGTTAAATGTCATAAATGCTTCTTGTACTACTCCATGGTATGCTGATTATGCTAATTACATTGTTGCTAAATTTATACCACCTAGTTTCACATACCAGCAAAAGAAAAAGTTCTTCAATGATTTGAGACATTACTTTTGGGATGACCCACATCTTTATAAAGAAGGAGTAGATGGTGTCATTAGACGTTGTGTACCTGAGCATGAACAGGAACAGATCCTATGCAAGTGTCACTCCGAGGCTTATGGAGGACACCACGCTGGAGATAGAACTGCACATAAGGTATTGCAATCAGGTTTTTATTGGCCTACTCTCTTCAAGGATGCTCGTAAGTTTGTCTTATCTTGTGATGAATGTCAAAGAATTGGTAATATTAGTAGACGTCAGGAAATGCCTATGAATTATTCAGTTGTTATTGAACCATTTGATGTTTGGGGCTTTGATTATATGGGACCGTTTCCTTCCTCTAATGGGTATACACATATTTTAGTTGTTGTTGCTTACGTTACTAAGTGGGTAGAAGCTATTCCAACTAGTAGTGCTGATCATAACACTTCTATTAAGATGCTTAAAGAAGTTATTTTTCCGAGGTTTGGAGTCCCTAGATATTTAATGACTGATGGTGGTTCACATTTTATTCATTGTGCCTTTCGTAAAATGCTTGCTAAATATGATGTTAATCATAGAATTGCATCTCATTATCACCCACAGTCTAGTGGTCAAGTAGAATTGAGTAACAGAGAGCTCAAATTAATTTTGCAAATGACTGTTAATAGATCTAGAAAGAATTGGTCCAAGAAACTTGATGATGCATTATGGGCCTATATAACTGCATATAAAAATCCTATGGGTATGTCTCCGTATAAAATGGTTTATGGAAAAGCATGTCACTTACCTCTCGAATTAGAACATAAGGTATATTGGGCCATTAAAGAGCTCAACTATGATTTCAAACTTGCCGGTGAAAAGAGGTTATTTTACATTAGCTCACTTGATGAATGGAGAACCCAAGCCTATGAGAATGCCAAACTGTTTAAAGAAAAAGTTAAAAGATGGCATGACAAAAGGATACAAAAGCGTGAGTTTAATGTAGGTGATTATGTATTGCTATTCAACTCTCGTTTAAGATTTTTTGCAGGAAAACTTCTCTCTAAATGGGAAGGTCCTTACGTTATCGAGGAGGTCTATCGTTCCGGTGCCATAAAGATCAACAACTTTGAAGGCACAAATCTGAAGGTGGTGAACGGTCAAAGAATCAAACATTATATCTCAGGTAATCCTATAAATGTTGAAACTAATGTTATTGAAACCGCACTCGGAGGAATACATAAGAGACACTTTCCGTAACGCTTGATCTCAAAAGGAATAGGTACGTGGTACGGTAAGTAAACCGACTCCAAAACAATTCTAATGGCAATTTTTCTCCGTTTTGGAATATTTTTAAAATAGGAAAATAAGAAGCAGTTTGGGAAGGACACGAGGCCTCCACGAGGGTGGAGGGCGCGCCCTACCCCCTGGGCGCGCCCCCCTACCTCGTGGGCACCCCGTGCACTCTCCGGACTCCATCTTCTTGCATGATACTTCTTTCGGTCGGTAAAAATTCATTATATAATCTCCCCGAAGGTTCTGACCACCGTATCACGCAAATATCCTCTACTTTTGTTTCGAGCCGTTTCTGTAGCAGATCTGGAGCAAGATGTCATCTCAGGATTCCGACGGAGAGAGCTATGTCTCACACCTCATTGCTGACCCAAAGACCTATGGGGATCTATCTCCTTGTGGTTGAACTACTGATGAGGAGGAGGATGCTCATTTGATGAGGATCAATGATTCAAGCTCGGGGGAGGAGGATGTCCATTTACCTCAACCTCGGGATATGCACGTGAAGTTCAAGAAATCTAGTCTCCCTAAGAGGGCTAAACTATCTAACAACCGATCTATTCCTTCTCGTTTTCGGCAGAAAAGCAAAGGAGATTTATGTGACAAGATCTTGAAGCTGGAATGGAGGTCGATGATTTAAAGGAGGAAATTTCTCTTCTCAAATACAATATGAAAAAGCTGAAGGCACAATTAACTCCAACATCACCACCCCGAAGAAGGAGACATAATTACATGGGTATGGGCACTCCCCTTGGCAACTGCCAAGCTTGGGGGAGGTGCCCCGGTATCGTATCACCATCACACTCCTATCTTTACCGTTTTCTTAGTTCGATCCTTTTGGTAATATCTTGATCTAGTAGAATAAAGTTTTAGTATGATTTAGTTTTGAGTTTTGCTTTATGATCCCTCTATGTAATCGAGTCCGTGAGCTATATAATAAAGATTAGTGTTGAGTCAAGGGCTTGATTATTTTGCCTTGATCTTGAGGGAATAAAAGAAAAGAGAAAGAATAAAAAGAAATAAAGAGATCATATTGATCTTATGGAGAGTAATGACTTCACATAGAAAGAGTATGATGATTAAAAGTTGTTGAGAGTTGACAAACTTAGTTTTGGTCATCGTTGCAATTAATATGAAGTAATAAAGAAAGAGAGGTTTCACATATAAATATACTATCTTGGACATCTTTTATGATTGTGAGCACTCATTAAAGTATGACATGCTAAAGAGTTGATGTTGGACAATGAAGACAACATAATGGGTTATGTTTTCTTATATCCGAAATAAAGTATATTGTCATGGGTCGTCCAACATGTTGAGCTTGCCTTTCTCCCTCATGCTAGCCAATTCTTTGCACCAAGTAGAGATACTACTTGTGCTTCCAAATACCCTTAAAACCAGTTTTACCATGAGAGTCCACCATACCTACCTATGGATTGAGTAAGATCCTTCAAGTAAGTTGTCATTGTTGCAAGCAATAAAAATTGCTCTCTAAATATGTATGACTTATTATTGTGGAGGAAATAAGCTTTATACGATCTTGTGATATGGAAGAAATAAAAGCGACGGACTGCATAATAAAGGTCCATATCACAAGTGGCAATATAAAGTGACGTTCTTTTGCATTAAGATTTCATGCATCCAACCATGAAAGCGCATGACAACCTCTGCTTCCCTCTGCGAAGGGCCTATATTTTACTTTTACCTTATGCAAGAGTCACGATGATCTTCACCTTTACTTTTTATATTTTATCCTTTGGCAAGCACAAGTGTGTTGAAAGATCCTATATATATATATATATATATATATATATATATATATATATATATATATATATATATATATATATATATTGGATGTAAGTTAGCATGAGCTATTATTGAAAGAACATGTGGTGCCCCCATGTTTGGTTTTGGCAATTGATGACAATCTCTATGGACTAATGGTTGCCTTGAGTTATATTTGAAGGGTTTGTCCATAGGCTTTTCTTGAAGTCCATGTGTTGGTTTCAAGGAGTTTATGTGTTGACCAAGGTGCTATTAAGGAATTATCCAAAGATTGGTCATGTGAGTGTTGAGCTTATTTCAAGCATGTCTTGTAGAAGAAGATTGTGTGATCATTCATGTTTACCTTCAAGACATCATCCAAACTAAGAGAGTTGGAAAGATTCAAGGTTGATCAAGACTAAGTCAAGAGTGAATCAAGTTGATCAACTCACAAAGCGTAAAAGATGTACCGAGAGGGATCAAGTGATCCCATGGTATAGTAAGCGTTGTCCAATGCACTTTGTGTACTAACCCATGGTCTATGTGAGAGTTCTATGTGGGGTTAGGTACATGTCCATGGGCTTGCGTCAAGAGGAAGATATCATACAACCCATGGAAAGGATGACATCAAGTAGTGATCGTCATCAAGATTGTCATGTGCAAGTTCAAGTGTAGCATCACGAAGAGATCAAGTGCTTGAAGCTTGCCATCCATTGTGGTGTAAATGGACTTGTGAAGATGTGCCGAAGAGTGGCTCACCCATAGTGAAGTATGGGGGAGCAATCATCTAGTCTCTATCGACCCAACGCAATCAAGAAAGGTGGTCCATCTTGCGGGGGACAAGATTGTCATCATATACCTCAAGTGGATCATGTGCAAGGCAAAGGTTTTCCCTTGATAGGTTTTCTATTTTACCGGTCTCATGGTGGTAGTTGGGAGACCGGGTTATAGGATCGATAGCCGTACTGTCAAGGGGAGCTCTCAAGTGAGTAGCTTGATCGTATCGTTCGTCGAGAGCTCAAACCATTGCACCCTTGCATCATGTTTCTTGGTTCTTGTTTGGTTCTATTTGTGAGTCTTAGAGCTTATGGTCATCTTGATGACAAGCTTGAGTTCATCGAAAACGGAGTTTGCATGCGTCTTCTATGATGTTTTCGGTGTTGGAGGTTTTACCGGTCTTTTCCGAGGAAGGGTTCTCACCATTTTATTTTGGGCCTTTTCTCATTTGCTTATTATTGGTATTTCTATCAAGATTGTGTTAGCCCTTGTCGCTAGCTTTCCAACAAACTTGGTTTCGTCAAATTCGGAGTCCGAATGCAGAAGTTGTGGTAGTTTTGGCGCTCGAAAAGGCTGCAGCGGTACTACCATGGGTAGGAGCGGAAGTAATTTTTACTACCGCCCTTGGGAGCGGTATTACCGCTTTGGGAGCGGTACTACCGCTTGAGCAGTATTATCATGGCTACTTCCGCCGGGACCAAAAACTCGTCACAAGTCCAGCGGTGGTAGGGACGGATGTAATTTTTAGTACCGCTGCAAGCAGTAGTACCGCTACCCTTAGCAGTAGTACCGCTACCCTAGCGGTAGTATCATGATGTCAAGCGGTACTACCGCTCGGTGTGGGCTGTGAGCATAACGGTTGGATTTTTCCCACCTATAAAAGGGGTCTTCTTCCCATTGAACCTTATCCTTTGAGCTCGTGTTCTTCCCCATTGTTGACCTTCTTCGAGCTTGCTAACTCTCAATCCCTCCATGGATTCTTGCTAGTTTTTAGGGAAAAGAGAGAGAGATCTAGATCCACATTTCCACCAATCACTTTCTCCTCTATGTGAGGGGAACCCTTGGATCTAGATCTTGGAGTTCTTGGTGTTCTCCTTCTTGTTCTTCCTCTCATTTTCTTCCCTAGCATTAGTTGCTTCGGTGGGATTTGAGAGAGAAGGACTTGGGCACTCTGTGTGCCTTTGCCATTGCATTTGGTGGATCGGTTTGAGTTCTCCACGGTGATACGTGGAAGTTACAAGTTGAGAAGCTTATTACTCTTGGGTGCTTGGTGCCCTTGAGCTTGTTCCTCTTGGGTGCTTGGGCGCCCTAGACGGTTGGTGGTGTTCGGAGCTCAATCATTGTGGTGTAAAGCTCCGGGCAAGCGTCGGGGTCTCCAATTAGGTTGTGGAGATCGCCCCGAGCAATTTGACGGGTACCGGTGATCGCCCCCAAGGGTTGCCAAAGTGTTTCAGTGATCGCCCCCAAGGGTTGCCATTTGTACGGGTTCGGTGACCGCCCTCAAGGGTCCCTTAGTGGAATCACGGCATCTTGCATTGTGCGAGGGCGTGAGGAGATTACGGTGGCCCTAGTGGCTTCTTGGGGAGCATTGTGCCTCCACACCGCTCCAAACGGAGATTAGCATCCGCAAGGGTGTGAACTTCGGGATACATCGTCATCTCCGCGTGCCTCGGTTATCTCTTACCCGAGCCCTTTACTTATGCACTTTACTTTGTGATAGCCATATTATTTCTTGTCATATATCTTGCTATCACCTAAGTAGTTTTTCTTGCTTAGCATAAGTTGTTGGTGCACATAGGTGAGCCTAGTTGTTGTAGGTTTTGTGCTTGACAAATTAACCGCTAGGTTTATTCCGCATTTGTTCAAGCCTCAACCGTAATTATTTTAAAGCGCCTATTCACCCCCCCCCCTCTAGGCGACATCCACGATCTTTCAATTGGTATCAGAGCCTCGTCTCTCTTTGTTAGGCTTAATCGCCTAGAGAGTAAAGATGTCGACTAGGGGATTAGGATTCTCTGTCACTCTTAGTTTCGATGGCACAAATTTTGATGTTTGGGTAATTCGCATGCTTAATCTCTTTAGGGTCATGGACCCAAATTTAGAGCGAATTGTAGATATTGGTTTTTCTCCTCCAAAGGATCCCCAAAGATTATCTTTAGAGGATGAGAAAAACTATTATCTCAATGCTCAAGCTTCTAATGTGCTTTTCGATGTTTTGAGCAATGTAGTTATATTTCAACTCATGCCGTCCCGGGATGCTCATGAGTTGTGGACAAAGCTTCAAGATAAATATGGCGTGTGCAAGATTTGTAAGGATGATTGTTCTCCCTCCACCTCCGGTCGTATAGTCTTCTCAACTTCTTCTACTTCACCTACATGTGGTTTGCCACAAGGTAATGATATGGTGAGTAGTGTTGGTCATTGCAATGATGATAGTATGCTTATTGTGGATGATCCTTCATCACTATATTATTGCAATGCTCCTTCTTTGGGCTTTAACACTTCGAGCACTCCAAATGTTTCACATGCTTGTGTTGATAGTCCTTGCATATCATGTAGAAATTGCTTGACTAAATCTCATGATGATATGCTTGCTATGTCTTGTTGCCATGATAAAATGCATCTATTTCCTCGAATTGTTGTGCTAACAATGTAGAGGAAACCGAACACCCATGGAACAAGATGTGGTGTTTAATGGTGCCTCAAGGATCCTACATCATCATCTATTGCTTTTTGCCTTATGGCTAAGGCGTCAAAGGTATCTCCTACTTTGTACCCCAATATGTCTCTTGATGATGATGTTGATGCTAATGATGATGAGGATAATGATGAAGAGAATGATAATGTTGCCTCCTTAAAAACTAAGGGGGGAATGATTTTTAAAGCTCTTCATAAAAATAAAATTGCTTGTTCCAACTTCATGGAAATAATGTCCATTGCCATTGATGGCAAGAAATACATTGAGGATTTGGAATCTCATCTAGAGGAGCATGAGGCCACCATTGAGAAGATGGAAGCTCATGGGCGTGATTACACAAATGAGATCACGGAGCTATCTCAAGCTCTTGAACATGAACAAACCACCTCCGAATCTCTTGAGGAGACTTTTGCTCTAGAATTATCTAGAGTGAGGGAATCACATGATAGAGCTCTTGAGGTGGCCAATGATTTCAAAACTAAAAATGCTAAGCTTGAAGTTTCTCATGCTAGACTCCTTGAGGATTTTGAGCACCTCGAAAATGGCTCAAGGGTCATCAAGGGTGAGCTCATCAAACTCACCGAGTCTCATGCCCAACTTGAAGCTTCTTATTTAAAAGAGCTTGCCAAGTTGTCCTCTCCTATTGTTGTAAATGATGATGCCTGTGCTACTAACTCTATTACTTGTGAAGCATCCATTTTGAAGGAGAATATTGAGCTACGGGCTCAACTTGAGGTGCTATCTAGAAATTATGGGAAATTGGAAGAAAGTCATGAAAAGCTCTCAAGCTCTCATGATGATCTTCTAGTATCCCATAGTGTGCTAAAGATAGCTCATGAGGCCATGATTGCTAAGGTAACATCTAGTGAGCCTCATGTGGATACTAGCACTACTTCTAGTCAAAATAGTATATTGCCATGTGCTAGTCCTTGTAATTCATCTACTCACAATGTTGGTACATCTTGTGATGAATTGCTTTCCTTGCCTTGTTGCTCTAACGATGAAGCTTATACTTCCTCTAGTACTTGTGTTGAGACTAACCATGTAGAGGAAATCAAAGAGCTCAAGGCCCAAGTCACTTCTTTGAAGAAAGACTTGGAAAAGAGTCATCAAGGGAAATCCACACTCAACAATATCTTAAGTGTGCAAAAATCCCCCAATGACAAAGATGGACTTGGATTCAACTCCAATAATATGAACAAGTCCAAGATGAACAAAAGGAAGGGCCAAGAACAAGTCAAGAATTCGGCCAAGATTGTTTGCTTCAAGTGCAAAGTCGAAGGGCATCATGTTAGATCTTGCCCATTGAAGAAGAAGGCCATTAGTGTCAAGCAACAAGGGAAGAGGGCACAAATTCAATCTCATGCTCAACATCAAGTTGAAGAAAGGCCTCTTCCCAAGAAGACTCAAGTTAATGCTTCTCAAATTGAGAAATCAAGTGAGAAGAAAGTGAAGAGTAGACGTTGCTACTTATGTCGTGAGAAAGGTCACGTCGCTTCTTCATGCACTAGTGGTAACTTATCCAACCCAATTATTATTGATGATATCTATTATCTTGGTAAGGATAAGGTTGGCAATGTGTTTGCCAAGTTTGTTGGTACTCAAAGTGGTGTCAAGCAAAGAACCATTTGGGTAGCCAAACCTATTGTGACTAACCTCTTAGGACCCAACTTGGTTGGGGACCAACAAGCTCAAACTTGATCAATAGGTGTTGTTGGAGGGCATTGGAGACTTGGCTACATTATGAAGAATTATGGGGACTTCATCACTCTTATTGTCTCAAGCCAAGTCAATTGAATCATCAAGTTTATATCTTATATCCAATGTGCCTCCTTGCGGTAACTTGTACTTAAAATTGCTTACATTGAAAGTTACTTGCCCCCTTTGCATGTTTGGTTTCGTTCCTTGCATGTGTTTGTATATGGTGTTCTTCCAACTTGATTATCTTGAGCAATCAAGTATATGTGTGTTGGTTTGCACATCATGTACATGTGTGTCGTTCGTTGAGCCTTTGTGCATCTTGGTCATATCTTAGTTGGCTCTTGTGAGAGATTAATGGAATATCCCATTGTGGGGGAGTGATGTGCTTTGTGTACCTCACAATCCTATAAATGTGTGTACATGAGGAATACCATCTAGTATTGATATTACAAGATTATCTAGTCGCTATGTGGTATGTCTTCTCATGTGAAATTCAAATTCTAAATTGTCCATTAATTATCTCTTGTTGGATCCTTTTAATTGCCTCTTGTCTATCTTTAATTGGTATCACATTATGGGGGAGTAATATGCTATGTGTGTATTACTAGCCTAGAAAATGTGTACATTTGAGATATTGTCACCTAGAATTGATATGTAAATTATCTTGTTCCTAGGTGGCATGATAGCTCTACAATTTGCAATTTGCTTGTGTTTGGTGTGAAGATGATGTCGGATATCCTTGCTATCTACCACCGGGAATTATTTCCAAATACTTCTTGTCTTTTTACAATTGGTACTCACTTATGTGTGGTAGAATTTATTGATCATCTTTACATTGGCTTTTATTTTTATTTGCCTTTTCTCTTGCCAAGGTTTGTGTCAACTCCTGTTGTCTTCCCTACCACTTGTGGATCTTGTTTGTTTCTCGTTCTTGTCTGGTGCTTTCTAGATATAGTGAAAGTGGTGATCCCACCTTGTGCATTTTGTATTCAAATGCAAATCCTATATAATGCACAACTCGTCGGGGAGCTATCATATTTTCTTTAGAACACTCTTCTTGTGATCCTTATCAAGTGTGTGTTGGTGGAAGGCAAGCCGTTTTCGTTTTGGTACTTTGTGCCATCATGAAACTTTGTAGAGAGCTTGGTTTGTTTGGAACCATCCTCTCTTTTGGGAGTTTGATATCTTTTATTTTGAGTGTATCAATGGATATCTCATTCCTTGATGTATCTTTTATGGATATCCTCTAAGTGATGTTTTATTCATTTGGTATTCTTTTCACTTGGCATTTCTTTGTCTTTTGGTTTCGGGTTTTGAAGTCTTGAGCATGCATGTTTTCTTCATGTATTTTATTTGGCATGCTTTCTTTCTTTGACTCAATATATGGGAGAAACTCCACCTAGTCTCAATTTGGATGAGATGTGCATGATATTCATTTTCATATCTATATGCACATATTTATGTGGAGTTTGTCCTATGTATTGGTGTTTCTAACTATTTGGTCCCGATGAGTTTGGGTACCGTTTAGTTTGTGTTGTTCTTATAGGAACATTTGGAGATGCATTGGATGATCGGCTCACTCACAAGGAAGGTGTTGTCACCATGTGCATATTGGAGTCAAGCTAGGATGATCAATGAACTACTATCTACCTTCAATTGGTATCTACTACATCCTTCCAATGGTATCTCGGTAATAAGTATCATCATCTACTACATGCACACATTACTTGCATCAACCTTGTGTAGGTTGGATCATGGCATATATTTCATTCTTTCTTGTGATACTTGTTTCCTTTCTCAAAGCATCTCAACGATGATCTCATGCTGCTAGTTGTGATGTCTTTGATGTTCATGCGGTAGGAATTCATTTATATACAATAAGACCATATCTAGCCAAGTGCTATGCTTTCAAGCAAATATCTTATTGGTATATTTATGACTTCCTTGTGGATATCTTGTTCCTTCATGTTGTAACTATTTCGGGTGTACATCCCTCTTTGTAGATATATATCATCATGATTTTGTCTACCTAGAACCTTATACACTTGAGAGAAATTACATATCTAGTTGATATCCTTTCATTCACGTCCACCTTGTCTTTCTTATGTTATTTCTTTGGTGGCTCTGTGAAAGCTTTTGCCTTGAGTGCGTGTCCTCTATCGTTGCATCTTGATGCACTCTTGTGTGGTGAAGATTATTTTCCTCTTGCTTATCTTTACGAGGCTTTTGCCATCTTAATTGGTACCCCTCGTCTTGATGAGCCTCTCATCGTCTATCTTCACCATGGGTTGTCACAAGCATAGGTTCTCTATTTTCTTATTAGTAAGCTTGTGAACCCATTTGCTAGTTGTGTGTGAGAATGAAAGGCTTTGCACCGTGTATCTCATTCATTCGAGACTATGTTGATGCTTATGCTCATCAGTATATTAGTCTTCTCATGTGCTCTGCCATGACTCACACACATCATTTTGGTTGAGCCTATTCTTAAGTTGCCTCCTTTACAATGTTGCTCAACCATGTGCTTGTTGCAAGTACTAGGCTTTGTTTCCTATATGCTCACTTGCACTGGATGTAAGTTTCTATTGATTTTGGGGGAGCTACGATCCTATTTTGTGCACTTTGTATTCAAACACAAAAATTCTTATGTGTGCACAAATCATGGGGAGCTCCTCTAGTTTCTTTAGAACACTCCTTTGCGCTTATCATAATATCTTTATTCTTGTGGCATGTAGGATCATTGGTCTAGTTGGTTCAATTGATATCCGTTGATTGCTTGCTTCAATTGGTATCTTCTGATTGCTTGTGTCTCTCTTTGTTATGTCTTTGTGGCATATCTTTTTGTTGCAATCTTTGGGCCTCAATATAGTTTGTCTTCCTCCAAGTATTGGCAGTTGGATATGTGTATTGCATTCCACTCTCTTGTTGAGAAATACACAATTTATGGAGGAACACTTTTTATTTTGGCCTTCTAAGCTTTTCACCCATTTTGGCAATCGATGCAATGGGGGAGGAGTTTCAGAGAGTTTTGTGGAGAAGTCTTCTGAGTTTTCTGCTTGCTTTGGTTTTGGTTCCTAAGCATTTGCATCTCATTCTCATGCATCATTGGTTGTTGCATTGCATGGTGATGCATAATTCCTTGTATAAACTCTCTTGAAAGTGATTGTCATCAATTACCAAAATGGGGGAGATTGAAAGAACATGTGGTGCCCCCATGTTTGGTTTTGGCAATTGATGACAATCTCTATGGACTAATGGTTGCCTTGAGTTATATTTGAAGGGTTTGTCCATAGGCTTTTCTTGAAGTCCATGTGTTGGTTTCAAGGAGTTTATGTGTTGACCAAGGTGCTATTAAGGAATTATCCAAAGATTGGTCATGTGAGTGTTGAGCTTATTGCAAGCATGTCTTGAAGAATAAGATTGTGTGATCATTCATGTTTACCTTCAAGACATCATCCAAACTAAGAGAGTTGGAAAGATTCAAGGTTGATCAAGACTAAGTCAAGAGTGAATCAAGTTGATCAACTCACAAAGCGTAAAAGATGTACCGAGAGGGATCAAGAGATCCCATGGTATGGTAAGCATTGTCCATTGCACTTTGTGTACTAACTCATGGTCTATGTGAGAGTTCTATGTGGGGTTAGGTACATGTCCATGGGCTTGCGTCAAGAGGAAGATATCATACAACCCATGGAAAGGATGACATCAAGTAGTGATCGTCATCAAGATTGTCATGTGCAAGTTCAAGTGTAGCATCACGAAAAGATCAAGTGCTTGAAGCTTTCCATCCATTGTAGTGTCAATGGACTTGTGAAGATGTGCCGAAGAGTGGCTCACCCATAGTGGAGTATGGGGGAGCAATCATCTAGTCTCCATCGACCCAACGCAATCAAGAAAGGTGGTCCATCTTGCGGAGGACAAGATCGTCATCATCTAGCTCAAGTGGATCATGTGCAAGGCAAATGTTTTCCCTTGAAATGTTTTCTATTTTACCGGTCTCATGGTGGTAGTTGGGAGACCGGGTTATAGGATCGATAGTCGTACTATCAAGGGGGGCTCTCAAGTGAGTAGCTTGATCGTATCATTCGTCGAGAGCTCAAACCATTGCATCCTTGCATCATGTTTCTTGGTTCTTGTTTGGTTCTCTTTGTGAGTCTTAGAGCTTATGGTCATCTTGATGACAAGCTTGAGTTCATCGAAAATGGAGTTTGCATGCGTCTTCTATGATGTTTTCGGTGTTGGAGGTTTTACCGGTCTTTTCCAAGGAAGGGTTCTCACCATTTTCTTTTGGGCCTTTTCTCATTTGCTTATTATTGGTATTTCTATCAAGATTGTGCTAGCCCTTGTCGCTAGCTTTCCAACAAACTTGGTTTCGTCAAATTCAGAGTCCGAATGCAGAAGTTGTGGTAGTTTTGGTGTTCAGAAAAGGCTGCAGCGGTACTACCGCGGGTAGGAGCGGAAGTAATTTTTTACTACCGCTTGGAGCAGTACTACCGCGGCTACTTCCGTGGCTACTTCCGCTCGGGACCAAAAACTCGTCACAAGTCCAGCGGTGGTAGGGACGGATGTAATTTTTTAGTACCGCTCGCAAGCAGTAGTACCACTACCCTTAGCAGTAGTACCGCTACCCCTAGCGGTAGTACCGTGATGTCAAGCGGTACTACCGCTCAGTGCGGGCTGTGAGCATAACGGTTGGATTTTTTCCCACCTATAAAAGGGGGTCTTCTTCCCCATTGAACCTTATCCTTTGAGCTCGTGTTCTTCCGCCATTGTTGACCTTCTTCGAGCTTACTAACTCTCAATCCCTCCATGGATTCTTGCTAGTTTTTTAGGGAAAAGAGAGAGGAGATCTAGATCCACATTTTCACCAATCACTTTCTCCTCTATGTGAGGGGAACCCCTTGGATCTAGATCTTGGAGTTCTTGGTGTTCTCCTTCTTGTTCTTCCTCTCATTTTCTTCCCTAGCATTAGTTGCTTCGGTGGGATTTGAGAGAGAAGGACTTGGGCACTCCGTGTGCCCTTGCCATTGCATTTGGTGCATCGTTTTGAGTTCTCCACGGTGATACGTGGAAGTTGCAAGTTGAGAAGCTTATTACTCTTGGGTGCTTGGTGCCCTTGAGCTTGTTCCTCTTGGGTGCTTGGGCGCCCTAGACGGTTGGTGGTGTTTGGAGCTCAATCATTGTGGTGTAAAGCTCCGGGCAAGCATCGGGTCTCCAGCTAGGTTGTGGAGATCGCCTGAGCAATTTGATCTGGTACCGTGACCGCCCCAAGGGTTGCCAAAGTGTACGGGTTCGTGACCGCCCCAAGGGTTGCCATTTGTACGGGTTCGGTGACCGCCTCAAGGGTCTCTTAGTGGAATCACGGCATCTTGCATTGTGCGAGGGCGTGAGGAGATTACTGTGGCCCTAGTGGCTTCTTGGGAGCATTGTGCCTCCACACCGCTCCAAACGGAGATTAGCATCCGCAAGGGTGTGAACTTCGGAATACATCGTCATCTCCGCGTGCCTCGGTTATCTCTTACCCGAGCCCTTTACTTATGCACTTTACTTTGTGATAGCCATATTGTTTCTTGTCATATATCTTGCTATCACCTAAGTAGTTTTTCTTGCTTAGCATAAGTTGTTGGTGCACATAGGTGAGCCTAGTTGTTGTAGGTTTTGTGCTTGACAAATTAACCGCTAGGTTTATTCCGCATTTGTTCAAGCCTCAACCGTAATTATTTTAAAGCGCCTATTCACCCCCTCTAGGCGACATCCATGATCTTTCAATTATTGTTGACATTACCCTTGAGGTAAAAGGTTGGGAGGCAAAACTATAAGCCCCTATCTTTCTCTGTGTCCGACTAAAACTCCGTATCCACAAGTATTGTGTGAGTGTTAGCAATTGTGAAAGACTAAATGATAGTTGAGTATGTGGCCTTGCTGAAAAGCTCTGACATAGACTCTTTCCGATGTTATGATAAATTTCAATTGCTTCAATGACTGAGATTATAGTTTGTTGGTTCTCAATGAAATTTCTGATTCATACTTTGCATTGTGAATAGATTATTACTTGAGCATAAGAAATCATATGACAATATCCATATATGTTGCTGTTATAAGAATGATCATGATGCCCTCATGTCCGTATTTTATTTTATCGACACCTCTATCTCTAAACATGTGGACATATTTATCGTTATCGGCTTCCGCTTGAGGACAAGCGAGATCTAAGCTTGGGGGAGTTGATACGTCCATTTTGCATCATGCTTTTATGTTGATATTTATTGCATTATGGGCTGCTATTACACGTTATGTCACAATACTTATGCCTATTCTCTCTTATTTTACAAGGTTTACATGAAGAGGGAGAATGTCGGCAGCTGGGATTCTGGGCTGGAAAAGGAGCAAATATTAGAGACATATTCTGCACAGCTCCAAAAGTCCTGAAACTTCACGGAAGACATTTTTGGAATTAATAAAAAATACTGGACGAAGAAAATACCAGAGGGGGGCCACACCCTGGCCATGAGGGTGGGAGGTGCGCCTTACCCCTGGGCGCGTCCCCTTGCCTCATGGGCCCCCTGGTGGCCCTCCGGTGCCCATCTTCTTCTATATGGAATCTTTCGTCCGAGAAAAAAATCATAAGCAAGCTTTCAGGAAGAAACTCTGCCGCCATGAGGCGGAACCTTGGCGGAACCAATCTAGGGCTCCGGCAGAGCTATTCTGCCGGGGACACTTCCCTCCGGGAGGGGGAAATCATCGCCATCGTCATCACCAACTCTCCTCTCATCGGGAGGGGGCCAATCTCCATCAACATCTTCACCAGCACCATCTCCTCTCAAACCCTAGTTCATCTCTTGTATCCAATCTTTGTCCCAAAGCCTCAGATTGGTACCTGTAGGTTGCTAGTAGTGTTGATTACTCCTTGTAGTTGATGCAAGTTGGTTTATTTGGTGGAAGATCATATGTTCATATCCATTATGCATATTAATACCCCTCTAGTTATGAACATGAATATGCTTTGTGAGTAGTTACGTTTGTTCCTGAGGACATGGGAGAAGTCTTGCTATTAGTAGTCATGTGAATTTGGTATTCGTTTGATATTTTGATGAGATGTATGTTGTCTCTCCTCTAGTGGTGTTATGTGAACGTCGACTACATGACACTTTACCATTATTTGGGCCTAGAGGAAGGCATTGGGAAGTAATAAGTAGATGATGGGTTGCTAGAGTGACAGAAGCTTAAACCCTAGTTTATGCGTTGCTTCGTAAGGGGCTGATTTGGATCCACATGTTTCATGATATGGTTAGGTTTACCTTAATACTTCTTTTGTAGTTGCGGATGCTTGCAATAGGGGTTAATCATAAGTGGGATGCTTGTTCAAGTAAGGAGAGCACCCAAGCACCGGTCCACCCACATATCAAATTATCAAAAGTACCGAACGCGAATCATATGAACGTGATGAAAACTAGCTTGACGATAATTCCCATGTGTCCTCGGGAGCGCTTTTCTCTATATAAGAGTTTGTCCAGGCTTGTCCTTTGCTACAAAAAGGATTGGGCCACCTTGCTGCACTTTATTTACACTTGTTACTTGTTACCCATTACAAATTACTTTATCACAAAACTATCTGTTACCGATAATTTCAGTGCTTGCAGAGAATACCTTGCTGAAAACCGCTTATCATTTCCTTCTGCTCCTCGTTGGGTTCGACACTCTTACTTATCGAAAGGACTACGATAGATCCCCTATACTTGTGGGTCATCATGCAGCAAGGTAGCCCAATCCTTTTGTGTCAAAGGACAAGCCAAAATAGTTTCTTATAATAGCGAAAGCGTTCTTGAGGGTACACGGCAATTTTATCTAGTCACTTTCATCATGTTGATTCGATTCGTGTTCGCTACTTTGATAATTTGATATGTGGGTGGACCAGTGCTTAGATGTTGTTCTTACTTGAACAAACCTCCTACTTATGATTAACCTCCTCGCAAGCATCTGCAACTACGCGAAAAGTATTAAGATAAAATCTAAGCATAGCATTAAACTTTTGGATCCAAATCAGTCCCTTACGAAATAGCGCATAAACTAGGGTTTAAGATTATGTCACTCTAGCAACCCATCATCTAATAACTACTCCACAATGCATTCCCGTAGGCCCAAATATGATGAGGTGTCATGTAGTCGACGTTCACATGACACCACTAAGGGAATCACAACATACATATCATCAAAATATCGAACACATATCAAGTTCACATGATTACTTGCAACAAGATTTCTCCTGTAACCTCAAGAATAAAAGTAACTACTCAAAATGATAATCATGCTCAAGATCAGAGGGGTATTAAATAGCATAATGGATCTGAACATATAATCTTCCACCAAATAAACCATATAGTAATCTACTACAAGATGTAAGTGACACTGCTAGTCACCCACAAGTACAATCTGAGTGTCCGATACAAAAATTGAACACAAGAGATGAACTAGGGTGTGATAGGAGATGGTGTTGTTGAAGATGTTGATGGAGGTTGGCCTTCCAAAGACGAGAGGGTTTGGTGATGACGATGGCTTCGATTTCCCCTCCGGGAGGGAAGTTCCCCCGGTGGAATCGCTCCGCCGGAGGGCAAAAGTGCTCCTGCCCAAGTGCTCCCGAAAGTCCTCCTCTTATTTTTTTTTCTAGGTCAAACTGACTTATATACAATAAGATGGGGACCGGAGGTGGGCCGAGGAGGGCACAACCCACCAGGGTGCGCCTGGGGGCCTAGGAGCGCCCTGGTGTCTTGTGCTCACCAGGGTTGCCTCCTCTGGTAGTTATTTGCTCTAGTACTTTTCATATATTCCAAAACAATTCTCCATAAAATTTCAGCTCATTTAGAGTTGTGCAGAATAGGTAGCTCTCACGTAGCTTTTCAGGTTCAGAATTCCAGCTGCCGGCATTCTCCCTCTTTGTGTAAACCTTGCATATTATGAGAGAAAAGGCATCAGAATTACTCCATAAAGCATTATTATGCATAATAACATACTGAATAACAGTAGCAAAACATGATGCAAAATGGACGTATCACCTTTCTAACCACCCAACAAGCTCGAAGCCTGTGAGTTGGATTTGTGTTTAACAGGGCTGAGTGTATGGGACATGGCTTATCCAGTAACTCGTCCAGGACCGATCTGGATCCGGCGAGGAATCTGTTTCTTTTTTCGACGGGCTCGTCCTCAGGCGACCGTGGTGCATATGTACACTTGTCCTGGATTGCGCTTGACTGTTTGGTGTGGTTTGACTCCACGCGCATTTGTTGTTCCTTCCAGGTGCTCTCCATGGCGTAGTATTTGTGTACCAAATCCAATAATTTGGTGAGGCTTTGCACGCGTCGACGGGCGAGGGCGTTTAAAATCCCTTTGTCTTGATAGTTTGACCGAAAGGCCGCAATTATGTCTTGTTCGCGGTAACTTATGATTTTTTCTTGTACCAAGAGGATTCTAGCCCAGTAGTGATGGACCGTCTCTCTAGGATGCTGCTTCACTACATCAAATCCCATATGTCCGGAGGACCCGAATTGTCTGGGGAGTACGCGACGTGGGTGGTGGGTGAGAGGAAATTGCGTGTCTGGAACTTTGGTGGTAGTATCCGCGAACCCTGAAGCACTTGACATGTTGGGTCCGGCATCCGC
The DNA here is from genome assembly GCA_021605205.1 of Aegilops longissima. Classification (NCBI taxonomy): domain Eukaryota; kingdom Viridiplantae; phylum Streptophyta; class Magnoliopsida; order Poales; family Poaceae; genus Aegilops; species Aegilops longissima. The sequence goes on from CM038678.1 coordinate 133,771,870, forward strand.
ACTGTCAGCGGGCGGCGTCGGAGACTTAGGGTCATGTTTTAGATCGGAGTTTGGATCCGGACCTTCTTCGGGGCTCGAAGCCCGATCGTTGATTCGGACGTAACTTGTTATGAGCTTCGGCGATAGCGATCCTTCGACCAATTCTTCAATGGTGGCGACGAAGTGCGTGACAGGCGAGGTGTGAATTTCCCTATTGTCGGGTTTGAGCCCAATCCGGTCGTAGACCGAGGATTGACTGTCAGAGACTCCCATGGCCCGGATCCAATCTAGAAGATCGTTTGCGGACGAGAGGTCCGCCGGGGTCCATGCTTCCTGAGTATTCGAGGCTGATTCGAAGTGAGGCCGCTTCGGGTTTGTTCGAGACAGTGTCTGGACGGTGTTCGGACGACAAATTGACGAAATCCGGGTCTAGGGCCAGGTTTCGTATATCGTTGGTCTTCGCCTCCGAATTCAAAGCGTCGGGATATGCGGGTATCCAGAGGGGAGACGACAGCTTAGCAAGAGTAAGGTCTCCTCGTCGATCGGCGGTGAACTCTAGGCTCCCACCTGATTCTCTGTCCGAGGGTGAAACTTCCATCCTGGCCTGGGGGACTGGATGGATAAGTATGTGGCTTAATGTCGCCGGGCGCAAGAGCCCGGCCAGGGGATGCGACGTCCCTGGCATCGGTGGCCATCGATCCTTCCGTCGATCCGACAACGGAACTCTCAATGAAAGCACCAATGTCGGTGTCAAAACTGGTGGATCTCGGGTAAGGGGTCCCGAACTATGGATCTTGGATCGATGGGGAACAAGGGACGCAGAACACGATATTTATCCAGGTTCGGGCCCTCTTTAGGAGGTAATACCCTATGTCTTGCTTGATTATATTGCTTGTGTATATGAGGGTTACAGAGTAGATCTACCTCGAGATTAGAGGAACTAAACCCTGGCTAATAGGATGGTGATCGTTCTCTTAGTCTCTATGGACTAAAACTCGTCGTTTATATAGACACCAGTGGTACTAAGGTTTATAGATAGTCGGTTACATCAAGGAATCTCCAGATCTTCTACCTTAACTTGGGGTACACACCAAGGCACAAAGGTCTTCGACCGGACACGGTGCGGCCCAACAGTCCGGCCCATGTGAGATGAGCCGGCACCCCGAGGACCCCCTAGTCCAGGACTCCCTCAGGGACGCCGCTCCCTATCTCCCGTTGTTGCCGAAGTCGTCACCCTCTGGGCGCCGAAAGCCCCAGCTCCTCTCTCTCTCTCTCTCTCTCTCTCTCTCTCTCTCTCTCTCTCTCTCTCTCTCTCTCTCTCTCTCTCTCTCTCTCTCTCTCTCTCTCTCTCTCTCTCTCTCTCTCTCTCTCTCTCTCTCTCTCTCTCTCTCTCTCTCTCTCTCTCTCTCTCTCTCTCTCTCTCTCTCTCTCCCTCCCTGATTGTGAAATGAAAGCCGCACCCTCTTTACAAATGTTGCAACAAAACCCGTGCTAGAAGCACCAGGGTGGTTTCAGAAGGGGGGGGGGGGGGGTTGGGTGGCGCAATGAGGTCCTTTGGATCGGGATGGATCTGACGACCCGTGCGCGACCGGCGGAAGACTCGGCCTGTCGGCCGGGTAGAATCGTTTTCCTTTTGTGAAACATATAACTTTGATTTTTATGGCATCGCAGGATGTCTCCCCCTCTCCAAACAGATTGTTGACTTGGAAGCGGATCCAGATCGATCATTGGCATCGTGTACGCTGTGGATCCGTTGACTTCGTGCGAAGCATATGCTTCCATGGTTCACACGATGAAACAATTCGAATGGTAGCAACATCGCAGGTGCATGCCAATGTCGGGGGGTACAATGCATGATTCCAAAAAACAGAGATGTTTATCCGTGGTACCATATAGCAGTTCATCTCGATCGGGATTATTACAGGCGCACGCCGCAATCACTCACGCACAGCAGAAATGAATCCACATGTAGTAATTTTTAACAACTATGGCAGACGCCGTGGTCGATCCACAAACCATCAATACACGAGTCCCACGACCTGCTCCGACCATGGCTACATCGCCTGTGCAGCACCAGCAGCAGAGGAAGAAGACGACGACGAGGAGGAGGCGAGGCGCGGGCAGCGGTTGAAGCCGTACCAGACGTTGTTGGGGAGCGGGTCGCCGTAGCGGAAGGTGGAGGGCGCGCTGGGGGCGGTGGGCTCGTACACCCTGACCCACTCGGGCGTCCACCCGGTGCGGCCGGCGCGGCGGAGGTAGAGGTAGCAGACGCCGTACCCGCAGGGCCCGCCGATCTTGAACGTGTCGGTGGCGCACCGGTCGAACGCGCCGGCGGCGCCGCCCAGCCGCGCCGCGTACACCTCGTCGCGGTACACGTCCCCGAACGCCAGGCTGATCGCGTCCGACGTGCGCGCCGGGGACGAGCAGCTCGTCTTGATCTGCACCGTGTACCAGCACGTCCGCGCGCCCACGCCTCGCTCCGAAGACGAGGAGGAGCTGCCGGTGGCCCGCGCAGGGCCGTCGTCGTCGGTGCGCGGGAGAGGCCGGAGCGACGGGGCGGCAGAGACGAGGCTCAGGTAGGCAACCAGGGCGAGGAGGAGGAGGAGCTGCGGCGGCGCCATCGCCATGGCGAAATCGGTCGTGGTGGCGACCGGCGAGGGCTGGAGTGGACTGGAGGGATCGTGGCTGGCTTGCCGATTGGCGGTAAGGAAATTATTTATGCGTGTGGTTTGCGCGTCTGGTCTGATCTGATCTGTCGAGATTGAATACTGGGGGCCAGTGCAGACTCCAGCTGGGTTGGTAGATGGTGAGGAGGAGGTGGCCGGCAGTGGGGCCATACAAACGCTACATCGTGTGATTATGCGATAGGTGCACGTGTCAAATGGAGGGCGTGATTCTGGCTCACCGTGCTCCACGAGTATTGGCGTCCTTGTCTTCACTAAACACACACGATAGGTCCTTTTCTAGTACAAAGGACCGGTGCCATGGTCTCCACGCTCCGTTGATTTTGACACATGAGAGCATGACAAGTACTCCTACTACATATTTTGTTTCATCTGCGCCTTGTTATGTCTTCGTTATGGGAATGGGGGGAAGATATGGGGGACATGCCGGCTCGCGAGCTCGGATGCTCAATGGCAGTACATGATTGGTTAAGAGTTAACCACTGGTTTTATTTCGGCATCTCTTCTTCGTAGCTACGAGAGTTTCGTCCTAAACTAGGAGTACTGGATAACAGCCTAAGAGCATGTACAACCGGAACCCCATATCCGTCTCAAACGTCCGGGCAGCCTACCCGGACAGAAAACTATCACCCAACCGGACCTGGCAAAATCAGCACAAACGCGCGGCCTGACGGGTGTGCGGTGTTTGAAGTTAGACAAACATCAGGCACTAAAAAAATCTTGTTCTTGTTAATATTAACCTTTCAGAAAAAGAGAAAGAAAAACTCTTATTGGTGTTAAAAAGACATCGGAAAGCTTTGGGATATTCCATGAAGGATGTTAAGGGGGTGAGCCCATCTATCTATTCACACGACATTCCTATAGAAGAAGGGGCTAAACCAGTCATTGAAAGTCAGAGAAGGTTGAATCCCCATTCCAAAAACGTGGTAAGAAAGGGGGTAATCCTTCTACTCAATATTGGTGTAATTTTTCCAGTATCTGATAGTAACTGGGTTAGTCCGGTGCATTGTATTCCCAAGAAAGGAGGTATTTCCATTGTGTCTAATAAAGATTACGATCTAGTCCCTACAAGAAACGTTATCGAATATGGTGCGTGTGCGTGTGCGTGTATGTGTGAAATGTGAAATTAAATAAATGGACTCAGAAGGATCATCACCCATTCGACTGGAAGGTCAAGAAAATACCACTTTCACATGTCCCTATGGTAGATATACTTATCGCACGATGCCCTTTGATTTTATGAAGTAGGACATCTTCGTTTCAAAAATATGCTTATATTATATTTTGAATTGGGAGAAGTGCTACTTTTAGAGTTTTCGGTAAGAGTTTCAAAATAAACCAAGAGAGAATCGAGGTAAAAGAAAATTTACCCTATCCTCAAGATGCAAAAGGGATGCAAACTTTTATTGAACATGCAAGTTTTTATAGGCGGTTCGTTCGAGATTTCTCTAAACTATCAAAGCCACTTAGTAATCTCTTGCAGAAAGACGTCACGTATTCTTTCAATGAGGAATGTGTAACAGTTTATGAAAAGCTAAGGGATGCCTTGATCACCGCCCCGATCATGCAACCTCCCAAGTGGGATGAACCGTTTGGGATGTGATGCTAGAAATTATGCCATTGGAGTTGTCTTAGGGCAGTAGGATGAGAAGAAACTTAACGTTGTCTTTTATGCTAGCAGGAGTTTGGATGATGATCAAAGGCACTTGGCCACTACTGAAAAAGAATTACTTGCTATTGTCTTTGCTTGTGATAGGTTTAGATCTTATATTATTAATTCTAAGGCAATTGTGCATATGGATCAACATGCCTTACACAATCTTCTCTCATAAGCACGGAAGCAAAAGGAGGCGCGAGAAACCCGCGAGCACACCAATAAATAAAATACACGAGAGACCGTGAACATATGTTAAACCAACTTTTTTCCTCTTTGTTCTCGTTTTCCTTTTCCTTTTTTCTTTTTGTTTTTTGTTTTTCCTTTTCCTTTTATTTTTTATTTTATGGTTTTCCTTTTCTTGTTGTTTTCAATTTTTCCATTTTTAACTTCCATCATCTTCTTTTTTTTCAATTTCATAATATTTTCTGAATGTCACAAAGAATTTTCAAATTCTTGAACATTTTCCAATTTCATGCACGTTTTTCCAATCCGCAAACTATTTTCAAGTTCATGACTATTTTTCAAATCCGTAAACCTCTGTCAAGTTCGTGAACATTTTTCAAATTCATGAATTTCATTTCAAATTTGTGAACTCTTTTTCAAAATCCACAAACTTTTTATAAATTCTTGTATATTTTTATATTTTGTCAATGTTTTATCAAATTATTGAAACTTTTTTCAAATAGAAGAACATTTTTCAATTTGTGAATTTTCCAAATCCGCAAATAGTTTTCAAATTCAAATTATATTTCAAACCACTGAAGTTTTTAAAAATGCATGAACTTTTTCAATTTAATAAACTATTTTTGAAAGGGACATTTACATTCATGCCCCTAATTTGCGTCCACTCTCATATTTACCCCTAAAATAACCATATGCTAAAATTTGCCCCTCTTTCGTCAAATGCGCTTACAGAAATGCCCTTTCATATATTTTCCGTCCACTCAAAGGCCTTTGACCGTCGGTCAAAGGCCTTTGGCTAGACAGAAAATATATGCAAGGGCATTTCTATAAGCGCACTTAACATAAGACGGGCAAATTGGAGCACAAGATTTCTTTTAAGGAATAAATCTAAGTAGATGGTTCGAGTCAGGGGATGAAATGCAAATGGCCCTTTCTAAAATAGTTAATACTCATATGGTCAACTATCAAATGGTCAATGGTCAAAAGGCTAGCCGGTCCATCAGTCCAACTTTTTTAGCAGGGTTGACCTTGCGGTTCCTATCCTCCATGTAGGTCGGGGAATAGTCAAGTAACGCACAACACGATCACCCCCTTGCTCACAAATAAGCCGACCTGTATTAGTGTTTTTCCCGTGCCTTGATACCACCATTTTTAGGAAGGTTCTAAATCCGACTACTTTTCTTTCTTATGTGTTTTTCCTATTGGTTTTTTGTTTTTCTCTCTTCCTTTTTTATTGTATTTCTATTTTTTTTCATTTTTCCCTTTTCCTTGTACTTTACTTTTTTTAAATGTCCATTCATTTTCAAAACTTATTCACTTAACTAAAAACAAAAAGAACCCCAAAATTGTTCATGCAATTCAAAAAGTTCATCAAATCAAAATTTGTTCACCGAATTCAAAAATGATCATCAAATTCAAAAGATGTTCATGAATATTCAAACAATTCATCATATTCGAAAATGTTCATCGAATTAGTAAAATGAACTTTAATTAAAATCTGGTCATCAAATTCTAGAAAATGTTCATCGAATTCAAAATTTCTTCTGCAAATATAAAAAATGTTTGTCAATGTTAAAAAATATTTCATAAAAATTTCAAAAATTGATCATCTGAACTAAAAAAATGTCTTTCAAATCATGAACTTTTTTAGATCAAGATTGTTATTTATTTTGAAGTCATGAACATTTTTAAAATCTTGGAACTTTTTAAAGATGAAAAAATAGGAAGGTAAAAATATTGGGGAGCCCCGCCCCTCACTTGGGCCATCCCAAGTTTGCGCGCGGGGGACAAGGTGCTTCGTGTTATGTGGTTTTCTACCACGTACAAGGAGGATTAGGAAGTCCGACCGAGCTAGTGAAAGGGACGATCGATCCAAACGACACATCAATTCATGTGTGTTGCACCGGCCCACGCGAAAAGGCGTATGAACTTGGTGCTTAATGTGCCAAATAGGAGTGTGGCGAAGAGTTAACAGAATTAATCACTAGTGCAGCCTACCAAACAACATATGTCGTATACAACATGTCTCGAGCACCAGTATCGTACAATCCACCAAACATAAATCTTGTCTCATCCTTGCATCGCCTCAACCAGGCCACGCTCAGCCAATATCCCTCATGCGATAAAGGCTAGAGCCACATAGGCAACCAAACAAACCTTATATCTCAATTCTCGCTGAAGGTGTCCACTGCGATGTACCTATTGGGCCGGCCTAGTTTCATGCTTGTTTTCCGTTCACTAGTTCTTCGATGGAATTCGCTCGCTCGCTACGCTTTGTTTGCTGGTTTTGCTAGGTTTTTCGATTTTTCTTTCTTTTTATTTATTGATTTTTCTTTGCTTCCTCACTTGTTTATCCAAATTTTTTTATTTGTTGCTAACCAATCTCTTTGTTTCTTACGCACTTTTTGACTGGTTTCTGTCTTTCCTTTTAATTACATTTTTTCACCGTTTTTCGTTTCATTCTCATTTTCCCCTGTTTTTTTCCTTTCTTCCATTTTTCTTTGGTTTTTTTGGTTTGTTTCTTTTTTCTAGGTTTTCAATGCCTTGTTTCTTTCCTTTATTTTCTTTCTTTTTTCTTCTATGTTGTTTCTTTCTTTCTCAGTTTTCATGAATTTTCTTTTCTTTTCTCTCGGGTATTTATTGTTTTGCAATAAGATTTTTTGGTATATATCTAATATACATTTCTCATACACATTTAACATTTTTCATAAATATCAACAATATTCCTATAATAAACTTAACATTTTTAAGACTACATTAAAAAATTAATAACAAGATTAACATTAATTAATACAGGGTTAACATTTTTCTATATGTTTTAATATTTTTTAAATGCTTCATTAATATTTATGTTATACAAGATTAGCATTTTGTAATACATAGTCAACAATTTTTCTATATACATTTGATATATATTTTTAGTGTTTGATTAACATTTTCTCAAATACTTATTCAACATTTCTTCAAATGCTTAATTAATTTTTTAAATACATTATCTATTTTTCCCTCATTTTTGTAATACATGGTCAAGAATTTTTATATACACATTTAACATTTTTCAAATGCTTGACTAACATTTTTAAATACTTGTTGAATATTTTTCGAATGCTTCATTAACATTTTTAAATACATGATCCAAAAATTGTCATCATTTTTAATAGATGGTCAACATTTTATTAAACACAGCTAACATTTTCAAATGCCTGATTTAACATTTTCCAAATACATGATCAAAATTTTATCATTTGTTCAATAGATGGTCAACAATTTTTATACACATTTAACATTTTTCAAATACTTGTTCAATTATTTTTAATGCCTAATTAACATTTTTTATATACATAATTAAAAATATCTTTTTTAATACATGGTCACCATTTTTTATACACATTTAACAATTTCTAAGTACTTGATTAATTTTTTAAAATACTTGTTCAACATTTTTCTCAAAATGCTTGATTAAACATGTTTTAAATACATGATCAAAATAATCATACAAATTGTATTTTAAAGCATTTTTCGTATGTGTGATTAACATTTTCTTTGTAAACTTTTTTCATTGCCAGCAACATCCCTAACGTTGTTCATTGCCAGCTCTTCACGCATCTTGCGGTTGTGCACATTCTGATGAAATGCGTTGATAACAGCGGCAGGATGAACATCTGGGATGTTGTACTACACATTGCGGAATCTCTGTATGTATTTGCGCAAGGATTCGCCATCTTTCTAGGGGATGAGATGTAAATCACTTGCCTGGCCAGGAGCTTGGTGGCCTCCGGTAAAGGCGCCAACAAACTCGTGGCACAGATCCGACCAAGAGGAGATGGAATCTACTGGCAGGTGCATAAAACACGACCTGGCATTGGGCTTGAGTACCAACAGGAAGTAGTTGGCGAGCACCTTGCCGTCTCGAGCCCCAGCAACTTGCATCGCAATGGTGTAGATGCTCAGGAACTCCGACGGATGAGTCTTGCCGTCGTACTTCTCCGGGACCTCTCGGTTGAACGTGCGGGGAGTGGGCCACTGGAACCGCCGCAGCTCATGGGTAAAAGCTGGACAACCTACCTCGTAAGGTAAGTCACCAGAATCCCCCGGCGCAGGCTTGTCTACAGTGGGCCCTACACGCCTATCAGACTGATGGCGCGCTTCCCATCGCCGCCCGATGGTAGTTCGAGCGTCTTCTTTGACCCGTTCCCGAAGAACTTGACGTTGGCCGCGGCGAGCTCGTGGATCGGATGACGCCGTGGATCCATCATCACACGCATCGACCCGCCGAGCTGGCGACCGCTGTCGTCGTGGTGGAGGAGAGTGCACCATGGTCGCAGCACATCCAATTCTTCCGTCGTCGGCACGCGCCGGCTCGGTGGACCGCCACCGCGAAGAACCTGCCTCCTGGTGCCCACCTTTATTGGTGAAACCAATAAGGCTCTGGATAGCACCTCTCCATTCGTCGTGCTTCTCTATAGTGGGAGGGAAATCCAGGAGTAGCTGCGCTCGTGCCAACGCTTTGGCTGGTGTAGGCGGCGGCGACAGGCGCGAAGAACGGGAGGTGCTCGGACTTCTAACCACGTTAGAAGGAGCCCCGTCACGGTTCCGCGGCCATGCGCTGTTTCCACCAGCATCTTGGCGTGCATGCCGGCCCTGCACATCTCGAGAATGATGTTGAGGGCTCTTTCCGTGGGGACGCTCAGGGTCACCAACGTCGTGGTGCTGCTCATCATGCACGACCTGGGAAGACCGCGGCGCATGCGCTGGCGGGGGTGTCTTGGAGGTCGCTGCGCCACCCGTAGGAAGCACGGCTCCGTCCTTGGACCCAGTGGCGCGCGGGTCATCGTCGCAGACGCGGACGATACCATTCGCCTGCCTCCGGTCGCTAGAACATCGTGGATGCTCGATATCTTCACCTCCACCAGCGTCTACCCCATCGGCCGTCCGTGCTGGCACGGGCGGATCAGCTGCAGACGAACCAATCGCCGTGATCGCCTTCTTCTTGGGGGTCATGGTGATCATGTGGATCCCTTCTATGGTTTGGCAAGGAAGAAGTGTGCACAAAGAGCATATCTAACGATCAACAAGAAGGATTTTTACCTAGGTTCGGGCCGCTGACAAGCGTAAAACCATAGTCCTGCTTTTAGTGTATATTGAGTGTTCTTGAGCTTCGACCAGCTGCTACGCATGCAAACTGGGCCGAAAAGTCCAAAAATCCCTCCCTATATCGCCTTGGGACTCCTTTTATACCAAGGGGAATCCACAGCGGCGTACAGGCACACAGGAGGTGTAAAGTTGCTACAGTGTACATGCTTATCACTGACGTCTTAGGACAAACACTTTAAATGCGTTGTTTACATGCCCCCTAACTTTATCGGGGACGGAAATAGAGCCTGTCACATCCGTCGCCGCCTCACCCTATCTTGACACGCATCCAGGATGACAAGGTATGCAATGCCAAGCTGACTGGCTAGCCACTGCGTTGGAGCGGTGGCAGGATCTTCACGAAGATATGCATGCCACTACGCAGGTGCTTGTCTAGCTGGCAGGCTAGTTGGTGCACTGGAGAGGTGGCAGGGTGTCGGAACCTTGCCGTGTGCGAGTCTTGCCGCGGCCTCACAAACGTCCCCAACAAGGATCTTACCGGGGGCCTCGCAAGCGTCCCTGGCCTTGCTGGGAACTTGGCCTTCTGGTCTTCACAAAGATCTGCATGCCACCACGCAGACGCCCCTGGATCTTGGTCTTGACATTGTTGATGGTGTCAGAGCTCTCAACCTCAAGGGTGATGGTCTTGCCGGTGCTTCGCAAACCATCCCGACAAGAATCTTGCCGGGGCTTCGCGAGCCATCCCGGCAAGGACCTTGCCGGGGGCTCAACGTGCCTTCTGTTATCTGATTATTGGCCCGGATGCCGTCTTGGTCGCCTCGTATTTGCTCCCAGCTGTCCCCGGCAGGCCTTGCCGCGGGTATGGCTACGACTCCCCGTGCACAAGTACGTGGTACTAAAGGGCCCGAACTTTAGTGCACCGATAGGAGCCCCAGGGCCTGGGTCACACACGAGTGTGAGGCATCGTTGCGCCAGGCCCAAACAGTTCACGGGCACGCATGGCAGGATTTAACTGTTGTAATCATCTTGTCTGTTGTGCTTCCGCACAATCTGCATTGAGTGCGCGACGTGGGGCGCGTGCGCGGAATGGTCGCAGCAGCAGGTCGCCTACGAAAACGCCTTCACATCAAACAGTAAAGAGGCAGCCCCGCGCCTTCCCCATAAAAAGAAGAATCCGCAGAGGCGCCGCTCATTTACCCCTCGCCCATTCCAATCTAGGAACCGCTCTTCTTCCCTGAGCCCAAACCAGATCTTCCTCCTCCGTCCGCCGTTGTCACGCCCTCACCGCTCTTGGCCTCCCACCCTCCCCTGGTTGCTATGGCGCCCAAAGCGAGCAAGGGCAAGGAAGCGCCCACGGCGGGCAAGGGCAAAGATGTGCCGGAGAGTGAGTTGGTGAAGATGCGAAATAAGAACGTCGTCTTCACTCCGACGCTCGACGCGCGCGCGCTGAGGGATCGGTACCTGTGCATGTGGGGAAGAGAGACAAAGGGGCACCCTGCTACCCGCGTCATCCCTGCTTCCCGCGCCACGCCCGCTCCAGATAAATCCCCCTTCTTTTCTGATTATCTCTACTGTGGGCTCTGCCCTCCGTTTTCCGATTTCTTTATCAACATCATGTACACATTTGGCTTCCACCTTCTGGATTTTACGCCGAATTCCGTAGCATGTATGTCTGTCTTTCCCCACCTCTGTGAAAACTTCGCCAGAGTGGTCCCCAACACAGCCCTTTTCCGCCACTTCTTCATTCCTCGCATCCAGCCGGGAGAGGCCCTTTTCGGCCGTGTCACCTGGATTCCAAGGGCATGGAACAAGGGGACGTATCCAGACGGTCTCTGGCGCGAAAAGTGGGATGAGTGGTGGGGTCGGTTGATACGTCTCCAACGTATCTATAATTTTTTATTGTTCCATGTTGTTATATTATCAATCTTGGATGTTTTATAATCATTTTATAGTCATTTTATATCATTTTTTGGTACTAACCTATTGACATAGTGCCAAGTGCCAGTTCTATTTTCTGCATGCTTTTTACATCGCAGGAAATCAATAACAAACGAAGTACAAATGCAACGAAACTTCACGGAGATTTTTTATGGACCAGAAGACAGCCAATGGGCCAAGGATGCGTCTGGGGGGTGCTCCGAGGGGAGCACAACCCACCAGGGCGCGCCAGGAGGCCCAGGCGTGCCCTGGTGGGGTTGTGTCCACCTTGGGTGCCCCCGGACCGCCTCTTTGCTCTATAAATACCCCAAAATTCTATAAACCCTAGGGGAGTCGACGAAAATCAATTCCAGCCGCCGTAGAGTCCAGAACCACTAGATCCAATCTAGACACCATCACGGATGGGGTTCACAACCTCCATTGGTGCCTCTCCGATGATGCGTGAGTAGTGCTTTGTAGACCTTCGGGTCCGTAGTTAGTAGCTAGATGGCTTCCTCTTTCTCACTGAATTCTCAATACAATGGTCTCTTGGAGATCCATATGGTGTAACTCTTTTTGCGGTGTGTTTGTTGGGATCGATGAACTTTGAGTTTATGATCAAATCTATCTTTTATATCCATGAAAGTATTTGAGTTTCTTTGATCTCTTTTATGCATGATTGCTTATAGACTCGTATTTCTTCTCCAATATTTGGGTTTTGTTTGGCCAACTTGATCTATTTATCTTGCAATGGGAAGAGGTGCTTTGTAGTGGGATCGATCTTACGGTGCTTGATCCCAGTGACAGAAGGGGAACCGACACGTATGTATCGTTGCTACTAAGGATACAATGATGGGGTCTGTCTCTAATAGATAGATCTTGTCTACATCATGTCATCGTTATTATTGCATTACTCCGTTTCTCCATGAACTTAATACACTAGATGCATGTTGGATAGCGGTCGATGTGTGGAGTAATTGTAGTAGATGCAGGCAGGAGTCGGTCTACTAAACTTGGACGTGATGCCTATGTAATGATTATTGCCTGGATATCGTCATGAGTATTTGAAGTTCTATCAATTGCCCAACAGTAATTTGTTTACCCACCATTTGCTATTTTTCTCGAGAGAAGCCAATAGTGAAACCTACGACCCCCGGGTCTCTTTCTCATATTATTTTCCTTTGCGATCTATTTTATTTGCCTTTTATTTTTAGATCTATTAAAATAAAAATACCTTGCTGCGTTTTATTCTCATTTATTTTATTTGGTGTTCGATCTATCAATCTACTATAATTTTATCTCACGTCCGTTTGCCTATCTTGGGCGCCGCTACCTGAAAGGGATTGACAACCCCTTTTACACGTCGGTTGCGAGTAGTTGTTATTTGTGTGCAGGTGTTGTTTACGTTGTGTTGCCTGGTTTTCCTACTGGTTCGATAACCTTGGTATCATAACTGAGGGAAATACGTATCGCTGATGTGCTGCATCATTCCTTCATCTTTGGGTAAATACCGACGTAGCTTCGAGCCGCATCAAAAGGAATTTCTGGCGCCATTGCCGGGGAGGATCTTCAAACATATACTAGGTTGAAGGAAATATGCCCTAGAGGCAATAATAAAGTTATTATTTATTTCCTTATTTCATGATAAATGTTTATTATTCATGCTAGAATTGTATTAACCGGAAACATAATACATGTGTGAATACATAAGACAAACATAGTGTCACTAGTATGCCTCTACTTGACTAGCTCGTTGAATCAAAGATGGTTAAGTTTCCTAGCCATAGACATGAGTTGTCATTTGATTAACGGATCACATCATTAGGAGAATGATGTGATTGACATGACCCATTCCGTTAGCCTAGCACATGATCGTTTAGTATGTTGCTATTGCTTTCTTCATGACTTATACATGTTCCTGTAACTATGAGATTATGCAACTCCGTTTACGGAGGAACACTTTGGTGCTACCAAACGTCCACAACGAATCGGGTGATTATAAAGGAGTACTACAGGTGTCTCCAAAGGTACATGTTGGGTTGGCGTATTTGAGATTAGGTTTTGTCACTCCGATTGTCGGAGAGGTATCTCTGGGCCTTCTCGGTAATACTCATCACCTAAGCCTTGCAAGCATTGTAACTAATGAGTTAGTTATGAGATGATGTATTACGGAACGAGTAAAGAGACTTGCGTAACGAGATTGAACTAGGTATCGGATACCGACGATCGAATCTCGGGCAAGTAACATACCGATGACAAAGGGAACAAAGTATGTTGTTATGCGGTTTGACCGATAAAGATCTTCGTAGAATATGTAGGAGCCAATATGGGCATCCAGGTTCCGCTATTGGTTATTGACCAAGAATAGTTCTAGGTCATGTCTACATAGTTCTCGAACCCGTAGGGTCCGCACGCTTAAGGTTTCGATGATGCTTATATTATGAGTTTATGAGTTTTGATGTACCGAAGGAGTTCAGAGTCCCGGATGAGATCGGGGACATGACGAGGAGTCTCGAAATGGTCGAGACGTAAAGATCGATATATTGGACGACTATATTCGGAGTTCGGAAAGGTTCCGAATGATTCGGTATTTTCGAGTACTGGAGAGTTACGGGAATTCGCCGGGAGAAGTATTGGGCCTTATTGGGCCTGCGGGAAAGAGAGGGGCTGCCTAGGGCAGGCCGCGCCCCAAGGCCTAGTCCGAATTGGACTAGGGAGGGGCCGCACCCTTCTTCTCTTCCCTTCCTTCTCTCCTACTCCTACTAGGAAAGGAGGAGTCCTACTCCCGATGGGAGTAGGACTCCCCCTGGTCGCCTCCTCCCTTTGGCCGCCACCTCCTCCTTGCTCCTTTATATCTGAGGGCAGGGGCACCCCATGACACACAAGTTGATCTACGGATCGTTCCTTAGCCGTGTGCGGTGCCCCTTCCACCATATTCCACTTCGGTCATATCGTCAGAGAGCTTAGGCGAAGCCTGCGTCGGAGAAGTCATATCGTCATGAGCTTAGGCGAAGCCCTGCGTCGATGGAACATCAACATCGTCCCACGCCGTCGTCTTGTGGAACTTATCCCGACACTTTGCTGGATCGAGTCCGGGATCGTCATCGAGCTGAGCGTGTGCGAAACTCGGAGGTGCCGTCGTTCGGTGCTTGGATCGGTCGGATCGTGAAGACGTCGACTACATCAACAGCGTTGTTATAACGCTTCCGCTTTCGGTCTCGAGGGTGCGTGGACGGACACTCTCCCCTCTCGTTGCTATGCCATCACCATGGTCTTGCGTGTTCGTAGGAAATTTTTTGAAATTACTACGTTCCCCAACATAGGTTCCTAATCCAATTCTCATCTCCTCGTAATTCACATTATTTGCCATTTGCCTCTCGTTTTCCTCTCCCCCACTTCACAAAAATTTACCGTTTTATTCGCCCCTCTTTTCCGCCCGCCGTTTTCTTGCCATGACCGATCCTAAAAAGGCTAAGGGTTTTCTCCTGAGTTTTAATGCTTTGGATAGCCCCTCTGTCCTCTCTAAGCTCATAAACATTGATGCTATGGAAGGATCTACCAAGGTTGTTAAGGAAAATCTTAACAATTGTGATAAAGATGATCCCGAAATTTTTCGTTATTTGCTTAATGAATCTTTGAAAGATGCTTGGGATAGGCTGTTGAGAATTCGAGCTAACTATGTGCCTCAATATTAGATAGAGATATACTTGAAAACTTTTTATGTTGGTTTACCTTCTTCCTTCAAGCAAGATTTGGATTCTATATTTGAAAATGGTTTTCTTGAAGGGGCTGCCATTGATACTTACGAAAAGACGAAAACCATATTTGGGCAACCCAAAGAAGAAAATGTTGAATCAACTACCCTTATGTGCTTTTCTCAAAATGAAATAATTAAAGAGATGAAGGCTAGTTTAGATACGAATTTTCACAACGTGCTTAATCTTTTTTCTGCTATCAATGGCCATGTGCTTTCACAAAATAGAAAATTAAATGCCATTGAGAGGAAATTTTCCTTTTGCTTTCAAAAGAACAAGGATGACAGAACTTAGATCCTTGCTTTATGCCTAGCTAAGGGCGTAAAACTATTGCGCTTGTTGGGAGGCAACCCAATGAATAAAATTTATTTTTGCTTTTTGCTTTTCTGTTCTTGAGTCTTTGCACAATTATGCTACTATTATGATTGTGTTTTTTTGTTTAAATTAGTGTTTGTGCCAAGTAAAGCCTTTAAGATCTTCTTGGGTGATAGTTGTTTGATCTTGCTGAAAAATAGAAACTTTTTCTCTCATGAAAACAATTCTCATTTTTTACCCCAGCGTGATAAAATGCCAATTCTTTTTGTAGAAGATTAATATAAAAACTGCTCAGGTCGTCCTAATTTTTCAGAATTTTTTGAGTTCCAGAAGTTTTCGAAATATCCAGATTGGTATAGACTGTTCTGTTTTGACAGATTCTGTTTTCTTTGTGTTGTGTGCTTTTTTTGATGGCTCTATGGTTTTCTTTGATGAGTTTTTGCCATAGAAAGTTGGAATACAGTAGATATAATGCAAGAAAAAAATATGAATTGGTTTTATATAGTACTTATAGTAGTGATTTGTTTTCTTATACTAACAGATCTCACGAAAGTTTTGTTGAGTTTTGTGTGATTGAAGTTTTCAAGTTTTGGGTTATCTTACGATGAATGAAGGAATAAGGAGTAAGAAGAGCCTAAGCTTGAGGATGCCCCGGCATCCCAAGATATTATCCAAAAGAGAGCAAGCAACTAAGCTTGGGGATGCTCCGAGTGGCATTCCCTCTTTCTTCTAACGACCATCGGTATTTTACTCGAAGCTATATTTTTATCTGTCACATACTATGTGTTTTGCTTGGAGCGTCTTGTATCATATGATTCTTTGCTTGTTTTATTTTGTGTTTTAAGTATTTATTCCTTGCTGGACACATCTATTTGAGAGAGCCAAAATTATGTCATGACTTGTTAGAATTGCTCTCTATGCTTCACTTAAATTTTTATGAGCTATGGACATGCTCTAGTGCTTCACTTATATATTTTTTAGCACGGTATGCTTTAGTATTTTTGAAGAAATGCTCTCTGGCTTCACTTAGATTTATTTGAGAGTTAGTAAAATTTTCAAGAAATTCTCTCTTGCTTCACTTAAATTAATTTGAGATAAAGAAATATTATGTTCATGATCTTCACTTATATTTGTTTGAGTTTATCAAAAGCAACACATGAAAATTAGTTCCAAAGTGATAGATATCCAAGAAGGATATAATAAAACTTTCATGAAGATCATTGGACAAAATAAACTTGATTCTTAGTAATAGTTATGAGATATTATGATGTGATATGTGAGTTATGTTGATTAGTAATTATGCTTTAGTAAGAATAATGGAGTTAAGGTTTGTGATTCCCTATGCAAGCACGAAAGTCAATAATTATGCAATGAAATTATATCCTACTTGTGGTGCATTATTCGGTGTTAATTATTCTTAATGCTCGCTTATGAGTTTATTCATTTCTTGGTTGGTCGCTTCTCGATCTTTTGCTAGCCTTCATTTTGCACTAAGTATGATCACTACTTGTGCATCCAGAAACCTTTAAACCAGTTTTGCCACATGAGTCCACTATATCTACCTATATGCGATATTCTTTTGCCGTTCTAAGCAAATTTGTATGTGCCATCTCTAATTTTCAAATTAAACTTCTCTTTTGTGTGTTTGTACCGCTCGCGGAGCGGTGAGGGGTGGCTAATATTTTCCATGCTAGATGTGTTATTCTCACGATGAGTGCTTATTCACTTGTCATTGCACGAGAGTAAGGCAAAGGTATTAGGGATGCCCGGTCTCGAAATGAAAAATGAACTTACTTTATTTTGTCAAATTATAAATTCCTTAGAAAGTGTTGGTATGGAAGGCAACCGTGGGTACGACTACCCATGGAAAGTGTAAGTATGGTTGAATAAGGAATAAACTTTATTTTCTATTTGGGAACCGCCTATGATATATCTAGCATGGAAAGTGTTGGGAACTCTAAATCATTTTCGTTGGTGGGAAAGACACACCTCCCAAAATGTTTTTATCTCTAAGTTTTTTTCTTTGAGCTATGGCACCTCTACAAATCCATACTTCCCTCCGCGAAGGGCCTTTCTTTTACTTTATGCAATTTTTATTTTTTTAATTTGAGTCTCCATCTTCTCTTATAAAAGCACCAACTAGGAGGCAATATGATCGTACTTGAGTATAGGGTGTAGTTAATATGCAAGTGTGTTTCATGAATGGATCAATGATTGAGCATGATGGGCTAGGGATAGCTTATTTTAGCGTTGATATTTTGAAAGACATGGTTGCTTGTTGATATGCTTGAGTATTTAAGTTGTCATGTCAAAACTAGACTATTGCTTTGAACAATATAAAAGTCCAAAAGTCCGTGCTATAAAGAAAAGAATATGATATGACATGTTAGGCAGCATTCCACATCAAATTTTTTGTTTTTATCACTTACCTACTCGAGGACGAGTAGGAGTTAAGCTTGGGGATGCTGATACGTCTCCAACGTATCTATAATCTTTTATTGTTCCATGCTGTTATATTATCAATCTTGGATGTTTTATAATCATTTTATAGTCATTTATATCATTTTATGGTACTAACCTATTGACATAGTGCCAAGTGCCAGTTGCTGTTTTCTGCATGTTTTTTACATAGCAGGAAATCAATTCCAAACGGAGTCGAAATGCAACGAAACTTCACGGAGATTTTTTATGGACCAGAAGACAACCAATGGGCCAAGGCTGCGCCTGAGGGGGTGCTCCGAGGGGAGCACAACCAACGAGGGCGCGCCAGGAGGCCCAGGTGCGCCCTAGTAGGTTGTGCCCACCTCGGGTGCCCCCCGGACCGCCTCTTTGCTCTATAAATACCCCAATATTCCAGAAACCCTAGGGGAGTCGACGTAAATCAATTCCAGTAGCCGCAGAGGCCAAAACCACCAGATCCAATCTAGACACCATCACAGATGGGGTTCACCACCTCCATTGGTGCCTCTTCGATGATGCGTGAGTAGTTCTTTGTAGACCTTCGGGTCCGTAATTAGTAGCTAGATGGCTTCCTCTCTCTTGCTGAATTCTCAATACAATGGTCTCTTGGAGATCCATATGATGTAACTCTTTCTGCGGTGTGTTTATTGGGATCGATGAACTTTGAGTTTATGATCAGATCTATCTTTTTATATCCATGAAAGTATTTGAGTGTATTTGATCTCTTTTATGCATGATTGCTTAAAGCCTCGTATTTCTTCTCCTATATTTGGGTTTTGTTTGGCCAACTTGATCTATTTATCTTGCAATGGGAAGAGGTGCTTTGTAGTGGGTTCGATCTTACGGTGCTTCATCCCAGTGACAGAAGGGGAACCGACAGATATGTATCATTACCACTAAGGGTAAAACGATGGGGTCTGTCTCTACATAGATAGATCTTGTCTACATCATGTCATCGTTATTATTGCATTACTCCGTTTCTCCATGAACTTAATACACTAGATGCATGCTGGATAGCGGTCGATGTATGGAGTAATAGTAGTAGATGCAGGCAGGAGTCGGTCTACTAATCTTGGACGTGATGCCTATGTAATGATCATTGCCTGGATATCGTCATGAGTATTCGAAGTTCTATCAATTGCCCAACAGTAATTTGTTTACCCACTGTTTGCTATTTTTCTCAAGAGAAGCCACTAGTGAAACCTACGGCCCCCGTGTCTCTTTCTCATATTATTAGCCTTCGCGATCTATTTTATTTGACTTTTATTTTCAGATCTATTAAACCAAAAATACGAAAAAACCTTGCTGCATTTTAGTCTCATTTATTTTATTTGGCGTTCGATCTATCAATCTACTACAATTTTATCTCACGTCCGTTTGCCTATCTTGGGCGCCGCTACCCGAAAGGGATTGACAGCCCCTTTTGCACGTCGGGTTGCGAGTAGTTGTTATTTGTGTGCAGGTGCTGTTTAGGTTGTGTTGCTTGGTTCTCCTACTGGTTCGATAACCTTGGTCTCATAACTGAGGGAAATACCTACCGCTATTGTGCTGCATCATCCCTTCCTCTTTGGGGAAATACCGACGTAGCTTCGAACCGCATCGCCGGTGGTGCTGGATCTCGGAGGAAGATCCGCAGCCGTTCTGTCTGTCCTGGCAAATGAAGCTGACCCGTGGCAATGGGTGGAGCACCCTCGACCCTCGAGACAAGGAGCTCACTGATACATCTCCAACGTATCTATAATTTTTGATTGGTCCATGCTATTATATTATCTATTTTGGATGTTTTATATGCATTAATATGCTATTTTGTATGATTTTTGGGACTAACCTATTAACCTAGAGCGCAGTGTCATTTTCAGTTTTTTCCTTGTTTTAGAGTTTCGCAGAGAAGGAATACCAAACGGAGTCCAAACAGAATAAAACTTTCGCGATGATTTTTCTTGGACCAGAAGACACCCAGGAGACTTGGAGTGCAAGTCAAAAGAGCCACGAAAACCTTGGTGACCCCCTGACCTAGACCTTCCTCCTATATATACTCTTATACCCCAAAAACCTCCATGGGAGCCACGAAACCACTTTTCCACCGCCGCGACCTTCTATACCCATGAGATCCCATCTTGGGGCCTTTTCCGGCATCCTGCCGGAGGGGGATTCCATCATGGAGGGCTTCTACGTCAACACCACTTCCTCTCCGATGATGCGTGAGTAGTTTACCACAGACCTACGGGTCCATAGCTAGTAGCTAGATGGCTTCTTCTATCTCTTTGATTCTGAATACAAAGTTCTCCACGATGTTCTTGGAGATCTATTCGATTTAATACTCTTTTGCAGTGTGTTTGCCAAGATCCGATGAATTGTGGATTTACGATAAGCTTATCTATGAATATTATTTGAATCTTCTCTGAATTCTTATATGCGTGATTTGATATCTTTGCAAGTCTCTTCGAACTATCGATTTGGTTTGGCCAACTAGATTGGTTTTTCTTGCAATGGGAGAAGTGCTTAGCTTTGGGTTCAATCTTGCGGTGTCCTTTCCTAGTGACAGTAGGGGCAGCAAGGCACGTATTGTATTGTCGCCATCGAGGATAAAAAGATGGGGTTTTCATCATAATACTTGAGTTAATTCCTCTACATCATGTCATCTTGCTTAAGGCATTACTTCATTCTTTATGAACTTAATACTCTAGATGCATGCTGGATAGCGGTCGATGTGTGGAGTAATAGTAGTAGTTGCAGAATTGTTTCGATCTACTTGACACGGACGTGATGCCTATGTTCATGATCATTGCCTTAGATATCGTCATAACTTTGCGCTTTTCTATCAATTGCTCGGCAGTAATTTGTTCACCCACCGTAATATTCTCTATCTTGAGAGAAGCCTCTAGTGAAACCTATGGCCCCCGGGTATATTTTCCATCTTATAAGTTTCCGATCTACAATTCTAGTTTCCTATTTACTTTCTTTGCAATATTTTACTTTCCGTTTCATAAACCAAAAATACCAAAAACATTACTTTAACCGTTTATCCATCTCTATCAGATCTCATGTTGCAAATAACCGCGAAGGGATTGACGACCCCTTTATCGCGTTGGGTGCAAGGTTGGTGTTTGTTTGTGCAGATATTCGGTGGCTTGCGCGTTGTCTCCTACTAGTTGATACCTTGGTTCTCAAAACTGAGGGAAATACTTACGCTACTTTGCTGCATCACCCTTTCCTCTTCAAGGGAAAAACCAACGCAAGCTCAAGAGGTAGCACTCACGATCACAGTCGACAGGATCAAGTGCCTCGAAGCTGTCGGGCTCACAATCGAGATGATTGGCGCCGACTTCCTCCGCCGCCGCATCGCCCCTCTGCAGAACAAAGGGAGACCGGCCTGGGAGTACCAAAACACGGCAGATATCATGAGGCCGCTCCCTGGTCTGAACAACAGCCGGACGGTAATGCAGCACGCGGCCCTCTACCACAAGATGTTCAGGGTCGACGCCAAGTACAAGTTGCCGGCAAGCATCATTCCCCTCTGCAACAACACCACTCTGAACTCGATCATCGCCATGATGCCGGCGTTGAACGCCCATGGCCTTGATCAAACTTGGGTTGAACCATCCGCGGAGCAGGTGAAGGATTTCTTTGACAACCTGTTGGAGGAGACCGTTCAGGAAGAGACAAATTTCATCCGCCCCACCACCGACGAAGAGGTGGCGTACATTGCCAGCAGGGCGGAAGAGGCGGCCCTTGCCGAGGAGGCTGGCAGCGTCAGCTTCATGGAAGACGAAGCCAGCGCAGTGGAGGACTTCGCTGAGCAGGGGGAGCCTGCCGAAGAGCATAGTGGTGCAGCCGCTGGGGGCCCATCTGCTGAAGATGCAACCGAGGAGCAGCTGCATGAGGAGCCCTGGCTCCAAAGAAGAAGCACGTCCTTCGGTGAGCCATCTCCGGTGAGCCAGTCCAGCAGGCTTCCTCGTCCGAAGAGGTCCCCGGCAAGGGGGTAGCCGGCGAGGCTGTGGAGCGGCAAGAGGCTCAACACCAACCCGTGCGTCAGACGAGAGTGGCGGCAAAGAAAGCAGCGGGGGCGGCTCACGTGACGGCACCGGCAGCTGGAGCAAGCTCACATCAGGCTGCCGCTCCTGCCACAGCCAAGCGGCCCAGGTCCCCTTTACCATCCCCTCGTACGGGCACCATAGCGGGGGCCAACTTTTACCTCTCCTCTTTTAGCCCAAGGAGGGAGACGAGGCCAGAAGAAGAAGATGAGTAAGTGTCTTGCCGCTTTCTTTATCCCCTGAGTTTCTGATTTGCTTATCTTTTCTTACCCTCGCTTTGGCCCATCCCTGCAGAGACATGGAAACGTTGGCACAGAGGATGGCGAAGAAGGCCAAGACCTCAATGGGTGACGAGCCCCCGGCAAGCACCTCAGGTGCGCCGGAGACGATCACAATTAGCCCGGAGTCCAGGCCACGACGTAGCCCCCAACCCAGCCTCCAGCGTGAGCCTGTTACTCGTTTCCCGCTGGTGGGCGTCGGGGTGTGTATCTTTGCTGGTAACCTTGCCGGGTTTGCAAGAGGAGAACAACAATAGGATGAGCCATTGAGGGCTACCCCCGACATGCCACCTCCACTGATGAGCCAACGCGCTGGAGGAAGAGCCGGCGAGCACAGGCGCCGGCAACTTCATACCGGCAACGATTGTTGCCGGGGAGGGAGCCACCTCCTAGGCGCTTGTCACAGGTATGCCACTTGCTTTCAGGCACTCGCCATTCTTGCTGTATGATTTTCCTCTCTTTTCTTTCCGCTTTGAGCTTCAACCTTGGTTTCATCTTGTTCCTCCTCCTTGGCTCTCAGATCTCCCCTTGGCGGACCAGATGGACGATGACGCCATCATCAAGGAGACCGCCAAGGATGCTGCCACCGAAGCCGCCAGGGTCGCGGCTGAAGAGGCCGCCAAGGATATGCAAGAAGGAGCCGCCACAGGGTCTGCTGGGGAGGCCGGCAAGGAGACCGGTGACCGTACTGACAACATTCTTGCCGTAGGAGCGCCTGGCGCTAAGTCGGTCCCAAAGCCCTCAATTGCCGGGGAGACGGTTGTCGAGGACTAGCCGTAAACATCCGAAGCCCCTCCCTCAAGCAGGTACCTGAAAGTTGGCGACAACCTGTTCGTCAACATCCCGGGGACGGCAAGCACTGGGGCGCCAACCGAGGGAGAGGTTTTTGATGAAGTCATTGCCGCGGCCGGGCTCAAGACTGTTGATGAGCCGCATGCCAGCAGCAGCGGATCCAAAGAAAGACCAGCTCCTCCAGGCCATGAGTGGTAACTTCCAGAAACTCTAGGCGCTTCACCGTGCCCGCAAGGAGAAACTGGACTCCATGGCAGCGGTTGTCGACGTGACAGAGGCAGACCTCCAGAAGTGTGTCGAGCAGATGAAGGTCTGGTTTGCCGAGGCCTGGAAAGAGCTGAGGACTAGCCGAGAGCAGCTGAGCCAATGTTGGGATGAGCTCCTTCTGAAGCAGTCCGACGTTGAGAAGGCACATGAGGAGGCCTCTCAACAGGCCGCCAAGGAAGATGCTCAACTTAGGGAACACCGTGTCTTGCTCGATGCTCATCAGGAGGACCTTGTCGCTTGCGAGGAGGCGCTTTCCGTCAAGCTCCGTGGAAAGGATGAAGAAATTGAAAAGCTCATCGCGCAGCATACCCAAGGGCTGGAGCAGGAGCACAAGAATACACTTGACGCTCTGGTCTTGGACCACGCCGGCAAGCTGAAGGAAGCCGTCAATGCCGCCGAAGCTGCAGAGGCCGCCAAGAGCGAGCTGGCCGAGAAGGTGGGGAAGCTGGAGGCGGATCTGGAGAGGCACGGCAAGGAGGTCTCGATGCTCAAGAGCGACAGAGAGAAAACTCTCTATACCTTGGCGGAGTTGCAAACCACCATATCCGACAAGACCAAACAGATCTCTGCCGCCAACGACTCCATTGCCGATTTGAAGCTGAAGCTGACCACACTGGAGGAGTCCCTTGAGGGCAGCGGGGCTCGTGAGAAGACCCTGGCCAAGGACCTCCAGGAGGAGAAGAAACTGCTTGAGAGCGCCGCTGCCACCTACAATGACTATGCGAAAGGCGTGGGGATCTGGACTGAGCGCCTCATCAACGTCGCAGAGAGGCTCACAACACAACTGTTCACCATGGGGCTGTCGAATTTCAGGTATTCCCACGAGGAGAGGGTAACTCCGTGCGCCATACTGACCATGTTCTTCGAGGCCCTCCTTGATGCCCTGAAGCTGCTCCACTCCAGCCGAGCAACCCAACTGGCCAATGAATCCCGCAAACTTTGTCGGGCCGTCCTTCTCAAGGTGCTCATCAAAGTGGCGTACAGGAACCCCGGCCTCGACCTCACCAATGTACTTGACAGCTTGCTGGAGGATGCAGACCGCAAGGCGCTTGAAGATCTCGTCGCGCCTCTCGTCGACATGGTGGACCAAGTTAAGAGGGTGGAAGGCCAGCGCAGGGACTAGCCGCTTCGCTTCTCCTTGCCGCCACGAACTCGTGCCCAAGACAATTTACCTTAAGTTAGAACTATGACAACTATTGATGTAATATAACTTGCTGTGTTTTGGAATGCATGCTATCTTTCTCGTCTAATCTCTTTCTGTATGGGATATGCCCTACGCTTTATTGGGAAAAACTCACCGGTGCGCGTGCCCTTGCCGCGAGCACTTTGAGGAACGGATCCTTAGCAGCCTGCTAGGTGATGTCTACTACACAACCTTCTTCTTGTAGACGTTGTTGGGCCTGCAAGTGCACATGTTTGTAGGACAGTAGCAAATTTCTCTCAAGTGGATGACCTAAGGTTTATCAATCCATAGGAGGCGTAGGACGAAGATGGTCTCTCTCAAGCAACCCTGCAACCAAATAACAAAGAGTCTCTTGTGTCCCCAACACACCCAATACAATGGTAAATTGTATAGGTGCACTAGTTCGGCGAAGAGATGGTGATACAAGTGCAATATGGATGGTAGATATGGATATTTGTAATCTGAAAAATATAAAAACAGCAAGGTAACTAATGATAAAAGTGAGCGTAAACGGTATTGCAATGATAGGAAACAAGGCCTAGGGTTCATACTTTCACTAGTGCAAGTTCTCTCAACAATAATAACATAGATAGATCATATAACAAGCCCTCAACATGCAACAAAGAGTCACTCCAAAGCCACTAATAGCGGAGAACAAACGTAGAGATTATGGTAGGGTACGAAACCACCTCAAAGTTATTCTTTCGGATCGATCTATAAAAGAGTTCGTACTAGAATAACACCTTAAGACACAAATCAATCAAAACCCTAATGTCACCTAGATACTCCATTGTCACCTCAAGTATCCGTGGGCATGATTATACGATATGCATCACACAATCTCAGATTCATCCAACCAACATAAAAGTACTTCAAAGAGTGCCCCAAAGTTTCTACTGGAGAGTCAAGAACGTGTGCCAACCCATATGCATAGGTTCCCAATGTCACGAAACCATAAGTTGATCACCAAGACATACATCAAGTGTTCTCATAAAAGACTCAATCCGATAAGATAACTCCAAAGGGAAACTCAATTCATCACAAGAGAGTAGAGGGGAGAAACATCATAAGATCCAACTACAATAGCAAAGCTCGGGATACATCAAGATCGTGTCATAGAGGGAACACGAGAGAGACACGAGAGAGAGAGAGAGAGAGAGAGAGAGAGAGAGATCAAACACATAGCTACTGGTACATACCCTCAGCCCCGAGGGTGAACTACTCCCTCCTCGTCATGGATAGCGCCGGGATGATGAAGATGGCCATCGGTGATGGATCCCCCCTCCGGCAGGGTATCGGAAAGGGGCCCCGATTGGTTTTTGGTGGCTCTGGAGGCTTACGGAGGCGGAACTCCCGATCTAATCTCTGTTCTAGAAGTTTTAGGGTACGGCGGTATATATGGGTGAAAGGAGTACGTCGGTGGAGCTACAGGGGCCCCACGAGGCAGGGGGGCGCGCCCGGGGGGGTGGGCGCGCCCCCACCCTCGTGAGCACCTCCTGTATCTTCTGACGTGGGGTCCAAGTCCATCAGGTGGGTTTCCTTCCAAAAATAACTTCTCTAGTTGATTTCGTTCCCTTTTGACTCCGTCTGATATTCCTTTTCCTCGAAACACTAAAATAGGCATAAAACAACAAATCTGGGCTGGGCCTCCGGTTAATATGTTAGTCCCAAAAATAATATAAAAGTGGAAAATAAAGCCCAATATTGCCTAAAACAGTAGATAAAGTAGCATGGAGCAATCAAAAATTACAGATACGTTGGAGACGTATCAAGCATCCCCAAGCTTAATTCCTGCTCGTCCTCGAGTAGGTAAATGATAAAAAAGATAATTTTTGATGTGGAATGATACTTTGGCATAATTTCAATATAAATCTTCTTACTTGTGATATGAATATCAGATCCGAAAGATTTAAGACAAAAGTTCATATTGACACAGAAATAATAATACTTCAAGCATACTAATCAAAGCAATCATGTCTTCTCAAAATAACATGGCAAAAGAAAGTTCATCCCTACAAAATCATATAGTTAGGCTATGCTTCATTTTCGTCACTCAAAGATGTTCCCAACTTCTATACCCCTGATGACAAGCCAAGCAATTGTTTCATACTCAAATAATCTCAAATTCTTTCAACCTTTACGCAATACATGAGCGCGAGCCATGGGTATAGCACTATGGGTGGAATAGAATATGATGATGGGATTGTGTGAAGAAGACAAAAAAGGAGAAAGTCTCATATCGACGAGGATAATCAACGGGCTATGGAGATGCCCATCAATTGATGTCAACATGAGGAGTAGGGATTGCCATGCAACGGATGCACTAGAGCTATAAGTATATGAAAGCTCTACAAAAGAAACTAAGTGGATGTGCATCCAACTTGCTTGCTCACGAAGACCTAGGGCACTTTGAGGAAGCCCATCATTGGAATATACAAGCCAAGTTCTATAATGAAAAATTCCCACTAGTATATGAAAGTGACAAAATGAGAGACTCTCTATCATGAAGATCTTAGTGCTACTTTGAAGCACAATATATGAGACTCACTACATGAAGAACAAGGTGCTACTTTGAAGCACAAGTGTGGTAAAAGGATAGTATCATTGTCCCTTCTCTCTTTTTCTCTCATTTTTTTGGGCCTTTCTCTTTTTTGGCCTTGCTCTTTTTTTTTTTCGTCCGGAGTCTCATCCCGACTTATGGGGGAATCATAGTCTCCATCATCCTTTCCTCACTTGGGACAATGCTCTAATAATGATGATCATCACACTTTTATTTCTCTTACAACTCAACCATTACAACTCGAAACTTAGAACAAAATATGACTCTATATGAATGCCTCCGGCGGTGTACCGGGATGGTGCAATGAATCAAGAGTGACATGTATGGAAAATAATGCATGGTGGCTTTGCCACAAATACGATGTCAACTACATGATCATGCAATGGCAATATGACAAAAGTAATGTATGTCATAATGATGATGATGGAAGTTGCATGGCAATATATCTCGGAATGGCTATGGAAATGCCATGATAGGTAGGTATGGTGGCTGTTTTGAGGAAGATATAAGGAGGTTTATGTGTGAAAGAGCGTATCATATCACGGGTTTGGATGCACCGGCAAAGTTTGCACCAACTCTCAAGGTAAGAAAGGGCAATGCACGGTACCGAAGAGGCTAGCAAATGCGGAAAGGTAAAAGTGCGTATAATCCATGGACTCAACATTAGTCAAAAGAACTCATATACTTATTGCAAAAATTTAGAAGCCATCAAAATCAAGTACTACGCAAGAATGCTCCTAGGGGATAGATTGGTAGGAAAAGACCATCGCTCGTCCCCGACCGCCACTCATAAGGATGCACAAGCCAGGTACACTTCATGTTTCAAATTTGTTACACAACTTTAACCATACGTGCATCCTACGGGACTTGCAAACTTCAACACAAGTATTTCTCAAATTCACAATTATCAACTAGCACGACTTTGATATTATCACCTCCATATCTCAAAACAATTATCAAGCATCACTTATCTTAGTATTTAATTCACTCAAAAAGAAAGTTTCACATATCTTGAACACTAAGTATATTAACATTAAGCAAATTACCATGCTATTAAATAATCTCAAAATAATCTAAGTGAAGCATGAGAGTTCAACTATTTCTCCAAAATAAAACTACCACCATGCTCTAAAAGATATAAGTGAAGCACTAGAGCAACAACAAACTACTCCGAAAGATATAAGTGAAAATCAATGAGTATTCTACCAAATTCCAAATCATGTATGGCTCTCTCAAAAGGTGTGTACAGCAAGGATGATTGTGTTAAACTAACAATCAAAGACGAAAATAATACAAGGATCTCCAAGCAAAACACATATCATGTGGTGAATAAAAATATAGCTCCAAGTAAATTACCGATGGAAGTGGACGAAAGAGGGGATGCCTTCCGGGGCATCCCCAAGCTTAGGCTCTTGGTTATCCTTGAATATTACCTTGGGGTGCCTTGGGCATCCCCAAGCTTAGGCTCTTGCCACTCCTTATTCCATAGTCCATCGAATCTTTACCCAAAACTTGAAAACTTCACAACACAAAACTTAACAGAAAATTTGTGAGCTCCGTTAGCGAAAGAAAACAAAACACCACTTCAAGGTACTGTAATGAACTCATTATTTATTTATATTGGTGTTAAACCTACTGTATTCCAACTTCTCTATGGTTTATAAACTATTTTACTAGCCATAGAGTCATCAAAATAAGCAAATAACACAATGAAAACAGAATCTGTCAAAAACAGAACAGTCTGTAGTAATCTATAACTAACGCAAACTTCTGGAACTCAAAAAAATTTAAAATAAATTTGTGGATCTGAGGAATTTGTCTAGTAATCATTTTCAAAAAGAATCAACTAAAGATCACTCTCCAGTAAAAATTTCTAGCTAATCTCGTGAGCGCTAAAGTTTCTGTTTTTTTACAGCATGATCATAAAGACTTCACCCAAGTCTTCCCAAAGGTTCTACTTGGCACAAACACTAATTAAAACATGAAAGCACATCTAAACAGAATCTAGATGGATTATTTATTCCTAAACATAACCAAAAAGCAAGAAACTAAAATAAAATTGGGTTGCCTCCCAACAAGCGCTATCGTTTAACGCCCCTAGCTAGGCATTATGATTTCAATGATGCTCACATAAAAGATAAGAATTGAATCATAAAGAGAGCATCATGAAGAATATGACTAGCACATTTAAGTCTAACCCACTTCCTATGCATAGGGATTTTGTGAGCAAACAACTTATGGGAACAATAATCAACTAGCATAGGAAGGCAAAACAAGCATAACTTCAAGATTTTAAGCACATAGAGAGGAAACTTGATATTATTGCAATTCCTACAAGCATATGTTCCTCCCTCATAATAATTTTCAGTAGCATCATGAATGAATTCAACAATATAACCAACACCTAAATCATTCTTTTCATGATCTACTTGCATAGAAATTTTACTACTCTCCACATAAGAAAATTTCTTCTCATGAATAATAGCGGGAGAAAACTCAACAAAATAACTATCATATGATTGAAAATTAAGATCAAGATGACAAGTTTCATGGTTATCACTATTATTTAAAGCATACATGTCATCACAATAATCATCATAGATAGGAGGCATGTTTTCATCATAGTAAATTTTCTCATCAAAGCTCGGGGGACTAAACATATCATCTTCGTCAAACATAGCATCTCCAAGCTTGTGGCTTTGCATATCATTAGCATCATGGATATTCAAGGAATTCATACTAACAACATTCCAATCATGCTTATAATTCAAAGATTTAGTGCCAGACATTTTAATGCATTCTTCTTCTAGTACTTTGGCACAATTTTCCTTTCCATCATACTCACGAAAGATATTAAAAAGGTGAAGCGTATGAGACAAACTCAATTCCATTTTTTTTGTAGTTTTCTTTTATAAACTAGACTAGTGCTAAAACAAGAAACAAAAAGATTTGATTGCAAGATCTAAAGATATACCTTCACTTACCTAGCCTCCCCGGCAACGGCGCCAGAAAAGAGCTTGATGTCTACTACACAACCTTCTTCTTGTAGACGTTGTTGGGCCTGGAAGTGAACAGGTTTGTAGGACAGTAGCAAATTTCCCTCAAGTGGATGACCTAAGGTTTATCAATCCGTAGGAGGCGTAGGATGAAGATGGTCTCTCTCAAGCAACCCTGCAACCAAATAACAAAGAGTCTCTTGTGTCCCCAACACACCCAATACAATGGTAAATTGTATAGGTGCACTAGTTCGGCGAAGAGATGGTGATACAAGTGCAATATGGATGGTAGATATGGATATTTGTAATCTGAAAAATATAAAAACAGCAAGGTAACTAATGATAAAAGTGAGCGTAAACGGTATTGCAATGATAGGAAACAAGGCCTAGGGTTCATACTTTCACTAGTGCAAGTTCTCTCAACAATAATAACATAGATAGATCATATAACAAGCCCTCAACATGCAACAAAGAGTCACTCCAAAGCCACTAATAGCGGAGAACAAACGTAGAGATTATGGTAGGGTACGAAACCACCTCAAAGTTATTCTTTCGGATCGATCTATAAAAGAGTTTGTACTAGAATAACACCTTAAGACACAAATCCATCAAAACCCTAATGTCACCTAGATACTCCATTGTCACCTCAAGTATCCGTGGGCATGATTATACGATATGCATCACACAATCTCAGATTCATCCAACCAACATAGAAGTACTTCAAAGAGTGCCCCAAAGTTTCTACCGGAGAGTCAAGAACGTGTGCCAACCCCTATGCATAGGTTCCCAATGTCACGAAACCCGCAAGTTGATCACCAAGACATACATCAAGTGTTCTCATAAAAGACTCAATCCGATAAGATAACTCCAAAGGGGAAACTCAATTCATCACAAGAGAGTAGAGGGGGAGAAACATCATAAGATCCAACTACAATAGCAAAGCTTGGGATACATCAAGATCGTGCCATAGAGGGAACACGAGAGAGAACGCGAGAGAGAGAGAGAGAGAGAGAGATCAAACACATAGCTACTGGTACATACCCTCAGCCCCGAGGGTGAACTACTCCTCCTCGTCATGGATAGCGCGGATGATAAAGATGGCCACCGGTGATGGATCCCCCCTCCCAGTACCGTAAAAAAGGGGTCCCGATTGGTTTTTCGTGGCTCGGAGGCTTGCGGCGGCAGAACTCCCGATCTAATCTCTGTTCGGAAGTTTTAGGGTGCGACGGTATATATGGGTGAAAGGAGTGCGTCGGTGGAGCTACGGGGCCCCACGAGGCGGGGCGCCTGGGGTGGCGCGCGCCCCACCCTCGTGAGCACCTCCGTATCTTCGACGTGGGGTTCAAGTCCATCGGTGGGTTTCCTTCCAAAATAACTTCTCCAATCGATTTAGTTCCGTTTGACTCCGTCGATATTCCTTTTCCTCGAAACACTGAAATAGGCATAAAACAACAAATCTAGGCTGGGCCTCCGGTTAATAGGTTAGTCCCAAAAATAATATAAAAATGGAAAATAAAGCCCAATATTGCCTAAAACAGTAGATAAAGTAGCATGGAGCAATCAAAAATTATAGATACGTTGGAGACGTATCACTAGGGGTGTCGCTACCGGCAAAATACCTTTCCGCTCTTAGCGCAGCCACTTGAACTGTTGAGCGGACTCGAAACAGAGCAAGGGCGCAACCAATCATGACAAGGTTCCTTCGCGTGCAGGTTTTCCATACAAGAATCGTTCAAGGAAAATAACCTCATATTTAAAAGAAATTCACTCAAGGTTTCACAACTTAGCTTTTCGCTATTGTACCCTTTCCTGTAAGATGCCACTTCAAACATCGCCTGTTGGTGTCCATACTCCCTATCCCCCCGGCAAACTTGTATGCAAGGGAACCTCCTGTCCTTTGAGAAAAAGGAAGGAGAGAAAATAGGAACATGGAACCTTGGCGGTTCAGCAGTACTTGCTGGAAACAAACGCAGTACAATATCTTGGACACGCATGCATATAAATAAACATGGAAATCGACAAGAACTGTACATACTTAAACTTATTCAACTGCACACAGGGTCTGCGCCTGGCTCTGTACATAGGTTTATATGCCTCGCCGGCAAGGCTAGTACAAAAGGGGGTTGCCGAGGGACCCGGCAACCGCGCCTCATGGGTAAAACTTGCGAACATGTTCGATGTTCCAGGAGTTGCTCACTGGAATGCCATCCTCGGTCTCTAGGCAGACTGCGCCGGGCTTGGTGACTCATATTACCCGATGAGGGCCTTCTCACTTTGGCGTCAACTTGTTGGCATTCTTGGCCGACCGAACACGCCGAAGAACAAGGTCACCTTCCTCAAAGCTTTGGGCGTGAACCTTGCGGCTATGATAGCGCCGCAAGGCTTGCTGGTAGCACGCAGCTCGCACAGCAGCCTGAAGACGATCTTCCTCAAGGAGCGTAGCATCACTTGCTGCAACTGCTCTTGCTCAAGCTCATCATAAGCGAGCACTCGAGGTGACCCGTATATGAGTTCTGTGGGGAGAACTGCTTCTGCCCCGTACACCAGGGAGAAGGGTGTCTGGCCGGTGGCTTGATTTTGTGTCATCCTGATTAACCAAAGAACTGCCAGCAACTCATCAATCCAGCGTCTTCCGCACTTGTGCAGCCTGTCAAAAGTCCTTGTCTTGAGGCCCCGTAGCACTTCAGCATTCGCCATCTTTCTGGGGGATGAGATGTAAATCACTTGCCTGGCTAGGAGCTTTGTGGCCTCCGGTAAAGGCGCCAACAAACTCGTGGCACAGATCCGACCAAGAGGAGATGGAATCTACTGGCAGGTGCATCAACCACGACCTAACGTTGGGCTTGAGTACCAACGGGAAGTAGTTGGCGAGCATCTTGCCGTCTCGAGCCCCGGCAGCTTGCATCGCAACGATGTAGATGCTCGGGAACTCGGACGGATGAGTCTTGCCGTCGTACTTCTCTGGGACCTCTGGCTTGAACGTGCGGGAAGTGGGCCACTGGAACCGCCGCAACTCACGGGTAAAAGCTGGACAACCTACCTCGTAAGGTAAGTCACCAGAATCCCCCGGCACAGGCTTGTCTACAGTGGGCCCTACGCGCCTATTAGACTGATGGCGCGCTTCCCGTCGCCGCTCGATGGTAGTTCGAGCGTCTTCTTTGACCCGTTCCCGGAGAAATTGATGTTGGTCGCGGCAAGCTCGTGGATCGGACGACGCCGTGGATCCGTCATCGCGGGCATCGACCCGCCGAGCTGGCGACCGCTGTCGTGGTGGTGGAGGAGAGTGCACCGTGGTCGCAGCATCTCCAATTCTTCCGCCGTCGGCACGCGCCGGCTCGGTGGACCGCCGCCGCGAAGGACATGCCTCCTGGTCCCATCTTTATTGGTGAAACCAATAAGGCTCTGGATAGCAGCTCTCCATTTGTCGTGCTTCTCCGCAATGGGAGGGAAATCCATGAGTAGCTGCGGTCGCGCCAACACTTCGGCTGGTGTAGGCGGCAGCAACATGCGCGAAGAACGGGAGATGCTCGGACTTCTAACCACGTTAGAAGGAGCCCCGTCACGGTTCCGCGGTCGTGCGCCATTTCCACCAGCATCTTGCCGTGCATGCCGGCCCTGCGCATCTCGAGAATGATACTGAGGGCTCTTTCCGTGGGGACGCTCGGGGTCACCAACATCGCGGCGCTTCTCGTCGCGCACGACTGGGAAGACAGCACCGCATGCGCCGGCTCAGGTGTCTTGGAGGTCGCTGCGCCGCCCGTAGGCAACACGGCTCTGTCCTTGGACCCAGCGGCGTGCGGGTCATCGTCGCGGCCCCGGACGATACCACTTGCCTGGCTCCGGTCTCCAGAACGTCGTGGATGCTCGATATCTTCACCTCCACCAGCGTCTACCCCATCGGCCGTCCGTGCTTGCACGGGCGGATCGGCCACAGACGAACCGATCACCGTGATCGCCTTCTTCTTGGGAGACATGGTGATCAAGAAACCGACGCGCTAACTGCTAGATCAGGTTTGCACAACCTTCACCCCCTACCTGGTGCGCCAAAGATGTCGGAGAAATGACACCTATGGGATCCTGTGGTTCCCTTCTACGGTTTGGCAGGGAAGAAGTATGCACAAAGAGCATATCTAACGATCAACACAAAGGATTTTTACCCAGGTTCGGGCCGCTGAGAAGCGTAAAACCCTAATCCTGCTTTTAGTGTATATTAAGTGTTCTTGAGCTTCGGCCTGCTGCTACGCATGCAAACTTGGACGAAAAGTCCAAAAGTCCCTCCCTTTATCACCTTGGGCCTCCTTTTATACCAAGGGGCGTCCACAACGGCGTACAGGCACACAGGAGGTGTAAAATTGCTACAGTGTACATGCTTATCACTGACGTCTTAGGACAAACGCATTAAATGTGTTATTTACGTGCCCCCTAACTTTATCGGGGACGGAAATAGAGCCCGTCCCGTCCGTCGCCGCCTCACCTTGTCTTGACACGCATCCAGGATGACGAGGCATGCAATGCCAAGTCGATCGGCTAGCAGCTATTATTGGGCGGTGGCAGGATCTTCACGAAGATCTGCATGCCACCACGCAGTGCTTGCTGGTGGCGAGCTAGTTCTCTTATTGGAGCGGTGGCAAGGCGGCGGAACCTTGCCGTGTGCGAGCCTTGCCGCGGCCTCGCAAACGTCCCCGACAAGGATCTTGCCGGGAGCCTCGCAAGCGTCCATGGCAAGAACCTTGCTGGGAACTTTGCCTTCTGGTCTTCACAAAGATCTGCATGCCACCACGCAGACGCCCCTGGATCTTGGTCTTGACATTGTCGATGGTGTCAAAGCTCTCAACCTCAAGGGTGATGGTCTTGCCGGTGCTTCACAAACCATCCCGGCAAGGATCTTGCGGGGGCTTCGCAAGCCATCCCGACAAGGACGGGGCTCAACGTGCCTTCTGTTCTCTGATTACTGGCTCGGATGCCGTCTTGGTCGCCTCGTATTTGCTCCCAGCTGTCCCCGGCAGGCCTTGCCGCGGGTATGGCTGCGACTGCCCCTGCACAAGTACGGGGTATTAAAGGGCCTGAACTTTAGTGCACCGACAACA
This sequence comes from Aegilops longissima, assembly GCA_021605205.1. Lineage (NCBI taxonomy): Eukaryota > Viridiplantae > Streptophyta > Magnoliopsida > Poales > Poaceae > Aegilops > Aegilops longissima. The sequence goes on from CM038678.1 coordinate 133,807,111, forward strand.
CAAATATAAGACATCTTATATTTGTGAATGGAGGGAGTAATTTGCAGCAATTTTATTTGCCGTTGACACTAAGGGAAATTTGATGCATGTGCGTGTATGCACTGCTTTGAGTCCCTGAAGGTGAGACCTTGGCATGACCTTGGGAGTGGGCTGAGGTCAGTGTTCGGTTCATTAGTCTCTAATAATACATGTTTACTACTTTCCTTTCTTTTATTTACTTTGTATATTAGTTTTTGTCTGAAGTCAAACTTTACAAACCTTTACAAATTTATAAAAAAACATATTACCATATACAATACCAAATCAATACTAGTATTAAATTCATCACTGAATATATTTCCACGGCATATGGATTTTTTTTCTTGTGAATGCTCATTTTATGTTCTATAAAAAAATTATCGATCTTTATCAAGTTTGACCTCAGTCAAGGTTGAATAAAATGAAGAGAGTGATAGCATACTGCTTAAAAATTGGATGCCCCAGCATTTTGGCGCCCTGTGCATGATGCTGCAACTTTCTGAGTCTGGCCTCAACTTTGACAGAGGTAGTTGGTACTTGCAAATCGCTGGCGACTTTCTTCCTTTTGGATGAGGGAAAGGATCGGACGCTTTAGGGTGCCGGCCCCGCGCGCACTGTGTGTTGCATGGCTCGGGCCAGTGGCCAGTGGCTAGTGGTGGCATAGGCATGTCAGCGACCAAGGACCAACCATCACCCACAGGCCGCTACAGAGGATGGATCAGGGCAACACGTCGGTCGTCTCCGTTACTGTATTGACCGAGCCCTCGCGGCCACTCGATTGTGAAGCCTACGCCGCGGTCCAACAAGGTTTACGCGCGGCCTCGTACCGTATTGATTTGGTGAGGATAGCATACAGCTCGTGGAATTGGCCCTGCACTCACATCAATCGTTATGGATTTACGGAGTTCGCAGCAGATCGTTTGACTCGGCAGCCTGCAAATGCGGGCATTCATGTCACCGGCCACGACCTCGACGGCCAACTTCCGTACCAGCTCCCTCTCCTTTTCCTTGGTCCTATACTGCGTGATCTGCCGACAGTAGTCCGAACTGAGCAGTCTCGCGCTGGTCCTAACTGAGTGTTTACTGTATGGCTATCAGTTCATTTGTCTCCCTGAGTCTAGCTGTTTTTCAAAAGGAAATCTCGTCAGAAATTAAATTAGGGTGTTTCAGCACATAGCATGTAGAACAGGGGGAAAATAGAGTGATCCAAATGATAAGAAAAACTAGGATGGAAACCCAAATAAAAGGGAAAACACAATAACACAAAAAGTTGACCTAAACAGGCCACCACCGCATAACATGATCACCACCTGGAATTTTTTTTAACACAGTACAGACGCAAGCGCTCATACATACGCGTATACACTCACCCTTATGAACGCACACACGCACACCCTACCTCTATGAGCACCTTCGAGAGACTTAGCCGAGTTACTGGGAGTGATGTCTCCAAAAAAGACATTGAGAAGAGCAACGACACGTGTGTACAGCCGCAAAAAAACGACACGTGTGTACAACATCGTTGTTGTCATCGACCATTGCCGACCACAAAGCTTTTGCCCAGACTTGGACTCGACTGCCCAGCTCAACCTTGGTGAATGGTTTAGCCAAGGCAACATACTTCGCTACCGCTTTAACTCTAAGTGAACACGGCTCGTTGAATGAAAGCTTTGGCCCAAAACCTAATTCCTCGCCACCTCAGCCTTGGAGGGCTAGCTGTTGTGAACCTACGAGCCCGAGCCGCATCTTTGTTTGTGTTCGTCAACAACTAAGTACATCAAACGGAGCAGAAGGACATCACAATGGTCAATGGAGGACCGACCGACTCAACGTAAGCACCACCACTCGTGTCCAGCATGGGCTCGCAATACCACTATGCCCATTGAGCAACCACCTCATGCGCCGCACTGCGACTAGTAACACCCCCATGCCAAGGAGCACCACCGCGAGCGGGTCATTATTCAAGGCGAAAGAGGAAAGCGTCGCCCCCATGTGCTCCTCCCAGGCTTCGCCAGGTGGAGTATCTTGGCGAGGACAATGGAGAGAGTGGGATGGTTGGGGGAGCTGACGCCACCTTTATCTCCCATGGTATGGAGGGAAACATGTTAGTATGGTTCCTAAATCTAGTTGTTGGTTGGTGTAACCAGCGAAAACTGTCCCTCTTGTCGCTCCCTTATGGGTAACTCGAGGCCCCCTTGAATCCTGGGTTGAAGGGCTAGCCGTTGTGAACCTATGAGACCGAGCCACATCTTTGTTTGTGTTCGCCAACAACTAAGCACACCAAATGTAGCCGAAGGACATCACGACAATAACATCACAATGGAGTGGCAACCGAGTCAACGTCACACCAGTGGCGGCGCCAGGAAATGAAGGCTGGGTATTCATTTAAAAAAAGTTTTGCTCTAAATGAGGCATATGAACCAAACAACACAGAAAAAGCAGTAGTGCTAGTTGTAGGTTGCTCTCAACCTCAACGGAAAAAGCAGTTGGTGTGGATGCATAACTTATTTTTTTTCCTTGCCTTTGAAGATTTGTCCCACAATTCAAACAAGCTAACATCTTTCTTCTTCGTCTACATCACAATCACATAAACAAAGTAGAAATCAGTGGCAGTGGCACTGTGGCATCAAATCCATCACATAAACAACCTTCTTCTTCAAACTCCAATGTTTATTTAGTTCAATTTCAGTTTACAAACAAATCTTCAGATTTCTTAAAAAAACAAAGGACAAAAAGCCAAAAAATACCTTGGTGGAGAATTGGAGCTGTCTGCAGTCTTGGTCTGCTGGAGGAGACGCCGAGGCAGTCAGCAGTGGAGCCGTCGAGAGCACTGGAGGCCGGCGGATCTCGGGCCGGGAGGCGGAGGAGAAGGAGAGTAGGAGACAGTTTGGGGAGGGAGGCGGAGTGGCAGCATTGGATTTGGATCCGCGGAGGAGGAAGGAGAGGCCGGCGGACTGGATCCGCCAGCTGGCAGCTGCCGCCATGGCGCCGCCGCTAGGCGCTAGGTTTGGGAGGAATCGGGGAGGAAGGGAGGCAAACTGGTCGCTGTCGATAGGTTCCTCGCTTCGCCCAAGTGTCTGACCAGACGCGCGTCTGGGCGTCTTGTTCGCTGCGTGATGTCCTCTGTTTGGGCTGGGCGATATTAGATGTGTATATTGATATTTTTTTGGGCCTAAATCATGGGTATTCCCGGGAATACCCAGGAAGACCCCCAGCGCCGCCACTGGTCAACACCACCACTCCTGTCCAGCATGGAACATGCAATACCACTATGCCCGTCGAGCAACCACCTCATGTGTCGCGCTGCAACTAGTTACATGCCACCACACTGAGTGGCACCACCGTGAGCGGGTCGTTATTCAAGGCGAAAGAGGAAAGTGTCGGCTCCATGTACTCCTCCTAGGCTTCGCCAGGTGGAGTATCTTGGCGAGGACGAGGGAGAGAGTGGGATGACTGGGGGAGCTAACGCCACTGAGGGTGTCCTGGACTAGGGGGTGTCCGGATAGCCGAACTATCATCACGGCCGGACTCCAAGACTATGAAGATACAAGATTGAAGACTTCGTCCCGTGTCCGGATGGGACTTTCCTTGGCGTGGAAGGCAAGCTTGGCGTTACGGATATGTAGATCTCCTACCATTGTAACCGACTCTGTGTAACCCTAACCTATCCGGTGTCTATATAAACCGGAGGGTTTTAGTCCGTGGGACGAACAACAATCATACCATAGGATAGCTTCTAGGGTTTAGCCTCCTTGATCTCGTGGTAGATCTACTCTTGTACTACCTATATCATCAATATTAATCAAGCGGGAGTAGGGTATTACCTCCATCGAGAGGGCCGAACACAGGTAAAACACTGATGTCCCTTGTCTCCTGTTACCATCCGCCTAGACGCACGATTCGGGACCCCTACCGAGATCCGCGGTTTGACACCGACATTGGTGCTTTCATTGAGAGTTCCTCCGTGTCGTCACCGATAGGCCCGATGGCTCCTTCGATCATCAACAACGACGCGGTCCGTGGTGAGACTTTTCTCCCGGACAGATCTTCGTATTCGGCGGCTTTGCTGCGGGCCAATTAAGCAGCCATCTGGAGCGGATCGAAGCTACGCCCGCCATCGGTCAGATTTGGAAGTTTGAACTATCGGCCAATGTGCGCGGAGACTTGATCTTGACGGATTCGAGCCGCAGCCGAAGCGTGCCGCCTTGTCTCGATGGGCATGATCTAGCTCGCAACGAGCGAAGGCCCTAGAGGTCGCACCGACATCCGCTCCGACCCTTAATCCGGGCGGATTCCCGATCGAGGACGAGTGGTTGGACACCGCCTCGGGGCTACGATCTCTCGTCGATTGAGCGAACTCCATCCCATCGCTGCGAAGACCTTGACTCGGTGCGGACTCCTCTCCGGACTCTGAACCCTCCGCGCCCGCCAATCGAATCCGGTTGGGCGCCGCCATGGAGTTCATCGCCACGGACATCTTTCAAGACTCGCCCTTTGGCGACATCCTGAATTCACTAAAGTCTCTCTCTTATCCGAAGAGCCTGGCTGGACTACGGACGGAAGGTTGGGATCTGGACGACGAAGAAATTCAACGCCCACCCACCACCCACTTTGTAGCCACCGCCGATGATTTAACCGACATGCTCGACTTTGACTCGAAGGCGTCGGCGGTATGGGCGGCGATGCGGAGACGACCAAGACCCAGCGCCTACGAGGCAATCGGAAGGCCACCTCGTCATCGACATATACATGGTGGACATCCCAAAAGATGGGAGCGACGATGGAACAACGGAGGATGACCCTCCAAGAAGCAACCGAAGCGCCGGCGTCGGTGGCGCCGCTCTAAATCCCGCCACAGCAAAAACGGTGATTCGGGCGGAGATAATAACACCGGACAGTGCGAAGACAACCCCTCCAGCGGGACTCAGCGCGGGAGGAGGGAGAAGCAAGTCCGCCTGACGGTCTGCGAAAAGAGAGGTCGAGGATGATAATTACGCGCCTCCCTCCAAAGATGAGGCAAGCCTCGACGACGACAATTTGTCGTGCTGAGGATCCCGCCAACAGGAGCGTTTCAAGCGCAGGCTTATAGCCACGGCAAGCAGCCTCAAGAAAAAGCAGCAACAGCTTAGAGCTGACCAAGACCTGCTAGTCGACAGATGGATGAAGTCCTTGCAGCCAAGAGTATGAACTCGAGCGCCCTCAAAAGCTACCCCAAACGCAGGCCGTTGCCTCGATCGGAGGAGGAAGCACCCAAGTCACCAGCGCCGACGACATGGCAGACCGGCCACCCGTGGCATGACGAGAGAAGCCTCTCGGCCCTCCGCTCAAGCCACACCCGGCGCCGCTCAAAAGTACCAAGGCACGGAAAACGCGCCGGACTTGCGAGATATATTGGAGGATAAGGCAAAACATACAAGATCGATCTACGGATTGTGTGGGCGCCCAACGACTTCGGGATGATTATCGTCGCGCGGATACAAACAAACCGGCGGGCGAACACGATGAGACAAAGCTCATATGAGCTACGTCGTGATATAGCCCAATCTGAGGCGCCAAGACACCCACTATGCTTCACGGATGAAGTAATGGATCATCAAATCCCCGAGGGCTTCAAACCCGTAAACATCGAATCATATGATGGTACCACAGATCCTGCGGTCTGGATCGAGGACTATCTCCTCCATATCCACATGGCCCGCGATGATGATCTACATGCCATCAAATACCTCCCACTCAAGCTTAAAGGACCAGCTCGGCATTGGCTAAACAGCTTGCCAGCAGAATCAATTGGTTGTTGGAAGGACCTGGAAGCCGCATTCCTTGATAACTTCCAGGGCACATATGTGCGACCACCAGACGCCGATGACCTCAGCCATATAATTCAGCAGCCAGAAGAATCGGCCAGACAATTCTGGACACGGTTCCTAACAAAGAAAAATCAAATCGTTGACTGTCCGGATGCAGAGGCCCTTGCAGCCTTCAAACATAACATCCGCGACGAATGGCTTGCCCGGCACCTAGGACAGGAAAAGCCGAAATCCATGGCAGCCCTCACAACACGCATGACCCGCTTTTGTGCGGGAGAGGACAGCTGGCTAGCTCGAAGCAACAACTTGACCAAACACCCTGATAGTTCGGATACCAAGGACAGCAATGGCAGGTCGCGTCGCAACAAGAACAAGCGCCGCATTAACGGCAATAATGCTAAAGATACGACCGTCAATGCCGAATTCAGAGGCTCTAAACCCGGTCAGCGGAAGAAGCCATTCAAAAGAAATACCCAGGGCCCGTCCAACTTGGACCGAATACTCGATCGCTTGTGCCAGATGTTGGGGAACGTAGTAATTTCAAAAAATTTCCTACGCACACGCAAGACCATGGTGATGGCATAGCAACAAGAGGGGAGAGTGTCCGTCCACGTACCCTCGTAGACCGAAAGCGGAAGCGTTATAACAACGCGGTTGATGTAGTCGACGTCTTCACGATCCGACCGATCCAAGCACCGAGCGTCGGCACCTCCGAGTTCTGCACACGTTCAGCTCGATGGCGATCCCGGACTCGATCCAGCAAAGTGTCGGGATGAGTTCCGTCGACGACGGCGTGGTGACGATGATGATGCTCCACCGACGCAGGGCTTCGCCTAAGCCCGTGACGATATGACTTCTCCGCGCGGGCTTCGCCTAAGCTCATGACGATATGACCAAGTGGAATATGGTGGAGGGGGCACCGCACACGGCTAAGGAACGATCCGTAGATCAACTTGTGTGTCATGGGGTGCCCCCTGCCCCGTATATAAAGGAGGGAGGGAGGAGGAGGCCGGCCCTAGGAGGAGGCGCGCCAGGGGAGTCCTACTCCCACCGGAGTAGGACTCCTTCTTCCTAGTCCAACTAGGAGAAGGGGAAGGGGAAGTGGAGAAGGAAGGAGAGGGGCTGCGCCCTAACCCCTTGTCCAATTCGGACTGGGCTTGGGAGGCGCGCGCCACCTCCTGGCTCCTTCCCACTAAGGCCCATTAAGGCCCAATACTCTTCCCGTATTCCCGTAACTCCCGGTACTCAAAAATACCGAATCACTCGGAACCTTTCCGAACTCCGAATATAGTCGTCCAATATATCGATATTTACGTCTCGACCATTTCGAGACTCCTCGTCATGTCCCCGATCTCATCCGGGACTCGAACTCCTTCGGTACATCAAAACTCATAAACTCATAATATAACCATCATCGAAACCTTAAGCGTGCGGACCCTACGGGTTCGAGAACTATGTAGACATGACCTAGAACTATTCTTGGTCAATAACCAATAGCGGGACCTGGATGCCCATATTGGCTCCTACATATTCTACGAAGATCTTTATCGGTCAAACCGCATAACAACATACTTTGTTCCCTTTGTCATCGGTATGTTACTTGCCCGAGATTTGATCGTCGGTATCCAATACCTAGTTCAATCTCGTTACCGGCAAGTCTCTTTACTCGTTACGTAATGCATCATTCCGTAACTAACTCATTAGCTACATTGCTTGCAAGGCTTATAGTGATGTGCATTACCGAGAGGGCCCAGAGATACCTCTCCGACAATCGGAGTGACAAAACCTAATCTCAAATCGCCAACCCAACATGTACCTTTGGAGACACCTGTAGTACTCCTTTATAATCACCCGATTCGTTGTGACGTTTGGTAGCACCAAAGTGTTCCTCCGTAAACGGAGTTGCATAATCTCATAGTTACAGGAACATGTATAAGTCATGAAGAAAGCAATAGCAACATACTAAACGATCAAGTGCTAGGCTAACGGAATGGGTCAAGTCAATCAGATCATTCTCCTAATGATGTGATCCCGTTAATCAAATGACAACTCATGTCTATGGTTAGGAAACATAACCATCTTCGATTAACGAGCTAGTCAAGTAGAGGCATACTAGTGACACTCTGTTTGTCTATGTATTCACACATGTATTATGTTTCCGGTTAATACAATTCTAGCATGAATAATAAACATTTATCATGATATAAGGAAAATAAATAATAACTTTATTATTGCCTCTAGGGCATATTTCCTTCAGTCTCCCACTTGCACTAGAGTCAATAATCTAGTTCACATCGCCATGTGATTTAACATTAATAGTTCACAACTATATGTGTTTAACACCCATAGTTCACATCGACATGTGACCAACACCCAAAGGGTTTACTAGAGTCAAGAATCTAGTTCACATCGCTATGTGATTAACACCCAAAGAGTACTAAGGTGTGATCATGTTTTGCTTGTGAGATAATTTTAGTCAGCGGGTCTGCTCACATTCAGAGCCGTAAGTATTTTGCAAATTTCTATGTCTACAATGCTCGCACGGAGCTACTCTAGCTAATTGCTCCCACTTTCAATATGTATCCAGATTGAGACTCGAGTCATCTAGATTAGTGTTAAAACTTGTATCGGCGTAACCCTTTACGACGAACCTTTTTCACTTCCATAATCGAGAAACATATCCTTATTCTACTAAGGATAATTTTGACCGCTGTCCATTGATCTACTCCTAGATCACTATTGCACTCCTTGCCAAGCTTTAGTGGTAGGGTATGCAATAGATCTGTACACAAGATGACATACTTTATAGAACCTATGGCTGATGCATAGGGAATGACTTTCATTCTCTTTCTATCTTCTGCTTGTGGTCGGGTTTTGAGTCTTACTCAATCTCACACCTTGTGACACAGCAAGAACTCTTTCTTTGACTGCTCCATTTTGAACTACTTCAAAATCTTGTCAAGGTATGTATTCATTGAAAAACTTATCTAGCGTCTTGATCTATCTCTATAGATCTTGATGCTCAATATGTAAGCAGCTTCACCGAGGTCCTTCTTTGAAAAACTCCTTTCAAACACTCCTTTATGCTTTGCGAATAATTCTACATCATTTCCGATCAACAATATGTCATTCACATATACTTATCGAAATGTTGTAGTGCTCCCACTCACTTTCTTGTAAATACAGGCTTCACCGCAAGTCTGTATAAAACCATATGCTTTGATCAACTTATCAAAGTGTGTATTCCAACTCGAGATGCTTGCACCAGTCCATAGATGGATCATTGGAGCTTACACATTTTGTTAGCACCTTTAGGATTGACAAAACCTTCTGTTTGCATCATATACAACTCTTTTTTAAGAAAACCATTAAGGAATGCAGTTTTGACATTCATTTGCCGATTTCATAAAATGTGGCAATTGCTAACATGATTCGGACAGACTTAAGCATCGCTACAGTTGAGAAAATCTCATTGTAGTCAACACCTTGAACTTGTCAAAACCTTTTTGCGACAAGTCGAGCTTTGTAGATAGTAACACTACTATCAACATCTGTCTTCCTCTTGAAAATCCATTTATCTACATGGCTTGCGATCATCGAGCAAGTCAATCAAAGTCCATACTTTGTTCTCATACATGGATCCTATCTCAGATTTTATGGCCTCAAGCCATTTCGCGAATCTGGGCTCATCATCGCTTCCTCATAATTCGTAGGTTCATCATGGTCTAGTAACATGACTTCCGAACATGATTACCGTACCACTCTGTGCGGATCTTACTCTGGAAGACCTCACGAGGTTTGGTAGCAACTTGATCTGAAGTTTCATGATCATCATCATTAACTTCCTTACTAATTGGTGTAGGAATCACGGAACTGATTTCTGTGATGAACTACTTTCCAATAAGGGAGAAGGTACAATTACCTCATCAAGTTCTACTTTCCTCCCACTCACTTCTTTCGAGAGAAACTTCTTCTCTAGAAAGGATCCATCTTAGCAACGAATAACTTGCCTTCGGATCTGTGATAGAAGGTGTACCCAATAGTTACCTTTGGGTATTCTATGAAGACGCACTTCTCGATTTGGGTTCGAGCTTATCGGTTGAAAACTTTTTCACATAAGCATCACAACTCCAAACTTTTAAGAAACGACAGCTTAGGTTTCTTCGTTAAACCATAGTTCATACGGTGTCATCTCAACGGATTTAGATGGTGCCCTATTAAACGTGAATGCAGCTGTCTCTAATGCATAACCCCAAAACGATATTGGTAAATCGGTAAGAGACATCATTGATCGCACCATATCAAAAATAAAGTACGGTTATGACGTTCGGACACACCATTACGTTATGGTGTTCCATGTGGCGTGAGCTGTGAAACTATTCCACATTGTTTTATATGAAGGCCAAACTCGTAACTCAAATATTCTCCTCCACGATCAGATCGTAGAAACTTTATTTTCTTATTACGATGATTCTCCACTTCACTCTGAAATTATTTGAACTTTTCAAATGTTTCAGACTTGTGCTTCATTAAGTAGATATACTCATATCTGCTCAAATCATCTTGTGAAGGTCGAAAATAACGATACTTGCCGTGAGCTTTAACACTCATCGGACCGCATACATCAAGATGTATTATTTCCAATAAGTCATTTGCTCGCTCCATTGTTCCGAGAATGAGTCTTTAGTCATCTTGCCCATAAGGCATGGTTCGCAAGCATCAAGTGATTCATAATCAAGTGATTCCAAAATCCCATCAGCATGGAGTTTCTTCATGCGCTTTACACCAATATGACCTAAACGGCAAGTGCCACAAATAAGTTGCACTATCATTATTAACTTTGCATCTTTTGGCATTAATATTATGAATATGTGTATTACTACGATCGAGATCCAACAAACTATTTTTATTGGGTGTATGACCATTGAAGGTTTTATTCATTTAAATGTAACAACAATTATTCTTTGACTTTAAATGAATAACCGTTTTGAAAACTATTTTCATTGGGTGTATGACCATCGAAGGTTTTATTCATTTAAACAGAACAACAATTATTCTTTGACTTAAAATGAATAACCGTTTTGCAATAAACATGATCAAATCATATTCATGCTCAACGCAAACACCAAATAACATTTATTTAGGTTTAACACTAATCCGAAAGTATAGGGAGTGTGCGATGATGATCATATCAATCTTGGAACTACTTCCAACACTCATCGTCACTTCCCTTCAACTAGTTTCGCTCATTCGCAACTCCGTTTGAGTTACTACTCTTAGCAACTGAATCAGTATCAAATACCGAGGGTTGCTATGAACACTAGTAAAATATACATCAATAATCTGTATATCAAATATACCTTTGTTCACTTTGCCATCCTTCTTATCCGCCAAACACTTGGGGTAGTTCCGCTTCGAGGACCAATTCCATTGTAGCAAAAGCACTTAGTCTCGTGCTTAGGTCCAGACTTGGGCTTCTTCACTCGAGTAGCAACTTGCTTGCCGTTCTTTTGAAGTTCCCTTCTTCCTTTGCCCTTTTCCTTGAGACTAGTGGTCTTGTCAATCATCAACACTTGATGCTCTTTTCTTGATTTCTACCTTCGTCGATTTCAGCATCACGAAGAGCTTGGGAATTACTTTTGTCATCCCTTGCATATTATAGTTCATCACGAAGTTCTACTAACTTGGTGATGGTGACTAGAGAATTCTGTCAATCACTATCTTATCTGGAAGATTAACTCCCACTTGATTCAAGCGATTGAAGTACCTGCACAATCTGAGCACATGCTCACTAGTTGAGCGATTCTCCTCCATCTTTTAGCTATAGAACTTGTTGGAGACTTCATATCTCTCAACTCGGTATTTGCTTGAAATATTAACTTCAATTCTGGAACATCCCATATGGTCCATGACGCTCAAAACGCCTTTGAAGTCCCGATTCTAAGCCTTTAAGCATGGTGCACTAAACTATCAAGTAGTCATCATATTGAGCTAGCCAAACGCTCATAACGCCCGCATCCGCTCCTGCAATAGGTTTGTCACCTAGCGGTGCATTAAGGACATAATTTTTCGGCAGCAATGAGGATAAACCTCAGATCACGGATCCAATCCGCATCATTGCTACTAACATTTTTCAACATAATTTTTCTCTAGGAACATATCAAAATAAACATATGAAAGCAACAAACATAGGGAAGCAACAACGCGAGTTATTGATCTACAACATAATTTGCAAAATACTACCAGGACTAAGTTCATGATAAATTAAAGTTCAATTAATCATATTACTTAAGAACTCCCACTTAGATAGACATCTCTCTAGTCATCTAAGTGATTACGTGATCCAAATCAACTAAACCATGTCCGATCATCACGTGAGATGGAGTAGTTTCAATGGTGAACATCACTATGTTGATCATATCTACTATATGATTCACGCCGACCTTCGGTCTCCGTGTTCGAGGCCATATCTGTTATATGCTAGGCTCGTCAAGTTTAACTGAGTATTCGCGTGTGCAACTGTTTTGCACCGTTGTAGATGGACGTAGAACTTATCACACCCGATCATCACGTGGTGTCCGGGTACTACTGAACTTTGGCAACGGTGCATACTCGAGGAGAACACTTCTTGATAATTTTAGTGAGAGATCATCTTATAATGCTACCGTCAATCAAAGCAAGATAAGATGCATAAAGGATAAACATCACATGCAATCAATATAAGTGATATGATATGGTCATCATCATCTTGTGCTTGTGATCTCCATCACCGAAGCACCGTCATGATCACCATCGTCACCGGCGCGACACCTTGATCTCCATCGTAGCATCGTTGTCGTCTCGCCAACTATTGCTTCTACGACTATCGCTCTCGCTTAGTGATAAAGTAAAGCAATTACATGGCGTTGCATTTCATACAATAAGCGACAACCATATGGCTCCCGATTGCCGATAACTCGGTTACAAAACATGATCATCTCATACAATAAAATATAGCATCACGTCTTGACCACATCACATCACAACATGCCCTGCAAAAACAAGTTAGACGTCCTCTACTTTGTTGTTGCAAGTTTTACGTGGCTGCTACGGGCTGAGCAAGAACCGTTCTTACCTCGCATCAAAACCACAACGATAGTTTGTCAAGTTGGTGCTGTTTTAACCTTCGCAAGGACCGGGCGTAGCCACACTCGGTTCAACTAAAGTGAGAGAAACCGACACCCGCCGGTCACCTTTAAGCAACTAGTGCTCAAGCGGTGAAACCAGTCTCGCGTAAGCGTCTGGCGTAATGTCGGTCCGGGCGCTTCATCTCACAATACCGCCGAACCAAAGTATGACATGCTGGTAAGCAGTATGACTTATATCGCCCACAACTCACTTGTGTTCTACTCGTGCACATGACATCAACGCATAAAACCAGGCTCGGATGCCATTTGTTGGGGAACGTAGTAATTTCAAAAATTTCCTACGCACACGCAAGACCATGGTGATGGCATAGCAACGAGAGGAGAGGTCCGTCCACGTACCCTCGTGAGACCGAAGCGAAGCGTTATAACAACGCGGTTGATGTAGTCGACGTCTTCACGATCCGACCGATCCAAGCACCGAACGTCAGCACCTCCGAGTTACGCACACGTTCAGCTCGATGACGATCCCGGACTCCGATCCAGCAAAGTGTCGGGATGAGTTCCGTCAAGACGACGGCGTGGTGGCGATGATGATGCTCCACCGACGCAGGCTTCGCCTAAGCCCGTGACGATATGACTTCTCCGGCGCAGGCTTCGCCTAAGCTCCGCGACGATATGACCAAGTGGAATATGGTGGAGGGGCACCGCACACGGCTAAGGAACGATCCGTAGATCAACTTGTGTGTCATGGGGTGCCCCCGCCCCGTATATAAAGGAGGGAGGGAGGAGGAGGCCGGCCCTAGGAGGAGGGCGCCAAGGGGAGTCCTACTCCCACCGGGAGTAGGACTCCTTCTTCCTAGTCCAACTAGGAGAAGGGGAAAGGGGAAGTGGAGAAGGAAGGAGAGGGGCTGCGCCCTAACCCCTTGTCCAATTCGGACTGGGCTTGGGAGGCGCGCGCCACCTCCTGGCTCCTTCCCACTAAGGCCCATTAAGGCCCAATACTCTTCCCCAGATTCCCGTAACTCCCGGTACTCAAAAATACCGAATCATTCGGAACCTTTCCGAACTCCGAATATAGTCGTCCAATATATCGATATTTACGTCTCGACCATTTCGAGACTCCTCGTCATGTCCCCGATCTCATCCGGGACTCCGAACTCCTTCGGTACATCAAAACTCATAAACTCATAATATAACATCCATCGAAACCTTAAGCGTGCGGACCCTACGGGTTCGAGAACTATGTAGACATGACCTAGAACTATTCTTGGTCAATAACCAATAGCGGACCTGGATGCCCATATTGGCTCCTACATATTCTACTGAAGATCTTTATCGGTCAAACCGCATAACAACATACTTTGTTCCCTTTGTCATCGGTATGTTACTTGCCCGAGATTTGATCGTCGGTATCCAATACCTAGTTCAATCTCGTTACCGGCAAGTCTCTTTACTCGTTACGTAATGCATCATTCCGTAACTAACTCATTAGCTACATTGCTTGCAAGGCTTATAGTGATGTGCATTACCGAGAGGGCCCAGAGATACCTCTCCGACAATCGGAGTGACAAAACCTAATCTCGAAATACGCCAACCCAACATGTACCTTTGGAGACACCTGTAGTACTCCTTTATAATCACCCGATTCGTTGTGACGTTTGGTAGCACCAAAGTGTTCCTCCGTAAACGGAGTTGCATAATCTCATAGTTACAGGAACATGTATAAGTCATGAAGAAAGCAATAGCAACATACTAAGCGATCAAGTGCTAGGCTAACGGAATGGGTCAAGTCAATCAGATCATTCTCCTAATGATGTGATCCCGTTAATCAAATGACAACTCATGTCTATGGTTAGGAAACATAACCATCTTCGATTAACGAGCTAGTCAAGTAGAGGCATACTAGTGACACTCTGTTTGTCTATGTATTCACACATGTATTATGTTTCCGGTTAATACAATTCTAGCATGAATAATAAACATTTATCATGATATAAGGAAAATAAATAATAACTTTATTATTGCCTCTAGGGCATATTTCCTTCACCAGATACATGGCACCCCCGAAAAACCAGTCAATCACACCAACAGGGATTGTTGGGTGTTCAAGCAAGCAGGCAAGTTAAGTGCTGAACTCAATGACAAGGGGCTGCATAGCGATGAAGAGGAAGAGCCCCGGCCGCCGAACAATAGAGGACAGAAGGGCTTTCCCACACAAGTGCGGACGGTGAACATGATATACGCAACCCACATACCCAAAAGGGAGCGGAAGCGTGCACTAAGGGACGTATACGCGATGGAGCCAGTCGCCCCAAAGTTCAACCCATGGTCTTCCTGCCCGATCACCTTCGATCGAAGGGACCACCCCACTAGCATTCGTCACGGCGGTTTCGCCGCATTGGTTCTGGACCCAATTATTGACGGATTTCACCTCACCAGAGTCCTGATGGACGGCGGTAGCAACTGAACACGCTTTATCGGGATGCAGGTCGCAAAATGGGCATAGACCCCTCAAGGATTAAACCTACAAAGACGACCTTTAAAGGCGTCATACCGGGTGTAGAGGCCAATTGTACAGGCTCAGTTACACTCGAAGTGGTCTTCGGATCCCCGGATAACTTCCGAAGCGAAGAGTTAATCTTTGACATCGTCCCGTTCCGCAGCGGCTATCATGCACTGCTCGGACGAACCGCATTTGCAAAGTTCAATGCGGTGCCGCACTACGCATACCTCAAGCTCAAGATGCCAGGCCCTCGAGGAGTAATCATGGTCAATGGAAACACCAAACGCTCTCTCCGAACGGAGGAGCACACGGCGGCCCTCGCGGCGGAGGCGCAAAGCAGCCTCTCACAGCAATTCTCGAGTCCGACCACTAAGCGTCCGGACACATCGCTGCGCGCCGGAGTAACCTACAACAAGACCGCTGGCATGATTCAAGCACGCGTAGTAATCCGCCCAACCCCAGCCCTCGCGAAATTGCGGCCCGATTACTACAGCGTACATAACTACGCCTGGAGATACCATGGGCGAAGGGAGGGCACGACCACGGCACGCCGGAATGCGGCTCAACCGCACTGGGGCTCCGATTGTGTCATTCTTTTTTCTTTTCTTTTTCTTCTTTTTTACTTTCAGACTCCGTTTTGAAGTCCCGTCCGGCACTAGAATCGCCGAACTCACGATGCAACAGCCGTGAAAGCGTAAAGCTACGTCGAGTGTTGGTGGTCTCTATTACGAGCATTATACCTGTTTTACATACCATCCGCAGCTTACCCTCGGAGGGGACATGTTAGATAGTCCCATCCCTTGCTTATCGCACTATTTGTATCGCTCGCTTTCATTGCAGTACCTTTTGAATAAACAATACATAGCTTTTGCTTATTATTGCACTCCTTTCTTTACCTATACATATGTTCATTTCATGACATGTTGCACCCGTACACTTTGGTACGGCCAATACACCAGGGGCTTAAGTACCCCAAAAATATTGTGTGATAAGTCCGAACACTTTCACAAGTGCGGCACCCCGAACTTATAGCATTATATGAATCGGCTCGAATCATGTCTTGGGTCAATAGTTGGGTTTGCCCGGCTCCCGTGTTTTGGTACCTTACGTTCCGTTATATCGGCTAAGGTAGCACCGGGAGAACCACTGCGATTGTGCCCGGTTGAGCTGGGTTGAGCACCTCAGTGGAGAAAGCTAAAACTGACCGTCATGATAGGGCGAGAGCCGGTCGCTGTTCGAGAGGTTTTTCGGTCCCTAAAGACTTATGCCGCTTAGAGCGAGGAACCGGAATTGTCCGGCCAAGGCGTGGATAGCGCCCCGAACTCGGTCTTCCGAATACTAGGGGCTTCGCCGAAATTTAAAATTATAGAATTCTATGGCTAAGTGAGAGTGTTCAAGCATTATAAGTCCGGTTGCCTTGTTCGTTGCGTTGAGCGCCTCCCTAGATGGACCCAAGAATGGGAACAAGAGTGCTCAAGTTTATCCCGAACACCCCAGCACTCGTGGCATGGGGGTTGAAGCCAACGACTTGCCATCTCTCAAATTTGATAAACGGCCACACAGAAGGTAATATTTTAAATTAACAAGCGTTGCTTAGCGCATATGAACAAGTTTTCAGCGTACAGGATAACAAATGCGAGTCTATTCAAAAATTGCATCTTTGGAGCACTCATCCGCTATTCGGCGGGCACCCTTCAGGAGGCCCTCATAGTACATTTCGGGTGTGCGATGCTCCTTGCCCTTCGGTGGCCCGTCCGTCACAAGCTTCTCCGCATCCAGCTTGCCCCAGTGCACTTTAGCACGGGCAAGGGCCCGACGGACACCTTCAATGCAGACGGAGCGCTTGATGACTTCAATTCATGGACAGACGTCCACCAGCCGCTGCACTAAGCCGAAGTAGCTCCCAGGCATGGCTTCCAATGGCCACAGCCGAACTATAAGGCCCTTCATGGCCTGTTCGGCGACCTTGTGGAGCTCGACCAGCTGCTTCACTGGTTGCTCGAGGGCACGGACGCTCGCCCTCGGATATCGAGACCGTAACACCTTCTTCGTCGAGCTCCCTCAGGGGTGACTCAAGGTCCTCTTAAATTCTTGTCATCAATCGCCTCTCCATTCCCCCATCCCTATCCGACGTTGATCCAACACAGGTTCATGCACGGAATCCAACATGCTTGAGGGCATTCACTCGGAATGGCAAAAATACCCGGCGTCAATTCTATAAGCTTTCCGTTAAAAGATGAGGGATGCTCCGAGGCTTATTATCTTCGCCTCCTGAACTAAGGAAGACTTTTAATTGGTTCATCCTCGAACGAAAACCATGTAATGTGATCATGCGGCAAATAGATGACCATTGCATGCTCTTTTAGTTAGTGGACACTTTCTTGTACTCCCTCCGTTCCTAAATAATTGTCTTTCTAGCCATCTCAAATGGACTACAACATACGGATGTATGTAGACATGTTTTAGAATGTAGATTCATTCATTTTGCTCCGTATGTAGTCACTTCTTGAAATCTCTAGAAAGACAATTATTTAGGAACGGAGGGAGTAAATATTAAGACTTCGAATCTACCAATTCTAGCTAAGGTTGTGAGTCATCGTGGTCAAAAAGGTTGCAACCATAAAGAGTGACGATGTTCTGAAAATACTGGTGTACCATCCGACACATCCAACAAACATGCTAAAGCGAGCACTAGTACTACACAAAATTCAAAGACAGTTATCCAACTCCTCAATATTTGTTGTTTTCTTTCTTTAGTGCTCCACAGCGCCCACGTTCGGTTTAGTATAAGCAATTGTCACTCGCTTATACTTTTATTTACAGTTTACATAATCCAAATTAAAGCATTCATCGAAGAATATATTTTTTTGAAACTGGGCAAAAGATTTGTCATTTTCATTGATTAAGAAGAAAGTTTAGAGGTTTTGGCCAAAAAGCCGAATTACAAAGAATATATTAATCTAAGCATGTAAACAACCGAGGACTATTTAAGCAAAATCTACGGGAAATACATCAAAATCTCTCTCAATTAACAAAAACCAGAGCAAACAGATTAAATGCGACATCAACATGGACTGGTGCACAAGGACAAGGGTCAACACAAAAGATTCATGCGTGCGGCGTGTCTAGACCCTCCTGCCGGCCGGGCGACCGGTGGCCGCCTCGGGCTCCAGTGCTCCACTGAGGCACTTCACTACACGGTGCCAGCGGCGACCGGACGTGGGGAACGGCCGGTGTACGAGCCGGCGGCGTAACCGTTGTTGTCCGGCGTGGCGGCGACGCTCTTCTGGGCGCGCAGCTGCTCGTAGAACCTCCTGATGAACTCGTCGGCTTTCCTGTCCACCTGCTGCTCGCCCGGCGTTTCGTTGCCCGGCGCCGAGAACGGCGAGTCGGCGATGCGGAGCCGCCTCGTCCCCGGGTTGGGCCCGGCCCGGGAGGCGGATGAACTCCACAGCGCGGGCGACGGCGTCGCGGTGGCCGGCGCCATCACGAGCGCGTCGTCGTCGAAGGGGTGGCCGCCCTCGTTGAGCATCTCGAACACCTTGGCGATGTCGGCCGCGTCGTAGCTGTAGTAGTACCCGGGGTCCTCGTCGCCGCGGTGGCCGCGGCTCCTGGCGGCGGCGGAGAAAGGGGTGTTGCTGCAGCTGAACTCCACCTCGCGGCGGCTGCGCGAGGGCTCGTGCACCGCGAGGGCCGGGTCGAGCGCGCGGCACGAGAAGGACGACGACCGCGCCGAAGAAAGGCCACCGAGGGCCTTGCCGGCTTTCTTGCCGCGGCGGAGGAGGAGGCCGAGGTCCACGGCCAGCTTGCGCCCGGACGGTAGCACCCCACGCCGCAGCATGTAGAGCACGGCGCGCACCACGCGCCACAGTCGCCTTGCCACGCTCTTCCGTTGGGCGGTCACCGTCGGCACGACGTCCTTGCCAGCCATTTTCGGTGGAGGGGGGGAGGGAGAGAGAGAGGCGGAGGGATCGAGGAGAGGAGATCGAGAGTGAGGATGCTGAGCAAGGCGGGCTGCTTCCGCTCACTAGCTCGCGCTTGGTGGTTGGAGGAGGGTCGGGGGGCGCAGCTGTCTAAAAAGGAGGAGGTAGGAGTAGCAGAGTTCCCGTAAAAGAGAAAGAGGTAGGAGCGCCAACCGTCAGATCCTCTTCCTTGCTTCAAGATTCACGCTTGGAGTGATTTGTCTTCATTCGGCCTGTGTAAGGCGTGCGAACTTTTGGAGGCCGAGCTCGAGGGAGCTCGGTATTTTGAAAAAATAATCCAAAATCATATTTAGAAGTAATTAAAAAATCCGAATTTTTTTCCATGGAAACATATATGTATTCCGCAAGAACATGTTAAATTTCGTTTAAAAAAGTTGTGATTTGTAGGCTGTAAAAAAAATGGTCCAGCAATAAAAATAAAAATCCCATCAAAAAATACATTTTTGCTTTTTTGTACATCACGTGTGAAAGTATAATGCCATGAAATTTTGCACATACGTACTATACATGGGTTGTGTGTCCACAGATAAATTTGGCATTTTTCGTGTCGTGGAAATTTGATTTGAAAACAGAGCTCCTTGTAGGGGATCGATCCCAGGATCTACCATTTTGTTGCGTAGCCCTGCTAGCCAATGAGTCACCATCAAGTTCATGTTAAATTAGTAGGGCGCGACCTACTTGAAGGAATAGAGCAGTTTTCCATTGCTTTTCAATTTTATTTTATTTTTTCATCGGTTTTTCTTTGTTTCTTTCTCTGTTTCTACTAGGGTTTTTTCCTTTGTTTTTCTTTGTTTCTTTCTCGGTTTTCACTAAATTTTTTATTTTCTTTCTTTTGTCTTAATTTTTCAGTTTTCTTTGTTCCTTTCTCAGTTTGCACTAGCTTTTTTATTTTCTTTATTTTTTCTCCATTTTCCTTTTTTCCTCATTTTCATCAGTTTTTTGTTTTATGTCGGGTTTTTACTGTTTTTATATAGACATTTGTCATATATATATCTAATACTCCTACATGTTTAACATTTCTCAAAAACAAGACTAATATTTATTGAATACATGGTCAACATTTTTCTATACACATTTAACATTTTTCGAATACTTGATTACATTTTGAAAATAGTAGATTAATATTATTTGAATACATGATCAAGTTTTTCTACACATTTAACACTTTTTAAATAACTTATTAACATTTTTCAAACACCAGATTAACTTTTTTAATACATGGTCAACATGTTCATATACATATTTAAATTTTTCACATGCTTGATTAACATTTTTCAAATACAAGTTTAACAATTATTGAATACATGGTCAAAATTATTTCTATACATATTTAACATTTTTAAATGCTTGATTAACATTTTTCAAATACATGTTTAACCATTTTCAAATGCTTGGATTAACATTTATTAATTACATGATTAAAAATTCACACACATTGTATATTTTTGTATACATGAGAAACTTTTTTCAAATGCTTGGTTAATATTTTTTTTTAAATGTAATATGTAAAGAGTTTTTTGTAATATATTTATTGAGAATATTTGGAAGTATAAACGAAAGTAAAGAAAGGAAGAAAAAACAAAGACAAAATAAATGAAAACAAACCCAAAGAAAAGAGGTTGTGGCCTCCCGTGCAGCTGGGCCGGCCCATCTCGTGCTCTGCTTGACGGGAGGGTTCCCTAGTTCTCGCTAGAAGCGAGACATAGGGGCGCCCGGTTTGGTTGTCTTTTTTTTTTGTTAAGCTGCGATTTTTTACTGTTACAGATAGAGAGGGGAAGGGAAAGCGGAAAACTCACCAGTTAAATTGTAAAGGTCACTGCATATTCTCATATGTCACTTGTCACAACATGGGTTTCCAAATCCAGAACCGTCTTCACTGTTGGATTCTCGTGTCGAGATCTTCGAAACTAGATCACATTTTAATAGGTTTCGCCGAACTTTTTTTTGCAAAAAAAAGTAAAACCTAAAA
This sequence comes from Aegilops longissima, assembly GCA_021605205.1. Taxonomy (NCBI): domain Eukaryota; kingdom Viridiplantae; phylum Streptophyta; class Magnoliopsida; order Poales; family Poaceae; genus Aegilops; species Aegilops longissima. The sequence goes on from CM038678.1 coordinate 133,828,518, forward strand.
ATAAAAACAAAAGGTGAATACAAAAATATCGGTTCGCACAGTAAAGAGAATACAAAAAAAGAACAAAAAAGCGAAGCTTGGAAGCAATAGCACGGCTGCAGTTCTTCATTTTGTTTGGAGCATAGGCCGTGCCTTTTCTTTTTCGGGAGAAGCACAACTATGCTTCTCAAAGAAAGCAAAACAGCGCTCCATTTTTTTTTGACTTTTTCAAGAAGCACAACTTTTCTTCTCACGGAAGAAAATGTGTGCTTCTCGTGGAAGCACATGCTTTTTTCTGTGCTTCTCAAGGAATTAAATATGTGCTTACACGGGAAACAAACCTGTTTTTCTCATTGGAGTACTGATTTTTCCCTTTTCTGAGAAGCTCAAGTGTGTTTCTCGTGGAAACGCAATGTTTTTCCATGCAAAAAGAAATCGAAAACCTAGGGAAAACTAGGCGAAAACCATAAAGCCAAAAAATCAAAGAAGAAAACCATCTAAAACCTGAAAAAAGGTATATAAAAATAAATAAAATAAAATTCAGAGGAAGCGTCCAACACGTGGCATGTGGCGACAGCTAGATGACCACTTGGCGTGCTCCCAAACCACCAAAAGTAATACTTGGAGGTCCTCGGAGAGGGTAACCTCCAGTCAGTTGCTCCTGGGAAGCGGTCACAAATCATTGTAAGTGACTCTTAGGTGTTCAAGGGTCCTTCCTCCTCAAATCCATTCCCATTTTCCTGCTACCGGTTGTCTATATCTATTTTATTATTATAAGAAATCTACTTTCCAGAAAAAATATATATTTTTGCTTTTCTTTTCATTTTATTTTGTGATTTGGGTTTATTTATTATTTGAATAGGGATGTCTTTTATTCTGCAAATGTGCCACCCAACTGCATGGTTGTCTTATACCACAATGTATATGTAATTGTAAAGGGCACAACATGCTTGCAACTCGAGGGTGTGGAGGTTGGATGCATGGGCGGCTCAACATCGTATATGTAATTTTCACATACAATGTGCCCCCCAACCCAGCTTGCTGCGCAGAAGTATGAACTTCTTCATGCCTCCTCTCTTCCTCTCATGGTCATTGTTTCCGGTGTCATCTTGTGTATCTACTCTCTTGTCATTGGTACTGGACGGTGTTGGCGGCGGTCGCCTCAACTTCACGGCTCCAACCATCGGCACCCATGATAGCTAGTGTTGGTATTCCTCTATTGTTGTTGTTGTCGTCGTCCCACTCTCCCTAAGCGAAAACATTCCAATGAAGCTGAACACGGCGCATGAGATCGAGATAAATTTGCATGTATCCTGCTTAATCTGCTTCAAATCATCCTTGTGATGCTGCATGAACATTAATGAGAACAATATATCAAAGACATGAACAAAAAGTTGCTTAGAACAAAGTTTACCTTGTGGTACTGCATGAACATTACTGAGACCAGAAAATTGTTTCAAAATACTCTGCGAAACTAGATAAACTGACCATATGAAATAAGAAAAAAATGTAATATCACTTAGTTAAACTCAAGTATAATACTTACATAATACCAGGTTTTTTGCGATGCATGTTGATTTATTTGCCCTCTCAAGCAAACGTCTAGTCGACATTCTTTTGGTGCAACACATGCATGATTGGTTTAACAACAAGAAGACTTTATCTATAAATTCAATAACCTCTCTCACTATTTTATCCTTCTTGATATTCCACTCACGGATTCTTTTAGCATGCATCGGCTTATATTCTTGAGTTACAGAATGTCTCACCTTTAAACATACTCCCTCTGTAAACTAATATAAGAGCGTTTAGATCACTAAATTAATGATGCAAACACTCTTATATTAATTTACCGAGGGAGTAGTATAGACTCTAATGTCAATAAACTTGAATTGGAGCTTTTAAACTATAAAAATGAAAAATTATCATTTGTCAATAAGTATCTCTTATGTGATCGCTGAACTTTCCATTCAAAATACATTGTGGGATTGCTGTAGGTAAGCAAAGCTCTGCATGCATCGACTGACGCAGAGGCCGGAGGTAATCCTCTTTTTCTAAGAAAAAAGCAAAGAATTTTTCATATTTCCATTGTTCTTAAATGAGCATAATGACTCGCGTTTGCTCATCTGTATTATGTTTGTATATTTGATTCTGTATTCCACTATTAATCGATTCCACGGAACAAGTATCTAACCCCACACAATCAGGTATACCGCCATAGTATGCAAATGTATTACACACATAAATGAACAGGGAACAGTTTATATACATAAACCATTTTCTGAATATCGACGAAGATCGTTGGTACAGGATCCGCGTGGCCTCACCCTTACGTGCTCACGGCGCCGGCAAAGCCACCACCGAGGGAAGCTCGGAGTGACTGACTGATGAGAGTTTGCATATCTGACTGTCCATTCTTCAATAGCACTCAAAACGAAAGAAAATGGCAAGAAATGACCAGTTTGCTCACTTGGTCGCGCCAAAAATGACATCGGAGACAGGATAACCATTCCAATCGCACAATACGGCCACACACTCACCGTCAGGCCAACTCCACCGCACGACCCTATCCTGTCCGGTCCCGTCCGTTTGGGGTAAAACGGACAAAAAAGGCGGCCCAGCGCACGGCCTCAAATAGACAAATGTCCGGATTCCGTTCGTTTTCGACCGATCCCCGGTCCAAACTTGCGCTCGGTTTGGGGGTGAAACGAACGCGCGCGGACGGCCTCGACGCATGCCCTTGTCCCCCCTTGGCCCGCCTGTCGGGGACACTAGCAGTCCCTCCGCTCCCAACTCTTCACCCTCTCTCCCCGCCCCGCCCCTCCGCCGGCGCCGCCGCTATTCTCCGGCCGCCTCCTCACCGCGCAGCCCCCACCGTCCATACCAAACCACGTCTCGACATGGCCGCCACCACGCCCGCGCTTTCGCCGTAGTTTTGGCCGTCGATCGGAGGAGGTTTGGCCGTCGCCGTCCTTGCCGGTGGCAGAGGGGACACGACTGCCGGCGACGTACCACGGCGGCCGAGGCAGATTCCGACGAGAGCTCCAGAGCGGCCAGTAGCCGGCCGGCAACCACCCCTGCTGCGTCGAGGTGATCATCGCGGCCTCTTCGCCACCACGACCGCAAGGTGTTCGACCTTTTGCCAACAAAGGTATGGACAGTGGAGACGAGTTTTTCTTCCATCACTTCCTTTGTTCATCGAACGATTCGTCGTCGGATGATGAAGATCTTGTGGTGGCTGCACTGGTCGTTCACGACCATATTCAATGGCAGCTTCCTCGGTACAGGGGGTCACTCCCTGGCCGTGCTCCCAACCTGAACCGTAACAGGGAGAGAGGCCACGCCCTGGTCTATGCCGATTACTTTGCCAACACCCTGCTCTTCAAGCCGGATAAATTTCGTCACCGTTTTCGTATGGCAAGGCATGTGTTCAATCGTATCCGAGAGGGAGTGGTTGCTCATGACCCATACTTCGAGTGCAAGACGGATGCCCTTGGCAAGCTTGGATTCTCCTCTTACCAGAAATGCACCGCGGCCATCCGCATGCTTGCATATAGTATTCTAGGCGATCTGGTGGATGAGTATGTGCTTATGAGTGAGACAACATGTCTGATGTCAATGTACAAGTTTTGCCAGGCTGTGATCGAGGTGTTTGGCCTAGAGTACTTGAGGCAGCCAACCGCCACCGACTGAGAGATTGTTGGCGACCAACGCAGCTAGAGGCTTTCGGGCATGCTTGGCAGCATAGATTGTATGCATTGAGAGTGAAAGAACTGTCCATTTGCTTGGCAGGGCGAGATAAGGGCATGTTAACGGTGCACTTGTCATATTAGAAGCGGTGGCATCGCAAAGATCTTTGGATATGGCATTCTTTTTCGGCATGGCAGTTCTCACAATGATATCAACGTCTTTGCAGTTCTCCGATCTTGCGAGGCTTGCATAAGGCCACTCCCCACCTGTCAACTTTGAGATCAACGGCCACCCTTACAATAAGGGATACTATCTAGCAGATGGTATATATCCTCGATGGTCAACTTTTGTGAAGACAATCTCGAAACCCCAAGGTGAGAAGAGAAAGAGATTTGCCCAAATGCAAGAGAGTGTTAGAAAGGATGTGGAACGTGCTTTTGGTGTGCTTCAATCCCGTGAGGTATCGCTCAAACCCCCTTTGTCATGAGATGAAAGGAAGCTTTGGGAGATGATGACTGCTTGTGTGATCATGCACAAGATGATCGTCGAGGACGAGCGTGATGAGAGTATCTTCGACCAAGGATTTGATTATCAAGGTGAAAATATTGAGCCCCTGCACCAAGACCCGGCCACATTTGAACAGTTTGCCCAATTCCACCGTGAGATGCGTGATTGGCACACTCATTTGAATCTTTAAAATAACTTGGTTGTGCACGTGTGGGATCACATTGGCAACCAATAGATGTATTGGTCCATTTTATGTTCAGTCAAGACAATTTCGATTTGGTTGTAAAACTATTTTATGAAGGACAATTTTAATTGGGTTATAAAACTATTTTAATTTTCAGACAAATATTTGGGTTGGAAACTAGTTTTGATGCAAATTTGGGCATTTTTTGCCCTGACGGACAGGATGGGGCAAATGGATGCGGACGCGTGCTGGGCGCACGTCCAAGTCCCTACCCAAACGGACAGAAACCGGATAAAACGGATGTCCGTTTGAGGTCGCGTGGTGAAGTTGGCCTCAGGCTAGTCATAGTGGGAGTAACTTAGCAAGTAACATAGCGCATTCCGAGAAATTTTTGCTTATGTGGCATGTAATTAATGAGAAGTGGTAACATAATATGTTACTGTAACATAGCGCTTTTCAAGACAAGATAAATCTACAAGCTAATTAATAAAGTCCTCTATGACACTACTACTATGTTACTTTGCACTATGAAGGGAGTAACTTATACTAGTGTCATACTCCCCACTATCCAGCCTCACGCATGACGAATCGGAGTGCAATATCTGAACAAGCACATGATTCGTCGCACCAGATCCACCAGACAAACCATTAAAAATCCCCACCATACACGCCCGCGAGGCTCAATCATCGCACCACCCGATCGGCAGGCACCGCAGCAATGGCGGCGGCGGCGGCGGAAGCGACCGGAGGCCGGGAGGAGGGGCTGACGCTGCTGGGGTTCTGGACGAGCCCGTTCGCGCTGCGTGCGCGGTTCGCGCTGAACCTCAAGGGCGTCCCCCACGAGTACGTGGAGGAGGACCTGTTCGGCGAGCGGGGCAAGAGCCGGCTCCTCCTCGCCTCCAACCCGGCCCACGGCGGGAAGGTGCCCGTGCTCATCCACGGCGGCCGCCCCGTCGCCGAGTCGCTGGTCATCCTGGAGTACATCGACGAGGCGTTCCCGGAGATGCTCCCGCGCCTCCTGCCCCCGCCCGACGACCCGCACGGCCGCGCCGCCGCCCGGTTCTGGGCCGCCTACGTCGACCAGAAGCTGCTCCCGACGTGGGCACCGCTCTACGGCGGGAGGACGGCCGAGGAGCGGGCGGGGGCGGCGAGGGAGGTCGTCGCCGTGCTGGAGGCGTTCGAGGGGGAGCTCGGGGACAAGGGCTTCTTCGGCGGGGACGGCGTGGGGCTGGTGGACGTGGCGCTCGGCGGGTTCGTCGGGTGGCTGCGCGCGTCCGAGGCCATGTGCGGCGTGCGGACGATCGACCCGGCCAGGACGCCGCGGCTGGCGGCGTGGGCGGAGCGGTTCGGCGCGCTGGACGGCGTGAGGGAGATCGTGCCGGACGCGGCGCCGCTGGTGGAGTACAACCTCATGAAGCGGGCTCGGCGCGGCCTGCCGTATCTGCCGCCGCATCAGTCGCGGTAAAAAACCGTTGGTAAATTCCAAGGCGTGTAGCTGGATCCATCGCGCGCAGAGGAGGAACTGAACTGAATTTGAATCTGATCCCTTAAGCTGGTGGATTCTTCAGTTATTCTACTGCAGTAGAGTAACAAGTCTGTGTTATTGTTTGGAACTCTGATTTTCTGCGATGGACCGATTCAAGAAATGTAGCCAGAGAACTGCCTTCTCCAATGGAAAGAAAAGAAGTAGTGTTGGTTGGTTCGGGGTGTATGTCAACAGCACAGAGGAAGAAAAAAAAGAGGAAAAATAATGGGGCATTCCGAGAATTGAACTCGGGACCTCTCGCACCCTAAGCGAGAATCATACCACTAGACCAAATGCCCTTGTGTGATTTAAATAAAGTCAATATGCTATTTGTGCAGTTGCATTTCTGTATTTGACAAAGTAAATAAGCCTTTCGCCCACACGTTGCATTGTGTGATTTAAATAAAGTCAATACTCTATTTGTGCAGTTGCATTTCTGTATTTGACAAAGTAAATAAGCCTTTCGCCCACACGTTGCATCATAAAACAGGTTCAAAAGCAAATCCAAATGATAAAGTCCACACGTGTGGCACGAAGCAATTCCGTTCACACACTTTTTGATGGCAACTTTAGTTGTGAAGCATGACAACTTTCTGTTCGGATGGCAAGTTTTAGTTTTTTTAGATTTGTTTTTTCAGACACCTTTAGTGTAAAAAACATGTGGGCGGTGTTACTACGTGCCACACGTGTGACAGTTATCGGCTCCAAAAGGCTCAATGGATACAACCAAGATCAAGGGACAGGCGGAGGGGAGAGTCGAAGAGCCAAATCGCCCAACCGAAACGGTGAAACCTTGATGACGACTATTCAGCTTTTTACCAAGGACCCGCCACTAGTGCAACAAATCGTGCAATTTATAAATGGCATCAGTAGGGCATCGACAATGAATATTATCAAGGACAAGCTTGGTGTGAATGGGCCAAAGCGTCCAAGCAACAACATCAAAGACAACCTAAAGGTGGTGACGAGTGTTGCGTGAGCTAGCCCAAATAATCTTGTAAAGATCCAAAAAGTTCATAGGATACTCCTGTATCCTACAACCTTTGAAAAGCAGCACCAAAGAAACTGGACGGTCACACAAGTGAAAAGTAAGCGATTGTTATCTTCTAGGACATCACACAACGGACATATGCCATCGACTGGAGTTGTTCTGCTTCAAGACCTACACCCCTGTAGGCAGGCGACCACGAACTAATTGGTAGAGGAAAATCTTGATTTTGAGGGGCAGCTTAATCGACCAAATGTCGGTAAGCTCTGAAGGACCAGATTCCTCCATAAATAGTTACATATAGAGATCTAGCGAAGAAGTATCCAAAGGATTATAGTCACTAGAAAACTAAATCATGATCCATCATTAACATGAATCCCTCCAAGTCCGAGACCAATCTGCCCAAAGGCAACAACCTCCACCGGTCCAAAAGGCCGCCGAAACACGATATCACTGATATCAGCAAGGGTTACTACCATTGAAACATTTGGATTCCCATAAATGTAGAATAGCTTAGGGGAGCTTACCGTTAAGGGAACCGATAACGCTAAAGTAGGGTCAACGATCCGACTAGACCGAGAACTTGGTATCGAGGCGAAAAAGGTGCAACAAGGAACTGACACCTAAATTAGTGTGAGGTGTAGAGCCCGACGGCACCTAGCTGGGGATTTGGCCGAATCCACTGATCCCCACTGAACCGTCAGGCATGTCGCTGCTCAGTCCACACATTTCAAAACCCAACGATCAGTCTGCCTGCCCACATAACATATAACATACTATACATAAGGGTCGAGCGCGCTCCGCTGTGTAATTGGTGTTTGTTGGGATTTCAAGATTATTTTTGTTATTTGATTTGGCGCGGGGGAAGATGGTGTCTTTTTATTAATGCGGTGTTTTGGTGGGCTTTTTTGGCGGTGTGATTCTGTGTTATTTGATAATCAACTAATACTTATGTGAGAAATTTGCTTATGTTGGTGGCCTCATGTATTATATTGGTGCTACAATGTCATATGCTGACGTTTTTTTCTAGGTGGCGAGGGGATACGCGAGATTGATGTGTCTTTTTAGGTTGGTTGCTGCCATTAATTTAAGAAATAGCTGACCCGGTGAAAATCGTGAATCAAATCCAAAATTGATTAGTGAAATGAATGAAAGAGATTTTTGATAAATTATTGACCCAGTTAATATCATGAACCAAATCCAACCGTAACATCTGAATTAAACAGAAAGACTCTAAAATTAGGGAGCACAGTGTATTGTAGATGATTTGAATCCCTTGAATAAATATGTGGTCTGTGGTTTTCACTTGCTTGGGCATCTGAATTCTACTCTGGATCAAACTTCGAGTGAATCAGTGATCTTGCTTCTTCGAGAAATGCTAATACCACAGATCAGTTGCATCATCTACACAGTGTGTTGGTTTCAGAGTGTACGTTGTCCAACAGTATAGAGGAAAAAAAACAGGAAAAATAATGGGGCAGTGTATTGATATCATGAACCAAATCCAACCGTAACATCTGAATTAAACAGAAAGACTCTAAAATTAGGGAGCACAGTGTATTGTAGATGATTTGAATCCCTTGAATAAATATGTGGTCTGTGGTTTTCACTTGCTTGGGCATCTGAATTCTACTCTGGATCAAACTTCGAGTGAATCAGTGATCTTGCTTCTTCGAGAAATGCTAATACCACAGATCAGTTGCATCATCTACACAGTGTGTTGGTTTCAGAGTGTACGTTGTCCAACAGTATAGAGGAAAAAAAACAGGAAAAATAATGGGGCAATCCGAGAATTGAACTCGGGACCTCTCGCACCCTAAGCGAGAATCATACCACTAGACCAATTGCCCTTATGTGTTTATGATTAATCTAACGGGCTTGTTATTTCCTTAGCTTCAGCTTGATATAACACCACAATACTGCCGTCAGCGTATCTGAAGCACATGATCATGGAACAAACATTAGCCTTGGCTCACACAGCAGTGAGTGAAAGAAAAACATGCAAACAAAGATACTTTCACACCAGGCACGTACGTTGCCCAGCAATCAACTGGTTTATTATCACAAGCATCGCATCAAGCCAGCCATACTCATACAGAATTGCATGTGCTATCAGTTCAGTTGAACCTGGAGCACCTCCTCCTGATCTCGCCCTGCCGGCCGGTCTTGACGGCGACGCCGCCCAGGCTGACCATGGCCTTGGGGAACTCGTAGGTGAAGCGGAGCCCGAAGAGCCCCCGGATGTTGCCGGCGTACTTCTGCACCACCCCCTGCGTCGCGCCGTCGCCCCACAGCCGCTGGTCCGACTCCAGCGCGGCGTTGCCGTCCCTCACGTTCTTGAAGAAGGCCGCGTCGAAGGACCCCGCGCCGTCCCTGTCCAGCGCCACCCGCCGCGCCGGGTCGCCGTTGGGCGGGCACAGCGCCCGCAGCTGCGGCAGGAACGCCGGGCTGATCGACGGGTCCGCGTTCCCCGTCGCCGTGAAGTTGTACAGCCGGTACCGGACGAACGCGCAGTCCGTCTGCCCGATCGTGTGCGCGCCTGCATGCAGATCGTCGTCGACAGGGTAGCAGATGTTACACCGGACGGTTATGCAGTGTCGTGCGTTTGTAGTCTGAAGGATCGAGGAAGATTATTACCGACTAGTGTGACGAGATCGTGGTCAGACAGGCCCTGGTCTGCGAACTTCTGGCGCTGGACGGACACGGGATCGGCGGGAGACGGCAGGGCCTTGGCATCTGCGGCCGATGAGATCCTCCCGTCTCTTCGTCCCAGAGGCACCGACCAGCTTGGCCCGCCGGTCTTGCCATCGGTACAGAACGTGACAGACAGACAGTTCAGTCATCAGGCTCTCAGTCAAACAGTTCTTGGCAGGAGTTCAGTCAGAAACAAAACTTGCCTACCAGATCGACGGAATCACGTGCGGCGAGGGCCAGTATGTCGGCGCAGGACACCACCCCAGGGCACGTTGATTCCAGCTGGGACTTGGCATCGTCTATCACCTCGAATCCCCTGAGACCGAAATTCTGCGGCGCACTCCTCTCAGATGACGCTCCAGAAATCAAAACTGAAGCATCGCATCCCTACAAAGCATACCAGCAAAACGAAATGTCAGACAGGAAAGCAAAATCTATTGCAGAATGGAAAGAACAATTTAACATGGGATTCAGAGTAAATAAATACTGTAGTAGAATTATAGAACTACAGGCTACACAGAACAGAATTATAGAACTGACTTGGACAAAGCAGTCATGGAAGTGCAGCCTGAGCAAGCCCGGGGCGATGGTGGCGTCGTTGTTGTAGTACTTCTCGACGGTAGACCTCACGATATCCTCTGCGTCAGGGCAGCTGGAGTCGTAGAATCCTCTCTGAAGTCCTTGGCTATGGACCAAAGAACTTCTCAACAAAACATTGAACAGAAATAAAACGGTTGCTATTTCTGATGCTAACATGGTCTAGGTAACGGTTATCAAGAACAATCCTGATTGCGGCAATCATGCAATCGCATTGTTCATTATATAGGGCTATTCAGCTTGTGATATCTTCCAATTGGTGCAGCCTTGTCGCAATTTTGGTCAGTGGGGTAGCAAGTGGATCATGCACTACTGAATGGTGTGGATTACAGCTAGAATATCAACCTGCATATTTCACAATTGATATATCATCCCTCATCGAATTGTGCAAGAGTCGTTCTGTTGTGTAAGATAGCAGCAGCCACTCAGGCCACGGTTTCTAAGTGCTAGATTGCCATACTGCACCCGCATAACCGACCCATATGCTCCAGCATAGTAACAACAATCAGATGCAGACCATACGTTTCTGATTAGTGGCCAGAGATGTGTAGCATTTTGATGGTTTCAGAAACCTGGTGATGTGATAGAGCTATAATATTTCTAACACGGAAAAACACCGTTACGACAGCCATTTCAAGGCAAGATGAGTAACATGTTTAAGCTCATTGGTCTAGAAAGAGTAGAGTGAAATGAGAGGCAGCCCAGTAATTTTTGAGCAATTTTGGTCACAATGGAGTTTGGGCGCCTCCAAGATAAAAATCAGTTGTTCAGAGAGATGTAAAATTCATTAGTGAACTCCATCCACATGACCAATTCCCATATTTACCAACAGATAGCCCACAAGTAGCACTTCAGTGGTACTTTTGGTTCACGGAGAAAATGGGAATTGGGAGGCTACAGTCAGCAAAGGCCTGCTAGTATAGGTACACTCGTGATGAACATGGGAAACAAAGTGTTAGTGGAAGGGTTTCTCACAAGTGGGCTTGACATGTTTGGGCTCCCACCATACTCATTTTGCAATTCAGGCAGACCAAACACAAAGCGCTGCACGTGATTCTGATAAGGAAGACATCAGTGTCGTCCTAGCACTAACTGATGAGCATGGTCCGACAGATAGACTGTACCTACTTTTTTGGTGTCATCTTCAGAGCACCAACGGTTGTGTCGCTCCGGAGAATATTATTTTTTGGTCAAATACGGGAACTTCATTGATTGAATGGCATCATTATACGGGGTCTCCCGGATACAATCCGAACTTAAATTACTAATTGAGTGCCCAGCATAACGAGCTAAAGTATGTGGCAAAACATTTGACAAGCCATTAAAAATTAACATGAATAAAACATCAATCAAGGAAAATCTCTCTTTTCTTAATGCCGCAGACCAGGATGCTGACTTTGGAGGGGTTTTGAACAGTCAATTGAATCCGTTGAGCGATAGAGAGGCGATCAGGAGCCAAAATCACTTTTTTGAAAACCTTCTTCATGAGCAAGGGTGACAACATTGTGAGTCGGGCATATCTTCTGCAATTTGAGACGTAATAACGGTTCGTGTTGGAGATTCATGAGGAGAGCTCACCATACCAAAATCACCATATGCTATTTGTTTTGCGGGACCTGTATAATGCATTTTTAACACGATCACCATAAGAAGGTGATCACCAATTTTTCTCTTTAGAAGCAAGATTCGACCAAGTAATATTTACGCTTTCTCTTAGTCGAGTACTAACCGGATCATAAGGCGCCACTTTGTGAAAAAGTTTTGACGCAGGACTTTGTCAAATATTGAATGAAGATGAGTATGAGAGAATTTAAAGTGGTGACAAGATAAGAACACCTGTCCCTTGTCACAAAACCGGGGGAATCATTTACATGTAAATTGAAACGACGATGTTGACCCATAACCACCTATGTACCAAGACTTCCGACATGACTATTTGAGCTTGCTCTTCACTCTCTTACGATACATAACACCAAAAAACTTGTGTTTCTAGTTCATAATTACAAGGGGAAGTTGACAGTTTGTTCGTATATACATAGGTTTGCAAAATTAGTCCATCAAATCCCAACTGTAAACGAATTTAGCTCCAAAACCGTCAAGCAGTGTGGTAAAACAAAAGAGAAAAAGCTGATAATAACATAAGTACCAACTCGAGAGAAGCGAGATTCGACCAAGTAATATTCGTGTTTTCTGTTCGTTGAGTAGTAACTGGATCCGTAAGTTGTCACTTTGTGAAACTTTTTTGACATGGAACTCCATAAAATATCTTGTGAACAAGCGGAAATCCAATTCGGCTCTTGTGAGCATATGTTCCTGCAAGCAAAAAATGATACATGCAAATGTAAAAAAATGTAGGGGAAAAATAAGAAATGTCGGTGAAGTTTCGATCTGGCGGCTCAAGCTCTGCGGGCGGCTTCAATCTGATCTTCATCGTGCTCGAGTTAGTCACCTCTGCCTTCAATGGATCTGGTGATGGGGACGGCCCTCTCGGCGGCTAGCTGCAGGATCTGGCCAGAATCGGCCCCCTGCCTTCGTCTGATCTGCTGGGATCAACCATCACGATGGTTGGCTGCCGGATCCCGCCGGGGACGGCTCCTCATGGACTTGACTGCCACTTCAGCCACTTAGTTCTGTTGAACAGGGATTGAAGAACCGCCCCAAAGTGTGGCCATCCTGATATCCTTTCGATAGCCATTGGCGAGTTCCGGACTTATCCTCCAAAGCAAAACAAGGACTGACGCATGTGGCGCTCTTTTTGGACTCCTTGATTGGATAGGGCCAGTCGTGGGTACACGCAACATCAGCATAACCAGTTTCATTGGGTATCACGAAGCTCTGTTTTTCTTGACACTTTGGGACATGTGTGTACTAAGATTTTCAAGGGATCAAGACCTGTGGAGAATGCCATAACGTGATTGGAGGACCTCCAAGTGGCAAAGGCAGGGTCTTGGATGTGATGAAGACTTTGCTTCATAGGTAGTTGTTCTGGCATGGCTTGCGGGATATGTTCCCGTCCAGACCGGACACGAGTTCCTGTGAGCCCGATGGTACGTGACTTGCAGTAGTGGCCTCTGCAAGTGGGGGCAGCAGCACTGGAGGACTTCTTTGTTGGTGGTGCTCTTCTGAGTACCGAATCGTGATTTCGAGGGTGAAAACACAAGGTCTAGCTTTATTGGTTGTGCTTGGCAGTGGTCTTATTTAAGGCATTGTTTTCGAAACGCGGTCTTTCTCTATGATGAAAACCTAAGATCTTTGATCGGGCAACGACAACGCTTGTGCATTGTTTCCTTTCTAGAGGGCGTTGCTTTTGGAGAACCTCCTTTGCAGCCAGGCTGCTGTCTTTGGTGGTGGTTAGAATGCTGCTACTCTGGGTGATTGATCATCGTGGCAGGTCCTTTTTTCTTTTCTTTTTTGCTTTTTATTTTATTTTTTTTTCTTTTTTGGTTGTGTTCATCCTAGATGTTTTAGGCATCTTGTTGATGTAGAGGCTGGGTGTATTTAGTATCCGCTTGATATTAATATGTTCCCCTTTCAGAAAAATAAAATAAGATATGCCCGTTGCACATCCAAATGCTACCTGCAAATTTTTAGGTGAAAATTCTAAGCATTTTAACTTGCGCAAAAAAAAAGCCACGTCAAATGCCAAATGTTACACTTAATTATGATTTTTCACCGATGGAGCATTGTTGTCCCGCTTCGCATAAAAATTATCCAACCTAACGTGAACATAAAAAAACAGACTATAAATTTAATTTACAATTTATTTTGAATTTACTATTCATATGCTCCCACAACAGTATGAGAGCAAAATGAGAGCGGATGACAAGGCAAGTAGTGGTGGAGCTTGAGCTGAAATCATGATTCGGAGGGGGGAGGGGGGGGGGAGGGGGGGCTGTCACAGGTTGGCCCTCATGAAGCTCCGTCACAAAACCAGAGGAATCAGTTAAATGAAAATTGAAACAAGGATGTTGACACATAACCACCCCAAGATTTTCAACATGGCTGCCGATTGAACTTGCTCTTCACTCTCTTTTGGTACATGACGCTAAAATAACTTCTAATATTTCTGGTTCAAAATATACAGGACCAAGTTGGGACGTTCGCTCGTTTTACATATGTCGCAAAATGTCCGTCAACCCCCAAGTGCAAACCGATTTATAGCTCTGAAATAGTCAAACAATGTGGCAAAACTAAAGAGAATTCTTACTTATCCTATATACATAAGAAGTTGATTCCTAGTATCTTATTTATCTCACATGCACACATGCCACCTCATCAAGGGCCATCACTACATGCATGAGAAAAAGCTTTCCATTATTAATTAATCTCATGCACACCTTTCACCTCACCACACATGCCACATCATCAAAGAGGTCCACTCAACTTGCATGCATGAGAAAAAGTTTTTCATTATTAGTTGATCTCATGCACACCTTGAAGGAAATATGCCCTAGAGGCAATAATAAAGTTATTATTTATTTCCTTATATCATGATAAATGTTTATTATTCATGCTAGAATTGTATTAACCGGAAACATAATACATGTGTGAATACATAGACAAACAGAGTGTCACTAGTATGCCTCTACTTGACTAGCTCGTTAATCAAAGATGGTTATGTTTCCTAACCATGGACAAAGAGTTGTTATTTGATTAACGGGATCACATCATTAGGTGAATGATCTGATTGGCATGACCCATTCCATTAGCTTAGCACTTGATCGTTTAGTATGTTGCTATTGCTTTATTCATGACTTATACAAAGTTCCTGCAACTATGAGATTGTGCAACTCCCGTTTACCGGAGGAACACTTTGTGTGCTACCAAACGTCACAACGTAACTGGGTGATTATAAAGGTACTCTACAGGTGTCTCCAAAAGTATATGTTGAGTTGGCATAATTCGAGATTAGGTTTTGTCACTCCGATTGTCGGAGAGGTATCTCTGGGCCCTCTCGTTAATGCACATCACTATAAGCCTTGCAAGCAATGTAGCTAATGAGTTAGTTACGGAATGATGCATTACGGAACGAGTAAAGAGACTTGCCGGTAACGAGATTGAACTAGGTATTGGATACAGACGATCGAATCTCGGGCAAGTAACATACCGATGACAAAGGGAGCAACGTATGTTGTTATGCGGTTTGACCGATAAAGATCTTCGTAGAATATGTAGGAGCCAATATGGGTATCCAGGTTCCGTTATTGGTTATTGACCGAGAATAGTTCTAGGTCATGTCTACATAGTTCTCGAACCCGTAGGGTCCGCACGCTTAAGGTTTCGATGACAGTTATATTATGAGTTTATGAGTTTTGATGTACCAAGGAGTTCGAGTCCCGTATGAGATCGGGGACATGACGAGAGTCTCGAAATGGTCGAGACGTAAAGATCGATATATTGGACGACTATATTCGGACTTCGGAAAGGTTCCGAGTGATTCGGGTATTTTTCGGAGTACCGGAGAGTTACGGGAATTCGCCGGGAGAAGTATTGGGCCTTATTGGGCCATACGGGAAAGAGAGAGGGGCTGCCTAGGGCAGGCCGCGCCCCCCCCCAAGGCCTAGTCCGAATTGGACTAGGGGGAGGGGATGCGCCCCCTCCTTCCTTCCCTTCTCCTTTCCCCTTCCTTCTCTCCAACTCCTACTAGGAAAGGAGGAGTCGGAGTAGGACTCCCCCCTTGGTGCGCCCCCTCCTAGGCCGGCCACTGTTGGGGAACGTAGCAGAAATTCAAAATTTTCCTACATGTCACCAAGATCTATCTATGGAGAAACCAGCAACGAGGGGAAGGAGAGTGCATCTACATACCCTTGTAGATCGCTAAGCGGAAGCGTTCAAGTGAACGGGGTTGATAGAGTCGTACTCGTCGTGATTCAAATCACCGATGATCCTAGTGCCGAACGGACGGCACCTCCGCGTTCAACACACGTACAGCCCGGTGACGTCTCCCATGCCTTGATCCCGCAAGGAGAGAGGGAGAGGTTGAGGAAGACTCCATCCAGCAGCAGCACAACGGCGTGGTGGTGGTGGAGGAGCGTGGCAATCCAGCGAGGCTTCGCCAAGCACCACGGGAGAGGAGGAGGAGGAGAGGTAGGGCTGCGCCTGGAGAGGGAGAGGCTCTCGCGTGTATGGCAGCCCCAAAACCTCAAGTATATATAGGGGAAAGGGGCTGCGCCTTTAGGGTTTTCCCACCCCAAGGGTGCGGCCAGCCCTAGATCCCATCTAGGGGCGGCCAGGGGGGAGTGCCTCCCAAGTCAAGTGGAGGCCCTCCCCTTAGGGTTTTCCCTTCCCATGCGCATGGGCCTTGGGGGCTGGTGCCCTGGCCCATTAAGGCTTGGGCGCCCCCCTACAGCCCATGCTACTATATTGGACGTGGTGGAACTATTTCCGGACCTCCGGACCCTTCCGGAATCCTCCGGAACCTTCTGGAAGCTTCCCGGTACAATACCGAAAAAACCCGAACTTTTTCCGGAACCCGAACAACAACTTTCCATATATAAATCTTTACCTCTATAACCCTAGCGTCATCGAACCTTAAGTGTGTAGACCCTACGGGTTCGGGAACCATGCAGACATGGCCGAGGCGTTCTCCGGTCAATAACCAACAGCGGGATCTGGATACCCATGTTGGCTCCTACATATTCCACGATGATCTCACGGATGAACCACGATGTCAAGGACTCAATCAATCCCGTATTCAATTCCCTTTGTCTAGCGGTATTGTACTTGCCCGAGATTCGATCGTCGGTATCCCGATACCTTGTTCAATCTCGTTACCGGCAAGTCTCTTTACTCGTTCCGTAACACATCATCCCGTGATCAACCCCTTGGTCACATTGTGCACATTATAATGATGTCCTACCGAGTGGGCCCAGAGATACCTCTCCGTCAACCGGAGTGACAAATCCCATCTCGATTCGTGCCAACCCAATGACACTTTCGGAGATACCTGTAATGCACCTTTATAGCCACCCAGTTACGTTGTGACGTTTGGTACACCCAAAGCATTCCTACGGTATCCGGGAGTTGCACAATCTCATGGTCTAAGAAATGATACTTGACATTAGAAAAGCTTTAGCATACGAACTATGATCTTTGCTAGGCTTAGGATTGGGTCTTGTCCATCACATCATTCTCCTAATGATGTGATCCCGTTATCAACGACATCCAATGTCCATGGTCAGGAAACCGTAACCATCTATTGATCAACGAGCTAGTCAACTAGAGGCTTACTAGGGACATGGTGTTGTCTATGTATCCACACATGTATATGAGTTTCCTATCAATACAATTATAGCATGGATAATAAACGATTATCATGAACAAGGAAATATAATAATAACTAATTTATTATTGCCTCTAGGGCATATTTCCAACAGTCTCCCACTTGCACTAGAGTCAATAATCTAGTCCACACAGTCATGTGATTAACACTGATAGGTCACATCGCCATGTGACCAACATCCAAAGAGTTTACTAGTGTCATTAAACTAGTTCACATCATCATGTGATTAAGACTCAATGAGTTCTGAGGTTTGATCATGTTTTGCTTGTGAGAGAGGTTTTAGTCAACGGGTCTGTAACATTCAGATCCGTATGTACTTCGCAATTCTCTATGTCATATTGTAAATTTTGCTTCCACGCTCCACTTGAAGCTATTCCAAATAGTTGCTCCACTATACGTATCCGGTTTGCTACTCAGAGTCACTCGGATAGGTGTTAAAGCTTGCATCGACGTAACCCTTTACGCCGAACTCTTTATCACCTCCATAATCGAGAAACATGTCTGTAAGGGCATATTTATTCCCTAGTGGTTTTGGTGATTGATGACAATGCTTTTGCGGACTAATCGTGTGCGTTAAGTTCTTTCAGAAGATCATCCATTGGCACGAGACGATTTCCTCCCCTCGGTGTTTTTATTCAAGACGGTGTAGCTCCTGCGGTTCGTTGTTGGTGGACTAGTTTCAGAGGAGTCACCGTACTATTAAGAGGGATCCGCTTTGGTAAGGCTAGGTGGAATCAACACGCACACATCCTTATCACATCCGTCGTCTTCCCTTCGCATCTTTGGAGCTGCCCTCTCTCTTCGTTCGGTTTAGCTGCATGCGGTGGTAGTACGCGACCTACAGCGATAGTACCGCGAAGCCCTAGCGGTAGTACCGCTCACCGAGCGGTAGTACCGCTCCCAGCGGTAGTACCGCTCCGATGAGCGGTAGTACCGCTCATGCGCTTCGCTATACTACCTCAGTAGTACCGCGCCTACTACCGCTTCGATTCGAGACAATGTTTTCTCGTGTCGGGTTTTGCGGCACTAGTTGCGGCAGTAGGAGCGGTAGTACCGCTTTGAGCGGTAGTACCGCTCTACTCCCGCGGTAGTACCGCTCTGTGGCCAGTGGCCTGCCTCTCTTTATAGCGCGGTAGTACCGCTAGGTAGGGAGCGGTAGTACCGCCCTCAGCGGTAGTACCGCCCTTCCTTAGCGGTAGTACCGCTCTGTGCGGGGCTGTTTAGTGGGGTAACGGTTGGATGTGTTCCCCCACTATATAAAGGGGTCGTCTTCTTCCTTGTTGACCTACCTCTTTCCCCCAAGCTCCATTGTTGCTCAAAGCTCCATTTTTGCCCGATCTCTCTCCCTAGCCAATCAAACTTGTTGATTTGCTCGGGATTGGTTGAGAAGGCCCCGATCTACACTTCCACCAAGAGAAATTTGATTCCCCCACTTATCCCTTGCGGATCTTGTTACTCTTGGGTGTTGAGCACCCTAGACGGTTGAGGTCACCTCGAAGCCATACTCCATTGTGGTGAAGCTTCGTGGTGTTGTTGTTGTTGTTGGGAGCCTCCGGTTGTTGTGGAGTTTGCCCCAACCTTGCTTGTAAAGGTTCGGTCGCCGCCTTCAAGGGCACCAATAGTGGAATCACGGCATCTCGCATTGTGTGAGGGCGTGAGGAGAATACGGTGGCCCTAGTGGCTTCTTGGGGAGCATTGTGCCTCCACACCGCTCTAACGGAGACGTACTTCCCCTCAAAAGGAAGGAACTTCGGTAACACATCCTCGTCTCCACCGGCTCCACTCTTGGTTATCTCATCCCTTTACTTGTGCAAGCTTATTTGTGTTCTTATCCTTGCTTGCTCGTGTGCTAGTGTTGTTGCATCATATAGGTTGTTCACCTAGTTGCACATCTAGACAACCTCTATTATTGCAAAGTTTAAATTGGCTAAGAAAAACTTAAAAATTGTTAGTTGCCTATTCACCCCCCCCCCTCTAGTCAACCATATCGATCCTTTCAATTGGTATCAGAGCCTCGTCTCTTTTTAAGGACTTTACCGTCTGAAGAGTATGAGTTAACGTCGTAGATGATGTGGGGAGCACTCGGTCTTGAATCCGACATCATCTACGGAGATGGAGTACTCGATCTCGTGAGGAATTCAATGTGGCGTTGGACACATTGAAAACCTCCATGACGAGCGAGGTCAAGGACATGTTTAAGGATTTCCTAGAAGGGCTTAAACTTTCCACCGCACCGTGAAAGTGGGTGATCCCGCCAACACGGAGCGGATGCTAACTCCGATAAGGGGGAAGCTACGAGTGAGAAAGCCCCCTCGTCTAGTGGTAAGAATGGCACCGGCATCTTTGCCCATGTGCAACCTCCCGTTTATGGTGGGCCGATTCCTTTCACTCATTTGAATCATGCGGTCCACCACCTAAGGTTGATAAAAGGAGGATTTTGATTCTTGGGTTTATCGTTTTAAGCGTCATTTAAATCATGTGAACACTAACCTTTGGAGAATCATTGAAGAAGGTTTCTATCCGCATGATCCGAGCAACTTTTCTCCAAGAGAGGTCGTGGACCATCAATTCAATGAGAATGCTCTCTTCATCATCCAAGAAGCAATCCTTCCCGAAGACCTCCCTCATCTCCGGCCTTACATCCGTGCCAAAGATGCTTGGCTCAAGGTGGTTTCCATGTATCGAGGAAGCGCAAGCATTCAACTTCCAATTATGAAGTGGTCCAAGACGAAGCCGATGAGTTTGCAATGAAGGAAGAAGAAGAACCTCGTGAGCTCTATCGGAGAGTAACCAAGCTTGCCGTCTCCCTCCGGGATCATGGAAGTAAGGACACTGATGACAACTGGATCAAGCGCAAATTTCTCAAGGCAATGATGCCATACCACAAAGCCATGTCCTCCGTCATCCGTCAACGACCGGACTTCCACACCTTGTCCTCAAGTGATGTGTTGGATGAGTTTGTGGCTATGAGCATATTGGACAAGACCGCCGACAATGCGGTGCTTCGCTCTCAAAGAGCAAAGAAGCCCAACATCGCTTTGAAGGCCAAGATTTGTGTCGAAGAAGATGTAGAGGAGGAAGAAGAAGAGAGCAACCTCGAAGATACTAAGTATGATTATCATGAACACATGGCCCTTGCTTCAAGACAATTTTGGAGCAAGAAGAACTCAAGACCCAACTTCAACAAGAGCAATTCAAGTGGCTCTAAGGGCAAGCAACGTGTGAAGACGTGTTTCAATTGTGGCAATGTGAGTCACTTTGTTGCGGAATGCCCATATGAGAAGAGGGAAGACAATGGTGGCAAGCTCATCCGTAAGGACAAGGTCAAGTCTTTCCCCAACAAGAGCAACTTTCCAAAGAAGACTCCTCACAAAGCCTTGGTGGTTCAAGAATAGTACAATGAGGATGATGATGATGATGAGGATGGTGAACCGGCTGCCATGGCCTCCGTGGCCATTGCAATGACTCCTCGGTGTCTCTCTTGGTTCACCCAATGAAAACATCACCGCCAAGTGCCTCATGGCTAAAGCCACCAACAAGGTAACCCCCAACATCAAAACTACCATCATCAATCATTCTTCTTTGACGGATTGCATTGATGAACATGAGGGGACTAATGTAGAGGAAAATGAATTTGAGATCTTTATGAGTAAACTCAAGGGCAAATCCAAGAAGCACTTCGTTGCTCTCTTGGAACAACTTGGTGAAGCCAATGCCTTGATCGAGACTCATGAAGAAACCATCTCTAAGATGGAAGGGCATAGTCGTGACTATGCCGATGAGATTTCGGATCTTTCCAATGCTCTTGAGGAAGAGCGTGGCCTTCGTTTGTCTCTTGAGGAGTCACACAACGATGATCACGCTAAATTAAAGAAAGACCTTGATCATGCTCTTGTTGTGTCTCGCGTGCTTAATTCCGAGAAGGCAAAGCTTGGAGTTGATCTTGCTAGACTCAACGAGGACTTTGACACTCTCGACAAGGCTCATAAAGTCTTGAAGGGTGCTCATGCTAGTCTCAAAGAGTCTCATGATCAGCTCCAAGTGAAGCTAACCAAGGAGAAAGCCACCTTTCCTCATATGATATTGATTGATAATGCAAATGCTACTAACCCTTGTTGTGAGCATGTGCATCTTGTTGAGGAGAATGCTAAGTTGAAGGAGCAACTTGAAAAGGGCCTTGTCACATGCATTCAAGGTGAGAAGAACCTTAACGACCTTTTGAGTAATCAAAAGGAAGTTGTGGCAAAGGAGGGGATTGGGTTCGCGCCCAAGCCCAAGAACAAGAAGAAGAATGACAAGACCAAGCAACCTCCCCCTCTCAAGCAAACTTTTGTGAGGGAGGGAGAGGGTGTCTCCAAGAAGAAGAAGAACCGTGCAAAGGGTGGCAATGTCAAGAAGGACAACGTCATTCCCACGAACATAGCCGGCGACTTTAACCCCTCTTATGTGTTGTGCCGTGCTAGTGATGGGCATGTTTATGCTAAATTTGTTGGTTCTTCTTATGAGTACATTGAATGGTCTATTTGGGTTCCTAAGACCCTCGTTACTAACATCAAAGGACCCATTACCAAATGGGTACCTAAAACCAAGCATTGATCTCTTGTAGGGTTTGCTTCCTGTGGGGATCATGGTTGCTTGATAGTGGAGCAACAAATCATATGACCGGAAGCAAGGACATGGTGGTGGACGTGCAAGAGATTCCATCTATGCCCACCGATGTCGAGTGGGGTGATGCATCACATTCTAAGGTATTGGGTCCCGCAAGGTTGTCATTTCTCATGATCTTACGATCGAGAAAGTCATGCTTGTTGAGTCCCTTGCATACAATTTGCTTTCCGTTCGTCAACTTGCAGTCATGGGTTTTGCTACTTTCTTTGACATTGATACTGTGGCCCTCTTGTGGAGCAAGACTCTTAAAGTAGCCTTTGTTGGGCATGTCGAAACGGTCTCTATGTGATTAACTTTTCGAGCGACCCACTAAGACCGCGACATGCCTAATGGCTAAAGTTGACGTGGGATGGCTTTGGCATCGCCGTTTAGCCCATGTCAATATGAGATCTTTGCAAAGTCTTCTCAAGGGGACCATGTTCGTGGACTAACAAATGTTAGTTTTGCCAAAGACCGTGCTTGCGTGCTTGTATTGAAGGAAATCTTCATGAGAAGGCTCACCCTCCCACAACTATCATATACTCAAAGAGACCCTTGGAGCTCCTTCACATGGATCTCTTTGGGCCACCATCATTTGATAGTCTTGGAGGAAGAAAGTATTGCTTGGTGATCGTGGATGACTATTCAAGATACACTTGGGTATATTTCTTCAAGAGGAAGAGTGAGACCCAACAAACCGTCATCGACTTTGCAAATGAAGCTCAACGTCAACATAATGCAAAGATCTTGACTATAAGAAGTGACAACGGCACCGAGTTCAAGAACTACACCTTGGATGAGTTTCTTAGTGATGAGGGAATCAAGCATCAATATTCTGCACCATATACCCCTCAACAAAATGGTGTGGCGGAGAGAAAGAACCGGACGTTGATGGATGCGGCGAGGACCATGATGGCGGAGTTCAAGTCTCCATACAACTTTTGGGCCGAAGCCATCAACACCGCTTGTCATGCATCCAATCGGCTCTATCTCCGCAAAGGCTTGAACAAGACTCCTTATGAGATACTCACCGCAACAAGCCCAACCTTAAGTACTTCCGGTGTTCGGTGTAAGTGTTTCATTCTCAAGAAAGGTGTTCGTTTGTCTAAATTTGAAGCTAGAGCTCATGAGGGCATATTTGTTGGTTATGCTACAAACTCTCATGCTTACCGTGTCCTCAATAAATCCACGAGACTTATTGAGGAGACGTGTAACGTGGAGTTTGATGAGAATAACGGCTCCCAAGTGGAGCAAAGTGGCACTTGTGATGTAGGTGATGAAATTCCTCCTCAAGCCATAAGAAGAATGGGAGTTGGCTTCATCCTACCCATTGAGGAACCCCTTGTGGCCGAAGGAGAAGGACAATGCTCCACTCAAGTGGAGCCATCACCAACCCAAGGCCCACACGCTTCCGAAGAACAAAGTGAAGGCCCTCAACCTCAAGAACAAGACCAAGGGCAAGATCGTGCTCAAGGCGATGATATCACCTCAAATGATGCCCAAGGTCAAGTTCTCTCCCCGAGCATGCTCAAGATGAAGTTCATGCTCAAGGCGGCGCTCAAGATGATCAAGTGACCCTCCTCATCTCACCTCCGAGGAGGAATTAGAGCGTCGTGCCGCCAAGATTGCTTCCAAACTCACAACCAAAGGCCATCTCATGGAGAATGTGGTTGGAAGCCTAAGAAAAGGGGTAAGCACTCGTAGACAATTGGCAAATTATTGTGAACATCACGCGTTTGTCTCTTGTGTTGAACCACAAAAGGTCTATGAGGCGCTTGAAGACTCGGATTGGCTCAATGCTATGCATGAAGAACTCAACAACTTTGAGTACAACAAGGTGTGGAGATTGGTGCCAAGGCCTTCAGAGAACCACAACGTCATTGGGACCAAGTGGATTTTCAAGAACAAGCAAGATGCTCATGGGAACATCGTTCGCAACAAGGCAAGATTGGTAGCACAAGGCTACTCCCAAGTCGAGGGTATCGACTACGGTGAAACCTTTGCTCCCGTTGCTCGCCTTGAATCCATTCGTTTGTTGATTGCTTATGCTTCCCATCACAACTTTAAGTTGCAACAAATGGATGTGAAAAGTGCTTTTCTTAATGGTCCCATTAATGAGTTGGTCTATGTCAAGCAACCCCGGGTTCGAGGACCCCTACTTTCCGGATCATGTGTATCAACTCGATAAGGCACTCTATGGCCTTAAACAAGCCCCACGTGCGTGGTATGACCACCTTACCGAGTTGCTACAAGATTGTGGCTTTGAAGTGGGGCAAATCGATCCCACTCTTTTTACTAAGAAGGTCAATGGGGAGTTGTTTGTATGCCAACTATATGTTGATGATATTATCTTTGGTTCTCCTAACAAAGCTTTCAATGAGGAATTTGCCGCTCTCATGACCTCCAAGTTCAAGATGTCTTCGATGGGAGAGTTGAATTTCTTCCTTGGTTTCGACATCAAACAAAGAAGAGAAGGAACCTTCATCAACCAAGCCAAATACACTCAAGACATGCTCAAAAGATTCAAGCTAAGTGATGTCAAGCCGGCTACTACACCAATGCCTACTAAGTGCCAACTTGACATTGATCCCAATGGTAAAGCGGTGGATCAAAAGGTATATCGCTCCATGATTGGATCTCTGCTTTACCTTTGTGCATCTAGACTGGATATCATGTTGAGTGTGGGTATGTGTGCACGGTTTCAAGCCGCACCAAGGAAAGTCACTATGTGGCGATCAAGCGAATCTTTCGATATTTGGCTCATACCCCAAACTTTGGCTTATGGTACCCAAGAGGAGCAAACTTCAAGCTTGAAGGATTTACTGATTCGATTGGGCGGGAGACAAAGTGGATCGGAAGTCCACTTCCGGAGGGTGCCAATTTCTTGGTTGCTCTTTGGTAAGTTGGTATTCCAAAAGCAAAGTTGTGTGTCTCTCTCGTCCACCGAGGCGGAGTATGTGGCGGCGGTAGTTGTTGTGCTCAACTCCTATGGATGAGGCAAACTTTAAAGGAGTACGGTGTCAATTGTGACAAAGTGCCTCTTTGGTGTGATAATGAAAGTGCCATCAAGATTTCTCTCAACCCGTGCAACACTTCAAGACGAAGCACATTGAGATTCGGTATCACTTCATCCGGGATCACATTAGGCGAGGAGAGATCGAGCTCAAGTATGTCAACACTCATGATAACCTTGCGAGATATCTTCACGAAGACCTTGGATGAAGCAAGATTTCATGAGTTAAGGCATGAGCTAAATATCATTGATTTGAGCAATGTGACTTGAACCGTGCAACTCCCACCACACTCAATGTAATGTCTAGTTTAGGTGTAGGCATGGACATAGGGGAGTGTTGTTCTATTAATGAACTCTCCTCCCCCTTTATGCATAAAACGATCAACTCTTTCACTTTAGCCATTGTTGATGGCGCTTGTGCTTCAAAGAGGAGTTTTGGTCATGGACCCAAGGATAATTCTTCATGTGCCATACCAATTGACTCAAACATAGGTGGCTCGGCCACCGCCTCTCTCGAGAGAGGCCTGAGCTTGCTCCCTTTTGTGTTGTTTGCTTTGAAGGAGTGGGTTCGGTTCATGTTTCGTGTGTTTTGTTTTGATGGTCTCTATCTTGTCATCGACTTTCTGTTCCTTCGTGTATTTTTCTTCATTTTGTTTGCCTAGGAGGCCTCTCATTTGTTCTTGGCGGTACTACTGCTCTGTTGTAGCAGTACTACCGCTCCAGCGGTACTACCGCTCTCCAGTGTGTACTACCGCTGGGAGGCGTGGCGGGGGTTATTTCAGGCAGGGGAGTTTCTTCTCCCCATACCCATTCGCTCGCCCTCTCGCCTGTCTCTCTCCAGCAACCGACGCTGCGGGAGGGCTCCGCCGGATCTCCCTCTCCGGGCCGTCTCTCTCCATTCCCTTCGGTGGAGTCGATCCCCACCTCGTCCTCTTGCCATGGATGCCAGTATTGCCCCGTTCTCTTGTTCTTTTTGTCTAGGTTTTCAATCTAGCTTCTTAGGGGCATTAGCGGTTGCATCCTTAGATTTTTGGCCAAATCTAGGCTTGAGTAGGATGGAGAAGGCTTCTAGGCAGTTTGGATTAGTGTTTGGTTGGAGTATTTTTGAATTTGGTAGGACGGAAGTACCGAATCTGACCACGGTAGTAGGAAACGGCCGTTTCCCCGCCCCGAGCGGTACTACCGCTCTCCGGAGCGGTACTGCCGCTTGGAGCGGTACTACCGCTCTCCGGAGCGGTACTACCGCTTTGAGCGGTACTACCGCTTCAGGGTCACGGTACTACCGCCCTCTACCAACATCCATCTTACTCCTACCTCTTTGTGATCCTCTTTGTTCGTTCTTGTGGCTTATCCTCGTTTAAATGCGGTTGTTTGCGTGTTTTGTGTGTGTGGTTCCGGTGATGAGGTTCCCGAGCCTCAAGCTCGTCGTGTCAACCCGGTCGTACTCGTCCAAGCGCTACCGCACCACCGAGCCTCTTGGGAGGATCTTCTAGTGCTCCACCTCCTCCCCAAATGCAGAAGAGGACTGCGGTCAAGTCAAAGCCGGGCAAAACTGCGCCAGAGATGCCGCCCAAGGAGTTCTGGGCAAGGCGCCGTCGCAACCCGTATGAGGACGCCCAAGATCCCACTTTGGTCAACCGTCTGCTCGAACAGGTTCCAGTTTGCCATCTATTTTGATGTTCTCAAGGCCAAGAAGAATCTCTATGTCAACGTGCACTCTATCGACATCGAGCATATGAAGAGTGATCCTGACTACTTTGGTGAGGCTCTTGAGATGTGCACTCAGCTGAACATTCTCGGGATCATGCAATTCAACAAGGACTATGATCCTGCTGTGTGTGGCCCGATTCTATGCCACGGTTCACCTTGGGACCGATGAGGACAGGACTCGACACGGATGACAAATGGCAAGTTCTTTGTCACACAAGTGGAAAGCTTTCATGCAGTTGATTGGGGTGGAAGACCTTGGACTTGAGTCTGCTGTCGGCTTCGCCCCCACCTTGAGCCATTGCCACTCACAAGCAAGCTCGTGGCCCTCACTGCACTCAAGATCAACCACGAGACAAAGAAGGAGACCTATGAGCTACCCGCCTATCTGGATATACTTCACCGTATCTTGAGAGAAACTCTTTTCCTCGCATCGAATCTGGACCAGGTTCACTCTTATCTTGTGGACATGCTTATCTTCCATCGTGGGAGAAGGAGCAGAGCACCGGCGAGACCTTGGATATCTCTCATGTTATGTGGTCTGAGCTGGTTTCTGCCATCTCCGAGCGCAAATGCCCGATTTATGGTCCGTTCATTATGCTGCTCATTGAGAAGGCCTGGGATCATGTCTATCCCAAGGTAGCACTGGAGCTTGGAGACTTGGTTTCTCACGATGTCAAGCGTCTGAGGAAGAAGGATAACTGGGGCACTCATGCCCCTAGGACTGGTGTTCCGTCATCTGCTGCTGCTATGGAGACTGAAGAGGAGTTTGGTGCTGAGTCTGAGGCTGAGGATGAGGATGATGACTACATGCCCACTGGGACAGAGCCATCTTGGGCCAAGAAGCTCAAGGCCAAGGTAAAGAAGCTCTTCTTCATGCAGTCTCACGGTCAGTACATGGCTCACGCGGCTGAGAAGAAGGCTCGAGGTCGTCACAAGGAGCTCATGCGTCAGTTGGGTGCTACAGTCCAGAGTGGATCTGAGGATCAGCTTACCGAGGAGGAGGAGTGGATTCAGCAGCACTGCCCATGGACCGATTCTGAGGCCGAGCACTTCCAGACTGACGACGGTGGTGCCGATGATTCTGCTGGGCTCTGATGCGTGTGTACCTCATTTGCTCTCACCTGGGGCCGTAGCAGCGCTCCCTCTCCTTTTGGTGTCTCGATGCCAAAGGGGGAGCGAGCTTAGGGATTTGCGAGTTGTGTCTCTTTCGTTCGTGTGTCTTGTCTTATTCGTGTTTTAGTTGGCTTGCTTTGGTTGGTTTGTCCGTGAGACCTAAGTTCGTAAGTTCGAGTCATATGGTGTGAGACATATGCTACCCTACCCTTCAAAGATCTTTATCTATGTCTATCTAGCTCATGAGTTGCGTGCTTTTCTTGTTACATCATCTATCTGCTCTCATACACCATGCTTAGATTTTGGTCTCTAAAATGTAGAGGAGCTTTGATCCAGTATGTGTGCTGTGCAGTCCAAAGCACTTATCTAAATAGCACACATCGAGGGGAGCCCAACTACATGTTAGGACCGTCGGGTTTGTATGCTTACTATATATCGTGTTTATGCAAATCCGTATTGTCATCAATCCACCAAAAGGGGAGATTGTAAGGGCATATTTATTCCCTAGTGGTTTTGGTGATTGATGACAATGCTTTTGCGGACTAATCGTGTGCGTTAAGTTCTTTCGAAGATCATCCATTGGCACGAGACGATTTCCTCCCTCGGTGTTTTTATTCAAGGCGGTGTAGCTCCTGCGGTTCGTTGTTGGTGGACTAGTTTCGTAGGAGTCACCGTACTATTAAGAGGGATCCGCTTTGGTAAGGCTAGGTGGAATCAACACGTACACATCCTTATCACACCGTCGTCTTCCCTTCGCATCTTTGGAGCTGCCCTCTCTCTTCGTTCGGTTTAGCCTGTGCGGTAGTAGTACGCGACCTCAGATGATAGTACCGCCGAAGCCCTAGCGGTAGTACCGCTCACCAGAGCGGTAGTACCGCTCCCAGCGATAATACCGCTCCGATGAGCGATAGTACCGCTCGCGAGCTTCGCTATACTACCTCGATAGTACCGCCTACTACCGCTTCGATTCGAGACGATGTTTTCTCGTGTCGGGTTTTGCGGCACTAGTTGCGGCGATGGGAGCGGTAGTACCGCTTTGGCGGTAGTACCGCTCTACTCCCGTGGTAGTACCGCTCTGTGGCCAGATGGCCTGCCTCTCTCTTTAAGCGGTAGTAGTACGCTAGGTAGGAGCGGTAGTACCGCCCTCAGCGGTAGTACCGCCCTTCCTTAGCGGTAGTACCGCTCTGTCTTGAGGCTGTTTAGTGGGGTAGCGGTTGGATGTGTTCCCCACTATATAAAGGGTCGTCTTCTTCCTTGTTGACCTACCTCTTTCCCCCAAGCTCCATTGTTGCTCAAAGCTCCATTTTGCCCGATCTCTCTCCTAGCCAATCAAACTTGTTGATTTGCTCGGGATTGGTTGAAAGGCCCGATCTACACTTCCACCAAGAGAAATTTGATTCCCCACTTATCCCTTGCGGATCTTGTTACTCTTGGGTGTTGAGCACCCTAGGCGGTTGAGGTCACCTCGAAGCCATACTCCATTGTGGTGAAGCTTCGTGGTGTTGTTGTTGTTGTTGGGAGCCTCCGGTTGTTGTGGAGTTTGCCCCAACCTTGCTTGTAAAGGTTGATCGCC
This sequence comes from Aegilops longissima, assembly GCA_021605205.1. Taxonomy (NCBI): domain Eukaryota; kingdom Viridiplantae; phylum Streptophyta; class Magnoliopsida; order Poales; family Poaceae; genus Aegilops; species Aegilops longissima. The sequence goes on from CM038678.1 coordinate 133,858,020, forward strand.
GCCTTCAAGGGCACCAATAGTGGAATCACGGCATCTCGCATTGTGTGAGGCGTGAGGAGAATCTGATGGCCCTAGTGGCTTCTTGGGGAGCATTGTGCCTCCACACCGCTCTAACGGAGACGTACTTCCCTCAAAAGGAAGGAACTTCGGTAACACATCCTCGTCTCCACCGGCTCCACTCTTGGTTATCTCATCCCTTTACTTGTGCAAGCTTATTTGTGTTCTTATCCTTGCTTGCTCGTGTGCTAGTGTTGTTGCATCATATAGGTTGTTCACCTAGTTGCACATCTAGACAACCTCTATTATTGCAAAGTTTAAATTGGCTAAGAAAAACTTAAAAATTGTTAGTTGCCTATTCACCCCCCCCTCTAGTCAACCATATCGATCCTTTCAATGTCCTTATTTACTACAAGGACAATTTTGACCATTGTCCAATGATCCATTCTGGATCATTCTTGTACCCTAGTGACTCATGGCAAGGCACACTTCGGTCGGTACACAAGATAGCATCTTTGCGAGCCTACGTCTAAGGCATAGTGGACGACCTTCGTCCTTTCTCTCTGTTCTGCCGTGGTCGAGCTTTAAGTCTTAACTTCATACCTTACATCTCAGGCAAGAACACCTTCAAGATCCATCTTGAACACCTTCAAGATCATGTCAAGGTATATGCTAATTTGAAAGTACCATTAAGCGGTTTTGATCTATCCCTATAGATCTTGATGCTCAATGTTCAAGTAGCTGAATACAGGTTTTCACTTGAAAAACACTTTTCAAATTACCCTATATGCTTTCCAGAAATTCTACATCATTTCTGATCATCAATATGTCAACAACATATACTCATCAGAAATTCTATAGTGCTCCCACTCACTTCTTTGGAAATACAAGTTTCTCATAAACTTTGTATAAACCCAAAATCTTTGATCATCTCATCAAAGCACACATTCCAACTCCGAGATGCTTACTCCAGTCCTTAGAAGGATCGCTGGAGCCAGCATACCTTTTAGCATCCTTAGGATCGACAAAAAACTTTCTGATTGTATCACATACAACCTTTCCTTACGAAGACTGGTAAGGAAACTCGTTTTTACATCCATCTGCCATATTTCATGAATGCAGCTAATGCTAACATGATTCCGACGGACTTAAGCATCGCTACGGATGAGAAAATCTCATCGTAGTCAACTCCTTGAACTTGTGAAAAACTCTTCGCCACAAGTCGAGCTTCATAGATGGTGACATTACCGTCCACGTCCGTCTTCTTCTTAAAGATCCATTTATCTCAATGGCTTGCCTATCGGGCAAGTCCACCAAAGTCCATGCTTTGTTCTGATACATGGATCCTATCTCGGATTTCATGGCTTCTAACCATTTGTTGGAATATGGGCCTACCATCGCTTCTCCATAGCTAGTAGGTTCATCATCGTCTAGCAACATGACATTCAAGACAGGATTACTGTACCACTCTGAAGCAGTACGCATCCTTGTCACCCTACGAGGTACGTTAGTGACTTGATCCGAAACTTCATGATCACTATCATAAGCTTCTACTTCAATTGGTGTAGGTGCCACGGGAATAACTTCCTGTGCCCTGCTACACAGTAGTTGAAGTGACGGTTCAATAACCTCATCAAGTCTCCACCATCCTCCCACTCAACTTTTCGAGACAAACTTTTCCTCGAGAAAGGACCCGATTCAAGAAACAATCCCTATTGCTTTCGGATCTGAATTAGGAGGTATACCCAACTGTTATGGGTGTCCTATGAAGATGCATTTTATCCTCTTTGGGTTCGAGCTTATCAACTTGAAACTTTTTCACATAAGCGATGTAGCCCCAAACTTTTAAGAAACGACAACTTAGGTTTCTCTAAACCATAGTTCAAACGGTGTCGTCTCAACGGAATTACGTGGTGCCCTTAAAGTGAGTGCGGTTGTCTCTAATGCCTAACCCATGAACGATAGTGGTAATTCGATAAGAGACATCATGGTACGCACCATATCCAATAGGGTGCAACTATGATGTTCGGACATACCATCACACTATGGTGTTCCAGGCGGTATTAATTGTGAAACAATTTCCACAATGTCTTAATTGTGTGCCAAAGCTCGCAACTCAGATACTCATCTCTATGATCATATCATAGGCATTTTATCCTCTTGTCACGATGATCTTCAACTTCACTCTGAAATTACTTGAACCATTCAATAATTCAGACTTGAGTTTCATCAAGTAAATATACTCAACATCTACTCGAATCATCGTGAAGTAAGAACATAACGATATTCATCAGATGCCTCGGCAGACTCATTGGACTGCACACATCAAAATGTGTTACTTCCAACAAGTTGCTATCTTGTTCCATTTTACTGAAAAACGAGGCTTTTAGTCATCTTGCCCATGTGGTATGATTTGCATATCTCAAGTGATTCAAAATCAAGTGAGTTCAAACGATCCATCTGCATGGAGTTTCTTCATGCGTATACACCAATAGAAATGGTTCGCATGTCTCAAACTTTTCAAAAATGAGTGAGTCCAAAGATCCATCAACATGGAGCTTCTTCATGCGTTTTACACCAATATGACTTACATGGCACTGCCACAAGTAAGTGGTACTATCATTACTATCTTATATCTTTTGGCATGAAAATGTGTATCACTACGATCGAGATTCAATAAACCATTCCTATTAGGTGCAATACCATTGAAGGTATTATTCAAATAAACAGAGTAACCATTATTCTCCTTAAATGAATAACCAGATTGCGATAGACATAATCCAATCATGTCTATGCTCAACGCAAACACCAAATGACAATTATTCAGGTTTAATACTAATCTTGATGGTAGAGGGAGCGTGCGATGTTTGATCAAATCAAACATGGAAACACTTCAACACATATCGTCACTCACCTTTAGCTAGTCTCCGTTTATTCCGTAGCTTTTATTTGAGTTACTAACACTTAGCAACCGAACCGTATCTTAATACCACTGGTGCTACTAGGAGTACTAGTAAAGTACACATTAACATAATGTATATCAATATACTTCTATCGACCTTGCCACCTTCTCATCTACCAAGTATCTAGGGTAATTCTGCTCCGTGGCTGTTCCCTTATTACGAAGCACTTCGGTCTCGGGTTTGGGTTCAACCTTGGGTTTCTTCACTAGAGCAGCAGCTGATTTGCCGTTTCATGAAGTATCCTTTCTTGCCCTTGCCCTTCTTAAAACTAGTGGTTTCATCAACCATCAACAATTGATGCTCCTTCTTGATTTCTACTTTCGCGATGTCAAACATCGTGAATACCTCAAAGATCATCTATCCCTGACATGTTATAGTTCATCACGAAGCTCTAGCAGCTTGGTGGCAATGACTTTGGAGAAACATCACTATCTCATCCGGAAGATCAACTCCCACTCGATTCAAGTGATTGTTGCACACGACAATCGAGCACAAGCTCAACGATTGAGCTTTTCTCCCTGAGTTTGCAGGCTAAGAAAATCGTCGGAGGTCTTATACCTCTTGGCGTGGCACGAGCCTGAAATCCCAATTTCAGCCCTCGAAACATCTCATATGTCCCGGGACGTTTCGAAAACGTCTTTGGTGCCTCAACTCTAAACCGTTTAACTGAACTATCACGTAGTTATCAAAACGTGTATGTCCGATGTTCGCAACATCCACAAACGACGTTTGGGGTTCAGCACACTGAGCGATGCATTAAGGACATAAGCTTTCTACTGTCCGCATAATCGCTACTTTCAACTTTCAACTATATTTTCTCTAGGAACATATCTAAACAGTGGAACTAAAGCGCGAGCTTACGACATAATCTGCAAAGATCTTTTGACTATGTTCAGGATAATTAAGTTCATCTTATGAACTCCCACTCAGATAGACATCCCTCTAGTCATCTAAGTGATTACATGATCCGAGTCAACTAGGCCGTGTCCGATCATCACGTGAGACGGACTAGTCATCATCGGTGAACATCTTCATGTTGATCGTATCCTCCATACGACTCATGCTCTACCTTTCGGTCTCTGTGTTCCGAGGCCATGTCTGTACATGCTAGGCTCGTCAAGTTAACCCTAAGTGTTTCGCGTGTGTAAATTTGTCTTACACCCGTTGTATGTGAACGTAAGAATCCATCACACCCGATCATCACGTGGTGCTTAGAAGCGACGAACTTTAGCAACGGTGCACAGTTAGGGGAGAACACTTCTTGAAATTGTTGTAAGGGATCATCTTATTTACTACCGTCGTTCTAAGTAAACAAGATGCATAAACATAATAAGCATCACATGCAATTATATAGTAGTGACATGATATGGCCAATATCATATAGCTCCATTGATCTCCATCTTCGGGGTTCTATGATCATCATCGTCACCGGCATGACACCATGATCTCCATCATCATGATCTCCATCATCGTGTCTCCATGAAGTTGTCTCGCCAACTTATTACTTCTACTACTATGGCTACCGGTTAGCAATAAAGTAAAGTAATTACATGGCGTTGTTCAATGACACGCAGGTCATACAATAAATAAAGACAACTCCTATGGCTCCTGCCGGTTGTCATACTCATCGACATGCAAGTCGTGATTCCTATTACAAGAACATGATCAATCTCATACATCACATATCATTCATCACATTCTTCTTGGCCATATCACATCACATAGCATACCCTGCAAAAACAAGTTAGACGTCCTCTAATTGTTGTTTGCATGTTTTACATGGCTGCTATGGGTTTCTAGCAAGAACGTTTGTTACCTACGCAAAACCACAACGTGATATGCCAATTTCTATTTACCCTTCATAAGGACCCTTTTCATCGCATCCGATCCGACTAAAGTGGGAGAGACTGGTGAAGGAAATATGCCCTAGAGGCAATAATAAAGTTATTATTTATTTCCTTATATCATGATAAATGTTTATTATTCATGCTAGAATTGTATTAACCGGAAACATAATACATGTGTGAATATATAGACAAACAGAGTGTCACTAGTATGCCTCTACTTGACTAGCTCGTTAATCGAAGATGGTTATGTTTCCTAACCATAGACATGAGTTGTCATTTGATTAACGGGATCACATCATTAGAAGAATGATCTGATTGACATGACCCATTCCGTTAGCCTAGCACATGCTCGTTTAGTATGTTGCTATTGCTTTCTTCATGACTTATACATGTTCCTGTAACTATGAGATTATGCAACTCCGTTTACGGAGGAACACTTTGGGTGCTACCAAACGTCACAACGTATCGGGTGATTATAAAGGAGTACTACAGGTGTCTCCAAAGGTACATGTTGGGTTGGCGTATTTGAGATTAGGTTTTGTCACTCCGATTGTCTGAGAGGTATCTCGGGCCTTCTCGGTAATACTCATCACCTAAGCCTTGCAAGCATTGTAACTAAAGAGTTAGTTATGAGATGATGTATTACGGAGCGAGTAAAGAGACTTGCGATAACGAGATTGAACTAGGTATTGGATACCGACGATCGAATCTCGGGCAAGTAACATACCGATGACAAAGGGAACAAAGTATGTTGTTATGCGGTTTGACCGATAAAGATCTTCGTAGAATATGTAGGAGCCAATATGGGCATCCAGGTTCCGCTATTGGTTATTGACCAAGAATAGTTCTAGGTCATGTCTACATAGTTCTCGAACCCGTAGGGTCCGCACGCAACAAGGTTTCGATGGCGGTTATATTATGAGTTTATGAGTTTTGATGTACCGAAGGAGTTGAGTCCCGGATGAGATCGGGGACATGACGAGGAGTCTCGAAATGGTCGAGACGTAAAGATCGATATATTGGACGACTATATTCGGAGTTCGGAAAGGTTCGAATGATTGGGTATTTTTCGAGTACCGAGAGTTACGGGAATTCGCCGGGAGAAGTATTGGGCCTTATTGGGCCTGCAGAAAGAGAGAGGGCTGCCTAGGGCAGGCCGCGCCCCATGGCCTAGTCCGAATTGGACTAGGGGAGGCCGCACCCTTCCCTCTTCCCCTTCCCCAAGTCCTAGTCCAACTAGGAAGAGGGGGGGAGTCCTACTCCGGTGGGAGTAGGACTCCTCGGCAGCGCCTCTCAAGGGCCGCCGCACCCCCCTTGCTCCTTTATATACAGAGGCAGGGGCACCCCATGACACAAAGTTGATCTACGGATCGTTCCTTAGCCGTGTGCGGTGCCCCTCCACCATATTCCACTTCGGTCATACCGTCGCGGAGCTTAGGCGAAGCCTGCGCGGAGAAGTCATATCGTCACGGGGCTTAGCGAAGCCCTGCGTCGGTGGAGCATCATCATCGTCCCACGCCGTCGTCTTGTGGAACTCATCCCGACACTTTGCTGGATCTGAGTCCGGGATCGTCATCGAGCTGAGCGTGTGCGAACTCGGAGGTGCCGTCGTTCGGTGCTTGGATCGGTCGGATCGTGAAGACGTCGACTACATCAACCGCGTTGTTATAACGCTTCGCTTTCGGTCTCACGAGTGCGTGGACGGACACTCTCCCCTCGTTGCTATGCCATCACCATGGTCTTGCGTGATCGTAGGAAAATTTTTGAAATTACTACGTTCCCCAACAGTGGTATCAGAGCCTGGTTTTATGCGTTGATGTCATGTGCACGAGTAGAACACAAGTGAGTTGTGGGCGATACAAGTCATACTGCCTACCAGCATGTCATACTTTGGTTCAGCGGTATTGTGAGATGAAGCGGCCCGGACCGACATTACGCGTGCGCTTCGCGAGACTGGTTTCACCGCTCCGAGCACTCGTTGCTTAAAGGTGACCGGCGGTGTCTCTCTCTCACTTTAGTTGAATCGAGTGTGGCTACGCCCGGTCCTTGAGAAGGTTAAAGCGAGTCTATTTGACGAAATATCGTTGTGGTTATGATGCGTAGGTAAAACGGTTCTTGCTCAGCCCGTAGCAGCCACGTAAAACTTGCAACAACAAAGTAGAGGACGTCTAACTTGTTTTTGCAGGGCATGTTGTGATGTGATATGGTCAAAACGTGATGCTATATTTTATTGTATGAGATGATCATGTTTTGTAACCGAGTTATCGACAATGGCGAGAGCCATATGGTTGTCGCTTTATTGTATGAAATGCAAGCGCCATGTAATTGCTTTACTTTATCACTAAGCGGTAGCGATAGTCGTAGAAGCAATAGTTGGCGAGGCGACAACGATGCTACGATGGAGATCAAGGTGTCGCGCGGTGGCGATGGTGATCATGACGGTGCTTGGCGATGGAATCACAAGCACAAGATGATGATGACCATATCATATCACTTATATTGATTGCATGTGATGTTTATCCTTTATGCATCTTATCTTGCTTTGATTGACGGTAGCATTATAAGATGATCTCTCACCAAAATTATCAAGAAGTGTTCTCCCGAGTATGCACCGTTGCGAAAGTTCTTCGTCTTTGAGACACCACGTGATGATCGGGTATGATAGGCTCTACGTTCAAATACAACGGGTGCAAAACAGTTGCGCACGCGAATACTCAGGTTAAACTTGACGAGCCTAGCATATAACAGATATGGCCTCGGAACACGGAGACCGAAAGGTCGGCGTGAATCATATAGTAGATATGATCAACATAGTGATGTTCACCATTGAAACTACTCCATCTCACGTGATGATCGGACATGGTTTAGTTGATTTGGATCACGTAATCACTTAGATGACTAGAGAGATGTATGTCTAAGTGGGAGTTCTTAAGTAATATGATTAATTGAACTTAAATTTATCATGAACTTAGTCCCGTAGTATTTTGCAAATTATGTTGTAGATCAATAGCTCGCGTTGTTGCTTCCCTATGTTTTATATGTGTTCCTAGAAAATTGTATTGAAAGATGTTAGTAGCAATGATGCGGATTGGATCCGTGATCTGAGGTTTATCCTCATTGCTGCGCAGAAGAATTATGTCCTTAATGCACCGCTAGGTGACGGACCTATTGCGGGAGCAGATCTGCGGCGTTATGAGCGTTTGGCTAGCTCAATATGAGCGAATCTGAGACGTTATGAGCGTTTGGCTAGCTCAATATGATGACTACTTGATAGTTTAGTGCACCATGCTTAACGGCTTAGAATCGGGACTTCAAAGGCGTTTTGAGCGTCATGGACCATATAAGATGTTCCAGGAATTGAAGTTAATATTTCAAGCAAATACCGAGTTGAGAGATATGAAGTCTCCAACAAGTTCTATAGCCAAAGATGGAGGAGAATCGCTCAACTAGTGAGCATGTGCTCAGATTATGCGAGTACTTCAATCGCTTGAATCAAGTGGGAGTTAATCTTCCGATAAGATAGTGATTGACAGAATTCTCTAGTCACCATCACTAAGTTAGTAGAACTTCGTGATGAACTATAGTATGCAAGGGATGACGAAAAGATTCTCGAGCTCTTCGCGATGCTAAAATCGGCGAAGGTAGAAATCAAGAAAAACATCAAGTGTTGATAGTTGACAAGACCACTAGTCTCAAGGAAAATGGCAAAGGGAAGAAAGGTGAACTTCAAAAGGAACGGCAAGCAAGTTGCTGCTCGAGTGAAGAAGCCCAAGTCTAGACCTAAGCCTGAGACTAAGTACTTACACTGCATAGGAAATGGTCACTGGAAACGGAAATACCCCAAATATTTGGTGGATAAGAAGGATGGCAAAGTGAACAAGGGTATATTTGATATACAGGTTATTGATGTGTGCTTTACTAGTGTTTATAGTAGCCCCAGTATTTGATACTTGTTAGGTTGCTAAGATTAGTAACTCGAAATGGGAGTTCTGAGAATAAAATGAAACTAGTTGAAGGGAAGTGACGATGAGTGTTGGAAGTAGTTCCAAAATTGATATGATCATCATCGCACACTCCCTATACTTTCGGGATTAGTGTTAAACCTAAATAAATGTTATTAGGTGTTTGCGTTGAGCATGAATATGATTTGATCATGTTTATTGCAAAGCGGTTATTCATTTAAAGTCAAAGAATAATTGTTGTTCTGCTTAAATGAATAAAACCTTCGATGGTCATACACCCAATGAAAATAGTTTATTGGATCTCGATCGTAGTGATACACATATTCATAATATTGATGCCAAAAGATGCAAAGTTAATAATGATAGTGCAACTTATTTGTGGCACTTGCCGTTTAGGTCATATTGGTGTAAAGCGCATGAAGAAACTCCATCTGATGGGATTTTGGAATCACTTGATTATGAATCACTTGATGCTTGCGAACCATGCCTTATGGGCAAGATGACTAAAGACTCGCTTCTCGGAACAATGGAGCGAGCAAATGACTTATTGGAAATAATACATCTTGATGTATGCGGTCCGATGAGTATTAAAGCTCACGGCAAGTATCGTTATTTTCGACCTTCACAAAGATGATTTGAGCAGATATGGGTATATCTACTTGATGAAACACAAGTCTGAAACATTTGAAAAGTTCAAAGAATTTCAGAGTGAAGTGAAGAATCATCGTAACAAGAAAATAAAAGTTTCTACGATATGATCGCAGAGGAAAAATATTTGAGTTACGAGTTTGGCCTTCAGTTAAAACAATGTGGAATAGTTTTCACAGCTCACGCCACATGGAACACCATAACGTAATGGTGTGTCCGAACGTCATAACCGCACTTTACTTGATATGGTGCGATCTATGATGTCTCTTATCAGTTTACCACTACCGTTTTGGGGTCATGCATTAGAGACAGCTGCATTCACGTTTAATAGGGCACCATCTAAATCCGTTGAGATGACACCGTATGAACTATGGTTTAGCGATAAACCTAAGTCGTCGTTTCTTAAAGTTTGGAGTTGTGATGCTTATGTGAAAAAGTTTTCACCGATAAGCTTGAACCCAAATCGAGAAGTGCGTCTTCATAGAATACCCAAAGGTAACTATTGGGTACACCTTCTATCACAGATCCGAAGGCAAGTTTTTCGTTGCTAAGATGGATCCTTTCTAGAGAAGAAGTTTCTCTCGAAAGAAGTGAGTGGGAGGAAAGTAGAACTTGATGAGGTAATTGTACCTTCTCCCTTATTGGAAAGTAGTTCATCACGTGAATCAGTTCGGTGATTCCTACACCAATTAGTGAGGAAGTTAATGATGATGATCATGAAACTTCAGATCAAGTTGCTACCAAACCTCGTAGGTCTTCCAGAGTAAGATCCGCACCAGAGTGATGCGGTAATCATGTTCGTAAGTCATGTTACTAGACCATGATGAACCTACGAACTATGAGGAAGCGATGATGAGCCCAGATTCAGCGAAATGGCTTGAGGCCATGAAATCTGAGATGGGATCCATGTATGAGAACAAAGTATGGACTTTGATGGAGTTGCCGATGATCGGCAAGCCATATTATATAAATGGATCTTCAAGAGGAAGACAGATCTTGATAGTAGTGTTACTATCTACAAAGCTAGACTTGTCAAAAGGTTTTGACAAAGTTCAAGATGTTGAATACAATGAGATTTTCTCACTCGTATCGATGCTTAAAAGTCTGTCCGAATCATGTTAGCAATTACCACATTTTATGAAATCTGGCAAATGGATGTCAAAACTACATTCTTTAATGCATTTATTAAAGAAGAGTTGTATATGATGCAACCAGAAGGTTTTATCAATCCTAAAGGAGCTAACAAAATATGCAAGCTCCAGCGATCCATCTATGGACTGGTGCAAGCATCACGGAGTTGGAATAAACGCTTTGATAGTATGATCAAAGCATATGGTTTTATCTGAGACTTTTGGAGAAGCCTGTATTTACAAGAAAGTGAGTGGGAGCACTACAACATTTCGATAAGTATATGTGAATGACATATTGTTGATCGGAAATAATGTAGAATTATTCTGCAAAGCATAAAGGAGTATTTGAAAGGAGTTTTTCAAAGAAGGACCTCGGAGAAGCTGCGTACAAATTGAGCATCAAGATCTATTGAGATAGATCAAAAACGCTTGATAAGTTTTTCAATAAGTACATACCTTGTCAAGAATTTTGAAGTAGCTCAAAATGGAACAGTCAAAGAAAGAGTTCTTGCCTATGTTACAAGGTGTGAGTTTGAGTAAGACTCAAAACCCGACCACGGCAGAAGATAGAAAGAGAATGAAAGTCATTCCCTATGCATCGCATAGGTTCTATAAAGTATGCTATGCTATGTACCGGACCTATTGTATACCTTGCTCTGAATTTGGCAAGGGGTACAATAGTGATCTAGGAGTAGATCATTGGACATTGGTCAAGAACATCCTTAGTGAAGACTAAGGAAATATTTCTCGATTATGGAGGTGATAAAAGAGCCCGTCGTAAAGAGTTACATCGATGCAAGCTTTTTACACTGATCCAGATGACTCTAAGTCTCAATCTGGATACATATTGTAAGTGGGAGCAATTAGCTAGAGTAGCCCGTGCGAGCATTGTAGACATAGAATATTTGCAAAATACATACGGCTCAATGTGACAGACCGTTGACTAAACTTCTCTCACAGCAAAACATGATCATCCCTTAGTACTCTTTGGGTGTTAATCACATAGCGATGTGAACTAGATTATTAACTCTAGTAAACCCTTTGGGTGTTGGTCACATAACGATGTGAACTATGGGTGTTAATCACATACGAGATGTGAATATTAGTGTTGAATCACATGATGATGTGAACTAGATTATTGACTCTAGTGCAAGTGGGAGGCTGAAGGAAATATGCCTAGAGGCAATAATAAAGTTATTATTTATTTCCTTATATCATGATAAATGTTTATTATTCATGCTAGAATTGTATTAACCGAAACATAATACATGTGTGAATACATAGACAAACAGTGTCACTAGTATGCCTCTACTTGACTAGCTCGTTAATCAAAGATGGTTATGTTTCCTAACCATAGACATGAGTTGTCATTTGATTAACGGGATCACATCATTAGAAGAATGATCTGATTGACATGACCCATTCCGTTAGCCTAGCACATGATCGTTTAGTATGTTGCTATTGCTTTCTTCATGACTTATACATGTTCACTGTAACTATGAGATTATGCAACTCCGTTTACGGAGGAACACTTTGGGTGCTACCAAACGTCACAACATAACTGGGTGATTATAAAGGAGTACTACAGGTGTCTCCAAAGGTACATGTTGGGTTGGCATATTTGAGATTAGGTTTTGTCACTCCGATTGTCGGAGAGGTATCTCTGGGCCTTCTCGGTAATACTCATCACCTAAGCCTTGCAAGCATTGTAACTAAAGAGTTAGTTATGAGATGATGTATTACGGAACGAGTAAAGAGACTTGCGGTAACGAGATTGAACTAGGTATTGGATACCGGCGATCGAATCTCGGGCAAGTAACATACCGATGACAAAGGAACAAAGTATGTTGTTATGCGGTTTGACCGATAAAGATCTTCGTAGAATATGTAGGAGCCAATATGGGCATCCAGGTTCCGCTATTGGTTATTGACCAAGAATAGTTCTAGGTCATGTCTACATAGTTCTCGAACCCGTAGGGTCCGCACGCTTAAGGTTTCGATGGCGGTTATATTATGAGTTTATGAGTTTTGATGTACCAAGGAGTTCGAGTCCCGGATGAGATCGGGGACATGACGAGGAGTCTCGAAATGGTCGAGACGTAAAGATCGATATATTGGACGACTATATTTGGAGTTCGGAAGGTTCGAATGATTGGGTATTTTTCGAGTACCGGGAGAGTTACGGGAATTCGCCGGGAGAAGTATTGGGCCTTATTGGGCCTGCGGAAAGAGAGGGCTGCCTAGGGCAGGCCGCGCGCCCCATGGCCTAGTCCGGGTGGACTAGGGGAGGGCCGCACCCTTCCCTCTTCCCCTTCCCCAAGTCCTAGTCCAACTAGGAAGAGGGGGAGTCCTACTCCGGTGGGAGTAGGACTCCTCGGCGCGCCTCTCAAGGGCGGCCGCACCCCCCTTGCTCCTTTATATCTGAGGGGCAGGGGCACCCCATGACACAGAAGTTGATCTCGGATCGTTCCTTAGCCGTGTGCGGTGCCCCCTCCACCATATTCCACTTGGTCATACCGTCATGAGCTTAGGCGAAGCCCTGCGCGGAGAAGTCATATCGTCACGGGGCGAAGCCTGCGTCGGTGGAGCATCATCATCGTCACCACGCCGTCGTCTTGTGGAACTCATCCCGACACTTTGCTGGATCGGTCCGGGATCGTCATCGAGCTGAGCGTGTGCAGAACTTCGGAGGTGCCGTCGTTCGGTGCTTGGATCGGTCGGATCGTGAAGGCGTCGACTACATCAACAGCGTTGTTATAACGCTTCGCTTTCGGTCTCACAGTGCGTGGGACGGACACTCTCCCTCTCGTTGCTATGCCATCACCATGGTCTTGCGTGATCGTAGGAAATTTTTTGAAATTACTACGTTCCCCAACAACTGGCACCCGCTAGCCACCTCAAGTATATATAGGGGGAAAGGGGGATGCGTCCCCTTTAGGGTTTTCCCACCCCAAGGGGTGCGGCCAGCCCTAGATCCCATCTAGGGGGGCGGCCAAGGGGGGGAGGAGTGCCTCCCAAGTCAAGTGGAGGCCCTCCCCCTTAGGGTTTTCCCCTTCCCATGCGCATGGGCCTTGGGGGGGCTGGTGCCCCTGGCCCATTAAGGCTAGGGCGCCCCCCTACAGCCCATGCTACTATATTGGACGTGGTGGAACTATTTCCGGACCTCCGGACCCTTCCGGAATCCTCCGGAACCTTCTGGAAGCTTCCCGGTACAATACCGAGAAAACCCGAACTTTTTCCGGGACCCGAACAACAACTTTCCATATATAAATCTTTACCTCTATAACCCTAGCGTCATCGAACCTTAAGTGTGTAGACCCTACGGGTTCGGGAACCATGCAGACATGACCGAGACGTTCTCCGTTCAATAACCAACAGCGGGATCTGGATACCCATGTTGGCTCCTACATATTCCACGATGATCTCATCGGATGAACCACGATGTCAAGGACTCAATCAATCCCGTATTCAATTCCCTTTGTCTAGCGGTATTGTACTTGCCCGAGATTCGATCGTCGGTATCCCGATACCTTGTTCAATCTCGTTACGGCAAGTCTCTCTTTACTCGTTCCGTAACACATCATCCGTGATCAACCCCTTGGTCACATTGTGCACATTATGATGATGTCCTACCGAGTGGGCCCAGAGATACCTCTCCGTCAACCGGAGTGACAAATCCCAGCCTCGATTCGTGCCAACCCAATGACACTTTCGGAGATACCTGTAATGCACCTTTATAGCCACCCGATTCGTTGTGACGTTTGGTACACCAAAAGCATTCCTACGGTATCCGGGAGTTGCACAATCTCATGGTCTAAGGAAATGATACTTGACATTAGAAAAGCTTTAGCATACGAACTACGATCTTTGCTAGGCTTAGGATTGGGTCTTGTCCATCACATCATTCTCCTAATGATGTGATCCCGTTATCAACGACATCCAATGTCCATGGTCAGGAAACCGTAACCATCTATTGATCAACGAGCTAGTCAACTAGAGGCTTACTAGGGACATGGTGTTGTCTATGTATCCACACATGTATATGAGTTTCCTATCAATACAATTATAGCATGGATAATAAACGATTATCATGAACAAGGAAATATAATAATAACTAATTTATTATTGCCTCTAGGGCATATTTCCAACAGCCACCTCCTCCCTTGCTCCTTTATATACGGGGGCAGGGGGGCACCTCATGACACACAAGTTGATCTACGTGATCGTTCCTTAGCCGTGTGCGGTGCCCCCCTCCACCATATTCCACCTCGGTCATATCGTCGCGGAGCTTAGGCGAAGCCCTGCGCCGGTGGAGCATCATCATCGTCACCACACCGTCGTGCTGACGGAACTCATCCCCGACACCCTGCTGGATTGGAGGTGCCGTACGTTCGGTACTTGGATCGGTCGGATCGTGAAGACGTACGACTACATCAACCGCGTTGTCATAACGCTTCCGCTTTCGGTCTACGAGGGTACGTGGACACACTCTCCCCTCTCGTTGCTATGCCATCACCATGATCTTGCGTGTGCGTAGGAAATTTTTGAAATTACTCGTTCCCCAACAGTGGCATCCGAGCCTGGTTTTATGCGTTGATGTCATTTGCACGAGTAGAACACAAGTGAGTTGTGGGCGATATAAGTCATACTGCTTACCAGCGTGTCATACTTTGGTTCAGCGGTATTGTGAGATGAAGCGGCCGGACCGACATTACGCGTGACGCTTCGCGAGACTGGTTTCACCGCTTGAGCACTCGTTGCTTAAAGGTGACCGGCAGGTGTCTGTCTCTCTCACTTTAGTTGAACCGAGTGTGGCTATGCCCGGTCCTTGCGAAGGTTAAAACAACACCAACTTGACAAACTATCGTTGTGGTTTTGATGCGTAGGTAAGAACGGTTCTTGCTCAGCCCGTAGCAGCCACGTAAAACTTGCAACAACAAAGTAGAGGACGTCTAACTTGTTTTTGCAGGGCATGTTGTGATGTGATATGGTCAAGACGTGATGCTATATTTTATTGTATGAGATGATCATGTTTTGTAACTGAAGTTATCGGCAACTGGCAGGAGCCATATGATTGTCGCTTTATTGTATGAAATGCAAACGCCATGTAATTGCTTTACTTTATCAATAAGCGGTAGCGATAGTCGTAGAAGCAATAGTTGGCGAGACGACAACGATGCTACGATGGAGATCAAGGTGTCGCGCCGGTGACGATGGTGATCACGACGGTGCTTCGGAGATGGAGATCACAAGCACAAGATGATGATGGCCATATCATATCACTTATATTGATTGCATGTGATGTTTATCCTTTATGCATCTTATTTTGCTTTGATTGACGGTAGCATTATAAGATGATCTCTCACTAAAATTATCAAGAAGTGTTCTCCACGAGTATGCACCGTTGCTAAAAGTTCGTAGTGCCCGGACACCACATGATGATCGGGTGTGATAAGCTCTCGTCCATCTACAACGGTGCAAGCCAGTTTTGCACACGCGAATACTCAGGTTAAACTTGACGAGCCTAGCATATGCAGATATGGCCTCGGAACACGGAGACCGAAAGGTCGGCGTGAATCATATAGTAGATATGATCAACATAGTGATGTTCACCATTGAAAACTACTCCATCTCACGTGATGATCGGTTATGGTTTAGTTGATTTGGATCACGTGATCACTTAGATGACTAGAGAGATGTCTGTCTAAGTGGGAGTTCTTAAGTAATATGATTAATTGAACTTAAATTTATCATGAACTTAGTCCTGGTAGTATTTTTGCAAATTATGTTGTAGATCAATAGCTCGCGTTGTTGCTTTCATATGTTTGTTTTGATATGTTCCTAGAGAAAATTTTGTTGAAAGATGTTAGTAGCAATGATGCGGATTGGATCCGTTATCTGAGGTTTATCCTCATTGCTGCACAGAAGAATTATGTCCTTGATGCACCGCTAGGTGACGGACCTATTGCAGGAGCGGATCTGACGTTATGAGCGTTTGGCTAGCTCAATATGATGACTACTTGATAGTTTAGTGCACCATGCTTAACGGCTTAGAATCGGGACTTCAAAGATGTTTTGAGCGTCATGGACCATATAAGATGTTCGAGAATTGAAGTTAATATTTCAAGCAAATACCGAGTTGAGAGATATGAAGTCTCCAACAAGTTCTATAGCTAAAAGATGGAGGAGAATCGCTCAACTAGTGAGCATGTGCTCAGATTGTGCGAGTACTTCAATCGCTTGAATCAAGTGGGAGTTAATCTTCCGAGATAAGATAGTGATTGACAGAATTCTCTAGTCACCATCACTAAGTTAGTAGAACTTCGTGATGAACTATAGTATGCAAGGGATGACGAAAAAGATTCTCAAGCTCTTCGTGATGTTGAAATCAACGAAGGTAGAAATCAAGAAAGAGCATCAAGTGTTGATGATTGACAAGACCACTAGTTTCAAGAAAGCGGGCAAAGGAAAGAAAGGAAACTTCAAGCGAATGACAAGCAAGTTGTCACTCCGTGAAGAAGACCAAAGCTGGACCAAAGCCTGAAACCGAGTGCTTACACTTGCAATGGAACTGGTCCTTTGGGCGGAACTACCCCAAATATTTGGCGGATAAGAAGGATGTCAAAGTGAACAAAGGTATATTTGATATATAGATTATTGATGTGTATTTTACTAGTGTTCGTAGCAACCCCTCGGTATTTGATACTTGGTTCGGTTGCTAGAGTAGTAACTTCAAACGGAGTTGCGAATGAATGAAAACTAGTTGAAGGGGAAGTGACGATGAGTGTTGGAAGTAGTTCGAGATTGATATGATCATCATCGCACACTCCCTATACTTTCGGGATTAGTGTTAAACCTAAATAAATGTTATTTGGCGTTTGCGTTGAGCATAAATATGATTTGATCATGTTTATTATGTCTGATTATTCATTTAAAGTCAAAGAATAATTGTTGTTCTATTTAAATGAATAAAACCTTCAATGGTCATACACCCAATAAAAATAGTTTGTTGGATCTCGATCGTAGTGATACACATATTCATAATATTGATGCCAAAGGATGCAAAGTTAATAATGATAGTGCAACTCATTTGTGGCACTGCCGTTTAGGTCATATTGGTGTAAAACGCATGAAGAAACTCCATGTTGATGGGATTTTGGAATCACTTGATTATGAATCACTTGATGCTTGCGAACCATGCCTTATGGGCAAGATGACTAAAGACTCTGTTCTCCGGAACAATGGAGCGAGCAAATGACTTATTGGAAATAATACATACTGATGTATGCGGTTCGATGAAAAAGCTCACGGCAAGTATCGTTATTTTCGACCTTCACAGATGATTTGAGCAGATATGGGTATATCTACTTGATGAACACAAGTCTGAAACATTTGAAAAGTTCAAAGAATTTCAGAGTGAAGTGAAGAATCATCGTAACAAGAAAATAAAAGTTTCTACGATATGATCGCAGAGGTAAAATATTTGAGTTCTGAGTTTGGCCTTGATTAAAACAATGTGAAATAGTTTCACTACTCACGCCACAGAACACCACAAGTATAATGGTGTGTCCAAGCGTCATAACCGTACTTTATTAGATATGGTGCGATCAATGATGTCTCTTACCGATTTACCACTATCGTTTTGGGGTTATACATTAGAGACAGCTGCATTCACGTTAAAAAGGGCACCATATAAATCCGTTGAGACGACACCATATGAACTATGGTTTAGCAAGAAACCAAAGTTGCCGTTTCTTAAAGTTTGGGTTGCGATGCTTATGTGAAAAAGTTTCAACATGATAAGCTTGAACCCAAATCGGAAAAGTGCGTCTTCATAGGATACCCAAAATGTTGGGTACACCTTCTATCACAGATCCGAAAGGCAAGACATTCGTTGCCAAGAATGGATCCTTTCTAGAGAAGGAGTTTCTCTCGAAAGAAGTGAGTGGGAGGAAAGTAGAACTTGATGAGGTAATTGTACCTTCTCCCTTATTGGAAAGTAGTTTATCACGAAATCAGTTCCAAGTGATTCCTACACCAATTAGTGAGGAAGTTAATGATGATGATCATAAAACTTGAGATCAAGTTGCTACCAAACCTCGTAGGTCTTCGAGTAAGATCCGCACTGAGTGATACGGTAATCATGTTCGGAAGTCATGTTACTAGACCATGATGAACCTACGAACTATGAGGAAGCGATGATGAGCCCAGATTCCATAAAATGGCTTGAGGCCATGAAATCGAGATAGGATCCATGTATATGAACAAAGTATGGACTTTGGTTGACTTGCCCGATGATCGGCAAGCCATAGAAAATAAATGGATCTTCAAGAGGAAGACGGACGCTGATAGTAGTGTTACTATCTACAAAGCTAGAATTGTCGCAAAAGGTTTTCGACAAGTTCAAGATCTTGACTACGATGAGAGTTTCTCACTCGTATCTATGCTTAAGTCTATCTGAATCATGTTAGCAATTGCCGCATTTTATGAAATCTGGCAAATGGATAAACAAAACTGCATTCCATAATGGATTAATTAAAGAAGAGTTGTATATGATGCAACCAGAAGGTTTTGTAAATCCTAAAGGTGCTAACAAAATATGCAAGCTCCAGCGATCAATCTATGGACTGGTGCAAGCATCTCAGAGTTGGAATACATGCTTTGATAAGTTGATCATAGCATATAGTTTTATCTGAGACTTGCGGTGAAGCACAGTATTTACAAGAAAGTGAGTGGGAGCACTACAGCATTTCGATAAGTATATGTGAATGACATATTGTTGATCGGAAATAATGTAGAATTATTCGCAAAGCATAAAGGAGTGTTTGAAAGAAGTTTTTCAAAGAAAGACCTCGGTGAAGCTGCTTACATATTGAGCATCAAGATCTATAGAGATAGATCAAGGCGCTTGATAAGTTTTCAATAAATACATACCTTGACAAGATTTTAAAGTAGTTCAAAATGGGACAGTCAAAGAAAGAGTTCTTGCCTGTGTTACAAGGTGTGAGATTGAGTAAGACTCAAAACCCGACCACGGCAGAAGATAGAAAGAGAATGAAAGTCATTCCTATGCATCAGCCATAGGTTCTATAAAGTATGTCATGCTGTGTACGAGATCTATTGCATACCCTACCACTAAGCTTGGCAAGGGAGTGCAACAATGATCTAGGAGTAGATCAATGGACAACGGTCAAAATTATCCTTAGTGGAATAAGGATATGTTTCTCGATTATGGAGGTGAAAAAAGGTTCGTCATAAAGAGTTACGTCGATGCAAGTTTTGACACCGATCTGGATGACTCTAAGTCTCGATCCAGATACATATTGAAAAGTGGGAGCAATTAGCTAGAATAGCTCCTTGCAGAGCATTGTTGACATAGAAATTCGCAAAATACTTACGGATCTGAATGTGACAGACCCGTTAACTAAAATTATCTCACAAGCAAAACATGATCACACCTTAGTACTCTTTGGGTGTTAATCACATAGCGATGTGAACTAGATTCTTGACTCTAGTAAACCCTTTGGGTGTTGATCACATATCGATGTGAACTATGGGTGTTAATCACATGGTGATGTGAACTATTGTTGTTAAATCACATGGCGATGTGAACTAGATTATTGACTCTAGTGCAAGTGGGAGATGAAGGAAATATGCCCTAGAGGCAATAATAAAGTTATTATTTATTTCCTTATATCATGATAAATGTTTATTATTCATGCTAGAATTGTATTAACGGAAACATAATACATGTGTGAATACATAGACAAGCAGTGTCACTAGTATGCCTCTACTTGACTAGCTCGTTAATCAAAGATGGTTATGTTTCCTAACCATGGACAAAGAGTTGTTATTTGATTAACGGGATCACATCATTAGGTGAATGATCTGATTGACATGACCCATTCCATTAGCTTAGCACTTGATCGTTTAGTATGTTGCTATCGCTTTATTCATGACTTATACAAAGTTCACGCAACTATGAGATTATGCAACTCCGTTTACGGAGGAACACTTTGTGTGCTACCAAGCGTCTAACGTATCGGGTGATTATAAAGGTACTCTACAGGTGTCTCCAAAAGTATATGTTGAGTTGGCATAATTCGAGATTAGGTTTTGTCACTCCGATTGTCGGAGAGGTATCTCTGGGCCCTCTCGGTAATGCACATCACAATAGGCCTTGCAAGCAATGTAGCTAATGAGTTAGTTACGGAATGATGCATTACGGAACGAGTAAAGAGACTTGCCGGTAACGAGATTGAACTAGGTATTGGATACAGATGATCGAATCTCGGGCAAGTAACATACCGATGACAAAGGGAACAACGTATGTTGTTATGCGGTTTGACCGATAAAGATCTTCGTAGAATATGTAGGAGCCAATATGGGTATCCAGGTTCCGCTATTGGTTATTGACCGAGAATAGTTCTAGGTCATGTCTACATAGTTCTCGAACCCGTAGGGTCCGCACGCTTAAGGTTTCGATGATGATTATATTATGAGTTTATGAGTTTTGATGTACCAAGGAGTTCGAGTCCCGGATGAGATCGGGGACATGACGAGGAGCCTCGAAATGGTCGAGACGTAAAGATCGATATATTGGACGACTATATTCGGACTTGGAAAGGTTCCGAGTGATTGGGTATTTTTCGATCTGAGAGAGTTACGGAATTCGCCGAGAAGTATTGGGCCTTATTGGGCCATACGGGAAAGAGAGGGGCTGCCTAGGGCAGGCGCGCGCCCCAAGGCCTAGTCCGGGTTGGACTAGGGGAGGGGCTGCGCCCTCCTTCCTTCCCTTCTCCTTTCCCCTTCCTTCTCTCCTACTCCTACTAGGAAAGGAGGAGTCCTACTCGGTGGGAGTAGGACTCCCCCTGTCGCCCCTCCTAGGCCGCCACCTCCTCCTTGCTCCTTTATATCTGGGGGCAGGGGCACCCCATGACACACAAGTTGATCTACGTGATCGTTTCTTAGCCGTGTCGGTGCCCCCCCACCATATTCCACCTCGGTCATATCGTCATGAGCTTAGGCGAAGCCTGCGCCGGTGGAGCATCATCATCGTCACCACGCCGTCGTCTTGTGGAACTCATCCCGACACCTGCTGGATCGGTCCGGGATCGTCATCGAGTTGAGCGATGTGCGAGAACACGGAGGTGCCGTCGTTCGGTACTTGGATCGGTCGGATCATGAAGGCGTCGACTACATCAACTGCGTTGTCATAACGCTTCGTTTTGGTCTCACGAGTGCGTGGACACACTCTCCCCTCTCGTTGCTATGCCATCACCATGATCTTGCGTGTGCGTAGGAATTTTTTTGAAATTACTACGTTCCCCAACACACCTTTCACCTGACCACACATGCCACATCATCAAAGAGGTCCACTCAACTTGCATGAAAAAAAGTTTTCCATTTATATGCCAATAATATTCAGAATATTTTTTGACTACACGCAATAATCAAATATATATAATATTTATTTTTAGCTTTAGTACATATATTTTTAATTCAACTATAGAAGCTTCATACAATCAAATCACTAAAATATATTGCAATCGATTCCCGCAGCAACGCGCGGGGTATTCTCTAGTTACCAAAACGATAGGGCAGCGCTGGTTGTACTGTCGATTCCCTTCTCCCAAGAGCTTTCAAGCTCTAATATGAGCTTTCAAGCTCTAACCCTAGTCGAGTAGTAACCGGATCATAAGGCGCCACTTTGTGAACAAGTTTTGACGCACGACTTTTTCATGAGAACACCTGTCCCCTGTCACAAAACCAGGGGAATCATTTATACGTAAATTGAAACGAGGATGTTGACGCATAACCACTTACTCCCCCCGTCCTTGAAAGAGTGTATCTCCAACTTTGTTGGAAAGTCAAACTTTTTTATGTTTGACTGTATTTATAATAAAATACACCAATATTTTTGCTATCAAATTAGTAGCGTTAGATTCATGATATAATATATTTTCATCATATACCTATTTGGTTTCACAAGTATTGATATATTTTTGCACAAACTCGGTCAAACTTTGAGATAGTTTGACCCTCCAACAAAGATGGAAGTACACTCTCTCAAGGACGGAGGGAGTATTTACCAAGACTTCCGACATGACTATTTAAGCTTGCTCTTCACTCTCTTATGATACATAACACCAAAAAACGTGTGTTTCTAGTTCATAATATACAAGGGCAAGTTGACAGTTTGTTCGTATATACATAGGTTTGCAAAATTGGTCCATCAACTCCCAAGTGTAAACGAATTTAGCTCCAAAATCATCAAACAGTGTGGTAAAACAAAAGAGAAAAAGCTGATAATAACATATGTACCAACTCAAGAGAAGCAAGATTCGACCAAGTAATATTTTGTGTTTTCTGTTAGTTTAGTAGTAACCGGATCCGTAAGTTGTCACTTTGTGAAACTTTTTTGACATGGAACTCCATAAAGTATCTAGTGAACAAGCGGAAATTCAATTTGGCTCTTGTGAGCATATGTTCTTGCGAGCAAAAAATGATACATGCAAATGGATAAAAAGTAGGAATTTTTTTAGATATGTTCATTGTCACACCCAAATGCTATCTGCAAAATTTTAGGTGAAAACTTTAAGAAAGCCAAGCCAAATGCCAAATGTTACACTTAATTTGTTTTTCCACCGATGAAGCACTGTTGTCCCGGTTCGCATAAAAATTGTCCAGCATGCTTGTCACACTAACATTAACATAAAAAAAATCAGGCTTTTTAATTTTTATTTACTATTCATCGGGGAGCATATGCTCAAGTTTAGGCAAGATTTCCAACATGGCTCCGGATTGAACTTGCTCTTCACTCTCTTTTGGTACATAGCGCTAAAATAACTTATAATATTTCTAGTTGAAAGTACAGGACCAAGTTGACACATTTGCCCGTTTTACATAGGTCACAAAATCAGTCCGTCAACCCCCAAGTACAAACCGATTTATAGCTCCGAAATCGTCGAACAGTGTGGCAAAACAAAAGAGAAATCTTCCTTCTTATTGAAAAATAAGAAAGTGCAAACTCCAGTTGTGTTGTTGATTCCCATTTCCCGAGAGCTTTCAAGCTCTGATCTGAGCCTGCTCTACGGTGTCAGTAAAAAAGTTTAGATGAAAAGGGCCACAGCCCCTGATGTCAGTAAATTAAGCAGTAACGAAAAGCTGATGATAACATATGGACCAACTCGATGCCATATGGATCTCCAAAGGATAACGTGCGCGGCAGACTGGACTGAACCCCATCCTTGGCCAAGCAGATCTCAACCCTAGAAGATATTTGAGGATCGGCTAAAACCGTTTTCTCCAGCTGGTGCTGGTTCCTGACGCGTCAGCGAAAAAGCGACATTTCGGTGACCTGGCTAGGTGGCGCACCGCGATTCGTGGACAGGGACACACTCAGACTGCTCGAGCCAAACAGATCAGTTCACGATTGAAAATTACAGTAGGTAAAGGCGAGGTGTCGGCACGGGATGTGCATGACCATCCATCCAGGCGGGGCATTCGGTCCAAGTCCAACTGCTTGCGTGCAGGGGCGTGGATGCTCCCAGCCTTGGGCGGAGGCCCCACGACGTCGGCAGTAGGCACGATCACCACCGTCCACCGGCCAACACGATCGCCTTCTCGAAGCCGGCCAAGTCAAGGCTCTCGCCACTTGGGCGGGCCGGCCTATTCTCGGGATCGGCAGGCTGTAATAAATCCGTGACCTCCGAGGTCTGGATCGTACGGAGAACTAGGGCTAGAAGCCTAGGAATAATGCGTCTTGTGACTTCATTTCGAACATGACCTGTTTATTTAGAATAATTTTATGATTTTGTAAAATCATTCTTCCTCCGCCATAGATATCCAAACTCAACATAAATGTGACTCTTGATGGTGTAACCTCCACCAAAAGCGACCCTTAGTTGCTCCTGCTTACATCATGGCTAATAATCTACCCTTTTGTTTAGGGTTTTAACCTACTCCATCGAAATGTTAAAAAATAAACATACTCCAACGGGAATCCCAATCATCGACGAGGGTTTACTGCTATTGTGATCTTTGCGACTCACACGGGTCCTTGGGATCAAGTTTACGGGTGTTGGAAGGCTTCTCCTCCTGATGGCTGAGAGGGGCGAGAGTTCGGCTACTTTGCGGAGGGCTGGACCGAGGGGAATCTTGAAGAGATGATAAGAAAACATGCAGCTGCAGGAGAGGGAACTTGATTAGGTGATCATGGGCGGAGGGAGTAAAGCAATATGAGGCTGAAGCTAGATGGCTTGTGATCATGCGCTTGAACACGTCTCGTTCGTTTAGTTCTTCGGCCATGTTCGAAACACTAAAGTCTATGTGGAGTTTGGCCCATGAGCCAAAGTACACAGAGACAGGCGAGAACTTGTCTGTCTTTTAAATGTTCTGTCTCAGGGATTGGAAGCGCGTTGTCCATGACGATCCTTGGCTATTCAAAAGTCTAGGGTTGTTGATTGAGTATTATGACGGGAGGAACGATCCTGCATCGGTGGTCTTTAAGGGTATCTATGTATGGGCTCAGATACACAAAAATCCATATCTGTATAAGGATGAGGAAATGGTTGATCAGGTCGCCAGCAGATGCTTACATACACACATATACACTCAATAGAAGCACGCATATATCTTATTTGTATGAGTACATTCGAGATATTAAGCCAACATAATATTTTGAGATTGATGAAGTCATCACAGACATGATGAGAACTTCTCCTTCCACTGAGAGGACATACCTGAAAAGACTGAAACAAATTTTTAAAAAATAATACGAGATTGTGATACTCAAACCGGTGGGCTGGTTAGCGATCTGAAACTTAAAAAACAAACGAGGCCATCATGACGAATGCTACCGGAGGCCACCGGGGTTTGGATGATTGGATCGGGACGTGGTGGTTTCCATTAACTAGTTGCTCGCGACGGGCGGAGTACGGATCGCTCCCCTCCCCTCCCTCCCCATTTTCTCGATCCCATTCTTAATTGATTGATTTCCCGGCTCGAGATCTGCGGAGACGACGCGTATCCGGGGGAACCGGCCCCTGATCGCTACTATCCCGTGACGTGCCCGCCGCGTGCGCCCCTCTAGCTAAACTATAGTATACTAGGAAAAAAAAGGAGGGAGAGAAGGAAAGAAAAATCGCCGCGTCGGACGCTCTTTTCTTTCTTTTCCCACGTCTAGAGACTCTACAGCTCCAGTTGTATATCACCGCCCGATCGGATCTGCCTCCCTCCCGCTCGTCTCCCGTCCCCTCTCTTGTCCTCTTCACAACGCAGCAGGCAGAGGCAGGCTCTCCTCGGCGGTGGACGGTGGTGGTAAGCCTCTTTATCCGCCTCTTGCTCGCCGCTTAAGCTTAGTGCGGCGGTGGCGGCAGTGCCGTGCGTGCCTGCCGCTGCTCTCTCGGCCAGATCCGCCGGTTTCGCTTCGCACCCTTGCTCCTGGCTGTCGGTGCGGTGCGTGCGTTTCTGCTTCCTTTCACTGGTTGGTCTCTGCTTGTGCTGCGGCTATGGCGGGCTGGGCGTAGTCTGTGCGCGGGTGCTGCTGTTCGTTGCTTGCTTGCTTGCTGCCGCTCTGGTTTTGACTGCCGGTGGTGGTCGCGACCGGTCCGCGCGCTCTCCTGTTGTTTCCCCTGGTGTCGGTAGCTAACTGCCATCTCGGGTTGTGTGCAGGCAGGTGAGCAGCAGGAGCGCGGAGGAGGGGTCCTTCGGTTGCCGCCATGGCTCAGATCTTGCTCCATGGAAACCTCCACGTCACCATCTTCGAGGCCTCGTCGCTCTCCCACCCCGGCCGTGCCAGCGGCGGCGCCCCCAAGTTCATCCGCAAGGTACTCCTACAGTCCTAGTACTACTCACGGATCATTTTATTTTCTTTCCGTCCAAGCCAAATCAATTGATCGTTACCACGTCCGACGTACCAGCACATGGTAAAATGGTGCGGTTAGGGAGCATTTTTTACTAGTAAAAATTAACTGAAAATACATGGAATCACTGCGTTTTTTTAAATCCAGAATCATTGCTAAAGTTTGCTTGTGCCTGCGCCTACCATGGTTGATGCCGCCACTGTTTCTAAAATAAGACGTTTTGGCAGTTTAAATTGGACTGCCAAAACGTCTTATATTGAGGGACAGAGGTCGTAGATGATTATGATAGTTGCCCAGTAATTTAAAGGTGGGTTAGGCAGGCCTGATCATGGTTAGATCTTCATTCCCTGAATTGTTTTTCTGGATTCACAGTTTGGTGTATGCGATGTGTGTTTCTGTAGTCATGTCCATGATATGACTCTTCATGTTCTAACACATCAAGTTTATCTTGACAGTTTGTGGAGGGGATTGAAGAAACCGTCGGTGTTGGCAAAGGAAGCTCCAAGCTATATGCCACCATTGATCTCGAGAAAGCTCGTGTTGGGCGTACCAGGATGTTGGGCAATGAGCCGGTCAACCCTCGCTGGTACGAGTCGTTCCACATCTATTGTGCGCACCTTGCCGCCGATGTGATCTTCACGATGAAGGCCGACAACGCGATCGGGGCCACGCTCATTGGGAGGGCGTACCTGCCTGTCGGAGAGCTCCTGGGAGGAGAGGAGATCGACAGGTGGCTTGAAATCTGTGATGACAACCGGGAGCCTGTTGGTGAGAGCAAGATCCATGTCAAGCTTCAGTACTTTGGCGTTGACAAGGACCGCAACTGGGCGAGGGGTGTCCGGAGTGTCAAGTTTCCTGGTGTTCCTTACACCTTCTTTTCGCAAAGGCAAGGATGCAATGTTAGATTGTACCAAGATGCTCATGTCCCAGACAACTTTATCCCCAAGATTCCGCTTGCGGATGGCAAGAACTATGAGCCTGCCAGATGTTGGGAGGATATCTTTGATGCCATAAGCAATGCTCAGCATTTGATTTACATCACTGGTTGGTCTGTGCACACTGAGATCACCTTGATTAGGGACACCAATCGCCCCAAACCTGGAGGAGATGTCACTCTTGGAGAGTTACTCAAGAGGAAGGCCAGCGAAGGTGTCCGGGTCCTTATGCTAGTGTGGGATGATAGAACTTCAGTTGGCTTGCTCAAGAGAGATGGCTTGATGGCCACCCATGATGAGGAGACTGCAAATTACTTCCAAGGCACGGATGTGCACTGTGTTCTGTGCCCTCGTAACCCCGATGATTCAGGCAGCATTGTTCAGGATCTGCAGATCTCAACCATGTTCACTCACCATCAGAAGATAGTATGTGTTGACGATGCATTGCCAAGCCAGAGCTCCGAGCAAAGGAGGATACTCAGCTTCGTTGGTGGCATTGACCTCTGCGACGGAAGATATGACACTCAGTACCACTCCTTGTTTAGGACACTTGACACTGTCCACCATGATGACTTCCACCAGCCTAACTTTGCGACTGCATCCATCACCAAAGGTGGCCCAAGAGAGCCATGGCATGATATTCATTCCCGATTGGAAGGTCCAATTGCCTGGGATGTTCTTTACAATTTCGAGCAGAGATGGAGAAAGCAGGGTGGTAAAGATCTTCTCGTGCAGCTCAGGGATCTCTCTGACATAATTATCCCCCCTTCTCCTGTCATGTTCCCAGAGGACAGAGATACATGGAATGTCCAGCTCTTCAGATCTATTGATGGTGGTGCTGCTTTTGGCTTCCCTGATACTCCTGAGGAAGCTGCAAGGGCTGGGCTTGTAAGTGGAAAGGATCAAATCATTGACAGGAGCATCCAGGATGCATACATAAATGCTATCCGGCGGGCAAAGGACTTCATCTACATTGAGAACCAATACTTCCTTGGAAGTTCCTACTGCTGGAAGCCTGAAGGCATCAAGCCTGAAGAAATTGGCGCTCTGCATGTGATTCCTAAGGAGCTTTCGTTGAAGATTGTCAGTAAGATTGAAGCCGGAGAACGGTTTACTGTTTATGTTGTGGTGCCAATGTGGCCTGAGGGCATGCCAGAGAGTGCATCTGTACAAGCAATTCTGGACTGGCAAAGGAGAACAATGGAGATGATGTACACTGACATCACACAAGCTCTCGAGGCAAAGGGAATTGAAGCAAACCCCAAGGAATACCTCACTTTCTTCTGCCTAGGTAACCGTGAGGTGAAGCAGGATGGGGAATATGAACCCCAGGAGCAGCCAGAACCTGATACTGATTACGTCCGCGCTCAAGAGGCTAGGAGGTTCATGATCTACGTTCATACCAAAATGATGATAGGTACTCCTTCAGTTCTACTTAACCTGTGGGTTGCATTATACTCCCTCCGTCCCAAAATAAGTGTCTCAACTTTATACTAACCTTAGTACAAAGTTGTATTAAGCTTGAGACACTTATTTTAGGACGGAGGGAGTATTTCAGTATCAGGGTTTTGAATGAATTGCATGATCTTTTTTTATATCTAAAGCATGCCGAAGCAGTACACTGTCTAATGTTTGCATCTGATCCATACACGGTTCGTTCACTGGGAAAACTAGCAGCAACTCAAAGTCAGTTTCCTTCCTTCAAATATTAGAGGCTTCAGTTTTTAAAACTCACAAAGAATTGATTATTTAAAATGTACCTGTCATATGCTTCCTAACTTTGTATTTCATTTGAAGATTGCATTCTTGCTCTTGATTTGTCTCTTAAATTCAATTGAAACAAACTATCGCTGGTTAGTTACTCCTGTTGGCAATTCATTGAACAACTGATTTATATTGTTCTCCTCTGTGTGGATTGAAAGGATCCTGTTATTCTGTAAAGCTACTAACTTCACCTCTTCCATTTTCAGTTGATGACGAGTACATCATCATTGGGTCTGCAAACATCAATCAAAGGTCAATGGACGGTGCCCGGGACTCCGAGATTGCCATGGGTGCTTACCAGCCATACCATCTAGCCAACAGGGAGCCGGCCCGGGGCCAGATCCACGGCTTCCGGATGGCGCTGTGGTACGAGCACCTGGGCATGCTGGACGACGTGTTCCAGCGCCCGGAGAGCGTCGAGTGCGTGCAGAAGGTGAACAGGATCGCCGATAAGTACTGGGACATATACTCGAGCGACGACCTGGAGCAGGACCTCCCCGGCCACCTGCTGAGCTACCCCATCGGCGTCGCCAGCGACGGCGTGGTGACGGAGCTGCCGGGCATGGAGTTCTTCCCCGACACCCGGGCCCGCATCCTCGGCGCCAAGTCGGACTACCTTCCCCCCATCCTCACCACATAGATAAGATCGCATCCTGCATTTCCTGTGTGTGGCCTCAGTTTGGTGGTTCCTTTGGTGATTCAGAACTTGTGTTTCAGAAAATAGCAGGCTGTTATAGTTGTGGGACAGTTAATAAGCGCAGTGGTGTGCATGGTTGAGAACCACGGTAGTGACTAGGAGGACTGCTGATACTTTACACGGTTTCTGCTGTTTGTATTGCTGTTTAATTATAAATTGTCAATGTTTAGTTGTTTACGCTCGTCATACCTACTTGGATCTTCAACGGTGGACAATAAAGTTAACGCGTGTTTCTTATTGTATGATGGATATGTAGATTCTTTTTTTCCATTGTATGGTATCAGACTGCTGTATGTTTGGTTTTTCCACTGAATAATTAAGCTGTACTGTTAGGACCGCACCATCCCAATACCTGACCGATGGGCCCCAAGAGCTGGTTAACCCCACGGCCAGGCCGGACGACCCTGAGGATGACAGGTTGGCAGGCAAATGACGTGATGCAAGACGGCGATTGGTCCAGATCAGCCAACGTAATGAAACGGCCTTTATATAATAGTGAGTGGCGTGTGTGTGGGTTATGAAATGTAACATGACTTGAACCGGAGCTGATCTCCTGGACTCTTCCTACCTAATCAATCTCCTTTCTTCCTTACCCTACCTGCTCTCGTCCTCCTCCTCCCTCTTCTAGATCCATCGCGACCAGGCACGTTACATCTGGTATCAGAGGTCCAACGATCCTTCGACCTGGAGACCGCCTACCCCAAGCCCTGCTATCAGACGAAGCAGGCAAGACAGGCGGCGGAAATGGAAGAGCAGACCGCCGCGCTCGGAAAGGCCATCAACGACGGGCGAATCGCCAAAGAGGCGAGGCTGGATGCGATCCAAAGGTCCCTGGAGCTGTGGCGCCCCGCCGTCACCCACATCCAGAAGCAGGTGGACGACCTGCGCGCGCAGGTGGGGCGAATCGCTCTCCACCCCGTGCTGGCGGCGCCTCCGGATCCGATCCCGGAGGGCGACGCGGTGGTGCGGCCGGCGTCGAGTTCGAACCACGATGCTCCCGAACACCACGGGCCAAGAGGCCAAGGCGAGATCGACGACACCGGAGGGCCGGCATATGGCGTGGTCACCACCCATGTGCCTCCTCCGGTCAAGGGTACGTCCCTGACCGATTCCCCATCACCGCATCTGGTAGCTTTCGATCCGCGCACACCACACATCAATTCCCATAGTTGGTCGCTGCCGAAATTGGATTTTCCGTCGTTCGACGGCGATAATCCACAGTTCTGGAAAATGCGGTGTGAAAAGTACTTTTCGGTATATGGAGTTCAGTCTGAGCTGTGGGTCAGAGTAGCAACCCTGCACTTCACAGGCAATGTGGCACGCTGGTTGCAACTGCATGAGACCTAGAGTGAATCCATGTCGTGGGATGAGCTGTGCGCGACCTTGTGTGGGAAGTTTGGTCGGGAACAATATCAAACTCATCTTCGTCAGTTCTGTACTCTCCTTCAGACTAGCACTGTCCATAGTTACATGTTACAATTCGAAGAGCTTATGCATCAGTTGTTAGCGCACAATCCTTCCTTCGATCCCATATTTTTCACCACACAGTTCTTAGAAGGATTGCGGCATGAGATTCGTGCAAGTGTTGTTTTACATCAACCAAAAGACTTGGACTCCGCCTTTTCCTTGGCTTCCATGCAGGAGGAGCTCTTAGACGCACTACCCCGGCGTGAGTACCGACGACAGGAAGCACCACTGCCACGAGCAGCCGCGCGGCCCCTGCTGGTGTTGGGCGTGCCACCCGTTCGTGTGGCAGCCCCCAGAATTCCAGTTGTGGCTGAAGATCGGCGCGGTGTCGAGGCGGCAAATGCGCCTGAGCAACCATGAGCAGGGGATGACCGTGTCGCTGCGCTCCAAAATTACAGGCGAGCGCGAGGGCTCTGCTTCAAGTGTGGGGAACGCTGGGGTCAAGGCCACCAGTGTGCCTCCACGGTCCAACTCCATGTGGTCGAGGAGCTGCTCGATCTCCTTCAAGCGGGCGATCAGTTTCAAGATCAACAGGCTGATGATTCAGATGATGAGGTGCTCATGTCTATTTCAAAGCTGGCTACTATAGGGCAAACAACACCTCATACAGTACGCCTGATGGGCAAGATTGACTCCAAGGAAGTTTTAATCCTGGTGGACTCTAGTAGTTCTCACAGTTTCGTTAGTGAGGCAGTCGCGATGACGATGGCAGACAAAGTTCAGAAAACTGCGAGCTCTTCGGTGAAAATTGCTGATGGAGGGATACTGAAATGTGATAGCATGATTCCTCAATGCTCATGGCAGACGCAAGAGCAAGAATTTGCAACTGACCTTCGAGTACTTCCTCTTGGCTGTTATGATATGGTAGTCGGCATGGACTGGCTTCAGAGTTGTGGGCCTATGTGGGTTGACTGGGAGCACAAGCGACTCCAATTCCAGCATGAAGGGCAGTGGATCGAGTTGGTCGGGGTTCAACCGCAGTTAGCTACTGTTCCACAGATTTCAATAGTGCAGTTGCAGGAATTAGAGGATCAGCATGCCGTAGCGCATGTAGTGCTCCTCTGCAGAGTCGAGACAGACCCCAAGTGTCATGCATCTGAGGCGGAGCACCAAGAGATTGTAGAGTTATTGGAAGAATTCGACATGGTATTCGCTGAACCCACGACACTGCCAAAACACAAACCGTGGGACCACAAAATTCAGTTATTGGAAGGCACGAAACCGGTGAATATCAGACCGTACCGCTACACCCCTGAACAGAAAACAGAAATTGAGAAGCAGGTCAGGGAGATGTTGAAACAAGGCCTGATTGTACCAAGCACGAGCCCATTTTCTTCTCCGGTGCTACTCATCAAGAAGAAAGATCAAACATGGCACTTTTGTGTGGACTTTCGTCATTTGAATGCCATCACGATCAAGCCAAATTTTCCTCTACCGATCATTCACGAGCTCCTAGACGAATTGGCAGGATCCAAATGGTTCTCGAAGCTAGACTTACGCGCTGGGTATCATCAAATAAGATTGGTGGAACAAGATGAAGAAAAGACAGCCTTCATAACCCATCAGGGGCACTTTTAGTTCAGGGTGTTGCCGTATGGTGTCACCGGAGGCCCTAACACATTTCAATCGATGGTGCCAATTGTTCTGTCCCCTCTACTTCGTCATGGGGTTCTCGTCTTCATGGATGATATATTGGTGCACTCCGTAACACTAAGGAAGCACATACAGCTGCTGCGCCAAGTGTTACAACTCCTGAGAGATAATGAACTAGTTGCAAAACGCTCCAAATGCTCCTTCGCTCAAAAATAGATCACCTACTTAGGCCACCAGATCAGCGAACAAGGGGTTGCCACTATGACGGAGCATGTACAGACGGTACAAGACTGGAAGCAGCCTGCAAATGTCAAGGAGTTGCGGGGTTTCTTGGGATTGTTAGGCTATTACAGGAAATTTGTCAAAAAAGTTGTCTCTATCAGCCGACCGCTCACCGACCTGCTCAAAAAGAATTCAGTGTTTGTGTGGACTCCAATAGCAGAAGCGTCATTTCAGGCTCTCAAAAAAGCGCTAGTCACTGCACCTGTACTCGCGCTGCCCGATTTCTCGAAGCAATTAAATCGTGGAAGCGGATGCCGCCTAGCGAGGATTGGCGCGATCTTGATGGAGCGGGACACCACATCGCCTACTTGAGCAAGAGCCTTGCTCCCCGCAACCTGGGACTGTCGGCATACGAGAAAGTGTGCTTGGCCCTGTTGTTAGCTGTCGATCATTGGCGACCGTACCTTCAACACTTTGATTTTGTCATCCGGACGGACCAACGCAGTCTGCTCAACCTGACGGACCAGCACCTCAATACATCTATTCAGCAGCGTGCTTTCACCAAGTTGGTCGGGCTTCGCTTCCAAATACAGTACAAGGCGGGGGTGGCCAATCGAGCGGCTGATGCCCTCTCCAAACGCACGCATACGGATACCCACGAACTGGCGGCGGTCGCTCTTGCATGACCAGCTTGGATGGACGCAATTCGAGCGAGTTACCAGCAAGACGCAGCGGCTCAGCAGCTGATGACCAGATTGGCTTTGGATAGTAAAAGTGATCCCGGCTTTGAATTGAGTGAAGGGGTCATCAAATTTCAGGGGCGTATCTGGATTGGCAAGGACACTGAAACTCAAACGGCCTTGATTTCAACGCTTCATGACAGTGCAGCAGGGGGGCACTCTGGGTTTCATGCAACATATCATCGAGTGTGACGGTTGTTTGCATGGAAAGGCCTCAAGGAGATGGTGCGTGCCTTCGTCAGGAAGTGCCAAACTTGTCAGCAAGCAAAGACAGAAAGGGTGGCTCCGGCTGGACTATTACAACCCTTGCCAATTCCGAACAGCCGTGGGCAGTGATCTCCTTGGACTTCATCGAAGGGTTGCCGCGATCAGGGGGCTACGATGTTATTATGGTGGTAGTGGACAAATTCTCCAAATATGGCCACTTCTTAGCCATGAAGCACCCACACACAGCCCTCTCAGTGGCCACTACCTTCATGCAAAACATCTTCAAGCTGCATGGGCTCCCAATGGCGGTCATCTCTGACCGGGATCGTATCTTCACAAGTGACTTGTGGCAAGAGCTCTTCAAGTTGGCTCAAACCCAACTCCGCATGAGCTCTTCCTACCATCCTCAGACAGACGGGCAAACGGAGCGAGTCAACCAATGTTTGGAGACGTATCTGCGCTGCTCAGTTCATGCCTGCCCCAGGAACTGGTTCAAGTGGTTGGTCCTTGCTGAATACTGGTACAACACAATGTTCCATTCAGCCTTGGGACGAACTCCATTTGAAGTGATCTATGGCACCATGCCTAGAGAGTTTGGGGTGAATCAAGTGGATGAGTGCACTGTTCCAGATCTGGCATCATGGCTCAAGGAAAGAGAAGTTATGTTGGAACTACTCCAGCAATAGCTCAAACAAGCCCAGGACAGGATGAAAAGGCAAGCGGACAAAAAACACACGGATCGCGAGTTCGCCGTGGGGGATGATGTGTTCCTCAAACTACAACCATTTATTCAAACCTCAGTGGCGCAACGTCCATTCCATAAGCTGGCGTTCCGGTACTACGGGCCATACAAAGTTGTGGAGCGAGTGGGGAAGGTTGCATACAAGCTGCAGTTGCCGTCAGAGAGCAAGATTCACCCGGTAGTCCATGTGTCACAGTTGAAGAAGGCAGTGGGCGAGAACATTCTGGTTAAAGCTGAACTTCCCCCGACTGCGGAAATCCTTCGCATGGAGCAATTGCCGACAGCCATCCTTGCCGAGAAGACAATCAAGACAACGCAGGGCAACAAATTGCAGGTTCTGGTGCGTTGGGGTGATCTACCAAACTCCATGGCCACTTGGGAAGAGAGTACTCAGCTCAGCAAGTGTTTCCCATCTACACTGGCTTGGGGACAAGCCATGTTCCAAGGGGGGGAGAATGTTAGGACCACATCCCAATACCTGACCGATGGGCCCCAAGAGCTGGTTAACCCCACGGCCAGGTCGGACGACCCTGAGGATGACAGGTCAGCAGGCAAATGATGCGATGCAAGACGGCGATTGGTCCAGATTAGCCAGCGTAACGAAACGGCCTTTATATAATAGCGAGTGGCGTGTGTGTGAGTTATGAAATGTAACATTACTTGAACCAGAGCTGATCTCCTGGACTCTTCCTACCTAATCGATCCCCTTTCTTCCTTCCCCTACCTGCTCTCGCCCTCCTCCTCCCTCTTCTAGATCCATCGCGACCAGGCACGTTACATGTACTCCCTACGTAAACTAATAATAAAGCATTTAGAATACTGAAATAGTGATCTAAATGCTCTTATATTAGTTTACAGAGGGAGTATGATACGGGACGCCTCGGAAATGATATTTCACGGTGCCAAAGAGCTCACAAGGAGCAGCAACAAGCTCACTCGAAACTTATTTCAACAAACTTTGTTTCTCTCAAGTGGCAAGAACAAGAGGAAACACTCTCGGATAAATTGCAGCGGATAACTAGCTTGGTTTACAAGGATGCAACCCAAACCATGAAGCTTGTGAACCTATGAAGAATCACAATAGGGAACCATAAGGATCCTATATGAATTGAGGACAGGCCCTCCAATCCACACACACGAGCTAACACTCAACGATACTAGTGCTCACAGCACAACACAACCTCACCGGCTGTCTACAAACATAAACTCAGAAATCTCATTCCCCCTTCACATGGAACAGCTGGGGAGTATTTATACTAGAAGCACCCACTAGTTAGGTGTGAAAACAACTCAAAATTAAGGGTAAATTCATGAGCCCCAAGCTGTAGCAGGAGCAAACTTGTTGAGCCTCGCGCTGTAATAAATTCCTGGACAGCTTGCATGGAAACTTGCACAACTTTTGACTCAAGACCTCAAATGATGCACCGTTTTTTTGAATGAAAGCTGACTTCAAAGACCATCTTTTCCAGCCTCTATAAAGTGCTAGAGACTTCCAGAATTAATTAGGTTTAGGTGGGAAGTTGCAGCTGGAAATTTGATGTGTCATTTCTCCCAAAATAGGCACCGGAAGCTTCCCAACTAAGATAATGGTTTTGCCCTTGTCTTCCTTTGGATGCTCTAATGGTTCAGCATTTGTGCTAGCATTAACCTCACTCTTGGATGCCTTGGTCATGATCTGGTCCACATCAGAGTATAATTCTACCATTTCTATAATGCAAGATTTATGCCATATAGGACCTTGTGACGAGTTGTTTGTGATGAGTTGCACTCAATTTGAACAAAAACTACGACGAGAAGATTATGAAACGGAGGAAATGGAGGGAGTATAAGATATAAGAGCAACTATTTTTATAAGTTGTCTGATTTTTTTAATGTAATCTTTTTTCTTGAATATGCACAAGTGTGCATATCATATATTAAAGAAGAAAGGCAAAGAGTGCCTCTCTCTTTTGCCCTGTACTATTATTATGTTTCTCTACATACAGTTTCCACCTTCTTTTCCCATGTTGAGTCTAACCCATATCTACCTGTTCCACAAGAGATAATTTTATTTTTTGGAAAAGGAGGTCGACCCCCTGCCTGGCCTCTGCATCGATTGATGCATACAACCATCTTCATTATTTATTCAAAAAAGCTACGATAAGAACATAAATCAAGCTACTTGAAGCCACCACTCACACCTACAAACTCAATAATGAATACTCTCACTACCCATATCTAAAATCGGTGTCGTCGCCGATCCATCCACATAGCATATCGGGACCTACAGTCGGTGCAGCAAACCTAAAGCGTACATCACATGCATCATCATCATTGAACCGCTGACCCATCTTCAGGAAAGAGATCTGCATCATCCTTGCCAGTTCGGCCTTCCATCGACACCACCACGATGCCCAACGACACCACCTCCCTGCGTGCAAACTTCTGAGCACATCGCGGTAGCTGCCAGTACACCGCAGCACCATGCCGCCAAGTACCACCAGCTGACACAGCTTGAAGTCTCTAGAAGATCTATCGTGTGTAGCACGTGCTGAACAAGCATGGCAAAGGTAGCACAAGTCGGTCAGGCATGACTTGACATCTTCACCTTAGCTCTGTGCAAGACGAAGCCGCTCCACCTCCTACTTCTGTCTTCCAGCGCCGCTCCACAAACGATGCTCCCAAGAGAGAAACGACACCGCAGTGCTGCCATCGTTCGTTCTGGAAGACCAGATCATAGGATTTTCCCCAAAGAAGCACGAGTGGGTCGATAGTAGTTACACAATGATGCCTTCATCAAGGTAACGACGCAGATCACCGCCATCGCCCGCCGTCGGCTATGTTTTCACCGGGAACTATGTCTCCTCGACTCGCAACCGAGGCTAGATGACGGATCTCGAGATCTGACTACCCAGCCTCAGGCCGACCACCTCCGCCGGAGGAGACGACCACCAAATCCGCGAACGCATAGAGCAGGTCACACTAGTAGGCACTGAACGGAGGCCACAACCACATGCAACCATCCCTCCACGGCGCCCCTCCATACCGCCGCTACTAAGTCGGACTGGACGGCC
This sequence comes from Aegilops longissima, assembly GCA_021605205.1. NCBI lineage: Eukaryota > Viridiplantae > Streptophyta > Magnoliopsida > Poales > Poaceae > Aegilops > Aegilops longissima. The sequence continues at coordinate 133,895,853 of CM038678.1, forward strand.
CAACTGCCTCCCAAGACCGTGCCCAGAGCCTACCGTTGCCGCCCTGAATCCGATCTCGGTCAAGCGCCGCATGGCGCCGCGATCCGATCTCGGTTGTGCCACCACTCGCATCAAGCTCCCGCACCACCCCACACGCGAGCAGGGGAGAACCTCTACCACCGTCGTACACCCCGGGCTAAACCCGGCGGCGTCCTTCGACGATGATGGAGGGAAGGGAGGAAGGAGAGGAGGGCTCCGCCGGCTAGGGTCGGGAGGACCTCCCATGTCGCCCGAGCGGGGGCGACGCGAGGGGCCCTCCAGAAGAGATAATTAAGTCGGTGTCCACTAGTGTTGGTTAAACGTACACTTTTAAAATGATTGTGTGTGTGAACAAATTAAATTTAGTTTTCAAGAATGAAGATAACCAGATAAGGGTTAATCTAAATTGTACAATTTGCATGATACGTTTAATGTTATGAGTTAACTCACTTATAAGCGCCACATCCATCAATTTTGTTCTTATTATAGTACAAAGAATCATAAACTAAAGGAAACGAAAATAGAAGCATAAACATTACATATGCGCACGCCCACACACATATACACACACATGGAATTGCCATGGTGTTGTTTTGTGCAGAAATAAAAGTTCTCGGATCGAGCTAAAAATTTACGAAGAATATTTTTAGAATATATAAAATACTGGCGAAGAGAAATACTAGAGGGGGGCCACCAGGGCGCCACAAGCTGACAGGTGCGCCTGGCAGGCTTGTGGGCCCCTGGCAGCTCCCGCAACCCTAACTCCAACTCCGTAAGTACCTATTCATCCAGTAAAAACCAGAGAGAAAGAATCATCGCGTTTTACGATACGGAGCCGCCACCACCTCCTGTTCTTCATCGGGAGGGTTGGTCTGGAGTCCGTTCTGGGCTCTGGAGAGGGGGATTCGACGCCGTTGTCATCATCAACCATCCTCCATCGCCAATTTCATGATGCTCACCACCGGGAGTGAGTAATTCCTTCGTAGGCTTGCTTGACGGTGATGGGTTGGATGAGATTTATCATGTAATCGAGTTAGTTTTGTTAGGGCTTGATCACTAGTATCCACTATGTTCTGAGATTGATGTTGCTATGACTTTGCTATGCCTAATTCTTGTCATCAGGGCCCAAGTGCCATGATTTCAGATATGAACCCTTTATGTTTTCATGAATATATTTGTGTTCTTGTTCCTATCTTGCAAGTTATACGCACCTATTACGTGTTATGATCTGAATACCCCAAGGTGACAATAATTGGGATTCTTTCCGGTGGTTACCGTAGTTTGAGTAGTTCATGTATTCACTATGTGTTAATGCCTTGTTCTGGTTCTCTATTAAAAGGATGCCTTAATATCCCTTAGATTTCCTTATGCTCCTAATACGTCTCCAACGTATCAATAATTTTTGATTGCTCCATGCTATATTATCTACTGTTTTGGGCAATATTGGGCTTTATTTTCCACTTTTATATTATTTTTGGGACTAACCTATTAACCGGAGGCCCAACCTGATTTTTGTTTTATGCCTATTTCAAGTGTTTGAAGAAAAGGAATATCAAGCGAGTCAAAACGGAACGAAATCAAGCTGGAGAAGTTATTTTTGGAAGGAAAGCCACTCGATGGACTTGGAGTGCGTCGGGAAAGAAGGAGGTGCTCACGAGGGTGGGGGCGCCCCACCTTGTGCCCCCCCTTCGGTCCACCGACGTACCCCTGCACCCATATATACCTCGTATCATAAAACTTCCGAACAGAAGATAGATCGGGAGTTCCGCCGCCGCAAGCCTCTGTAGCCACCAAAACCTCTCGGGAGCCCGTTCGGCACCTGCGGAGGGGAACCCATCACCGTGGCCATCTTCATCATCCGGCGCTCTCCATGACGAGGAGGGAGTAGTTCACCCTCGGGGCTGAGGGTATGTACCGATAGCTATGTGTTTGATCTCTCTCTCTCTCTCTCTCTCGTGTTCTTGATTTACATACGATCTTGATGTATAGCGAGCTTTGCTATTATAGTTGGATCTTATGTTGCTTCTCCCCCTCTACTCTCTTGTAATGAATTGAGTTTTCCCCTTGAAGTAATCTTATCGGATTGAGTCTTTAAAGATTTGAGAACACTTGATGAATGTCTTGTCGTGCATATCTGTGGTGACAATGGGATATCACGTGATCCACTTGATGTATGTTTTGGTGATCAACTTGCGGGTTCCGCCCATGAACCTATGCATAGGGGTTGGCACACGTTTTCGTCGTGATTCTCTGGTAGAAACTTTGGGGCACTCTTTGAGGTTCTATGTGTTGGTTTGAATAGATGAATTGAGATTGTGTGATGCATATCGTATAATCATGCCCACGGATACTTGAGGTGACATTGGAGTATCTAGGTGACATTAGGGTTTTGGTTGATTTGTGTCTTAAGGTGTTATTCTAGTACGAACTCTAGGGCTGTTTGTGACACTTATAGGAATAGCCCAACGGATTGATTGGAAAGAATAACTTTGAGGCGGTTTCGTACCCTACCATAATCTCTTCGTTTGTTCTCCGCTATCAGTGACTTGTGACTCTTTGTTGCATGTTGAGGGATAGTTATATGATCCAACTATGTTATTATTGTTGAGAGAACTTGCACTAGTGAAAGTATGAACCCTAGGCCTTGTTTCCTATCATTGCAATACCGTTTACGCTCACTTTTACCACTTGTTACCTTGCTGTTTTTATATTTTCAGATTAAAAAAACCTTTATCTACCATCCATATTGCACTTGTATCACCATCTCTTCGCCGAACTAGTGCACCTATACAATCTACCATTGTATTGGGTGTGTTGGGGACACAAGAGACTCTTTGTTATTTGGTTGCAGGGTTGCTTGAGAGAGACCATCTTCATCCTACGCCTCCCACGGATTGATAAACCTTAGGTCATCCTCTTGAGGGAAATCTGCTACTGTCCTACAAACCTGTGCACTTGCAGGCCCAACAACGTCTACAAGAAGAAGGTTGCGTAGTAGACATCAAGCTCTTTTCTGGCGCCGTTGCCGGGGAGGCGAGGTAAGTGAAGGTATATCTTTAGATCTTGCAATCGAATCTCTTTGTTTCTTGTTTTATCACTAGTTTAGTTTATAAAAGAAAACTACAAAAAAATGGAATTGAGTTTGTCTCATACGCTTCATCTTTTTAATATCTTTCGTGAGAATGATGGAAAGGAAAATTGTGCTCAATTGCTAGAAGAAGAATGCATTAAAATGTTTGGTACTAGATCTTTGTATGATGAGCAAGATTGCAATGTTGTTAGTATGAATTCCTTGAATATCCATGATGCTAATGATATGCAAAGCCACAAGCTTGGGGAAGCTATGTTTGATGAAGATGATATTTTTTGTCCCCCAAGCTTTGATGAGCAAATTTACTATGATGAAAGCTTGCCTCCTATCTATGATGATTATTGTGATGACACGTATGCTTTAAATAATAATTATAACCATGAAGCTTGTCATCTTGATCTTAATTCTCAATCATATGATAGTTATTTTGTTGAGTTTGCTCCCACTACTATCCCGAATGAGAAAATTTTTGCTTATGTGGAGAGTAGTAAATTTTCTATGCTAGTAGATCATGAAAAGAATGCTTTAGGTGCTGGTTATTTTGTTGAATTCATTCATGATGCTACTGAAAATTATTATGAGGGAGGAACATATGCTTGTAGGAGTTGCAATAATGTCAAGTTTCCTCTCTATGTGCTTCAATTTTTGAAGTTATGCTTGTTTTGCCTTCCTATGCTTGTTGATTATTGTTCCCATAAGTTGTTTGCTCAAAAAATCCCTATGCATAGGAAGTGGGTTAGACTTAAATGTGCTAGTCATATTCTTCATGATGCTCTCTTTATGTTTCAATTCTTATCTTTTATGTGAGCATCATTGAAATCATCATGCCTAGCTAGGGGCGTTAAACGATAGCGCTTGTTGGGAGGCAACCCAATTTTATTTTAGTTTATTGCTTTTTGGTTATGTTTAGTAATAAATAATCCATCTATCTTCTGTTTATATGTGGTTTTGTGTTTTAATTAGTGTTTGTGCCAAGTAGAACCTTTGGGAAGACTTGGGTGAAGTCTTTATGATCATGCTGTAAAAACAGAAACTTTAGCGCTCACGAGATTAGCTTCAACTTTTTACTGGAGAGTGATATTTAGTTGATTCTTTTTGCAGATGATTACTAGACAAATTCCTCAGGTCCACCAATTTATTTTAGAATTTTTGGAGTTCCAGAAGTTTGTTTTAGTTAAATATTACTACAGACTGTTCTGTTTTTGACAGATTCTGTTTTCATTGTGTTGTTTGCTTATTTAGATGACTCTATGGCTAGTAAAATAGTTTATAAACCATATAGAAGTTGGAATAAAGTAGGTTTAACACCGATATAAATAAATAATGAGTTCATTACAGTACCTTGAAGTGGTGTTTTGTTTTCTTTCGCTAACGGAGCTCACGAGTTTTCTGTTAAGTTTTGTGTTGTGAAGTTTTCAAGTTTGGGTAAAGATTCGATGGACTATGGAATAAGGAGTGGCAAGAGCCTAAGCTTGGGGATGCCCAAGGCACCCCAAGGTAATATTCAAGGATAACCAAGAGCCTAAGCTTGGGGATGCCCCGGAAGGCATCCCCTCTTTCGTCTTCGTTCATCGGTAACTTTACTTGGAGCTATATTTTTATTCACCACATGATATGTGTTTTGCTTGGAGCATCATTTTATTTTCTTTAGCTTTGCTTTCTGTTAGTTATAATAGTGTTTTGCATCTCTAGTTCCAATAAAAATGTCAAGGATAGCCTTTGCCATGCTTATTTTGCTACTATACATGTTGCTGTTGAAAACAGAAAGTTTACCGCTGTTGCAAAAATTCCTTAGAATAGTCAGAATGTGATAAAATGTTGAAACCTTTTGCATAAGAAGCTTTGATAAATTTACTACAGTGGGAATTTTCTTTTATAATTTTTGGAGTTAGTGAAGTATGATGAATCTTGCATTCTTTACAGATTGTACTGTTTTGGCAGATTGCTGTTATGTTTGCATTGTTTGCATATGTTTGCTTGTTTAATGATTCTATTTGATGATAGGAGTATTAAATATGCAGAGGCATTTAGTATGCAATGTTGAATAATAGTTTTAGTGATTTGTTACAGTAGAAAATGATAAGGTTTTGCATTGGTTTATACTAACCCATCTCACGAGTTCTTGTTGAGTTTGTTGTGAATGAAGCTTTTGATAAAAAGATAAACCATGATATGAGAGGAATTAAGGAGACACAAAAGTTCAAGCTTGGGGATGGCCAAGGCACCCCAAGATATTATTTCAAGAATTCGCAAGCATCTAAGCTTGGGGATGCCCCCGTTGGCATCCCACCTTTCTTCTTCAACAACTATCGGTTAGTATCGGTTGAGCCTAAGTTTTTGCTTCTTCACATGAGTTGTGCTATCCTTGCAATGTCACTTTCTTTAGCTTTGCTTGCTGTTTGAATAAAATACCAAGATCTGAAATTATTAAATGGGAGAGTCTTTACATAGTTGTATAATTATTCGACTACTCATTGATCTTCACTTATATCTTTCGGAGTAGCTTGTCATTTGCTCTAGTACTTCACTTATATCTTTTAGAGCACGGCGGTGGTTTTATTTTGTAGAAATAGATGAACTCTCATGCTTCACATATATTATTTTGAGAGTCTTAAATAGCATGGTAATTTGCTTAAATAATCCTAATATGCTAAGCATACAAGATTTGTAAGAATTCTTATGAGTGTGTTGAATACTAAGAAAGGTTTGATGCTTGATAATTGTTTTGAGATATGAAGATGGTGATATTAGAGTCATGCTAGTTGTGAATTTGAGAAATACTTGTGTTAAAGTTTGTGATTCCCGTAGCATGCACGTATGGTGAACCGTTATGTGATGAAGTTGGAGCATGATTTATTTATTGATTGTCTTCCTTATGAGTGGCGGTCGGGGACGAGCGATGGTCTTTTCCTACCAATCTATCCCCCTAGGAGCATGCGCGTAATACTTTGCTTTGATAACTTCTAGATTTTTGCAATAAGTATATGAGTTCTTTATGACTAATGTTGAGTCCATGTATTATACGCACTTTTCCTTCCTTCCACCATTGCTAGCCTCTCTAATACCGCGCACCTTTCGCCGGTATCATACACCCACCATATACCTTCCTCAAAACAGCCACCATACCTACCTATCATGGCATTTCCATAGCCATTCCGAGATATATTGCCATGCAAATTTCCACCGTTCTGTTCTTATGACACGCTTCATCATTGTCATATTGCTTTGCATGATCATGTAGTTGACATCGTATTTGTGGCAAAGCCACCGTTCATAATTCTTTCATACATTTCACTCTTGAGTCATTGCATATCCCGGTACACCGCCGGAGGCATTCATATAGAGTCATATTTTGTTCTAAGTATCGAGTTGTAATTGTTGAGTTGTAAGAAAATAAAAGTGTGATGATCATCATTATTAGAGCATTGTCCAAGTGAGGAAAGGATGATGGAGACTATGATTCCCCCACAAGTCGGGATGAGACTCCGGACGAAAAAAAGAAAAAAAGAAAAAAAAAGAGGCCATACAAAAAAGAGAAAAGGCCCAAATAAAAAAAATAAAAAAATGAGAGAAAAAGAGAGAAGGGGCAATGCTACTATCCTTTTACCACACTTGTGCTTCAAAGTAGCACCATGATCTTCATGATAGAGAGTCTCATATGTTGTCACTTTCATATACTAGTGGGAATTTTACATTATAGAACTTGTCTTGTATATTCCAATGATGGGCCTCCTCAAAATGCCCTAGGTCTTCGTGAGCAAGCGAGTTGGATGCACACCCACTTAGTTTCTTTTGTTGAGCTTTCATATACTTATAGCTCTAGTGCATCCGTTGCATGGCAATCCCTACTCACTCACATTGATATCTATTGATGGGCATCTCCATAGCCCGTTGATACGCCTAGTTGATGTGAGACTATCTCCCCTCTTTTTGTCTTCTCCACAACCACCATTCTATTCCACATATAATGCTATGTCCATGGCTCACGCTCATGTATTGCGTGAAGATTGAAAAAGTTTTGAGAATGTCAAAAGTATGAAACAATTGCTTGGCTTGTCATCCGGGTTGTGCATGATTTAAATACTTCGTGTGGCGAAGATAGAGCATAGCCAGACTATATGATTTTGTAGGGATAACTTTCTTTGGCCATGTTATTTTGAGAAGACATAATTGCTTTGTTAGTATGCTTGAAGTATTATTATTTTTATGTCAATATGAACTTTTGTCTTGAATCTTTCGGATCTGAATATTCATACCATAATTAAGAAGAATTACATTGAAATTATGCCTACTAGTATTCCACATCAAAAATTATCTTTTTTATCATTTACCTACTCGAGGACGAGCAGGAATTAAGCTTGGGGATGCTTGATACGTCTCCGACGTATCAATAATTTTTGATTGCTCCATGCTATATTATCTACTATTTTGGGCAATATTGGGCTTTATTTTCCACTTTTATATTATTTTTGGGACTAACCTATTAACCGGAGGCCCAGCCCAGATTTGCTGTTTTATGCCTATTTCAGTGTTTGAAGAAAAGGAATATCAAGCGAGTCAAAGCGGAACGAAATCAAGCGGAGAAGTTATTTTTGGGAGGAAGCCACCGATGGACTTGGAGTGCGTCGGGAAAGAAGGAGGTGCTCACGAGGGTGAAGCGCGCCCACCCCACAGGCGCGCCCCGCCTCGTGGCCCCCCCTTCGGTCCACCGACGTACTCCCTGCACCCATATGGTCCCCGCTGCCATGGGAAGGTAGGACAAAAGATGTCATGCAAGTTCTTATCGTAAGCACGTATGACTATATACTGAATACATGCCTACATTACATTGATGAATTGGAGCTAGTTCTGTGTCGCCCTAAGTTATGAATGTTACATGATGAATGTCATCCAACATAATTATCCATCATCGATCCAATGCCTATGATCGTCGCATATTGATCTTATTAAGTTACTATTGCTGTTGCTACTGCTGTCACAATCACTAAAAAATTGCTACTGTTATTGTTACTGTTACTCTTACTATTGTTGCCACTGCTATCGAACTATCATACTACCATCCTACTGATCACTATGCTGTAGATATTTAGTTCTTCAAGTGTTGTTGAATGGACAACTCAACTGCTAATACTTGCAAATACTATTTGGCTCCCCTTGTGTTGAATCAATAAATTTGAGTTGAATACTCTACCCTCAAAAACTGTTGCGACCCCCTATACTTGTGGGTTATCACGGTTCAGCGGATAGCAAGAGGAAAACACACTGGTTGGCATGGCCAAAAATACAAGCACAAAAATCAAAGGGTGGATTGGGTTTCAGAGACTTCCGCATCTTCAACTAGGCCCTGCTCGCCAAACAGGCTTGGCGCTTGCTAACTAAACCTAACAGTTTATGTGCCCAGGTTCTCAAGGCCCGATATTATCCTGATGGGCGACTCGGGGACACCGTGTTCTCGGAAAATGCCTCTTCGACCTGGCAGGGTATCCATCACGGCCCCGTGCTCCTGAAGAAGGGCATCATCTGGCGTGTCGAGGACGGGCAGAACATTTGGATCTGACGCGATCGGTGGATTCCTAGAGAGCCCTCGGGCAACCCATCATGCAGCAGGGCACCTGTCGCCTTTGGAGGGTGGTGGAGCTTCTGGATGGAGGGAGCTCGTGGCGCATGGACCTTCTCTGGTGCTACTTCCTTCCGGTGGATGTCGACGCGATCACTAGCATCCGGACATCACCCTGCATCACGGATGATATCATCACATGGGCGCCAAAGAAGAACGGTATCTTCACCGTTCGTTCTGCCTACCGCCTTGCCATGGACGAGCACGAGCGCCCATTGGTTACCGCCATGAGCATGGCACCAAATGTTCGTTGCTCGATCTGGAAGATCATATGGGGGTGCCCTACTCCCCATAAGGTACGTCTGTTTGCATTGAGAGTTGTGGCCAATTTACTTGCCACTTGGGCCAACAAATTTTCGCGCCACCTCAAGATTACTGATACATTTCCCTTGTGTGGTGTGGAATGAGAGGACGGATTCCGTGCATTTTGTAGGTGCCCACCGGTTAGAGAGCTATGTTGCGCTATGGCTTTGGACTAGAATATCTCCAAGATGGAGTCCATTCGCAACTCTGAACCAATGACTTTTCACATTACTGGAACCCCTTGGCGAGATGGCAAGGCTGGTTGTGCTCATGACCATGTGGAGAAGTTGGTTCATGCGGAACGAGATCACACATGACAAAGCGCCACCCCCAACCGAAGCCTCCCGATGTTTCCTACATGGATATATTAATTCACTCTTGTGCATTCAGCAACACTCTCATGGAGAACACATGAAGGGGAATATGGTGGTTCCTGTAGCACAACTAGGTGCACCGACGTACTCTGTACCCAAGCTGCTGCTGCGTTGGTCACCCCCCGAGATGGGCTAGACCAAGCTAAACACGGACGACAACTTCATCGCGTCTACGGGCACAGCTGGCGGTGGTATGATTCTGCATGATGATAGAGGCGAGATCATCTATAGCGCTTGCAGGGAGATCCATACTTCTGATAATGCCTTGGAGGTGGAACTAGCAGCATGTAGAGAAGGGTTATACTTGGCCTTGCATCAGACGAACTTGCCAATCATAGTTGAGCTGGATAGTGTGGCGGCAATGACGATGCTCACCGTAACCATGAAAGATAGATCAAGGCACCACTCACTCATTGAGGTGATTCGCAGATTGGTAGATCTTCATGCTAGGGAGATTTTATTTGCTCACTTTAGTCGCTCGCAAAATAATGTTAGCCATGAGCTGGTCGTGTATGGGCGTCGTACCCCTCGAACCGTAGTTTGGCTAAATGTCGGGATGTACTTTGTTGTAAACTTGGTTATGTTTGAGAAGCGTCCTTGATTAATGAGAATCTCCTCTCCCCCGCAAAAAAGAATGCTTGTCTTCAAGAATATCATCATTGTGCTTATAAACAATTTGTTTACTTGAACGGTTGATCCCATCACCTGTAAAATTTACCTTCTCATCTTTGGACCGACTTGAACGAACCGACACAAAAACACTTTGCCATCAAGACCAATCAGAATAGACTAACCATCCGTTAGTGTTTCAACAAATTTTTGTCATCCTTAATCAATGTCCGATTTAACTATTTGACGGAACATGTTGCAACTCTCAAAAATTACGCTTGAACGAATCATGTAACTTAGAATACATTGGTACTTGGATTGATAGCTTGACATGGTGATCAAGATTTCTATTATAATTAATCTTCAACAAAAAATCAAAGATTTGACCACACATACTTGAATTGAAGGTGTACTTCTTATTTTCTAGTCGATCTTGGCGTGAGAAAAACTTTGGAACTAAGCATATGAATGATTTAGATTTGGCATCTCCTCATGCGGCTATGATTTTTCTTTTGGAATCTTTTTTTGATGTCATTGGATAAGAAATTATACTAACATCGATTTTCTCAAAAGATTTTAAACTTGGCTTTAAATTTCTAAAATCAGAATAGTTGTAACATATATGTCTCAACCAAGACCAAGTGTAAGTACTCACTCCGTCCCAAAATTCTTGTCTTAGATTCGTCTAGATACGGATGTATCTAACACTAAAACGTAACTAGATACATCCGTATTTAGACAAATCTAAGACACGAATTTTGGGACGGAGGGAGTATGAAACAAACAAAGCTACCCATTTAGATATAAACTTTAAACAAGATAATGAATTTTTTTGGTTCCATCAAATTGTCATTATCTATCTTGTGGAGTCGTACAATGTGTTGGCCGATGTGTTCTATAACAATTGTATTGCTAACAAGTAAATTACCCTTTTTCATTGGCCCTTCAAGATCTCTTATAGGAATTTTCTAATAGATGCATCAATAATGAAGTGGCGACCAAATCGGAAAATAGGTAAATCACTTGCTAGACATACCTCTTCAAACATGTTGGGTGAGCATAGTTGTTGTGTGAATTTAACAATACGTTGCTCCGCCTTCACATAGCTCTCCAACACCTTGTCCTTTTCTTTTCCTTGGTTTTGTGCTTCACTACTTTGAAGGTCTTTGTCGACCGAACTTTGTTCAGCTATATGTTCTTGCCGTTGAGGCTCGTAAAGTTCTATGGCACGAAACTCATAGGGAAGGAGATATGCTGAAAGGATCGAGAAGAGGGGTCTACAGGGGGTGATTAGACCCTTAACAAACAAAGGTGGCAGTTTTTACAATTTTCAAGTTTAGGTTGAGTTTAGCACATATTAAGGGGCACCCAATACATTTCATACAAGCATGACAAGATATAGACAGTGAAAAGAGTAAAGCATGCAATTTGCAAGAATGTAAAGGGGATGGGAATTGGAGAGTGCAAACGCAATGGAGATGTGGAGATTTTTGGTGTGGTTCTGATAGGTGGTGCTGTCGTACGTCCACGTTGATGGAGACTTCAACCAATGAAGGGTAACGGCTATGCGAGTCCACGGAGGGCTCCACCCATGAAGGGTGCATGAAGAAGCAACCTTGTCTATCCCACCATGGCCATCGCCCATGAAGGACCTGCCTCACTCGGGTAGATCTTCATGAAGTGGGCGATATCCTTGCCCTTACAAACTTCTTGGTTTAACTCCACAGCATGTTGGAGGCTCCCAAGTGACACCTAACCAATCTAGGAGACACCACTCTCAAAAGGTAATAGATGGTGTGTTGATGATGAACTCCTTCCTCTTGTGCTTCAAAAGATAGTCTCCCCAACACTCAACTCTCATAGATTTGGCTATGGTGGAAGAAGGATTTTAGTGGAAAGCAACTTGGGTAAGGCTAGAAATCAAGGTTCAAATGGTACGAATGGAATCTCTTGATCCCAACACATGAGTAGGTGGTTCTCTCTCAGAAAATGAATGGTAGAAGTGTAGGCACATTCTGATGGCTCTCTTACTTGGTAAGAGGAGGGTGGAGGGCTATATATAGCCTCCACACAAAATCCGACAGTTACACACTTTTGACCCAACTCAATGGCACGATCAAAAATCTCGGTGACACCAACCTGTGTAAAAATATGAACGTTAGGAATCTTGGTGGGACTGACGGGAATAACTCGGAGGGAATAATGTGCAAGAGCTTAGGGCAAACCTCATCTCAGTGCACCGATTGCATCATCTCGGTGGGAACAAAGTGAAGCAATAAGGCAATAGATAATCGGTCAAGGCATCTTGATGAGACCGATTGCAATTCTCGGTGAGACCGAAATAATTGCGACAAGGCAACAGAGAGTTGGCAAGGCCATCTCGGTGGGACCGAGATCCATATCGGTAGATCCGAATTGTTAGGGTTTTTGCAGTGGCTAAGTCCATATGAACTCGGTGGCTCCAGGTAGGAAATATCGGTAGGGCCGAGTTGGAGTTTAGGTTTTGAACAAATTTGGATAGAGAAAGTGGCTGAGAGTTTTGGAGCAATATCACTAAGCACTTGAGCAAAAGGATAATTAAGCAACAACTCATCCCCTTTTAATAGTATTGGCTTTCCTATGGACTCAATGCGATCTTGGATCACTTAAACAAAAATGTAGAGTCTTGAGCTTTTGTCAATCCTTGTCCTTAGCATTTTGAAGGGGTTCCACATCCTCTTGTCCTTGCCATGCGGTTGTTGAACTTGTTTGAAATATACTAGATAAAACTATTAGTCCAACAAAAGATATATCGACATTAATTACCAAAACCACCAAGGTAGCACTTGTGCTTTCAATCTCCCCCTTTTTGGTAATTGATAACTACATACATCAAAGATTCAAGTAAATAATGTGAAGAGTAGAAAGTGAAGCTTTGGAGGAACATGTAACTTGCATGAGCTCCACCTACATGTGTGCACTCATGTAATGATAGAATTGAAAGACATGTGAATGCACAACATGATAGAGTAGTGATGGGTTACATGTATCTTGGCTACATGCATCAGAGCAAAAAGTGATGTGAGATGTACCTTCATGTTTATGATTCCCTCTTGCAAACAATATGTGCAAAAGCAAGAGCTCATTATACACATGAGTGAGATGCATATACTTACCTTGTGGTTCTTGAACTAACTCTTGAAGAAGCAAGCTTGAGAAAAAAAGGTTAGATAACACAAGAGAACTTCAAACAAGAAAGATTTCAAGATCCACAAGAATACCAAGACTGGGATGACATGTAATAGGTGAGTATCATAGAATGAGTACTTCATTTCGGTATAGACATGTCCCCAAAGAATTAAGGATTTGCAATAAATTCCAAGGATTGTTCTCCCCTAAGAATGGAATGGACTTCCTCTCCCCCTGAATCTAACACCGGATAATGGGAGTGGGTAGGGTGAGAAACAATCAGGAGCAAGCTGTGTAGTCAAGCTAAGAGTTATCAAGATCTAATCAGAGAGAAATAGATTTCTAGAACAAAAATAGATTATGGCAATGTAAGCTTAGAGCAATAACTAAATAAAAGCTGACATGTCTCTCCCGTCTTAAAGACATGACGAACTCTGTCCTCTTATGAAAGTGCATCTCTCTTCCTTTATTAGAAGAGTTCTGTAAAGATAAGCTTTGATGCGCTCTCTCTCTCCACTTTGACATCAATTTCCAATAAGGGTAGTTTTCATGGATATGAGTCAAGTGTGTGTCATCCTTGAGAGACACAACAAAGCAGAATACAGCTTAAGATGCAAGTAGAGGGAAAGAATCATTGAGTGGAGCTGATAAGAATAAACACTTGAAGATGGCAAAAATGTTTTCTCAGGCAGTGAAATCGGTGTCACTGATTTATGTCAATCGGTGACTCCGAGATGAGTTAGTCACACAAAGCATATCAGAGAGACCGAGTTAGTCCGTTTTGGTAGAACCGATGAACTGTGTACAAGTGTAACTTGTGCTTCAGTCTGGCCGATAGTCATTGGATCGGTGTAACCGAGTTCAATGGAGAGGAAAGATTTTGTCAACTCAGCTCACTTGCAATAGAAATTTCACAAAGATTTTCAAGGAATTTAGATAGAGTTTGCAATGAATTCAAAATGGAGAAAATAGAAAATAAATACAGACAACAGAAAATATCTAGATGAAGTTTTTCCGTTTTAAAAGGGAAACACAGTAGCACGAAAAAATGCAACTAATGAAAAACACTAGAGAACTTCATCTAGAGGTGGTCGGCGACATAGTCACCTATGTTAGAGTATATTCACTTAGGACTAAAGTGAGATCACTTGATCATAGGTCATACTCATCGTTAAGCTCAAAAACGGGTTGTCATTTTTCATTTAAGCGTCTTAATGTATTCACATGTTGTTGAGTTCCTTTAACTCTTGGCTTGGAGCAAAGTTTCTCTAAGATGGAAAAACATACCTTAGGTTTGTTGTTGAACTTGATCATATAGTTGAACTTGTGGTGGATGCTCAATGTTGATGTGGGTCATCAAGAGTTGGGAGCATCCCTATGAATTTGAAGCTCATCTTCCTACATGGGTTAGTCTAGCAAGGAATAACTCTTATGTATCCAAAATGACAAGAGTAAATTTCATCACATAAATATTGTCAAAGTATATGTTGTGTATAGACTTGTTTCTTGTTCTAGACAACAAAAATATAGATACTTGGTGATGTAGAAATTTCTCAAGATGTGAGTTATTTGCAATCTCGGAGATTGAGGCTCATCCAAGTACCTACAAAGGTTGGATAACATACAAGGGTGCAAATATATCCAAGGCAAATGATCATCATTATAAGAGAACTATCAAGGATTAGTAACATAGGATCATGCCTTGCATGTATCCAAAGGGAATGTCTATTCCAAATTTGAGGCATCAATGATGTTCAACTCACTCCTCAAACGACAAAATATCTTTTCATCAAGTGGTTTAGTGAAGATATCTGCCAATTGCTTATCGGTACGAACATTCTTAAGATTGATATGTCCTTTAGCAACATGATCACGAATGAAATGGTGACGAACTTCAATATGCTTAGTTCAAGAATCTTGCACGGGATTGAATCTTCATAGCACTCTCATTGTCACAAAGCAATGGATCACATGTATCCCATAATCTTTGAGAGTTTGGGTTATCCAAGTAATTGAGCACAACATGATTCCGCAGAAATGTATTCCGCTTCGGTGGTGGATAATGATACCGAATTTTGTTTCTTGGAAGACCAAAAGACAAGGAATCTACCAAGAAATCGACATGTACCCGAAGTGGACTTTCTATCAACCTTGTCACCGGCATAGTCCGAGTCGGAATAGCCAACAAGATCAAAAGATGACCTCTTAGGGTACCAAATGCCAAATTTTGGTGTATGAATCAAATATCTCACTATCCTTTTCCCGGCCTTAAGATGACATTATTTAGGAGCAGCTTGATATCATGCACGCATGCACACACTTAGCATAATATCGGGATGGGAGGCACAAAGATAAAATAATGAACCAAGCATTGATCGGTAAACCTTTTGGTCAACCGGGTTGCCATCCTTCGTCAAGTCAAGATGTCCACTAGTAGGCATGGGTGTTTTCATACCTTTGCTTTATTGCATGTTGAACTTCATGAAAAGATCCTTGGTATACTTCGTTTGTGAGACAAAGGTACCTTCCTTAGTTTGCTTGATTTGCAAACCAAGGAAAAATTTGAGTTCACTCATCGTAGACATCTCAAACTTTTATGACATTAACCTTCCAAACTTTTCACTAAAATGAGGTTAATAGAACCAAATATGATATCGTCAACATAGATTTGGCACACAAATAATTCTCCATTAACCCTTTTAGTAGAAAGTGTAGAATAAATTTTCCCAATTTCAAAACCTTTTTCAATAAGAAACTTAGTCAAGCATTTATACCGAGCTCTAGGAGCTTGGTTAAGACCATAAAGAGCTTTTTGAAGTTTGTAAACATGATTAGGTTTCTTGGGATTAATAAAGCTAGGATGTTGCTTAACATAAACTTCCTCCTCAATTTCACCATTTAGAAAAGCACTTTTAATATCCATTTGGTATAAGGTGATATCATGTTGATTGGCAGAAGCATGTAAAATGCGAATGGACTCAAGTCTAGCAACGGGGGCATATGTCTCACCATAGTCCATACCTTAGACTTGAGTGTAGCCTTGAGAAACGAGATGGGCCTTGTTGCGTACCACTTGTCCATCCTCATCTTGCTTATTCCGGAATACCCATTTTGTACCAATGATGTTTTGATCATCCTTGGGCTTCTCAACCAATGTCCACACTTGGTTCCGCTCAAAGTTGTGTAGCTCTTCGTTCATAGTGTTTATCCAATCCGGATCCTCAAGGGCTTATTCTACCATCATAGGTTCAATGCTAGAGATGAATGAGTAATGTTCACAAAAATTAGCCAAACGAGTTTTAGAGGTGATTCTCCCGGTGTTGATGTCTGATACGTCTCCAACGTATCTATAATTTTTTATTGTTCCATGCTATTATATTATCCTTCTTGGATGTTTTACAATCATTTTATAGCAACTTCATATCATTTTTTGGGACTAACCTGTTGACATAGTGCCCAGTGTCATTCGCAGTTTTTTGCTTGTTTTTTACTTCGCAGGAAATCAATATCAAACGGAGTCCAAACGCAGTGAAACTTTTTGGAGAATTTTTATTAACCAGAACACCCATGACGGGCCAAAGAAGTACGAGAGTGGTGCCCCAAGGGGGGCACAACCCACCTGGGCGCACCTGGGGTCCCAGGCGCGCCCTGGTAGGTTGTCCCCACCTCGATGGCCTCCTGCACTGCCTCTTCGCCCTATAAATTGTCAAATATTCCAAAAACCCTCGGGGTAACCCTAGATCAGAAGTTTCGCCATCGCAAGCCTCTGTAGCCACGAAAAACCAATCTAGACCCCGTTCCGGCACCCTGCTGGAGGGAGTGATCATCACCGGTGGCCATCTTCATCATCCCAGCGGCCACCGTGATGAGGAGGGAGTAGTCCACCCTCGGGGCTGAGGGTTTGTACTAGTATCTATGTGTTTAATCTCTCTCTCTCTCTCTCTCTCTCTCGTGTTCTTGAGATGGCACGATCTTGACGTATCACGAGCTTTGTTAATATAGTTGTATCATATGGTGTTTCTCCCTCTCTATCTTATTGTGATAAATTGAGTTTTCCCTTTGAGATTTCGTTCTTATCGGTTTGAATACTTTTATGGATTTGAGAACACTTGATGTATGTCTTGCTATGAATACCCGTGGTGACAATGGGGTATCATATTGATTCACTTGATATGTGTTTTTGCACTCAACTCGCGGAATCCCGAGGTGACATTGGGGTAATCTATGCATAGGGGTTGATGCATGTTCTTGTCTTTGTTTCTCCGATAGAAATCTTGGGGCACTCTTTGAGGTTCTTTGTCTTGGATTGAATATGATGAATCTGAAATTGTTTGATGCATATCGTATAATCAACTCACGGATACTTGCGTTGACATTGGAGTATCTAGGTGACATCAGAGTTGGTTGATGTGTATCATATGGTGTTATTTTAGTATGAACTCTTGGTTAGATCGATCAGAAAGAATAGCTTGGTGTTATTTTAGTACAAACTCTAGGATAGATTGATCGGAAAGAAAAGCTTTGAGGTGGTTTCGTACCCTACAAACAATTTCGACTTATGTTCTCCGCTAGATAGGAACTTTGGAGTGATTCTTCATCGCACGTTTTTTTTGAAAACCCCCTCCCATCTATTAATTAATTTAAAACATTCATACAATCCTCCATTACAAGTTTAGCCACGCAGGGGGGAACACTATTAAGAAGCACACCGCCAGACCTCTTATCAAAACTAAACTTTGCAATCTCGTGCGCCACCTTATTGGCCCTTCTATTAATCTTGGATATCTTGCAATTTATCATCAACTTGGAAATACTCAACGCTTCCATATTTCGATCAACCATGGGAGACTTGTCTAGAAGATCATTTCTGAAAGAAGATGCCACAAAAGAACAGTTAGTTTCTAAAATGATGGGCTTGTGGAGAGAAATACCAATGCACAACCCCGCTAGGGTCGCTCTTATTTCCGCTTCATCCACGCTATTGCACACCTCAATATAATCCCATGATGAAATGATAACCTCTCCAACATAGTTCCTGGCAACCACACCCACACTCGCAGCACTCATGGCCTCCACATAACTTGCATCAACATTAATCTTAATGAACTCCCTAGCAGGAGGCTGCCAAACCACAAATTTATCAAGCACATCATTAGTGAAAGTTAAACCATCCGCCCTCTCCTTACCTTTGTTGCTAATCTTCATCTTCACATTGGAATGAGAGGACGAGAAGGATGCCCAATAGTTTTGTATAAAGCTCACAGAGGCAGACATAGTTTCCTTTCGGTTATATGATCCAATTATATTAGCATTGTTGAGAGATTCCACTAGCGAAAGTACGGACCCTAGGCCTCATTTTCAAGCATTGCAATACCGTTTGTGCTCCATTTTATCAATTTCTACCTTACTATTTTTTATTGTTCTTATTACAAAAACCAATATATACTATCATTACTACACTTGTATCACCATCTCTTCGCCGAACTAGTGCACCTATACAAATTACCATTGTATTTGGTGTGTTGGGGGAACAAGAGACTCTTTGTTATTTGGTTGCAGGGTTGTTTGAGAGAGACCATCTTCATCCTACGCCTCCCATGGATTGATAAACCTTAGGTCATCCATTTGAGGGAAAATTGCTACTATCCTACAAAACTCTGCGCTTGGAGGCCCAACATGAGTCTACAAGAATAAAGTTGCGTAGTAGACATCAAGCTCTTTTCTGGCGCCGTTGCCGGGGAGGTGAGTGCTTGAAGGTATATCTTTAGATCTTGTAATTGAATCTTTTAGTTTCTTGTTTTATCACTAGTTTATTTTATAAAATAAAACTACAAAAATATGGAATTGAGGTTGCATCATATTATTCATCTTTATAATGTCTTTCGTGAAAATGATGGAAAGGAAAATTGTGCTCAATTGATAGAAGAAGAATTCTATAAAATGTTTGAAAAAAATATTTGCATGATGATCTTGATTGCAATGTTGTTGGTATGAAATCTTTGAATACCCATGATGCTAATGATATGCAAAGCCATAAGCTTGGGGATGCTATGTTTGATGAAGATGATATTTTTGGTCCCCCAAGTTTCGATGAGAAAATTTATTATGATGAAAGCATGCCTCCTATCTAGGATGATTATGGGGATGACATGTATGCTATAAAGAATAATGATAATCATGAAACTTGTCATCATGATTTTAATTTTCAATCCCATGATAGTTATTTTGTTGAGTTTGCTCCCACTACTATTCATGAGAATAAATTTGTTTATGTGGAAATTAATAAAATTTCTATGCTTGTGCATCATGAAAAGAGTGCTTTATGTGATATTTATATTGTTGAATTCATCCATGATGTCACTGAAAATTATTATGAGGGAGGAACTTAAGCTTGTAGGAATTGCAATAATATCAAGTTTCCTCTCTATGTGTTGAAAATCTTGAAGTTATGCTTGTTTTGCCTTCCTATGCTAGTTGATTCTTGTTCCCATAAGTTGTTTGCTCACAAAATCCCTATGCATAGGAATTATGTTAGGCTTAAGTGTGCTTGCCATGTGATTTATGATGCTCTTGTTATGTTTCAATCCTTATCTTTTATGCGAGCATCATTGAACTCATCATGCCTAGCTAAAAGGCATTAAAGAAAAGTGCTTGTTGGGAGACAATCCAACACTTTTACCTACTGTTTTTGTGTGTTCACATGATTATGCTACTGTAGTAATCATGTTTTATTGCTTTTGTTTCAATAAAGTGCCAAGTAAAGCCTTTGGGATAGTGTGGACGATAGTTGACTTGAATCTGTGCAAAAACAGAAACTTTTGCGCTCAGTCCAGGAATTTTCAAAATTCACTGGAACACGCTTTTGATATTAATTTTTTTATAGGTGATATATATACAAATTCCCTACATTGTCCTAATTGTTTTAGAATTTTTGGAGTAGCAGAAGTATGATTGTTTTCCAGATCATCACAGACTGTTCTGTTTTTGACAGATTATGTTTTCAATGCATAATTTGCTTGTTTCCTAGTTTCTATGGCTTATATTTCTCAATATAAGTTGTGTAAATGATAAGGTACAGCAGGCATTGTGTGAGAACAATTATGAATCTTGTCTTTGACAGTACCAAAGTGAATGGTTTGCTTTATCATACTAACCTATCTCACGAAGTTCCGTTAAGTTTTGTGTGATTGAAGGTTTTAAGTTTTGGGTGAGATATCGATATGAGGAGAATAAGGAGTGACAAGACCCAAAGCTTGGGGATTCCCAAGGCACCTCAAGGTAATATCCAAGGAAGATCCAAGCAACTAAGCTTGGGGATGCCCCGGAAGGCATCCCCTCTTTCATCTCCAACTTTATCGATAACCTCACTTGGAGTTATATTTTTATTCATCACATGATATGTCTTTTGCTTGGAGAATCATTTTATTTTATTAGAATTTGCTTGCTGCTATCTATAATAATGTTTTTCATCTTTTACTTCAATAAAACTGTCAAGTATAGCCTTTGCCATGCTTATTTTGCAAGTCTACATGTTGCTGTTTGAAAACAGAAAGTTGCACGCTAGTGTGTGAATTCTTGAAAAAAAGCCAGAATGTGATAAAATGTTGATTTTTTTGCAGAATAAGCTATAATAAATTTTGTACAGTGTGGTAATTTTTCAGAATTTTTTAAGTTGAGTAAGTATGGATCCTTCTTCAGCCTTTACAGACTGTTCTATTTAGACAGATTGCTGTTATGATTGCATTGTTTGCATATGTTTGCTTGTTTATTGATTCTATTTGAGGATAGGAGTATTAAATATGCAAAGTCATTTAGTATGCAACGTCAAATTATAATTTTAGTGATTTTCTACAATTGAGAATGATAAGGTTTTGCATTGATTTATACTAAATTATCTCACGAGTTCTTGTTGAGTTTTGTGTGGATGAAGTTTTTGAGATTTAGGGAAATCGTGGTATGAGAGGATTAAGGAGACACAAAAGCTCAAGCTTGGGGATGCCCAAGGCATCCCAAATTAATATTTCAACAAGTCTCAAGCATCTAAGCTTGGGGATGCCCCGCTTTCTTCTTCAACAATTATCGGTTAGTATCGGTTGAGCCTAAGTTTTTGCTTCTTCACATGATGTGTGCTATCCTTGGAATGTCATTTTATTTTGTTTTTCTTGCTGTTTTAATAAAATACTTAGATCCGGAACTTTTAAATAAGAGAGAGTCTTCAAATAGCTACCCATTTACTTAACTACTCATTTGATCTTGATACGTCTCCAACGTATCTATAATTTTTGATTGCTCCATGCTATATTATCTATTTTTTTGGACTATATTGGGATTTATTTTCCACTTTTATATTACTTTTGGGACTAACCTATTAACCGGAGGCCCAGCCTAGAATTGCTGTTTTTTGCCTATTTCAGTGTTTCGAAGAAATGGAATATCGAACGGAGTCCAAACGGAATGAAATCTTCGGAAACGTGATTTTCTCATCAGATAAGACCCAGGAGACTTGGACCCTCCGTCAAGAAAGCCACGAGGCGGTCAAGAGGGTGGAGGGTGTGCCCCCCTAGGGCGCGCCCCCTACCTCGTGGGCCCCTCGAAGCTCCACCGACGTACTCCTTCCTCCTATATATACCTACGTACCCCCAACATATCAGATACGGAGCCAAAAACCTAATTCCACCGCTGCAACTTTCAGTATCCACGAGATCCCATCTTGGGGCCTGTTAGGAGCTCATGGGAAGGATTCCACCATGGAGGGCTTCTACATCAACATCATAGCCTCTCCGATGAAGTGTGAGTAGTTTACCTCAGACCTTCGGGTCCATAGTTAGTAGCTAGATGGCTTCTTCTCTCTTTTTGGATCTCAATACAATGTTCTCCCCCTCTCTCGTGGAGATCTATTCGATGTAATCTTCTTTTGTGGTGTGTTTGTTGAGACCAATGAATTATGGGTTTATGATCAAGATTATGTATGAGCAATATTTGAATCTTCTCTGAATTCTTTTATGTATGATTGAGTTATCTTTGCAAGTCTCTTCGAATTATCCGTTTGGTTTGGCCAACTAGATTGGTAGTTCTTGCAATGGAGAAGTGTTTAGCTTTGGGTTCAATCTTGCGGTGTCCTTACCCAGTGACAGAAAGGGTTGCAAGGCACGTATTGTATTATTGCCATCGAGGATAACAAGATGGGGTATTTATCATATTGCATGAATTTATTCCTCTACATCATGTCATCTTGCTTAAGGCGTTACTCTGTTTTCATTAACTTAATACTCTAGATGCATGCTGGATAGCGATCGTTGAGTGGAGTAATAGTAGTAGATGCAGGCAGGAGTCGGTCTACTTGTCTCGGACGTGATGCCTATATACATGATCATACCTAGATACTCTCATAACTATGCTCAATTCTGTTAATTGCTCAACAGTAATTCGTTCACCCACCGTAAAAATACCTATGCTCTTGAGAGAAGCCACTAGTGAAATCTATGGCCCCCGGGTCTATTTTCATCATATTAATCTTCCTACCTTTATTATTGCTTTGCTCTTTACTTTTACTTTTTATTTTACTTTGCATCTTTATACCAAAAATACCAAAAATATTATCTATCATCTCTATCAGGTCTCACTCTCGTAAGTGACCGCGAAGGGATTGGCAACCCCTATTCGCGTTGGTTGCGAGGAGCTATTTGTTTTGTGTAGGTACGAGGGACTTGCGCGTGGCCTCCTACTGGATTGATACCTTGGTTCTCAAAAACTAAGGGAAATACTTACGCTACTCTGCTGCATCATCCTCTCCTCTTCGGGGAAAACCAATGAAAGCTCAAGACGTAGCAATAAGGATTTCTGGCGCCGTTGCCGGGGAGTCTACGCAAAAGTCAACATACCAAGTACCCATCACAATGCCTTATCTCTCGCATTACATTATTTGCCATTTTCCTCTCGTTTGCTCTCCCCCACTTCACCCTTGCCGTTTTATTCGCCCTCTCTTTCCCAATCTCCTTCTCTCTTTTTCGCTTGCCTTTTTCCTGTTTGCTTGTGTGTTGGATAACTTGTTGCCATGGCGCAAGATAATACCAAATTGTGTGACTTTAACAATACCAACAATAATGATTTCCTTAGCACTCGATTGCTCCTCTTGCCAATCTTGAATCTTGTGAAATCAATCTGCTTTGTTGAATCTCGTTATGAAAGATCAATTCACGACCTTCCGAGAGAAGATGCGCTACTCATTTAAATAGCTTCGTGGATTTGTGTGATATGCAAAAGAAGAAAGATGTTGACAATGATGTTGTTAAATTGAAGCTATTTCCTTTTTCGCTTAGAGATCGTGCTAAAGCTTGGTTTTCGTCTTTGCCTAAAAATAGTATTGATTCTTGGAACAAGTGCAAAGATGTTTTTATCTCTAAGTATTTTCCTCCCGCTAAGATCATCTCTCTTAGGAACGATATTATGAATTTCAAGCAACTTGATCATGAACATGCTGCACAAGCTTAGGAGAGAATGAAATTAATGATACGTAATTGCCCTACTCATGGTTTAAACTTGTGGATGATTATACAAAAATTTTATGCCGGATTGAATTTTGCTTCTAGAAACCTTTTAGATTCGGCCGCGGGAGGTACTTTTATGCAAATCACTTTAGGAGATGCTACTAAACTCCTAGATAATATTATGGTTAATTATTATCAATGGCATACTGAAAGATCTACTAATAAAAAAGTGCATGCGATAGAAGAAATCAATGTTTTGAGTGGAAAGATGGATGAACTTATGAAGTTATTTGCTATTAAGAGTGTTTCTTCTGATCCTAATGATATGCCTTTGTCTACTTTGATTGAGAATAATAATGAATCTATGGATGTGAATTTTGTTGGTAGGAATAATTTTGGTAACAACGCGAATAGAGGGAATTTTAATCCTAGGCCCTATCCTAGTAATCCTTCTAATAATTATGGAAATTCCTACAACAACTCTTATGGAAATTTTAATAAGATGCCCTCTGAATTTGAGAATAGTGTTAAAGAGTTTATGAATTCACAAAAGAATTTTAATGCTTTGCTTGAAGAGAAATTACTTAAAGTTGATGAATTGGCTAGGAACGTTGATAGAATTTCTATTGATGTTGATTCTTTAAAGCTTAGATCTATTCCTCCTAAACATGATATCAATGAGTCTCTCAAAGCCATGAGAACTTCCACTGATGAGTGCAAGGAAAGAACCGCTAGGATGCGTGCTATGAAAGATGCCTTTATTAAAGCGTGTTCTTCCAAGTTCCTTGAAAATCAAGATGAAGATCTAAAAGTTATTGATGTGTCTCCCATTAAATCCTTGTTTTGCAATATGAATCTTGATAATGATGAGATTGAATATGAGTCACCTTTACCTAGAAGGCGTTCTAAAAATTCGGAGCTTTTAGATTATGATGCTAAAATTGATAAAAGTGGGATTGAAGAAAGTAAAACCTTAGATGTTGCTAAACCCACAATTTTGGATTTCAAGGAATTTAATTATGAAAGTTGCTCTTTAATTTTTTGTATTTCCTTGTTGCAATCCGTGCTAAATTCTCCGCATGCTTATAGTCAAAACAAAACGTTTACTAAACATATCGTTGATGCCTTGATGCAATCTTATGAGGAAAAACTTCAGTTGGAAGTCTCTATCCCTAGAAAACTTTATGATGAGTGGGAACCAACTATTAAAATTAAGATTAAGGATCATGAATTTTATGCTTTATGTGATTTGGGTGCTAGTGTTTCCACTATTCCCAAAACTTTGTGTGATTTGCTAGATTTCCGTGATTTTGATGAATGCTCTCTAAACTTGCACCTTGCGGATTCCACTATTAAGAAACCTATGGGAAGAATTAATGATGTTCTTATGGTTGCAAATAGGAATTATGTGCCCGTATACTTTATCGTTCTTGATATAGATTGCAATCCTTCATGTCCTATTATTCTTGGTAGACCTTTCCTTAGAACGATTGGTGCAATTATTGATATGAAAGAAGGGAATATTAGATTCCAATTTCCATTAAAGAAATGCATGGAACACTTTCCTAGAAAGAAGATAAAATTACCATATGAATCTATCATGAGAGCCACTTATGGATTACCTACCAAAGATGGCAATACCTAGATCTATCCTTGCTTTTATGCCTAGCTAGGGGCGTTAAACGATAGCGCTTGTTGGGAGGCAACCCAATTTTATTTTTAGTTTTTTGTTTTTGTTTCTGTTTAGGAATAAATAATCCATCTACCTTCTGTTTAGATGTGGTTTTATGTTTTAATTAGTGTTTGTGCCAAGTTAAACCTATAGGATCTTCTTGGATAATAGTTATTTGATCTTGTTGTAATTTCCAGAAACTTTGGGTTCACGAAAACAATTGTTAAAAATCACCAGAAGGTGATAAAATAGTGATTCAAATTGCTGATGATCAATAAAACAATTGCCTAGGTCTTCCTTTTTTGGCTGAATTTTTGGAGTTCCAGAAGTTTGCGTTAGTTACAGATTACTACATACTGTTCTGTTTTTGACAGATTCTGTTTTTCGTGTGTTGTTTGCTTATTTTGATGAATCTATGGCTAGTAAAATAGTTTATGATCCATAGAGAAGTTGGAACACACTAGGTTTAACACCAATATAAATAAAGAATGAGTTCATTACAGTACCATGAAGTGGTCTTTTGTTTTCTTTCGCTAACGGAGCTTACAAGATTTCTGTTGAGTTTTGTGTTGTGAAGTTTTCAAGTTTTGGGTGAAATCTTTTGATGGATTATGGAACAAGGAATGGCAAGAGCCTAAGCTTGGGGATGCCCATGGCACCCCAAGATAATCCAAGGACACCAAAAATTCAAAGCTTGGGGATGCCCCGGAAGGCATCCCCTCTTTCGTCCACTTCCATCGGTAACTTTACTTGGAGCTATATTTTTATTCACCACATGATATGTGTTTTGCTTGGAGCGTCTTGTATTATTTGCGTATTTGCTTGTTAGTTTACCACAATCATCTTTGCTGTACACACCTTTTGAGAGAGCCATACATGAATTGGAATTTGTTAGAATACTCTAAGTGCTTCACTTATATCTTTTGAGCTTGATAGTTTTGCTCTATGTGCTTCACTTATGTCTTTTGAGCTTGATAGTTTTGCTCTATGTGCTTCACTTATATCTTTTGAGCTTGATAGTTTTGCTCTAGTACTTCACTTATATCTTTTAGAGCACGGTGGTGGATTTTTTTAAAAGAAACTATTGATCTCTCATGCTTCACTTAGATTATTTTGAGAGTCTTAAATAGCATGGTAATTTGCTTAATAATAATATGCTTGGTATTCAAGATTTGTAAGACTTTCTTTTGAGTGTGTTGAATACTAAGAAAATTTTGATGCTTGATAATTGTTTTGAGATATGAAGGTGGTAATATTAGAGTCATGCTAGTTGAGTAGTTGTGAATTTGAGAAATACTTGTGTTAAAGTTTGTGATTCCCGTAGCATGCACGTATGGTGAACCGTTATGTGATGAAGTCGGAGCATGATTTATTTATTGATTGTCTTCCTTATGAGTGGCGGTCGGGGACAATTTCTGGTCTTTTCCTACCAATCTATCCCCCTAGGAGCATGCGCGTAATACTTTGCTTTGATAGCTTGTAGATTTTTGCAATAAGTATATGAGTTCTTTATGACTAATGTTGAGTCCATGGATTATACACACTTTTCTCACCCTTCCACCATTGCTAGCCTTTCTAATACCGCGCACTTTTCGCCGGTATCATACACCCACCATATACCTTCCTCAAAACAGCCACCATACCTACCTATCATGGCATTTCCATAGCCATTCCGAGATATATTGCCATGCAACTTTCCACCGTTCCGTTTATTATGACACGCTCCATCATTGTCATATTGCTTAGCAAGATCATTTAGTTGACATCGTATTTTTGGCAAAGCCACCGTTCATAATTCTTTCATACATGTCACTTATGAATCATTGCATATCTCGGTACACCGCCGGAGGCATTCACATAGAGTCATATTTTGTTCTAAGTGTCGAGTTGTAATTGTTGAGTTGTAAGAAAAATAAAAGTGTGATGATCATCATTTTTAGAGCATTGTCCCAAGTGAGGAAAGGATGATGGAGACTATGATTCCCCCATAAGTCGGGATGAGCCTCCGGACGAAAAAAAAGAGGCCAAAAAAAAGAGAAAAGGCCCAATAAAAAAATAAAAAAATGAGAGAAAAAGAGAGAAGGGACAATGTTACTATCCTTTTACCACACTTGTGCTTCAAAGTAGCACCATGATCTTTATAATAGAGAGTCTCTCGTTTTATCACTTTCATTTACTAGTGGGAATTTTTCATTATATAACTTGGCTTGTATATTCCAATGATGGGCTTCCTCAAATTGCCCTAGGTCTTCGTGAGCAAGCGAGTTGGATGCACACCCACTTAGTTTCATTTGTTGAGCTTTCATATACTTATAGATCTAGTGCATCCATTGCATGGCAATCCCTACTCACTCACATTGATATCTATTGATGGGCATCTCCATAGCCCGTTGATACGCCTAGTTGATGTGAGACTATCTTCCCTCTTTTTTTCTTCTCCACAACCACCATTCTATTCAACATATAGTGCTATATCCATGGCTCACGCTCATGTATTGCGTGAAGATTGAAAAAGTCTTGAAAATGTCAAAAGTATGAAACAATTGCTTGGCTTGTCATCGGGGTTGTGCATGATTTAAATACTTTGTGTGGTGAAGATAGAGCATAGCCAGACTATATGATTTTGTAGGGATAACTTTCTTAGGCCATGTTATTTTGAGAAGACATGATTGCTTTGTTAGTATGCTTGAAGTATTATTATTTTTATGTCAATATGAACTTTTGTCTTGAATCTTTTGGATATGAATATTCATACCACAATTAAGAAGAGTTACATTGAAATTATGCTAAGTAGCACTCCGCATAAAAAATTCTCTTTTTATCATTTACCTACTCGAGGACGAGCAGGAATTAAGCTTGGGGATGCCTGATACGTCTCCAACGTATCTATAATTTTTTATTGCTCCATGCTATATTATCTATTGTTTTGGACTATATTGGGCTTTATTTTCCATTTTATATTACTTTTGGGACTAACCTATTAACCGGAGGCCCAACCCAGAATTGCTGTTTTTTGCCTATTTCAGTGTTTCAAAGAAACGGAATATCAAACGGAGTCCAAACGGAATGAAATCTTCTTAAACGTGATTTTCTCATCAGATAAGACCCAGGAGACTTGGACCCAACGTCAAGAAATCCACGAGGCGGTCACGAGGGTGGAGGGTGCCCCCCCTAGGGCGCGCCCCTGCCTCGTGGGCCCCTCGAAGCTCCACCGACGTACTCCTTCCTCCTATATATACCTACGTACCCCAACAGATCGAATCTGAGCCAAAACCTAATTGCACCGCCGCAACTTTCTCAGTATCCACGAGATCCCATCTTGGGGCCTGTTAGGAGCTCACGGGAAGGGATTCCACCACGGTGGGCTTCTACATCAACATCATAGCCTCTCCGATGAAGTGTGAGTAGTTTACCTCAGACCTTCGGGTCCATAGTTAGTAGCTAGATGGCTTCTTCTCTCTTTTTGGATCTCAATACAATGTTCTCCCCCTCTCTCGTGGAGATCTATTCGATGTAATCTTCTTTTGCGGTGTGTTTGTTGAGACCGATGAATTGTGGGTTTATGATCAAGATTATGTATGAGAATTATTTGAATCTTCTCTGAATTATTTTATGTATGATTGAGTTATCTTTGCAAGTCTCTTCGAATTATCCGTTTGGTTTGGCCAACTAGATTGGTAGTTCTTGCAATGGGAGAAGTGTTTAGCTTTGGGTTCAATCTTGCGGTGTCCTTACCCAGTGATAGAAAGGGTTGCAAGGCACGTATTGTATTGTTGCCATCGAGGATAACAAGATGGGGTATTTATCATATTGCATGAATTTATTCCTCTACATCATGTCATCTTGCTTAAGGCGTTACTCTGTTTTCATTAACTTAATACTCTAGATGCATGCTGGATAGCGGTCGATGAGTGGAGTAATAGTAGTAGATGCAGGCAGGAGTCGGTCTACTTGTCTCGGACGTGATGCCTAGATACTCTCATAACTATGCTCAATTCTGTCAATTGCTCAACAGTAATTCGTTCACCCACCGTAAAATACCTATGCTCTTGAGAGAAGCCACTAGTGAAATCTATGGCCCCCGGGTCTATTTTCATCATATTAATCTTCCTACGCTTTATTATTGCTTTGCTCTTTACTTTGCCTTTTATTTTACTTTGCATCTTTATACCAAAAATACCAAAAATATTATCTATCATCTCTATCAGATCTCACTCTCGTAAGTGACCGTGAAGGGATTGACAACCCCTATTCGCGTTGGTTGCGAGGAGCTATTTGTTTTGTGTAGGTACGAGGGACTTGTGGGTGGCCTCCTACTGGATTGATACCTTGGTTCTCAAAAACTGAGGGAAATACTTACGCTACTCTGCTGCATCATCCTCTCCTCTTCGGGGAAAACCAACGCAAGCTCAAGACGTAGCTGATCTTCACTTATATCTTTTTGGATTAGTTTGTTATTTACTCTCATGCTTCACTTAGATTATTTTGAGAGATGAAATTTTTTATGCTCATGTTCTTCACTTAAATTTATTTGAGCTTGTAAAAAGCAATTGCAACATATGAAACTAGTCCCAAAGTGATAGATATTCAAGAGGGATATAATAAAAACTTTCATGAAGATCATTGGACAAATTAAATTTGATTCTTTGTAATAGTTTTGTGATATGATGATATAATATGCGAGTCATGTTGCTGAGTAATTGTGCTTTAGTAAGAATATTGGTGATAAGGTTTGTGATTCCTTATGCAAGCACGAAAGTCAATAGTTATGCAATAAAATTACATCCTACTTGTGGTGCATTATTCGGTGTTAGTTATGCTTAATGCTCGCTTTGATATTTTTCGTTTCTTGGTTGGATGCTTCTCAATCTTTTTGCTATCCTTCGCTTGTACTAAGTAGGAATACAACTTGTGCATCCAAAATCCTTAAACCCAGTTTTGCCATATGAGTCCACTATACCTACCTATATGTGGTATTTCCATGCCGTTCTAAGCAAATTTGTATGTGTCATCTCTAATCTTCAAAATAAATTTCCCATTTGTGTGCTTGTACCACTCATGAAACGGTAGGGGTGGCTGATATTTTTCCATGCTAGATGTGTTATTCTCAAGATGAGTGTTTATTCGCTTGTCATTGCACGAGAGTATGGCAAAGGTATTAGGGATGCCGAGTCCCAAAATGCAAAATGAATTCACTTTATGTTGTCAAATAATAAATTCCTTGGAAAGTGTTGGTATGGACGGCACCCGTGGATTCGGTTAGCCGTGGAATGTGAAAGTATGGTGGAAAAAGGAATGAACTTTATTTTCTGTTTGGGAACCGCCTATGATATATCTAGCATGGAAAGTATTGGGAACTACTCGATTGTTTTCATTGAGATGAAAGGCATGCCGCCCAAAATTTTTCTCGATTTCCTCTTTGAGCTCCGGCACCTCTACAAATCCCTACTTCCCTCTGCGAAGGGCCTCTCTATTTACTTTATTCAATTTTTATTTTTATTTGAGTCTCCATTTTCTCTCGTAAAGCACCAACTAAGGGGCACTATGATCGTACTTGAGCATTGGGTGTAGCTAATATGTGAGTGTGTTTCATGAATGGATCAATGATTAAGCATAATGGGGATAATTTGCTTTAGTGTTGATATTTTGAAAGACATGGTTGCTTGTTGATATTCTTGAGTATTGAAATGTTCATGTCAAAACTAGACTATTGCTTTGAACCATATAAAAGTCCAAATGTCCATGCTACAAAAGAAAAGAATATGTGATGAACATGTTAGGAAGCATTCCACATCAAAATTATGTTTTTATCATTTACCTACTCGAGGACGAGCAGGAATTAAGCTTGGGGATGCTGATACGTCTCCAATGTATCTATAATTTTGATTGTTCCATGCTGTTATATTATCCTTCTTGGATGTTTTACAATCATTTTATAGCAACTTTATATCATTTTTTGGGACTAACCTATTGACATAGTGCCCAGTGCTAGTTGCTGTTTTTTGCTTGTTTTTTACTTCGCAGAAAATCAATATCAAACGGAGTCCAAACGCAGTGAAACTTTTTGGAGAATTTTTATGGACCAGAACACCCAGGATGGGCTAGAGAAGTACCAGAGGGGGGCACAACCCACCTGGGTGCGCCTGGGGGCACATGCGTGCCCTGGTGGGTTGTGCCCACCTCTGTGGCCTCCCGCACCGCCTCTTCGCCCTATAAATTCTCAAATATTCCAAAAACCCTCGGGGTAACCCTAGATCAGAAGTTCCGCCGTCGCAAGCCTTTGTAGCTATGAAAAACCAATCTGGACCCCGTTCCGGCACCCTGCCGGAGGGGGAGATCATCACCTGTGGCCATCTTCATCATCCCGGCGGCCACCATCACTACTGTAGGATGCTGCTAATGTGACACTACAATCAGAGACCCTTCGACGAAACTGTGTGCGATGCAATAATCGCAAACGGTGATGTAAAAAAACCGTAAAAAAATATGCAAAATGTTTGTGATGACGGATGCGTGAAACACGGTTCATAATTGAGTTGCTTGTGCGATGAGGGGCATACGGTTCAGTTCAATGAACTATTTGCGATGAGGCAAAAGAACAGAATCGGGTAGCCAAATGAAGTTGTGTGCGATATACAACATACGGTTCACTTGGATGAACTGTTTGTGATTAGGCAACACAAAAGAAATGGTCAGCCAGATCAAGGTGTGTGCAATATACGACATACGGTTCACTCGGATGAACTGTTTGCGTTGAGCCAAGAGACAGAAACGGTTCAATTTAACAAGATGTGTGTGATACACGTCAAGCGGGTCTGTAATCAGAAATGTGTGCGAACTGATAATAACACAGAAGTGCTGCTAATAAGATGTGTGTGTTGTGCAATGGGATTGCATACAGAACAACAATACACACACACACACACACACACACACACACACACACACACACACACACACACTTTTATAAGGACATGGTTGCATAACCAAATTAAACATCCAATTACATAGGTGGCTACTACACACATGACATTTGCACACACCAAAGTAAACTATTACCTGCATAATTACATAGGTGGCTACTACACACATGCAATTTCCACACACCAAAGTCAACTATATATTACATGCATGATTAACTAGGATAAACGGTCATCTGTCATCATCTACTTCTTGGGGCGCTTGCCGCTACTGCTCTGCTTGTGGCTCGATCCGGCCTCGTCGATCTCGGTTGAAAGAACATGCGGTGCCCCCATGTTTGGTTTTTGTAATTGATGACAATCTCTATGGACTAATGGTTGCCTTGAGTTATATTTGAAGGTTTTGTCCATAGGCTTTTCTTGGAATACATCTGTTGGTTTCTAGGAGAGTTTGTGTCGACCAAGGTGCTATTCAAGGAATTACCTAAAGATTGGTCTTGTGAGAGGTTGATCAAGACTAAGTCAAAGAGAGAATCAAGTTGATCAACACACAAAGCGTAGAAGATATACCGAGAGGGATCAAGCGATCCCATGGTATGGTAAGCATGGTCAATTACGCTTTGTGTACTAACCCATGGTCTACGTGAGAGTTCTTTGTGGGGTTAGGTTGCGGTGTGCAAGTTCAAGTGAAGCATCACGAAGAGATCAAATGCTTGAATCTTGCCGTCCATTTGGTGACAATGGACTTGTGAAGATGTGCGGAAGGGTGGCTCACCTATAGTGGAGTATTGGGGAGCAATCAACTAGTCTTCATCGAGCCAACGCAATAAAAAAGGTGGTCCAACTTGAGGGAGTCAAGATCGTCATCATCTAGCTCAAGTGTACCATGTGCAAGGCAAAGGTTTGCCCTTGATAGGTTTTCTATTTTACCGGTCTCATGGTGGTAATTAGGAGACCGGGTTATAGGATCGATTGCCGTACTATCAAGGGGGGCTCTCGATGAGTAGCTTGATCGTATCATTTGTAGAGAGCTCAAACCATTGCATCCTTGCATCATCTTTCTTGGTTCTTGTTTGGTTCTCTTTGTGAGTCTTAGGGCTTATGGTCATCTTGATGACAAGCTCGTGCTCATCGAAAACGGAGTTCAATTGCATCTTCTATGATGTTTTCGATGTTGGAGGTCCTGCCTCGCTATTTTGATGCTACTCGTTGTCTTGTATCCAACAAGCTTGAGTTTGCACAATTCGGAGCTCATTTGCAGAAGTTATGGCAGTTCTGGTTTTATTGGATCCGTCTGTTGTCTTTAGCTGCATTTTGAAGGCATCCAAGTGCTAAAGCCTCTGTGGCGTGTGGTAGTACTGCTCAAGGGAGCGGTAGTACCGCAGGGGCCAGCGGTAGTACTGCTCCTGGTGAGCGGTAGTACCGTTGCCTCTAGCCCAGAACGCTGGCGTGCACGGAAGTTGGCGTGGAAGTAATTTTTTACTTTCACGCCCTACGCGGTAGTACCACTCCTGGTGAGCGGTAGTACTGCTGCTCGTTTCCTGGCGCTGTTGCATGCGGTAGTAGGCGTGGATGTAATTTTTTTACATCCGCCCTTATGCGGTAGTACCGCTCCGTGTGAACGGTAATACCGTGCCGACTTTTTCTCGTAGTTAGCTCCAGCGGTTGTAGGCGTGGCAGTTATTTTTTACATCCGTGGTCGCGTGCTAGTACCGCAAGGGCAGGCGGTAGTACCGCTCCTGCAGTAGTACCGCCCTGTTGCCTCTTTGTAGTGTTGTTTCATTGGGCTTCTGCCGCCCTAGCGGTAGTACCGCTGGTAGGAGCGGTAGTACAGCTCTGTGCGGGCTGTGAGCATAACGGTTGGATTTTCCCCCTCCTATAAAAGGGGGTCTTCTTCCCCAATGAACCTTATCCTTTAAGCTCGTGTTCTTCCCCCATTGTTGACCTTCTTCGAGCTTGCTAACTCTCAATCCCACCATGGATTCTTGCTAGTTTTTAAGGGAAAAGAGAGAGGAGGTCTAGATCCACATTTCCACCATTCTCTTTCTCCTCTATGTGAGGGGAACCCCTTGGATATAGATCTTGGAGTTCTTGGTGTTCTCCTTCTTGTTCTTCCTCTCATTTTCCTCCCTAGCATTAGTTGCTTCGGTGGGATTTGAGAGAGAAGGACTTGGGCACTCCGTGTGCCCTTGCCATTGCATTTGGCGCATCGGTTTGAGTTCTCCACGGTGATACGTGGAAGTTACAAGTTGAGAAGCTTATTACTCTTGGGTGCTTGGTACCCTTGAGCTTGTTCCTCTTGGGTGCTTGGGCGCCCTAGACAGTTGGTGGTGTTCGGAGCTCAATCATTGTGGTGTAAAGCTCCGGGCAAGCGTCGGGGTCTCCAACTAGGTTGTGGAGATCGCCACGAGCAATTAGACGGGTACCAGTGACCGCCCCCAAGGGTTGCCAAAGTGTACGGGTTCGGTGACCGCCCCAAAGGGTTGCCATTTGTATGGGTTCGGTGACTGCCCTCAAGGGTCCCTTAGTGGAATCACGACATCTTGCATTGTGCGAGGGCGTGAGGAGATTACGGTTGCTCTAGTGGCTTCTTGGGGAGCATTGTGCCTCCACACCGCTCCAAACAGAGATTAGCATCCGCAAGGGTGTGAACTTCGGGATACATCGTCGTCTCCACGTGCCTCGGTTATCTCTTACCCAAGTGTCGGGGGAGGACCGATCGTGCCCCCACGAGCACCTACGGGACCGGGGTCCCTTGTGGTTCGGAGGGGGGCGGAGACTGCACAAAGAGCGGATCGAGGCGATGCGCGCACGGCGGATTACCCAGCTCGGAGCTCTCCGGAGATAATACTCCTACTGCTGCTTCGTGGATTATCTTGCGTTCTTGCTAGGGAGCAATGGGAGCTACAAGACCTAGCCTGAGTGTGGTTTCCTATGAATGTGATGATCTAAGCTCGGAGCTAGCCTGAATCGAGCCGAACCGAACCGAACCGAACCGAACCCCTTCTACGTTTCCCCCGGGCCTCCTTTTATAGGCACAAGGGGTTACCACATATGGCAAGTAGACAAGGGTAAGAAAGTAAAAACATAGGTTGGTACACCGCTTTGTACAGTGTACAGTAATCTATACCTAACTCTGACGGCAAGGGACAAGAGTCATCAATGCCCGTCTCGATCGCCCGAACGATTATAACGAGGACCGTCAAGTGCACCTCCGTTTGCCACGATGGTAGCTTGTCGGCGCCGCTTGTCGCTACTCCCGCTGGCTGCACAGCCCGTCGACCGCGTCCTGGGAGAGCCCGTGGTGACACGTTGGCGGGTGAGCTGGAGCGGAGATGAAGAGAGGTCGCCCGCCCCGGCAAGTGCCTTGCCGGGGCAGGAACCTCGTCGCGCTTGGGGGTTCGGCGCCCGCCAAGCCTTCCCGGCAAGCTCCTCTTGCCGGGGCCTTGTTTCCTTCGCGCCCTGAGTGGCCTTCCCGGCAAGCTCCTCTTGCCGGGGTCTTGACTACTTTGTTATTGAATGGCTCAAAAGGAGCCGCTGAGGACTTTGGCTGTCATCAGGCCGGCCCGGCCGTGGGGCGCTGCAACTGCCCGTGCACGGGTTCGGGGTACTAGGGTACCCCTACTCTAGTACACCGACAGGAGCCCCGGCTGGGCGCTTGCACGCGCCGAGCTTTGTTGGGCCAGGCCCAAAGCGCTGGCACGCAGCGTGGCCTTGAGTACGCCGTTATTTGCCTTGGGCCCACCACGTCCCCACGAACGGCATGCCTTTGGGCGTGGCGTCGTGGGGAGATCGTGGGGCTTTCTTTAATGGGAAAAATCGGGCGCCCGTCCCTCTCCCTTTATAAGCGGGGAACCGGGCAGGGCGTCCACTTGCCCTTGCTGTCACATCGGAAACCCCCGTCGCTTTCCCTTTCTTCTCGAGCCCAAAGAGAGCGACGCTCCGCCCCCTCCATTGCCACCGGTGCCACCAACGCCGTCGGCTTCCTCCACCACGACTCCCTATGGCTCCAAAGGCCGATAAGGGAAAAGGCGTGAAATCTGCCGAGGCGCAGCGGCTCGCGGCGCTGCGGAAGGAGCGGGCCCTCTTCGATCCCCTGCTCAGCAGGAAGGAGCTGCGGGAGCTGTACTACCTCTTCAGTCGATGGTGACCGGGCGCATCCGCGCACGAGGGTCATCTCCGCCGCCACATCTGCTAAGGTCTCCATCGGGTACCCCTTCTTTGTGATTTTCTTCTGGTGCGGGCTCTGCCCGCCCTTCTCTGAATTTTTCTGTGATGTCATGAACACATATGGCCTCCGTCTCCTTGACTTCACCCCCAACGCCATCCTTACCATGGCCGTCTTCGCGCATCTCTGCGAGAATTTTGTCGGGGTCCACCCAAACGTCGCACTCTTCCGCCACTACTTCTCACCCCGTGTAGAGAGAGGAGAGCCGCTTGCCGGAGGAATTGCATGGACCTCTAGGATCGGCAAGAAGGAAGCGTATCTTGACGGAGAGTTGCGCAGCAAGTGGGAGGAGTGGAGGGCTGACTGGTGCTGGATCTTAGAGGAGGAACCACAACCTTTTACTGCCCTGCGCACGACCCCCATAGTTCGCGGCAACGATTGGAGCAACTTGGCGCCGGAGGATGACAAGTTGAAGATTGCCACGACTAGGATTTTGCGCCTCCGGCAAGCAGGGCTTACCGTGGGAGCAGTTGGCGCGGACTTCGCCGCCGCCGCGTTGCGCCTTGCAGGAGAAAGGAGGCCTGCTTGGGAATTCGAACGCGGGCGGATATCATGAGGCTGCGCCCAAGTCTGAATTGGAATTTTACTACCTTGGAGCTTGACGGCATCTTTGCGGAGCTGTTCAAGCTGAACCGGATAACCCAGGATGGTGCATGTTGCGAGGGAGTTGTGCCTTGTGTAACAACTCGTCGCTTGATGGCATCCAGCGATAATGCCGTTGTGCGATTCCCATGGGATCGTTCCAACTGGCAGAGCCCACCGATGGCGTAGTGCAGCGGTTCTTTGACAACTTGGTTGAAACGCCGATCCGCGCCCGGCGAGAAGAGGCGGCTCACCCGCGACACCACTTGCAGAGATGGCACGACGCCACAAGGTTGGAGGAGGCTGCAGAGGCGCCGCCGCCCGCGCGTTTGGGTTCACTGTCGAGGAGGCAGAGAGGGCCGGCGGCAAGCCTTGCCGACCAAGAAGGGTTCGTCGGTGGGGAGGAGCAGACCGAGCCCGACAACGACCGAGGAGCTGCCGGGCGCCTCTCCTCCGCCGTCAAGTAGCTTGCCGCAGGAGGAGCTCGCTGCCCGCCAGGAGACGTCTCCTAAGACCGGAGAAGTGGCGGGGAGCGTCGCCCATCAGCTTCCTCGCCGCCCGACACGCTCCACTGCGGCAAATCTTTGTTGCCTTGGGCGCCTCATTCCGCCATGGCGACGGGCGCGAGGCCTTCCGGAGCCGCGCCCCCGCACCCGCCAAGCGTCGAGGGAGTCCTCTCCCCAATCCGTCAGCGCGGAGCAGAGTTTGATCTCTCCGCCCTCGGCTCCGAGGAAGAAGAGGAAGAGTAAGATCTTGTCGCTGCTATTTGTAATCTCCCAATTTATTGCTTTATCTTATATCCGATGGTGCCACTCTGAACTTTCTTCTTGGGACGCTGGTTCGGAAGAGCGTCGAAGAGGGCCAAGACGCCGGTGGTTGTCGTCTCGCACGACTCCAGAGCAACAACAGGGACACGTCCGAGACTCCCTTGCCGGATCCGGCAACCCTTCAACAGAGCAGCCCCCAGCACAGCCCCCAGCGTAAGTATCTGGTACGCTTCTTGTGGTTAGGCGCGCTTGGGTGCTTTTCCGTTACTGACATCTGGTTTGTCGGATTTCGTAGGAGCAGAGCAGCCACATCATGGGGCGCCGGAGGCTACCCCTGAGGTTCAGCCTCATCAGGAGGCCCCGGAGGTCACTCCCGAGATTCTGCTTGCTTCAACTACGCCACCAAGGGAGAATTCTCCGCCAAGGGAGCGCTCTCCGACGAGGGAGGCTTCTCCGCCAAGGGGAGCTTCTCCGACAAGGGCTGGCACCGACGACCCTCCGGTGGTGGAGACCGCGGCCACATGCCCCATTGCCGGTAATCTTCTTGTTTGATAGTTTCCCTTGGGTTCTTTTCTTCCGTTTTTCTCTTTCGA
Organism: Aegilops longissima; assembly: GCA_021605205.1. Lineage (NCBI taxonomy): Eukaryota > Viridiplantae > Streptophyta > Magnoliopsida > Poales > Poaceae > Aegilops > Aegilops longissima. Next base: position 133,934,282 of record CM038678.1, read on the forward strand.
ATATCTGTTTGATTTGTGCTTCCTTCTTCTGACCATCAGATCCATCTGCCGGGGACCCGATGGAAACCGAGGCTGCCGGCGAGGAAGACGCTGGCGGCGACAATGTCGACGCCGCCAACATGGAGGAGGAGGAGGCTGGCGCTGACAGGCCCGCCGACGAGGAGGCTGCCGAGGCCGCTGGCGCAGAGGCTGGGGAGGAATCCGGCGATCGCACTGACGGCCCGGAGGCCGCAGGAGCGCCAGGCGCTGCGCCGACCGCCGATCCCCCCGCCACCGATGCCGCACCAGATTCCGAGGAGCCCCAGCCCGGCGCCTACCTGAAAGCCGGCGAGGGTGTCTTCATCAAGCTCCCATGGGCATCAAGCTCCAGGGCACCAGCCGAAGGGGAGACCTTCGATGCGGAGCTGCCCGCCTCCGCCGGGCTGTCACTGGTTGATGCCCCGAGCAGCAGCAGTGGTGAACCTGAGGAGGAGCAGCTGCTAAGGAGGCTGCTGGCGCTCTACCGCGCCTCGACAAGCCAAACTGGAGTCTGTGGAGGCGCTTGTCGCGAGGGCGGAGCTGACTTGGAGAAGCGTCTTGGAAGAGCTCCGGCGCGCCAACAAAGAGACTCTCCGGACATAGCAGAGGCTCGGGAGTAGCTTGCCGAGGAGCGCACGGCCTTCATCTTGGAGAAGGGCGAGGTTGAGGAGCAGCAGAGGCTTGCGGTGAAAGCTCTCCACTCGAGAAGGTGAGTGGCGCAGCGGAAGATCAACCTCGGCGGCTTTGAGGAAGATCTCGCCCATGAAAGCAAACGATTAGCGGGCCACTCCAAGATGCAAAGATCTTGCTGCTGCCGAGGCCGCCAAGAGGGAATTGAGACGAGGTGGCTCAGCTGGAGTCCACCCTCCGAAGAGTGCCGAGGAGGTCGCCGGGTTGAAGCGCGGCGTGAGAAGGACGCTTACACCTCGGCGAGCTGCAAGGTCGTTTCTTTGAAAAGATCAAGGAGATCGATGCTGCCAAGGGCGTCAAGGCGGATCTGGAGCTGAAATTGACCACCTTGACGGAGACGTTGAGCGGCGCCAGGAGCGGAGACGGCCTGCTGGAGAAAATCAAGGCCACCGAGGAGTTCTTTGTCGAATCTGTGACCGCCGTGAATAATCTTCGGACAGCATAATGCATTGGACGGAAGGTCTCGTGGACACCGCCGCCGCATCCATAATGAGTGATAGAGTTGGGGATGACAGATCTTGGATATTCCACCGACGAGAACCTCCAACCCAGCGTCAAGCTCAGCCTATTCTTCAAAGGCGTGTTGGCGGGTATCCGCGGCTCCGGGATGAGGTTCGAAGCAATCTGGCGGAGGAATCACGCCAAGTCTGTGCCGAGGCTCTCGGAAGGTGTTGATGAAGGTGGCCTTCCGCAACCAGGCCGACTTCTCCAAGGCCCTCAAGTCCCTGCCTCCATCCGCCCGATGTTGAAGCGCTCAAGACCCTTATCGCACCCATTGTGGACAGGTGGCGGAGTTAAGAGGCTCGAGGCGACCAGCGGACTAGGCCGCCAAGCCTATCTTTCTCTTGTCATTTGTAGATCATGTTTAGGCGAAAAATCTATTAGATCTGCGACAAGTTATTATGTAATATACACTATCTTAGGCAATCGAATGCACTGTTATTTCCTTTGCTCGATTTCTTCCCTTATATGTTTATACCCTACGCTTTCAGGGAAACTTGCCGGTGCAGGCACCCTTGCCTTGGCGCCGAAAAGCGGAACTTCAGCAGCCTCTTTGGCGGGTCGCTACCGACAAGCAACCTCGTCATGGACTAGCCGCAGCTCACTTAAGTTGTTGAGCGGACTCGAAACAAAGTAAGGGTGCGACCGATCCGATTTGGTTCCTCCGCACAGGTTTTCCATACAAAGTACTATCGTTCGAGGAAGATAACTTAAAATTTAAAACTGGTCATTTAAACTTAGCAACTTAGCTTTTCATTGTCCATTTTCCGGCAAGGCGACGGTTCCTCGGCGGCGCTTGTCGGCCCACATCATTATCTCCTCCTCTCCTCCCCGGTTAACTTGTGGGTGGATGAACCTCCTTGTTTGAGAAGAAAGAAGAGAAAAAGAAAGTTGTGGAGCCTAATGGTTCATTATAAGCTTATCAAAAGCGGGTGCTGCACAAGATGTTAGTAAACACATGCATATATGATTATGAAAGCATGTATTGACAAAATGTGCGCAACCATAGGCTTTATTGATGCACGGGTCTGCGCTTGGCTTTGTACAAAGGATTACATGCAACAGCGGCAAGACTTGTACAAAAGGGTGGTTGCGGAGCAGGTTCCGCAAGCTGCGCCTCACGGTAAAACTTGCGAAGATGCTCTATGTTCGAGGAATTGCTCACGGAAAGCCATCTTCGGTCTCAAAGCGGACTGCGCCGGGCCTAGTGACTCGTTTCACCCGATAAGGGCCTTCCCACTTCAAGTCAACTTGTTGGAATTCTTGGCGGATTGAGCGCGCGAAGAACAAGGTCGCCTTCCTCGAAGCTTCGGCATTAACTGCGGCTATGGTAGCGGCGCAAAGCTTGCTGGTAACGAGCAGCTCGTCTGACTGAGCTTTGAAGACGATCTTCCTCGAGGAGCAGCGCGTCATCTTGTCGCAGCTGCTCTTGCTCAAACTCATCATAGCGAGCACTCGAGGTGACCCGTATCTGAGTTCCGTGGGAGAACTGCCTCTGCTCCGTGACTAGAGCAAAGGGTGTCCGGCGGTGGCTCGATTTGGCGTCGTCTGATCGACCAAAGAACCACCGGCAGCTCCTCGATCCGATTCCTTCCGCGCTTGCGCAGACCGTCGAAAGTTACGGTCTTGAGTCCTCGCAGCACTTCAGCGTTTTCTCTCTTCGCTTGACCGTTGCTTCTCGGATGAGCAACGGAAGCAAAGCAGATCTTGGCGCCAAGATCTTGGGCGTCTTGCATGAAGGTGCGACTTCGTGAACTGTGTGCCGTTGTCGGTGATGATCCGGTTAGGAATCCCAAAGCGGCAAACAATTGACTGAAGAACTTAACGGTATTCGTCTTGTCACCTTCCTCACTGGTTCCACTTCCGCCACTTTGTGAACTTGTCGATTACGATGTACAAGTATTCAAAGCCCCCGACAGCTCGGGGGAAAGGGCCGAGGATGTCGAGCCCCCAGACCGAAAAGGGCCAGGATAAAGGGATCGTTTGGAGAGCCTGAGCTGGTCGGTGTATCTGTTTGGAATGGACCTGGCACGCTTCACACTTGGTTACTTGTGCGATCGCATCTGGAGGGCTTCGGCGGAAGAAACCTTGCCGAAAAGCTTTGCCGGCAAGTGCTCTTGCGCCAATGTGGTGACCACATATGCCTCCATGTATCTCTGCCAACATCTTCTGTCCATCTTCCCGGCAAATACACTTCAATTTCACACTGTTGAGCCTTCTTCTGTACAGGATGTTGTCAACAAACTGGTACACACTCGACTGCCGGGCTACTCTTTCCGCTTCTTCTTGCTCTTCGGGAAGTTCTCCTGTCTGAAGGAAATGGACGATTTGCTGCGCCCATGTTGGAGCCTGTGGCTCGACAACAAGGACTAAAGGCTCACCTATCACTGCGGGAACATCAGCTTCTACGGCAAGGACCCGCGGGTCCGCCGGAGCTCGATGATCCCCGGCGAGCTTGCCGGAGCTAAACTTGCCGGGAGCGTTTGCTTCAATGATACAAACTGCATGGTTTGTCGGAGCATACTGCTCCTCTGTGATATTTGCGTTGGTTTTAGGGACCTTCTTGGCAGCGGCTTCAGAGAGCTCTGCCGGAAAGTAGTCGCCGGAAACCAATTTTCTCTTCTTGCTCTGTCCTGTTGATGGTGTTACGGTTGGCTGAGTTAGCTTGAGCACAAAAATCCCTGGTTCCACAGATAACTTAAGTGCGGCACTTTTGGAGAGGCCATCAGCTACATCATTCTGTGCTCTTGGAACGCGCTCCATTTGCAGGCCTTCAAAGTGCTCTTCCAGCTTCCTCACTTCATCGACGTACGCTTCCATCAACGGACTTTGATAATCTTTATTTACTTGGCGGACGACAAGTTGCGAGTCTCCCGACAACTAGCTTCTTGATCCCAAGGTCCGCGATCTCACGAGACCGGCAAGCAAGCCTTCATACTCAGCGGTATTATTTGTTGCTTGTTCCTTGGGAAAGTGCATCTGGACTATGTACTTGAGGTGCTCCCGGTGGGTGCGATAAGCAACACGCCGCACCGGGCGCTTTGCAGCGAGAAGGCACCATCAAGTACATCAGCCACTCTTTATTTGCCTTTTGACGGGATGCTTGTCTCGAATTTCCTCATCTTGCGTCGGCGTCCACTCTGCTATGAATTCTGCCAACGCCTCTGCTCGGATAGTTGAAGTGCTTTGAACTTGACACCAAAGCTTGATAGTTCAGCCCCACTCAACAATCCTACCTGTTGCTTCTAGATTTTGCAAAATCCTCTTCAGCGAAAGCGAGTGACAATCTGTTATCTCATGTGCTTGGAAGTAATGGCGCAGCTTTCGAGGCCATGAGGAGGCCGAAGCAACTTCGCACACCGAGTACCTTGACCTAGCCCCTGCAGAAGGGCCCGACAAAGTATCTTGGGCGCTGCACCATCTTCTTCACGTATCTTGTCGCAACCTCGCGCTGATTTGTCCTTATCGGGACGAGCTTGATGCGAAGCCCTTGCTTGTCGCTGGATGCGCTGCCTCGGTTGCGGCTCATCATCGCCTCCCTCTCCGCTACTAACGCAACACTAACCACTTGATTGGTTGCCGCTATGTACAGCAGCAACTTTTCTTGTGGCTTAGGTGCTACAAGTATTGGGCGGAGGATGTACCTCTTCAAGTCCCGCAGCGCAGCCTCCGCTTCGAGTCCATTTCATTGGACCTGCCTTTTTCAAAATCTTGAAAAACGGCAGGGCGCGCTCAGCGGACTTAGAGATGAACCTGCTGAGAGCAGCCACGCAACCGGCAAGCCTCCTGACATCCTTGACGCGCTTTGATGCCTCGATCTGCTCAATGGCCTTGATCTTGTCGGGATTGGCTTCAATTCCCGCTGAGATACAAAGAACCCGAGAAGCTTGCGGAAGGGACTCCAAACACGCACTTCTCGGGGTTGAGCTTGAGGTTGATCTTGCGCAGATTTGCAAGCGTCTCATCAAATCCTGAACCGAGTCGCTCTGTCCTTGCTCTTGACCACTATATCATCCATGCAGCTTCTACATTTACGTATCTCGTGGCCCAAAGGCCTCATGGACTACTCTTGCAAAGGTTGAACCAGCATTCTTCAAACCGAAAGGCATCCGTATAAAGCGATCGTGCCACATGGTGTGATGAATGCGGTTTTCTTCATCCTCTTACGCCATGAAGATCTGATGATATCCTGAATATGCATCAAGAAACGAAAGTAGATCACATCCAGGTGTGGAGTCAACAATCTGGTCGTCTGGCGGCAAGGGAAACGGGTCTTTAGGACAAGCTTTATTAACATCAGTGAAGTCAATACAAAGCCTCCATTTCCCATTAGCCTTGCGCACAACTATCGGATTGGCCAACCACGTGGGGTGGAGGACTCCTCTGACAAGCCCTGCTGCTTCTAATTTCTTGATTTCTTACGCTATGAACTCTTGGCGCCCACCGCCTGTTTCCTAACTTTTTGCTTGATGGGCGGCGTGAGGACAGACAGCTAGGTGGTGCTCAATTACTTTCACAGGAACACCGGGATGTCGGATGGTTGCCATGCAAACACATCGACATTCGCCCACGAAAGCAACGAGCTCGCCTTCCTATTTAGGATCGGCGTGGCGCGATGGTGAAGGTACCACCAGCGCCGTCCTCCTTGGCAGGCACCTTCTTGGTCTTTGGCGGAGCTGCCGTCGTCTTGTTGCACTTGCCGGTGGAGCTCGATGGTGCGTCCTCGACGGTAACGCAGCACTCCGAAGAGGTGCGCTTGCCGGAGTGGGCAACATAGCTCTTGTCAGACCTGGTGGTCTTCTTCCCCCCGGGAGCTTCAGCGGTAAGTGGTTTGCTACTTGTCGCTGCCGCTGCATTCCGGTAAATCTTGTCAGCGCAGATAAGTGCATCTCTCTTGTCGCCATGGACCGAAATGACGCTTATCGGGCGGGCATCTTGAGTAGGTTGTAAGCATAATGAGGCGGCCATGAACTTGGCGAGTCTTTGGGCGGCCAAGTATGCCATTGTAGGGCAATGGGAAATCGGCGACGTCGAATGTGACCCTCTCGATTCGAAGTTGAGCTCATCGCCAACGTCATCGGCAGCGTGATCTTCCCTTTGGGCTTGCTCCTTCTGGGTTGATTCCTTGGAAAGTACCAGTTTCTCGAGCTCATTGTCGAGGATTTGAAGTTTCTGGAGCACTGCAGAGGAGATCAAATTCAGGCCGGCCCCGCCGTCAACCAACATCTTTGTGACCTTGAGGTTGCGGATGGTTGGTGAGACCAACATCGGCAAACACCCGACCGCAGTGATGCGATCAGGGTGATCCTCAATGTCAAAGATGATGGGCGTGCTGGACCACTTCAGAGGTTTGCGTGACTCTATGGATGGTTCTGCTGCATTGACCTCACGCATCCATTGCTTGAGTTGGCGGTGCGAGGTATGCAGAGACGCACCACCGTCGATGCAAAGGACCTCCGTTGCCTTTTGAAACTCCTGCTCATCGGCTTCATCGTCTTCATCATCCTCGTCATCTTCATCCTCATCTTCTTCCTTGTCGCGGCCACGGGGAGGTCTGTCTCCTTGCCGCTGCTTGGCTTTGCCGCGGCGCCCTCCCCGACCGGGTCTCTTCTTACTTGCTGTAGCTGCACCTTCTTGGGCCTTCTCCTTGTCTCGCCGCTCGTATTCGGCTCTCTGTAGTTCAACAAGCTGCTCGACTTTCTTGCAGCTTTGGAGATCGTGGCCTTTGGTGCGGTGGATTTTACAGTACTGCTTGTTGGAGCTGTCAGGCTTGTCGGCGGCCGCCACAGCTTGGCGGTTGGTGTCAACGGCAACCTCCTTGCCGGAGCCACCGGCCTTGGCTTTGTTGGCGGCACCATCCTTGCCGGACTGCTCGACAACTAGTACTTCTTGGTTTTTCTTCCTCCTGTTGTTCCGCCACGGCTACTCCTTGCAGGCGATCTCCTCACCGCCGACTCTCCGCTCCCACATTCTCTCACAGGAGTCTTCTTCCTTCTTCAAGCGTGCACACTTGTCGGCCAGGCGTAGAGCTCGTGACGTCTTTCACTTTGCACATCGCCATCTCCTCCCTCATCCTGCGATTTCGTACATTACGATGGAATGCACCGATCACTTCAGCTGGGTGGGCGTCAGGATGTTGTAGTGCACTCGATCAATCTCTGGATGAATTTATTGCGAGACTCCCCCTCCTTCTGGGCAAGCAGGTGGAGATCACTCTCCTGGCCGTGAGGCTTGTGTCCGCCTGTGAAGGCGCCAACAAACTGGTGGCACAAATCTGCCCAAGAAGAAATAGAGCCATCCGGCAAGTGCATGAGCCAAGATCTGACGTTTGGCTTGAGCACCGGGGGAAGTAGTTGGCGAGGATCTTGTCGTCCGTCCCCGCAGCTTGCACCGCGATGGTGTAAATCTTGAGGAACTCGATGGGTGTCCCTGCCGTCGTACTTCTCCGCACATCTGGTTTGAAAATTTTCTTGTCGGGCCACCGGACTTGCCGCAGCTCACGAGTGAGCGCAGGGCAACCTACAGCGTCTGACGGCAAGTCGCTGGTTCCCCAGGCGCATGCATATCGACAGTGGGCCCGGCGCGTTAGTCGATTGACGACGCTTCTCTTGGGCTTCGATACGGGTTCGGCGTCTTCTTCCGCCGTTCCGGAGAACTTGGCGCTGGTCGCGACGTGCTCGCGGATCCGACGACGCTGTGGAGTCGCTGTCGAGGTGGATCCGGCGAGTCGGCGATCTTGGCCTTCGGGAAGGGGAGTGCACGGTGGCTGCACCCCCGCAAGTCTCGTCGCCATCAGCTCGCGCCTTGTCGCCTCGCCGCGGCTGCGAGGCATTCGGTTGCCGCGGGACGTCACCATTGGCGAAACCGATAAGACTCTGAATTGTGGCCCTCCATTCGTCGACCTTATCGGCCGTTGGAGGGTAATCTAGTAGTAACTGAGCTCTCGCCAAGGCTTCCGCTGGTGTGGTTGGCGGCAACGGCGTACGGAGCGAAGAACGAGATGTGCTCGGACTCCTAACCATGTTAGGAGGAGCGATATCCAAGCGACCGTACTCCACTCGCATCGCATCTTTGAGTGCATGCGGGTCTCGAGGGCCTCGGGATCCTCCAGCTTGGCCTTGATCCAATGGCGTATGGCGCCGCGAGTATCATGACGCTGTCATCCCCACGCCTCCTGCGATGGGCGCGGTGCGATTCGACGCCGACGCTGCGCCCGCCTTGTCCTTGGACCTGGCGGCATCGTGGGTTCTCTCGACGACGCCGGTCCCTCCGCCAACGTTTCCCCCACCACCTGACGGCTCCTGTGGTGGTGGGTTTGACGCGGACGGCTCAGCCGCTGCCGAAGGCTTCTTCTTCGGCGCCATGTCGATGAAGATGTCGATGAAGTTGCTCGGGCGACCGCCGGATCGGGTTCACACAGCCTCGGCGCCCCTACCGGGCGCGCCAAAGATGTCGGGGAGGATCGATCGTGCCCCACGAGCACCTCTCGGGACCGGGGTCCCTTGTGGTTCGGAGGGGCGGAGATTGCACAAAGAGCGGATCGAGCGATGCGCATGGCGGATTACCCAGCTTCGAGCTCTCCGAGAGATAATACTCCTCTGCTGCCGTGGATTATCTTGCGTTCTTGCTAGGGAGCAATGGGAGCTACAAGACCTAGCTTTGAGTGTGGTTTCCTATGAATGTGATGATCTAAGCTCGGAGCTAGCCTGAATCGAGCGAACCGAACCGAACCAACCGAACCCTTCTCGTTGCCCGGGCCTCCTTTTATAGGCACAAGGGGTTACCACATATGGCAAGTAGACAAGGGTAAGAAAGTAAAAACATAGGTTGGTACACGCTTTATACAAAGTCTGATAATCTATACCTAACTCGACGGCAAGGGACAAGAGTCATCAATGCCCGTCTCGATCGCCCGAACAATGTAACAGGACCGTCAAGTGCACCTCCGTTTGCCACGATGGTAGCTTGTCGGCGCCGCTTGTCGCTACTCCCGCTGGCTGCACAACCCGTCGACCGCGCGTCCTTGGGAGAGCCCGTGGTGACACGTTGGCGGGTGAGCTGGGCGGAGATGAAGAGAGGTCGCCCGCCCGGCAAGTGCCTTGCCGGGCAGGAACCTCGTCGGCTTGGGGTTCGCGCGCCGCCAAGCCTTCCCGGCAAGCTCCTCTTGCGGGGCCTTGTTTCCTTCGCGCCCTGAGTGGCCTTCCCGGCAAGCTCCTCTTGCCGGGGTCTTGACTACTTTGTTATTGAATGGCTCAAAAGGAGCCGCTGAGGACTTTGGCTGTCATCATGCCGGCCCGGCCGTGGGGCGCTGCAACTGCCCGTGCACGGGTTCGGGGTACTAGGGTACCCCTACTCTAGTACACCGACACCAAGCCCTTTACTTATGCACTTTACTTTGTGATAGCCATATTGTTTCTTGTCATATATCTTGCTTCACCTAGTTATTTATCTTGCTTAGCATAAGTTGTTGGTGCACATAGGTGAGCCTAGTTGTTGTAGGTTTTGTGCTTAACAAATTAACCGCTAGGTTTATTCCACATTTGTTCAAGCCTAAACCGTAATTAGCGCCTATTCACCCCTCTCTAGGCGACATCCACGATCTTTCAATTGGTATCAGAGCCTCGTCTCTCTTTATTAGGCTTTATAGCCTAGAGAGTAAAGATGTCAACTAGGGGATTAGGATTCTCTGACACTCTTAGTTTCGATGGCACAAATTTTGATGTTTGGGTAATTCGCATGCTTAATCTCTTTAGGGTCATGGACCCAAATTTAGAGTGAATTGTAGATATGGGTTTTCTCCTCCAAAGGATCCCCAAAGATTATCTTTAGAGGATGAGAAAAACTCTTATCTTAATGCTCAAGCATCTAATGTGCTTTTCGATGCTTTGAGCAATGTAGTTATATTTCAACTCATGCCATTTCGGGATGCTCATGAGTTGTGGACAAAGCTTCAAGATAAATATGGCATGTCCAAGATTTGTGGGGATGATTGTTCTCCCTCCACCTCCGGCCGTGTTGCTTTCTCAAATCCTACTACATCACCCACATGTGGTTTGCCACAAGGTAATGATATGGTGAGTAGTGGTGGTCATTGCAATGATGATAGTGTGCTTATCATTGATGACTCTTCATCACTATCTTATTGCAATGCTCCATCTTTGGACTTTAACACTTCGTGCACCTTACATGTTTCTCATGCTTGTGTTGATAGTCCATGTGTATCATGTAGAAATTGCTTGACTAAATCTCATGATGATATGCTTGCTATATCTTGTTGCCATGATAAAAATGCATGTATTTCCTTGAGTTGTTGTGCTAACAATGTAGAGGAAACCCAACACTCCATGGAACAAGATGTGGTCTTGAATGGTGCTTCAAGGGATCCTTCATCATCATCTATTTCATTTTGCCTTATGGCCAAGGCTTCAAAGGTATCTCGCACGCCTCCCGTTCAGTCGAGCAGCTGTCCGCGCGGCACCTCCTATAGCCATTAAAAGCAAGACACGTGGCGTCACGTGAATGGTTAACAGAACGCGCATGATTTGAATTATACAAACGTTTGAGATATTAAAGTGGCGGCTATTTTTTCAAAATGCCCTTGTTGGCTGTTATTCGAGTGCGCCTTCTCTCAAAATGGACACGAAAAATACCATAGCATGCCGGGTGCCATTCCATGATAGCATGCCAAGTTTCACGAATTTCAGACGAGTTTTGGATTTACTAGAATTTAAAAACAAAGTATCTCAATGTTTTGCCGGCAATCAACAGTGCCCTGGTGTTTGAAATTCATTTCCATTTCTTGCATGGGACCTAAGCATGAACCCAAGGACACATATTGGATTTTTCACCCAATTTATATGCACTGGAGCATCTGCATGTAGTCAAATTTGAATTATGCACATAAAATGCCTAGAAAACCCAGTTAATGTATAAAAATGTCCAAACAAACCCTGAAAAATTCCAAAATTTAACACAACACTCCTGTTGTTCTATGTTGACACTAGAAATTTTTTGAAAGCAATAAGAGGCAACGAATATCGTTTCATCCCCAAAGGTGGCACGTTCCCTACCGAAACCATCAGACTTGTTGTGAGAAGCTCTGGTTTGTGAGAAGATTATACCCAAACCTCCCCCAAATGGGACAAAAAAATTACCACGGCATGTTGATGCCGCTCCATGATAGCATGCCAAGTTTCATGAATTTCATACGAGTTTTGGATTTACTATAATTTAAAAACCATGGATCTCAATGTTTGCGGCCGAGTGACGGTGGCAGGGTCTTTGACATTCATTCCCATTTCTTGCATGGGACCTAAGCATGCAACCAAGGACACAGATTTGAATTTCAACCAATTTATATGCATTAGAGCATGTGCCCGTAGTTCAAATTTGAATCATGCACATAAATGCATAGAAAACTCAGTTATTGTATAAAAATGTCCAAACGAGCCCCGAAAAATTCCTAAAATTAACACAACACTCATGTTGTTCTATGTTGACACTATAAAAAATTGAAATCAAGAAGAGGCAACGGCTATTGTTTCGTCTAGAAAGGTGAAACGTTCCCCACCGTAACCATGAGGCTTGTTGTGAGAAGCTTATATACCCCAACCTGCCCCAAATGGGACAATATTTTTACCACTGCATGTTGATGCTGTTCCATGCTAGCATGTCAAGTTTCATAAATTTCAGACGTGTTTTCGATTTACTAGAATTAAAAAACCATGTATCTCAATGTTAGCAGCCGAGCGATGGTGGCAAGGTGTTTAACATTCATTCTCATTTCTTGCATGGGACTTAAGCATGTAACCAAGGAAACACATTCCAATTTTGAACCAATTTATATGCACTGGAGCATGTGCATGTAGTTCAAATTTAAATTATGCACATGAATGCATAGAAAACTATGTTAATGTATAAAAATGTCCAGGCGAACCCCAAAAATTTCCAAAAATTGACACAACACTCGTGTTGTTCTATGTTGACATGAGAAAAATTTTGAAAGTAAGAAGAGGAACAGATATCGTTTCGTCCCGCAAGGTGGCACGTTCCCTACCGAGACTATCAGGCTTGTTGTGAGAGAAGCTCTGGTTTGCGAGAAGCTTATACCCAAACCTTCCCCAAATGAGAAAATATTTTTGCCACAGAATATCGATCCGTTCCATGATATCATGTCAAGTTTCCTGAATTTCAGACGAGTTTTCGATTTACTAGAATTTTAAAACCATGTATCTGAATGTTAGCAGTTGAGCGACAATGTCAAGGAGTTTGACATTCATTCTCATTTCTTGCATTGACCTAAGCTTGCAACCAAGGACAAACATTTGATTTTGCTACCCGCTTTTATGGACTGGAGCATGTGCATGTAGTTCAATTTTGAATTATGCACATAAATACCTAGAAAACTCAGTTAACATATAAAAATGTCCAAACGATCCCCGAAAAAATCCAAAATTTAACACGACACTCTTGTTGTTCTATGTTGACACCAGGAAAAAATTGAAAGGAAGAAGAGGCGACAAATATCATTTTGTCCACAAAGGTGACACGTTTCCATACCGGAACGATGAGGCTTCTTCTGAGAAGCTCTGGTTCGTGAGAAGCTTATACCATAACCTGCCCCAAATTGGACAATATTTTTTACCCCAGCATGTTGATGCCATTACATGATAGCATGCCAAGGTTCATGAAATTTTAGACGGGTTTTGGATTTACTAGAATTACAAAAGCAAGTACCTTAACGTTTGCCGGAGAGCCACAGTGTCGTGGTGTTCAAAATTCATCCCCATTTCTTGCATGGGACATAAGCGTAAACCCATAGGCACATATACAATTTTACAACCCATGTTGGTGCACCGGAGCATGTGCATGTAGTTTAATTTTGAATTGTGCGCCTGAAATGGCTAGAAAACAAATTTAATGTATAAAATGTCCAACCGAACCCTGAATAATTCCAATTCTTTTATGACACACATATAGTTGCATGTTCACTGCAGATAAAAGTTCTAGCAATTCAAACACCGTCCGTTGCCGCCGTGACCCCATTATGTAATTCAAATAAAGATGAAAAATCAAGTAGAACCCACACAGTTTATTATCACCAACCGTGTGAGATGCAGTACAAAATATCCTGGAGCACCGTCTGATGACACTTTGCGCGTCAGTTTTTTCGCTGAACCGATTCAAAATTCTCAGCTTCCGTGGAAATATCTACCTCCTCGCCCCCTCCACCTTACCAAAATCCACAGTTCCCCTGCTTTCGCCTTCCTTTCCAAGTTGAAACCTTCACTCCTTGCTTGCAGTGCCGCCTCCTCGCCGGCGACCCTCCTTCACGCTGCTCGGCCTCGTCTATCCAGGCAGGTAATCCACACCCGACCCCCATCCTCCTCCTCCTTCCACATCCCACATGCTCCGACCGCCGGCGCAACACCTTCCACCCAAATCACCGACCCCTCCACCAAATAAGCGCCGCCCTAAGCCATGGTGCACGCAGTATATCCAAGAGCTCAAGGAGCATTTGGCAGCGGAGAAGCAAATCGCGGCTGCACACGCGGATGAGGTCCCTATGGCTGCCATTCGTGCCGACCCCCAGATCTTGGAGGAGCACCTCGCCGTTGAGGCCACCGTCGACGCCTCGCACGCTGACGCCACGACATGGTTGGCTGCTTTAAACGACAGTTGGTGGCTGAGGGAGTCCTGGATTAAGGGGTCCTCGGGCGTCCGGACTATGTAACGTGGGCCGAACTGATGGGCCGTGAAGATACAAGACAAAAGACTCTCTCCTGTGTCCGGATAGTACTCTCCTTGGCGTGGATGGCAAGCTTGGCATTCGGGTATGAAGATTCCTTTCTCTGTAACCGACTTTGTACAGCCCTGGTCCCCTCCGTTGTCTATATAAACCGGAGGGTTTAGTTCGTAGAGGCAATCATAATCATACAGGCTAGACTTCTAGGGTTTTAGCCATTACGATCTCGTGGTAGATCAACTCTTGTAATACTCATATTCATCAAGATCAATTAAGTAGGAAGTAGGGTATTACCTCCATAGAGAGGGCCCGAACCTGGGTAAACATAGTGTCCCCTGTCTCCTGTTACCATCGACGTTAGATGCACAGTTCGGGACCCCCTACCCAAGATCCGCCGGTTTTGACACCGACATTGGTGCTTTCACTGAGAGTTCCGCTGTGTCGTCACCAGAAAGCTCGATGGCTCCATCAATCATCTATAACAATGCTGCCCTGGAGAAGGTTTTTCTCCCTGACCAGATCTTTGTGATCGGCGGCTTTACACTACGGGCCAACTCGCTTGGCCATCTAGAGCAGATCGACAGCTACGGCCCAGGTCACCAGATTAGTTTTGGAAATCTGAACTATGTCGCTGATATCCGAGGAGACTTGATCTTCCAAGGATTCGCGCCCTCAACCTTCGCTCTGGCCTTAGATCCGGAGCGTACCGCCAGGTCCGAAAACGGGCTCCTTGAGCTCGTCAGACTATCTGCGGCCACTAAGCCCATTATGGGAGAGCCAGGGGAAGAGGTATCGCTGGCAACGGCCATAAGGCCGAACCCTTCTCCGGACACTGGCTCTGAATCCTCGGAGTCAGCATCGAGTGAGTTCAGCCGAGGAGTCTCCCTCTCGCCGTACTCCACGGGCTCTCTTCTCTCGGGCCAAGCCTCGCCTTTAAGCGAGGCTCTGGACTTAATGCGATCCCTCGTCGTTACAGAGGAGCAACGTCCGAACTATGCCCAACCCGGACTAGGGGCTGAGCGCAGGGAACTTTACATCCCACCCGCCACCCACTTTATAGCCACTGTCGAGGACTTAACCAACATGCTCGATTACGACTCCGAAGACATCGACGGTATGGACGACGATGCCGAAGAAGAGCAGGCCCAAAACCCGCCGTCTATAGGATGATGGACGGCCACCTCTTCGTATGACATGTACATGGTGGATACATCGAAAGAAGCTAACGGCGATGACAAAAATACCCAGTCGAGGATAAACCTCCTGAGATACAGCCAAAGCGCCGACGACAACGGCGCCGCTCTAAGTCACGTCGTGGAAAAGGCAGTAATACCGGCGTAGGAGAAAAAAAATACTCTAGACGATGCCGAAGACAATGAAGACCCCGTTGAGCCAACTTCCAAACAGGACGAACGGGAAGATGGGCGAGTCAGTCCCGATGAACAGGCCGTAAACAAAGACTCAGAGGACAACAACTATCTTCCACTCTCCGAGGATGAGGTGAGCCTCGACAACGAGGATTTTATCGTGCCTGAGGAACCTCTCAAGCAGGAGCGCTTTAAGCACCGGCTAATAGCCACTACAAGGAGCCTTAAAAAGAAGCAGCAACAGCTTCAAACTGATCAAGATCTGCTCAACGATAGATGGACTAATGTCCTGGCAGCCGAGGAATACGGCCTCGAGCGCCCAACCAAAAGTTACCCGAAGCATAAACTGCTACCTCAATTCGATGACGAGGCACTGGAGCCCGTACCATCAGCGCGTAATGCGGCTAGCCGACCAACATGTGGCCGGGACAAGGCGGCAATTCAAGCCGAACACCAGCCCATACTACCTCGCCGTAAAGGCAGAGATAAAACAGCCCGGGGATATACATACGACCTGTGGCAGGACCTGGACTATAGAGCAGGACAGACCAGATCGATCTACGGATCGCGGGGGCGTGCCCCGACGCGGGACGACGGCTATCTAGACGGACGCGACAAGCATAATCACGCCCGGGCCGAAAACCGCAGACGGACTCCATCCGAGATACGTCGCGACATGGCCCGATATAGAGGCACCGCACACCCCCTTTGCTTCACTGAGGAAGTAATGGAACAGGAATTCCCAGAAGGGTTTAAACCCGTGAATATCGAATCATATGACGGGACAACAGACCCCACGGTATGGATCGAAGATTTCCTTCCCCATATTCATATGGCCAGCGGTGACGATCTTCACGCCAGCAAATACCTCCCACTAAAACTCAAGGGACCAGCTCAGCACTGGTTGAACAGCCTGCCTGAAAACTCCATTGGCAGCTGGGAGGACCTGGAAGACGCCTTCCGCGACAACTTCCAAGGTACATACGTCTGACCTCCGGATGCCGATGACCTAAGTCACATAGTCCAACAGCCCGGAGATTCAGCCAGGAAGCTCTGGACTAGGTTCTTAACTAAAAAGAACCAAATTGTCAATTGTCCGGACACCGAAGCCCTCGCAACATTTAAACATAGCATCCGAGATGAGTGGCTCACCCGCCACCTCGGTCAAGAAAAACCAAAATCCATGGCAGCCCTTACCGCTCTGATGACCCGCTTTTGTGCGGGAAAGGACAGCTGGCTCGCTCGTAGAAGCAATAGCACCAGTGATCCGGGCACTTCCGAAGTTTGAGACGGCAACGGCAAGCCACGACGCAACAAACACAAGCGTCCAAATAATAACGAAGGAACGCAAGACACGACGGTCAACGCCGGATTCAGCGGTTCCAAACCCGGTCAACGAAAAAAACCATTCAAGGCAAACAAAGACGGACCATCCAATTTAGACAAGATACTGGATCGGCCCTGCCAGATTCATGGCACCCCCGATAAACCAGCTACTCACACCAACAGAAGCTGTTGGGTCTTCAAACAAGCCGGCAAGCTTAATGCCTAACACAGGGGGAAGGGGCCGCCCAGTGACAGCGATGACGAAGAAACTCGCCAGCCGAACACCGGAGGTCAGAAGCAATTTCCCCTTGAAGTGAAAACCGTAAACATGGTATACGTGGCACACACCCCTACAAGGGAGTGCAGGCACGCACTATGGGATGCATACGCCATAGAGCCGGTCACCCCAAAATTTAGCCAATGGGCGGCCTGCCCGATCACTTTTGATCGCAAGGACCACCCAGCCAGTATCCGTCACGAAGGTTCGGCAGCTCTGATCACCGACCCAATTATCAATGGATTCCATCTCACGAAAGTCCTTATGGACGGTGGCAGTAGCCTTAATCTACTTTACCAGGACACTGTCCGCAAAATGGGCATTGATCCTTGAAGAATCAAGCCCACCACAAATACCTTCAAGGTAGCAGTACCCGGCATAGAAGCTCACTGCACGGGCTCAATTACATTGGAAGTCGTTTTCGGTTCGCCGAACAACTACCGAAGCGAAGGCTTGACCTTCGATCTTGTCCCGTTCCGTAGTAGCTACCAGGCACTACTCGGGCGTACCGCTTTTGCTCGTTTCAATGTGGTCCCACAATACGCCTATCTAAAGCTTAAGATGCCCGGTCCACGCGGCATCATCATGATTAACGGAAATGTGGAACGCTCCCTCCGTACAGAGGAGCATACTACAGCTACTGCAGCCGAAGTACGAAGCGGTCTCATCAAGCCGCATACCTCACCGGCCATCAAGCCGCCGGGCTCTACTAAACAGGACCGACCAATCTCAGAGCTGGATTAGCAGTTCAGCTCCATCGTTCGACTCATATAGCCGCGGAGTTTGTACCGCGCATACATAACTATGCACTTAAATACCTTGGTCATCGGCGGAGGCACAATACGGACAGGCCTACAACGCGGTCCGCACTCTCATAGTCTTTTTTCTTTTTCTAACTATTTTTATCTTTTACCACGGTGGTCGAAGCCTGGTCATTTCTGAACTCTCTCGAGTTCGCCCGTCAGATAAATAAGCAAAGGCTATTCCTGCTAAGGAGTCCTTCCGCCGAGGCAAGGCAGTGCAGACGTGCGATGGGAGGTCCAAATGATTTTTGTAAGACTGCACTCTTTATTTCAAACCTGTAAAGTGCCTTTTTCCTCAGCCTTCGACCCCCGGCATGTAAATTAGCCCGGGTAGTAGCGTTATAATCTGTAAGATTGCGTTTGGCGTGTCAATAAGATTTCAGTGAACATAACCCGTATTCAGTATTCGCTTTTTCTACAAGCTGAATTTTGCTTCTTCGGTTGTTTCACGCACGCACCTCGGCACAAATTGTCAGGGGCTCGATACGGCAACATATGAGTTGCCGACAAGTCCGAACAACTTTTTAGCACACTTCGGCGTCACGAGTTTGGCCTCATATGCATCAGCTCTGAATCATGTCTTTGGTCAATAGTTGGGTTGCCCGGCTCCTGTGCTTACTACCTTACGTTCCACCCTATCGGCTAGGGTAGTAAAGGGAGAACTACTGCGATTGTGTGTCCGGTTCATCTGGTCAAGCACCTCAGTAGAGAAAGATGAAAACTGACTGTCTTGATGCGGCGAGAGTTGGTCAACCACTCGATGACTCATTGGAATCCTTCACGATTCCTTCTGTATTACACGAAGGACTGTTCTTTTGGTCAGCTATGTAACGCACCGTATTCGGATAATCATGTACATACCAGGGGCTATATCGTAGACACACCATCAAACTCCTATGGCTAAGTGAAAGTGTTAAAGTCCTATAGTTCGATTGCCTAGTTCGCCGCATTGACACCTCCTTCAGGGACCAAGACGTTGGGTCAAGAGTGATCAAGTGCCCTTCCAAACACCCCCGTATTATATGCGAGGGGGCCGAAGCCGACGACTGGAAAACTTTCAGATTATAAAAAAACGGCCGCACAGGAGGAACCAAAACTTTCAGGAAAAAGTATAAAAAACATGGCCTTAATATATCATAATATTGTTTTTACAATTTCGGTACATTCACTCGAACATCATATCCTTCGAGCATTGACCCTCTATCAAGCGGGCACCCTCTAGGACATCTTCAAAATAATGCTCTGGCGTGTGATGGTCCTTGCCCTTGGGTGGACTCTTCGCTGCAATATCGGTGGCCTTCATCTTCGCCCAATACGTCTTGACGCGGGCAAAGTCCATCCGTGCACCTTCAATGCACATTGACCGCTTAACGGCGTCGATACACGGCACCGCATCAACAAGTCGCTGCACCAAACCGAAATAACTATTCGGAATCGGCTCAGTCGGCCACAGCCGGACCATGATGTCCTTCATGGCAGATCTGTATATCTTATGGAGCTCGGCCCACTGGGCCATCTGTTCGTTCAGCAACAGCGGACGCTTTGGCATGCTGAATTGCGACCAGAAAAGATTTTCCTTTGCATGTCCTTCTTGCGCTTGGAAAAACTACATCGCATCGGAGACACTCTTCGGATCTCCAAATTTAGTTTGTAATAAGAAGGGCTTACCGGCCGCGATCTCCCCAGCTTGCCGGATCTCCTCCTGAGCCGCTCTAGATTCGGACCGTGCTTCTCTCGCCTCTTGTAAGGCCTTATCGAGATCGCCGTTCTGGCTTTGTTATCCTTCTCGAGGAATTCGCATTGGACCGTGACATCCTTTAGCTCGAGAGCCATGGTAGATATTCTCTCCTCGCACTGGCACTGAGCAGCCTGTTCGGCCTTCAAATCAACATCTTCATTTTCGGCAGTCGCATTACTCATCCTGGCTTGCTCCTTGGCCCGGGCAAGCGCAACCCGAAGGGTCTCAATCGCGGGCGCACTATCTGCAGTTATGCATATCTCAATATATAATTCTTAGCTTCGTGCTCATATTATTATACATACATATACTACGGCCCCAAATCATACCTTGTGCCGCGTCGAGCCGCCTATTAATAAGCGTGATGTCGTCATCCGCCACATCAAGTTTCTGCTCCAGGTCTGGAACTTCTGTAGCTTGGGCAGTCGCCTTGAATGTAACAGCCCGTGTTCAAATCAATCAGGTTATTTCCTGGGCATATCTTTTTGATCCTCTGATCGCCTCCCTTTGGGCGCCAACCATAGTCTCAGGGGCTACTATCTACACACAGGTGCATTTTGCACGTAGAGTGCGATTGAAGATATTTAGCAGGCCCGTGAAGGCTTCATTTAATCCGCTTCTTGCGGACAGAATCCTCTCAACTACCGTACCCATTAAGGTACGATGTTCCTATGAGACGGACGCGTGTTGCAACATGTCCATCAATGTATCCGGCGCCTCTGGATTCCTGGAAGCGGTTGCGAGAGTATGGACTCCCTTTGAAGGGACATGTTTACTCGACCCTAGAGTCGTCTCCGGCTGTAAACCGGATAGACCGGGGCCTTTATTGTTGGTCCCCGTAGGGGTCGCACACCCCGGACCCTGGGTAACCGAGGTTTCACCTTCGGGCGTTGTCTTCATTGTCCCCCGCATTACTTGTTGATCAGGAGAGATCCTCTGGGACGACACCTCGAAGTCGTCCGCCCTATTGGGCGAGGAGGCCTGTGGAGGCATCTTGCTTTCCATCATCTCCGGAAGCAGATCCCCTGAGGAGGAGGATTGTTAAGGAAGACTGTGCGCCGGACTGCAAATATATATATTAGATGTTACCCTTGTAACCTGAAAGGAACAAGATGTGTTTAGTACACCCTTGTTCACTTACGATTCGGCTAAAGGCTTGTCCTTACTGAGGAACTGCGTGACAACGTCGTCTTCAGAACTCGAACCGCCTGAAAGGGACATCTTCCCTCACTTGGGAGCCTTTACCTCCAAATCCTCGGAGGCGCTCCTTTTCTTCCCATGGGGAGAAGGGATGTCAGCTTCTCCTTCTCTTTCGTCTTCAGAAGAGGGAGTTCCAATCTCCCTGGACATTGTGTCCGGTGTACCTTTAGAGTGGAGGTCACTTTTGGCCTTAATGCTCTCCTCCTTGTCCTCCTTCGCCGGCACTTGATACGGCGCCGGAGCCAGCATCCTTGTTAGCACGGGACCAGCTGAGTATTTGGGAAGAGGGGCCGAACACCTAATTCATTCCGCCTTCTTTATCCAGCCCTGTTCGAAGATTTTTTCTCAGCATATTATTACAGATATTTAACTAAGCTGTGTTCGGGAGTCGAGTGCTTACCGAGGTATTCGGATGGTTGCAGTCGAGGCCGATGTCCTCGGTGGTATCCAACCACTGTTTTCATGTCCCAAAGAATAGCTTCCACATTCCTATGTGCGTCATGCCGAAGAAGTGCTGAAGAGTCCGTGGTCCTTCCGGATTGAACTCCCACATGCGGAGGGGCCGTCGCTGGCACGGTAGAACCCAGTGGACTAGCATTACTTGGATTACATTGATGAGGCCGGTGTACTTAGATTCATCAAACTTCACATCTACCATCTCTTCAACCTTTCGGGTGAAACAACTGTAAACACAGTAAGTGTGAGAGTTTGAGCCATAACCGAGTAGAAAACCTTCATGACATTTAGGAGCAAATTTCAAACGATGATGCTTATCAAGAATGTAGCACTTTGAGCCAAATACTAGAAAATATCCAGCTTGGGGTTTGTTATCGTGAGTAGTGTTGGAAATATGCCCTAGAGGCAATAATAAAAGCATTATTATTATATTTCCTTGTTCATGATAATTGTCTTTTATTCATGCTATAACTGTATTATTCGGAAATCGTAATACACGTGTGAATACATAGACTACAATACGTCCCTAGTAAGCCTCTAGTTGACTAGCTCGTTGGTCAACGAGATAGTCATGGTTTCGACTATGGACATCGATGTCATTGACAACGGGATCACGTTATTAGGAGAATGGCGTGATGGACAAGACCCAATCCTAAGCATAGCACAAAGATCGTGTAGTTCGTTTTGCTAGAGCTTTTCCAATGTCAAGTATCTCTTCCTTAGACCGTGAGATCGTGTAACTCCCGGATACCGTAGGAGTGCTTTGGGTGTACCAAACGTCACAACGAATCGGGTGACTATAAAGGTGCACTACGGTATCTCCGAAAGTGTCTTGGGTTGACACGGATCAAGGCGAGATTTGTCACTCCGTGTGACGGAGAGGTATCACTGGGCCCACTCGGTAGTGCATCATCATAATGAGCTCAAAGTGATCAAGTGTCTGCGTCACGGGATCATGCATTCTTGTCTGAGTAAAGTGACTTGCCGTAACGAGACTGAGCGAGGTATTGGGATACCGACGATCGAGTCTCGGGCAAGTAACATACCGTCTGACAAAGGGAATAGCATACGGGGTTACTTGAACCCTCGACATCGTGGTTCATCCGATGACATCATCGAGGAGCATGTGGGAGCCAACATGGGTATCCAGATCCCGCTGTTGGTTATTGACCGGAGAGCGTCTCGGTCATGTCTGCATGTCTCCCGAACCCGTAGGGTCCACACATAAGGTTCGGTGGCGCTAGGGTTAATAGGAAGACAAGTATGTGATTATCGAATGTTGTTCGAGTCTCGGATGAGATCCCTGACGTCACGAGGAGTTCCTAATGGTCCGGAGGTAAAGATTTATATATGGAAAGTGGTTAAGCGGACTCGGAAAGTTTGGTGGTATACTAGGTAATGTACAGGGGCCACCGGAGAGTTCGGAGGTCCACCGGAGGGCCACCCCTCGGGGGGCCATGGGCTAAGTGGGAGAGGAGCCAGCCCCTGGTGGGCTGGGCGCACCTCCCACCTAGGCCCATGCGGCTAGGGCTTGGGAGGAAACCCTAAAGGGGCGCCCCTGCTTGGGGGCAAGCCACCCTCCTCCTCCCCTTTGGCCGCCCCCATCTAGGGTTTCCCTAGATGGTCGGGCCCCTGCCCTCTCCTCCTCTAAATAGAGGGGGGGGGAGGCTGGACACACCATTGAAGGCGCAGCCCTCCCTCCCCAACACCTCTCTTTCCCTACTGAGCTTGGCGAAGCCTGCCGGAGAACTGCCAGACCAACCGCACCACGCCGTCGTGCTGCCATTGGAGTTGTCTTCCTCAACCTATCCTTCCTCCTTGCTGGATCAAGGCGGAGGAGACGCCATCGTCCCGCACGTGTGTTGAACGCGAGGTGCTGTCCGTTCAGCACTTGGTCATCGGTGATCGGAATCACGTTGAGAACGACTCCATCATCACCACTCCTTGAGCGCTTCCATCTCGATCTACAAGTGGTATGTAGATGCAAACTCACTCCCATGACTCGTTGCTTAGATGAACTCATAGATGGATCTTGGTGAAACCGTAGGAAATTTTTAATTTTCTGCAACGTTCCCCAACAAAGGCATCTGAGCTAGGTCTATCGTAGTTCTCTTTGCACGAGTAGAACACAATTTAGTTGTGGGCGTGGATCTTGTCAACTTACTTGCCGCTACTAATCTTATCTAGCTTCCGCGGTATTGTGGGATGAAGCGGCCCGGACCAACCTTACACGTACGCTTACGTGAGACCGGTTCCACCGACTAACATGCACTAGTTGCATAAGGTGGCTGGCGGGTGTCTGTCTCTCCTACTTTAGTTGGAGCGGATTCGATGAAAAGGGTCCTTATGAAGGGTAAATAGAAGTTGACAAGATCACGTTGTGGTTATTCAGAGGTAAGAAAATGTTCTTGCTAGAACCCAATTGCAGCCACGTAAAAGATGCAACAACAATTAGAGGACGTCTAACTTGTTTTTGCAGCAATTTTCATGTGATGTGATATGGCCAAGTTGTGATGAATGATGAATGACATATTGTGATGTATGAGATCATGTTCTTGTAATAGGAATCACGACTTGCATATCGATGAGTATGACAACCGGCAGGAGCCATAGGAGTTGTCTTTATTTTGTATGACCTGCGTGTCATTGAAGAAAGCCATGTAACTTACTTTACTTTATTGCTAAAACGCGTTTAGCCATAGTAGTAGAAGTAGTCGTTGGCGTGACAACTTCATGGAGGCACAATGATGGAGATCATGATGATGGAGATCATGGTGTCATGCCGGTGACAAGATGATCATGGATCCCCGAAGATGGAGATCAATGGAGCTATATGATATTGGCCATATCATGTCACTACTATATAATTGCATGTGATGTTTATTATGTTTATACATCTTGTTTAGTTAGAACGACGGTAGTAAATAAGATGATCCCTTACAACAATTTCAAGAAGTGTTTCCCCTAACGTGCACCGTTGCTAAAGTTAAGTAAACTTCTAAGCACCACGTGATGATCGGGTGTGATGGATTCTTACGTTCACATACAACGGGTGTAAGACAGATTTACACACGAAAAACACTTAGGGTTAACTTGACGAGCCTAGCATGTACGGACATGGCCTCGAACACGGAGACCGAAAGGTCGAACACGAGTCGTATGGAAGATACGATCAACATGAGAATGTTCACCGACGAGACTAGTTCGTCTCACGTGATGATCGGACACGGCTTAGTCGACTCGGATCGTGTATCACTTAGATGACTAGAGGGATGTCTAATCTGAGTGGGAGTTCATTGAAATAATTTGATTAGATGAACTTAATTATCATGAACTTAGTCTAAAACTTTTGAATGATATGTCTTGTAGATCAAATGGCCAACGCCATGTCAACTTGAACTTCAACGCGTTCCTAGAAAACCAAGCTGAAAGATGACGGCAACAACTATACGGATTGGGTCCGGAACTTGAGATCATCCTCATAGCTGCCAGAAACAATATGTCCTAGAAGGACCGCTAGGTGGCGCTCCGTCCTGAGAACCAAGACATTATGAATGTTTGGCAGTCTCGTCTTGATGATTACTCCCTCGTTCAATGCGGCATGCTTTACACTTAGAACCGGGCTCCAAAAGCGTTTTGAGCATCACGGAGCATATGAGATGTTCGAGGAGCTGAAACTGGTTTTCCAAGCTCACGCCGGTCGAGAGATATGACATCTCCGACAAGTTCTATAGTTGTAAGATGGAGGAAAATAGTTACGTCGGTGAGCACATTCTCAAGATGTCCAGGTTGCACAATCGTATGACCCAACTGAATATTAACCTCCCCGATGAGGCGGTCATTGACAGAATCCTCGATCGCTCCCACCAAGCTACAAGAGCTTTGTGATGAACTACAATATGTAGGGGATGGTAAAGACCATTCTGAAGTATTCTCTATGTCAAGTCAGCCGAGGTTGAAATCAAGAAAGAACATCAAGTGTTGATGGTCAATAAGACCACTAAGTTCAAGAAGGGCAAGGGTAAGAAGAACTTCAAGAAGGACGGCAAGGAGGTTGCCGCCCGTAAGCAAGTTGCCGGAAGAAGTCAAAGAATGGACCCAAACCCGAGGCCGAGTGCTTTTATTGCAAGGAGGGTCATTTGGAGCGGAACTGCCCCAAATACTTAGCGGACAAGAAGGCCGCAACACCAAAGGTATATTTGATATACATGTAATTGATGTGTACTTTACCGAAGACTCATAGTAACTCCTGGGTATTTGATACGGTGCCGTTGCTCATATTTGTAACTCACAGCAGGGCTGCGGAATAAGCGGAGACAGGCAAAGGACGAGGTGACGATGCGCGTCGGGAATGGTTCCAGAGTCGATGTGATCGCCGTCGGCACGCTACCTCTTCATTTACCTACGAGATTAGTTATGAACCTTAATAATTGTTATTTGGTGCCAAGTTTGAGCATGAATATTGTATCTGGATCTCGTTTAATGCGAGATGGCTACTCATTTAAATCCGAGAATAATGGTTGTTCTATTTATATGAGAGATATGTTTTATATGGTCAATGGTTTATTCTTAATGAATCTCGAGCGTAGTATTACACATGTTCATACCGTGAATACAAAAGATGTAAAGTTGATAACGATAGTCCCACATACTTGTGGCACTGCCGCCTTGGTCACATTGGTGTCAAGCGCATGAAGAAGCTCCATGCTGATGGACTTTTGGAGTCTCTAGATTATGAATCATTTGACACATGCGAACCATGCCTCATGGGCAAGATGACTAAGACTCCGTTCTCCGGAACAATGGAGCGAGCAACCAACTTGTTGGAAATCATACATACCGATGTGTGCGGTCCAATGAGCGTTGAGGCTCGCGGAGGATATCGTTATGTTCTCACTCTCACAGATGACTTGAGTAGATATGGGTATGTCTACTTGATGAAACACAAGTCTGAGACCTTTGAAAAGTTCAAGGAATTTCAGAATGAAGTAGAGAATCAACGTGACCGAAAGATAAAATGCTTCGATCGATCGTGGAGGAGAATATTTAAGTCACGAATTTGGTACACACTTAAGAAAATGTGGAATCGTTTCACAACTAACGCCGCTGGAACACCTCAACAGAACGGTGTGTCCGAGCGTCAGAATCGCACTCTATTGGATATGGTGCGGTCTATGATGTCTCTTACTTGATTTACCGCTATCATTTTGGGGATACGCTCTAGAGACAGCTACATTCACTTTAAATAGGGCACCATCTAAGTCCGTTGAGGCGACACCGTATGAATTATGGTTTGGGAAGAAACCTAAGCTGTCGTTTCTAAAAGTTTGGGGATGCGATGCTTATGTCAAGAAACTTCAACTGAAAAGCTCGAACCCAAGTCGGAAAAATCGTCTTCATAGGATACCCTAAAGAAACCATTGGGTATACCTTCTACTTAAGATCCGAGGGCAAGATCTTTGTTGCCAAGAACGGATCCTTTCTCGAAAAAGTTTCTCTCAAAAGAAGTAAGTGGGAGGAAAGTAGAACTCGATGAAGTACTACCTCTTGAGCAGGATAGTAGTGCAGCTCGGAAAATGTTCTGTGATGCCTACACCAATGAAGAGGAAATTAATGATGATGATCAAGGTACTTGGATCAAATTGCTCTTGAACTTCATAGGTCCACAAGGACACGTTCCGCACTGCAGTGGTACGGCAACCCTGTCACGGATATCATGTTGTTAGACAACGGTGAACCTTGAACTATGAAGAAGCGATGGCGGGCCCAGATTCCAACAAATGGCTAGAAGCCATGAATTCGAGATAGAATCCATGTATGAAAACAAAGTGTGGACTTTGGTGACTTGCCCGATGATCGGCGGCGATAGAAAACAAATGGATCTTTAAGAAGAAGACGGACGCGGATGGTAATGTCACCATCTATAAAGCTCGACTTGTCGCTAAGGGTTATCGGCAAGTTCAAGGGATTGACTACGATGAGACTTTCTCTCCGTGGCGAAGCTTAAGTCCGTCCGAATCATGTTAGCAATTGCGCATACTATGATTATGAGATATGGCAGATGGACGTCAAAACAGCGTTCCTTAATGGATATCTTAAGGAAGAGCTGTATATGATACAGCCGGAGGGTTTTGTCGATCCTAAGAATGTCGACAAAGTATGCAAGCTCCAATGATCCATTTATGGACTGGTGCAAGCATCTCGGAGTTGGAACATTCGCTTTGATGAGATGATCAAAGCGTTTGGGTTTACAGACTTATGGAGAAGCCTGCGTTTACAAGAAAGTGAGTGGGAGCTCAGTGGCATTTCTCATACTATATGTAGATGACATACTTGATGGGAAATGATATAGAATTCTTGGACAACATTAAGGCCTACTTGAATAAGTGTTTTCAATGAAGGACCTTGGAGAAGCTGCTTATATATTAGGCATCAAGATCTATAGAGATAGATCGAGGCGCCTCATAGGTCTTTCACAAAGCACATACCTTGATAAGATTTTGAAGAAGTTCAAAATGGATCAGTCCAAGAAGGGTTCTTGCATGTATTGCAAGGTGTGAGATTGAGCTCAGCTCAATGCCCGACCACGACAAAAGATAAAGAAGAGATGAGTGTCATCCCTATGCCTCAGCCATAGGATCTATTATGTATGCCATGTGTACGGACCTGATGTAAACCTTGCCGTAAGTTTGGTAGGAAGGTACCAAAGTAATCCCGCAAGGAACACCGGACAGCGGTCAAGAATATCTGAAGTACCGAAAAGGACAAAGGACATGTTTCGTTTATGGAGGTGACGAAGAGCTCGTCAGAAGCGGGTTACGTCGGCGCTAGCTTCGACACGATCTGATGACTCAAAGTCACAAACCGGATACGTGTATATGTTGAATGGTGGAGCGATGGTGGTGCAGCTGCAAGCGAAGCGTCGTGGCGGGATCTACATGTGAAGCGGAGTACATGGCAGCCTCGGAGGCAGCGCATGAAGCAATTTGGGTGAAGGAGTTCATCACCGACCTAGGAGTCATACCCAATGCGTCGGGGCGATCAAACTCTTCTGTGACAACACCGGAGCTATTGCCCTTGCCAAGGAGCCCAGTTTCACAAGAAGACCGAGCACATCAAGCGTCGCTTCAACTCCATCCGTGAAAATGTTCAAGATGGAGACATAGAAATTTGTAAAGTGCACACGGATCTGAATGTCGCAGATCCGTTGACTAAACCTCTCTCATG
Organism: Aegilops longissima; assembly: GCA_021605205.1. NCBI lineage: Eukaryota > Viridiplantae > Streptophyta > Magnoliopsida > Poales > Poaceae > Aegilops > Aegilops longissima. The sequence goes on from CM038678.1 coordinate 133,962,630, forward strand.
GGCAAAACATGATCAACACCGTAACTCTATGGGTGTTCGATTCATCACAATGTAACTAGATTATTGACTCTAGTGCAAGTGGGAGACTGTTGGAAATATGCCCTAGAGGCAATAATAAAAGCATTATTATTATATTTCCTTGTTCATGATAATTGTCTTTTATTCATGCTATAAGCGTATTATCCGGAAATCGTAATACACGTGTGAATACATAGACTACAATCGTCCCTAGTAAGCCTCTAGTTGACTAGCTCGTTGGTCAACAGATAGTCATGGTTTCGACTATGGACATCGATGTCATTGACAACGGGATCACGTTATTAGGAGAATGGCGTGATGGACAAGACCCAATTCTAAGCATAGCACAAAGATCGTGTAGTTCGTTTTGCTAGAGCTTTTCCAATGTCAAGTATCTCTTCCTTAGACCGTGAGATCGTGTAACTCCGGATACCGTAGGAGTGCTTTGGGTGTACCAAACGTCACAACGTAATCGGGTGACTATAAAGGTGCACTACGGTATCTCCGAAAGTGTCTGCTGGGTTGACACGGATCAAGACAGGATTTGTCACTCCGTATGACGGAGAGGTATCACTGGGCCCACTCGGTAGTGCATCATCATAATGAGCTCAAAGTGATCAAGTGTCCGTCACGGGATCATGCATTCTTGTCTGAGTAAAGTGACTTGCCGTGCGAGACTGAGCGAGGTATTGGGATACCGACGATCGAGTCTCGGGCAAGTAACATACCATCTGACAAAGGGAATAGCATACGGGGTTACTTGAACCCTCGACATCGTGGTTCATCCGATGACATCATCGAGGAGCATGTGGGAGCCAACATGGGTATCCAGATCCCGCTGTTGGTTATTGACCGGAGAGCGTCTCGGTCATGTCTGCATGTCTCCCGAACCCGTAGGGTCCACACACTTAAGGTTCGGTGACGCTAGGGTTAATAGGAAGACAAGTATGTGATTACGAATGTTGTTCGGAGTCTCGGATGAGATCCCGGACGTCACGAGGAGTTCCGGAATGGTCCGGAGGTAAAGATTTATATATGGAAAGTGGTTAAGCGGACTCGGAAAGTTTGGTGGTATACGGTAATGTACCGGGGCCACCGGAGAGTTCCGAGGTCCACGGAGGGGTCACCCCCGGGGGCCACATGGGCTAAGTGGGAGAGGAGCCAGCCTGGTGGCTGGGCGCACCTCCCACCTAGGCCCATCTTGGCTAGGGCTTGGGAGGAAACCCTAAAGGGGCGCCTGGCTTGGGGGCAAGCCACCCTCCTCCTCCCCTTTGGCCGCCCCCCCATCTAGGGTTTCCCCAGATGGCCGGCCCCTGCCCTCTCCTCCTATAAATAGAGGGGTGGGGGGAGGCTGGACACACCATTGAAGGCGCAGCCCTCCCTCCCAACACCTCTCTTTCTCCCTCTGAGCTTGGCGAAGCCTGCTTGGAGAACTGCCAGTACTAACCGCACCACGCCGTCGTGCTGCCATTGGAGTTGTCTTCCTCAACCTCTCCTTCCTCCTTGCTGGATCAAGACGGAGGAGACGCCATCGTCCCGTACGTGTGTTGAACGCGGAGGTGCTGTCCGTTCAGCACTTGGTCATCGGTGATCGGAATCACGTTGAGAACGACTCCATCATCACCACTCCTTCGAACGCTTCCGTACTCGATCTACAAGTGGTATGTAGATGCAACCTCACTCCCATGACTCGTTGCTTAGATGAACTCATAGATGGATCTTGGTGAAACCGTAGGAAAATTTTTAATTTTCTGCAACGTTCCCCAACAAGTAGCTCGTATGCCCTTTTACCAATAAGCTTGTGAAGATATAGTTGATTTCTAGCATGACAAGCTATCGCAACCGCTTCTGGCCAAAAATGTCTTGGCATCTTGTATTCATCAATCATCATTCTTGCCATCTCAATAAGGGTTCGGTTCTTCCTCTCAACAAATCCATTTTGTTGAGGTGTGTACGTAGCCGAGAACTCATGTGAAATGCCTTCTTCCTCAAGAAAGGTATCCACATTGGCATTCTTGAACTCCGTTCCATTATCGCTTTGAACCTTCTTGATCTTCACTTCAAATTAATTTGGGCCTTATTAGCGAAGTTCTTGAAGATCTTTTGCCTATGTTTTGTTAGCAAGAAGGAACACCCACATAAATCTTGGTAAATCATCAACAATGACCAAACCGAAAGAGTGGTAACCGAGGCTCTTATAAGCATTGGGACCGAAGAGATCCATGTGAAGTAGCTCAAGTGGTCTTCTCGTGGTCATGATGTTCTTCGCGGGATGACTTCCCCCAACTTGTTTTCCTGTTTGGCAAGCACTACAAAGTCTATCCTTGTCAAATATAACATCTTTAACACTAAGGATATGATCACCTTTAATGAGTTTATCAAGATTTTGTATGCCAACATGTCCTAACCTTCTATGCCATAACCAACCTTTAGAAGATTTAGCAATTAAAAAAGTACGAGGTTGGGCTCTTTTAGTGAAATCAACAATGTATAGATCACCTCTATGAATGCTGGTAAATATCATATTATGATTATCTCGACGAAACACTTGGCAATCTACTTCGGTAAATAGAACATTGAAACCAAAGTCGGCTTGTCTAGATACGGAAACAAGATTGTAACCAAGAGATTCAACACGCATAACATTTTGAATAGAGCTATCATTGGATAGAGCCACCTTACCAAGGCCAAGTACCTTACCCTTGGAGTTTTCTCCAAAAGTTGCATACTTGCGTGGACCTTCATTTTTGGTAAGCTCATGGAACATGTCTTTATCTCCGGTCATGTGATCGGTACATCCACTATCAAGAATCCACTCTTTTCCTCCAGCCATATAGTTACGAAGATTAGCCATGAGACTAAGATTTCTCATAGTCTTCTCATATTCAATGTCGAATTCTTCGTGTTCATCATAATAACCATGCTCAACATCACCATCATCATCATGCATATGATAATCACCTAGGTCAAGTGATTCGTTAGATTTATGACCATGACAATGTGCAATTTTGTGAATTCTAATGGTTTCCGTGATGATGCTACCAATGGTTCCAACATCACCCTTGGCACGCATAAGGTCAGAGAGCTCAAATAGACATTCATCAAAAATGGGATCACTAGGCTTTATCTTATGAAAAGCAATGGACTTTTGAAGAATTTCATTGAGATTTTCCAAAAAGTAATTTGGAAAGAGTTCCTCGAGATATTTCCATATAGTCTATGCGCATTCGAAGTTAGGTAAGCAATCAAGCACATTTCTAGGTAAGCCTCTAATTATAAGATTAATCGTCCTAAGATTGTGAACCATGTCAAGATACTCATCGGGGGTAAGATGCAAAGGATCAATAGGAGGCACATATGGGCTAATAATATAATTGCTCAAATTATACTCATTGAAAATATCAAGCATTTCAGTTTTCCATGAACCATAAAACTCCCCATCAAGAATAGGCACTCTATGTCTAATACACCCAAACGTATACTCATCCATCTTCCTCTAATGGCGATTAAACCAAAGCAATGGAGACCAATGCTCTGATACCAATTGAAAGAATCGAGAAGAGGGGCCTAGCGGAAGTGATTAGACCCTTAACAAACAAGGTGACAATTAAGTTAAGGTTAAGTTTAGCACATATTAAGGGGAACCCAATACATTTCATACAATCATGACAAGAGTATAGGCAGCAGAAAGAGTAAAGCATGCAATTTGCAAGAATGTAAAGGGGATGGGAATTGGAGAGTGCAAACACAATGGAGACGCGGAGATTTTTGGCGTGGTTCCGATAGGTGGTGCTATCGTTTGTCCATGTTGATGGAGACTTCAACCCACGAAGGGTAACGGCTGCACGCGTCCACAGAGGGCTCCACCCACGAAGAGTTCATGAAGAAGCAACCTTGTCTATCCCACCATGGCCGTTGCCCACGAAGGACTTGCCTCACTCGGGTAGATCTTCACGAAGTAGGCGATCTCCTTGCCCTTAAAACTTCTTGGTTCAACTCCACATCACGTCGGAGGCTCCCAAGTGACACCTAACCAATCTAGGAGACACCACTCTCCAAAAGGTAATAGATGGTGTGTTGATGATGAACTCCTTGCTCTCGTGCTTCAAAAGATAGTCTCACAAACAATCAACTCTCTCACACAGATTTGGGTATGGTGGAAGAAGGATTTGAGTGGAAAGCAACTTGGGGAAGGCTAGAAATCAAGGTTCAAATGGTAGGAATGGAATCTCTTGATCCCAACACATGAGTAGGTGGTTCTCTCTCATAAAATGAATGGTAGAAGTGTAGGCACGTTCTGATGGCTCTATTACTTGGTAAGAGGAGGGTGGAGGGGTATATATAGCCTCCACACAAAATCCAACAGTTACACACTTTTGACCCAACTCGGTGGCACCGATCAGAAATCTCGGTGACACAGACATGTGTAAAAATATTAACGTTAGGAATCTCGGTGGGACCGACGGGAACAACTCGGAGGGACCGATGGGCAAGGGCTTAGGACAAACCTCATCTTGGTGCGCCGATTGCATCATCTCGGTGGGACCGAAGTGAAGCAATAAGGAAACAGAGAATCAGTCAAGCCATCTCAGTGAGAACGATTGCAACTCTCGGTGAGAGCGAAATAATTGCAATAAGGCAAAAGAGAGTTGGTAAGGCCATCTCGGTGGGACCGAGATCCATATCGATGGATCCGAATTGTTAGGGTTTTGGCAGTGGCTAAGTCCAGATGAACTCGGTGGCTCCGGGTAGGAAATACCTGTAGGGCCAAGTTGTAGTTTAGGTTTTGGACAAATTTAGATAGAGAAAGTGGCTGAGGGTTTTGGAGCAATATCACTAAGCACTTGAGCAAAAAGATCATTAAGCAACACCTCATCCCCTTTTAATAGTATTGGCTTTCCTATGGACTCAATGTGATCTTGGATCACTTAAACAAAAATGTAGAGTCTTGAGCTTTTGTCAATCCTTGTCCTTAGCATTTTGAAGGGGTTCCACGTCCTCTTGTCCTTGCCATGCCATTGTTGAACTTGTCTGAAATGTACTAGATAAAACTATTAGTCCAATAAAAGATATGTTGGCATTAATTACCAAAACTAGCAAGGGAGCACTTGTGCTTTCATATGTTCCATTAATCGAAGCACTTTATCAATGATGCTTACCTCCTTGAGTTCAAAGGATTCAAAATATACACTACTTGATTCGACCTTTTCAACCGAAGCACTTTCATCACTCAAACAATCTTTCCTTTCATTGGTTCTACCAATTGGCAAGACTTCGTTCTCTTTAGTTGATTCAACACATGTAAAGTTTGATTCAGCCTTCTCAATAATCGAATTAACTTTGTTGTCCAAATCACCATTCTTTCTGATAATTCTATCCACTCGCATTGCTTTCTCCTTTTGACATAATCTAGCTTGTATTGCAGCAGAATCAACATGCTTTCCCTCTTTTGTTAGTTCAAGACAAATAGCATTACATTCGTCCCAAAAAGATACAAGATTTTTCTCAATAACCCAATCTGAATAGAACCCCCCCCCCCCGGCACTTTTAGACTCTTCCGACAATGTGGCGTTGCCGAAATTCTGTAGTAGTGTAGGGGCAACATTATATGCTATGGTACTAGGTGACGACGTGTGTGCTCTTGCAAAATTTTCACTTATTCGGCTATGACCGTTCTGAAGGTGCGAAGTCGAATATGAGTATCAATAGTTGCATATGGTGTCGAAAAATTGCTTGTCTGAGTTCTATCATACGATGATTGAGGGTAATTCACCGAATAGCTAGTAGTAGCATCACCAATTCCCCTAACCACCGGCATGTTTGGATTCACATATTGCAAGATATTTTGACGACGAATAAAAGGGTGAAACACTTTGTTGCATGCTATTGGAAGTTCCAAGATGGGGTGTTTCAATTTGACTAACCGAACTCATCATGTTGTTCATCGACATATGAATTTGTGGGGTTACCGATGCATGAGGGTTGTAATAAATTTGTATTTTGCTAAACTTATAAGAAGTTGAAGCATGAAGATTATTTTGCAATGGTTCTTGCACGTAATTAGATGCATGATGGATAAACTAGGACTAGCCGATGCATTATTATCATTAAATGATCTAGCAACAACATATGAATTATTTGCATCTACATAGGTGAATTGGGTATTCATATTACCTTTGTGGATCACAACTTCTTGATGACGATCTCTTCGTAGCATGAACGAGCTAGAGACCGTTCGAAGCTTCATCCCTGACAGAGTCGCCAAAAAGAGTGTTCGCACACGAACATGTCACCGTGTACCCTCAATGCCGGAGGTGATGCACCACAACTCATATCGAAGGAGACCCGACCAGAAGCGCAGTATACAAGCAATCAGGTGGTTGCTTTGTAGACCGAAAAACCCACACGCCCAAGAGGGACCCCATCTGGACGCTACATCTATAGGATGCCTTAGGTTGACCTGGTCGCCCCTACGGCCTCGTGGATCACTGCCCTTGAACACAAAGAACAATCGAAGAATGAGGAAGAAGAAGAACAAGGAAGAAAGAAAGGATAAAGGTGAAAAGGTGATAGATTGGTTTCTCAATTGTGTGTTGTCAATCGGTCATCACCTCTCATTTATATATGAGGTGACTGGATTTCTTGTGCAAGAAAATGACTCCAAATCCCGTCCAAATCTTTCAGAATTTAACCGAACTCGGATTACGTGGATCTGGGATAGCAGTTTGGTTTTTGGGTTGTAGAATTTGCATATGGCCTCTAATGGAGAGTCCAACAAGTGCTAGCTTTAGCTGCAACGCAACTTTCTTCCGACTCTCTACTTGTTCGTTGCCTGGCGCGGCTCTAGCTCTATCCGCCTGGCATGTAATATACTCTTTCCAAAACTTCTCACACCACACCAACCCACTAAAATGCAGATATAGATCAGAGACCCCATAAGCAAGTTTAACCGTTTTGACTAGACGAACAACTTTCATGTTAAACGTTTTTCAATTCGAGGTAATTTTGAGGGTGTAATCGCCATTGTACCAATCAGATTCATGAAAACAAACAATTTTGATCGGGAGTGACTGTCTGGTCAGAACAAAAGGTTTGGATGATTTATGTTACCTGGACCAGATAGTCAGTCGCGTCAGGATGTTTTGGGTGTTTGGCCGGACAATCCGGTCATCTCTATTTTTGTTGCGGCATTGCATTGTATTGACTACAACTTTTGTATACGATATCAGATTGATGATCCACACATCAACATCATTTCCCCGACGAGACGATGAATTTTCTTGTAAGGACCTTTTTTACTTGGGGTCCTCTTAATTATGTTTCCTGCCGTGAAAGCTGGTGTCAGGAAACCATATGTGATGCGTTGGTCTAGCCTTTTGTAAAGCCGGTTTTGTTCAATACAGACTTAGCTGACACATCATTTTAAGATCGACATAGTCGTCACGGACGCTTTCATAGTCGACGGAAATATTTTCTCCACTGGACGCTCATTGTTGAAAGTGCTAAAATAAATTCAGAAAAATGCGACGACCAATGCCAAGTTTAGGAATTGAACACCGGTGGACCACCAATGCGATCACAATGAATCTAACCATGTGAGTTACTTTCAATTCGTTTTTGTAAAGCAGATTCATTCGGTTCATGCTTTGCATCTCTTTTTATAAATCATGGTTATGTGCATTTGGGGTTCATATCTTTCTTAGAAAAGCTGGTAAGAAAATAGTTTCCGGGCGAATAAAATCTCTTGAATCTCGAGTCTGGGTGGAAAAAGGGATTGCTTTACCTTCTTTTGTTCTCTGCCTTTGTTTTTTTATGTTGATGATGACGACGAGGGCAGTCGGTCCAATTGGTCGAAGAGACGGGCCAAGTGGAAATCGCAACGTGCCACGGAAATGGAATGGTCGGCCGAAAGCGAAGAGGCAAAACTCCAAACCACAGCGCACTGTCGAATCGCGTCATCGTCATCCATCCGTGCAACCTTCGTCAACCCCACCAGCCCCCACCCCCACCCCACCCAGGGCCCCTCCTCCCCGCTCCCTCTTATCCCAATCCGCGCGCCCCGCCGCGCCCATCCCTCATAAATCGCCGCGGTCGGTGGCTCGCTGGAATCCGATCCGATTCCGTTCCCATTCATCACACTCCAATTCCAGCCGGAGCGGAGCGGCCGGGCGCCATGGCGGCGGCACGCGGCGGCGGATCGGCGGCGAGGGTCGGCGACTGGGACGTCGAGCTGGGGCCCGGCTGGGACTGGCGCTCCATCCCGCAGCTGCTCTCCTCCGCCTGCATCTTCATCTGCTCCGGGTGGGCTCCCCTACCGTTCCCCCCTCCTTCGTCCGCGTCCGCTTAACTTCATTCAGATTCTAGCCTGCTGATCCGTCGTTACCAGCGTCGTCTTGCCTACTGTCTCGATTACTCTCTAGTGTTTACTCGTGTCGTACCTGTGCTGGTAGTTTTTCTCATGTAGTATCCCGAGTAGGCTAACATGCGGTCATGTTATGGTGCTTGATCGTATCACCTATACTTGTGAAAATTAAGCCCGCTGTGGCTGCCTGGATTACCACTTTCTCTTGCTGCGTGTCAGTGTGTGTGCCTGTTGATTTGGTGCGTGATTCTGTGCTAATCGTCGATATGTAAAAACTCCTTGCAAACAGAGCAGAGGCTGTTTTGGATGCTGTGAGAAGGCCGCAAAACATGTAGGCGATCTTTCCAAGAGCTTAATAGCCCATGCCCAGAATCCTACGGTGGCAGAGGAATTTTGGAGTACGACCACCATCGAGGTTGATCCGGCAGACCTACGAGCACCATACAACACATCCTCTTGGGACCTTGATCTGCATGGAGTGGGAAGCAGTCATAACCTGGGCGACTCTGCTAATCATGGTAATTCCGTTTTGAACTAACATATGTGCTCAACAGGCGTATTTTCACCACATGTACGCATTTTCCAGATACCTTTGCAAACATCAAACTTGATTTTTGGCCGAATCTCCTGTCTTTGCATTCAGCATCTAGTCATGTTAATTGTGGAAAACACCTACGTTTTCGTTTCAGTCTATTTTAAATTATCCATATATTAGCTTGATATAGCACGTTAGAAAGATACAATACATAATAACGCTGTTCTCGTCCAGCAGTGTTAGCCTCTCAAATCTTATTTGGTAGTCGGTTACCTATGGTATTTTATCAACACCAGTGCAATTGCTTTACCATTTTGTCCTAGTTGTTGTGGTTCTAAGAAGGAAAGTTTGTTACTAGGAAATTTGAGTTCACACTTTTTTGGTTTAGTTGTGGGAAATCACTTTCTTTCCGTGTGCGAGCTAGAGTTTCGGCAGAGCATTTATTTGGGAACTTCGAGTTCATACTTCATACTTTATTTTGCATGATGTCTTCCATATTTTCCTACTAAATTTGGACTGTGACGAACTTGTGCTGGCAAACCGTTGCTGATTTTTTTTCCCGAGCAGTAAGGGGGTAATAGAAGTCCAATTGCCATTCTTGTCTAACAGAGGATTAAAGGAATGGTCACATGTCTGCCTGTTAAGAGTCTTAGTGGACATGGTGATCTGACCAGATGGAAATATCATTGCAGGTTTTTCTCTTTGGCAACAAACTAGGGATGAGTGGACTGAGAATACAAGGTTAAGGCAAGAGCCGGTGGTGAAGCAGATCCAGGAACCAGTGTTGAGGTATGAAAATGGAACGTCCGATCTATGTGGAAGAAGGGCAAGACGAAAAGCTTTACATAATTCAACTGAATAATATGCATGTACAACATTTTCTCTGATTTTGATCAACAGTTTGTTTGCATCGTTCATATGCACTTAGTTGTGCTTATTCACACCCTTTCTTCGACCCAAGTTGGTAAATCTGAGTTATTGTGAACACCTTTTTTTTATCAATGCGGTTTGGATTGTACTGCCCATATTGGGTTTCATTTTGCTCTTAATGGTGCTAGCTCAATCATAAAGCTTGTCACTTCCCTTCTAAAATCATTGTGAGTGTCTGAAGTGTTAAAGCACATTACTGCTGTATTTTCTTGTTGATCTCTGAATTTATTTGGCTGTATAGTAGATCTATAATGTGGTAGATAAGCTTAGTTTTTCTGTCTGTAGGGTTCTATAATTCTGGAGTCCTACAAGCAACAAACAAAGTATCTATTGGAATCATATCCAGAAGAGACGTTTAAAAACAAGTTAGATACTTAGGCGCAAAAATGTAAAAAATATTGGACGCTTGCTAAAAAATGTAAAAAAAATATGGGATGCTTGCTCCTGCTATTTTTTTTCTTGTTCATATCGACATCAGGTTTGAATTTTAGCTGAAGAACATTTTGTAATCATATATCCAACGAAGCTTAGACTAGATAATTGTATGCTAAGCCCTTTTGTTTCGAGACATAATAGTATGCTGTACTGTGAATCTTCATGCTCACCCAAACCATTATTTTTATGCAGTTGGAATGCAGCGTATGAAAGTTTGCTTGGATCAAATAAACCATTCCCTCAGCCCATCCCTCTACATGTAAGATCTAAATCAGTTCAGTTGATCTGAAAAAGATGATCTAAATCAGTTTATTTTAACGTTCCTTGTAAGGCATGTGGTTAAACCTAGACGATGAATTTGCAGGAGATGGTTGATTTCCTCGTGGACATCTGGGAGCAAGAGGGGCTGTATGACTAGCACAGATGTGTTTGTCGAGAATAACATAGCTGTAGTTCTGATGTGGTAACGAGGGTGTGGCCTGTCATACTTGTTTTTTTGTGCATGGAGGCCTGTTGTGCTTGTTGAATACAATCCTGTGGGCTGTGGCGGTTGTATTGGTAGAAAGAACGGTCCAGATTTAATCACCTTGTCGAATTTGTCAAAGAAAGCAGCTGGAGAGAAAGATGCGTGACAGCGATTTGTGAACATAAATGTCATCTGTATTGATTGAGAAATGAGAAGAAGAAATTAGCTTTTAACACCGATGTCTGATGACGTTGATTCTTGATGGTTGAACGTTGCTGTCAGTCTTCATGCCTTGCTGACCTATAACCTGTTCAATTTCGATGGCTTCTACAAGGTTTTTATGCTTGCACTGGACAAATATTTCTCCATTTACAAATATAAGTTTTTCTAATTTTTTTTATGATTCGAATGGGTATAGATGTATTTTAGCGTGTTTGTTCATTTTCTTCAGTATGTAGTCCATATTGAAATATCTCGTAATATTTGTTAAACAGAGGGAGTACATCTTTCTGTTATTTCAAATCATCAGTGTGCTTCACCACTGGAGAAACTCGATCACACAAATAGGGAAACAGGATATGCATGGAAGCTAGAGGCGAAACAGATGTGCAACCTGTTTGGAACGAATTAAGACCCCGTTCGGAGACCTGCCACTGTACCACTCCACTCCGCTCCCGGAGCTGGAAAGAGATGCTTCACAGCTCGTTGTATTTTTAGGAGCTGGAGTGATTCCGAACAGGGCCTAAATCATGAAGTGGAATCAGCTGTTCTGGTACTTCTCTACAAGGAATTCATCCAGCAAATCTGCTGGGATGCCAGAAGGTGATGATTTTAGTCTGATTGTATGGAGGTGGTTACCACGATAAATTATGGTGGGTTCACAGCATCGGCAGCGGCTCTAGTCTTTGTGGACATCTGTGTGCAAGCCAACTCTCTTGTTAAGGTTGTCTACTCTCACTGTCCTATACTAGAAGCAAATTGTGTGGCTCATACACTGGTGAATGATTGTAAGTTGAAGAGTTCCATTTGGGTAGATGATCCTCCTAGCTCTATAATCTCCATGTTGATTGATGATGCAAGCACTATTTAAGCAATAAAGGAGCCATGATGACAGATCCAAAAGAAAATGTTGTTCTGTTGCGAAGCCCACAAACCGAATTTTAGTTTGTCCTTTCTAGTTTCAAAGAACCCCCCCACTGGCTTGAAGGAACCTGCAGGGTTCTATAGCCCTTGGCTCTTGGTGTATATACACCTTATATATAAAAAAATAATACCAAAAAGGTCAAAAAATCTTTTAAAAATTGAAAACAAACTTGACCTTCTATTGTACTTGTATAAAAAGTTCCATGAAGGAAAAACTCCATTTGTCTTCAGTGCAAATAAAATAAATATCAAGGACAAAAGGTGTGAGTAGTAATTTGTATAAAGTATTGACTTTATTGTATTTTTCCATTCAGAATACCATGAAAGTTATTGGTGGGAACTAGGGTTCAACCGGGTCTAGGCCGGAGGCTGTAGGGGAAGGAGGGTGCTGGACGTGGACGGACACGCGGTCGCCAGCGGCTGGGCGCCGTCGTGCGCGAGGGAGGAGGCGGGCGCGATGGCAAGAGGCGGCTAGGGTTTAGGGTTTCGGCTTCTCAGGGAGCCGGGCAATAGAATTGTCTTATTGCTTGATTTCTAAAAGAGTCTTTACAACTGTTTATATAATCCCGATGCTAATAAAAATAAAATAACTCTTGGGCGAAGCTCCTAACTAGACGCGCCCAATGGGCCTCCTCCGGGTATAAGTTACCCCGGTCATAACATCTCTCCCCGCCTGCGCAAACAGCTCGTCCTCGAGCTACAAGTCTGGATAGTGTAGGCGGAACTCGTCGCGCTGCTCCCAAGTGGCCTCCTCCTCCTGGAGGCCGTCCCACAGGATCAACAAGTACCACACCCTGCGACGGAGCTGGGCCTGCAACACCTTCGCTGGCCCGGGAAGGAGGCGCCCGTCGGAGCTCGGAGGAAGCGTCGGCGTGGCCGCCGGTGGCTCCCCACGGAAAGGCTTCAGCAGCCCAACATGGAAGACGTCGTGGATGCGAGCACCGGCCGGAAGCTGAAGGCGGTAGGCCACCTTTCCGATGCGCTCCAGCACGGAAAATGGCCCGGCGTAGCAAGGGCCCAGCTTGCGCTTCGCGCGTGGGTCAAGGGACTGCGTAGAGCGGTGAAGAAGGCGCGGCCACACCTACTCGCCCACCGTGAACTCCGCTTCACCGTGGCGGCCGTCGTAGTAGTGCTTGGCCAGCTGCGGGGCCTGAATGAGACATTGCCGCACCTCCGCAAGCATCTCATCGCGGCTGCGAAGAAGGTCGCCCGACGCCTCTGCCCGAGCCGTCTACGGGTCAACCGGCGGGATGGGCGGGGGCGGTCGGTCGTAGACCACCTCAAACGTCGTGGCACGCAGGCCAGACTGATAAGAGGTGTTGTAGCAGTACTCCGCCCATGCGAGCCAGTCCACCCAAGCGCGAGGACGATCACCTATGACACAATGCAAATACATGGCAATCACCTTATTGACCACCTCGGATTGGCCATCTGTCTGAGGATGGAAGGTCGTGCTCAGGCGGAGGTTCACGCCCGCCATCCGGAAGAGATCGTGCAAAGACATGCCCGTTCAACACCGGGTCCCGGTTGCTGACGATCGAGGAGGGAAACCCGTGGAGGCGGACTATGCCGTCGAAGAAGGCACGGGCCACGGACGCGGCAATGTTGGGATGGCCGAGCGCGATGAAGTGCGCGTACTTGGAGAAGCGGTCTGATACGTCTCCAACATATCTACTTTTCCTAACACTTTTCCTCTTGTTTTGGACTCTAATTTGCATAATTTGAATGAAACTAACCCCGGACTGACGCTATTTTCAGCAGAACTACCATGATGTTGTTTTTGTGCAGAAATAAAAGTTCTTGAAATGGAACAAAACTTTGCGAGGAATTTTTATACAATATACAAGAATTTCTGGAGCCAAGACCTACCAGAGAGGGGCCCCTGGGTGGGCACAACCCACCAGGGCGTGCCCCCCTCTCTTGGCGTGCCCAGGTGGGTTGTCCCCACCTGGTGGCCCCGCAGACCCTGAAACCAACGCTATAAAATCCTATTTTTCCAGAAAAAATCGAGGAGAAAGAATTATCGCGATCCATGAGACGGAGCCGCCGCCAAGCCCTCTTCTTCCTCGGTAGGGCAGATCTGGAGTCCGTTTGGGGCTCCAGAGAGGGGGATCTTCGTTCTTCGTTATCACCAACCCTTATCCATCGCCAATTCCATGATGCTCCCCACCGGGAGTGAGTAATTCCTTCATAGGCTCGCTGGTCGGTGAGGAGTTGGATGAGATTCATCATGTAATCGAGTTAGTTTTGTTAGGGCTTGATCCCTAGTATCCACTATGTTCTAAGATTGATGTTGCTATGACTTTGCCATGCTTAATGCTTGTCACTTTGGGCCCGGGTGCCATGATTTCAGATCTGAACCGTTTATGTTAACACCATTATATCCATGTTCTAGATCCGATCTTGCAAGTTATAGTCACCTACTACGTGTTATGATCCGGTAACCCCGTAGTGACAATAACCGGGACTTCTTCCGGTGATTACCGTAGTTTGAGGAGTTCATGTATTCACTATGTGTTAATGCTTTGTTCCGGTTCTGTATTAAAAGGAGGCCTTAATATCCCTTAGTTTCCAATATGGACCCCGCTGCCACGGGAGAGTAGGAAGAAAGATGTCATGCAAGTTCTTTCCATAAGCACGTATGACTATTTACGGAATACATGCCTATATTATATTGACGAACTGGAGCTAGTGTCGTATCGCCCTAGGTTATAGCTGTCTCATGATGAATATCATCCAACAAGTCACCGATCCAACGCCTACGAATTTATCTTACATTGTTCTTGCTAAGTTACTATTGCTATCATTACTGTTACACTTGCTACAAAACTACTGCTATCATTGTTACCGTTACTGTTACTGTTGTCACTGCTATCAAAACTATCAAACTACTTTGCTACTGATCACTTTGATGTAGATAATTAATCTCCAGTTGTGGTTGAATTGACAACTCAGCTGCTAATACCTTCAAATATTCGTTGGCTCCCCTTGTGTCGAATCTATAAATTTGGGTTGAATACTACCCTCGAAAACTGTTGCGATCCCCTATACTCGTGGGTGATACGTCCATTTTGCATCTTGTTTTCTTACTGTTATTTATAATGTTTTTATCCATAATAATGCTTTTAGGAGTAATTCTAATGCCTTTTCTCTCATAATTTGGAAGGTACACACCAAGAGGGAGAATTCCGGCAGCTGGAAATCTGGACGTGAAAAGCTACGTCAGGCTACCTATTCTGCACAACTCCAAACAAGCTGAAACTTCACGGGGATTTTCTATGGAATAAATAAGAATTACTGGAACAAATAAACACCAAAGGGGGGCCACCAGGTGGGCACAACCCACCTGGGCGCGCCAGGCCCCCCTGGCGCGCCCTGGGGGGTTGTGGCCTCCTCGGCCCACCTCCGGTGTCCATCTTCTGGTATATAAGTCATTTTGACCTAGAAAAAATAAATAAGAGGAGGACTTTCGGGACGAAGTGCCGCCGACTCGAGGCGGAACTTGGGCCGGAGCACTTTTGCCCTCCGATGGAGCGATTCCGCCGGGGGAACTTCCCTCCCGGAAGGGGAAATCATCGTCATCATCATCACCAACAACTCTCCCATCTTGGGGAGGGCAATCTCCATCAACATCTTCAACAACACCATCTCCTCTCAAAACCTAGTTCATCTCTTGTGTTTAATCTTGTTACCGGAACTATAGATTGGTGCTTGTGGGTGACTAGTAGTGTTGATTACGTCTTGTAGTTGATTACTGTATGGTTTATTTGGTGGAAGATTATATGTTCAGATCCAATATGCTATTTAATACTCTTATGATCATGAGCATGTTTATTATTTGTGAGTAGTCACTTTTGTTCTTGAGGTCACGGGAGAAATCATGTTGCAAGTAATCATGTGAACTTGATACGTGTTCGATATTTTGATAGTATGTATGTTGTGATTCCCTTAGTGGTGTCATGTGAGCGTCGACTACATGACACTTCACCATATTTGGGCCTAAGGGAATGCATTGTGGAGTAGTAATTAGATGGTGGGTTGCGAGAGTGACAGAAACTTAAACCCCAGTTTATCGCTATTCCGTAAGGGACCGATTGGACCCCAAAATTTAATGCTATGGTTAGAATTTATTCTTAATACTTTTCTCGTAGTTGCGGATGCTTGCGGGAGGGTTAATGATAAGTAGGAGGTTTGTTCAAGTAAGAACAACACCTATGCACCGGTCCACCCACATATCAAATTATCAAAGTAGCGAACACAAATCGGACCAACATGATGGAAGTGACTGGATGAAATTCCCGTGTACCCTCAAGAACGCTTTGCTTATCATAAGAGACCGTTTTGGCCTGTCCTTTGCCTCAAAAGGATTGGGCTACCTTGCTGCACTTTTGTTACTACTATCGTTACAAATTATCTTGCTATTAAACTACTCTGTTACTTACAATTTCAGCACTTGCAGACACTACCTTACTGAAAACTACTTGTCATTTCCTTCTGCTCCTCTTTGGGTACGACACTCTTACTTATCGAAAAGAGCTACAATTGATCCCCTATACATGTGGTCATCAAGGTTATTTTCTGGCGCCGTTGCCGGGGAGTGAAGCGCCTTTGGTAAGTGGAATTTGGTAAGGAAACATTTATATAGCGCGCTGAAAATTATTGTCACTCGTTACTATGGAAAACAATCCTTTGAGGGGTTTGTTCGGGGTATCTTCACCTTGTCCAGAACCACAATTAATTACCCCTCAACCTACTGCACCTACTAAAAATATTGAATATGAAATTCCTTCGGGTATGATAGTACAACTGCTAGCTAATCCTTATGCAGGAGATGGAACCGAACATCTTGATATGCACTTGATATATGTGGAACAAATTTGTGGATTGTTTAAGCTTGCAGGTTTACCCAGGGATCAAGTTATGAAAAAGATTTTCCCTTTATCTTTAAAGGGAAAAAGCATTGGCATGGTATAGGCTATGCGATGATATTGGATCATGGAATTGGAATCGTTTGAAATTGGAGTTCCACCAAAAAATTTATCCTATGCATCTAGTTCATCGTGATCAGAATTATATATATAATTTTTGGCCTCGTGAAGGAGAAAGTATCGCTCTAGCTTGGGGGAGGCTTAAGTCAATGTTATATTCATGCCCCAATCATGAGCTCTCAAGAGAAATTATTATCCAGAATTTTTATGTTCGTCTTTCTCGTAATGATCAAAACATGCTTGATACTTCTTGTGCTGGTTCTTTGATGAAGAAGACTACTGAATTTCGGTGGGATCTTTTGGAAAGAATTAAACGCAACTCTGAAGATTGGGAACTCGACAAAGGTAAAGAGTCAGGTATTAAAATTAAATATGATTGTGTTAATTCTTTTATGGATACCGATGCTTTTCAAAAGTTTAGCACTAAATATGGACTTGACTCTGAGATAGTAGCCTCCTTTTGTGAATCATTTGCTACTCATGTTGAACTCCCTAAGGAGAAGTGGTTTAAATATCACCCACCTATTAAAGAAGAAACTAAAGAACCGGTACCAATTAAAGAAGAAACTATACTTTATAATGTTGATCCAGTTGTTCCTTCTGCTTATATTGAGAAACCACCTTTCCCTGTTAGGATAAAGTAACATGCTAAAGTTTCAATTGTGGTTAACAAAAGCTACATTAGAACACCTAAACCTGATGAACAAATTAAAGTTGAACCTAGTATTGCTATGGTTAAAGATCTCCTAGAAGAAGATATAGATGGGCATGTTATTTAATTCTGTGAAGAAGCTGCTAGAATTGCCAAACCCGATAAAAAGATTAAACATAGACCTATTTTTGGCATGCCTGTCATCTCAGTCAAAATAGGAGATCACTGTTATCATGGTTTATGCGACATGGGTGCTAGTGTGTGTGCTATTCCTTACACTTTATATCAAGAAATTATGAAAGACATAGCACCTGCAGAGTTAGAAGACATAGATGTTACTATTAAACTTGCTAATAGAGACACCATATCACCATTTGGGATTGTTAGAGATGTTGAAGTCTTGTGTGGGAAAATAAAATACCCTACTGATTTTCTTGTTCTTGGTTCCCCACAAGATGACTTTTGTCCCATTATATTTGGTAGACCTTTCTTGAATACAGTTAATGCTAAGACAGATTGTAAGGAACAAACTATTGGTGTTAGCTTTGGTGATGAGTCTCGTGAGTTTAATTTTTCCAAGTTTAGTAGAAATCTTCATGAAAAAGAACTGCCTAGTAAGGATGAATTAATTGGTCTTGCTTCTATTGCTGTTCCACCTACTGATCCTTTAGAACAATATTTTCTAGACCATGAAAATGATTTACATGTGCATGAAAGAAATGAAATAGTTAAAATTTTGTTTGAACAACGTCCTCTTCTTAAACACAATTTGCCTATTGAAACTCTAGGAGGTCCTCCTCCACCTAAGGTGATCCTGTGTTTTAATTAAGACAATTACCAGACACTTTGAAATATGCTTATCTTGATGAAAAGAAGATATATCCTGTTATTATTAGTGCTAACCTTTCAGAACATGAAGAAGAAAGATTATTGAAAGTTCTAAGGAAGCACCGGGATGCTATTGGATATACTCTTGATGATTTAAAGGGCATTAGTCCCACTCTATGTCAGCACAAAATTAATATGGAACCTGATGCTAAACCTGTTGTTGATCACCAACGTCGGTTAAATCCAAAAATGAAGGAAGTGGTAAGAAGGGAAATCTTAAAACTTCTGGAGGCATGTATAATCTACCCTATAGCTGATAGTAGATGGGTAAGTCCTGTTCATTGTGTTCCTAAGAAAGGAGGTATTACCGTTGTTCCTAATGATAAGAATGAACTTATTCCACAAAGAATTGTTATTAGAAAATTAAATAAAGCAACTAGAAAAGATCATTGCCCTTTGCCTTTTATTGATCAAATGCTTGGAAGATTATCTAAGCACACACACTTTTGCTTCCTTGATGGATATTCTGGCTTCTCAAAAATAACTATTTCTCAACCTGATCAAGAAAAGACTACTTTTACTTATCCCTTTGGAACCTATGCTTATAGACGTATGCCTTTTGGTTTATGTAATGCACCTGCTACCTTTCAAAGATGTATGACTGCTATATTCTCTGACTTTTGTGGAAAGATTGTTGAGGTTTTCATGGATGACTTTTCTGTTTATGGGAAGTCTTTTGATGATTGTTTAAGCAATCTTGAGCGAGTTTTGCAGAGATGTGAACAAACAAATCTTGTCTTGAATTGGGAGAACTGCCACTTTATGGTTAATGAAGGCATTGTCTTGGGTCATAAATTTCTGAAAGAAGTATTGAAGTGGACCAAGCTAAGGTTGATGCAATTGAGAAAATGCCATGTCCTAAAGATATAAAAGGTATTCATAGTTTCCTAGGCCATGTTGGTTTCTATAGGAGATTTATCAAAGACTTTTCTAAAATTTCTAGGCCTCTTACTAGTCTCTTGCAGAAGGATATTCCTTTTGTTTTTGATGATGATTGTTTAGAAGCCTTTGAAACACTCAAGAAAGCCTTAATTTCTGCACCTATTGTTCAACCACCTGATTGGAACCTGCCTTTTGAAATTATGTGTGATGCTAGTGATTATGTTGTTGGTGCTATTATAGGACAAAGAGTTGATAAGAAATTGAATGTTATTCATTATGCTAGTAAAACTCTAGACGGTGCTCAAAGAAATTATGCTACTACTGAAAAGGAATTCTTAGCAGTGGTGTTTGCTTGTGATAAATTTAGACCTTATATTGTTGATTCAAAAGTAACTGTTCACACAGACCATGCTGCTATTAAATATATTATGGAAAATAAAGATGCTAAACCTAGACTTATTCGATGGGTTCTCTTGTTGCAAGAATTTGATTTACATATCATTGATAGAAAAGAAGCTGAGAACCTAGTAGCTGATAATTTGTCTAGACTTGAAAATGTGCTTGATGACCCACTGCCTATTGATGATAGTTTTCCCGATGAGCAGTTAGCTACAATAAATGTTTCTCATAGTACTCCTTGGTATGCTGATTATGCTAATTACATTGTTGCTAAATATTTAACACCTAGCTTTACATACCAACAAAAGAAAAAAAATTCTTCTATGATTTAAGACATTACTTTTGGTATGACCCACATCTTTATAAAGAAGGAGTATATGGTATTATTAGACGTTGTGTACATGAGCATGAACAGGGACAAATCCTACGGAAATATCACTCCGAGGCTTATGGAGGGCATCATGCTGGAGATAGAACTGCTCACAAGGTATTGCAGTCTGGATTTTATTGGCCTACTCAAGGATTTGTCTCATCGTGTGATGAATGTCAAAGAATAGGTAATATCGGTAAGCGTCAAGAAATGCCTTTGAATTATTCACTTGCTGTTGAACCATTTGATGTTTGGGGATTTGATTACATGGGACCTTTTCCTTCCTCTAATGGGTATACACGTATTCTGGTTGCTGTTGATTGTGTTACTAACTGGGTAGAAGCTATTCCAACTAGTAGTGCTGATCACAACACCTCTATTAAAATGCTTAAGGAAGTTATTTCCCCAAGGTTTGGAGTCCCTAGATATTTAATGACTGATGGTGGTTCACACTTTATTCATGGTGCTTTCCGTAAGATGCTTGCCAAGTATGATGTTAACCATATAATTGCATCACCCTATTGCTACGTCTTGAGCTTGCGTTGGTTTTCCCCGAAGAGGAGAGGATGATGCAGCACAGTAGCGTAAGTATTTCCCTCAGTTTTTTGAGAACCAAGGTATCAATCCAGTAGGAGGCCACGCACAAGTCCCTCGTACCTACACAAAACGATAGCAACTCGCAACCAACGCGATTAGGGGTTGTCAATCCCTTCACGGTCACTTACGATAGTGAGATCTGATAGAGATAATATTTTTGGTATTTTTGGTATAAAGATGCAAAGTAAAAAGAAAAAGTCAAAGTAAAAACAAAGCAAGTAAATAAAGTGATAGGGATTGATATGATGAGAATAGACCCGGGGGCCATAGGTTTCACTAGTGGATTCTCTCAAGAGCATAAGAATTCTACGGTGGGTGAACAAATTACTATTGAGCAATTGACAGAATTGAGCATAGTTATGAGTATATCTAGGCAATGACATGTATATAGGCATCACGTCCAAAACAAGTAGATCGAAACGATTCTGCATCTACTACTATTACTCCACTCATCGACCGCTATCCAGCATGCATCTAGCGTATTAAGTTAAAAACAGAGTAACGCCTTAAGCAAGATGACATGATGTAGAGGGATAAATTCATGCAATATGATAAAAACCCCATCTTGTTATCCTTGATGGCAACTATACAATATGTGCCTTGCAACCCTTTCTGTCACTGGGTAAGGACACCGCAAGATTGAACCCAAAGCTAAGCACTTCTCCCATTGCAAGAACTACCAATCTAGTTGGCCAAACCAAACGGATAATTCGAAGAGACTTGCAAAGATAACTCAATCATACATAAAAGAATTCAGAGAAGAATCAAATATTTTCCATAGATAAGCTGGATCATAAACCCACAATTCATCGGTCTCAACAAACACACCGCAAAAAGAAGATTACATCGAATAGATCTCCACAAAGAGAGGGGGAGAACATTGTATTGAGATCCAAAAAGAGAGAAGAAGCCATCTAGCTACTAGCTATGGACCCAAAGGTCTGAAGTAAACTACTCACACTTCATCGGAGGGGCTATGGTGATGATGTAGAAGCCCTCCGTGGTGGATGCCCCCCCGGAGCTCCTAATAGGCCCCAAGATGGGATCTCGTGGATACAAGAAGTTGCGGTGGTGGAATTAGGTTTTGGCCCCTTCCGATCGCTTGGGGATACGTGGGTATATATAGGAGGAAGGAGTACGCCGGTGGAGCGTCGGGGCCCACGAGGTAGGGGCGCGCCAGGGGGCGCCCACCTCGTGACCGCCTCGCACTTCTTGGAGTAGGGTCCAAGTCTCTGGATCACGTTTGAAAGATCGTGGATGTCGCCTAGAGGGGGTGAATAGGCGCTTTAAAATAATTACGGTTTAGGCTTGAACAAATGCGGAATAAACCTAGCGGTTAATTTGTCAAGCACAAAACCTAAAACAACTAGGCTCACCTATGTGCACCAACAACTTATGCTAAGCAAGATAATCAACTATGTGATAGCAAGATATATGACAAAGAACAATATGGCTATCACAAAGTAAAGTGCATAAGTAAAGGGCTCGGATAAGAGATAACCGAGGCACGCGGAGATGACGATGTATCCCGAAGTTCATACCCTTGCGGATGCTAATCTCCGTTTGGAGCGGTGTGGAGGCATAATGCTCCCCAAGAAGCCACTAGGGCCACCATAATCTCCTCACGCCCTCGCACAATGCAAGATGTTGTGATTCCACTAAGGGACCCTTGAGGGCGGTCACCGAACCCGTACAAATGGCAACCCTTGGGGCGGTCACCGAACCCAGACACTTTGGCAACCCTTGGGGCGGTCACCGTACCACAAATTGCTCAAGCGATCTCCACAACCTAATTGGAGACCCGACGCTGCCTCGAGCTTTACACCACAATGATTGAGCTCCGAACACCACTAACTGCCTAGGGCGCCAAGGCACCTAAGAGGAACAAGCTCTAGGGTGCCCAAACACCCAAGAGTAATAAGCTTCAAACTTCACTTCCACGTATCACCGTGGAGAACTCAAACCGATGCACCAAATGCAATGGCAAGGGCACACGGAGTGCCCAAGTTCTTCTCTCTCAAATCCCACCAAGCAACTAATGCTAGGGAAGAAAATGAGAGGAAGAACAAGATGGAGAACACCAAGAACTCCAAGATCTAGATCCAAGGGTTCCCTCACTTAGAGGAGAAAGTGATTGGTGGAAACGTGATCTAGATCTCTCTCTTTTCCCTCAAGAACTAGCAAGAATCATTGGAGGGATTGAGAGTTAGCAAGCTCGAAGAAGGTCAACAATGGGGGAAGAACACGAGCTCAAGGGATTAGATCTCAAGGGGGAAGAAGACCCCCTTTTATAGGTGGGGAGAAAAACCAACCGTTATCCCCTCACTCAGCCCGCACGACACGGTACTACCGCACGGAGCTGCGGTACTACCGCTGCAGGCTGCGGTACTACCGCAAGTGCAGCACTAGCCAGATGAAGGCCTGTTGCACAGGGCAACGAACGGTAGAACCGCCGGAGCGGTACTACCGCGCGCCCCTACGGTACTACCGTAAGGCAGGCAGCACTAGTCAGAGAGAAAGCACGTAGTAAAAATTACTTCCGCACCTACTTCCGCCGAGGGAGGACCTGCGCAAAAATCCGCACGGTACTATCAAGACACGAAGAGCGGTATTATCACGTGGGGCGCGGATGTAAAATTACATCCGCCCCTACTTCCGCTCATGCTGCTAAGCTGGCCAGAGCACACGGTACTACTGCGCGCGGCACGGTATTATCACAGAGGGCACGGATGTAAAAATTACATCCGCCTTACTACCGCCGAGTAGCTGCGCTGGCACGAGGCCACGGTACTACCGCTCCCACAGAGCGGTACTACTCAGGAGCACCTGCAGATACTATCATGGTGGACTGCGGTACTACCGCAAGGGCCTGCGGTACTACCGCTCCGGAGAGCAGTACTACCGCATGCCCCAGATTAGCAACACTAGGAGTCCTTCATTTTGCAGAGAAGACAACAGAGGGAAACAATAAAACCAGAACTGCCATAACTTCTACAAATGAGCTCCGAATTGAGGAAACTCAAGCTTGTTGGAAACAAGACAACGAGTAGCATCGAAACATCGACCGGATATAGTAAGAAGAGGCAGAGGAAGTATGCCTAACAAACAAAGGAGTGAAACCTCCAACAGAGAAGAAACGGCATATCCTCCAACATCGAAAACATCATAGAAGATGCATGTGAACTCCGTTTTCGATGAGCTCGAGCTTGTCATAAAAATGACCATAAGCTCCAAAACTCGCAAGGAGAAGAACCAAACAAGAACCAATAAAGATGATGCAAGGATGCAATGGTTTGAGCTCTCAACGAACGATACGATCAAGCAACTCATCGAGAGCCCCCCTTGATAGTACGGCAATCGATCCTATAACCCGGTCTCCCACAACTACCATGAGACCGGTAAATTAGAAAACCTATCAAGGGCAAACCTTTGCCTTGCACAAAGTCCACTTGAGCTAGATGATGACGATCTTGACTCCCTCAAGTTGGACCACCTTTCTTGATTGCGCTGGCTCGATGAAGACTAGTTGATTGCTCCCCATACTCCACTATGGGTGAGCCACTCTTCCATTATCTTCACAAGTCCATTGTCACCACAATGGACGGCAAGCTTCAAGCACTTGATCTCTTCGTTATGCATCACTTGAACTTGCACTCCGCAACCTAACCCCACAAAGAACTCTCACGAAGACCATGGGTTAGCACACAAAGCGTAATGGACAATGCTTACCATACCATGGGATCACTTGATCCCTCGGTACATCTTGTGCGCTTTTTGTGTTGAATCTTTCCAACTCTCTTCATTTGGATGATGTCTTGAAGGTGGACATGAATGATCACACAATCTTATTCTTCAAGACATGCTTGCAATAAGCTCAACACTCACATGACCAATCTTTGGATAATTCCTTAATAGCACCTTGGTCAACACATAAACTCCTTGGTCAACACATAAACTCCTTGAAACCAACACATGGACTTCAAGAAATGCCTATGGACAAATCCTTCAAATATAACTCAATGCAACCATTAGTCCATAGAGATAGTCATCAATTACCAAAACCAAACATTGGGGCACCGCATGTTCTTTCAACGTTCGGTTGGAAAATCACGTTCCCGAAGGTTTCATTCCGTTTGGACTCCGTTTGATATTCCGTTTCTTCGGAACACTGAAATAGGTAAAAAACAACAATTCTGGGCTGGGCCTCCGGTTAATATGTTAGTCCCAAAAGTAATATAAAAGTGGAAAATAAATCCCAATATAGTCCAAAACAGTAGATAAAGTAACATGGAGCAATCAAAAATTATAGATACGTTGGAGACGTATCAGTCATCCCCAAGCTTAATTCCTGCTCGTCCTCGAGTAGGTAAATGATAAAAAGAGAATTTTTGATGCGGAGTGATACTTTGGCATAATTTCAATGTAAATCTTCTTAATCATGGTATGAATATCCAGATCCGAAAGATTCAAGACAAAAGTTCATATTGACATAAAAATAATAACACTTCAAGCATACTAACAAAGCAATTATGTCTTCTCAAAATAACATGGACAAAGAAAGTTATCCCTACAAAATCATATAGTTTGGCTATGCTCCATCTTTCCCACACAAAGTATTTAAATCATGCACAACCCAGATGACAAGCCAAGCAATTGTTTCATACTTTAACATTTTCAAAACTTTTTCAATCTTCACGCAATACATGAGCGTGAGCCATGGATATAGCACTATATGTGGAATAGAATGGTGGTTGTGGAGAAGACAAAAAAAGAGGGAAGATAGTCTCACATCAACTAGGCGTATCAACGGGCTATGGAGATGCCCATCAATAGATATCAATGTGAGTGAGTAGGGATTGCCATGCAACGGATGCACTAGAGCTATAAGTATATGAAAGCTCAACAAAAGAAACTAAGTGGGTGTGCATCCAACTCGCTTGCTCATGAAGACCTAGGGAATTTGAGGAAGCCCATCATTGGAATATACAAGCCAAGTTCTATAATGAAAAATTCCCACTAGTATATGAAAGTGACAAAATGAGAGACTCTCTATCATGAAGATCTTGGTGCTACTTTGAAGCACAAGTGTGGTAAAAGGATAGTAACATTGTCCCTTCTCTCTTTTTCTCTCATTTTTTTATTTGGGCCTTTTCTCTTTTTTTATGGCCTCTTTTTTTTCGTCCGGAGTCTCATCCCGACTTGTGGGGGAATCATAGTATCCATCATCCTTTCCTCACTTGGGAGAATGCTCTAATAATGACGATCATCACACTTTTATTTTTCTTACAACTCAACAATTACAACTCGATACTTAGAACAAAATATGACTCTATATGAATGCCTTCGGCGGTGTACCGGGATATGCAATGAAACATGAGTGACATGTATGAAATAATTATGAACGGTGGCTTTGCCACAAATATGATGTCAACTACATGATCATGCTAGCAATATGACAATGATGGAGCATGTCATAATAAATGGATTAGTGGAAAGTTGCATGGCAATATATCTCTGAATGGCTATGGAAATGCCATGATAGGTAGGTATGGTGGCTTTTTTGAGGAAGGTATATGGTGGGTGTATGATACCGGCGAAAGGTGCGCGGTATTAGAGAGGCTAGCAATAGTGGAAGGATGGGAAAACGTGCGTATAATCCATGGACTCAACATTAGTCATAAAGAACTCATATACTTATTGCAAAAATCTAGAAGTTATCAAAGCAAATTATTACGTGCATGCTCCTAGGGGGATAGATTGGTAGGAAAAGACCATCGCTCGTCCCCGACCGCCACTCATAAGGAAGACAATCAATAAATAAATCATGCTCCGAGTTCATCACATAACGGTTCACCATACGTGCATGCTACGGGAATCACAAACTTCAAAACAAGTATTCTTTAAATTCACAACTACTCAACTAGCATGACTCTAATATCATCATCTTCATATCTCAAAACAATTATCAAGCATCAAACTTATCTTAGTATTCAACGCACTCAAAAGAAAGTTTCACATATCTTGAATACCAAGTATATTAACATTAAGCAAATTACCATGCTATTAACGACTCTCAAAATAATCTAAGTGAAGCATGAGAGATCAAGTTTCTTTAAAACAAATCCACCACCGTGCTCTAAAAGATCTAAGTGAAGCACTAGAGAAAAAATTATCACGCTCAAAAGATATAAGTGAAGCACTATGAGCAAACTATCAAGCTCAAAAGATATAAGTGAAGCACATAGAGTATTCTATCAAATTCCAATTCATGTATAGCTCTCTCAGAAGGTGTGTACAGCAAGGATGATTGTGGTAAACTAACAAGCAAAGACGCAAATAATACAAGACGCTCCAAGCAAAACACTTATCATGTGGTGAATAAAAATATAGCTCCAAGTAAATTACCGATGGAAGTGGACGAAAGAGGGGATGCCTTCCGGGGCATTGTAACACCCCGGACGTAACTTTCCATAATTGTAACTCCAACTCTTGCCAGTTTCGGCATTGATATATGATATTCCCTCCGTGGTTGGGTTTTTCTTCATTTTGCATTTTGTCCATGTCATGCATTTATCATGTCATCATGTGCATCGCATTTGCATACGTGTTCGTCTCTTGATTCCGAGCATTTTTCCCGTTGTCCGTTTTGCAATCCGGCACTCCTATCTCCCCGCGCCCTTTTACGCTTTTTCCGTAAAGCGGTACTAAACCTTCTCGAAATGGACCGAGGTTTGTCAAGTGGCCTTGGTATACCACCCGAGACCACCGGTCAAGTTTCGGTCATTTGGAGCTCGTTTGGTACTCCAACGGTTAACCGCACTCTCGCAAAGGCCTCTTTTAAGTTGCAGCCCAACACCCCTTCAAAACAGCCCAATAACCCATCTAAGTCACTTCCATGCTCTCCGTCGCTCGATCACGATCGTGGGCGAAAACTACACCTCATTTGGACTCTCCTAGCTCTCTATGCCTATTTAAGCACCTCCTCCAAATCCGGATCATTCCACCCCGAAACCCTAGTTTTCCTCCGCGCCCGGCCGGACGGTCCGTCCAGGACCGGACGGAATCGCCGCCGCCTAATCCGCGATCGCCACGGCCGCCCGCCGCCTGCTTGGCCAAGCGCGTCGGCGAGGAAACAAGACGGGCCCTCCCTGCCCGGTCGCCGCCATGGGCGCCGAGCTCACGCCATCAGCAGCCGGCCGCCGCCTCCTGCCACAAGGCTCAAGACGCCGCCGCTGGCGCCGCCACCGCTCGGCCGCCGCCCGCCGCCCGTTTCCTCCGGCTGCCCGTCTCGCTGCCTCCGCGCCCGTCGGCCGGCTCGGCCATCGCGCCTCCACCTCGCCTGTCGGCCCGGCCCGCCACCGCGCCCTCCACCTCGCCCGGGCTCCGGCGAGCCTGAGCCGCCGCCCTCGTCGATCCTGCCCGATCCGCCTCGGTTCGTGCGCGCCGTTGACCTCTCTCCCTCCTTTTTCCCTAAGTCTTTTATATTATTGATTTTGTTGCATTTTCAACGTGGTGTAACTTTGTCATCGTAGCTCCATTTTGCGCGTATAATATGTCAAAATGTTCGTCTCGAAGAGTAGATCATTTCATATCATTGCATCATTTTCATTTGAGCTCATCTTGATGCCCGAAATGCTGTTGGAAGAGGGCTATGTGATGTTAGTTTCTGTTTCTTAACAGAACTTGCACTTTTGTTATTTTTGCCATGATTGATGTGAGCATCCTATGAATTTGAGTCCTACATGTGTTTTGAAATATGCCATGCCATCTTTCCAGGGATGTATGCCATGTATTTTTGTGATCTATGTGGTGACTAGCACAAGCATGCAAAATAGGTGTCCTGATGTTGCTGATTTCAGCTCTGTTTTGCTGATTTTTGATGCCATGTTTACTTGATGATACCGAGAGATCCATGCATATTTTGAGATACTTCATTAAGGATGTTTTGTAAAAAATGTCTTGTTCTATCCATCCATGCCCTTGTTTGCAATTATGGAGTGCTATAGCTTGAGTCAATCGAGCTCTACTTTTGCTATCAAATGTTTCCTGGCAGATTGTTTACATGTTATTCAATTTTGCCAAGGTTGTTGTGGTTGATCCATGTATGCTATGTTATTGTTCTTGGCATGTATGTCTTCTATGCCATGTCTTCTTGATGTATGTATGCTTAGTTTTTCATATAAGGCTCTGTAGTGAGTGCATTGAGCTTGTAAACATGCCTACTTGTTATCAGTTTTTGACATGCCATGTTGCTGAATCTGTTAACGAAACTTTCAATATTGACATGGGTGTTACTATATTTTATGATCCTTTTTGGCTTATGGTCAGTAAGGGACTTTTGTTCTAGGCTTTGAGTAGATTCATGCAATGCCTTGTTTTGCTATTATAAGTTCCTGTAGCATGTAGTTTTGTTGCTCTGAACATTGCAACCTGATGCTGTTTTTGCCATGTCCAGCCTGATATTTTGTGCACTTTTGCCATGCTTGTTTGAACCTGTTATGATGTGAACTAGCCGTAGCTCAGTGCTCATCTTTTCTCAAGCATCTTGTGTAGATCACTGCCATGTGCTTTGTTGATACGTTTGGGTGCAGTAGCTTAATTAATTATTGCTTGCTAAGTGGCATCATGCTGTTAATGGCAGATTTGCGTCATTCTTGTTTTGCTTGTCATTTGCAAACCGTGCATCCGATTCCGGTGATCTTTATATCGATTTCAACCGAAATCATCTCATCTTTCCAGTGGCATAATTGGTTTGCCAAGTTGATTCCTGGTTCATCATTTACCTTCCGGAGCGCGCATAAGCATTGCATATCACATCTCGCATATCATGTCATGTTTTGCATCATGTTGATTGTGCATTGCACCGTGATTTATTGTGGTTCCTTTGTTTGTGTTGTTGCTTTGGGTAGAGCCGGGAGACGAGTACGTGAACGAGGAACCTGTTGAGAACGCTTACGAGGATCAAGCTTTCGACAACTCTGAGAACATTGCAGGCAAGATGACCATACCCTCGAAATCACTTCTATCTTTGCTATGCTAGTTGCTCGCTCTTTTGCTATGCCTATGCTGCGATGCCTACCACTTGCTATATCATGCCACCTATATTGCCATGTCAGCCCCTAACCATCCTTTTCCTAGCAAACCGCTGATTGGCTATGTTACCACTTTGCTCAGCCCTCTTATAGCGCTGCTAGTTGCAGTGAAGTGAAGTTTGTTCCTTGTTGAACATGGAGATGTTGTTCCTTGTTGGAACATGTTTACTTGTTGGGGATATCACAATATATATATCTGCTCTAATTAATACATCTATATATTTGGTAAAGGGTGGAAGGCTCGGCCTTATGCCCGGTGTTTTGTTCCACTCTTGCCACCCTAGTTTCCGCCATACCGGTGTTATGTTCCTTGATTTTATGCTCCTTACACGGTTGGGTGATTTATGGGACCCCTTGACAGTTCGCTTTGAATAAGACTCGTCCCCAGCAAGGCCCAACTTTGGTTTTACCATTTGCCGCCTAAGCCTTTTCCCCGGTTTTCGCGAGCCCGAGGGTCATCTTTATTTTAACCCCGGGCGCCTTCTCCTCGAGTGCTGGTCCAAACTGTCACCGCCGTGGCCATCGGGGCAACTCGAGCTGGCCTATCGGAAGTTTGGACAATCCGTGTGCCTCGAGAACGAGATATGTGCAGCTCCTATCGGGATTTGTCGGCACATTCGGGCGGCTTTGCTGGTCTTGTTTTATTGTTTGTCGAAATGTCTTGTAGTCCGGATTCCGAGATTGATCGGGTCTTCCCAAGAGAAGGAATATCCTTCGTTGACCGTGAGAGCTTATAATGGGCTAAGTTGGGACACCCTGCAGGTAATATCTTTCAAAGCCGTGCCCGCGGTTATGAGGCAGATGGGAATTTGTTAATGTCCGGTTGTAGAAAACCCGGTTGACCTCAAATAAAATACACATCAACGCGGTGTAACCGTGATGGTCTCTTCTCGGCGGAGTCCGGGAAGTGAACACGGTGTTGGAGTTATGTCTGACGTAAGTAGTTCAAGATCACTTCTTGATCGCTACTAGCTTCACGACCGTGCTTTGCTCCTCTTCTCGCTCTCTTTTGCGATGTAGCCACCATATATGCTAGTCGCTTGCTGCAGCTCCACTTTACTACCCTGTCCTTCCTATGAGCTTAAATAGTCTTGATCTCGCGGGTGTGAGATTGCTGAGTCCCCGTGACTCACAGATTCTACCAAAACAGTTGCAGGTGCCGACGATGCCAGTGCAGGTGACGCAACCGAGCTCAAGTGGGAGTTCGACGAGGAACGTGGTCGTTACTATGTGTCTTTTCCCGATGATCGAGAGTGGTGCTCAGCTTGGGACGATCGGGATCTGTGTAGCATTTGGGGTATCTTCTTTTATTTTGGTTCCGTAGTCGGACCTTGAGTGTACTCAATGATGGATGTTTATTTATGTATTGTGTGAAGTGGCGAATCGTAAGCCAACTATGTATCTCTTTCCTTATTTATTACATGGGTTGTGTGAAGATTACCTCACTTGCGACATTGCTTTCAATGCGGTTATGCCTCTAAGTCGTGCCTCGACACGGGGAGATATAGCCGCATCGAGGGCGCTATAAGTTGGTATCGAGCCGACCCTCGTTACACGGATGGTTGCGGACAGGTGCGTGGTCATGTTGTTCATGACGCTTTGTGACCCGTCAGGCACCCGACATGGCACATGTATCGGACTGGAAGCACAGACGCTTGTGCCAAGAGGGAACGCCTCTGTGGCCCGATGAGGACGCCGGTTCCTCTGAGTGGGGGTGTATGTGATAGCCTGGCTTATTAGGGATGATAGACTACTCATATCAATAAGGATTTCCTTCTTTTCCGGGAGCCCATTCGGACAGAACTCCAAAGTTAAGCGTGCTCAGCTTGGAGTAGTGTCAGGATGGGTGACCGACCGGGAAGTTGCTCCCGGGTGCGCACGAGTGAGGACAAAGTGCACAGAAAAGACTAGTATTGATCTGTGGGGCCAGTCTAGATCCCGCCAGGAGTAACGACCACCGGCGGGTGTGTCCGGGGCGTTACAGGCATCCCCAAGCTTTGACTTTTTGGTGTCCTTGGATTATCTTGGGGGTGCCATGGGAATCCCCAAGCTTAGGCTCTTGCCACTCCTTGTTCCATAATCCATCAAAAGAATTCACCCAAAACTTGAAAACTTCACAACACAAAACTCAACAAAAATCTCGTGAGCTCCGTTAGAGAAAGAAAACAAAATACTACTTTAAGGTACTGCAATGAACTCATTATTTATTTATATTGGTGTTAAACCTACTGTATTCCAACTTCTCTATGGATTATAAACTATTTTACTAGCCATAGATTCATCAAAATAAGCAAGCAACACACGAAAAACAGAATCTGTGAAAAACAGAACAGTCTGTAGTAATCTGTAACTAACGCAAACTTCTGGAACTTAAAAAGTTCTACCAAAATTGGAAGACCTGGAAATTTTTTTTATTGATCAGAAGCAATTGGAATCAATATTTGATCACGTTCTGGTGATTTTTAACAATTCGGGCACTGAGCGCAAAGTTTCTGGAAATTACAGCAAGATCAAATAACTATCATCCAAGAAGATCTAATAGGTTTAACTTGGCACAAACGCTAATTAAACTTAAAACCACATCTAAACAGAGGCTAGATGGATTATTTATTCCTAAACAGAAGCAAAAACAAAAAAAACTAAAAATAAAGTTGGGTTGCCTCCCAACAAGCGCTATCGTTTAACGCCCCTAGCTAGGCATTGAGATTTCAATGATGCTCACAAGAAAGACAAGAATTGAGGCACAAATAGAGCATCATAAAACATGTGACAAACACACTTAAGTCTAACATACTTCCTATGCATAGGCATATTATAGGCAAATAAATTATCATAGCAAGCAAAAACTAGCATATGCAAGGAAGCGGAAAGGAACAATAGCAATCTTAACATAACGAGAGGTAATTTAGTAACATGAAAATTTCTATAACCATATTTTCCTCTCTCAAAATAATTACATGTAGCATCATAAGAAAATTCAACAATATAGCTATCACATAACATATTCTCAACACGATCCACATGCATGCGAAGTTGACACTCTTCCGAAATAGTGGGATTAATATTAACTAAAGTCATGACCTCTCCAAACCCACTTTTATCAAAAACTTCATAAGATTGAACATTATCCAAATATGTGGGATCTAAAGTTGACACTCTTCCAAACCCACTTTCAATATTATTGCAAACACTATTATCAATCTCATATTCATCATGGGGATTAAATAAATTTTCAAGATCATAAGAAGAATCACCCCAATCATGATCATTGCAACAAGTAGAGGACATAGCAAAACTAGAATCCCCAAGATTAGGGTTTTGCATATTTTTAGCACAATTGACATCAATAGAATTTATAGTAAAATCATTGCAATCATGCTTTTATTCAAAGATCTATCGTGAATCGCCTATAAAGTACTTCATCACAATTTTTAGATTCACGAATTTCAGGCAAAACCTCATAAAGATAATCTAGTGCACTCAATTCACTAGCAATAGGTTCATCATAATTGGATCTCTTAAAGAGATTAGCAAGTGGATGAGGATCCATGTACTTTTAGCAAGCGAAGATGCAAGCAAAAATAAGGCACATGGTAACACAAGATTGAACGGAGGAAGGGCGAATAAAACGGCAAGGGTGAAGTGGGGGAGAGGAAAACGAGAGGCAAAAGGCAAATAATGTAATGCGAGAGATAGGGATTGTGATGGGTACTTGGTATGTTGACTTTTGCGTAGATTCCCCAACAACGGCGCCAGAAATCCTTCTTGCTACGTCTTGAGCTTGCGTTGGTTTTCCGCGAAGAGGAGAGGATGATGCAGCACAGTACCGTAAGTATTTCCCTCAGTTTTTTGTGAACCAAGGTATCAATCCAGTAGGAGGCCACATACAAGTCCCTCGTACCTACACAAAACGATAGCAACTCACAACCAATGCGATTAGGGGTTGTCAATCCCGTCACGGTCACTTACGATAATGAGATCTGATAGAGATAATATTTTTGGTATTTTTGGTATAAAGATGCAAAGTAAAAAGAAAAAGGCAAAGTAAAAACAAAGCAAGTAAATAAAGTGATAGAGATTGATATGATGAGAATAGACCCGGGGGCCATAGGTTTCACTAGTGGCTTCTCTCAAGAGCATAAGAATTCTACGGTGGGTGAACAAATTACTGTTGAGCAATTGACAAAATTGAGCATAGTTATGAGTATATCTAGGCAATGATCATGTATATAGGCATTACGTCCAAAACAAGTAGATCGAAACGATTCTGCATCTACTACTATTACTCCACTCGTCGACTGCTATCCAGCATGCATCTAGAGTATTAAGTTAAAAATAGAGTAACGCCTTAAGCAAGATGACATGATGTAGAGGGATAAATTCATACAATATGATAAAAACCCCATCTTGTTATCCTCGATGGCAACAATACAATACGTGCCTTGCAACCCTTTACATCACATCGGGTAAGGACACCGCAAGATTGAACCCAAAGCTAAGCACTTCTCCCATTGCAAGAACTACCAACCTAGTTGGCCAAACCAAACGGATAATTCGAAGAGACTTGCAAAGATAACTCAATCATACATAAAAGAATTCAGAGAAGAATCAAATATTTTCCATAGATAAGCTGGATCATAAACCCACAATTCATCGGTCTCAACAAACACACCGCAAAAAGAAGATTACATCAAATAGATCTCCAC
Organism: Aegilops longissima; assembly: GCA_021605205.1. Classification (NCBI taxonomy): domain Eukaryota; kingdom Viridiplantae; phylum Streptophyta; class Magnoliopsida; order Poales; family Poaceae; genus Aegilops; species Aegilops longissima. Next base: position 133,997,093 of record CM038678.1, read on the forward strand.
GAGAGAGGGGGAGAACATTGTATTGAGATCCAAAAAGAGAGAAGAAGCCATCTAGCTACTAGCTATGGACCCGAAGGTCTGAAGTAAACTACTCACACTTCATCGGAGGGGTTATGGTGATGATGTATAAGCCCTTCGTGGTGGATGCCCCCTCCGGCGGAGCTCCGGAATAGGTCCCAAGATGGGATCTCGTGGATACAGGAAGTTGTGGCGGTGGAATTAGGTTTTTGGCTCCCCTTCTGATCGTTTGGGGATATGTAGGTATATATAGGAGGAAGGAGTACGTCGGTGGAGCGTCAGGGGGCCCACGAGGTAGGGGCGCGCCTCCACCTCGTGACCGCCTGCACTTCTTGGAGTAGGGTCCAAGTCTCCTGGATCATGTTCGGTTGGAAAATCACGTTCCCGAAGGTTTCATTCCGTTTGGACTCCGTTTGATATTCCGTTTCTTCAAACACTAAAATAGGTAAAAAACAGCAATTCTGGGCTGGGCCTCCGGTTAATAGGTTAGTCCCAAAAGTAATATAAAATTGGAAAATAAAGCCCAATATAGTCCAAAACAGTAGATAAAGTAGCATGGGGCAATAAAAAATTATAGATACGTTGGAGACGTATCACCTATCATCCTCAGTCTTGTGGTCAAGTTGAACTTAGCAATAGAGAAATGAAATTAGTTTTGCAAAAGACTGTTAGTAGGTCTAGGAAGAATTGGTCTAAGAAATTAGATGATGCAGTTTGGGCTTATAGAACATCATTTAAAAATCCTATGGGTATGTCTCCATATAAAATGGTTTATGGAAAAGCTTGTCATTTGCCTCTTGAGTTAGAACATAAAGCATATCGAGCAGTTAAAGAGCTCAACTATGATTTCAAACTTGCTGGTGAAAAGAGGTTATTTGATATTAGCTCTCTGGATGAATGGAGAACCCAAGCTTATGAAAATGCAAAATTATTTAAAGAAAAAGTTAAAAGGTGGCATGACAAAAGAATTCAAAAGCGTGAGTTTAAAGTTGGAGAATATGTTCTTTTGTACAACTCTCGTTTTAGATTCTTTGTAGGAAAACTCCTCTCAAAATGGGAAGGCCCATATGTCATCGAGGAGGTTTACCGGTCTCGAGCCATCAAAATAAATAATTCTGAAGGTACTAACCCGAAGGTTGTCAATGGGAAACGAATAAAGCATTATATCTCAGGTACGCCTCTTAATGTTGAAAGTAATATTATCCAAACTTTGACACCGGAAGAGCACATAAAAGAGTCCTTCCGGAATACTCCAAAATCATGAAAATAAGGAGGTACGTTATGCGGTAAGTAAACGGACTCCGAAAAATCCACAAACATATTTTTTACCAGTTCTGGAATATTTAAGAATTTTAGGAATAAAGAAACTTCCAGGAAGCGTACCTTGGTGGGCACAATACGCCCTGGCGCGCCCAGGTGGGTTGTGCCCACCTGGGACACCTTCCGTACTTCGTTTTTCTACCATGTAATTTTCCTCCAAGATAAAAAAATCTATATATACTTCCCGAACCTGTTGACCACCGTATCGCGCAGAAATCCTCTGTTCTCTTTTTCCTTGCTGTTTTCTGTCAGATCCCATCTACCATGGCCTCTTCAAGCTCCTCCAAGGACAAGTTCTTCAAGAACGTCATCAACCCTTATCTGCGGGAGGGGGCACTGTACATCCCCGATGAGCAAGGTCCCAAGGGCACGGGAACCATGGAGGCCAGGCTTGAAGCCATGGAGCAGGAAGTATTCCGGTGCAAGGGGATGGTGGAGCGTGGGCTCAATGCTAATCACCTTATGTTCGCGGACCTTTCCCATGATCTCAAGGTGGATGGCAAGCCCATGAAGGACATCGTCTTCACCCTCAATGAGAAAATCAACTTCCTCCAAAGCCAGATCTATGACCTCCAAAACCAAGTCTTTGAATATGAGGCGAGGTTCAAAGGTATGAGTTTGGCTGCTAGTTGTAGGACCCATGAGACTCACTCCTCCTCTTATGATGGTGGACCACTGCCATGGAAATCCGAGGACAAGATCTCTCCTTCATCACCATCATCTTCTTCACCACCAAAGGAGAACTGAGTATCGGGTATGGGCACTCCCCTTGGTTTCCGCCAAGCTTGGGGGAGGTGCCCCGGCACTATAAAAAAAGACACTTCCATGATGATACGTGTTTGTCACAGTAGGTCACGTTTTCTGTCATGCATGTACATCCATGACGATTTTATGACAGAATCAAGATAGTCATACCTGTATTGTCGTAGAAGTGTTTCATCACGGAAGTGTCCACTTCCATGACGATAAATCGCACGTCATAGAAGTGCTTTCATCAAGGGTGACCGGCACGTGGCATCCACCGTAATGGGACGCCGTTAAGCTATCGGGTACGGTTTTGGATCCGATAACCCGCTAACAGCAACGACCAATGCCAATTTTCCACGTGTAAAATTCTCATTGGCTGATGGAACCACGTGTCAGCTCCGCATTGGCACAGGTGTCACTCATCCAATGGGCGAGATGCGCCTATGATACATTGACACGTGGACCGGCCCAAAAGTGGCCCATAAAGATCAAATGGGTCGGCCCAACTAAAGGCCCACAAGATTTAGCGGGCCATAATGGGCTAGCCCAGCTAAAGGCCCACAAGACTTTGCAGACCATAATGGGCCGTCCCAGCTAAAAGCCCAACATTCTCAGTTAAGGCCCGTACGGCTAGTGTTAAATCAATCCGTCAACGGCCCGTCCTAAACTTGTCATCATTGCGGCACATGGTCACTTCTGGCCCGTTAACAGTCCGTTAAGAATTTGGGCCGAATTACGGCCCGGTGTGTTTCCGGCCTGTTAAAGGTCCTACTTCATTTGGGCCCATTTATAGGCCATTGAAACTTTCGGCCCATAAACGACCGTGAAGGATATGAGTCATATTCGGTCATGTCTGACATTTGGCCTGTTAGAGGCCCACTACAGATTTGGGCCACTTTCAGCATGTTGTGACTTTCGGCCTGTTAACGTTGGACGAAATCCATGAGCCATATGTGGCCGAACGCCACATTGGGCCTACTAACGGCCCATATAAAAATGACACTAATCAAGCCCGACCGAACTTCTGGCCTGTTAAAGGCGCGTGTAGTAGGTCGGCGCATTTACGGCCCGTCTGAATTTCGGCCTGTGGACGATCCGCATTGTAAATGGGCCACCATTTCGGCCTGCTAAGACCAGTGGGTTATTTGGCACAATCAGGGCCCAATCTTACTTTCGGCCTACTAAAGGCCCATGTTTTTTATGGGCTCGAGATATTTACACATGTAAACGGCCTATTATTACTGAGGGCCCAAATTATATTTAGGCATGTTAAAGGCCCACTATGGGCACGGGCCTACCAGGAAAATATGAAAGCTTATGCTGATTTGGGCCCAGATATTTTTAGTGGGCTACATGCAAATTTCGGCCCAGAATCGTTTTTAGCCCAATTGGAATGGGCCTGACGAATGTTGGCATGTTGGGCTCCTACGAAGCTTTCGGCCGAATACATTACTAAGATAAACCTACACTATACAAAATAGCGTTGTAATTACTGCAACCTTTGGCAGCATCATAAATGCGGTATCACAACAAAATAAATTCCAACCATACAACAAAAGGCCTGCTGGCATAAAGTTTACAGCCCTTGCGATAAAAGCACCATCGATGTATAGAAGCACGATCATTTGACCCGAGTGCTTATGTTTTAGGCTGAGAATCTGATGGAGCAGCATGATCTTCCCTTTTTCCGCCATTGCTCTTGAACAACGAAGCAAATGTCTGATAGTCTGGTTTCAAAACCATTCATATATTCACGACATTTGTCAGCCACTATTTTTGTTTCCGACACAACATCCATTACGGATTGGACTTGTGTCTGGAGCACAGATATATCACTCTGTCTAGCCAGAAGATTTTGTTCAGTAGGCGATTTGGATGAGGTTTGCCTTGACAACCAACCTAGAATTACGCAGGAAGGTGCTTTTTGCACTGTTAGTGGAGAGATACTGACGCACTGCAGCAAGAGGTGACATTGTGCCTGTGGTAGCCTCGTCACCTTCAGGTGGTTGTGGCTGTTCAATCGTTTGTTCCATAGCTTGCTGAAAGTTTGAACTTGTAGATTAGTGTACCAGATAAGTTACTAATGAGATAAAAACAAACAAAGTAGGTTTCACGTTTATACATAACTTATGTTTGTGAACTACTGTAATACATTAGCATGTATTGTAGTGCCAACTACATAATAAAATCACTTTCGGAACATATGCCATGTAGCATGCCTACTGTATTGTCTATTTCCTCAGATTCGTTGACATCTAAGGATAAAGAGACATGGTTTAAAGTAGGATAAAGAGACATCATTCATATCATGGGCAAACAAATATAAAACAAACATGCTATTGATCATTGTGTGCGCACGTGAACATCACAACTAGATTACAGATCAAGACCAAAAGAATATCCTTCATCTCTTTTAAACCATGTAAGGTGAAATGATACGTTAAGACAACTGTATAAAAGTGAACAGAGTAATTGACATTGGTTGCAAACGAAGCAGTTAAATGAACACATCATAGTACCAATCAGTTCAAAGGCAGGAGGAGTAAGGAGTTACAACAGCGGCCTGAACTGGTGTGCTCATGCCCTTTATCTTGCTGGTGTGGCAATCCTGGAAGATTTGCATTGCATTCGGTCCAGGTTCTTTTTGGTCCGCACGGGTTTTCCTATGTATTTGGAACAAGTCAATATAGATACGATAAAATGGCACAGAAAAAAGAAGGAAGTAGCAGCTATTTACAAGAGCCTCGCAGTGTGCAATATAGCTACGAGATCATGTTGTCCGTTGGAATTTCACTTTAGAACGGTTGGTCTTGTTCTTCAAACAGTTAGCCTTGAAGAAGATACACTTGTAAGGCACATGCATAAATACAAGTTCAATATGTGGTCTGATCAAATACATATACCCTACCTGATACTTTGGATCAGACCAGTGTTTAACAAGGGTTGTCCTGTCTTCATATGTAATATATTACACTGGATATGTTTGGGCGATTTCTGTAGGGGAACGCAGCAGAAAACAAAAATTTTCCGACCTACGCACCAGCCCAGGACCACTTTGGAGACTGCATACATGGTTTGATCCTTTTCATTACCGACTCGTAGCGCAGCGGGAAGTAGAGTCGATGACGATCGGCGGTGCAGATCCCCGCAGCTAGGATTTACAACCTCCCAACCGCGAGGATGTATACCCTCATCTGCTCCTCGGACAGCCCTCCGGGAGGCGGTCGAACAGTCCCCTGGACGGTGTTGCGGACAACCCTTCGGGAGGACTCACAGAACTCGGACCGTCACTTGGACAGCCCTTCGGGAGGCATTCTCGAACATCACCTCGGGCACCAATATCGAAACTTCGAACTCTCTACAGAGTTGCACACATACGGTGTCATCTATTCGGCAGGGCTTCGCCGTCCAGAACTAGTTCCCACCGGAACCCAGACAGCCTTTCGGCTTTATGAAACTATTTCGCGGGGAGGGAGAGAGAAGCCAGATCATTGCAATGGCACTTGTATGTGAGAAAGAGTGAGTGTGGAGAGTTCCTCTCCACTTCTATTTATAGGAAAACCCAAGGGGTAGGGGACACTTGAAAAACCCAAAATGTCCACACTTTATGTCACACATAAAAGGGCATAAAGGGCATAAAGGGATGACAAGTGGAGCCCCATGGAGGAGCTGCACCCTCCAACGTCCCACCCTCATGCCCCCCCCCCCAAAGGGGGTTCCTTGATCCCCAAGTCCTTCTAGAAGCCTTTTGGGGAAAAGCCCCAAAAGGTGGCTTTCCATAAATATCCCAAAAAGCACTTTCACTATTCACGACGACATTTTCAGCGTCCATTCGAATTGAAAATATTTATGTGGGATTAGAACATTTCCAGTACCCACCATAATGATTTTCAACTCATTCTGGAACAATTCCAGGTTAGTGAATTTCATCTGCGAAAAGCATCTGAACCGATTCCAGCAGCTCCGAAACATTTCCGATTTTTATTTCTGAAAATTCCAAAAAGTTTCCAGAATGATTCTGGCACCCTCCAAGAATTATCAGACATGTGCCGAAACCATTTTGACTTAATTGCATACCCCGAAACAACTATTTCAGTTTCACCGAAACTCATCCGGTGACCTCTCTCTCATGAACTTTTCCATCGTCTCAAACTTTTCGTGTCCAAACTTTTTCGATGATTTTCTCTCGACTCCTATCTATTATTCAGCAGATAGATGACCCTTGCTGCAGGACCCTATAGGTTCGGTGAAGTATAGACATGACCCGAACCTCTTCCGATCAATGATCAAGATCGGAGCCGTGGACACCCATATTGACCCCTATACCCACACGAATGAATATTCGAGTGAACCTCCGCTTGCCGTGTGTTATTCCTGTTGCTTCGCAATATGTTACAAATACCGAGGTGAGACATGTTGGCATTCCTTGGATCAACAACTTGTCCACTATGCTAGTTACCTCGCACGGTATTGTTCTCTTTTCTCGCTTCCGTTCCGCATCCCAGCTGATCAAATCACACCGTATGGCCGACGATGATGGATACCGAATACCGAGAGGGCCCGAGAATATCTCTCCATCTTCGAGGAGCAATCCCAATCTTGAGCTATCAAGTTACTTGACACACTTTTCCATGAACCCGTAAGTCAGCCGTAATAGCCACCCATTTACGGATGACGTTTAACAAACCCCAAAGTTCATGAAGCAAGCATGAAGAAACTCGATACTCTCATGGTCTAAGGAATTATACAAACGTTAACCATCTTTGTGTTATGCACCATTAACTTGTGACGAATGAATCTCATAGCATAACATCAATCCGGGTCGATTCAACACAAATGTTCTCTTAACATTGTGCCCTCAAAGTTGCTGGCATTGACATGCCCATGATTAGGAAAATAGAACCATCATGCAACACTTGAGCTATTCTTAGAGGCCAGACTAAGAATACTTCTTACCGTTTATTATTCCACACGTGCATATGAGTCTTCCTCCGAGCCTCGTGGATATTGCAGACTCGAGAATCATTGCAGTTATAGCATGGAACATAAACATAATTATGAACTCGGAGATAAATAATATAATTTATTATTGCCTCTAGGGCATATCTCCTACAATTTTATTGTTAGCCTTGCCTTCAAAGTGAGATTTTCTAAGGTGGTACCGATACTGTCGCAGAGCAGACTGAAAAACATGAGTGCATGCTTGTTTAGTTGCATCATCTTTTGGATCCAACTTGAACCTCATCTGTTGAAAAAAGAATGTGTCTTATTAGGAGGAAGCTAGAAAGTATGGCACAAAGCAAGACAATATTGCAAATTGCGATGAATAACATTACTTACGGGTAAATGGTCAAGGAATGTGTTAAACTGGATATTGTCTTTCTCATTCCTGTACTGGATCCACGTTGGGAGGATACATGCATGACACCTAACGGCAATGGCTGCCTCTGATACTATCTTGGCTGACTCTGTAGCATCACGTGGCCTTTTTAAACCTGCCTCAAAATGGATCTCCATTCTTCCTCCTTTATATTTTGTTAATCCGTCAAGCATTATCCCTGATGTCTGTTTTCGCTTGCGCCGTGGTGCTAGTTCAGCAACGAATATGGAAAGTGTTAGTGCACATCAAACTGTGAGAGTACATATAAAGGAGTATGCAACTGCAACTTGACTCGGTCAGGTACCATATTGGTGTTGATGCTCATGACTTTCATCTGATCTTGCCAAGTCCTGTTGTGTCAGTAGTACTTCAGAAGTAGTGTTAGGTGTGAATGCAGCTTGGGAACTGGCCAGTTCTGGAGCAAATGAACGAGTAACTCGTTGAGATGCTGGTACAGTTGAAGCAGATGCTGCAGCTGGTGGAGCGGGTAATACTGTGTTTGTAGATTTAGCCGGTGGACTTGGACCTTCTACTGCACTGTAAGTACCAACAAAATCTCGAGGGCAGATCCTTTTCCCTTTCACCCAACGAGTAACACCATTCCCTACTATATTCTTTTCCTTGCTCTTTTTTGACTTTGCCATGTCAAGGCATACCCACAACACAAAAGAATAAAATCGCTCTTCAGAACTCATTGATGCATGATACAGACAAGCAATACTTTGATGTAAGACAACCGTATGAGGATGGAATATGTAAGAAAAACAGGACGGCATGACATATTCACAGCTATGATGTGTAAACTAAGCAGAAGGATTTTCAAGAAAATGGAAGTAATGCAAGCTTGACACCATATGAAAGATGCAACCAATATCACTCTGCCTAGTTAAAAGTGTCATTTCAAAAAATTAGAAGCAGTACAACATAGAAATCAATGCAAGATGCAACCACTATCAAACTGCCATGTTAAAAGCATCCAATCATGAGTGACTGACATGGGATACACAACAACAGTACTTTGATGTAAGAACATGGTATGATTGATAGATGCAGTGTATTCTAGACACAGAAAGGCATGTCATATGCACATGTATAATGTATAAACTCAGCAGGTGCAATTTAATCAAAATAGAAGAAATACAGGCTAGACAACATATGCAACATGGAACCAATTATCACACTGTCAACTTAGAGCAAGCACCTGCGATGGTGGAGTACGGGAGATGAACTCATCATGCAGACTTGGGACTTCAACTTCATTAGCAGTAGCAGTGGCAAATGTAGAGAGCCTCTGTTTGCGTCGGTCTGGAGGACCACCAATATCCCCTAACTTACTCTTTTCCTTCCTATTTTCTGATATTGCCTTATGAAGTCAAAACCAAAAGAAGATGAATAAAATTAGCTCTGCATAACTAGTTGATGCGTGATGCAGACAAACACTACTTTGATGTAAGGCAAGCGCAGGATAGGAGGATGGAATATATACAAAGAAAGACAACATTGCATATTCATACGTATGATAGGAGGATGGAATATGTATGAAAAATGTAAGAAGAATGCATTTCAATAAAATTAGAAGAAATGGAAGCTAGGCACCATATGAACATGCAACCAATATCACTATCAGGTAAAAAGTGTCTCGTCGTAAGTGCCATTTCAAGAAATTAGAAGCAGTACAAGCTAGAAGACAATGCAAGATGCAACCTACATCACACTCCCAAGTTAAATGTGTCTTATGGGTAAGTGATCGTTGCAGGTATAAGTTGTAAGCTACGCAGATGCAATTCAAGAAAATCAGAAGCAATACAAACTAGACATCATATGGAACACGCAACCAGATATAACAGTTCCAAGTTAGAGCAAGCACCTGTGATGGTGGAGTAGGGGAGTGTGCTCATCATATACACATATGTTCTAGAAACAGGAACAAGTGTCATATTCACAGGCATTATGTGTAAAGTAAGCAGAAGCAATTCAACAAAGTTAGAAGCAATACAAGCTAGACATCATACGCAACATGCAACCACATATAATAGTGCCAAGTTAGAGAAAGCACCTGTGATGGTGGAGTAGGGGAGATGTGCTCATCATCTACACAACTACGTTGATTGTCTAGCCTTGCGTTGTCTTGCGAATCTTGTTGGGAGGATGGCGGATTAGACTCAGAGAGACCCTCGCCAGCTTGCTTGAAGGACCACCATCATCCAATGCCTTACCAATTTCCTTCCGCTCTATTGATTTTGCATTGTGACGTCAAGCCGACAAGAAAAATGAAATAAATTCGCTCTTCAGAACTCATTCATGCATGATACTGACGAACACTACTCTGATGAAAGGCAAAGTCATGATAAGAGGATGGAATATGTACGAAAAACTGGACAGCTTGACATATTCACACCTATGATGTGGTAACTAAGCAGAAGGCACTTCAACAAATTAGAAGCATTGCAAGCTAGACACCATATGGAAGGTGCAATCAATATCACCCCGCCAAGTTAAAACTGTCTCGTCATAGGTGGCGTTCATCAAACTAGAAGCACCACATGCTAGAAATCATATCCAAGAGGCAAACCAATATCACACTGCCAACTTAAAGGTGTCCCATCATATGTGACTGACGCAGGATACACAAGAAGAGTAGTTTCATGTAAGAACATGGTGTGATAGACAAATATAGTATGTACCAAAAATAGGAAAGCGTGTCATATTCACACGTATCATGTGTAAGCTAAGCAGATGAAATTTACACTAATTAGGAGCAATACAAGCTAGACACCATATGCAACATGCAACCAGATATCACACTATCAAGTTAGAGCAAGCACCTTGGATGGTGGAGTAGGGGAGCGGAGACTTGGAACTTGTAATGCACTAGCAGTACAAGGAGAATCCGTACAGATGCTCCGTTTACGTTGTTGCAAAGGACCACCATCATCGCCTTCCTTCCTCTTTTCCTTCCTCTTTTTTGATTTTGCCTTGTTAATTCAAACCCACAAGAAAAAGGAAGAAAATTTGCTCTTCAGAACTCATTGATGCATGATACTGACGAGCACTACTTTCATGTAAGACAGACGCATGATAGGAGGATGGAATATGTATGAAAAACAGGACGACATGGCATATTGACATGTATGATGTATAAAGTGTAAACTAAGCACAAGGTGTTTGAACTAGTTATAAGCAATGCAAGCTAGAAACCATATGAAAGATGAAACCAATATCACTCTGCCAAATTAAAAGGGTGGCCTAACAAATGTATTTGACCAAATTAGAAGCAATACTCCCTCTGTTCCACAATGTAGTGCCTATAAATTTTTCTGAAAGTCAAACTTTGTGAACTTTGACCAAGTGTATAGAGAAAATTGTCTACATCTACAATACCAAACATGTACAATCTGAAAATACAACTCATTATGTATCCAATGATGTGCATTTGGTATTCTAGATGTGCCTATTTTTCTCTAGGCGTGTCATATTCACATGTATAATGTGTAAGCTAAGGAGATGCAATTTAACAAATTAGGAGCAATACAAGCTAGGCACCATATGCAACATGCAACCAGATATCACACTGCCATGTTAGAGCAAGCACCTGGGGTTGTGCAGTAGGGGAGATGAGATTTGGAACTTGCACTGCAATAGGAGTAGCAGGAGAATCTGCAGAGATCATCTGTTTCGGTTGCTCCAGAGGACCACCATCATTCCGTGCCTTCATCCTTTTAGATTTTGCCTTGTCAAGTAAACACACAAGAAAAAGGAATGAAATTCACACTTCCAAATTCATTGATGCATGATACTGACGAACACAACTTTTATGTATGGCAACCACATTGTAGGAGGATGGAATATGTACGAAAAACGCTAAGTAGAAGGCATTTCGAAAAATTCTAACCAATGCAATCTAGACACCATATGAAAGATCCAACCAAAATCACTCTACCAAGTTAGATGTGTCTCATTATAAGTGGCACTTCAACAAATTAGAGGCAATACATGTTTGAAATGATATGCAAGATGCAACCAATATTACACTGTCAACTTGAAGGTGTCTCGTCAGAAGTGATTGATGAGGGATACACAAGAAAATTAGTTTGATTAAGAACATGGTTGATAGAAAGACGTAATATGTACCAAAAACAGGAACACATGTCATATTCACAGGTATAATGTGTTAATTAAGCAGATGCAATTTACCCTAATTAGAAGCATTAGAAGGTACACACCATATGCAACATGCATGCAACCACATATCACACTGCTAAGTAAGAGCAAGCACATGCGATGGTGGTGTGGGGGAATTGGGGTCATCAACTAGAGAGCTACGTTGACTATCTTCATTTAGCCTCTCTTGAGAATCATGTGGGGAGGATGACACTGCACTCTTTAAACGAGTAGCGCGTCTCACAGTAACCCACTGGGGTGACTGTCTCGTCATAAGTGATTGATGAGGGATACAAAAGAGCATTAGTTTGATGTACGAACATGGTTAATAGACATATATAGTATGTATCAAAAATAGGAAGGCGTGTCATTATCAAAGGTATAATGTGTAAAGTAAGCTGATGCAATTTAACCAAATTGGAAGCAATACAAGCTAGACACCATATGCAACATGCAACCACATTTGACAGCGCGAAGTTAAAGCAAGCACTTGGGATGGTTGTGTGTGGCAATTGAGATCATCAACTGCAGAGCTACGTTTACTGTCTCCATCTGTTGGCACTGCACCCTTTAGAGCACTGGGACACTTAGTGCTTATCTTCGAATTACACTGGAGCGACTTCTGTCTTTTCTTTTTTGTATTCATCAACACAGCGTCAGAGTCTGAAATACCCATGCATAAAAAAACAATAGTCTGAGTATGAGTGAAGTGTGTGCACAAGTAGTATAGTGTAAAGGTAGCAGATAGCAGGTCGGTGAGAAATAAATGACGGCAGGCATATGAAAGATCTACAACATGCATGGCACACAAAATTACTAGATTCTAGGATTTTGAAATATGAGCACAGGGATGGCTGGGAAATGCAGATGCTCCTCCAGCGCACCACAAGGTGTGGTCCTATGAAAATAATAGTCGACTGAAAACAAATAGGTCAGTCCATTTTTATGCACTGTCCGATGTACAAAGAACGGGTAGATTGCCTTCATCTACCTCCAGCCAGTCAGTGTTACGATCTTCCTCGAAACACCAGTGACCACTGGCGCAGTCCCCTGCCTCCGCCCTCCCCTCGACCTCACTGCACCTCCGTGCTTGGCACCGCCCCGGCCATCCCTTCAAGCCCCACCGACCTCCAGATCGGGCGCAAGCAGCTCCTGCGCCCCACACCCCTATGATAGACACCGATGCACCGCTTCCCCGGCGAACAGGCGGACTAGGTGCTCCGCATGCCTAAGCGGGTGCTGCTTCTTTTGATTGCGATTCGACTGACCCTGAAATCCTGAATTGAAATCCAGGCGGGCTACTGACCTCTAGCAAAGGTGAAATAGTAAATGGGAGGAAACCTTGTGCATTTAGTATCATGAATAAGATGCAGTACGAAGCGCTCAACTAATTTCTTTTGTGGGATGAATACGGTGTGAGGAGAGACGTAAGATTTGCACAAATAAGGGAAGAGGAGTACCTCTTTCTGCTAGCAGTGATGTGTCCTCCTTCTGTTTTTCCAACGATCTTCTTATGATTCGCTGGAAACGAGAAGTTGTTTAGGACGCTGGAGCCTTGGACGAACCCACGGCCAAGTTGTTGAGTGTGGTGCGGTGGCCGTCTGTCGGCAGCGAGGAACCAGATCCGAGGCGGCGAACGATGGCGTAGAGGGAACATCTCCGGTGCGGTGGACGGTTGTGACAGTGGAGCGGCTGCAGTGAGGCGCATGATGGCGTGGTCGAAGTGGTTCTGGTACGGCGCACGTCGGCGTCGGCGTCGTGGAGGCAGCTCTGCCTCGGCTTCATCTACTAAGTCCTTGAGGGCGTTGCGCTTGCGGTTGCGTTGGACGACGACGTTGGGGTACCGGCTCCGGCATGATGGAGGAGGGCGGCGGCGGTGGATTGGGCGCGATGGGGTGAAGGACGGAGGAGGCTGGGGTTTCACGGCTGGTGGAGAGGGCGTTTTGGCGCCCACGGAGTATGAATGGGGAAACGTAGGGAGGGGGGCTAAGGGTGAACAATGTTTCGGTTTGGGACGCGCTTGCTTGAAATTTGGGGAAAGTTACAAACTTTGCCCCCATCTAAAATTTCGGACATATTGCGGGTTGGGGGTAGGACAGTAATATTAGGTGTCCCAAATGGTGGGCAGGATAGATTTCGGCCGAGCGCATGGGTGTTTAGGCGCCCACGGCGTATCAATGCTTCTCGGAGGCGGTTGAGACTGGCGTCTTGGTGAATTTACAAACCTACCCCGGTTTAGACCTTTGGACATCGGGCTGATAGGATACACGTGCCAGAGTCAGGACAGTAATTTCCTACCACCAAACATCAGTCTCGCGCGGTTTCGGGTGACCAGAGGCTTATTTGGCGCTTCGATCAATATTTGGGAGCAGAAGCATTAACATTTTCGGTTCTCTTGAATTGAACTTTCAGGATTTGTCAAACTTCACAAATCTTTACTCTTGAAAATCCTAAAACTACGATTATTTTGGAATGGAGTGGGTACATTTGAATATACATTGTACACGAGTATATATTAAAATATATGCAACTTACCATAGTTCATGCATGGTTCGAGATATAATCTCCTTGGTTGCAAAAAAATAGTTAGACATGCGTATGAATATATAGCATGTTCAAAGGCACAACAAAGATTGATGCCCCCTTTTAGATCTGATTTACAAATGTCACTATCTCGGGTTCAAATAGATGAATGCACTTCATATGAATTCGAATCTTCAAAACCCCCTTTATGTTGAATTCAACATGTATTCTATTACGTAGCTAGCAATTTGGAATGTATCCATGTAAGTGACAAATGTATAAAGTGCTTCACACTAACAACATGGAGTGCACTAATTAATGTTTATATATGAATTGCAAAAGCAATGCATTGCTCAGATTTCAAACCGCCTCACTCTATGGATCGATAATATGAAATAAACACATGCACATATTAGAATTCAATAGAGTATGGGTGTCTGATAGACCAATTTTCGTTCATACGCAAATTGTAAAATTCATGATCTCATCCAAAATAATAATGCCATTTATATTTTAATTTAATGCGTAGAACCGCCTTTTACACGTAGATGCACTATGCCTCGGCCCGTTCTCACAAACATGCTATATATCTCTCTAACTAACGAATAAGTGCACACACTTTATATACATCGACATTTCTCTTTCACACATGCTCACAATCTCTCCCGGGGTGTCGGGATGTCTCATGTAAACACTCCCTCTGTATCTCTCTCTCTCTCTCTCTCTCTCTCTCTGACTACTATGTACCACTCTTTTCACTAATCTCAGTTGGAAAACACTATTTCTCTCATGTGCATATATACACACGCACAATCTCTACTAGCCCTCTATACGCACATATATGTGCCTATGTGTCTCCCGCACGCACATTATCTTTAGGCCTCTCTCGCACACATTGCCCCCCCCCCCCCCGATACACACCTCTCTCTTAGTAGTTGGCAGATATGATTCCATCAGATCATTTGGTAGGATGTCCCTGACTGTTAGGCTGGATGGTAATACGAGGAAAAGTTTTACCCAAGTTCGGGCCCTTGAAGTTGAGGAAAAAGCCTACTCCCGGTATCAGATATTAGTAATAGGGTGTGTACAAAGTACACGTGAATACCGTGCATTGTGCGTGTGTATACTATCGATTTAACTAGCCCCGAGGCTTCTATTACATACTGGGGCCTAGGGTTACAAATCATATATAGTCGGCTTATCACCAGCGGGGATAGAGTCCTCCACGACTCTGGTAGCTTCGTGTTGTACGTCGAGTCCTCCACATGGGTCTTCATAATACGCGTCTCGGTCCAACCTATGTGGCGCATGATGGAACCGACCCATGGGTCCTCATGTTGACCCACCACAACTAGAAATGATGTGCCCACCCCAACTAGAAATGATGTGCCCACCACACCACACACGCAATCGGCCACTAAGAAAATAAGCATATACAATAGTACAATGTTATACATGAAAGTTAATTGCATGGTGCGTCCAAAAATATTTGTTCTGCATTGTGAATGTTTATATTTTTCTCCTAAAATATTAGTCACGGGAAAGAGAAACGAAGGGCATATCTCTCCTTGTCTCCACTGGATACCCCCTCTTTCTACACCACTTTCACGTACGCACACAAACTATCTCTCAGCCCTCTAAAAGTATGCATATGACACATTCACGCGTGACGGTCACTATATTTCAAGCGAAAGCACTATACGGAAGGTGGACTTCAAAATATGCTCATTATGGTCACCGTATATATTCTTATGGTGATCATACGGTATCTAGCTCACGATATGTCTTCGCATTTTGTTGATGACACTGACGGACATTGTATTTGATGCGTGCTTCGTATTTTGTTGACGACACTTACAGTCATTGTATTTGAAGCGAAAGCACGATATGGTCACCGGACTTCGAATAAGCTCATCACGGTCAAGACATACATTTTAGGGTGCTAACCAACCTGTGGTTGGATGGTTAGGAGGACTGTGGTTTCTCGAGCCCACCAGGGTTAAAGTCATGGTGCTCCCATTTATCCTGGGTTAATTTCAGTATTTTTTCAGCGATGTGCGTTCAGTGGGAGGAGATGTTCCACTCAACTAAGAGGCACCTATGGTGACTTCAGTAAAATCTCAAGATCATATGCTGGCACACTCTCTCAAGGTGCTCATAGGGGTAGGGTCTGCGTTCAAGCTTATAGCGTGAGTGCTTGCGCCTATATATGAGCGCTATGCGTCTGCATTCATGTTAAAAAATACATGTCGTGATTATACGGTCACCGCTCACCCGCATAACTCCGTATTTTGTTGATGACACAATCAATTGACCATTCAACGTTTCCACGTGGCGCAACTAGTGTTGCACCATCGGGCATGTAACCGTGGGGCCCACCTGCCGCCACAGATATGAAAGAAAGAAATGGTAGTTTGAGTCTGCAGACTGTGTTAATAAAATACATTTTAGGGTGATCATACGGTCACCGCTCACCATCATACAGCTCCGTAATTTGTTGATGACACGATCAATTGACCACCAAACGGTCCACATTCAGCAGACACATTACCATAGGGCCCACCTGCCAGCACAGATATGAAGGACAGAAATGGTAATAAATTAGTGGTCGGTGGGGATTCAAACTCGTGAGACCTCTGGTTGGCGATCGCCGCGGGGGGCGCGGTGATTGACGGTGGCGTGGGGATCGCTAGAGAAAAAGCTCGGCGCGGGGGGCTAGAGGGATGGCCGGGCGGTGGCGGATCGGCGGTGGGGAGTGGTTTTGGGGCGGGGGCGGCGTGGCTGCGCGGGCCGGCCGCGGGCGGCGGAGGATGTCGGTTCGGCCGGCGGTGGCTGGCGGCTCAGGGGGTGGAGGTTGAAGATAAACTGCACGCCCTTGATTTCGTATCCAACGGCTGGAAAATCTACTGACCAGAGATGAAAAAGTCAGTCAACTGACGTGTAGCCTCACCCTGCACATACACATGCACGCACGCAACACTCGCACGAACACACGCACACATGCAGGCGTGCAACACTGAGACGTACACATAACGAACACACGCACGCATGCAGGCATGCAACACTGACACGTACGCATGCACTCACGAACACACGCACGTACGCACACATGCATGCAACACTGAAATGTACACATGCACGCACGCAACACTCGCACGCCTGCATGCACACTGCACATGACGCAAGACACATGCTCAACCTATACGTGCGTGCACCCTTTGTTAAGGACATGGATTGTTACAGGTATTAATCAATCTAATCCTTTTTTTTTGCAAGGTTTAATCAATCTTATCTGTGATAAGCAGAACATTGATGTTTGCAGCGGTCTTTATGAATCACAACGTATCGAACGGGCTATCAACGTATATATGAAAATTTTAAAATTCTCTTACATTATATAGTAGGCTTATCTAGATGAAATAGATGACGTCACACTCAATGAACAATCATCGGTTTATGAAATGCCCGCTTCTGACCGCCCTGGCCCACCAAAAGTTCCTCTACCGTGCGCTGCATGCGTTGGTTCACTGACATGCAGGCCATGTACCAAAGAGCCCACACGTTAGTGGAAGAACGGCGCGGTGTCGTACGTCAGAGTCGAGGGCGCCACTCGATGCACGCCCGGTTGAACACGCCTCCTTGCCGCATTCAAACGCCTCCATGAAACCCGTGTGGAAGCCGAGAAACCCACTCTGGACACACGTCCGTTCATGACCAGGCCGACATGAAACGCAACGCCGACCGAGCTCCTCCCGTCCGCCGTCTATTTAATCTCCTATTTAAACGAGGCCAAACGCCGATCAAGAATCGCACCCCTCCGCCGCTCCCCTATCTCCTCCTTCACCATTTTTACCACTCTTACAATGGCTTACGAAGAGTAGTTATCCCGCATCCAAGTCGGCTGGGTGGCCCGCCGAGCCCGCCGGATACGAGCTATGCAACTCGCTGATCCACCTCCCTCCCCTTGCACGACGGAGCAAGTTGCCGCACCAAGCTGGCGCGCGGTTCAACAACTCGCCGCTCCATGCCAGCTTGACGAGGAGCGGCGCACGGGCGGCGTCGCTGCCGTCCACGCCACCGCCACATACCGCGCCTCCCGTGTCTTCGACCGCGTCTCCCGTTTCTGAGGCCGAGACTCCCATGCCGGCCGCCACGCCATGCAAGCAGAGACAGAAGCCGGGTGCGTGGAGAGCGATGAGTCGGTGGCCAGCGCCTCCGCTTCCGCCGCCATCATCGAGGATAAGTAGAACACGGGAGGCCTCCGCCGCTTGGGTCCCATGAAGGCCACCGCGGAGGTGACGCCGGCGTACACAACAGGTGTCGTGCCGGATCTTTTTGTTGCGAGGACCTTCGTCGACCCCGCGTGGGCTCCACGGAAGCGGAGAAGCCCCCTTCCACCATCATCTTGGGCATCAACCAACCATATCAGTTGGGCAGCGGGGAAGTGAGCTGTCCTTTGCGCTGAAGCATATACCTCCGGGGCTCCCGGCATTCCGGTGATTGTGCTGCCAGACATGAGGAGCACAAATGGATCGGCGGGCGGCCATTTAGGCCAGGTATTATATACCTGTGTTGTCCAGAACTAGCACCGCTTAGTTGATTTAAATGTAATGAAATCCGTCATGTTTGTATGAAAATCCGGTATTTTATATGAATTCTGTCATTGTTTATGAGAAATATCGTCGTGTTTGCGTGAATTTCGTCTGGTTGGTTGAGTTGCTGTCAGAATGTGTGCGGCTATGGTTGGATGGCATAATATGCGGAATCGCCAGCCGGTTCACGATCGCTCTGTAGCGTGGGGGACAAAAAGACAGCTCGTGCGAGCTCGCTCAACGTGCGCGCTTAGAGGATGCATGAGCACCCGAGCCATTCCTCGTTCATCGGTGGCAAAGGCACCGGTGGACAAAAGGGTCGCCAATATTTTGGCTACCCTGGGCAAAATCCAAACTGCCAGTGCCAGCAGATTCAAATCCCTCGTTCGCCGTGAAATTTTGCCATGTGTTGTTTTCATGGACTAGCAAGATTCCCGTGCATTGCACGGAACATCAAGATGCATTTTTTTACAAAACACCTGTTGTGATTGACCCATGCAGGAGTAATCCCATGTGTAAAAACTAATGATATCTCGAGAATTTTATTGAAAAAATGGTATCTCGAGAATTTCATCGAAAAAATGATATCTCGAGAAAGATGAGAGATGAGGTGAGGAGGAGTGGGGCGTGGTGGTGATTGGTGGTCGGACTGGGTGAAGGCATGGGGATGGACGACGCATTATGTCTAGGTTTGTATCTCTCTCTCTCTCTCTCTCTCTCTCACACACACACACACGTAGGTGGGGGACTTGCACGAAGAGAAGAGGTGCACGCACGACACACATACTCCTGTCTCTTTCCCAGCCACACCCGCACGAGTACATGGTGGAGCTCATTTCTATACGAAAAGACATCCCACGTGGTAATTTGACACGTGTACTGGTTGTCCACTTGATGGAGAATCGTCTACCACGGGTGAACAAACAAATTGCGACTTGATGTGTCATATGGGGCCTACCTTAGAGGCAAGGTTCTGTACACTCGAGATGCTCTGTACGTAAGTATTACTTTTGATGTGTCCCGTCAACTTGCAGAACGAGGACAAGCTTGCTTACTACACTGTCTCCCCCGCCCACGGGCGCGGTGGCTCGCGGGACGAGGTGAAGCTTGCTTACTATGCCTATGCCCGCTCCCTCGCCCACGCGCGCGGTGGCTCGCACTACGAGGAGAAAATTTTACTACTCCCTCCGTTTACTCCTCGTCCCTACCTTGGTTAGAGAGATTATCATATTGTTTGGAATATATGTCTTTTAGTAGTACTCCCTCCTTTCCAGTTTATGGCTCAATTTCCTTGGAGTAGTATATAGGAGTAGTACTACTACAACAATTTCCTTGGAGTCCATGGTGCAGCAAGCTACCCTGGGCTATGTTACTACTCCCTCCTTTCTATTTTAGGCTGGTGATAGTGGGAGTAACTTAGCTAGTAACATAGCGCACTCCAAGAAAATTTTGCTTATGTGGAAAATAGTTAATGAGAGGTGGTAACATAATATGTTACTGTAACATAGCGCTTCCCAAGATAAGACGAGTCTACAAGTTAATAAATGAAGCCATCTATGATACTACTATTATGTTACTTTGCATTATGAAGGTAGTAACTTAGACTAGTGTCATATGCATGACACTAGTCTAAGTTACTCCCCACCATGACCAGCCTTATGGCTCAATTTCAAAATCTCTCCAACCAAGGTAGACGGTGAGTGGTGGAATTAATTTCGTAGTTTGCACAAGTAATGTACGCTCGTTTTCTCAAGAAGTTATGTTTACCGAGGCATTAATTAGAACGAATGCATGCATGACCACTAAATTTCCATGAACTTCTACATGCATTGGTGAGTTTTCTCTTGACAATGCTTGCATGGGGTGATTTAACGCACCTCGAAATCCAACATGTGATGGTACTACTACTAGTAGTAGTTGAGACTTATAAAATGGAAAACGATTTTTTTTAGACAAGCCCTATAAACCGGAAAGGAGGGAGTAGTAAGTAGTATACTACCTCCATAGTGGGTACGTACTCCGTAAAATCAGATTTTCCCAAAACTAAGTCGCTCAACCTTTATTTGCTTGTTTCCCTTCCTGCCTCATTGCCTCGAACAAACTATGTCAAACTCCCCTGCCTGCCACGCGGGAAAAGACCCACCCTCGCCTTTTTTTAGTCCGGGTTTGTATCGATGGATAGCGCGAAGCAGCAAAAACCAAGCCGTGTCTTGTACTCCTCCGTCGATGCTCGCTTTCATGAATTTTGTACTTCCTCTTGCCGACATGTGGGACATATAGCAACCGGGTCGACGTGTCATGCACCAAATAACAGTGCAGAACAGCAGGGGGGACGCAGTAATGAGAAATGAGAGTCAAATCACAATGCCGCACCTTCCCAGTCGGACGAAGCAACCATTATTTCACACTTCGCTTCGCCATCATCTCCTTCAAGAAAACCACGTAGTATTGCTTCTGCCATTGTTCTGCCTCAAGAGGGACACGCGCATCGCCTTGGTATATCATGACACGTGGGACCGCATGACAGGCCATGCTCCCCCGCCCATCGCTCGGTAAAATAACCTCATTTTGACTACTTCCTCTGTATCAATTTACAGGGCATGCACGTCGTTCTAGGTTGAGAATTTAACCTATATATATGTGATGAACAATATATGTTTAGAAACTACATCCGCTTAAGAATCGAATCATATACTTTTTGTGACATAGTAACTCATATTTAGTTAGTCAAATGGATGACCGAGAACTACGTGCGCGCCCTATAAACCGAGACGAAGAGGATAGTACAGTACGTATCTTGTCTCTACTCCTATAAAAGACTCAGTTTGTGATGATGGTGACTATGATCTAAGTCGTGGCATTTTTGCAACAAGACCCCACCTCCGCTCCAATGGATCACCTTAGTATCTTGAAACCAACCACATCCTCCCCCACCTCATCCAACCGGATCATATGAATGCAAGTCTCGATCCCCGGACCACACACAGATTTCAAGGATTTATAGCAGAGTAGCAATCACACACTTATTACATCGTTGTCCACAAGGGAACTTATTACAATAATATGGCTTAAGGCCATCTAATAATAACAGCGAAGGCTTGGAAGATAAGCGAGTCCATCAACTCCAACGGCATCACCGAGTATAGAACCACGACCTAACACCTTACTCGTCGTTCTAAAAGTCTGCAACGTGAAAAGTTGCAGCCCAAAACGGGTCAAGACATGGAATATGCCGCAATGTAACACATAAGAGCAATGAATGAATAAGCCTATACTACATGCATATATGGCTGGTGGTAAGGCTCTACGTTACATTTGCATAAAGCTGATTTTTCCCTACATCAAAGGAATAATTTTATTTAACTATCATGGTGGTTGTTAAACATTGAGAATGGTTGACAAGATCCTCAATCCCAATTAAAAGTACTCATCAAAACCCAATAACTTTTATTAGAAGTAACATGTTGAGATTCACATGATATTCAATTACAGGATACTCAAATTGTCCATAACCGGGACACGGCTAATCATGATTAGTTTATACACTCGCAGAGGTTTATGACTTTTCCCCATTAAGACTCGATCGCCTCCGCTTGGTTCTCGTGACTACATGGTGTTTGAGAAACGGATGACCGAGACATAGTCTTCGTAAGCGCTTAGCACCTTACATGTGGGTAGACCGTACTCAACCTACATCCCCTACATCAGCTAGCCTACCCGTAAGAGTTCGCACGACTTAGTCAACTACGCCAGAGCCCATAATTGGCTTGTGGCTGCACACGGAAGTTTCCAGCTTGAATAATCTTATGATCCCTTAGAGCCCGGGTGGCGGTCCAAGAAATACAGTAAGTCCTCGATGGAAACCAGTGCCTCAATCCACCCAGATGTGTGTTTAGGTTGCCACCTTAGATAAACCATTAATTAACAATCTCACATCTGTCATGGATATTCACTCACCCAATCCACGCCTACTAGCATAGCATGGCATGAACAAGCAAACGAGAAGTAACTCCCAAGGTTTCATAAGTAAAACAGTAATAGGTACTACCTCAATCTACTTCCCATCCCACAATTTAATTAGATCCTAATCATGCAAGTGTTTGAGGAATAGATCTAATGCATAAAACTGGGTAGTAGAAAAGGTATGATCAAAGTGTTACTTGCCTTGCTGATGATCCGCGAGACCTAGAGATTCGAAGTAACAAGCGGCGCACCGGTGATCTAACGCAGACAAACAACAAGCATACAATAAGTACTCATCTAATGCACGGGAAATCTCGAATAAAAGATCTAACCAGAAAGTTCAACTTAAGAACCCTGGTTGCAAAAGAATCGAATCAAAATAAACTCCAAAGTCGAAACTCGAGAGAGAACGACTCGGTTTAGCAATCTGAAATTAGGTCAAAATTTCACAGTAGCAAAACTCTGTGAAAGTAGGGTAGTCGAACGGCGGTTTCATATTTAAACTCCAGCGCTTGAATCACCCGATTCCGATAAACGAGCGAGAAATAAAACAGATTTGAAAATCGGATCTCAAATCGAATCGAAAAATAACGGATTAAATCCGATTAAAAGAAAACGACGAACGGTTTAAATAACGGACGCTCGTTAACAGAACTAATCCAACGAACGCGTTTATTAAAACGAACGGTTCGTGAACGTCATTAAATAAGAAAACCAAAAAATAAAACCAATCTAGGTTTTTAAAAAACCACATCTTTTTTTAAATAAAACCGGATCGGTTTTTTAGGGAAAACCGGATCGGGCGCGGCGGCTACCTCCGGTGATCTCGCCCGCGAAGCCCGCGGGCTCGGCGGGGGCGGGAGGTCCGGCGGGTCGGCGAGGGGCGGCGGGGCGGCGGGGTCCCACGGCGGGAACGGCGGCGGCGGCGGCTCACAAGCGGCGGGGGGTTCGCGCTGGTCGGGTGAGGGGCGGCGGCGGGGTGAGAGAGAGGGGGGGCGGTATATATAAGGGGGGGGCTTGGGGGAGGGGGCAGGGAGGCGAGGGGAGCGGACTCGGGCGCGGGGGGCGGCGGCGGCGGCGGCGGGCACTCGCCGGGGCCGAGCGCCGGAGGAGGGAGGGAGGTGGGCCGGGGCGCTGGTCAGGGCGGCCTCGGCCTCGCCTGGGGGGCCAGATTTTTTTTTAAATAAAATTTAAACCAAATGAATTAAAAAATACCAAATGAACTCCAAATTAAATAAAACAAATTTTCCCCGACTCCTAAAAATGAGTCGAACAAAATGAACTTTAAA
The DNA here is from genome assembly GCA_021605205.1 of Aegilops longissima. Lineage (NCBI taxonomy): Eukaryota > Viridiplantae > Streptophyta > Magnoliopsida > Poales > Poaceae > Aegilops > Aegilops longissima. The sequence continues at coordinate 134,021,086 of CM038678.1, forward strand.
ACGGCAAACATGCATAATTTTTTAAAATGCTCATTTTTGCCTAAGCAAAATAAATCTTCCAAAACCAAATTTGGTTTATTTATAATATCTTCATTTTTCCTAATTGTTGGGAAAGTCATATTATTCCTCTCCAAATATTTTTATAGGAAAACTTTATGAAGATAATTTAAATAAACCAAATGATCCTATTTTCAAAATTTGAGAAATCCCAAATATGAAAATAATGAAACTTCCAACTTCTCTCCGAGGGTCCTTGAGTTGCGTGAAATTTCTAGGATCGGAAAATGCGAGAAAATATGATATGCATGATGACTAATGTATAACATTCCAAATTGAAAATTTGGGATGTTACAAACCTACCTCTTTAGATGAATCTCACCGAGATTCGGGTTGGCTAGAAAATAGGTGAGGGTGGTCCTACAAAACTTCCTCTCTTTCCTGGTGGCTTCATCCTCGGTGGTGGCTCCAATCGAACTTTGCAAAACTTGATAACCTTGTCTGCGGTAACTCACCTGGCATAATCGAGAATCTTAACCGTTTTTCCTCATATGTCAAGTCATCCTTCAACTGAATTGCTTCCAAAGGGCACTGTGTTCTTAACGGTACCTCTGCTATCTCGGGTGACATTTCTTCAATCGAGAAACATGGAATACATCATGAACTCCCGACAGTCCTTCCGCAATTCCAACTTATACGCAACTTCTCCCATGCGCTGCAAAATCTTATATGGTCCAACGAAACGGGTGCTAACTTTCCTTTCACTCCAAAACGCTTAACTCCTCAAGCGGGATACTCGAGATATACTGCTCCAACTTCATACTCAATCGCTGGCGCTTTGAATCGCATAGCTCTTCCGTTCGACTGGGCTACCTTGAGCCTGCCTCAATCAACTTAACTTTCTGCTCGACTCTTAATCAAATCTGGTCCAAACAATCGACGATCTCCGCCATTCCCCATGACAACGGTGTCCTGCACCTTCTTCCATACAAAGCCTCGAAGGTGCCATCTTTAAGCTGGTTTGGTAACTGTTGTTGTAGGAAAATTCTGCATACGGCAAATTATCATCCCAACTAGATCCATAATCTAGTGCACAAGCTCTCAAAGATGTCCTCCAAAATCTGATTGACTCTCTCGGTCTGTCCATCGGTCTGTGGGTGGAAAGCTGTATCAATTCCAATCGGGTTCCCAATGTTTCGTGCAACCGGTTCCAAAATTTCAAGTAAACCGGGTTCCTCTATCCGATACGATGCTCCTCGAACTCCGTAAGCACACAATTCTGGTCATGTATATCTTTGCCAACTTAGCACTGCTATAGGTAGTCTTGATCGAATGAAATGAGCTACCTTGGTCAAACGGTCGACTATGACCCAAATCGAGTCATATCCTGAACGGGTCTTTGGCAAACCTGTGATGAAATCCATGCCTAGTTTATCCCACTTCCATTCGGTATCGGCAACGGTTGTAATAATCCTGCTGGCTTCGATGTTCGCTTTTACTTTCGACATACGCCGCAAATTGCTACATACTCCGCAATATCCTTCTTCATTCCGTCCACCGTAAAATATTCTTCAAATCCAAATACATCTTGGTATTTCCGGTGAATCGAATAGGTGAATCATGGGCTTTTTGTAAAATCAACTTCCCGATCTCTCGGGTCATTGGGCACATAAACACGGTCTTCAAACCATAGGGTATCGTGCTCATCCTCACGAAATCCTTTAGCTTTTCCTTTGCTCATTTTCTCCTTTATAGAGGCAACTTCCTTATCCGCCTTTTGGGCTTCTCTGATTTTGTCCATCGCTGTCGATCAATCTCCAATGCTGCTACATAGCCTCTCGAACTATTTCCAAACATAGCTCTCAAGGTCCTCGCTAACTCATTGGGTATTCCTCCCATCATTAGGGTATTGACGGGCTTTTACGGCTCAATGCGCCTGCTACGACATTAGCCTTCCCGGGTGATAATGCAATCTCATATCATAATCCTTGATTAGCTCTAACCATCTCCTTTGTCTCGAGATTCAATTCTTCGTGTGAAGATGTACTTCAAACTCTTGTGATCCGTGATATACTTCACAATGATTTCCAATGAGAAAATGTCTCCATGTCTTCAAGGCATGCACAACGGTTGCTAACTCCAAATCATGAGTGGCATAATTCAACTCATGAGGCTTAAGTTGTCGTGAAGCATACGAAACAACTCTTCCTTCCTGCATAAGCACGCTCCAAGTCCTCGACGTGAAGCGCCGCAATACACCTCATAATCCTTAGTTTGATCCGCAATATCAAACCGTGAGGTAACCAATCTTTTCTTCAACTCCTGAAAACTTGCCTCACAGTCCTCACCCCATATGAATTTGTTTTCCTTCTTCAACAATTCAGTCATAGGCTTTGCAATCCTTGAGAAATTCTCAATGAATCTTCGTAGTATCCTCGCGAGTCCAAGGAAACTCCGAATCTCTCCAACTGTCGCTGGTGCTTCCCATTTGGTTACGGTCTCAACTTTGTGGGGTCAATCGCTATTCCTTCTCCGGATATAACATGTCCGAGAAATCCAACTTCCTTTAGCCAAAACTCACATTTGCTGAACTTGGCATACAACTGGTGTTCCTCGCCCAAAACCAATCGCAAATGTTCCTTGTGTTCCTCTTCATTCTTCGAGAAAATCAAAATGTCATCAATGAACACCACGATTTAACTTATCCAAAAACTCCATAAACACTTTGTTCATCGTGTTCATGAAATAGGCTGGTGCGTTAGTCATCCAAATGACATAACGGTATACTCATACAGTCCATATCTCGTGGTAAATGCTGTCTTGGGTATATCTTGCTCCCGAATCTTCAATCGATGGTACCCGATCGCAAGTCGATCTTAGAAAACACTTTGGCTCCTTGCAAGCGATCAAACAGATCATTTATCATAGGTAGTGGGTACTTGTTCTTGATTGTTACTTCATTCAATCCACGATAATCAACAACCATTCTCAACGATCCATCCTTCTTCTCCACTAATAAACGGGTGATCCCCAAGGTGAAGAACTTGGGCTAATAAAACCTTTATCCAATAGTTCCTTAATCTGCTTCTTGATTTCCGCCAAATCTTTTGCGGGCATCCTCAGACGGTCGCTTCGATATCGGGCCTGTTCTCGCAACAGCTCGATCAAAACTCAATGTCTCTATCCGTGGCATTCCCGCAACTCTTCCGAAATACATCAGATAATCCTTTACCACTGGTACTTCTTCCTGCACCACCCCGATAAGCAATTAACTTGTGCTCTCCTCGCTCGTGCCGTGATACATACTTAATCCTCCTTCCTTCCGTGTGGTGAGCAAAATTGACCTTGTGGTACAATCTATGTTTCCTCCATACTTTGATAACCAATCCATACCTAATATCACATCCAATCCTTGGGATTCCGTAACTATTAGGTCCGAGGGGAAAACATAGTGTCCAATCTTAGTGGCAATCGATCACACCATTTACTAGCCATGTACTCGCTCCCGTGAGGTTACTAGCATGGGTGACCTAAGGGCTTGGGTTGGTAACTTGTACTTATCCACAAATCCCTTGATATGTATGAATGCGATGCACCAAGATCGAAAAGAACAACCGCAGAAATGACTTAACCAAAACTTACCGACATCGTGATCGGGCTGATCTTCAACCTCCTCCACATCAATGTGGTTCACCTGTCCCCTGTTGAAAGGGTTGGGCTTCTTTCCGAGCTTCCATTGCCATTTCCATTCGCCTTCTCGATAGTCATTTGCATAGTGCCCAGCCTTGCGGCACTTAAAGCAAGTAATGTGACTCAAGTCTACCTTGGATGGTGTAGACGGGTTGGTGCGATTCTGTCCATCGCTTCCTCCATTCCCGTTCCCATTCTTGGTGCCATTATGGTTATGCGAATTACCTCCTCCATGGGTATGCTGAAACTGAATTCTGATTTAGGGTATAACGAGGCTTCGCCGGGATCCAGAGTTATACTTCCCTTGTCCATACTTCCGCTATGGTTCTCAATTTGTCGCTGCTTCCTTCAATCATGAGAGCTCGGTCTACTAACTCCCGGTAGTTGTTGAAACTTGCTACCATCAACGGCATGCTGAACTCATCATTCAGTCCTTCTAGAAACTTCTCCTGTTTAGCTGCATCCGTAGCAACGCTATCCGGGGCATAACGTGCTAATTTGCTAAAGTCATCCACGATCGCCAACAGTCCTTCCTCCTTGGCGAAGTTGCGAAACTCACGCTTCTTCATGGCCATGGCTCCTGCTGAAACATGGGCAAGGCGAAAAGCTTGCTCAAACTGGTCCCATGTGACAAAGTTCACGGGTAAGTGGTGTGAAATTCTCCCACCATGCTGCTGCGGGTCCTTCAAGCTGATGTGCTGCAAACTTCACTCTTTCACCATCTGTGCATCCCGCAGTGGTCAGCCCTTCCTATCTTATGGAGCCACCATCCGCCACAATCGGCTCGGTGTTATCGAATACACCGCGGGTTCAGTCTAAGGAAACGAGTCGATGATCCGCAGTGGTGGTGGTGGCGGTGGGTTGTTGTTGTTGTTGTTGTTGTTCGCACCAATGTTTGAATCAGGTATTCTGCTGCTGGATCAATTGGGTGATCTCTCGCGGAAAACGAATCCGGGTCGCGCCTCGGAGGCATCTGATGGGTTTAGAAGAGAAGAGAAATGTAGAATAGAATAAGGTCTAAGGGAATCACTACCCAAATGCACATGAGCAAAACACACAAAATCACTCCATTCAATCAAACAAGGGCTTACAACGATCTAACTATCGCAAAAGTGCGGTACTATAATGTTTACATGGAGGGAATACTACTAATATGTGGGGACTTCTACTAATTTGAACCGTGGAAGACTCCATGATGTCCGCTCCAGCTTCGCCTTCAAAGTCGGGTTCACTTGGATCCGAATCGGTGTCGCCGATGTTGATGTAGTCGCTGGGTATTCGACATACCGGTCTTCATTCCTGAGCGCCAACTTCTTCTTGAGTTCTTCGATCTCGTACTTAAGATCGTTATTGTGTCTTGCCGAGCTACGATCTCGCCCATGTAGTCCTTGCGTAGTCTTTAGTTCTTCTTCCAGCTCGATGATCCTTCCTTTGTCTTCTCGCAACTCCAACATGTCATTGCACATTTGGTTCTCCGGCGCCGAATGTGCTGATTTAACTCCCGGATGAAAGCTGCAATGGATCTATCCTTCTTGGTGTTGACGACGCCCCAGCTTGTCATCTCGGCGTCCGCAAATCTGGTAGATGGTGTCCTTGAGGTCTTCTTGATAAACTTCTCCAATGCGCCCCATGGTGATGTGAGCTGCCATGCTCTTTCCTGCACTCCAAGTTGGTGCAATCAAAACACTATCTATAGGCTTGGTGATTGGGGCGAATGTCCTTCCCGAACGTGAGCATGAATCTTCCAGCCCTCTTCAGCAGAGTGGCGTTGAAAGTCCCGTGAAGCTTGGTAATCCAATGTTCGTGTACTTAGTGACTTCCTTCAAGTGAAATCCAAAAGGTGTGCCTTCATCCGTTGGGTGTACTTGATCTTCGCGTCCGCCATCCTAAAGAGAGTAGAAAAGATGAGGAGTTAGAAAATGGGAAGAGAGTAGTGATCTATGGCTTTAACTTAGTGGTCGTGTCCTCACACCAACAGGTGCTCGATACCATTCTCTCAGAGCGACCAGCACCGAATGGATCAAGTCTCGTGCTCGTTGTCATCCCCGGATCAAGAATGCCGACACCACACAAGATTTCAAGGATTTATAGCAGAGTAGCAATCACACACTTATTACATCGTTGTCCACAAGGGAACTTATTACAATAATATGGCTTAAGGCCATCTAATAATAACAGCGAAGGCTTGGAAGATAAGCGAGTCCATCAACTCCAACGGCATCACCGAGTATAGAACCACGACCTAACACCTTACTCGTCGTTCTAAAAGTCTCGCAACGTGAAAAGTTGCAGCCCAAAACGGGTCAAGACATGGAATATGCCGCAATGTAACACATAAGAGCAATGAATGAATAAGCCTATACTACATGCATATATGGCTGGTGGTAAGGCTCTACGGTTACATTTGCATAAAGCTGATTTTTCCTACATCAAAGGAATAATTTTATTTAACTATCATGGTGGTTGTTAAACATTGAGAATGGTTGACAGATCCTCAATCCCAATTAAAAGTACTCATCAAAACCCAATAACTTTTATTAGAAGTAACATGTTGAGATTCACATGATATTCAATTACAGGATACTCAAATTGTCCATAACCGGGACACGGCTAATCATGATTAGTTTATACACTCGCAGAGGTTTATGACTTTTCCCCACAAGACTCGATCGCCTCCGCTTGGTTCTCGTGACTACATGGTGTTTGAGAAACGGATGACCGAGACATAGTCTTCGTAGCGCTTAGCACCTTACATGTGGGTAGACCGCACTCAACCTACATCCCCTACATCAGCTAGCCTACCCGTAAGAGTTCGCACGACTTAGTCAACTACGCCAGAGCCCATAATTGGCTTGTGGCTGCACACGGAAGTTTCCAGCTTGAATAATCTTATGATCCCTTAGAGCCCGGGTGGCGGTCCAAGAAATAGTAAGTCCTCGATGGAAACCAGTGCCTCAATCCACCCAGATGTGTGTTTAGGTTGCCACCTTAGATAAACCATTAATTAACAATCTCACATCTGTCATGGATATTCACTCACCCAATCCACGCCTACTAGCATAGCATGGCATGAACAAGCAAACGAGAAGTAACTCCCAAGGTTTCATAAGTAAAACAGTAATAGGTACTACCTCAATCTACTTCCCATCCCACAATTTAATTAGATCCTAATCATGCAAGTGTTTGAGGAATAGATCTAATGCATAAAACTGGGTAGTAGAAAAGGTATGATCAAAGTGTTACTTGCCTTGTCGATGATCCGCGAGACCTAGAGATTCAAGTAACAAGCGGCGACCGGTGATCTAACGCAGACAAACAACAAGCATACAATAAGTACTCATCTAATGCACGGGAAATCTCGAATAAAAGATCTAACCAGAAAGTTCAACTTAAGAACCCTGGTTGCAAAAGAATCGAATCAAAATAAACTCCGAAAGTCGAAACTCGAGAGAGAACGACTCGGTTTAGCAATCTGAAATTAGGTCAAAATTTCACAGTAGCAAAACTCTGTGAAAGTAGGGTAGTCGAACGGCGGTTTCATATTTAAACTCCAGCGCTTGAATCACCCGATTCGATAAACGAGCGAGAAATAAAACAGATTTGAAAATCGGATCCAAATCGAATCGAAAAATAACGGATTAAATCCGATTAAAAGAAAACGACGAACGGTTTAAATAGCGGACGCTCATAACGTAACGAATCCAACGAACGCGTTCATTAAAACGAACGGTTCGTGAACGCTCATTAAATAAGAAAACCAAAAAAAATAAAACCAATCTAGGTTTTAAAAAACCAACATCTTTTTTTTAAATAAAACCGGATCGGTTTTTTAGGGAAAACCGGATCGGGCGCTGGGCGGCTACTCCGTGATCTCGCCGGCGAGCTCGGCGGGCTCAAGGGGCGGGAGGTCCGGTCGGGTCGGCGAGGGCGGCGGGGTTCCGGCGACGAGGGAACGGCGGCGGCGGCGCGCCAAGCGGGCGGGGGTTCGCGGGTCGGGTGGGTGAGGGGCGGCGGCGGGGAGAGAGAGGGGGGGGGCGGGTATATAAGGGGGGGGCGGTGGCTTGGGAGGGGCAAGGAGGCGAGGGGAGCCGGACTCGGGGCGGCGGCGATGGCGGGCGGGCGGGCACTCGCCGGGCGGCCGAGCCGAGAGGAGGAGGAGGAGGAGGTGGGCCGGGGCGCTGGTTGGGCGGCTGGGCCTCGGCCAGGGGGCGCCAGATTTTTTTTTAAAATAAAAATTAAACCAAATGAATTAAAAAATACCAAATGAACTCCAAATTAAATAAAACAAATTTTCCCCGACTCCTAAAAATGAGTCGAACAAAATGAACTTTAAAACGGCAAACATGCATAATTTTTTTAAAATGCGCATTTTTGCCTAAGCAAATTAAATCTTCCAAAACCAAATTTGGTTTATTTATAATATCTTCATTTTTCCTAATTGTTGGGAAAGTCATATTATTCCCTCTCCAAATATTTTTATAGGAAAACTTTATGAAGATAATTTAAATAAACCCAAATGATCCTATTTTCAAAATTTGAGAAATCCCAAATATGAAAATAATGAAACTTCCAACTTCTCCGAGGGTCCTTGAGTTGCGTGAAATTTCTAGGATCGGAAAAATGCAGAAAATATGATATGCATGATGACCTAATGTATAACATTCCAAATTGAAAATTTGGGATGTTACAACTACTTAAAATTCTCCAAACCAAATGAGGCCTCAAGCAGGTCATCAAGATACTGAAATGGTGACACACTTAACTGGACCCCTTTGGCCAACATGTGGCTCATCCACCGTCTTGTTCCACGTGCGATGCGCCGAATTACAGTTCGGAGCAGCGGTTGGACTTGGAGGCACCCCAGTCGTAGCACCGCAGTAGTAGTAAATGAGCAATGAGGGGTCAAATCACAAAGCCCCACCTTTCTCGCATTAAGCTGGACGGACGAAGCAACCATCATTTCACTCTAGGGCGCAAGAGCATAAAGAAAAGAGCAAACCAATGATGCGTGTAGCAGCTACCTAGGGCACCCTAGGGTAGGGGCCTTCACTACAAATCCATATTTGTTTTGAAAGCCCCTCCACTACAAATCCGCTTCTCCCTCGTCCTGTTGAAGAAAACCGATGATGCGTGCGGAGGTAGGGTTTGTAGGAGTACTACGGCGTGCGGGGCCACGTCGTAGTAAACGGGAGAGGGATTGAGTTCGAGTCGACGCCTTAATATGTGTGGGCCGCTTGGTTTTATGGGAATGAGGCAGCATTTTGGGTTCGGGGACCAGTGGAGATATACGTACAAAAAATTGTGGACGTAGGTTCGACCGAAAGGCAATGATGCATGGGCCCTGCATTTTGATATACCCGCGGCCGTGTGAAATTTGCTACTCTACCTAAAACTAGTAAGGTACACATGCATTGAATGCATGATATTTGGAAACCAAATTATGAATAAATACACACTATACCATGTAAAGCTTTGAGTCATATATGCATGATGTAGATGTTCGTTTAGTTCTTATAGTTAATCTCATTCAAAGTCAATTCGTTTTATAAAAAGGTTAAGATTCATGGGATTGTGCATTGTAAAGCATATAAAGTCAAAAACAAATAATGGCAATTCATTTAGAAAAAAAAGTTTGGGCAATTATGATACGGAAGATTCGAGAACAAAGGAGAAGTGCTTGTGTTTTGGGAAAGCATGCACGGCCCACATCTCTTATTGGTTGATATGTCATGAAACAAGAAACGAGGAGGGAGTTAATGTACTGTGCCAAAGCGTTTTGGGATTATTTGGTTTTCGGAAGAATAAATACATCTAGACGGAGGGAGTACAAAGAGAAAAAAATGAATTGCAGTTAAAAGAGTGACATTTCTAACAAAAATGTGAATGTGAACTACATATGTGTGCACATGACCAGCACATACATTGTCAATGCAAAATTTAATGCAAGAAATAACTTATGAGTAACATGCACGAATTGATGATGTGGTGCTTGCATGTATAGAGTAGAAAAAACAATGTGACTTATGACTTGCATGTATGACGTGTTCTTGTGCCATAGTTTCATGTCTAGGAAAAAAGCTACTAGTGGGTTGTACTAGCTATTTAGGAATAGAAGATGTATACATGGAGGTTGTAGGGAAAGAGATGACATGTATCTCAATTCCCATGAGTAGGGATTGGAAAATAGATGTCATTTGGTTCACATCATAGGAACTTTTCTATTGAATCTAGAGATGACATGTATCTCAATTCCTATGAGGGATTAGAAAAGAGATGTCATTTGGTTCACTTCATAGGAACTTTTCTATTGAATATACGCTAATGTTTATTTTCCTTTGAAATTATGGGAGTATAGGAATTCATTCATATGAACCAAGTGGCTCTAAAGCTATAAAAATGATATCATGTTTATTTCCTTTGAAATGTGGAGTATATGCATCTATTCCTATGAACCAATTGGCTCTAAAGGAAAAAATCCTATAAAAATCATCTATACCCCTATATAGTGTGCGAATAACTTTGAAATATGGTCGTTGGATGAAGCTAATCTGATAGTGCGGAGATGGCAAATCCGAGCACTACTGGCCGTTCGATATCATCAACATTCCACCAGATTCTGCCACATGTACAATCTAGAAGACTCCATGGTTGAACTTAAGCATAATGGACAAACCTCAAAACACAAGCACTTCTCCTTTGTTCTAGAATCTTCCGTATCATAATTGCCCAATTTTTTTTTCTAAATGAATTGCCATTATTTGTTTTTTACTTTATGCTTTACAATGCACAATCCCATGAATCTTAACCTTTTTATAAAACTAATTGATTTTGAATGAGATGACCTATAAGAACTAAATGAACACCTACATCATGTATATATGACTCAAAGCTTACATGCTATGGTGTGTATTTATTCATAATTTGGTTTCCAAATCTCATGCGTTCAATGCATGTGCACCTTACCAGTTTTGAGTAGAGTAGCAAATTTCACACGGCACCGGGTATATCAAAATGCAGGGCCCATGCATAATTGCCTTTCAGTCGAACCTACGTCCACAATTTTTTGTACGTATATCTCCACTGGTCCCCGAACCCAAAATGTTGCCTCGTATCATATAGAGTTCCTATGATATTCCTCCACACCAAAGGATGGTTGAAATTGCTGCAGGTGATACGACGGTCTTTCTTTGTAGACTCCTCCCCCATCTTTATAGTTACCTCTCGAAGATGAATGAAATGATATATACTGGGTATTCTATATGTGCATTTTAGTACACGAAAACTCAGTAAAAGTTTGCGATGTTCGAATTTTCAATAAAGCTATATGCACTGCATTTTGGAACGGGGGGAGGAGCATACGGCAGTTGCTAACACTCACGTGGAAGATTTGTGTGTAGGAGGAGTGGCTGCTCTGTTAAATGACATGGCAAACCTGACACTGTCGGATGCCGATCTAATGGTTCTTACGGCGTTCATCAGGAAACGGCTTGTGGTGAATGTTTGTCGGATAATGATTTAAGGACACATGCATTGCATTGATACGTGCCCCCTCTCTCTCACGCACACACACACCCTCGCAAGTCACGACTCTCCCGAGTCCTCTCGCACCCACCGTCTATCTGCAGGTAGACGTCACACACATATGTGCTCTTCACACCCTACCCTCAGACCTTCTAAAAAACAAAAGACGTCGCACACCTTTTATTTTAGCTCACACGTCACACACTTATACTATTACTCTTGTGGCAAATGTTCTTTGGGCATAGTATATTGTACTCTCACGAAAAGAAGCGGTGCACGCATGCACTAGTTCTCTCACACCCACTCGCGGGTACACGTAGGAGCGCATTTTTTTGAAGCCGGAACAACAAAATCACTCCACTATATATATAAGCAGGAGCCTTAGCGCTTGGTTTACTAGGGTTCCTCTCTTTCACTCTCTCATGCTCTCCAGATCTAAGCAAGACATAGGTGACCACACTCTCTCTTTGCTCATAGCTGGTCACAAATCCGGCCGGACCACCTCGACCGAGGTAGGGATGTAGGTGCATCGTTCACGCTGTCGTCAGCGGCGAGGGAGGAGACCAACGGCTACCTGCGCGTCCCGATCGACGGCCATGTCGTTCTCTCCGAGAGAGCGCCGGCTCAGGAGGGCCTTTGACCCCTTCTTCCTTCCTGCGGTATTGTGGCCAAGATGCGGCCTCCCAACGCCGTCTTTGCCACATGCCGACGACCCTCATGTATATATTCCTTCGAAACCTGCCTTGCTCTACTGCCCCAGCTCCCCACGTGGCTACATGTGGATCTTTTTCTACTTCCGTCGGCTGTTCCAAAGCCACCTAGACTTTTACTATTGTTAGAGGTAAAGGTAGTTCATACAGTCAAATCTAAGAGTTGGTTCAAACAGGGAAGGAAGTGGGAAAGTTGTAGCATGAATCTAGGACTTGGTTCTAAGAGGAAACAGGGGAAAGTAGTAGATACTGGCTACCCAACCGGTCTATTGGTTGAAAAGGCGAAGAAAGCATGGTGGATGCCAAGGTTGGGGGGAAGTGCACCTGTCTATTGGTTGAAAAAGGAAAGAAAGTGAGGGGTGTTGGGGGGAAAACACAAATGAGAATGAGCAGGTCTAGATTTCCTGTGCTCACATAGGAAAATGTCGCCGAGGAGATAAAAATTTGGACAAATGCAGACATGCTGCCTGATTGTTTGCCGCTCTCGGCAACCACATCTGCCTCACCACTTTATGCCCCTGCTGTCCCTACGCCCATATCGCTACCATTAATGTAAAATCACATGAAGCATTAAGCAATGCCACCTAATGTCACTATAAGTAATGGTCTAGTGTCGTCGATAAATTGAAGCAATGCCACCACCATTTTATGAAGTGCTTCTGTCTTGCTTTATTTCCCATGAATTGTGTTGTTGCGGTTACACTTAAATCTCACACCGCTAACATTGCTTCATCCCAGTGGAACTGCACAAATTTGATTGCACATTTACTGACCATGTGCTACTCTCATGACAGTAATACTAATGCTATTCTTCTGCATGTTAATTTAGTGGCAGTGTTGATGTGATGTGATGCTACTTACTTAAGGGCACTTTCATATTGTCAGTCTAGTGCCAATTATAACACAATAGATGCTGTTGTCAATCATACGCCACTGCAAATATCTATCACTGTTTAAATAACCTTATTTCATATTTGCGCAAATAGGGACGTCTAAGGGAGTCCTGGACTAAGGGGTCCTCGGGCGTCCGACCTGTTATCCATGGGCCGGACTAATGGGCTATGAAGACATGAAGGCCGAAGAATGTACCCGTGTCTGGATTGGACTCTCCTTAGCGTGGAAGGCAGGCTTGGCGACCGACTATGAAGATTCCTTCTTATGTAACTGACTGTAAGTAAACCATAGATCATCTCGGTGTCTATATAAACTGGAGGGGTTAGTCCGGAAAGGATATACTCATTACCATAGTCATAAAGGCTAGGCCTCTAGGGTTTAGTCATTACGATCTCGTGGTAGATCAACTCTTGTAACACTCATATTCATCAAGATCAATCAAGCAGGAAGTAGGGTATTACCTCCATAGAGGGCCCGAACCTGGGTAAACATTGTGTCCCCCGTCTCCTACTACCATCAACCTTAGACGCACAGTTCGGGAGCCCCTACCCGAGATCCGCCGGTTTTGACACCGACATTGGTGCTTTCATTGAGAGTTCCGCTGTCACGTCGACGAGAGGTTCGATGACTCGCCTTGTCCTTAAAGACAACATCACCTCCGGGGGAGTCCTTGCCCCGGACCAAACTTTCCGGTTGGGCGGCTTTACCATGATCGCCCGTTCGACAGTTAAGCCGATGATGACCTCTCGGGCCATCGAAAACCCCCTTCACATCAATTCCGAATACTCCAAGCAGATGGATCCGGTAGAGTTTTCGTCCTTAAACAAGCTCCTAGATCGCATCGCCGCTTTGGGAATCGCCAAAGATTACGATCGGATCGGGCCTAAAACCGATTAGGGAGAAACTGAAACTCCACCGGTCACCCACCAGATAGCGGTGGTCGAGGAGCAGGACGACGAGTCTTCTTTGATACCGAAGAAGGACTATGTCTGGACCGCTGATCAGGACGAACCGGATACACTCCAACGAAAGGATGCGACCAGCCCTCCGAACATAGAATCGAACGGCGGTCCTAAACAATTAGAAGATACTCAGGAACCGGACTGTTGAGTCTAGAAGGTCTCCAGACTCCGGATAATCGGTCAGGTCAGGGTTCGGATTTAACTCCACCCACCCACCCGGACATAGACGCTCTCATGAGCATAAAACAACAGTCTCAGGAAACGGTCCACCACTTCTGGGCCAGATTCCTCCTTGTCAAGGACAAGGTAAAAGATTGTCGTGACGAGGATGCAATATCAGCATTCTACAACAATTGCACGGACAAATGAATCCTCAAAGCGATCAATTGCCGCTGCATACTGAAATTCCCTGACTTAGCAACCATCATACAAAAGTACAGCGCGATGGAGAGCACCTGGAAAACTCAGGCAGCTCGCTGGGAAACGTTGGTCCCAACTCAACTCCCACTACAGGCGAAGAGGGTTCACCCCCGTGGCACGCCCAGTCCAACAGTCAAGAAGCATAAAACCACTATGCGGCATGGCACCGTTCTGGAGGGATGGCTCGATGGCCCATGCAAAATACATACAACACCAGATACCATGGCAACCCACAGCCTTAGAGCATGTTGGATACTACGGCAGGTAGCCAAGAGCAGCGAGGACATCCTTATCAAGGACGCCCTAGAACAGCATCCCCCAGAAGACGACGACACAAGAGTATTGACGGTCTTTGGGACATTCGCTTCAAACAACAAGGGCAAAAGGGCACTTCGCGACCTCGCAGAAGTCTGCCAAATCGCTGCAATAAACCCTTGGAACGACACGACTATAACATTTAATGTCGGTGACGAACCGAAGTACAGAACAGTTCGAGTGCCAGCCGCGTTAGTCCTTAGTCCCATCGTGGACGGGTTTCGACTTACCAAGGTCCTCATGGACGACGGCAGCGGACTAAACATCATTTATGAGGACACACTCCATAAAATGGAAATAGACAGGAGCCGCATCAAGCAAAGTAGCACGACCTTCTGAGGAATTATTCGCAGTCAGGAGGCGCGGTGCGCGGGCAAAATCACACTTGACGTAGTATTCGGCACGCCGGAGAACTATCGGTCCGAAGAAATGACTTTCCAAGTGGCCCCTTTCAGCAGTGGATACCACGCCCTGTTGGGGCGAGATGCTTTTACACGCTTCCAAGCTATACCCCATTACGGGTATATGAAACTCAAAATGCCTGGACCAAACGGTATAATCACTCTCGTCAGTGATCCGGACATAGCACTCCGCATGGAAAACAAAACCGCATCCCTGGCCCCGAGGCGCTTATCCGCCCCTCGCGTCAAGAATTAACCTTTTCGCTCCCACGGTGGACAGGGACGACGTGATCCTCGACAGACGCCCCAAATCCACCTCCTTCAAACCAGCAGAAGAAATAGTCAGAATCCAGGTCCACCCAACGGACCCCAAGAAGACATCATCTATCGGAGCGCAACTGAACTCAACAGTTGACGCTGCACTACGAGAATTCATGCGCGAAAACTGGGACATATTTGCCTCGCACCCTTCAGATATGCCAGGGATCCCACGCAAGTTGGTCGAACATAGCCTCAATATATTAAAGGGATTTAAACCGGTCAAGTAGACACTGTGGCGCTTTTCCGAACCCAATCGACAAGCTATGGGGGAGGAGCTGGCCAAACTTATCGAGGCCAGATTCATTAGAGAAATCAAACATCCGGACTGGCTGGCAAACCTAGTGATGGTACCAAAGAAGGATAAATCCTGGCGCCTGTGTGTCGATTTCAAGGACCTCAACAAGGCTTGCCCTAAGGATCCGTTCCCCCTTCCCCGCATTGATCAAATCGTTGACGCCACCGCAGGACGCGACTCACCGTGTTTCCTCGATGCATATTTCGGATTCCATCAAATCAAAATGAAGGAGTCCGACCAAGCCGCAACAGCATTTATCCCCAAACGAGCCATTCTGCTTCAACACCATGCCCTTCGGGCTCAGGAACGCCGGCGCGACATACCAACGCATGATTCAAACATGCCTGGAGAAGCAGATCGGCAAGACAGTAGAGGCCTACGTCGATGACGTCGTCATCAAAACTAGGCACGTCGAAACACTAATAGAGGACTTACGTCTCACATTCGACAACCTCCGCGCGTATGACATTAAACTCAACCCGGAAAAGTGTGTCTTCGGCGTCCCCGCTGGAAAGCTGCTGGGCTTCATCGTTTCCAACAGAGGAATATAAGCAAACCCAGCTAAAATTCGAGCTCTGTCACAGTTGGTACACCAAGAGACCTCAAACAAGTCCAGAAACTAGTTGGGTGTGTGGCAGCGTTAAGTCGCTTTATCTCCAGATTAGGAGAAAAGGCGCTACCACTCTATCGCCTCTTATGGCGCACCGATAACTTCGAATGGATAAACGCGGCGACCGCTGGACTGGAGGAAATAAAGACCCTCCTATCAAGCAACTGAATCCTAGCCGCACCAAATGTCGGCGAACCCATGTTGCTATACATATCGGCAACACATTAGGTGGTGAGCGCCGTACTCGTCGTCGAACGAGAACAGGACAGACACAAATTCCCACTTCAAAAACCAGTATACTATGTATCTACTCTCCTCACACCATGCAAATCCCGGTACCCCCACTACCAAAAGATAGCATACGCGGTCTTCATGGCATCCCGCAAGCTACGACACTACTTCGAGGAGTGTTCAATCACGGTGGCTTCTGAGGTCCCACTCAATGACATAATAAACAATCGCGATGCCACGGGACGGATCGCCAAATGGGCCATAGAGTTACTTCCATTCGAGATTACATACAAGCCACGTCGAGCCATCAAATCCCATGTACTGGCCGACTTCGTCGCCGAATGGACAGAAGCCGAACTCCCTAAAGAGTACGACGCATATTCCAATTGGGTTATGTATTTTGACGGCTCCAAAATGTTGGCAGGGCTGGGAGCGGGAGTCGTGTTAACATCCCCCACTGGAGACGTCGTCCAGTATGTACTCCAGATATTATACACAGACTCCAACAACGCAGCCGAATACGAGGCCCTACTGCATGGTCTTCGGATGGCCGTATCCATGGGCATACACCGCCCGGAGGTGCGCAGGGACTCGAACCTCGCCATATCTCAAATAAACGGCGACTTTGACGCCAAAGATCCAAAGATGGCAGCTTATCGCAATGTCGGCTCGGTTCGAGGGGCTTGAATTTCATCATGTCGCCCGAGAAAGTAATCAAGTGGCGGACGTCCTTGCTCGCATCGGTGCTAAGCGCGACCCCGTCCCACCTAACATCTTCCTGGAAAGGCTTTTCAAGCCATCCGTGGTGTGGCAAGGGGAGGGCAGCAACAATAGTCCAGATTCAAATACAACTCCATATCCCGAATACACCGATAGTATCGGGGGCTCAGCCACCGAAGTAACACCCTCGGCCCATCTCATTATGGCAGTCATTACCCCATGGACCGAACCTTTCTCGGCCTACCTTAATAGGAAGGAGCTTCCCGAAGACCAAAATGAGGCTCGCCGCATTGTCCGGCGTTTGAAGGACTGCAAGGTTCACGACGGAGAGCTCTACAAGAAAAGTACTACCGGCGTACTTCAAATATGTATCTCCGGAGAAGAGGGGCGGCAGCTTTTAGCGGAAATTCACGCCGGTCTCGGTGGACACCACGCCGCAGCTCGGGCCCTTGTTAGCAAGGCCTTCCGTACTGGGTTTTACTGGCCGACAGCCCGAGCAGACGCACAGGACCTCGTCCAATGCTGCGTCGGATGCCAACTCTTCGCCAACCCAATCCACATGCCCCCAACTGCCTTACAAACTATCCCCATTACTTGGCCTTTCGCGGTCTGGGGACTAGACATGGTTGGACCTCTTAAAGGGGGAAGCCATAAGAAAAAATATCTACTGGTCATGGTGAACAAATTCACTAAGTGGATAGAGGCTAAGCCGGCCAAAACGGCTGAGTCAAATTCATATCCGGTGTGGTGCACCATTATGGTGTTCTACACAGCATCATCACTGACAACGGCTCTAATTTCACAGCCGACGAGGTAAAAACCTGGTGTACTAATCTTGGCATTAAAATCGATTACGCCTCCATCTACCACCCGCAAACCAACGGTCAAGTCGAACGGGCCAATGGTCTTATTATGAGCGGCATCAAACCCAGACTAGTGTGGTCTTTAAAAGAATTAGACAAGCACTGGGTTGAGGAGCTTGACTCCGTACTCTGGGGGTTACGGACCATGCCCGACCGTACTACCAGATACACAACTTTCTTCATGGTGTATGGTGCAGAGGCTGTGCTGCCCTGTGATATACATGACTCACCTCGAGTGCGTATGTATGAAGAGAAAGAGGCCGAGTTGGATTGGCAGGATAGCCTAGATGCCTTGGAGGAGGAGCGCGACGTCGCCAAAGCCCGTTTAGCATTTCATCAATAGCAGGCTCGAAGATATCAAAGCAGAGAAGTATGGGCCAAGACTTATAACGTTGGTGAACTCGTTCTTACGCTTGCCGGAGAAGAAAAAGGACAAACTCAAGCCCAAATGGGAGGGTCCATTCATAATTGACGAAGTTCTTACCAGAGCAGCATACCATCTTCGTGATGCATCAGACAATCACCTAGAGCAGAACCCCTGGAACGTAGCCAGACTCCGAAGGTTCTATGCCTAGCGCCGAATTCTTTGTCTGTCTCCTTCTCCTCTATAGTTTCCATTACTTTTTCTCTCTTTTCCACCTTTATTTTTTCGCTTTAAAGCTCTCATACGGCTCGACCGTACAACACTAACGTACACATCTTCAAATTTGTACACCCACCACACCTGGGGGCTTCTTGGATAAGTTTTTTTTTTATTCCTTGAGCATAAAGCTCTTTGCATATGTGTTTTCTTTCATATGCAACTTTTCTTCGCCATTATATGCATCGATATGACTTATGTTTTGGCCAAGCTGGGTTGCCTGGCTCCTGTGCTTATGCCCTACGTTCCCGTTAGTTCGGCTAGTGCATAAAGGGAGCACCTCTGTGATTGTTATTGCCGGGTCATCCGGATGTGTACCTTAGACCGGGTGAAGCCGAAAGCTAGCGTTCTTAAGGGAATATTCGGTCGGTGAATTAAAGACTTTTTTTATTCCATTACGAACCCCCAGAAGTTACATACACTGTGATTTTCCCATCACAATTCGGACATGTACATTAAATGCATGCACACCCAGGGAAAGGAACCCTTAACGGAACTATTCTCTCTGGAAGATGTTTCTTACAATCTCAATGTAATATAACATAGCTAGCCGGATACAACTTGTCTGTTCAAGCAACTATGACCCCTACGCCTAGTCTTCCATGCATACCCTGGCCTATTCGGCCGCGACGGTATTCGGAAATACTCCACACCTTCGGGTCCGGAGGTTGAAGCGAAAAGGTCTGCCATGACAAATGATATATAATTCAGCTAGAGTTCCACATGACGAGGAAAGTACATAGTCACTTAGACTCGAACACTTCCTCCTCTACACCATCCAATAGGCAGTCTAACTTACAATCCTGCTGGGAATATTTGGCGGCCACCTCTACTTGGTCATATACTAAACTAACGAGAATTTCTTCCCCATTTGACCCTAGCGGTCCAACCCGGGCCATGTGATTAGGATCCAGCTTGGTATATTGCATTTTCACCATGGCCCAGGCCTCTCGCGCACCCTCTCGGCAGGCCGATATCTTCCATAGTCGGATACGCCGCCGCGCTCCCTTGAACAGCTCTACAAGCTCCTCCATAGTTCCTGGAAGGGAGGCGGATGGCCATAAGGCCTTGGCAACACTCCGCATCGCCAGCCTAGCATGCTCGTGCACTTGCGATAGTCTTTGCAGCAGATCACTTGATGATCCGGACACCTCCTCTTCAGGATGGCCCGTCAATATACCTGCAATCATAACTATATCAGTTCCATTTATCTCCGAACTACTCTAAAAATAGTTTGGATACATATTGAATATGTCGCCCCGCAGCTTCTTGTTCTCCTTCATGGAGTCGGCTAGCTGGGCCCGCACATCTTTCAACTCTTCACCCAATGTAGTGTTGGAATCCTGTAGCTTGTTTTTCTCGTCCCTGACGCGGGTCAGCACACGCTCGCCTGTGGCGTGTATGAAGGAAATATGCCCTAGAGGCAATAATAAAGTTATTATTTATTTCCTTATTTCATGATAAATGTTTATTATTCATGCTAGAATTGTATTAACCGGAAACATAATACATGTGTGAATACATAGACAAACAGAGTGTCACTAGTATGCCTCTACTTGACTAGCTCGTTGATCAAAGATGGTTAAGTTTCCTAGCCATAGACATGAGTTGTCATTTTATTAACGGGATCACATCATTAGGAGAATGATGTGATTGACATGACCCATTCCGTTAGCTTAGCACTCGATCGTTTAAGTATGTTGCTATTGCTTTCTTCATGACTTATACATGTTCCTATGACTATGAGATTATGCAACTCCCGTTTACCGGAGGAACACTTTGTGTGCTACCAAACGTCACAACGTAACTGGGTGGTTATAAAGGTGCTCTACAGGTGTCTCCGAAGGTACTTGTTGAGTTGGCGTATTTCGAGATTAGGATTTGTCACTCCGATTGTCGGAGAGGTGTCTCTGGGCCCTCTCGGTAATACACATCACTTAAGCCTTGCAAGCATTGCAACTAATGAGTTAGTTGCGGGATGATGTGTTACGGAACGAGTAAAGAGACTTGCCGGTAACGAGATTGAACTAGGTATTGAGATACCGACGATCGAATCTCGGGCAAGTAACATACCGATGACAAAGGGAACAACGTATGTTGTTATGCGGTCTGGCCGATAAAGATCTTCGTAGAATATGTGAGAGCCAATATGAGCATCCAGGTTCCGCTATTGGTTATTGCACGGAGATGTGTCTCGGTCATGTCTACATAGTTCTCAAACCCGTAGGGTCCGCATGCTTAAGGTTTCGATGACAGTTATATTATGAGTTTGTGAGTTTTGATGTACCGAAGGAGTTTGGAGTCCCGGATAAGATCGGGGACATGACGAGGAGTCTCGAAATGGTCGAGACGTAAAGATCGATATATTGGACGACTATATTCGGACATCGGAAGGGTTTCGAGTGATTCGGTATTTTGAGTGCAGGGGAGTTACGGGAATACGAGGAAGAAGCAATGGGCCTCATGGGCCAAGTGGTGGAAGAGAGAGGCAGGCAGGCGCGCCCCCTAGCCCAAACCGAATTGGACTAGGGGCCGCCCCCCTTCTCCTTTCCTCCCCTCCTTCCTTCTCCTTCTCCTTCCTTCCTTCCCTCTCCTAGTTGGACTAGGAAGGAGGGAGTCCTACTCCCGGTGGGAGTAGGACTCCTCCCTGGCGCGCCCTCCCTTGGCAGGCCGGCCCCTCCCCCTTGCTCCTTTATATACGGGGGCAGGGGGGCACCCCATGACACACAAGTTGATCTTCGTGATCGTTCCTTAGCCATGTGTGGTGCCCCCTCCACCATATTCCACCTCGGTCATATCGTCATGGAGTTTAGGCGAAGCCCTGCGTCGGTAAAACATCATCATCGTCCTGCACGCCGTCGTCTTGTGGAACTCATCCCGACACCTGCTGGATCGGAGTCCGGGATCATCATCGAGCTGAGCGTGTGCAGAACACGGATGTGCCGTCGTTCGGTGCTTGGATCGGTCGGATCGTGAAGACGTCGACTACATCAACCGCGTTGTCATAACGCTTCGCTTCGGTCTACAAGGTGCGTGGACACACTCTCCCTCTCGTTGCTATGCATCACCATGATCTTGCGTATGCGTAGGAATTTTTGAAATTACTACGTTCCCCAACAAAGGGCATCCGAGCCAGGTTTTATGCGTTGATGTTATATGCACGAGTAGAACACAAGTGAGTTGTGGGCGATATAAGTCATACTGCTTACCAGCATGTCATACTTTGGTTCAGCGGTATTGTTGGATGAAGCGGCCCGGGCCGACATTACGCGTGCGCTTACGCGAGACTGGTTTTACCGCTGTGCTTTGCACACAGGTGACTAGCGGGTGTCAGTTTCTCCAACTTTAGTTGAACCGAGTGTGGCTACGCCCGGTCCTTGCGAAGGTTAAAACAACACCAACTTGACAAACTATCGTTGTAGTTTTGATGCGTAGGTAAGAACGGTTCTTGCTAAGCCCATAGCAGCCACGTAAAACTTGCAACAACAAAGTAGAGGACGTCTAACTTGTTTTTGCAGGGCATGTTGTGATGTGATATGGTCAAGACATGATGAGATATAAGTTGTTGTATGAGATGATCATGTTTTGTTGAAGTTATCGGCAACTGGCAGAAGCCTTATGGTTGTCTCTTTATTGCATAAGATGCAAGCGCCAAATAATTGCTTTATTTTATCGCTACGCGATAGCAATAGTTGCAAGAGCAATAGTTGGCGAGACGACCATGTGACGACACATTGATATAGATCAAGATGATGGAGATCATGGTGTCATGCCGGTGACGATAGAAATCATGACGATGCTTTGGAGATGGAGATCAAAGGCACAAGATGATGATGGCCATATCATGTCACATATTTTGATTGCATGTGATGTTTATCTTTTATACATCTTATTTTGCTTAGTTCGGCGGTAGCTTTATAAGATGACCTCTCACTAAATTATCAAGGTATAAGTGTTCTCCCTGAGTATGCACCGTTGCGAAATTTCTTCGTGCTGAGACACCACGTGATGATCGGGTGTGATAGGCTCTACGTTCAAATACAACGGGTGCAAAACAGTTGCACACGCGGAATACTCAGGTTAAAGTTGACGAGCCTAGCATATAACAGATATGGCCTCGGAACACGGAGACCGAAAGGTCGAGCGTGAATCATATAGTAGATATGATCCACATAGTGATGTTCACCATTGAAACTACTCCACTCACGTGATGATCGGACATGGTTTAGTTGATTTGGATCACGTGATCGCTTAGATGACTAGAGGAATGTCTATCTAAGTGGGAGTTCTTAAGTAATATGATTAATTGAACTTTAATTTATCATGAACTTAGTCCTGGTAGTATTTTGCAAATTATGTTGTAGATCAATAGCTCGCGTTGTTGCTTCCCTATGTTTTATATGTGTTCCTAGAGAAAACTAAGTTGAAAAATGTTAGTAGCAACGATGCGGACTTGGCCCGTGATCTGAGGTTATCCTCATTGCTGCACAGAAGAATTATGTCCTTGATGCACCGCTAGGTGACAGACCTATTGCAGGAGCAGATGCAGACGTTATGAACGTTTGGCTATCTCAATATGATGACTACTTGATAGTTTTGTGCACCATGCTTTATGGCTTAGAACCGGGACCATAAAAACGTTTTTGAAACGTCATCGAACATATAAGATGTTTCAAGAGATGAAATTGGTATTTCAGACTCATGCCCGTGTCAAGAGGTATGAGACCTTTTGACAAATACTTCGCCTAAAAGATGGAGGAGAATTGCTCAACTAGTGAGCAAGTACTTAGATTGTCTGAGTACTACAATCGCTTGAATCAAGTGGGAGTTAATCTTCCAGATAAGATAGTGATTGGCAGAGTTCTCTAGTCACCATCACCAAGTTACTGGAACTTCGTGATGAACTATAACACAAGGGATGACGAAAACGATTCCCGAGCTCTTCGTGATGCTGAAATCAACGAAGGTAGAAATAAAAAAAAGAGCATCAAGTGTTGATGATTGACAAGACCACTAGTTTCAAGAAAAGGGCAAAGGGAAAGAAAGGGAACTTCAAGTAGAATGACAAGCAAGTTGTCACTCCCAAGAAGCCCAAAGCTGGACCAAAGCCTGAAACCGAGTGCTTACCTCGCAAAGGAAATGGTCACCGAAGCGGAAATGCCCTAAATATTTGGTGGATAAGAAGGATGGCAAAGTGAACAAGGGTATATTTGATATACAGGTTATTGATGTGTACCTTACTAGTGTTTATAGTAGCCCCTGAGTATTTGATACTTGTTCGGTTGCTAAAAATTAGTAACTTGAAACAGGAGTTATAGAATAAACAGAGACTAGTTGAGGGTGAAGTGACGATGTATGTTGGAAGTGGTTCCAAGATTGATATGATCATCATCGCACACTCTTTATACTTTCGGGATTAGTGTTAAACCTAAATAAATGTTATTTGGCGTTTGCGTTAAGCATGAATATGATTTCATCATGTTTATTGCGATACAGTTATTCATTTAAAGTTAGAGAATAATTGTTATTCTGTTTACATGAATAAGACCTTCGATGGTCATACACCCAATGAAAATAGTTTGTTGGATCTCGATCGTAGTAATACACATATTCATAATATTGATGCCAAAAGATGCAAAGTTAATAATGATAGTGCAACTTATTTATGGCACTGCCGTTTGGGTCATATCGGTGTAAAGCGCATGAAGAAACTCCATAAAGATGGATTTTGGAATCACTTGGTTATGAATCATTTGATGCTTGTGAACCATGCCTTTGGGCGAGATGACTAAAACTCCGTTCTTGAACAATGGAGCGAGCAACAAACTTGTTGGAAATAATACATCTTGATGTATGCGACCAATGAGTATTAAGGCTCATGGCGGGTATCGTTATTTTCGACCTTCACAGATGATTTGAGCAGATATGGGTATATCTACTTGATGAAACATAAGTCTGAAATAGTTGAAAGGTTCAAAGAATTTCAGAGTGAAGTGGAAAATCATCGTAACAAGAAAATAAAATTTCTGCGATCTGATCGCGAGACGAATATTTGAGTTACGAGTTTGGTCTTCAATTAAAACAATGTGGAATAGTTTCACAGCTCACGCCACCGGAACACCACAACGTTATGGTGTGTCCGAACGTCGAACCGCACTTTATTGGATATGGTGCGATCTATGATGTCTCTTACTGATTTACCATTATCGTTTTGGGGTTATGCATTAGAGACAGCTGCATTCACGTTAAAAGGGCACCATATAAATCCTTGAGACAACACCGTATGAATTATGGTTTAGCAAGAAACCAAAGTTGTCGTTTCTTAAAGTTTGGGTTGCGATGCTTATGTGAAAAAGTTTCAACATGATAAGCTTGAACCCAAATCGGAAAAGTGCGTCTTCATAGGATACCCAAAATGTTGGGTACACCTTCTATCACAGATCCGAAAGGCAAGACATTCGTTGCCAAGAATGGATCCTTTCTAGAGAAGGAGTTTCTCTCGAAAGAAGTGAGTGGGAGGAAAGTAGAGCTTGATAAGGTAATTGTATCTTCTTCCGAATTGTAAAGTAGTTAATCACAGAAATCAGTTCTAGTGATTCCTACACCAATTAGTGAGGAAGCTAATGATGATGATCATGAAACTTCAGATCAAGTTACTACCGAACCTCGTAGGTCTTCCAGAGTAAGATCCGCACCAGAGTGGTACGGTAATCCTGTTCTAGAAATCATGTTACTAGACCATGATGAACCTACGAACTATGAGGAAGTGATGATGAGCCCAGATTCCGCGAAATGGTTTGAGGCCATGAAATCTGAGATGGGATCCATATATGAGAACAAAGTATGGACTTTGGTTGACTTGCCCGATGATCGGCAAGCCATAGAAAATAAATGGATCTTCAAGAGGAAGACGGACGCTGATAGTAGTGTTACTATCTACAAAGCTAGAATTGTCGCAAAAGGTTTTCGACAAGTTCAAGGTGTTGACTACGATGAGAGTTTCTCACTCGTATCTATGCTTAAGTCTGTCCAAATCATGTTAGCAATTGCCGCATTTTATGAAATCTGGCAAATGGATAAACAAAACTGCATTCCTTAATGGATTTATTAAAGAAGAGTTGTATATGATGCAACTAGAAGGTTTTGTAAATCCTAAAGGTGCTAACAAAATATGGAAGCTCCAAATGATCCATCTATGGACCGGTGCAAGCATCTCGGAGTTGGAATATACGCTTTGATAAGTTGATCAAAGCATATAGTTTTATCTGAGACTTGCGGTGAAGCTTGTATTTTCAAGAAAGTGAGTGAGAGCACTACAACATTTCGATAAGTATATGTGAATGACATATTGTTGATCGGAAATAATGTAGAATTATTCGCAAAGCATAAAGGAGTGTTTGAAAGGAGTTTTCAAAGAAAAACCTCGATGAAGCTGCTTACATATTGAGCATCAAGATCTATAGAGATAGATCAAGGCGCTTGATAAGTTTTTCAATGAGTACATACCTTGACAAGATTTTGAAGTAGTTCAAAATGGAACAGTCAAAGAAAGAGTTCTTGCCTGTGTTACAAGGTGTGAAATTGAGTAAGACTCAAAACTCGACCACGGCGAAGATAGAAAGAGAATGAAAGTCATTCCTATGCCTTGGCCATAGGTTCTATAAAGTATGCCATGCTGTGTACCAGATCTATTGTATACCCTACACTGATTTTGGCAAGGGAGTACAATAGTGATCTAGGAGTAGATCACTGGACAGCGGTCAAAATTATCCTTAGTGGAAGAAGGATATGTTTCTCGATTATGGAGGTGACAAAAGGTTCGTCGTAAAGGGTTACGTCGATGCAAGTTTTGACACTGATCTAGATTACTCTAAGTCTCAATCTGGATACATATTGAAAGTGGGAGCAATTAGCTAGAGTAGCTCCGTGCAGAGCATTGTTGACATAGGAATTTGCAAAATACATACGGATCTGAATGTGGCAGACCCGTTGACTAAACTTCTCTCACAAACAAAACATGATCACACCTTAGTGCTCTTTGGGTGTTAATCACATAGCGATGTGAACTATATTATTGACTCTAGTAAACCCTCTGGGTGTTGGTCACATGATGATGTGAACTATGGGTGTTAATCACATGGTGATGTGAACTATTGGTGTTAAATCACATGGCGATGTGAACTAGATTATTGACTCTAGTGCAAGTGGGAGACTGAAGGAAATATGCCCTAGAGGCAATAATAAAGTTATTATTTATTTCCTTATTTCATGATAAATGTTTATTATTCATGCTAGAATTGTATTAACCGGAAACATAATACATGTGTGAATACATAGACAAACAGTGTCACTAGTATGCCTCTACTTGACTAGCTCGTTGATCAAAGATGGTTAATTTTCCTAGCTATAGACATGAGTTGTCATTTGATTAACGGGATCACATCATTAGGAGAATGATGTGATTGACATGACCCATTCCGTTAGCTTAGCACTCGATCGTTTAAGTATGTTGTGATTGCTTTCTTCATGACTTATACATGTTCCTATGACTATGAGATTATGCAACTCCCGTTTACCGGAGGAACACTTTATGTGCTACCAAACGTCACAACATAACTGGGTGATTATAAAGGTGCTCTACAGGTGTCTCCGAAGGTACTTGTTGAGTTGGCGTATTTCGAGATTAGGATTTGTCACTCCGATTGTCGGAGAGGTATCTCTGGGCCCTCTTGGTAATGCACATCACTTAAGCCTTGCAAGCATTGCAACTAATGAGTTAGTTGCGGGATGATGTGTTACGGAACGAGTAAAGAGACTTGCCGGTAACAAGATTGAACTAGGTATTGAGATACCGACGATCGAATCTCGGGCAAGTAACAACCGATGACAAAGGGAACAACGTATGTCGTGAAGGAAATATGCCCTAGAGGCAATAATAAAGTTATTATTTACTTCCTTATTTCATGATACATGTTTATTATTCATGCTAGAATTGTATTAACCGGAAACATGATACATGTGTGAATACATAGACAAACATATAGTCACTAGTATGCCTCTACTTGACTAGCTCATTGATCAAAGATGGTTATGTTTCCTAACCATAGACATGTGTTGTTATTTGATTAATGGGATCACATCATTAGGAGAATGATGTGATTGACATGACCCATTCCGTTAGCCTAGCACTTGATCGTTTAGTATATTGCTATTGCTTTCTTCATGACTTATACATGTTCCTGTAACTATGAGATTATGCAACTCCGTTTACGGAGGAACACTTTGGTGCTACCAAACATCACAACGTAATCGGGTGATTATAAAGGAGTACTACAGGTGTCTCCAAAGGTACATGTTGGGTTGGCGATTTTGAGATTAGGTTTTGTCACTCCGATTGCCTGGAGAGGTATCTCTGGCCCTCTCGGTAATGCACATCACTATAAGCCTTGCAAGCAATGTAGCTAATGAGTTAGTTACGGAATGATGCATTACGAACGAGTAAAGAGACTTGCCAAGAACGAGATTGAACTAGGTATTGGATACCGACGATCGAATCTCGGGCAAGTAACATACCGATGACAAAGGAACAACGTATGTTGTTATGCGGTTTGACCGATAAAGATCTTCAGAGAATATGTAGGAGCCAATATGGGCATCCAGGTTCCGCTATTGGTTATTGACCAAGAATAGTTCTAGGTCATGTCTACATAGTTCTCGAACCCGTAGGGTCCGCACGCTTAATGTTTCGATGATGCTTATATTATGAGTTTATGAGTTTTGATGTACCGAAGGAGTTTGGAGTCCCGGATGAGATCGGGGACATGACGAGGAGTCTCGAAATGGTCGAGACGTAAAGATCGATATATTGGACGACTATATTCGGAGTTCGGAAAGGTTCCGAGTGATTCGGGTATTATTCGGAGTACCGGAGAGTTATGAGAATTCGCCAGGGAGTATATGGGTCTTATTGGGCCATACGGGAATAGAGGAGAGAGGCCAAAAGGGAGGAGGCCTGCGCCCCCTCTGGTCCGACTGGACAAGGGCGAGCCCCTCTTCTCCCTCTCCCCTCTTCCCCCTCTCCTACTCCAACAAGGGAGGTGGAATCCTACTAGGACTAGGGAGTCCTAGTAGGACTCCACACCATGGCGCGCCCCTCCTAGGGCCGGCCTCCTCCTCCCTCCCTCCTTTATATACGGGGGCAGAGGGCACCCCATGACACACAAGTTGATCTACGTGATCGTTCCTTAGCCGTGTCGGTGCCCCTCCACCATATTCCACTTCGGTCATATCGTCATGAGCTTAGGCGAAGCCTGCGCCAGATGAAGTCATATCGTCGTGAGCTTAGGCGAAGCCCTGCGTCGGTGGAGCATCATCATCGTCACCACGCCGTCGTGCTGACGGAACTCATCCCCGACGCTTTGCTGGATCGGAGCCCGGGGATCGTCATCGAGCTGAACGTGTGCAGAACTCGGAGGTGCCGTACGTTCGGTACTTGGATCGGTCGGATCGTGAAGACGTACGACTACATCAACCGCGTTGTTATAACGCTTCCGCTTTCGGTCTACGAGGGTACGTGGACAGACACTCTCCCCTCTCGTTGCTATGCCATCACCATGGTCTTGCGTGTGCGTAGGAAATTTTTTGAAATTACTACGTTCCCCAACAATGGCATCCGAGCCAGGTTTTATGCGTTGATGTCATATGCATGAGTAGAACACAAGTGAGTTGTGGGCGATATAAGTCATCTTGCTTACCAGCATGTCATACTTTGGTTCAGCGGTATTGTGAGATGAAGCGGCCGGACCGACATTACGCGACGCTTACGCGAGACTGGTTTCACCGCTTGAGCACTAGTTGCTTAAAGGTGACCGGCGGTGTCTGCTCTCTCACTTTAGTTGAACTGAGTGTGGCTACGCCTGGTCCTTGCGAAGGTTAAAACAGCACCAACTTGACAAACTATCGTTGTGGTTTTGATGCGTAGGTAAGAACGGTTCTTGCTCAGCCCGTAGCAGCCACGTAAAACTTGCAACAACAAAGTAGAGGACGTCTAACTTGTTTTTGCAGGGCATGTTGTGATGTGATGTGGTCAAGACGTGATGCTATATTTTATTGTATGAGATGATCATGTTTTGTAACCGAAGTTATCGGCAACTGGCAGGAGCCATATGGTTGTCACTTTATTGTATGAAATGCAAAAGCCATGTAATTGCTTTACTTTATCACTAAGAAGTAGCGATAGTCGTAGAAGCAATAGTTGGCAAGACGACAACGATGCTACGATGGAGATCAAGGTGTCGCGCCGGTGACGATGGTGATCATGACGGTGCTTCGGAGATGGAGATCACAAGCACAAGATGATAATGAACATATCATATCACTTATATTGATTGCATGTGATGTTTATCCTTTATGCATCTTATCTTGCTTTGATTGACGGTAGCATTATAAGATGATCTCTCACTAAAATTATCAAGAAGTGTTCTCCCGAGTATGCACCGCTGCTAAAAGTTCGTAGTACCCGGACACCACGTGATGATCGGGTGTGATAAGTTCTCGTCCATCTATAACGGGTGCAAGCCAGTTTTGCACACGCAGAATACTCGAGTTAAACTTGACGAGCCTAGCATATGCAGATATGGCCTCGGAACACGGAGACCGAAAGGTCGGCGTGAATCATATAGTAGATATGATCAACATAGTGATGTTCACCATTGAAACTACTCCATCTCACGTGATGATCGGACATGGTTTAGTTGATTTGGATCACGTAATCACTTAGATGACTAGAGAGATGTCTGTCTAAGTGGGAGGTTTTTAATATGATTAATTAAACTTAAATTTATCATGAACTTAGTCCTGGTAGTATTTTGCAAATTATGTTGTAGATCAATAGCTCGCGTTGTTGCTTCCCTATGCTTTTATATGTTTGTTTTGATATGTTCCTAGAGAAAAATTATGTTGAAAAATGTTAGTAGCAATGATGCGGATTGGATCCGTGATCTGAGGTTTATCCTCATTGCTGCACAGAATAATTATGTCCTTAATGCACCGCTATGTGACAAACCTATTGCAGGAGCAGATGCAGACGTTATGAACGTTTGGCTAGCTCAATATGATGACTACTTGATAGTTTAGTGCACCATGCTTAAAGGCTTAGAATCGGGACTTCAAAGACGTTTTGAACGTCATGGACCATATGAGATGTTCCAGGAATTGAAGTTAATATTTCAAGCAAATACCCGAGTTGAGAGATATGAAGTCTCCAACAAGTTCTATAGCTAAAAGATGGAGGAGAATCGCTCAACTAGTGAGCATGTGCTCAGATTGTCTGGGTACTTCAATCGCTTGAATCAAGTGGGAGTTAATCTTCCGGATAAGATAGTGATTGACAGAATTCTCTAGTCACCATCACCAAGTTAGTAGAACTTCGTGATGAACTATAATATGCAAGGGATGACAAAAGTAATTCCCAAGCTCTTCGTGATGCTGAAATCGACGAAGGTAGAAATCAAGAAAAGAGCATCAAGTGTTGATGATTGACAAGACCACTAGTCTCAAGGAAAAGGGCAAAGGGAAGAAGGGAACTTCAAAAGAACGGCAAGCAAGTTGCTACTCGAGTGAAGAAGCCCAAGTCTGGACCTAAGCACGAGACTAAGTGCTTTTGCTACAATGGAATTGGTCATCGGAGCGGAACTACCCCAAGTGTTTGGCGGATAAGAAGGATGGCAAAGTGAACAAAGGTATATTTGATATACAGATTATTGATGTATATTTTACTAGTGTTCATAGCAACCCCTCGGTATTTGATACTTGGTTCAGTTGCTAAGAGTAGTAACTCAAACGGGAGTTGCAGAATGAATGAAACTAGTTGAAGGGAAGTGACGATGAGTGTTGGAAGTAGTTCCAAGATTGATATGATCATCATCGCACACTCCCTATACTTTCGGGATTAGTGTTAAACCAAAATAAATGTTATTTGGTGTTTGCGTTGAGCATGAATATGATTTGATCATGTTTATTGCAAAACGGTTATTCATTTAAAGTCAAAGAATAATTGTTGTTCTGCTTAAATGAATAAAACCTTGATGGTCATACACCCAATGAAAATAGTTTTCAAAGCGGTTATTCATTTAAAGTCAAAGAATAATTGTTGTTCATTTAAATGAATAAAACCTTCAATGGTCATACACCCAATAAAAATAGTTTGTTGGATCTCGATCGTAGTGATACACATATTCATAATATTGATGCCAAAAGATGCAAAGTTAATAATGATAGTGCAACTTATTTGTGGCAATCGCCGTTTAGGTCATATTGGTGTAAAGCGCATGAAGAAACTCCATGCTGATGGGATTTTGGAATCACTTGATTATGAATCACTTGATGCTTATGAACCATGCCTTATGGGCAAGATGACTAAAGACTCGTTCTCCGGAACAATGGAGCGAGCAAATGACTTATTGGAAATAATACATACTTGATGTATGCGGTCCGATGAGTGTTAAAGCTCACGGCAAGTATCGTTATTTTCGACCTTCACAAGATGATTTGAGCAGATATGAGTATATCTACTTAATGAAACACAAGTCTGAAACATTTGAAAAGTTCAAATAATTTCAGAGTGAAGTGGAGAATCATCGTAATAAGAAAATAAAGTTTCTACGATCTGATCGTGGAGGAGAATATTTGAGTTACGAGTTTGGCCTTCATATAAAACAATGTGGAATAGTTTCACAGCTCACGCCACATGGAACACCATAACGTAATGGTGTGTCCGAACGTCATAACCGTACTTTATTTTGATATGGTGCGATCAATGATGTCTCTTACCGATTTACCAATATCGTTTTGGGGTTATGCATTAGAGACAGCTTGCATTCACGTTTAATAGGGCACCATCTAAATCCGCTGAGATGACACCGTATGAACTATGGTTTAACAATAAACCTAAGTTGTCGTTTCTTAAAGTTTGGAGTTGTGATGCTTATGTGAAAAAGTTTTCAACTGATAAGCTCGAACCCAAATCGGAGAAGTGCGTCTTCATAGAATACCCAAAGGTAACTATTGGGTACACCTTCTATCACAGATCCGAAGGCAAGTTATTCGTTGCTAAGATGGATCCTTTCTAGAGAAGAAGTTTCTCTCGAAAGAAGTGAGTGGGAGGAAAGTAGAACTTGATGAGGTAATTGTACCTTCTCCCTTATTGGAAAGTAGTTCATCACATAAATCAGTTCCGGTGATTCCTACACCAATTAGTGAGGAAGTTAATGATGATGATCATGAAACTTCAGATCAAGTTGCTACCAAACCTCGTAGGTCTTCGAGTAAAATCCGCACGAGTGGTACGGTAATCATGTTCTGGAAGTCATGTTACTAGACCATGATGAACCTACGAAATATGAGGAAGCGATGATGAGCCCAGATTCCGCTAAATGGCTTGAGGCCATGAAATCTGAGATGGGATCCATGTATGAGAACAAAGTATGGACTTTGGTTGACTTGCCCGATGATCGGCAAGCCATAGAAAATAAATGGATCTTCAAGAGGAAGACAGATGCTGATAGTAGTATTACTATCTACAAAGCTCGACTTGTCGCAAAGGTTTTCGACAAGTTCAAGGTGTTGACTACAATGAGATTTTCTCAATCAGTAGCGATGCTTAAGTCTGTCCGAATCATGTTAGCAATTGCCACATTTTATGAAATCTGGCAAATGGATGTAAAACTACATTCTTTAATGGATTTATTAAAGAAGAGTTGTATATGATGCAACCGAAGGTTTTGTCAATCCTAAAGGTGCTAACAAAATGTGCAAGCTCCAATGATCCATCAATGGACTGGTGCAAGCATCTCGAGTTGGAATATACGCTTTGATGTGTTGATCAAAGCATATGGTTTTATCTGACTTTTGGAAATGTATGTATTTACAAGAAAGTGAGTGGGAGCACTACAGCATTTCGATAAGTATATGTGAATGACATATTGTTGATTGGAAATAATGTAGAATTATTCGCAAAGCATAAAGGAGTGTTTGAAAGGAGTTTTTCAAAGAAAGACCTCGGTGAAGCTGCTTACATATTGAGCATCAAGATCTATTGAGATAGATCAAGACACTTGATAAGTTTTTCAATAAGTACATACCTTGTCAAGATTTTGAAGTAGTTCAAAATGGAACAGTCAAAGAAAAGTTCTTGCTGTGTTGCAAAGGTGTGAAATTGAGTAAGACTCAAATCCCACCACGGCAGAAAATAGAAAAGAGAATGAAAGTCATTCCCTATGCCTCAATCATAGGTTCTATAAAGTATGCTATGCTATGTACCAGACCTATTGTATACCTTGCTCTGAATTTGGCAAGGAGTACAATAGTGATCTAGGAGTAGATCATCGGACATTGGTCAAGAACATCCTTAGTGAGGACTAAGGAAATATTTCTCGATTATGGAAGTGATAAAAGAGCCCGTCGTAAAGAGTTACATCGATGCAAGCTTTTTACACTGATCCGATGACTCTAAGTCTCAATCTGGATACATATTGAAAGTGGGAGCAATTAGCTAGAGTAGCTCCTGCGAGCATTGTAGACATAGAATATTTGCAAAATACATACGGCTCTGAATGTGACAGACCCATTGACTAAGCTTCTCTCATGAGCAAAACATGATCATACCTTAGTACTCTTTGGGTGTTAATCACATAGCGATGTGAACTAGATTATTGACTCTAGTAAACCCTTTGGGTGTTGGTCACATGACGATGTGAACTATGGGTGTTAATCACATACGATGTGAATATTAGTGTTGAATCACATGATGATGTGAACTAGATTATTGACTCTAGTGCAAGTGGGAGACTGAAGGAAATATGCCCTAGAGGCAATAATAAAGTTATTATTTATTTCCTTATTTCATGATAAATGTTTATTATTCATGCTAGAATTGTATTAACCGGAAACATGATACATGTGTGAATACATAGACAAACATATAGTCACTAGTATGCCTCTACTTGACTAGCTCATTAATCAAAGATGGTTATGTTTCCTAACCATAGACATGTGTTGTTATTTGATTAATGGGATCACATCATTAGGAGAATGATGTGATTGACATGACCCATTCCGTTAGCCTAGCACTTGATCGCTTAGTATATTGCTATTGCTTTCTTCATGACTTATACATGTTCCTGTAACTATGAGATTATGCAACTCCGCTTACGGAGGAACACTTTGGTGCTACCAAACGTCACAACGTAATCGGGTGATTATAAAGGAGTACTACAGGTGTCTCCAAAGGTACATGTTGGGTTGGCGATTTGAGATTAGGTTTTGTCACTCCGATTGTCGGAGAGGTATCTCTGGGCCCTCTCGGTAATGCACATCACTATAAGCCTTGCAAGCAATGTAGCTAATGAGTTAGTTACGGAATGATGCATTACGTAACGAGTAAAGAGACTTGCCATGAACGAGATTGAACTAGGTATTGGATACCGACGATCGAATCTCGGGCAAGTAACATACCGATGACAAAGGGAACAACGTATGTTGTTATGCGGTTTGACCGATAAAGATCTTCGTAGAATATGTAGGAGCCAATATGGGCATCCAGGTTCCGCTATTGGTTATTGACCAAGAATAGTTCTAGGTCATGTCTACATAGTTCTCGAACCCGTAGGGTCCGCACGCTTAAGGTTTCGATGACAGTTATATTATGAGTTTATGAGTTTTGATGTACCGAAGGAGTTTGGAGTCCCGGATGAGATCGGGGACATGACGAGGCGTCTCGAAATGGTCGAGACGTAAAGATCGATATATTGGACGACTATATTCGGAGTTCGGAAAGGTTACGAGTGATTCGGGTATTTTTCGGAGTACCAGAGAGTTACGAGAATTCGCCAGGGAGTATATGGGCCTTATTGGGCCATACGGGAATAGAGGAGAGAGGCCAAAAGGGAGGAGGCCTGCGCCCCCCCTCTGGTCTGAATTGGACAAGGGGCGCAGCCCCCCTTTCCTTCTCCCTCTCCCCCTCTTTCCCCCTCTCCTACTCCAACAAGGGAGGTGGAATCCTACTAGGACTAGGGAGTCCTAGTAGGACTCCACACCATGGCGCGCCCCTCCTAGGGCCGGCCTCCTCCTCCCTCCCTCCTTTATATACGGGGGCAGAGGGCACCCCATGACACACAAGTTGATCTACATGATCGTTCCTTAGCCGTGTGCGGTGCCCCCCTCCACCATATTCCACTTCGGTCATATCGTCGCGGAGCTTAGGCGAAGCCCTGCGCCAGTGAAGTCATATCGTCGCGGAGCTTAGCGAAGCCCTGCGTCGGTGGAGCATCATCATCGCTACCACGCCGTCGTCTTGACGGAACTCATCCCCGACGCTTTGCTGGATCGGAGCCCGGGATCGTCATCGAGCTGAGCGTGTGCGAGAACTCGGAGGTGCCGTGACGTTCGGTACTTGGATCGGTCGGATCGTGAAGACGTCGACTACATCAACCACGTTGTTATAACGCTTCGCTTTCGGTCTCACGAGTGCGTGGACGGACACTCTCCCCTCTCGTTGCTATGCCATCACCATGGTCTTGCGTGTGCGTAGGAAATTTTTTGAAATTACTACGTTCCCCAACATGTCGTTATGCGGTCTGACCGATAAAGATCTTCGTAGAATATGTGGGAGCCAATATGAGCATCCAGGTTCCGCTATTGGTTATTGACCGGAGACGTGTCTCGGTCATGTCTACATAGTTCTCGAACCCGTAGGGTCCGCACGCTTAAGGTTTCGATGACAGTTATATTATGAGTTTATGAGTTTTGATGTACCGAAGGAGTTCGGAGTTCCGGATGAGAACGGGGACATGACGAGGAGTCTCGAAATGGTCGAGACGTAAAGATCGATATATTGGACGACTATATTCGGACATCGGAAGGGTTCCGAGTGATTCGGGTATTTTCGGGGTACCGGGGAGTTACGGGAATACGAGGAAGAAGCAATGGGCCTCATGGGCCAAGTGGTGGAAGAGAGGAGGCAGGGCGCGCGGCCCCCCAGCCCAAACCGAATTGGACTAGGGGGTCGGCCCCCCTTTTCTCCTTTTCCTCCCCCTCCTTCCTTCTCCTTCTCCTTCCCTTCCTTCCCCTCTCCTAGTTGGACTAGGAAAGGAGGGAGTCCTACTCCCGGTGGGAGTAGGACTCCTCCCTGGCGCGCCCTCCCTTGGCCGGCCGCCCCCTCCCCCTTGCTCCTTTATATACGGGGGCAGGGGGGCACCCCATGACACACAAGTTGATCTTCGTGATGATCGTTCCTTAGCCGTGTGCGGTGCCCCCCTCCACCATATTTCACCTCGGTCATATTGTCGCGGAGTTTAGGCGAAGCCCTGCGTCGGTAGAACATCATCATCGTCCACCACGCCGTCGTCTTGACGGAACTCATCCCGACACCCTACTGGATCGGAGTTCGGGATCGTCATCGAGCTGAACGATGCAGAACACGGAGGTGCCGTCGACGCTCGGTGCTTGGATCGGTCGGATCGTGAAGACGTACGACTACATCAACCGCGTTGTCATAACGCTTCCGCTTTCGGTCTATGAGGGTACGTGGACACACTCTCCCCTCTCGTTGCTATGCATCACCATGATCTTGCGTGTGCGTAGGAATTTTTTTGAAATTACTACGTTCCCCAACAGTGTAGCCTTTTTGCCTCTCTTTCTCCCTCTTGGGCGATCTTCAACTTCTCTTCAAGTTGATCAGGTGATCCTATTATGCGGTCAGCAACAATATTAGCACAGTTGATATAAAATTATTGTTCCTCGATGGAGGGGAATGTTACCGGAAGACGCCTTCTTGAAGTTTCCAGTTCGGCGGTAGCAGCATTTAGCTCTTCCGACACTGCTCCAGCTCTTGGGCTAGCAGGACATTCTTCTCGGTAAGGGCCTGGTCATACAACGATCCTTAAATCAGTTGTACCAACTACTTTCAGTCTCGGGGGCTACGGGCATATGGTCATCCTCTTTTGGACAAAAATACTTACCTACACATCTGTCAAAAATTGCTTTGTGGCTTCTCTAAGTCCATCTCGAGAAGCTCGGATGTATGTGTCACCTGAGCTGAAGGCATTAAATGGCTCTTCCGAGAACTTGGAGTCTCGCAAGACAGCCCTGCAGCGCCTATGATTCATGGCGCTCTCTACTTTCGATTGGTGACGAACATGTCTTCCGAACCCTCGGTTGAAGGACAATCTGGCATTGTTCTCATACCGGCCCCCGTCTCCCCGGCAGGACCTGAATCCCGGTTGTCAGGAACACGGCCGGCCGGGCCCCGGGACATAGTCCGACGGATCCTTTTCCTGGAACTGGACAAACGCACAAATTCATAGTCAGGTGCGGCCACTGAAAAGCATATTTATGGATCCGTACCTCTTTGATGAAAGCCTGGTTGTGTCCTCGCTGGCCTTCCTCTTCGAAGGCTGGCCTAGTATGGGGGCCGATCTCCTCGAAATCGCCGAACGCCTCCTCTTTGGAACACAAGATAGTACGGTGGGTAAGGTAGAGTAATAGCACTCTTTTAAAAGGAGGTGTCTCTTGATTACTTACGCGCGAAATGGGAAGAAGGCCAGGGTAGTCGGTGGTGATGGCCACTTCTATGCCATCATAGCTCATCTGGTAAAACACTCCCTCGGCAAGCACCAGGAATATATCCAGATCCTCCTCAAATCTAGGATCAAGCTCCCGGTCGTGGTTCTCCAGCTGTGGGGTGGGACTATGAAGTCCTTCGGTGACCTTTCGCTAGTGCTGTCATAACAAACGGATTTGAAATTTATCAAAAGTAATCCGGCAAGGTAAGGAGTGAAATAGAGGGGTGGAGACTTACCCAACTGGGAGGATCATACATAGAATACCCATTTCTGTGCTTAATGCGAAGAAATTCCTCTTCCTCCCCTTTAAACAGCTCGGCCAATATCTTGGCTAGAGCGGCGGAGGTATCCGGACCTTTCCGGCCACATCGGGAGGCGTCATCCTCTCCATTATAGTGCCACATTGGCAGCCCTCCGTATTGTAGCGGCTGAACCCCTCGCACTATGGAGGTCGCCATTACCTCGATTATTGTGAGTCCGGACTGAGCGAGCGTCTTTATCTTGCTCATGAGCTAAGGAACTTCTGCACTGTCATCCTCTTCATGACTCCGGGGACGCC
Organism: Aegilops longissima; assembly: GCA_021605205.1. Lineage (NCBI taxonomy): Eukaryota > Viridiplantae > Streptophyta > Magnoliopsida > Poales > Poaceae > Aegilops > Aegilops longissima. Next base: position 134,059,854 of record CM038678.1, read on the forward strand.
AACTGTGGTGTTTCTTCAGCGGAACACTCGCGAATTCAGGAAGGCCCTTTCGAACTGGGTCAGGAAGTGCGACGTCCTCAATGTAGAACCATTCGGAAGGCCATTCTTCAGATGCCTTCCTTGGTGTGCCGGACAGATATTCGGTATCGGTGATACGCCACACTTCGGCTCCGCCCACTTCAAATATTGACCCCTCATGATTGCGCGGGACAAGACAGAACAACTTCCTCCACAGCTCAAAATGGGCTTCAATGCCCAGGAATAATTCGCATAAGGCAACATAACCTGCGATGTGTAGAATGGAGGCAGGGGTGAAGTTGTGCAGCTGGAGGCCATAATATTCCAGAAGCCCTCGGAGGAACAGATGGATTGGAAATTGGACGCCTCTTAGTAGGTAGGCGATGAAACATACTCGCTCTCCCCCGGATGGATTGGGAAAGTCCCCTGCCTGAGTCTCACCATTGAAGGAATCTAACCCCGCTCAAACAGGGACTAGATTTGCAGGGGGAAGAAATCCATGCGTCTTCAACTTCGTCAATTGACTGTGGGACACTGAACACCTCTCCCATTCGCCTTTCTCTGGGCCGGAACGGGTGGTGGAGCTGGGGACGCTAGCCATGCTGGAATGGTTTCCCCTAAATAGTCTCCAGGGATTTTCTCTGCGTGGTGCCAAATGGATCTAGGATCCAATCTCTTTAATAGGCGCTCTTCCTTGCATGGACGGGGTGTTATTTTAAAAAAAATACCCTGGCCTTCCACCTTCACCCGGCACATGGAAGACGAGGTTACTTAACGCACAGAAGCCGAGGGGAGCGACATTGGATCAATGGCCGAATACATTACTTGGAGATCATTAAAGGAGGAACCCGCCTTACAATGCCGAAGAAAATTTGTGTGCCGAACACCTCGCTATTGAAGACTGGTTCGGGGGCTACTGAGGGAGTCCTGGACTAAGGGTACCTCGAGCGTCCGGCCTATTATCCATGGGCCAGACTGATGGGCTGTGAAGACATGAAGGCCGAAGACTGTACCCGTGTCCGGATTGGACTCTCCTTGGCGTGGAAGGCAAGCTTGGCGACCGACTATGAAGATTCCTTCTTATGTAACCGACTCTATGTAAAACCTAGATCCTCCCGGTGTCTATATAAACCGGAGGGGTTAGTCCGGAAAGGATATACTCATTACCATAGTCATACATGCTAGGCCTTTAGTCATTACGATCTTGTGGTAGATCAACTCTTGTAACACTCATATTCATCAAGATCAATCAAGCAGGAAGTAGGGTATTACCTCCATACAGAGGGCCCGAACCTGGGTAAACATCGTGTCCCCCGTCTCCTACTACCATCGACCTTAGACGCACAGTTTGGGACCCCCTCCCGAGATCCGCCGGTTTTGACACCGACAACGTCTGTCTCCATATCGTTTCCATCTGCGCAATCAAAAGTACACACCTTAGTTTTAGTACAACTACACAAAATGAGATGGCTATTCCTATCTGTCGTCCTCTAAACACCAGTGTTCCAGGTATTCCTACATTGGTTCTAACTAGGTAGAATGACCAACGCAATCTAAAAGAAGCTGATTCGTACGTTTTACTTCCTGATTGCAGTGCAGGGATGAGAGAAAACAACTTCATCCTAGTCCGGAATGCACTTTCTTCCAGTTTATCCATGGACCAAGGACTAGCTGGCACGGCTGCACAGAGGTTTTTGGGACAGGTGCGCGGGCAAGAGGCATTGTGGTCTGCTTATTTCTGCAAATAGCGGTGCTTAAATTTAGTGGAATGCACAAGAATTTCAGCTCGTCAGTACACTACATGGTTCAGTTCAGCATTCCAGAGTGAACTCCAGGAAAAACCAGGGTGAACTCTAGGAAATTTAAGACTGCCTAGGGAGGCCCTTTGCTCAGAGAAGCCTTGCTTGATTTTTCCTGATTTGTAAACCTTCTCACAACTTTGTCTTTTGTTGTGAACTAGTTTTATGTTTGTTATGTTCTATGAATCATTGAGATGTATAAAATTGCTTAAGTTATGCTTTTCAAGTTTTTTATGAAGCCAAGTTTAATATGAGTGTTCCACATGAATGCTGGACTAGCGTGTGAACGCTTGGAATTTACAGTGTGGCCTCAGTTAACTGCATGAACCACTGTAACAAGATACGTAGTTGCTTATATGTCAAACAGTAGATTATTGATCGTTAGCTGGTCGATAGCCTAGTGTTGAAGCGAGCTGAGCCAATGTGCCGTGTTTTGCACAACTTCTTACAAGTGGGGTAGCACCAACAGTGTTTACAAGTAATTATGTATACATTGGTGCACATTTCTCGAACGAGTACTCTATTTCATCAAACACACACTGCTCGTATGATAAACCGTGACAACTTACGTCTTACCATGCCATATTCATGAAAAAACTAGTGAGGACGCATCTGTTTCGGCAACAATTATGATGGTTCTCACATGATTCATGGGCACACAGAAGTAGCAGCAGTTCCCATAGACGGATTCAAACAGAGTACTAGCCCCAGAGGGCTCGATAATAGGTAAGGTTCGGATAAGTAGACACAATCCAAACTAGTATTGAACACAAGCTGGGGCAACTATTTCATGCCTCGATCTAATTTGGGCCGGACACAAGACGGACCTTGCCATGAACATCATCGAGGACGTCCGGCAGTAGCTCAATCCTGTGAACCTTCACGAAGTTAACCTTGCGTCCTTGCCACTCATAAACTTGTTTGTGGAGGCATGCCACATCATCTTCCTGCGTAAGCTTGACAAGAACAATATGCCTCACAAACGAAGGAGTAGCTTTGAACTTCTTACTTCAGTACACCCTGGACAACACGCCTGACAACAGTGAGGCTGGAATACAACTCGACATCGGTATAAGCGCAAATGGCTTCCAGGATCCAACAGCCTAAGAACTCTGATTTCCCAGTGCGTATATTCAGGTCATCAGCCTCACACCGAGTGACATGTACAACCACACAATCCTTGTCTGCATCAGGGCTCTAATTGAAACAGAAACAAATTCTGAATTACTTTCCAGTATAAGAAACGCAAGTTATTTAAACCACTATGTATAGAATGGCATCGAAGCTAATAAAATTTTGCATTATTCATCACCACATACTTAGAAGAAAAACCACAATCGAGATCGGCAAAGAAGAAAATCACCTTGGGCAGCTCAGCTGGGGGACACATCCTCGAAGGGGAAACTGCTCCTGCAGTACCACGGGGCTGTAACCTCAAGCGGGCGTTGACCATCTCAAGAGTGGCCGTGGCGTGATCTGGGTCGGCTCGGTGGCTGCCTCCATCTTCTTGGAGCTCTTCGTCTCGTGGGGATCACCCGCGTCTGCTCCAATATCGGCAGATCTTTGCCCGGTTCTCCTTGGTCCATCATGAAACCGATTTAATACTAGGAGACCACCGAAAGGAAAACACAATCGCAATGACAATGAAGCAAAAAAGAGAGTGAGGATCGGTTACTGCTTTGCAAAAGTTCCTTTTTTCTCTGAATGAAAATATACCAATATCACGGATCCGCTTACCTTCCCTTTGTTGCGAGACAAGAACAGTGGCAGATGCAAGTGTTGGCTTTCTTGAAGATGGTGAGGAGAAGGGGATTCAGCGAAGAGTGAAATGATGGTTGCTTCGTCCGTCAAACTTAGACTGCGGGGAGGTGGGGTTTTGTGATACGACGGCTCGTTACTACCGCTTCGATGGGGTGACTCTCCTTGACATACTGCCTTCTAATTGATGGATGGCATTTGGGCCACATGGCTGCATGGCCTGCATGTCGGTGAACAAAAGTAAAATGGCATTCAGTAGAGGGAGACGTTTCAATGACCTAGGAGGAGCCAGAAGCGGTAGTGTATCCACTGTACTAGTAGTAATTGATTTTCTGGTAGCTGTAGAGTGTCTCCACAGTACTAGTAGTAATTGTTTCTCTGGGACCAAGACAAAACAGCCCATCCACCCTAGTAAATAATAAAATCAATTCAAAAGCCCACATATTTACTTAATGAGAGGCGCTACCCACACCCAGCACACCGCCCCCCAAAAAACCTGGGTGCTCTTCTTCCTCCTCACTCCCACCCACCTCACGTCAGCTCGCTCCACTCGTACCCCCAAATTCCTCACCTCACTCCTACAGGAAAACCCAGCTCCCCTTCTTCCTCACTACTACAGAAAAACCTCATCTCCCCTTCTTCTTCACTCGCACTACAACTAGGCTCGTCATTCGTTACTCTGCTCAAATCCGTGAGCGCGACGCGGCGCCCTCGAGGAAAATGGAGTCGACTGATCCCCAGCGCCAAGAAGATGAGGCTCCCGCCAGCGGTGACGCTTGTTGTAGATCCTACACCCGGCAGCGCAGGGAGAAGCGACGACCCCGCCCCAACCGGATCCCAGGAACCTGTAGAATCTTGGGTGGACCGCATCACCAATCTCCCGGACGCCATCCTTGGGGAGATCATCTCACTTCTCCCCACCAAGGATTGCTGCCGCACCCAAGTCCTCTCAATTCGGTGGCGCCCTATATGGCACACGGTGCCCCTTAATCTCGACTGTCGTCAGCTATCTCTCTTCAATGATTTTGAAATCCCAGAGCCATCATCTCTCCCACCAGGGCTCCAGCCATGCTACCTGAGCAAGCATACCATGCCCTGCACGGTAGACGCCTGGCTGAAATCCCCTGAATTCACAGAACTACAGTTGCTTGAGTTCTACTATTCCCCTGGAAATCACCTACCAGATACCGAACGCCATCTACCTGTGCCCTCAGCACCGATGTCCATCTCGTGGTTTTCCTCCTCTTTCCACACCGCCACCTTTGCGCTGTGCGACCTACCAGACAATCTGGTACTAAACCTTCGACTCCCATTTCTCAAAAAATTTCACTTGTGCGGGTTCGTATATTGGAGGCCTCATTGCACATCATCGTCCACTCCAGTTGCCCTGCCCTGGAGTGCTTGGTGCTTGTTTTCATAGTTAGAACCGGTTGTCTCCAAATAAAGTCGCCTAACCTTGTAAGAATTGGAATTTCTTTTGACGGAAGGCAGCTCATCATCCAAGATGCCCCTTCACTTCAAAGGTTGATCCTTGATTCTAGTTATGCACCGTCACAAATAACCGTCCTCTCTGCACCTAAACTGGAGACCTTGGGTGTAATACATATCTATGTGCTCATTTCAAGATGGTGTTTGGCTCCACAGTTCTTCAGGTACTTTATATTATCATCTACACTTGTAACCATAAGCTGCATTTTAAATTTCTGCGCATAAATTATATATCATCTCGGAGTACACATTTTGTACTAATATTATGTTCTATGCTCAATGAAGAGTTTCTCCATGGATAGCCTATCAATGGTGCTGGATTATGTCAAGATCTTATATATCCAAATGAATAGTTTTGATCTGAACAAGATTATTGGCTTGCTGCAATGATTTCCATGTCTGGAGAAGTTGTATATAAAGGTGATAATTTCACGCACATTGGAAGCCCGCATATAATGTACTAGAATTAACCGTTCGGCCGTTGCTCTTTCCACACTCTTTTTTTAGACCTTAACTGTTTTCAATCTTCATGTCTATTTAGGCAACAGGACGGGGTAAGGAAGTTATAACCAATCGGTGGATTCGTAAGCACTGGGATTTTCTCACTTCTCAATACATTCGATTGAAGACGATAACGCTAGAACGATATGTAGCCAACCATGCAAACACTAGATTTGTCACATTCTTCCCGCTTTGAATGCGAGGTTACTATTGTCCATCGGGCTTAAGTTTATCAAAGCATGGTTTTGACGGATGGGTATGTCGAAGAGCAAAAAAGGAGTTTCAGGTGGGCAAAAGAGCTTCTGAACGTGCCGGGCTTCTATTTACAACATATTGTGGTCATAATCCAGTAAATTTTGCGACCTAGGATGTTCATTCTATTGACCTGACCGATCCATTTGACTATGGCTGCCGAAAACAGTGCTTTGGAGTTAGGTGTTGTTGCCCTTTTCAACCTGGTTTTGTCTAAACCTGATGAACAATTAAACCTCATGCTTTTATGCAGTTTGTAAGCTGGAGTTAGATGTTCTTGCCCTTTTCAACTCGGTTTGTGATGTCATATTTTCTTTGAAACAAGGAAAATGGCTTGCCATTCGTTTAATTTAGAGTGAAATATTGTAACAAATCCCAACCAAGGAAATAGCATCACTCTACTTGCTGCTTGAGCTCACTGTGCATTCTGAAAGAGCCAAGTGATTAGCCCCACTAGCACCCACAAACTTATTTGAACTAGCACACCAAATGGGCTGTAAATTTGCATAGGAAAGGCTACATGACTGTGACAGATTTGGATTCTGACATTTGGGACCCATGAGGAAATAGCCTATCCAAGGTCGTGTCGACTTACTAGCTAGTCAACAAACGATTCTGCCTACCAGCCATTGGATTGACATCCAACATCTATCATGTATCTTCTATCTCTGGTCTTCTTCCTCTAGCCGCCCAAACCAAACCACCCCGTCGGCTCCGCCTGCTCCCGCCTCCCATGGCTGGCTGCGCCTTCGCCGCCCTACCGTACCCTCCAACGTTGGCCAGTCCCTCCCTCTATTCCCCCACACGTCCTGTTATTCTCCGGCGACATCAGCCCCAACATGCACCCGCACCCGAACCAGTCAACCCTCATACTCCCCTCCCCCTGCGACTGGATCGGCGCATCTTCCAAGCTCTTGTTTGTTCCGTCTGAGGCCACGCCGTCGTCCTCATGCTTTCTTCTCTCACCGTGTGCGGTGCGCCGCCCTCTTGCGTTGTCAACGCCGTCAACAACTGAGAGGAACAAGGATATGACTGTACGTGGAGAGGATGACAGTAGTGACCTACCAGCGTCATGGCAATACGCAAGCAAGTGCCTCGCTATTATAAGCCCCAAAAAATGGTTCCTCCTATTGGTTGGACATCTGGGGCTCACGCCATTGTCAACGTAGTCAATAAATGAGAGAATTAAACAACGAGCAGCTGACACCAGGGACCCAGCAGGTCGCGCAGTTGTTATTTATACTAGTTTTAGCGACGGATCAAGGTAACAACGGGGCTGTGCGGGGGCTGTGGCCCGTCTAGCCAGGGTTTTATTTATGTTTACCACATCATGAGCCCAGTTGTGTTTTTTTCTTGCTGAAAATGGCTAGCCCAGTTCTTTTTTTTAAGAAATACCCAAACGAGGCCTACTTGCTTTATCAGCCCTCTTGGGCTGCAAATCTTTCAAGACGAGGAGAGTTTCATTTGGTTTGCCCAGAAATGGGTTGTACATTTTTAAAACACATCAAACCGGGAATTAGTTTCTATTTTTTTTTTATTACAAGATTTTAAATTCCATTGCTTTTTATGCATGGACAATTATTTGGATTTTATATTTATATAAATTATTTTTCAAAATAGTTTGAATGTGACTCGATATTTCGGGATTAAAAACAGTTGACTGCACCGAAATTTGCAAAATTCCGTATAATTTTTAACCATGGCCACAATATGGGGTGTAATGCTAACAAAAAGAAGATGGGGTCCATACGCTAAAAAAAGAAGAAGAAGATGGGCTCCAAAAAAATTCTTAAGAATTGGCAAATGGGCTGTAAATTATTAGAAATAATGGCAGATGGGATGTATGCTGTTTTCCACAGATTTGAGGCTGACTTGTGCGCCTACTACAGGTTGACGCGTATGATTTCCTAAAAAATAAGGTTGACGCACACACAACGCCGTGTCAACTTAGTCAACACACAAGAGCAATGACTGTTGGATGTCCATCCAACGGCCGTCGTGCTTCTTCAATCTCTGCTCTTCCTGCTCCACCCGCTCAAACAAGCGCCAGTGGGACTGCCTGCTCCCTCCTCCCGCGACCGGCTATGCTGCCACGCAGGCCTCGCCGCCCCATCGTTCTCCCATCGCTGGCCTAGCCATCCCTCTACTCACCCACACCTGCTGTTATTCTCCAGCGACGGCAGACGAACCAATAAACCCTCACACTCCCCTCCGTGTGGGAAACAACTGCCGAGTTTTCCATGGCTCTGTGTCGTTTCCCTTCCTAGGCCTCGCCGTCGTCCACCGCCCTTTTGCTCTCGGCGCGGCATGGTGAACATGGTCAACGAACGACATGCATCAGAAGTGGAATGTACCTGGAGAAGCTGACAGCTGGGTCCACGGCCACTCGCAAGGAAATGCCTCGTTATTACATGCAAAATAATGATTCCTCCACCTGACAGCTAGGACCCACCGGAAGGGCCTCTATATTTCGCGAAAAAAAAATTCCCTCACTGACAGGTCGGACCCACCAGCTATATCTTCGCACGCAAGGAAGTGCCTCGTTATTACGCACAAAAAAATGAATACTCCCCCTGCTAGCTGGGACCCACCATAGTGGGAGGCTGACTTATCGGCCTACTAAGATGACGGGGACGGAGGGCTTTGTCAAACTTAGTCAATATGAACGATTCTAGCTCCAGTGACCGTACGATGTCCATCCAACGACTGTAGTGATTCTTCAACATCTGGTCTTCTTGCTCCAGCCGCCCAAACAAGCGTCGGTCGTGCCGCCTGCTCCTACCTCCCGTGTCTGGCTGTGCTGCCACCGCTGGCCATGCCATCCCTCTATACTCACCCACACCTCCTGTTATTCTCCGGCGCCGACAGCCTCACACCGCAGCCGAAGCAGTCAACCCACGAACTCCCCTCCGAGTGGGCATCCACCGTGGCGTCTTCCCCGGCTCCATGTTGTCCCCTTCCTAGGCCTCGCCGTCGTCCACCGCCTTGGTGCTCTCGACGCGGGGTGGTCAATGTGGTCAACGAACGACTTCCATCGGAAGAGTACTGTACATGGAGAAGCTGACAGCTAGGTCCACGACCGCAGCAAGGAAGTGCCTCCTTATTACATGGAAAATAATGATTCCTCCACCTGACAGCAGGGACCCACCGGACGGGCCACCGTATTTCACGAAAAAAACATTCCCCCCTGACTGCTGGGACCCACCACCTATATTTTCGCAAGCAAGGAAGTGCATCCATATTACGGGCAAAAAAATATTCGCCCCCTGACTGCTGGGACCCACCAGCTACATCTTCGCACGGAAGGAAGTTCCTGACAGTCGGGACCCACCTGGTCGAAGCGTAGGTAGCATTGTAATTCTGGTCACGAACGTGTAGTACATACGATCGGTCTGTCTGCAGGTTACAGCGATGAACCGTGGCCATGTAAGGAAGGGCACGTGTCGTAGTAGAGGCGCGCACATAGCATGTACACGTATGTACAACGGACAGGGTGCAAGAAAGAAAATACGGCCATATACGTACATAGGGCGGGGTCTCGAACGCCTACTCGCGCATACGTACGGCCAGGGCTCGTGTACATGGCTGGGTCGGAATGGAGAAACTGCGTCGTCGTCGTGTTCATAGGGAGGCAATGGAATGCATCGTGTTCATCGGAAGGCAACGGAACGCGTGTTGTTCATCGGGAGCCAACCGGCTTGGACGGAACAAGCGATGGAAACGAGGCCTGGTGTACCGCAGAATGGAGGAAACGGCCTTGTGTTCGACCAGCCACGGTCGAAACAGGATACTGTTCATCGAGAGGGGTCTGGCGTACCGCAAAACGGTCAAAAACAGGGTCCTGTTGATCGAGAGGGTTGTGGTGTACCGCAAAACGGAGGAAACGGACTTGTGTTGGAGCGCTACGGTCGAAACGGGGGTCATGTTTATCGGGGAGGGTGTGGCATACCGCAAAACGGGACTCCACAGGATACTGTTCATCTCCATTGTCGACCTCCTCCAGCCTCCACGGACTCTGCTCATCCACCGTCGACCTCCTCCACCTCCACATGGATCGTTCATCCACGGGCTCTGTTCATCCATCCTCCACCGCTCATCGCTCAACCAGCCCTCTCCACGGGGTCCTATTCAACCACCCCTCCACGGGCTACTGTTCATCCAGCCCTCCACCGGCTACTGTTCAACCAGCCCTCCACCGGCTATTGTTCAACCAGCCCTCCACCGGCTAGTGTTCAACCAGCCCTCCACGGGGTCCTGTTCATCCACTGGCTCGATCGATCGGGGTATTGTTCATCCAGCGGCGACGACCTCTACTACCACGGGGTCCTGTTCATCCAACCCCCCACCAGGAACTGTTCATCCGAACCCCACAACAATGCTCACTGTTCATCGATAGGCATCATCGATCGGCCTCAGTTAGCAGCAGTAGCGAAGGAATCACACTCGGGTTCAGTTAACAACAAGGGATCGATCGGGGTTAAGTAACGTAGCTAGTGCAAGCGCTCGGGTTCAGTTAGAGCCTGCAGTGCAATCGCCCGGGTTCAGTTAGAGCGCAACGCCTCACACAAACGCGCGTACATACGAGAGAAACGTGCATCCCTCGGCCCCCGACCACCCACCATAACCGATAACTCTTCCGATATTTTCCTCGCCCTCGCTTCTACCTCAGTTTTCTCCGTCATGGACGGCCCAAAGAATGTCATGCAGCTGCGTCTCCGTACCGCCCAGGACGAAAAGCCCATTTTCTGTCATGTCACAATTATCGTCATAGAAGTTTCATAAGTATGACAGAAAAAATTTCGTTCGGCCCAAAATGTCACGGATATGTCTTTTTTTTGTAGTGCGGTATCGTATCATCTCACTATCTTATTACTTTTACTTATTTTAGTTCGATCTTTTGCATTAGATGAATAAAAGTTTAGTTCGGTCCTTTCTTCTTTGAGAGTTTGCTTAGTGATCTATCCTTGTAATCGGGTGCAAGTTATATAATAAAGTTTAGTTTGAGTTTTCGCATTCTTTACTTTCATGTTGCAAATAAAAGAAAAGAAATAAAGAAAGAAAAAGAGAAAGGAAATAAATCAATAAGATTATATACTAATCCTATGGTAGGTGATGGCACCACATAAGGAAAAGTACAAGTAGAAAATTTTATTAGAGGTTGACAAACATAGCATTAGTCAATGATGCAACTCATGAAATAATTAATAAGGGAAGAGAAGATTCACATATGAATATACTATCCTAGAAATCTTTTATGATTGTGAGCCCTCATCAAAATATTATATGCCAAAAATGTTGATGTTGGACAAGGAAGACAACTTAATGGTTTATGTTTGTTTATATTCACACAGAAGTCATATTATCATAGATCCTTCAACATGTGGTGCTTGCCCCTATCTTTGCTAGCCAAAAATTCCGCACTAAGTAGAGATACTACTTGTGCATCCAAAAACCTTTAAACCCAAATCTTATTTTCAAGTGTCCACCATACCTACCTAGGGATTGAGCAAGATCCTTCAAGTAAGTTGTCATCTGTGCAAAAAGGCAATAAAAATTGCTTCTAAAAGTGTGAGATCATTTAGTGTAAGAGAAAATTGAGCATTGTACGAACTTGGATGACAAAGAATAAAAGCGACAGACTGCATAATAAAGGTCGTCACCTTAAGGGGCAATACAATGTGACATTCTTTTGGACTAAAGGATTGAGCATACAGACAAATAAGCGCATGGCAACCTCTGCTTCCCTCTGAGAAGGGCCTATCTTTTACTTCTATGTATTTACTTTTATGCAATGAGTCAAAATTTTCCTTCTATTCCTTTTATTTTTCTCCTTTGGCAAGCATCATGTGGTGAGAAAAGATCTAGGCACATATGTCCAGTTGTATATAGATAGCATGAGTTATTATTGTTGACATCACCCTTGAGGTGAGTATGTTGGGAGGCGAAACTATAAGCCCCTATACTTTTATGTGTCCGGTTGAAACGCTTTGCTCATGGGTACGAGGTGAGTGTTAGCAATCATAGAAGACTATATGATGGTTGATTATGTGGACTTGCCTAAAGGCTCCGATACGTGACCCTTCCTGAAAAGATGATGAATTGTAGTTGCAAAGTTGACTGAGAACATAGTTTGTTGGTTTCTAATAGAGTTTTTGCTTTATAATTCGATTGTGTGATGAACTATAACTTATTCATGAGAAGCATATGATAAAAATTCTATGATAAAAGTCTTATGTTAATTTTTTTTGCTGTTATAATAATCAACATGATGCTTCTATGTTTGTATTTTGTTTGTATCGACACCTCTCTCTCAAATCATGTGGACATGTTTTTCGATTTTTGTTTTTGCTTGAGGACTAGTGAGGTCTAAGCTTGGGGGAGTTGATACGTCCATTTTGCATCATGTTTTCTTACTGTTATTTATAATGTTTTTATCCATAATAATGCTTTTTGGAGTAATTCTAGTGCCTTTTCTCTCATAATTTGTAAGGTACACACCAAGAGGGAGAATTCCGGCAGCTGGAAATCTGGACCTGAAAAAGCTACGTCAGGCTACCTATTCTACACAACTCCAAACAAGCTGAAACTTCACGGGGATTTTTTATGGAATAAATAAGAATTACTGGAACAAATAAACACCAGAGGGGGACCACCAGGTGGGCACAACCCACCCGGGCGCGCCAGACCCCCCTGGCGCGCCCTGGGGGGTTGTGGCCTCCTCGGCCCACCTCCGGTGCCCATCTTCTGGTATATAATTCATTTTGACCTAGAAAAAAAATAAGAGGAGGAATTTCGGGACGAAGCGCTGCCGCCTCGAGGCGGAACTTGGGCAAGAGCACTTTTGCCCTCCGGTGGAGCGATTCCGTCGGGGGAACTTCCCTCCCGGAGGGGGAAATCATCGTCATCATCATCACCAAAAACTCTCCCATCTTGGGGAGGGCAATCTCCATCAACATCTTCAACATCACCATCTCCTCTCAAACCCTAGTTCATCTCTTGTGTTCAATCTTGTTACCAGAACTATAGATTGGTGCTTGTGGGTGACTAGTACTGTTGATTACATCTTGTAGTTGATTACTGTATGGTTTATTTGGTGGAAGATTATATGTTCAGATCCAATATGCTATTTAATACTCCTCTGACCATGAGCATGTTTATTATTTGTGAGTAGTCACTTTTGTTCTTGAGGTCACAAGAGAAATCATGTTGCAAGTAATCATGTGAACTTGATACATGTTGGATATTTTGATAGTATGTATGTTGTGATTCCCTTAGTGGTGTCTTGTGAACGTCGAATACATGACACTTCATCGTATTTGGGCCTAAGGGAATGCATTGTGGAGTAGTAATTAGATGGTGGGTTGCGAGAGTGACAGAAACTTAAACCCCAGTTTATGCGATATTCCGTAAGGGACCGATTGGACCCCAAAGTTTAATGCTATGGTTAGAATTTATCCTTCATACTTTTCTCGTAGTTGCGGATGCTTGCGGGAGGGTTAATCATAAGTAGGAGGTTTGTTCAAGTAAGAACAACACCTAAGCACCGGTCCACCCACATATCAAATTATCAAAGTAGCGAACACAAATCGAACCAACATGATGAAAGTGACTAGATGAAATTCCCGTGTACCCTCAAGAACGCTTTGCTTATCATAAGAGACCGTTTTGGCCTATCCTTTGCCTCAAAAGGATTGGGCTACCTTGCTGCACTTTTGTTACTACTATCGTTACTTGCTCGTTACAAATTATTTTGCTATCAAACTACTCCATTACTTACAATTTCAGCACTTGCAGACACTACCTTACTGAAAACTACTTGTCATTTCCTTCTGCTCCTCGTTGGGTTCGACACTCTTACTTATCGAAAAGAGCTACAATTGATCCCCTATACTTTTTGGTCATCAGTGGGTTGTCAAGACCTTTATCTGGCGTCGTTGCCGGGGAGCATAGCTATATTTGTTGAGTCACTTGGGATTATTATCATATTATCATTATGAAGAATCTGAAGGATCCTAAGACTAAGATATTTTCCTCAAGTACGAGGGGAGGTAAGAAACCGCTATCCAGTTCTGCTTTAGATTCACCTTTTGTTATGAGTAAACTTGCAACACCACCACATGCTATTAATTCTGATATGTCACAAGTTATTGATGATGCTACTTCTACTATGAATGATGCTTATGATAATGCTAGTACCTTGCTTGATAATGATGATGTGCCACTTGGTGAATTTCTTGATGAACAAACTGCTAGAGTAATACAACATGATGTTGTTGAATCTGATGAGGAGCTTGAAACTCAAACTCTTGAAACACCTGCTAGAACTAGCCCTCCTAGATATGAATTGCCTAAGGTACCGGAAGGTTATGTTATGAGTGAAGAAATAACTAGAGATATTCTTGCTTGTAAGGATAGAGATGATCTAGATAAATTATTACACAAGTATAAAGAAAAATGTCTGAATGGTAGAATGAAATGTGGTCCTAAGTTTGCTACTTCACCTATCTTTATTGATGATAAGGATTATGAATTCTCTGTCGACCCAGAGTTAATTACTTTAGTTGAATCTGATCCTTTCCATGGTTATGAAACTGAAACTTTTGTGGCACATCTTACTAAGTTGAATGATATCGCCACCCTTTTTACTCATGATGAGAAAACTCGATACTACTTTATTCTCAAATTATTTCCTTTCTCATTAAAGGGTGATGCTAAAGCTTGGTACAATACTCTTGCTCCTGGTTGTGCGCGTAGTCCCCAGGATATGTTTTATTAGTTCTCTGAAAAATCTTTCCTGCTCATAAGAAACAAGCTGCATTACATGAAATATTTAACTTTGTTCAAACTAAAGAAGAGAGTTGATACGTCTCCAATGTATCTATAATTTTGTATTGTCCCATGCTATTATATTATCTGTTTTTGATGTTCAATGGGCTTTATTATACACTTTTATATTATTTTTGGGACTAACCTATTAACCAGAGGCCCAGGCCAAATTGCTGTTTTTTTCCTATTTCAGTGTTTTGAAGGACAGGAATATCAAACGGAGTCCAAACGGAGTAAAACCTTCGGGAACGTGATTTTCGAAACAAACGTGATCCAGAGGACTTGGAGTGGACGTCAAGCAATCAACGAGGAGGCCACGAGGCAGGGAGGCACGCCTACCCCCTGGGCACGCCCCCCACCCTCGTGGGCCCCTCGTAGCTCTCCTGATCGACCTCTTTTGCCTATATATACTCATATACCCTGAAAACATCTGAACATGAGCCAAAACCCTATTTCCACCGCTGCAACTCTCTGTACCCGTGAGATCCCATCTTGGGGCCTTTTTCGGCGCTCCACTCGAGGGGGCATTGAACACCGAGGGCTTCTACATCAACACCATAGCCTCTCCGATGATGTGTGAGTAGTTTACCTCAGACATTCGGGTCCATAGTTATTAGCTAGATGGCTTCTTCTCTCTCTTTAGATCTCAATACAAAGTTCTCCTTGATTCTCTTGGAGATCTATTCGATGTAATCTTCTTTTGCGGTGTGTTTGTCGAGATCCGATGAATTGTGGGTTTATGATCAAGATTATCTATGAACATTATTTGAATCTCCTCTGAATTCTTTTATGTATGATTGGTTATCTTTGCAAGTCTCTTCGAATTATCATTTTGGTTTGGCCTACTAGATTGATCTTTCTTGCAATGGGAGAAGTACTTAGCTTTGGGTTCAATCTTACATTGTTCGATCCCAGTGACAGTAGGGGAAACGACACGTATTGTATTTTTGCCATCGAGGATATAAAGATGGGGTTTATATCATATTGCTTGAGTTTATCCCTCTACATCATGTCATCTTGCTTAAAGCGTTACTCCATTCTTATGAACTTAATACTCTAGATGCATACCGGATAGCGGTCGATGTGTGGAGTAATAGTAGTAGATGCAGGCATGAGTCGGTCTACTTGTCACGGACGTGATGCCTATATACATGATCATACCTAGATATTCTCATAACTTTGCTTAATTCTATCAATTGCTCGACAGTAATTTGTTCACCCACCGTAATACTTATGCTCTCTTGAGAGAAGCCACTAGTGAAACCTATGGCCCCCGGGTCTATTTTCCATCATATTAATTTCCCGTCAACAAGCTATTTCTAGCGCCGTTTATTTTGCAATCTTTACTTTTAATCTTTATCATAAAAATACCAAAAATATTATCTTATCATCTCTATCAGATCTCACTTTTGCAAGTGGCCGTGAAGGGATTGACAACCCCTTTATCGTGTTGGTTGCAAGGTTCGTATTTGTTTGTGTAGGTACAAGGGACTTGAGCGTGGCCTCCTACTGGATTGATACCTTGGTTCTCAAAAACTGAGGGAAATACCTACGCTACTTTGTTGCATCACCCTTTCCTTTTCAAGGGAAAACCAACGCAGTGCTCGAGAGGTAGCAAGAAGGATTTCTCGAACCGTTGTCGGGGAGTCTATGCACAAGTCAAGACATACCAAGTACCCATCACAAACTCTTATCCCTCGCATTACATTATTTGCCATTTTCCTCTCGTTTTCCTCTCCCCCACTTCACCCTTGCCGTTTTATTCGCCCTCTTTTCCGTTCGCTTCTTTTTTGCTTGCTTCTTGTGTGCTCGTGTGTTGGATTGCTTGCTTGTCACAATGGCTCAAGACAATACTAAATTGTGTGACTTTACCAATACCAACAACAATGATTTTCTTAGCACTCCGATTGCTCCTCTTACCGAAGCTGAATCTTGTGAAATTAATGTTGCTTTGTTGAATCTTGTCATGAAAGATCAATTCGCCGGCCTTCCTAGTGAAGAAGCCGCTACCCATCTAAATAGCTTTGTTGATTTGTGTGATATGCAAAATAAGAAAGATGTGGATAATGATTTTGTTAAATTGAAGCTATTTCCGTTTTCTCTTACAGATCGTGCTAAAACTTGGTTTTCGTCTTTGCCTAAAAATAGTATTGATCCTTGGAATAAGTGCAAAGATGCTTTTATCCCTAAGTATTTTCCTCCCTCTAAGATCATCTCTCTTAGAAACGATATTATGAATATTAATAAACTTGATCATGAACATGTTGCACCATCTTGGGAGAGGATGAAATTAATGATACGTAATTGCCCTACTCATGGTTTGAATTTGTGGATGATTATACAAAAAATTTATGCCGGATTGAATTTTGCTTCTAGAAATCTTTTAGATTCAGCCGCGGGAGGCACTTCTATGGAAATCACTTTAGGAGAAGCCACTAAACTCCTAAATAATATTATGGTTAATTATTCTCAATGGCGCACTGAATAATCTACTAGTAAAAAGGTTCATGCAATTGAAGAAATTAATGTTTTGAGTGGAAAGATGGATGAACTTATGAAATTGTTTGCTAATAAGAGTGTTTCTTCTGATCCTAATGATATGCCTTTGTCTACTTTGATTGAGAATAATAATGAATCTATGGATGTGAATTTTGTTGGTAGGGATAATTTTGGTAACAACACGTATAGAGGAAACTTTAATCCTAGGCCGTTCCCTAGTAATTCCTCTAATAATTATGGTAATTCCTACAACAATTCTTATGGAAATTTTAATAAGATGCCCTCTGAATTTGAAGCTAGTGTTAAAGAGTTTATGAATCCACAAAAGAATTTCAACGCCTTGCTTGAGGAAAAATTGCATAAAGTTGATGAATTGGCTAGGAATGTGGATAGAATTTCTCTTGATGTTGATTCTTTGAAACTTAGATCTATTCCACCTAAGCATGATATAAATGTGTCTCTCAAAGCCATGAGAATTTCCACTGATGAGTGCAAAGAAAGAACTGCTAGGATGCGTGCTAAGAAAGATTGCTTTGTAAAAGCGTGTTCTTCTAATTTTCATGATAATAAGTATGAAGATCTAAAACTGATTGATGTGTCCCCTATTAAATCTTTGTTTTGAAATATGAATCTTGGTAATGATGGGACTGGAGATGAGTCAACTTTAGTTAAAAGGCGTCCCAATGATTCGGAGTTTTTAGATCTTGATGCAAAATTTGGTAAAAGTGGGATTGAAAAGGTCAAAACTTTAGATAGTAATGAACCCACTATCTTGGATTTCAAGGAATTTAAGTATGATAATTGTTCTTTAATAGATTGTATTTCCTTGTTGCAATTCGTGCTAAATTCTCCGCATGCTTATAGTCAAAATAAAGCTTTTACTAAACATATCGTTGATACTTTAATGCAATCTTATGAAAAAAAACTTGAGTTAGAAGTTTCTATCCCTAGAAAACTTTATGATGAGTGGGAACCTACACTTAAAATTAAAATTAAAGATCATGAATGTTATGCTTTGTGTGATTTGGGTGCTAGTGTTTCCACGATCCCAAAAACTTTGTGTGATTTGCTAGGTTTCCGTGAATTTGATGATTGTTCTTTAAACTTGCATCTTGCGGATTCTACTATCAAGAAACCTATGGGAAGAATTAATGATGTTCTTATTGTGGCAAATAGGAACTATGTGCCCATACATTTCATTGTTCTTGATATAGATTGCAATCTGTCATGTCCTATTATTCTTGGTAGACCTTTCCTTAGAACGATTGGTGCAATCATTGATATGCATGGAACACTTCCCTAGAAAGAAAATTAAATTACCATATGAATCTATTATGAGAGCCACTTATGGATTGCCTACTACAGATGGCAATACCTAGATCTATCCTCGCTTTTATGCCTAGCTAGCACTACAAAAAAAATACACTTCCGTGATGATACGTGTTTGTCACAGTAGGTCGCGTTTTTTGTCATGCATGTACATCCATGACAAATTTATGACAGAATCAAGATAGTCATACCTGTGCTGTCGCAGAAGTGTTCCATGAGATTACCAAAATTATCATCACGGAAGTGTCCACTTCCATGACGATACATCCCGCGTCACAGAAGTGCTTTTGTCAAGGGTGACCGACACGTGGCATCCACCGTAACAGAACGCCGTTGAGCTATCGGGTCAGATTTTGGATCCGATAACTCGTTAACAGCCACGACGAATGCCGATTTTTCACGTGTAAAATTCTTATTGGCTGACGGATCCACGCGTCAGCTCCGCATTAGCACAGGTGTCACTCATCTAACGGTCGAGATGGGCCTATGATATGTTGACACGTGGACCGGCCCAACAGAGGCCCACAAAGTTTAAATGGGCCGGCCCAACCAAAGGCCCATAAGATTTAGACCATAATGGGCCGGCCGAGCTAAAGGCCCACAAAATTTAGCGGACCACAATGGGCCGGCCCAGCTAAAGGCCCACAAGATTTTGCAGACCATAATGGGCCGACCCAGCTAAAGGCCCACAAGATTTTGCGGACCACAATGGGTTGGCCCAGGTAAAGGACCACAAGATTCGGTAGACCATAATGGGCCGGCCCAGCTAAAGGCCCAACATTCTCTGTCAAATCGGCCCGTCAACGGCCTGTCCTAAACTTGCCATCAACGCGGCCCATGGTCACTTCTGGCCCGCTAACACTCTGCTAAGTAATTGGGCAGAATCATGGCCCGGTGTATTTCTGGCCTGTTAAAGGTCCGGCTTCATTTGGGTCCATTTACAGGCCATCAAAACTTTCGGCCTGTTAGAGGCCCACTATAGATTTGGGCCACTTTCTTCCTGTTGTCATTTTCGGCATGTTAACGCCGGATGTAAACCATGGGCCATATGTGGCCCAACGTCATATCGGGCCCATTAACGGCCCATATAAAATTGACGACAATCTAGCCCGACCGAAGTTCCGGCCTGTTAAAGGCCCGTGTATTAGGTCGGCGCATTCTGACCGTCCAATTTCGCCTGTCAAAGATCCGTGTAAATAAACGGGCCACCATTTCGGCCTGCTAAGTCTAGTAGGTTATTTGGCACAATCAGGGCCCAATCTCACTTTCGGTCTATTAAAGGCCCATGTTTTTTATGGGCTCGAGATATTTACACCTGTAAACGGCCTATTTTTAGTGAGGGCCCAAATTATGTTTAGGCTTGTTAAAGGCCCACTATGGGCACAGGCCTACCAGAAAAATATGAAAGCTTATGCTGATTTAGGCCCGGATATTTTAGTGGGCTACGTGTCAATTTCGCCCCGAATCGCTTTTAGCCCAATTGGAATGGGCCCGGCGAATGTTAGCATGTTGGGCTCCTACGAAGCTTTCGGCCGAATACATTACTAAGATAAACCTACACTATACAAAAATAGCATCGTAATTACTGCAGCCTGGGGCAGCATCATAAATGTTGTATCACAACAAAATAAATTCCAACCATACAACAAAAGGCCTGTTGGCATAAAGTTTACAATCCTTCCAGATAAAAGCACCATCAGATGTATAGAAGCACAGATCATTTGACCTGAGTGCTAATGTTTCAGGCTGTATAATCTGATGGAGCAGCACGATCTCCACCTTTTTCTGCCATTGCTCTTGAACAATGAAGCAAATGTCTGATAGTCTGGTTTCAAAACCATTCATATCTTGACGACATTTCTCAACCACTATTCTTGTTTCCGAAACAACGTCCATTAGGGATTGGACTTGTGTCTGGAGCAAAGATATATCACTCTGTCTAGCAGGAAGATTTTCTTCAGTTGGCGATTTGGACGAGGTTACCTTGACAACCAACCCAGAATTACGCAGGAAGGTGCTTTTTGCACTGTTAGTGGAGAGATACCGACACACTGCAGCAAGACGTGACATTGTTCCTGTAGTAGCCTCGTATCACGCCCAATATGCGACCCTGTCCAAAAGGAACTCGACGGTCCCACCAAGGATAGACCCGCATATTGAAACGCTTTTGCAAGGTGGATATCATTACATCAACATTACATAATAGATGGGGATACATACATAAGGCAAAAATGCCACAAGAATACATCAACATCATATACAAGATCAACATCCGACTACGAATGAAACATAAACGGAAGCTCAAACGACATCCACCCTGCTAGCCCAGGCTGTCGACCTGGAACCTATCCCCTGAACGAAGAAGAAGCAGAAGAAGAACTCAAGACAAGCAAGCATCGCTCTCGCGTCATGATCATCGCATAATCCTGTACCTGCAACTGTTGTTGTAGTAATCTGTGAGCCATGAGGACTCAGCAATCCCATTACCATGGGTATCAAGACTAGCAAAGCTTAATGGGAAAGGAAGGGGTAAAGTGGTGAGGTTGCAGCAGCGGCTAAGCATATATGGTGGCTAACACAAATAAGAGCGAGAAGAGAAACAAAGGAACGGTCGTCAACTAGTAATGATCAAGAAGTGATCCTGAACTCCTACTTACGTCAGACATAACCCAGAAACCGTGTTCTCCTCTCGATCAACCCGAAAAGAGACACTCACGGTTACGCTTTACGGTTGGTGTATTTTAGAAGAGTTTGCTTCAAGTTTACTACAACCGGATATTAACAAATTCCCATCGCCACATAACCGCTGGCACGGCTCTCGAAAGTTTATACCTGCAGGGGTGTCCCAACTAAGCCCATGATAAGCTCTCGCGATCAACGAAGGATATTCCTTCTCCCGGAAGACCCGATCAGTCTCGGAATCCGGCTACAAGACATTTCGACAAGAATAAAACAAGACCAGAAGACCTCCGGCGCCGACACCTCGATAGTAGCCACAGTATCTAGTCTCGAGCCACGACCGGATGAGCAGTCCGTATAACTAAAACCAAACCTCAAGTTTCCTTAAGGGGGCGCCAAAGCACTCTAGTTTGGACCAACACTTAGACAAGCATTGGCCCGGGGCTGAATAAAGATGACCCTTGGGTTAATTACTCCCAAGGGAAATGTAGGTGGTGGTGAGGCAAATGGTAAAACCAATGTTGGGCCTTGCTGGAGGAGTCTTATTCAAAGCGAACTGTCAAGGGGGTCCCATAAATCACCCGACCGCGTTAGGGACGCAAAATCCGGGAACATAATACCGATATGACGGAAACTAGGGCGGCAAGAGTGGAACAAAACACCGGGCATAAGGCCGAGCCTTCCACCCTTTACCAAGTATATAGATGCATTAATTAAATAAGATATATTGTGATATCCCAACAAGTAAACATGTTCCAACAAGGAACAACATCTCCATGTTCCAACAAGGAACAAACTTCATCTTCACCTGCAACTAACAACACTATAAGAGGGGCTGAGCAAAGCGGTAACATAGCCAAACAACGGGTTGCTAGGAAGGGTGCAAAAGGTTAGGGGCTGACATGGCAATTTGGGAGGCTTGAGCAGCAAGTGATAGGTAACGCAGCATAGCGATAGAACGAGGCAACTAGCATAGCAATGATAGTAGTGAGATCCAGGGTAGCGGTCATCTTGCCTGAAATCCCGCAAGGAAGAAGAACGAGTCCATGAAGAAGACGAACGGATGAAGCCGAACCAAGCGTAGACGAATGAATCCTCACGATCGCAACGAAACAGGAACTAACAAGAAGAAGCACACAACATGGTAAACACGCCACACATGAACAAGACATGATGCACAACAGGCATGATGCATGACAAGGCTAGATGGGGCTACTCATGGCAAGAGATGATGCAAACAAGATCAACACATCAAAGCAAGTTTAAATGAGGCCGGGAACAACATATAACAATTCCGGTAAGTCCTCATATGCAAATTTCGAAATTGGTCCAGATCTGAATAAACCTTATGTTCAAGTTGTTAAACAGCAAGTTAAGATGCACCAACATGATCTACACGAAAATCTAGTCAAGTTACATATAAAGTTCATTAGATTCGGAGCTACGGCCTAGAAGATATGAGCAAGTTAAGATGCACCAACATGATCTACACGAAAATCTAGTCAAGTTACATATAAAGTTCATTAGATTCGGAGCTACGGCCTAGAAGATATGAGCAAAACAAGTTAAACATGGCATTGATGCAAAATGCATACAAACATCAAGCAAACACCTCAAAACAAGGATGCAACATGATAATATGAAACTAAATGCAAAATCAAGCAAGTTTCATAAAGAGCACACTCAAAACGGAGCAACGGTTCAACACATACACATGAAACAAGTTTTAGCAACAATCTGTCCAAAACAGCAACTAGGCATATTGCAAGCATCAAAACACTATGCTACAGCATCTCAACATAATAAAAAAAAGGCATGGGTATGATGTACAGGTAAAGCATAACAAAACATGATCACTGAGCTATCTCCAGAAACAACTAGAACATGCTCAAAAAGACATGGCAAGATTGCATATAATAAAAGGTTCAGACTTTAGCAGAAATAACATCAGGTTGCAATGTTTAGAGCTATCAAACAACATGTTACAGCAAGCTATCAAGTCAAACTAGAGCATGGCATGAATGTACTCAAAGCATATAACAAAAGTCCCTTAGTGACCATAAGCCAAAAGGGATCAGAAAATACAGTTGCAAGCATGTGAATATAGCAAAAACATAAACAGATTCAGACTTGGTGCAAAACTGGAGCATGGCATAAACAGATAACAAGTAGCCATGTTGGTGAGCTTGAATCACTCACCACAGAGCAATACATGGCATGGAAAGGCAATTCACAGTAAGAAGACATGGCATAGAAGCTATACATGGCAAGAACAACATCATAGCATACACGGATCAACTACAACAACCTTGGCAAAATTGAATAACATGTAAACAACCTGCCAGGAACATTTTATAGCAAAAGTAGAGCTCGATTGACTCAAGCTATGTCACTCCATAATTGCAAAAAAGGGCATGGTTGGATAGAGAATAACCATATGTTCAAAACATCCTTACTGAAGTATCTCAAAATATGCATGGAACTCTCTGTAGCATCAAGTTTACATGGCATAAAAATATCAGCAGAACAGGGGCTGAAAACATCAACATCATGAAGCCTAGTTTGCATGCTTGTGCTAGTCACCACAGAGATCACAAAAATACATGGCATACACGCCTGTAAAAATGGCATGGCATATTACAAAACACATGTAGGACTCAAGTTCATAGGATGCACACATCAATCATGGCAAAAATGACAAAAGTGCATGTTCCGATAAGAATCAAACTAACATCACATAGCCCTCTTCTAACAGCATTTCAGGCATCAAGATGAGCTCAAATGAATATGGTGCAATGGAATGAAATGATGTACTCGTCGAGATGAACAATCTGATATATTACACGCACGAAACAGAGCAATATGCAGAGAGTTATAATGCAATGAACATGGCATGAAAATGCAAAATAAACCGGGACTTAGCAGATTTCAGAGGGGGGGAAGTCAACTGGGCACGAACGACGAGGACGGCCGGGATTCTCGCCGGAGACGACAAGGACGGGCCGCCCCCGAGGGGCGCGGATCCGGCGGGATCGGGCGGGGAGGCGGAACGGCAATGGGCCGGCGGCGCCTGTCCCAAGTGAGCCGAGGCGGGCGGCGGCGGCAGTAACATCCCAAATTTTCAACTTGGAATGTTATACATTAGGTCATCATGCATATCATATTTTTCTCGCATTTTTTTCCGATCCTAGAAAATTTCACGCAACTCAAGGACCCTCGGAGAGAGTTGGAAGTTTCATTATTTTCATATTTGGGATTTCCCAAATTTTGAAAATAGGATCATTTGGATTTATTTAATTATCTTCATAAAGTTTTTCCTATAAAAAAGTTAAGAGAGGGAATAATATGACTTTCCCAACATTTAGGAAAAATGAAGATTTTATAAATAAATCAAATTTGGTTTATGAAAGATTTATTTTGCTTAGGCAAAAATGAGCATTTTAAAAATATATGCATGTTTGCCGTTTTTAAAGTTCATTTTGTTCGACTCATTTTTAGGAGTCGGGGAAAATTATTTTTATTAAAATCGGAGTTCGTTTGGTATTTTTTTTAATTCGTTTGGTTTAAATTTTAAAAAAAAACGCGCGCGCCCCCTCCCCGGGCCGAGGGGGCGCGCGCGTTTTTTTTACTTATGAAACCTTGGGAGTTATTCTACGTTTGCTTACACGGAGTTCCGAGGAGCATCGTATCGGATAGAGGAACCCAGTTTACCTCGAAATTTTGGAACCAATTGCACGAAACATTGGGAACCAGACTAGAATTCAGTACAGATTTCCACCCACAGACCGATGGACAGACCGAGAGAGTCAATCAGATTTTGGAGGACATGCTGAGAGCTTGTGCACTAGATTATGGATCTAGCTGGGATGATAATTTGCCGTATGCAGAATTTTCCTACAATAACAGTTACCAAACCAGCTTAAAGATGGCACCTTTCGAGGCTCAGATGGAAGAAGGTGAAGGACACCGTTGTCATGGGACTAAACTGAGATCGCCATTGTTTGGACCAGATTTAATTAAGGAGTCCGAACAGAAAGTTAAGTTAATTCGAGACAGGCTCAAGGTAGCCCAGTCCGCACGGTAAGAGCTATGCCGATTCAAAGCGCCAGCGATTGAGTATGAAGTTGGAGACAGAGTATATCTCCGAGTATCACCGCTTGAGGGTTAAGCGTTTTGGAGTTAAAGGAAAGTTAGCACCCGTTTCGCTGGACCATATAAGATTTTGCAACGCATGGGAGAAGTTATGTATAAGTTGGAATTGCGGAAGGACTGTCGGGAGTTCATGATGTATTCCATGTTTCTCGATTGAAGAAATGTCACCCGAGATAGCAGAGAGTACCGTTAAGAGACACAAAGCCCACCGGAAGCAATTCAGTTGAAGGATGACTTGACATATGAGGAAAAACCAGTTAAGGTTCTCGATTATGCCAGCAGAGTTACCCGCAGAAGGTTATCAAGTTTTGCAAAGTTCGATTGGAGCCACCACACCGAGGATGAAGCCACACAGGAAAGAGAGGAAGTTTTGTAAGGACCACCTCACCTATTTTCTAGCCAACCCGAATCTCGAGGGCTAGATTCATCTTAAGAGGTAGGTTTGTAACATCCCAAATTTTCAACTTGGAATGTTATACATTAGGTCATCATGCATATCATATTTTCTCGCATTTTTTCCGATCCTAGAAAATTTCACGCAACTCAAGGACCCTCGGAGAAGTTGGAAGTTTCATTATTTTCATATTTGGGATTTCCCAAATTTTGAAAATAGGATCATTTGGATTTATTTAATTATCTTCATAAAGTTTTCCTATAAAAAAAATTAAGAGAGGGAATAATATGACTTTCCCAACATTTAGGAAAAATGAAGATTTTATAAATAAATCAAATTTGGTTTATGAAAGATTTATTTTGCTTAGGCAAAAATGAGCATTTTAAAATATATGCATGTTTGCCGCTTTTAAAGTTCATTTTGTTCGACTCATTTTAGGAGTCGGGAAAATTATTTTATTAAAATCGGAGTTCGTTTGGTATTTTTTTAATTAGTTTGGTTTAAATTTAAAAAAAAAGCGCTTCCCCCTGGGCGAGGCCCACCGCCCAGCCCAGCCCAGCCGCCCACCTCCCTCTCTCCTCACAAGACGCCACTCGCCGGCCCGCCACCGCCGCCGCCACCCCGCCGCCTGGGAGTCCGCCTCCCTCGCCCCCAGCTTGCCCCTCCCCAAGCCGACTCACCCCCTTCCATAAATAGCCGCCACCCCCCTCTCTCTCACCCTTGGAGCCGCCTCAACCCGAGCCCACTGAGCCTCGCCGCCGCCGTGGGCGCCGCCCATGCCGTTCCCGCGCCGTCATGGAGCCCGCCGCCCTCGCCGCCCTCCCGACCCCGCCGGACCCCGCCGCCCGAGCCCGCGGACCTCGCCGGCGAAGCCCACGGAGGTAGCCGCCGCCCGCTCCGTTCGATCGGTTTCCCTAAAACCGATCCGGTTTTTTATGTAGTTCGGTTTTTTTTGAAAAAACCCTTAGATGGTTTTGTTTTTTCGGTTTTCTTAATTAACGAACGTTCACCGAACCGTTCGTTTCAATGAACGTGTTCGTTGGATTAGTTCTGTTAACGAACGTCCGTTATTTAATCCATTCGTCATTTTCTTTTAATCGGATTTAATCCGTTATTTTTCTGATTCGATTTCAGATCCGATTTTCAAATCTGTTTTATTTCTTGCTCGTTTATCGGAATCAGGTGATTCAAGCGCCTGGAGTTTCGTAACGAAACCGCCGTTCCGACTAACCTACTTTCACAGAGTTTTGCTACTGTAAAATTTTGACCTAGTTCGGATTGCTAAACCGAGTCGTTCTCTCTCGAGTTTCGACTTTCGATGCCTTATTTGATTCGATTTTTTTGCAACCAGGGTTCTTAAGTTGAACTTTCTGGTTAAATCTTTTATTCGAGATTTCCCCGTGCATTAGATGAGTACTTATTGTATGCTTGTTGTTTGTCTGCGTTAGATCACCGGTCGCGCCGCTTGTTACTTGAATCTCTAGGTCTCATGGATCATCGACAAGGCAAGTAACACTTTGATCATACTCTTCTCATACCCAGTTTTATGCATTAGATATATCCTCAAACACTTGCATGTTTAGGATCAAATTAAATTGTGGGTTTGGGAAGTAGATTGAGGTAGTACCTATTACTGTTTTACTTATGAAACCTTGGGAGTTATTCTCGTTTGCTTATTGTACCATGCTATGCTAGTAGGCGTGGATTGGGTGAGTGAATATCCATGATGATGTGAGATTGTTAATTAATGGTTTATCTAAGGTGGCAACCTAAACACACATCTGGGTGGATTGAGGCACTGGTTTCCATCGAGACTTGCTGTATTTCTTGGACCGCCACCTGTGCTCTAAGGGATCATAAGATTATTCAAGCGGAAACTTCCGTGTGCAGCCACAAGCCAATTATGGGCTCTGGCGTAGTTGACTAAGTTGTGCGAACTCTTACGGGTAGGCTAGCTGATGTAGGGGATGTAGGTTGGTACGGTCTACCCACATGTAAGGTGCTAAGCGCTTCGAAGACTATGTCTCGGTCATCCGTTTCTCAAACACCATGTAGTCACGAGAACCAAGCGGAGGCGATCGAGTCTTAATGGGAAAAGTCGCAAACCTCTGCAGAGTGTATAAACTAATCATGATTAGCCGTGTCCCGGTTATGGACGTTTTGAGTATCCGTAATTGAATATCATGTGAATCTCAACATGTTACTTCTAAATAAAAGTTATTGGGTTTGATGAGTATTTTTAATTGGGATTGAGAATCTGTCAACCATTCTCAATGTTTAACAACCACCATGATAGTTAAATAAAATTTATTCCTTTGTTGTAGGGAAAAATCAGCTTTATGCAAATGTAACAGAGAGCCTTACCACCAGCCATATATGCATGTAGTGTAGGCTTATTCATTCATTGCTCTTATGTGTTACATTGCGGCATATTCCATGTGCTGACCCGTTCTCGGGCTGCAACTTTCACGTTGCAGACTTTTCAGACGACGAGTAAGGTGTCAGTGATGCCGTTGGAGTTAATGGACTCGCTTATCTTCCAAGCCTTCCGCTGTTATTATTAGATGGCCTTAAGCCATATTATTGTAATAAGTTCCCTTGTGGACAACGATGTAATAAGTGTGTGATTGCTACTCGCAATAAATCCTTGAATCTTGTGTGGTGTCGACATTCTTGATCCGTGGATGACACCGAGCACGTAGATCGGATCCATTCGGTCTGGTCGCTCTGAGAGAATGGTATCGAGCAGTTGATCAGAGGACACGACCACTAAGTTAAAGCCATAGATCACTACTCTCTTCCCATTTCTAACTCCTCATCTTTTCTACTCTTTAGGATGACGGACGCGAAGATCAAGTACACCCAACCGGATGAAGGCACACCTTTTGGATTTCACTTGAAGGAAGTTACTAAGTACCTGAACATTGGACTACCAAGCTTCACCGGGACTTTCAACGCCACTCTGCCTGAAGAGGAGCGCTGGAAGATTCACGCTCACGTTCCAGGAAGGACATTCGCCCCAATCACCAAGCCTATAGATAGTGTTTTCAGTGCACCAACTTGGAGTGCAGGAAAGAGCATGGCAGCTCACATCACCATGGGACGCATTGGAGAAGTTTATCAAGAAGACCTCAAGGACACTATCTACCAGATTTGCGGACGCCGAGATGACAAGCGGGACATCGTCGGCACCAAGAAGGATAGGTCCATTGCAGCTTTCATCCAGAATTAAATCAGCACATTCGGCGCCAGAGAACCAAATGTGCAACGACATGTTGGAGTTGCGTAAGACGAAGGAAAGGATCCTAGAACCGGAAGGAGAACTAAAGACTACACTCAAGGACTACATGGGCGAGATCGTAGCTCGGCAAGACACAATAACGATCTTAAGTGCGAGATCGAAGAACTCAAGAAGAAGTTGGCGCTCAGGAATGAAGACCAGTATGTCGAATACCCAAGCGACTACATTAACATCGACGACACCGATTCGGATCAAGTGAACCCGACTTTGAAGACGAAGTGGAGCGGACATCATGGAGTCTTCCACGGTTCAAATTAGTAGAAGTTCCCCACATATTAGTAGTATTTCCCTCCATGTAAACATTATAGTACCGCACTTTTGCGATAGTTAGATCGTTGTAAGCCCTTGTTTGATTGAATGAAGTGATTTTGTGTGCATTTGCTCATGTGCATTTGGGTAGTGATTCCTTAGACCTCATTCTATTCTACATTTCTCTTCTTTTCTAAACCCATCGATGCCTCCGAGACGCGACCGGATTCGTTTTCCCGCCAGAGATCACCCAATTGATCCAACAGCGAGAATACCTGATTCAAACATTGGTGCGAACAACAACAACAACAACAACCCCCGCCACCACCACCACCACTGCGGATCATCGACTCGTTTCCTTAGACTAAATCCGCGGTGTATTCTAGTAGCACCGAGCCGATTGTAGCAGATGGTGGCTCCGCAAGATAGGAAGGGAGCTGACCACTGCGGGATGCATGATGGTGAAAGAGTGAAGTTTGCAGACACCAGCTTGAAGGACCCGCAGCAACATGGTGGGAGAATTTCACACCACTTATCCGTGAGACACCGCCACATGGGACCAGTTTGACAAGCTTTTCGCCCGCCCATGTTTCAGCAGGAGCCATGGCCATGAAGAAGCGTGAGTTTCGCAACTTACGCCAAGGAGGAAGGACTGTTGGCGATCGTGGATGATTTTAGCAAATTAGCACGTTATGCCCCGGATAGCGTTACTACGGATGCAGCTAAATAGGAGAAGTTTCTAGAAGGACTGAATGATGAGTTCAAGATGCCGTTGATGGTGGCAAGTTTCAACAACTACCGGGAGTTAGTAGACCGAGCCCTCATGATTGAAGGAAGCAAGACAAATTGAGAACTGCATAGCGGAAGTATGGACAGGGAAGTATAACTCGGAGCCCAATGAAGCCTCGTTATACCCCTAAATCAGAATTCAGTTTCAGCATACCCATGGAGGAGGTAATTCGCATAACCATAATGGCACCAAGAATGGGAGCGGAATGGAGGAAGCAATGGACAGAACCGCACCAACCCGTCAACACCATCCAAGGTAGACTGAGTCACATTACTTGCTTTAAGTGCCGCAAGATGGGCACTATGCAAATGACCGCCCGAAGGCGAATGGAAATAGCAATGGAAGCTCGGAAAGAAGCCAAACCCTTTCAACAGGGGATGTGAACCACATTGATGTGGAGGAGGTTGAAGATCAGCCCGATGCGATGTCGGTAAGTTTTTGGTTAAGTCATTTCTCAGAAGTTGTTCTTTTCGATCTTGGTGCATCGCATTCATACATATCAAGGGATTTGTGGATAAGTACAAATTACCGACCCAAGCCCTTAGGTCACCCATGCTAGTAACCTCACCGGAGCGAGAATACATGGCTAGTAAATGGTGTGATCGACGCCACTAAGGATTGGACACTATGTTTTCCCCTCAAACCTAATAGTTCGGAATCCCAAGGATTGGATGTGATATTAGGAATGGATTGGTTATCAAAGTATGGAGGAAACATAGATTGTACCACAAGGTCAATTTTGCTCACCACACCGAAGGAAGGAGGATTAAGTATGTGTCACGGCACGAGCCGAGGAGAGCACAAGTTAATTGCTTATCGAGTGTGTACAGAAGAAGTACCGGTGGTAAAGGATTTTCTGATGTATTTCCTAAGAGTTGCCGTGAATGCCACCGGATAGAGACATTGAGTTTTGATCGAGCTGTTGCGTGAACAGGCCCGATATCGAAACGACCGTCATGTGATGCCCGCACGAGATTTAGCGAAATCAAGAAGCGATTAAGGAACTATTGGATAAAGGTTTTATTCGCCCAAGTTCTTCACCTTGGGGATCACCCGCTTTGTTAGTGGAGAAGAAGGATGGATCGTTGAGAATGGTTGTTGATTATCGTGGATTGAATGAAGTAACAATCAAGAACAAGTACCCACTACCTATGATAAATGATCTGCTTGATCGCTTGCAAGGAGCCAAAGTGTTTTCCAAGATCGACTTGCGATCGTGGTACCATCGATTGAAGATTCGGGAGCAAGACATACCCAAGACCGCATTTACCACGAGATATGGATCTGTATGAGTATACCGTTATGTCATTTGGATCGACTAACGCACCAGCCTATTTCATGAACCCGATGAACAAAGTGTTTATGGAGTTTTTGGATAAGTTAAATCGTGGTGTTCATTGATGACATTTTGATTTTCTCAAAGAATGAAGAGGAACACAAGGAACATTTGCGATTGGTTTTGGAGAAACCGAGGAACACCAGTTGTATGCCAAGTTCAGCAAATGTGAGTTTTGGCTAAAGGAAGTTGGATTTCTCGGACATGTTATATCCGGAGAAGGGATAGCAGTTGACCCCACAAAAGTTGAGACCGTAACCAAATGGGAAGCACCAACAACAGTTGGAGAGATTCGGAGTTTCCTTGGACTCGCAGGATACTACCGAAGGTTCATTGAGAATTTCTCAAGGATTGCAAAGCCTATGACAGAATTGTTGAAGAAGGAAAACAAATTCATATGGACTGAGGACTGCGAGGCAAGTTTTCAGGAGTTGAAGAAAAGATTGGTTACCTCACCAGTTTTGATATTGCGGATCGGACTAAGGATTATGAGGTGTATTATGGCGCTTCACGTCGAGGACTTGGAGCCGTGCTTATGCAGGAAGGAAGAGTTGTTTCAGATGCTTCACGACAACTTAAGCCTCATGAGTTGAATTATGCCACTCATGATTTGGAGTTAGCAACCGTTGTGCATGCCTTGAAGGCGTGGAGACATTTTCTCATTGGAAATCATTGTGAAGTATATACGGATCACAAGAGTTTGAAGTACATCTTCACACGAAGAATTGAATCTCGCACAAAGGAGATGGTTAGAGCTAATCAAGGATTATGATATGAGATTGCATTATCACCCGGAAAGGCTAATGTCGTAGCAGGCGCATTGAGCCGTAAGAGCCACGTCAATACCCTAATGATGGGAGGAATACCCAATGAGTTAGCCGAGGACCTTCGAGAACTATGTTTGGAAATAGTTCCAGAGGCTATGTAGCAGCATTGGAGATTCAATACAATCGATGGACAAAATCGAGAAGCCCAAAAGGCGGATAAGGAAGTTGCCTCTATAAAGGAGAAAATGGGCAAAGGAAAAGCTAAAGGATTTCGTGAGGATGAGCACGATACCCTATGGTTTGAAGACCGTGTTTATGTGCCTAATGACCCGGGATCGAAGTTGATTTTACAAGAAGCCCATGATTCACCTTATTCGATTCACCCAGAAATACCAAGATGTATTTGGATTTGAAGAATATTTTCGGTGGACCGAATGAAGAAGGATATTGCGGAGTATGTAGCAGTTTGTGACGTATGTCGAAAGTAAAGGCGAGCATCGAAGCCAAGAGGGATTGTTACAACCATTGCCGATACCGAATGGAAGTGGGATAAACTAGGCATGGATTTCATCACAGGTTTGCCAAAGACTCGTTCAGGATATGACTCGATTTGGGTCATAGTCGATCGTTTGACGAAGGTAGCTCATTTCATTCGATCAAGACTACCTATAGCGAGTGCTAAGTTGGCAAAGATATACATGACCAGAATTGTGTGCTTACGGAGTTCCGAGGAGCATCGTATCGGATAGAGGAACCCGGTTTACCTCGAAATTTTGGAACCAATTGCACGAAACATTGGGAACCAGACTAGAATTGATCTGATTTCCACCCACGACCGATGGATGCACCGAGAGAGTCAATCAGATTTTGGAGGACATCTTTGAGAGCTTGTGCACTAGATTATGGATCTAGTTGGGATGATAATTTGCCGTATGCAGAATTTTCCTACAATAACAGCTTACCAAACCAGCTTAAAGATGGCACCTTCGAGGCTCAGATGGAAGAAGGTGAAGGACACCGTTGTCATGGGACGAAACCGAGATCGCCGATTGTTTGGACCAGATTTAATTAAGGAGTCCGAACGAGAAAGTTAAGTTAATTGAGACAGTGCTCAAGGTAGCCCAGTCCGATGTAAGAGCTATGCCGATTCAAAGCGCAGCGATTGAGTATGAAGTTGGAGACAGAGTATATCTCCGAGTATCACCGCTTGAGGGTTAAGCGTTTTGGAGTTAAAGGAAAGTTAGCACCCGTTTAGTTGGACCATATAAGATTTTGCAACGCATGGGAGAAGTTATGTATAAGTTGGAATTGCGGAAGGACTGTCAGAGTTCATGATGTATTCCATGTTTCTCGATTGAAGAAATGTCACCCGAGATAGCAGAGGTACCGTTAAGAACACACACCACCGAAGCAATTCAGTTGAAGGATGACTTGACATATGAGGAAAAACCAGTTAAGGTTCTCGATTATGCCACAGAGTTACCCGCAGCAAGGTTATCAAGTTTTGCAAAGTTCGATGGAGCCACCACACCGAGGATGAAGCCACACAGGAAAGAGAGGAAGTTTTGTAAGGACCACCTCACCTATTTTCTAGCCAACCCGAATCTCGAGGGAGATTCATCTTAAGGGGTAGGTTTGTAACATCCCAAATTTTCAACTTGGAATGTTATACATTAGGTCATCATGCATATCATATTTTCTCGCATTTTTCCGATCCTAGAAAATTTCACGCAACTCAAGGACCCTCGGAGAGAGTTGGAAGTTTCATTATTTTCATATTTGGGATTTCCCAAATTTTGAAAATAGGATCATTTAGTTTATTTAATTATCTTCATAAAGTTTTCCTATAAAAAAATTAAGAGAGGGAATAATATGACTTTCCCAACATTTAGGAAAAATGAAGATTTTATAAATAAATCAAATTTGGTTTTTGAAAGATTTATTTTGCTTAGGCAAAAATGAGCATTTTAAAAATATATGCATGTTTGCCGTTTTTAAAGTTCATTTTGTTCGACTCATTTTTAGGAGTCGGGGAAAATTATTTTTATTAAAATCGGAGTTCGTTTGGTATTTTTTTAATTCGTTTGGTTTAAATTTAAAAAAAAAGCTTCGCCCCCACGGGCCGAGGCCCAGCTGCCCAGCCACCCCAGCCGACCCACCTCCTCTCTCTCTCCTCACAAGACGCTTGCCGAGGCGGCGCCCCGCCGCAAGACGCCACCCCCGCCGCCCCGAGTCCGCCTCCTCGCCCCACTGCTTGCCCTCCCCAAGCCGACTCACCCCCCCTTCCATAAATAGCCGCCACCCCCCTCTCTCTCACCCTTGAGCCGCCCCCCCCGAGCCAGCGCTGAGCCCGCCGCCGCCAGTGGGCGCCGCCGCCGTTCCCGCCGTCGCCGAGCCCCGCCGCCCTCGCCGCCCTCCCGACCCCGCGGACCCCGCCGCCCGGAGCCCGCCGGACCTCGGCCGTGCCCCACGGAGGTAGCCGCCGCCCCGCTCCGTTCCGATCGGTTTTCCCTAAAAACCGATCCGGTTTTTTTGCGTAGTTCGGTTTTTTTTTTGAAAAAAAAACCCTTAGATGGTTTTGTTTTTTTCGGTTTTCTTAATTAACGAACGTTCACCGAACCGTTCGTTTCAATGAACGTGTTCGTTGGATTAGTTCTGTTAACGAACGTCCGTTATTTAATCCATTCGTCATTTTCTTTTAATCGGATTTAATCCGTTATTTTTGATTCGATTTGGATCCGATTTTCAAATCTGTTTTATTTCTTGCTCGTTTATCGAATCAGTGATTCAAGCGCTGGAGTTTCAATATGAAACCGCCGTTCGACTAACCTACTTTCACAGAGTTTTGCTACTGTAAAATTTTGACCTAGTTCGATTGCTAAACCGAGTCGTTCTCTCTCGAGTTTCGACTTTCGATGCCTTATTTGATTCGATTTTTTGCAACCAGGGTTCTTAAGTTGAACTTTCTGGTTAAATCTTTTATTCGAGATTTCCCGTGCATTAGATGAGTACTTATTGTATGCTTGTTGTTTGTCTGCGTTAGATCACCGGTCGCGCGCTTGTTACTTGAATCTCTAGGTCTCGCGGATCATCGACAAGGCAAGTAACACTTTGATCATACTCTTCTCATACCCAGTTTTATGCATTAGATATATCCCTCAAACACTTGCATGTTTAGGATCAAATTAAATTGTGGGTTTGGGAAGTAGATTGAGTAGTACCTATTACTGTTTTACTTATGAAACCTTGGGAGTTATTCTACGTTTGCTTATTGTACCATGCTATGCTAGTAGACGTGGATTGGGTGAGTGAATATCCATGACAGATGTGAGATTGTTAATTAATGGTTTATCTAAGGTGGCAACCTAAACACACATCTGGGTGGATTGAGGCACTGGTTTCCATCGAGACTTGCTGTATTTCTTGGACCGCCACCTGGCTCTAAGGGATCATAAGATTATTCAAGCGGAAACTTCCGTGTGCAGCCACAAGCCAATTATGGGCTCTGGCGTAGTTGACTAAGTTGTGCGAACTCTTACGGGTAGGCTAGCTGATGTAGGGGATGTAGGTTGGTACGGTCTACCCACATGTAAGGTGCTAAGCGCTTCGAAAGACTATGTCTCGGTCATCCGTTTCTCAAACACCATGTAGTCACGAGAACCAAGCGGAGGCGATCGAGTCTTGTGGGGAAAAGTCATAAACCTCTGCAGAGTGTATAAACTAATCATGATTAGCCGTGTCCCGGTTATGGACGTTTTGAGTATCCGGTAATTGAATATCATGTGAATCTCAACATGTTACTTCTAAATAAAAGTTATTGGGTTTGATGAGTATTTTTAATTGGGATTGAGAATCTGTCAACCATTCTCAATGTTTAACAACCACCATGATAGTTAAATAAAATTTATTCCTTTGTTGTAGGGAAAAATCAGCTTTATGCAAATGTAACCAGAGAGCCTTACCACCAGCCATATATGCATGTAGTGTAGGCTTATTCATTCATTGCTCTTATGTGTTACATTGCGGCATATTCCATGTCTTGACCGTTTCGGGCTGCAACTTTCACGTTGCGAGACTTTTCGAACGACGGGTAAGGTGTTAGGTCGTGGTTCTATACTCGGTGATGCCGTTGGAGTTGATGGACTCGCTTATCTTCCAAGCCTTCCGCTGTTATTATTAGATGGCCTTAAGCCATATTATTGTAATAAGTTCCCTTGTGGACAACGATGTAATAAGTGTGTGATTGCTACTCTGCAATAAATCCTTTGAAATCTTGTGTGGTGTCGGCATTCTTGATCCGAGGATGACACCGAGCACGAGATGGATCCATTCGGTCTGGTCGCCATAGCTGCTCAAAGGGCGGCGGCCGGGCGGCGGGATGAGCCTCAGCAGGGAGGCGGGCGGCCGAGCGCTGGCTCATGGGCGAGGAGGCGCCGTGGGCGGCAGACGAGGTCCGGAGGCGAGGGCGGCGGCGTGAGGGGCGCGGGCGGCGAGTCGGGTTCGGCGAGGCTCGGTGGCCGGAGCCCGACGGGCGGGCGGCAGGCGCGGCCGCGGCGCCGAGGCGAAAGCGCCTCAGGCGCCCGCGAGAGGCGGCGGCGGCGACGAGGCCGCGAGGCGGATCTGGCCACACGGGCCCGCGATGGGAACGGCGGGGGGAACGGCGGCGAGACAGTGGCGGGCGCGGTTGGTCGCGAGGCGGCGGCGCCGAGGTGGCGAAGCGGGATTGGCCGGGTGAGGTGGTTGGCGCGGTGGACACGTCCGTGGCGGAACGGACATGTCCGTGAGCGGAGGAGCGGGCTAGGGTTTCATCTGCGCGAAAATCCGGGGAGCACACATATATAGGTAGAAGGAGCTAGGAAGCTCCAAATGAGGTGCGGTTTCCGGCCACGCGATCGTGATCGAACGACCGAGAGCATGGAGGGGAGTTTGCTGGGTTTTGGGCCACTTTAGAAGGGTGTTGGGCTGCAAAGAGAAGGGGCTTTATGGTTACCTTGCTTAACTGCTGGAGTATCAAACGACCTCCAAATGGCACGAAACTTGACAGGCGGTCTACCGGTGCTATACCAAGGCCGCTTGACAAACCTCGGTCCATTTCGAGAACGTTTAATACCCACACACGAAAAGAGGCAAGAAGGGGGCGCCGGGAGACATAGGAGTGCCGGATAGCAAAAGGGACAACGGGGAAAATGCTCGAATGCATGAGACGAACACGTATGCAAAATGAAATGCACATGACGACATGATATGAAATGCATATGATGACATGGCAAAGTGCAACACGCAAGCAAATGACAAGGCAAGGACGGCGAATAACTGGCAAACACCTAGCGCATCGAATCCGGGGCGTTACACCTTGTCACCTTCAGGTGGTTGTGGTTGTTCAATCATTTGTTCCATAGCTTCCTGAAAGTTTGAACTTGTAGATTAGTGTACCGGATAAGTTACTAATGAGCCAAAAACAAACAAAGTAGGTTAAATGTTTATACATAACTTATTTTGGTGAACTACAGTAATACATTAGCATGTATTGTAGTGCCAACTACATAATAAAATAACTTTCATGTTCATGTAGCATGCCTACTGTATTGTCTATTTCCTCACATTCGTTGACATCTAAGGATAAAGAGACATGGTTTAAAGTAGGATGAACATAGTATGACATCATTCATATCATGGGCAAATAGATATAAAACAAACAACCTATTTTATCATTGTGTGCGCACGTGAACATAACAACTAGATTACAGATCAAGACCAAAAGAATATCCTTCATCTCTTTTAAACCATGTAAGGTGAAATGATACATTTTTTGACTGTGAACTATGGGGCAAAACCCCCACAGCAATTCAAAACTTTATTAAAACCAGAAAGACATTTACAACAACATGATTACAAGAGGTAACCAAAAGAAAAAGGGAAAAAAGGAAAAAGGAAAAAGGAAAAGAAAAGACTAAACTTAAGGTGGCAGGAAAGAAATCCACTTGAGCAAGTCATCCTTGTAGCCAGTTTTGATTCTTCGCTGCATGAGAGTCATGTCATGTTTGAAAGTTCCTCTCCATTTATTGAAACTGGCCCTCTCCCCTCTGAAAACCTTGGCATTCCAGTTGATCCAAATATTCCAAAGAAGTAATAAAGACTACTTGAAAGAAGAAAGGCTTATCAAAACTCCTCTTTGCTGGATGACCAAATCGGACATTGAGCTTCCAAACGACCAATCAATCTGCAAATAATTCCAAACTCGACAATTTGAAATTACGGATAAAGAAAAGATGGTCTCTGGTTTCTCTTGCTTGAAGGGGGCATAGCTTACAGGCCACACCATCATCCATGTGCCAGTGTCTCCTGTCAACCATATCCTTGTATAAAAGTGAACAGAGTAACTGACATTGGCTGCAAACCAAGTAGTTAAATGAACACATCACAGTACCAATCAGTTCAAGGCGGGAGGAGTAAGGACTTACAACAGCGGCTTGAACTGGTGTGCTCATGCCCTTCATCTTGCTTTGTGTGGCAATCCTTGAAGATTTGCACTGCATTCGTTCAGTTCTTTTGGTCCGCACGGGCTTTCCTCTGATTTGGAACAAGTCAATATAGATACGATAATATGGCACAAAAAAAGAAGGAAGTAGCAGCTATTTACAAAAGCCTCGCGAGCAGTGCAATATAGCTACGAGATCCATTGTCTGTTGGAATTTCACTTTAGAGCGGTTGGTTTTGTTCTTCAAGCAGTTAGCCTAGAAGAAGATACACTTGTAAGGCACATACATAAATACAAGTTCAATATGTGGTCCGATCAAATACATATAGCCTACGATACTTTGGATCGGACCGGTGTTTAACAAGGGCTGTCCGGTCTTCATCTATAATATATTCCATTGGAGATGTTTGGGCGATTTCATTGTTAGCCTTGCCTTCAAAGTGAGATTTTCTAAGGTGGTACCGATCTTTGTCATATAGCGGTCGAAAAACATGAGTGCATGCTTGTTTAGTTGCATCATCTTTCGGATCCAACTTGAACCTCATCTGTTGAAAGCAGAATGTGAGTCTTATTAGGAGGAAGCTAGAAAGTATGGGACGAGCAAGACAATATTACTAATTGCGATGAATAACATTACTTACGGATAAATGGTCAAGGAAGGTGTTAAACTGGATATTGTCTTTCTCATTCTGTCTTTGGATCCACATTGGGAGGATACGTGCATGACACCTAACAAAGAACGGCTGCCTCGGATACTAACTTGGCTGACTCAGTAGCATCACGTGGCCTTTTAAACCTACCTCAAAATGGATCTCCATTCTTCCTCCTTTAGATTTTGTTAATCATCAAGCATTATCCCGATGTCTATTTCGCTTGCGCCATGGTGCTAGTTCAACAACGAATATGGAAAGTGTTATTGTACATCAAGCCGTGAGAGTACATATAAAGGAGCATGCAAGCGCAACTTGACTCGGTCGGTATCGTCTTGGTGTTGATGCTCATGAGGTTCATTTGATCTTGCCAAGTCTGTTGTATCGCCGATTGCTTGAAGTAGTGTTAGGTGTGAAGGCAGCTTGGGAACCGGCCGCCCGAGCAAGCGAACGAGTAACTGGTTGAGATCTTTGATGCAGTTAAGCGGATCTTGCAGGTGGTGGAGCAGGTGATCTTGTGTTTGTAGATTTAGCGGTGGACTTGGACCTTCTAGTGCACTATAAGTACCAGCAGAATCTCGGCGGCGGAACCTTTTCCTTTTCACCCGATGAGTAACAACACTCCCTACTATATTATTTTCCTTGCTATTTTTTGACTTTGCCATGTCAAGCTGTTCCCACAACACAAAAGAATAAAATCACTATTCAGAACTCATTGATGCATGATACAGACAAGCTATACTTTGATGTAAGACAACCATATGAGTATGGAATATGTAAGAAAAACAGACGGCATGACATATTCACAGCTCGATGTGCAAACTAAGCGAAGGATTTTCAAGAAAATAGAAGTAATGCAAGCTAGACACCATATGAAAGATGCAACCAATATTACTCGACAAGTTAAAAGTGTCTTGTCATAAGTGGCAATTCGAAAAATTAGAAGCGAGACAACATAGAAATCAATGCAAGATCCAACCACTATCAAACTGCCATGTTAAAAGCGTCCAATCATGAGTGGTGATGCGGGATACACAACAAGAGTACTTTGATGTAAGAACATGGTATGATAGATAGATGCAAAGGTATTCTAGACACGTAAAAGCCATGTCATATGCACATGTATAACGTATAAACTCAGCAGTGCAATTTAATCAAAATAGAAGAAATACAGACTAGACAACATATGCAACATGAAACCAATTATCACATCACAACTTAGAGCAAGCACCTGCAATGGTGGAGTACGGAGATGAAATCATCATGTAGACTTGGGACTTCAACTTCATTAGCGATGGCGTGGGCAAATCTAGAGAGTCTCTGCTTTGCGTCGGTGCGGAGGACCACCAACATCCCCTAACTTCTTGTTTTCCTTCCTATTTTACGATATTGCCTTATGAAGTCAAAACCACAAGAAGATGAATAAAATTAGCTCTGCATAACTGGTTGATGCATGATCTGAGCGAACACTACTTTGATGTAAGGCAAGCGCAGGATAGGAGGATGAAATATATACAAAAAAAGACAGCGTTTCATATTCACACGTATGATAGGAGGATGGAATATGTTTAAAAAAACAGTAAGCAGAAGGCATTTCAACAAAATTAGAAGAAATGAAAGCTAGGCACCATATGAACATGCAACCAATATCACTCTATCAGGTAAAAAGCGTCTCGTCGTAAGTGCCATTTCAAGAAATTAGAAGCAGTACAAGCTAGAAGACAATGCAAGATGCAACCTACATCACAGTCCCAAGTTAAATGTGTCTTATGGGTAAGTGATCGTTGCAGGTATAAGTTGTAAGCTACGTAGATGCAATTCAACATAATCAGAAGCAATACAAACTAGACATCATACGAAAAACACAACCACGTATAACAGTTCCAAGTAAGAGCAAGCACCTGTGATGGTGGAGTAGGGGAGATGTGCTCATCATGTACACGTATGTTCTAGAAACAGGAACACGTGTCATATTCACAGGCATTATGTGTAAAGAAAGCAGATGCAATTCAAGTTAGAAGCAATACAAGCTAGACATCATATGCAACATGCAACCACATATAATAGTGTCAAGTTAGAGCAAGCACTGTGATGGTGGAGTAGGGAGATGTACTCATCATCTACACAGCTCGTTGATTTATCCAGCCTTGTGTTGTCTTGTGAATCTTGTTGGGAGGATGGCGGAGTAGAATCTGTAGAGACCCCTTGTTTGAGTTGCTCCAAAGGACCACCATCATCCACTACCGGACTAATTTCCTTCAGCTGTAATGATTTTGCATTGTGAAGTCAAACCGATAAGAAAAAGGAATAAAATTCGCTTCAGAACTCATTCATGCATGATACTGACGAACACTACTCGGATGAAAAGCAAACACATGATGCGAGGAAAAATATGTATGAAAAACAGGATGGTGTGCCATATTCACACCTATGATGTGGCAACTAAGCAGAAGGCATTTCAACAAATTAGAAGCACTGCAAGCTAGACACCATATGAAAGATGCAACCAATATCACTCTGCCAAGTTCAAACTGTATGGCGTTTCAACAAATTAGAAGCAGTACATGCTAGAAATCATATGCAAGACACAACCAATATCACAGTGGTGACTTAAAGGTGCCTTATCATAAGTGACTGATGCGGGATATGCAAGAATAGTAGTCTGATGTAGAAACAGGAACACATGTCATATTCACAGGCATTATGTGTAAAGTAAGCAGATGCAATTCAACAAAGTTAGAAGCAATACAAGCTAGACATCATACGCAACATGCAACCACATATAATAGTGCCAAGTTAGAGCAAGCACCTGTGATGGTGGAGTAGGGAGATGTTCTCATCATCTACACAGCTCGTTGACTGTCTAGCCTTGCGTTGTCTTGTGAATCTTGTTGGGAGGATGGCGGAGTAGAATCAGAGAGAACCTCCGTTTGAGTTGCTCGGAAGGACCACCATCATCCAATGCCTTGCCAATTTCCTTCACTTTATTGATTTTGCATGATCTTGACGAACACTACTCGATGAAAGGCAAAGTCATGATACGAGGATGGAATATGTACGAAAAAATGGACGACTTGACATATTCACACCTATGATGTGGTAACTAAGCGAAGGCACTTCAACAAATTAGAAACACTGCAAGACACCATATGGAAGGTGCAATCAATATCACTCGCCAAGTTAAAACTGTCTCATCATAGGTGGCGTTCATCAAACTAGAAGCAATACATGCTAGAAATCATATTCAAGACGCAAACCAATATCACATCTGCCAACTTAAAGGTGTCCCATCATAAGTGATTGATGCAGGATACACAAGAAGAGTAGTTTCATGTAAGAACATGGTGTGATAGATGATATAGTATGTACCAAAAACAGGAAAGCGTGTCATATTCACATGTATCATGTGTAAGCTAAGCAGATGCAGTTTATACTAATTAGGTGCAATCTGAGCTAGACACCATATGCAACATGCAACCAGATATCACATGCCAAGTTAGAGCAAGCACCTTGGATGGTGGAGTAGGGAGCGGAGACTTGGACCTTGTAATGCACTATCGGTACAAGGAGAATCGATACAGATGCTCCGTTTACGTTGTTCAGAGAGGACCACCATCATCGCCTTCCTTACTCTTTTCCTTCCTCTTTCTTGATTTTGCCTTGTCAAGTCAAACCCACAAGAAAAGGAATAAAATTTGCTCTTGAACTCATTGATGCATGATCTTGTGAACACTACTTTCATGTAAGGCAGCCGCATGATAGGAGGATGGAATATGTATGAAAAATAGGACGGCGTGACATATTGACATGTATGATGTATAAAATGTAAACTAAGCACAAGGTGCTTGAACTTGTTAGAATCGATGCAAGCTAGAAACCATATGAAAGATGAAACCAATATCACTCTGCCAAATTAAAAGGGTGCCCTAACAAATGTATTTGACCAAATTAGAAGCAATACATGGCAACAGGCTAGAAATAATATGCAATATGCAACGAATAAAGGTGACTCATCGTAAGTGATTGATGCAGGATACAGAAGAGAGGTAGTTTCATGTAAGAACAAGGTTAACACACAGATGTAGTGTGTACCAAAAATAGGAAGGCATGTCATATTCACAGTATAGTGTGTAAACTAAGCGGATGCAATTTACCTAATTAGAAGCATTACAAGCTAGACACCGTATGCAACATGCAACCACATATCACATCATGAAGTTAGAGCAAGCACTGTGATGGTGGTGTAGGGGAAGTGCGGTCTTGTGTCTGAGCTACGTTCAATGTCTTCATTTAGGCTTGTTGAGAATCATGTGGAGAGGATGAAATTGCATTCTTTATAAGAGTATTGCGTCTCATATTAACCCACAGGCGTGACTGTCTCAT
This sequence comes from Aegilops longissima, assembly GCA_021605205.1. Taxonomy (NCBI): domain Eukaryota; kingdom Viridiplantae; phylum Streptophyta; class Magnoliopsida; order Poales; family Poaceae; genus Aegilops; species Aegilops longissima. The sequence continues at coordinate 134,103,503 of CM038678.1, forward strand.
CATAAGCGATAGACGAGTTACACAAGAACGATGAGTTTGATGTAAGAACATGGTGTGATAGGCGGATGTAGTATGTACCAAAAACATGAAGGTGTGTCATATTCACATGTATAATGTGTAAGCTAAGGAGATGCAATTTAACAAATTAGGAGCATTGATGAGGGATACACAAGAAAAGTAGTTTGATGTAAGAACATGGTTAATAGAAAGACGTAGTATGTACCAAAAACAGGAAGGCATGTCATATTCACAGGTATAATGTGTTAACTAAGCAGATGCAATTTACCCTAATTAGAAGCATTACAAGGAAGACACCATATGCAACATGCAACCACATATCACACTGCGAAGTTAGAGCAAGCACCTGTGATGGTGGTGTAGGGGAAGTGCGGTCTTCAGGTACAGAGCTATGTTCAATGTCTTCATTTAGGCTTGTTGAGAATCATGTGGAGAGGATGACATTGCATTCTTTATAAGAGTATTGCGTCTCATATTAACCCACGCACGTGACTGTCTCATCATAAGCGATAGACGCAGGATACACAAGAACAGTAGTTTGATGTAAGAACATGGTGTGATAGGCAGATGTAGTATGTACCAAAAACAGGAAGGCGTGTCATATTCACATGTATAATGTGTAAGCTAAGGAGATGCAATTTAACAAATTAGGAGCATTGATGAGGGATACACAAGAAAAGTAGTTTGATGTAAGAACATGGTTAATAGAAAGACGTAGTATGTACCAAAAACAGGAAGGCATGTCATATTCAAAGGTATAATGTGTTAACTGAGCAGATGCAATTTACCCTAATTAGAAGCATTACAAGGTAGACACCATATGCAACATGCAACCACATATCACACTGCCAAGTAAGAGCAAGCACCTGCGATGGTGGTGTGGGGGAATCCCGGTGATCAACTAGAGAGCTACGTTGACTGTCTTCATTTAGCCTTGTTGTTTCTTGAGAATCATGTGGGGAGGATGACACTGCACTCTTTAAACGAGTAGGGCGTCTCATAGTAACCCACCCGGGTGACTGTCTCATCATAAGTGATTGACGAGGGATACAAAAGAGCATTAGTTTGATGTACGAACATGGTTAATAGACATATGTAGTATGTATCAAAAACAGGAAGGCATGTCATTATCAAAGGTATAATGTGTAAAGTAAGCAGATGCAATTTAACCAAATTGAAAGCAATACAAGCTAGACACCATATGCAACATGCAACCACATTTGACAAAGTCTGAAGTTAAAGCAAGCACACAGGATGGTTGTGTGTGGCAATTGAGATCATCAATCGCAGAGCTACGTTCTCGTCTCCAATCTGCCGACATCGCACCCATTAGAGCGCTGAAACGCTTAGTGCTTGTCTTGAATTACACCGAGCGACTTACATCTTTTCTTTTCGCATTCATCAACATCGCGTCAGTCTGAAATACACATGCATAAAAAACAATAGTGTGAGTATGGGTGAAGTGTGTGCACAATTAGTACAGTGTAAAGGTAGCGAGATAGCAAGTCGGTGAGAAATAAATGACGGAGACATATGATAGCTCTACAACATGCATGGCACACTAAATTACTACAGGATTCTATGAAAATAACGATGATTGAAAGCAAATAGGTCACCCATTTTTTCTGCACCGTCCGATGTACAAAGAACAGGCAGATCGCCTTCATCTACCTCCACCGGTCAGTGTTGACGATCTTCCTCGAAACGCCAGCGACCATCGGCCCAGTATACCTCCCCTGCCTGCACCCTCCCCTCGACCTCACCGCACCGTCGTGCTTGGCACCCCCGCCATCCATTCAAGCCCCGCCGACCTCCAGATCAGGGGCAAGCAGCTCCTGCGCCCCACACCCCTATGATAGACACCGATGCGCCGCTTCCCCGGGGAACAGGCGGACTAGGTGCTCCGCGCGCCTAAGAGGGTGCTGCTTCTTTTAATTGCGGTTTGACTGACCCTGAATTGAAATCCAGGCGGGCTACTGACCTCTAGCAAAGGTGAAATAGTAAAAGGGAGGAAACTTTGTGCATTTAGTATCACGAAGAAGATACAGTAAGAAGCGCTCAACTAGTTTCTTTCGTGGGATGAATATGGTGTGAGCGGAGACGTAAGATTTGCACCAATAAGGGAAGAGGAGTACCTCTTTCTGCTAGCAGTGTTGTGTCCTCCTTCTGTTTTTCCGATGATCTTCTTGTTGTTCGCCGGAAACCAGAAGTTGTGGAGGACGGTGCAGCCTTGAACGAACCCATGGCCAAGTTGTTGAGTGTGGTGTGGTGGCCGTCTATCGGCGGCGGGGAAGCAGATCCGAGGCGGTGAACGACGGCGTAGCGGGAACAGCTCCGGTGCGGTGGACGGTTACGACAGTGGAGCCACAGTAGTGAGGCACAGGATGGCGTGGTCGGAGTGGTTCGGTACGGCGCACATCGACGTCGGCATCGTGGAGGCAGCTCTGCCTCGGCTTCAGCTGCTAAATCCTTGAGGGCGTTGCGGTTGCGTTGCACGACGACGTCGGGGTACCGGCTCCGGCGTGATGGAGGAGGGCGGCGGTGGATTGGCCTCTATGGGGTGGAGGACGGACCGACGGAGGAGGCTGGGGTTTCGCGACTGGTGGAGAGGGCGATTTCGCGCCCATGGAGTATGAATGGGGAAACGGAGGGAGGCGGGGAACTAAGGGGGAACAATGTTCGGTTTGAGACGCGCTTGTTTGAAATTTGGGGTAAGTTACAAACTTTGCCCCATCTAAAATTTCGGACATATTATGGGTTGGGGTAGGACAGTCATGTCGTGTCCCAAATGTGGGCGGGATAGATTTCGCCGATGGGTGTTTAGGCGCCCACAGCGTATGAATGCTTCTCGAGGCGGTTGAGACCGGCGCCTTGGTGAAGTTACAAACCTACCCGGTTTAGACCTTTGGACATCGGGCCGATAGGCTACACGGCTAGAGTTAGGACAGTAATTTCCTACCACCAAAACATTAGTCTCAAGGCGGTTTGGGTGACCAGAGGCCTATTTGGCGCTTCGTTCAATATTTGGGAGCGAAGCATTAACGCTTTGGTTCTCTTGAATTGAACTTTCAGGATTTGTCAAACTTCACAAATCTTTACTCTTGAAAATCCTAAAGCTACGATTATTTTGGAATGGAGGGGTACATTTGAATATACATTGTACACGAGTATATATTAAAAAATATGCAACTTACCTTAGTTCATGCATGGTTCTAGATATAATCTCCTTGGTTACAAAAAAAAGTTAGATATGTGTATGAATATATATACCATGTTCAAACTCACAACAAAGATTGATGCCCCCTTTTACATCTGATTTACAAATGCCATTATCTCAGGTTCAAATAGATGAATGCACTTCCTATGAATTCGAATCTTCGAAACCCCCTTTATGTTGAATTCGACATGTATTCTATTTTGTAGCTAGCAATTTGGAATGTATCCATGCAAGTGACAAATGTATAAAGTGCTTCACACTAACAACATGGAGTGCACTAATTAATGTTTATATATGAATTGCAAAAGCATCCATTGCCTGTATTTCAAACCGCTCTCACTCTATGGATCGATAATATGAAATAAACACATGCACATGCTAGAATTCAATAGAGTATGGGTGTCTGATAGACTGATTTTCGTCCATACGCAATTTGCAAAATTCATGATCTCATCCAAAATAATAATGCCATTTATATTTTAATTTAATGCGTAGAACCGCCTTTTACACGTAGATGCACTATGCCTCGCCTGTTCTCACAGACGCGTTATATATCTCTCTATCTAACGCATAAGTGCACACACTTTATATGCATCGGCATTTCTCTTTCACACATGCTCACAATCTCTCTCGTGGTGTCGGGGTGTCTCACGCACATGCTCTCTCTGTTCTCTCTCTCTCTCTCTCTTCTGACTACTATGTACCACTCTTTTCACTAATCTCAGCTTGGAAAACACTATTTCTCTCACATGCATATATACACATGCACGGTCTCTACTAGCCCTCTATACGCACATATATGTGCCTACGTGTCTCCCTTACGCGCACATTATCTTTAGGCCTCTCTCGCACACATTGCCTCCCCGACACACCTCTCTCTTAGTAGTTGGCGATATGATTTCATCATATCGTCATTCGATAGGATATCCTGGTTGTTAGGCTGGATGGTAATAGGAGGCAAAGTTTTACCCTAGTTCGGATCGGACCCTTGCGTTGAAGAAAGAGCCTACTCCTGTATGCAGTATATTAGTGATAGGGGTGTGTACAAAGTACACGTGAATATCGAGCATTGTGCATGTGTGTATACTATCGATTTAACTAGCCCCAAGCTTGTATAACATACTATGGGCCTAGGGTTACAAATCATATATAGTCGGCCTATCACCAGTGGGGATAGAGTCCTCCGCGACTCTGGTAGCTTCGTGTTGTACGCCGACTCCTCCACATGGGTCTTCATATAACACGTCTCGGTCCAACCTATATGTGGCGCAGGATGGAACCGACCCATGAGTCTTGATGTTGACTCACCACAACTAGAAATGATGTGCCCACCACACCACACAAGCAATGGGCCACTAAGAAAATAAGCATATACAATAGTACAACGGTATATAGCTCACGATACGCGTCCATATTTTGTTGATGACACTGACGGGCTTTGCATTTGATGCGTGCTCCGTATTTTTGTTGACGACACTTACAGTCATTGTATTTTAAGCAAAAGCACGATATGGTCACTGGACTTCAGAATAAGCTCATCAAGGTCACCACATACATTTTGTCGTGCTAACCAACATGTGGTTGGATGGTTAGAGGACAGTGGTTTCTCGAGCCCACCAAGGTTAAAGTCTCGGTGCTCGCATTTATCTTGTGTTAATTTCAGTATTTTCTGGCGATGTACGTTCAGTGGGAGGAGACGTTCCACTCGACTACGAGGCACCTATGGTGACTTCGTAAACTCTCAAGATCATATATGCAATCCCACTCTCTCGAAGGTGCTCATAGGGGTAGGATTCACGTGTGTGCGCTTATAGCGGTGAGTGCTTGCGCGTATATATGAGCCCTTGCGTCTGTACCATGTTAAACAAATACATGTCATGATTATACAGTCACTGGCTCACCCGTACAACTTCGTATTATGTTGATGACACAATCAATTGACCGACCAAAGCGTTCCACGCGGCGCAACTAGTGTTGCACCATCGGGCGCCGTAACCGTGGGGCCCACCTGTCATCCCGTATATGAAAGAAAGAAATGGTAGTTTGAGTCTGTACTGCTTTAATAAAATAGGAGTACATTTTAGGGTGATCATACGGTCACTGGCTCACCATACAGCTCCGTAATTTGTTGATAACACGATCAATTGACCAGTCAAACGGTCCACATTCAGCAACGCACATTACCATAGGGCCCACACGTCAGCGCGTATATGAAGGACATAAATGGTAATAAATTAGTGGTCAGTGGATATTCGAAGTTGTAAGACCTCTGGTTGGCAGTCACCGGCGGTTGGGGGGCGTTCATTGGGCGGTGGGGTGGGGATCCCCGGAGAAAAGCTCGGGCAGGGGGGCTAGAGGGATGGCGGTCGTGGCGGTGGACCGCGGTGGGGGTGGTTTCGGGAGGGCGGGCGGCGCGGCGGCGGGGCTGGCGGTTCGGCCGGTGGTGGTTGGCGGCTCGGGGTGGAGTTTGATGATAACTGAGGCCCTTGATTTCGTATCCAACGGCTGGAAAATCTAATGACCAGAGATGAAAAAGTCAGTCGACTGACATGTAGCCTCACCCCGCGCGTACACATGCACGCACGCAAGACACGCATGCATGTAGGCGTGCAACACTGACACGTACACATAACGTACACACGCACGCATGCTGGCGTGCAACATCGACACGCATACATGCACTCACAAACACACGCACGACGCACCCATGCATGCAACACTGAAACGCACCCTTTGCACGCACGCAACACTCGCGACGCTGCATGCACACAGCACACGACGTGAGACACACGCAACCTATACGCATGCACCCTTTGTTAAGGACATGGATTGTTACGGGTATTAATCAATCTTATCTGTGATAAGCAGAACATTGATGTTTGCAGCGGTCTTTATGAATCACAACGTATCGAACGGGCTATCAACATAGTAGGCTTATCTACATGAAAAAGATGACGTCACACTCAATGAACAATCATCGTTTTATGAAATGCCCGCTTCTGACCGCCCTGGCCCACCAAAGTTTCTCTGCCAGCGCTGCTGCATTGGGTCACTGACATGCAGGCCATGCACCCAAAGAGCCCACACGTCAGTGGAAGAACGGCGCGGTGTCCTAGGTCAGAGTCGAGGGCGCCACTCGTGGCACGCCCGGCTGAACACGCCTCCGTGCCGCATTCAAACGCCTCCATGAAACCCGCCCGTGTGGAAGCCGAGAAACCCACTCTGGACACACGTCCATTCATAACCGGGACGGCGTTAAACGCAACGCCGGCCGAGCTCCTCCCGTCCGCCGTCTATTTAATCTCCTATTTAAACGAGGCCAAACGCCGGCCAACAATCGCACACCTCCGCCGCTCCCCTATCTCCTCCACCATTTTGTCCACTCTTACAATGGCTTACAAAGAGTGGTTATTCCGCATCCAAGCCGGATGGGTAGCCCGCCGGATACGAGCTATGCAGCTCGCTGATCCACCTCCCTCCCCTCGCCCGACGGAGCCAGTTGCCGCCCCAAGCCGGCGCGTGGTTCAGCAACTCGCCACTCCAGGCCAGCTCGACGAGGAGCGGCGCACGGGCGTCGTTGCTGCCGTCCACGCCATCGCCTCGTACCACGTCTCCCATTTCTGTGGCCGAGACTCCCATGCCGGCCACCGCGCCATGCAAGCAGCGATAGAAGTCGGGTGCGCGGAGAGCGACGAGTCGGTGGCCAGCGCCTCTGCGTCCGCCGCCATCATCGAGGAGAAGTAGAACACGGGAGGCCGCCGCCGCTTGGGTCCCATGAAGGCCACCGCGGAGGCGACGCCGGCGTACACAGCAGGTGTCTTGCCGGATCCTTTTGTTGCGAGGACCTTCGTCGACCCCGCATGGGCTCCACGGAAGAGGGGAATGTTAGGATGAACTCGAGCCGGTGCCGGCCATGGCGAAGTAGTGGCCGGTGATGAACTCGAACTAGTGCCGGCCACCATCATCTTACGGCACCAGCCAATGATATCGGTTAGGCGATGGGGAAGCGAGCCGCCCTTTGCGCCAAGCATATACCTCCGGGGCTCCGGCAGTCCGGTGATCGTCTTTGCCGACATGAGGAACACAAATCGATCGGCGGGCGACCATTTAGGCCAGGTATTATATACCTGTGCTGTCCAGAACTAGCACCACGTAGTTCATTTGAATGTAATGAAATCCGTCATGTTTGTATGAAAATCCGGTATTTTATATGATTTCCGTCGTTGTTTATATGAAATGTCAGTTTGTGTACGTGTTTGCATGAATTTCGTCCGGTTGGTTGAGTTGCTGTCATAATGTGTGCGACTACGGTTGGATGGCGTAATTTGTGGGTCGCCGGTCGGTCTGCGGGCGGCTCGGGCGGTGTTGTGGGACAAAAACACAGCTCGTGGCGAGCTCGTCTCCAATGTCTTGTACTGGAGGATGCATGACAGCATGAGCACCGAGCCATTCCTCGCTCATCGGTGGCAAAGGCACCGGTGGACAAAAGGGTCGCCAATATTTTGGCTACCCCGGGCAAGATCTAAACAGCCCCTCCCAACAGATTCAAATCCCTCGTTAAGCCTGGAATGTTGCCATGTGTTGTTTTCATGGACTAGCAAGATGCCCGTGCATTGCACGGAACATCAAGATGCATTTTTACCAACTCCGCATGCATGCAAGGGATAATTAATGTCCTCCTTTGCTAGTACCACGAGGCAAACACCATTAATATTGCATCGATTAGTGTTAGTGGCCTTGTATATCTGCAAATTGTAATTTTGATAGTGGCCCCTTGTATATAAAAATGGAGGGAGAAAGATGAGAGATAAGGTGAGGAGGAGTGGGGCGTGGTGGTAACTGGTGGTCGGACTAGGCGGAGGCATGGGGATGGACGGCGCATTATGTCTAGGTTTGTATCTCTCTCACACACACCCACGTAGGTGGGGGACGTGCACGAGGAGAAGAGGTGCACGCACGGTGCACATAATCCCGTCTCTTTCCCAACCACACCCGCGCGGGTACACGGTGGAGCTCATTTCTGTACGAAAAAGGCAGCCCACGTGGTAATTTGGCACGTGTACTGGTTGTCCACTTGGTGGAGGGAGGATCGTCTACCACGGGTGAACAAACAAATTGCGACTTGACGCGTTATGTTAAATTAAAAAAGGCAAACCATGTGGGGCCTACCTTAGAGGCAAGGCTCTATACACTGGAGTACTATTGATGTGTCCCAGTCAACTCATGAACGAGGAGAAGCTTGCTTAGTCACGCCTCCCCGCCCACGGCGCGGTGGCTCGCAGGATGAGGTGAAGCTTGCTTACGAGTAGTAGTAGTACTACTACTACTACTGTCACGCCTTCGCGCCGCTCCTCGCCCATGCCTTGGCATGGCTCGCAGCACGAGGAGAAAATTTTACTACTCCCTCCATTTACTCCTCGTCCCTACTACGTATACTTTGGTTAGTACTCCCTCCATTTACTTATACAAGGCCACTCTAAAAATATACATTTTGCATCTATACAAGGCCACAAATAGTAATCAAGACAAAAGTTACAACACCCTCCTTTCCAGTTTATGGCTCAATTTCAAAATCTCTCCAACCAAGGTAGACGGTGAGTGGTCGAATTAATTTCATAGTTTGCACAAGTAATTAAATACGCTGCTTTTTCTCAAGAAGTTATGTTTACCGAGGCATTAATTAGAACGAATGCATGAATGACCACTAAATTTCCATGAACTTGTACATGCATCGGTAAGTACAATAGTGCGCTTTACTACATGGCATTTTTGCATATGTGGAGGAAAGAGAGGCAAGGAAAAAGTGGAGAAGTGGGCTCTCATGCAAGAGCCAGCCTCTACTACATGGTGGAGCACTGGGAGAGGCACCTGTATGGAGGTGGTCAGGAATCGGGAGACTCACGCCGGTCGAAGCGCCCTGTGATTAAAATGATAATGGCAAGTCAAATCACGGGCCTCACCTGTCCAACAAGAACTTCATTTGTCAAATCACACAGCCCTATGTTTGCAGCAGCCTACTCCCTCGTCTTCTCGCGTCTTTGTCGAACCGACTAGGCGGAACTGCCCCGCCGCCTACCGCGCAGGAAAAGCCCTGCCCTCGACTTTTAAATACAACTACATCCGCTTAAGAATCTAATGATATACTTTTTGTGACATAGAACTACGTGCAGGCCCTATAAACCGAGACGCCTAAAAATAAAAAAACCAAGACGGAGAGGGTATTCAGCAGGTATCTTTTTAGATCAATATAGTCGAGATTCACCAAGGAGCAAAACCAAGTGGTAGGCTGCTCCTGTCGTGTTGGCGTAGCAACTCAAGCAGGTCGATCCACACACTAAATGGCGACACACTTAACAGACCCCTTTGGCCGACATGTGGCTCATCCACCGTCTTGTTCCACGTGCGATGCACCAAATTACAGTTCGAGCAGCGGTTGGAATTGGAGGCACCCGGTCGAAGGCGTCGCGATAGTAGAAAATGAGCGATGAGGGTCAAATCACAAAGCCCCACCTTTCCGCATTAAGCTAGAGTCTTTGGACGGAGAAGCAACCATCATTTCACTCTAGGGCGCAAGAGCATAAAGAAAAGAGAAAACAATGATGCATGCGGCAGCTACCTAGGGCACCCTAGGTAGGGTCTCCACTACAGATCCTTTTTAAAAGCGCCTCCACTACAAATCGGCTTCTCCTCGTCCTCTTGAAGAAAACCGATGATGAGTGCGGTGGTAGGGTTTGTAGGAGTACTACGGCGTCATGGGCCATGTCGTAGTAAACGGGTTCGAGTCGACGCCTTAAATATGTGTGGGCCTCTTGGTTTTACGGAACGAGGCAGCATTTTGGGTTCGGGGACCAAGGAGATATAGTACGCATAAAAAAATGTGGACGAGGTTCGACCGAAAGGCAATGATGCATGGGCCCTGCATTTTGATATACCCGGGGCCGCGTGAAATTTGCTACTCTACTCAAAACTAGTAAGGTACACATGTATTTAACGCATGGGATTTCGAAACCAAATTATGAATAAATACACACTATAGCATGTAAAGCTTTGAGTCATATATGCATGATGTAGATGTTCTTTTAGTTCTTATAGTTCATCTCATTCAAAATCAATTAGTTTTATAAAAATGTTAAGATGCATGGGGTTGTGCATTGTAAATCATAAAGTAAAAAACAAATAATGGCAATTCATTTAGAAAAATAATCAATTATGATATAGAAGATTCTAGAACAAAGGAGAAGTGCTTGTGTTTTGAGGTTTGTGCATTATGCTTAAGTTCAACCATGGAGTCTTCTAAATTGTACATGTGGCAGATCTGGTGGAATGTTGATGATATCCAACGGCCAGTAGTGCTCAGATTTGCCTATCTCTGCACTGTCAGGTTAGCTTCATCCATCGACCATCTTTCAAAGTTATTGGCACACTATATAGTTCTTGTGCCATAGTTGCATGTTTTGGAAAAAAAACTACTGGTGGGTTGTACTATCTATTTAGGAATAAAAGATGTATACATGGAAGTTGTAGGGAAAGAGATGACATGGAGCATCTCAATTCCTATGAGTAGGGACTGGAAAAGAGATGTCATTTGGTTCACATCATAGGAACTTTTCTATTGAATCTAGAGATGACATGTATCTCAATTCCTATGAGGAGGGATTACAAAAGAGATGTAATTTGGTTCATATCATAGGAACTTTTCTATTGAATATACGCTAATGTTTATTTTCCTTTGAAATTAAGGCAGTATAGGAATCCATTCATATGAACCAAGTGGCTCTAAAGATATAGAAATGATATCATGTTTATTTCCTTTGAAATGTGGAGTATATGAATCTATTCCTATGAACCAATTGGCTCTAAAGGAAAAAAATCCTATAAAAATCATATCATATAGAGTTCCTATGATATTCCTCGACACTAAAGGATGCTTGAAATTGTTGCGGGTGATACGATGGTCTTTCTTTGTAGACTCCTCACCCATCTTTATAGTTACCTCTCGAAGATGAATGAAATGATATATACAGGGTATTCTACATGTGCAATTTGGTACACGAAAACTCGGTAAAAGTTTGCGAGGTTCGAATTTTCAATAAAGCTATATGCACTGCATTTCGGAACGGAGGGAGCATATGACAGTTGCTAACACTCACGTGGAAGATTTGTGTGTAGGAGGAGTGGCTGTTCTGTTAAATGACATGGCAAAACTGACACTGTCGGATGCCGATCTAACGGTTCTTACGGCGTTCGTTAGGAAAAGGCTTGTGGCGAATGTTTGTCGGATAATGATTTACGGACACATGCATTGCATTGATACGTGCCCCCCTCTCTCTCACGCACACGCACCCTCACGAGTCACGACTCTCCCGAGTCCTCTCACAGACTCGCACGTCGCACCCACCGTTTATCTGCAGGTAGACGTCACGCACATATGTGCTCTTCACACCCTACCCTCAGAACTTATAAAAAACAAAAGACGGCGCGCACATTTTATTTTAGCTCACACGTCACACACTTATACTATTACTCTTATGGCGAACATTCTTTGGGCATTGTATATTGTACTCTCACGAAGAGAAGCGGTGCACGCACGCACTAGTTCTCTCACACCCACTCGCGGGTACACGTAGGAGCGCATTTTTTTGAAGCTGGTTCAACAAAATCACTCCACTATATATAAAAGTAGGAGCCTTAGCGCTTGCTTTACTAAGGTTCCTCTTGTTCACTCTCTCATGCTCTCCAGATCTAAGCAAGACATAGGTGGCCACACTCTCTCTCAGCTCACGGCTGGTCACAAATCCGGCCGGACAACCTCGACCGGGGCAGGGGTGTAGGTGCATCGTTCACGCTGTCGTCGGCGGCGAGGGAGGAGACCAACGGCTGCCCGCGCGTCCCGATCGGCGGCCATGTCGTTCTCTCCGAGAGAGCGCCGGCCCGGGAGGGCCTCTGACCCTTTCTTCCTCCCTGCGGTATTGTGGCCAAGATGCGGCCTCCCGACACCGTCTTTGCCACATGCCGACAACCCCAAGGTATATATTCCTTCAAAACTTGCCTTGCTCTACTGCCCCAGCTCCCTTCGTGTGGATCCTTTTCTACTTCCATCCGCTGTTCCAAAGCCACCTAGAATTCCATCCGCGGTGCTTAAATTTAGTGGAATGCACAAGCATTTCAGCTGGTCAGTACACTGCATGGTTCAGTTCAGCATTCCAACTGAGACTACAATTATAACTGGTTATTCTGGAATGAGAGAACCTAACCCTGGATGGTGGCAACAAGAAAAACCAGAGTGAACTCCGAAATTTAAGCTGCTGCCGGAGGCCCTTTGCTCAGACAAGCCTTTTGCTTGTTTTTTCCTGATTTGTAAACCTTCTCACAACTTTGTCTTTTGTTGTGAACTAGTATATGTTTGTTATGTACTATGAATCCTCGAGATGTATAAAATTGCTTAACTTATGCTTTTCAAGTTTTTTATGAAGACGAGTTTAATGTGAGTGTTCCACATGAGCGTTGGACTAGCATGTGAACTTTTGGAATTTATTACATTGTGGCCTCAATTAACTGCATGAACCATTTGTAACAAGATACATAGTTGCTTATATGTCGACAAAGAGATTGTTGATTGTTAGCTGGTCGATAGCCTAGTGTTGAAGCAAGCTGAGCCAATGTGCCGTGTTTTGCACAACTGCTTACAAGTGGGGTAGCACCAACAGTGTTTACAAGTACTTATGTATACGTCGGCGCATGGTTCTCGAACGAGTGCTCTATTTCATCAAAACACACACTGCTCATATGATAAACCGTGACAACTTATGTCTTACCATGCCATATTCATGAAAAAACTAGTGAGGACGCATCTGTTTCGGCAACAATTACGATGGTTCTCACATGATTCACGCGCACACAAAAGTAGCAGCAGTTCCATAGACGGATTCAAACAGTACTAGCCCCGAGAGGGTCGATATGAGCAAGGTTTGGATAATTAGACACAATCAAACTACTATTAAACACTAGCTGGGGCAACTATTTCATGCCTCGATCTAATTTGGGCTGGACACAAGACGGACCTTGCCATGAACATCATCGAGGACGTCCCGCAGCAGCTCAATCCTGTGAACCTTCATGAAGACAACCTTGTGGCCTTGCCACTGATAAACTTGTTTATGGAGGCATGCCACGTCATCTTCCTGCGTAAGCTTGACAAGAACAGTATGCCTCACAAAGAAGGAGTAGCTTTGAACTTCTTGTGCTTCAGTACACCCTGGACAACACGCCTGACAATAGTGAGGCTAGAATACAACTCTTCATTGGTATAATCGCAAATGGCTTCCAGGATCCAACAGCCTAAGAACTTTGTTTTCCCAGTGCGTATATCCAGGTCGTCCGCCTCATAGCGAGTGACATGTACAACCACACAATCCTTGTCTGCATCAGGGCTCTAATTGAAGCGAAACAAATTCTGAATTACTTTTCAAATAAGAAACACAAGTTATTTAAACCACTATGTATAGCATGGCATCGAAGCTAATAAAATTTTGCATTATTAATCACCACATACTTCCTTTTCTAAAATAATCACCACATACTTAGATGAAAAACCACAATCGAGATCGGCAAAGAAGGAAATCACCTTGGGCAGCTCGGTGGGGGGACACATCCTCGAAGGGGAAACTGCTCTGCAGTGCCACGAGGGTCTGTAACCTCAAGCAGGCGTTGACCATCTCAATAGTGGCCGTGAGGGTATCTGGGGTCAGCTCGGTGGTTGCCTCCATCTTCTTGGAGCTCTCTGTCTCGTGGGGATCAGCCTCCCGCGTCTGCTCCAATATCGGCAAATCTTTTGCCTGGTTCTCCTTGGTCCATCATGAAACTGACGAATACTAGGAGACCACTGAAAGAAAAACACAATCACAATGACAATGAAACAAAAAAGAGAGTGAGGATCGGTTGCTGCTTTGCAAAAGTTCTTTTTTTTCTCTGAATGAAAATATACCAACATCACGGATCCGCTTACCTTCCCTTCGTTCGGAGAGAAGAACAGTGGTAGATGCGAGTGTTGCCTTTCTTGAAGACGGTAAGGGAGAAGGGGATTCAACGAAGAGTGAAATGATGGTTGCTTCGTCCGTCAAACTTAGACTGCGGAGAGGTGGGGTTTTGTGATACGACGGCTCGTTACTGCCACGCTACGACCGGGGTGACTCTCCGCCTGCATACTGCCTTCTAATTTGGTGGATGGCATTTGGGCCCGCGTGCTGCATGGCCCGCATGTCGGTGAACAAAAGTATAACGTCATTCAGTAGAGGGAGACATTTCAATGACCTAGGAGGAGCTAGAAGCGGTAGAGTGTCTCCACTGTACTAGTAGTAATTGTTTTTCTGGGTAGCTGTAGAGTGTCTCCATTGTACTAGTAGTAATTGTTTCTCTGGGCCCAAGACAAAACAGCCCATCCACACTAGTAAATAGTAAAATCAATTCAAAAGCCCATATATTTACTGAATGAGGCGCTACCCACACCCAAAGACACCGCCCCCAAAAAAACAGGTGCTCTTCTTCCTCCTCGCTCCCACCCACCTCATGTCACTCGCTCCACTGTACCCCAAATTCCTCACCTCACTCCTCTGAAAACCCCAGCTCCCTTCTTCCTCACTCCTCTGAAAACCCCAGCTCCCTTCTTCTTCGCTTCCTTTACAACTAGGCTCGTCATTCATTATTCTGCTCAAATCCGTGGCTGACGCGATGCCCTCAAGGAAAATGGAGTTGGCTGACCCCAGCGCCAAGAAGATGAGGCTCCCTTGTGGCCACGCCTGTTGTAGATCCAGCACCCGGCAGCTCGGGGAGAAGCGGCGACCCCGCCCCCACCGGATCCCAGGAACCCGTAGAATCTCGGGTGGACCGCATCAGCAATCTCCCGGACGCCGTCCTTGGGGAGATCATCTCGCTTCTCCCCACCAAGGATTGCTGCCGCACCCAAGTCCTCTCAATTCGGTGATGCCCTCTATGGCGCGTCGTGCCCTTAATCTCGATCGTCGTCGCTATCTCTCTTCAATGATTTTGAAATCCCAGAGCCATCATCTCCTCCCACCAGGCTCCGTTCAAAGCCTCTGCATCCCGTCATGCTACGAGCAAGCATACCATGCCCCGCACGGTGGGCGCCTGGCTGAAATCCCACAATTCACAGAACTACAGCTGCTTGAGTTCTACTATTCCCTTGGAAATCACATACCACATACCGAACGCCATGAACTTGTGCCCTCAGCACCGATGTCCATCTCGCGGTTTTCCTCCTCTCTCCACACCGCCACCTTTGCGTTGTGCTACCTACGAGACAATCTGGTACTAAACCTTCGACTCCCATTTCTCAAGAAACTTTCACTTGTGCGGTTCAGTATATCGGAGGCCTCATTGCATAGCATCATCCACTCCAGTGCCCTGCTACTGGAGTGCTTGGTGCTTGTTTTCCTGATTAGAATCGGTTGTCTCGAAATAAAGTCGCCTAACCTTGTAAGAATTGGAATTTCTTTTGACGGAAGGCAGCTCATCATCCAAGATGCCCCTTCACTTCAAAGGTTGATCCTTGATTCTAGTTATTCACCGTTGCAAATAACCGTTCTCTCTGCGCCTAAACTGGAGACCTTGGGTGTAATACATGATCTCTGTGCTCATTTCAATATGGTGTTTGGCTCCACAGTTCTTCAGGTACTTTATATTATCATCTACACTTGTAACCATAAGCTGCATTTTAAATCTCTGCACATAATTTATATATCATCTTGGAGTACACATTTTGTACTAATATTATGTTCTATGCTCAATGAAGAGTTTCTCCATGGATGGCCTATCAATGGTGCTGGATTCTGTCAAGATCTTATATATCCAAATGAATAGTTTTGATCTGAACAAGATTATTGGCTTGCTGCAATGCTTTCCATGTCTGGAGAAGTTGTATATAAAGGTGATAATTTCACGCACATTGGAAGCCCGCATATAGTGTACTAGAATTAACCGTTCAGTTGTTGCTCTTCGACACTCTTCTTTTAGACCTTAACTGCTTTCAATCTTCATGTATATTTAGGCAACAGAGCGGGTAAGAAAGTTATAACCAATCGGTGGATTCGTAAGCATCGGGATTTTCTCACTTCTCATGAGATTCGATTGAAGACAATAACGCTAGAACGATATGTAGCCAACCGTGCAAACACAAGATTTGTCACATTCTTCCCGCTGAATGCGAGGTTACTATTGTCCATCGGGCTTAAGTTTATCAAGAGCATGGTTTTGACGGATGGGTATGTCAAGAGCAAAAAAGGAGTTTCGGTGGGCAAAAGAGCTTACGAGCGTGTCGGGCTTCTATTTACAACATATTGTGGTCATAATCCAATAAATTTTACGACCCATGATGTTCATTCTATGGACCTGACCGATCCATTTGACTATGACCGCCAAAAACAAGTCTTTGAGTTAGATATTGTTGCCCTTTTCAATCTGGTTTTTGTAAACCCGATGAACAATTAACCCTCGTGCTTTTGTACAGTTTGTAAGCTGGAGTTAGATGTTCCTGCCCTTTTCAACTCGGTTGTGACTGTCATATTTTCTTTGAAACAAGGCAAATGGCTTGCCATTCGTTTAATTTATAGTGAAATGTTGTAACAAATCCCAACCAAGGAAATAACATCACTCTCCACCGCTTGAGCTCATGCGCATTACATAAGCCAAGTGATTAGCCCCCACCAGCACCCACAAACTTATTTCGAACTAGCACATCAAATGGGCTGTAAATTTTCATAGGGAAGGCTGCATGACCGTGACAGGTTTGGATTCTGACAGTTGGGACCCGCGAGAAATAGCCTATCCAAGGTGGTGTCGACTTACTAGCCGACCAACAAGCGATTCGCCTACCAGCCGTTGGATTGACATCCAACATCTATCGTGTATCTTCTCTCTCTTGTCTTCTTCTTCCTCCAGCCGCCCAAACCAAACCACCCCGTTGGCTCCGCCTGCTCCCGCCTCCCATGGCTGGCTGCGCCTCCGCCGCCCTACCGTACGTACCCTCCAACGTTGGCCAGTCCCTCCCTCTATCCCCCCACACATCCTGTTATTCTCCGGCGACGTCAGCCCCAACACGCACCCGCGCCCGAACCAGTCAACCCTCGTACTCCCCTCTGCCTGCGACTGGACCGGTGCATGTTCAACGGCTCCTGTTCGTTCCGTCCAAGGCCTCGCTATCGTCCTCCGCCTTGCGGCCTTGGTTCGCTCGCCGTGCGCGGTGCGCCGCCCTCTTGCGTTGTCAACGTCTTCAACAACCGATAGGAACAAGGAGATGACTGTACATGGAGAGGATGACAGTAGGGACCCACCAGCGTCATGGCAGTATGCAAGCAAGTGCCTCTATAGTACAAGCCCCAAAATATGGTTCCTCCTAATGGTTGGACATCTGGGGCTCACGCCATTGTCAACGTAGTCAATAAACGAGAGACTTACACTACGAGCGGCTGACACTTGGGACCCAGCAAGTCGCTCAGTTTTTTTTGAGGAACAAGCAATTGTTATTTATACTAGTTTTAGTGAAGGATCAGGGTAACAACGGGGCTGTGAGGGGGCTGTGGCCCGTCTAGCGAGGGGTTTATTTATGTTTACCGCATCATGAGCCCAGTTGTGTTTTTTTCTTGCTGAAAATGGCTAGCCCAGTTCTATTTTTTTAAGAAATACCCAAACAAGGCCTACTTGCTTTATCGGCCTCTTTGGCTGCAAATCTTTCAAGGCGAGGAGAGTTTCATTCGGTTTGCCCAGAAATGGGCCGTACATTTTTAAAACACATCAAACCGGGAATTAGTTTCAATTTTTTTTCATTACAAGATCTTGAATTCCATTGATTTTATGCGTGGACAATTATTTGGATTTTATATTTATATAAATTATTTTTCAAAATAGTTTGAATGTGAATCGATATTTCTGGATTAAAAACAGTTGACCGCACCGAAATATGCAAAATTCCGTATACTTTTTAACCATGGCCACAATATGGGGTGTAATGCTAACAAATAGAAGATGGGCTCCAAAAAAATTCTTAAGAATTAGCAAATGGGTTGTACATTATTAGAAATAATGGCAGATGGGTTGTATGTTGTTTTCCACAGATTTGAGGCTGACTTGTGCGCCTACTACGAGGTTGACGCGTATGCTTTCATAAAAAAGGTTGGCCTTTGCATAGCATACTGTCAACTTAGTGAACACACGAGACCAGTGACTGTTGGATGTCCATCCAACGGCTGCCGTGCTTCTTCAATCTCTGCTCTTCATGCTCCAGCCGCTCAAACAAACGTCGGCGGGACTGCCTGCTTCCTCCTCCCATGACGGCTATCTTGCCGCCATGAGCCTCACGGCCCCACCGTACTCCCATCGCTGGCCTAGCCATCCCTCTACTCACCCACACATGCTGTTATTTTCCGGCGACGGCATACGAACCAGTAAACCCTCATACTCCTCCGCGTGGGAAACAACTGCCGAGTATTCCCTGGCTCTGTGTCGTTCCCTTCCTAGGCCTCACCGTCGTCCACCGCCCTGGTGCTCTCGGCGCGGCCTGGTCAACGTGGTCAATGAACGAAATCCATCGGAAGTGGACTGTACATGGAGAGGCTGATAGTTGGGTCCACGGCCGCACGCAAGGAAATGCCTCCTTATTAGGCGCAAAATAATGATTCCTCCACCTGATAGCTAGGACCCACAGGAAGGGCCTCTGTATTTCGCGAAAAAAATGTTCCCCCCGCTGACAAGGCGGACCCACCAGCTATATCTTCGCATGCAAGGAAGTGCCTCCTTATTTCGCCCAAAAAATGAATACCCCCTGCTAGCTGGGACCCACCATATTGTTGCGCTGACTTGTGGGCCTACTAAGTTGACGGGGCCGGTGGACTTTGTCAACTTAGTCAATACTCCAGTGACCGTATGATGTCCATCCAACGGCCATAGTGCTTCCTCAACCTCTGGTCTTCTTGCTCCAGCCGCCCAAAGCAGCATCGGTCGTGCCGCCTGCTCCTTCCTCCCGTGGCCGGATGTGCTACCGCGGAGACCTCACCGCCCCCATACTACTCCCACCACTGGCCAGGCCATCCCACCAATCACCCACACCCCCTGTTATTCTGCGGCGACGGCAGCCTCACACCGCAGCCAAACCAGTGAACGCTCGTACTCCTCTCCGCGTGGGCATTCACTGCCGTGTCTTCCCCGGCTCCGCGTCGTCCCCTTCCTAGGCCTCGCCGTCGTCCACCGCTGTGGTGCTCTCGGCGCGGCGTGGTCAATGTGGTCAACGACCGACTTACATCGGAAGAGTACTGTACGTGGAGAGGCTGACAGCTAGGTCCACGGCAGCCGCAAGGAAGTGCCTCCTTATTATGCGAAAAATAATGATTCCTCCACCTGATAGCGGAGACCCACCGGACGGGCCACCAGTATTTTGCGAAAAAAATCATTTCCCCCTGACTGCTGGGACCCACCGGATGGGCCACCATATTTCACGAAAAAAACATTCCCCCCGCTGTCATCTCGGACCCACCGGAAGTGCCTCCTTATTACGCACAAAAACAATGAATACTCCCCCGACTAGCTGGGACCCACCTTGGTGGGAGGATGACTTGTGGGCCTACTAAGTTGACGGGGACGAAGGGCTTTGTAAACTTAGTCAATTTGAACGATTCTAGCTCCAGTGACCGTACGATGTCCATCCAATGGCCGTAGTGCTTCTTCAACCTCTGGTCTTCTTGCTCCAGCCGCCCAAAGCAGCGCCGGTCGTGCCGCATGCTCCTGCCTCCCGTGGCCGGCTCTGCTACCGCAGAGGCCTCATCGCCCCCTACTATTCCCACCACTGGCCAGGCCCTGCGGTGACGGCAGCCTCACACCGCAGCCGAACCAGTGAACCCTCGTACTCCTCTCCGCGCGGGCTACCACTGCAGCGTCTTCCCCGGCTCCGCGTCATCCCCTTCCTAGGCCTCGCCGTCGTCCACCGCCGTGGTGCTCTCTGCGCGGCGTGGTCAACGTGGTCAAGGAACGGCTTCCATCGAAAAATCTTGTCGTGGAGAGGCCGACAGTGGGTCCATGGCCACACCCAGTTTTTTGTGATTTGCCAAGTAAGTCGCTTTGTCGAGCCTGTTGGGCTGCAAATCTTTCAAGACGAGGAGAGCTTTCATTTGGCTGGCCGAGAAAATGGCCCATCAGTAATGAGAAATTGGTTGTACATTTTTAAAACACATCAAACCGGCAATTAGTTTCAAATGTCTTTTTTTCATTTCAAGATTTTAAATTACATTAAATTTTATGTGTGGAGAATTTGTTGGATTTTATATTGATATACATTTATTTTTAAAATCAGTTTGAATGTGAGTCGAAATTTCAGGATTAAAAACAGTTCGGACCGCACCGAAATATGCAAAATTTCGTATAATTTTTTAACCGTGGCCACAATATGGGCTGTAATGCTAACAAAAAGAATATGGGCTCCAAAAAAACCTTAAGAATTAGCAAATGGGCTGTAAATTATTAGAAATAATGGCAGATGGGCTGTATGCTATTTTCCACAGATTTGGGGCTTTCCTAAAAAGGTTGGCCTTTAGCAAAGGATTGTTGGATGTCCATCCAACGGCCGTCGTCTTCTTCAATCTCTGCTCTTCTGCTCCGGCCGCTCAAACAAGCGCCGTGGACTGCTGCTCCCTCCTCCCATCATGTCTCTTGCCGCACAGCAGCCTCACCGCCCCACCGTACTCCCATCGCTGGCCTAGCCATCCCTCTACTCACCCACACCTGCTGTTATTCTCCAGCGACGGCAGAAAAACCAGTAAACCCTCGTACAGTCGTACTCCCCTCCGTGTGGGAAACAACTGCCGAGTCTTCCCTGCCTCCATGTCGTCCCCTTCCTAGGCCTCGCCATCGTCCACCTCCGTGGTGCTCTCGGCGGGGCGTGGTCAATGTGGTCAATGACCGACTTCCATCGGAAGAGTACTGTGCATGGAGACGCTGACAGCTGGGTCCACGGCCACAACAAGGAAGTGCCTCCTTATTACGCTCAAAATAATTATTCCTCCACCTGACAGCGGGGAACCACCGGACGGGCCACCGTATTTCGTGAAAAAATGTTTCCCCCCTGACTGCTGGGACCCACCAGCTACACCTTCACACGCAAGGAAGTGCGTCCGGGCAAAAAAAAACAAAACAATTCGCCCCCCTGACTGCTGGGACCCACCAGCTACATCTTCGCATGCAAGGAAGTGCGTCCGGGCAAAAAACGCGATTAGCCCCCACATTGCTTGGGACCCATCAGCTACATCTTCTCACGCAAGGAAGTGCCTGACAGTCGGGACCCATGTAAGTGCATCTAGTGCCCCTTAGTGATTTTGGTGTATTGAAGACTTATAGGTTAAGTAACTAATGTGTTTATGAGTGTACACATGTCTATAAGTCTGTGAGGAGTTTGATATTCTGAGAGAAAGTCGACCCTAAAAATGAAGTTCTTGATGAAGACTTTGATATTCGAAGACTTTTGAAGACTTTGAAAGTGAAGAAATTGGTGTGACCATGAAGACTTGGTATTCATTCGAGGAACATGAAGCGTGAAGACTTTTGTTTTTCGTAGTTTCGTTTTCTCTTTCTTGAGTCATAGGAAACACCGTCTTTGTTAAAGGGGTCGAGGAAATACTAAGGAAAAATTTCCATGTGATGCTCAACTCAAAATCCTACACCTACCAATCCCTTGAGTGAAGCCTTTGGAAATCTCATACAGCTCGATCAATTTCTTGATGTGAGAGACGAAGTTCTTACAGTCACGAGGAATTTGTTCGACCGAGGAGTTAAATTCGCCATCTTGGATTGCCTACACAAAGGAGGAACATGATAGCCCCGAGGAATTTGAGATTCAAATTTCCGACCGTTCTTGTCTTCTTGGCCACTGTCCCAAAATATCTTATCCACCTAACGGTCATATCATTGAAGGGCATTTATGTCTTATCATGTCGGGCTGCTCCCTAGGCTATAAATAGCCGCCCTCTACAACCACTAGCTGGTTGGCTGCTCCGAGAGAAACTCGACACTTGTCATTTGAGAGCAACCCATCCTCTGAGGACTTTGAGCGAAAATCATCGAGTGAGGAAAAACCCCAAAACCAAACCCCTACAAACCCAAAGTGATTGAGCATCACTGAAGAGATTGATCCTGCGTGGATCCGACGCTTGTTACCTTTGAAGACTGTGCTTCTTCCAGACGGTTAGGCGTCATGGTCTAGAGCATCCAAGAGGAATTGTGGATCGCCGAGTGACCAAGTCTGTGAAGGTTTGGAAGTCGCATGAAGACTTACCACGAGAGATTGGACGAGGTATGTGTGACCTTAGTTCAAGGAGAATACGGTGAGGACTTGGTGTCCTGAGCTGCATGCTCAGCGACTGGGTGTCCGGGACTGTGTGTCCTCGAGTTTAAATACTCAGCCGCTCCAACCAGACGTACAACTAAGACAGCAGTTGGAACTGGTCTACCAAATCATTGTCTTCACCAACCTTACTGGTTCTATTTCCTCAACCCTTTCATTTCCTCATTACTGTGTTGAGTGTTCATTCATATCTGTGTTTGAAGACTTTGACTGTAGACTTTCTCAATTTCCTCAGTTCAATTTCTTCAGTCTGTTTGTCTTCATCTTGTGCTATCCTGTGTTTACGCTTTACGTACTCTTTGTTTGTCTTCATTTCATCATGATGACCATGCCGCATTCTGTTATGCTTACTTCGAGTACTTATTCATTGCAAGTAATTCTTAGCTAAGGAATTTCCTCACCGCAAATTCCTCGGTGAAGAATTCATAAAATCGCCTATTCACCCCCCTCTAGTCGATATAACGCACTTTCAACCCACCTGGTCTAAGCGTACGTAGCGTTGTCATTCTGGTCGCGAACGTGTACGTACATACTGGTCGTTGTAGAGGCGCACACGTGTCGTAGTAGAGGCATGCACGTAGCATGTACACGTACGTACATCAGCCAGGGTGCAAGAAAGAAAATACGGCGACGTATGTGTACATACGGGCGGGGTCTCGAACGCCTACTCGCGCATACGTACGGCTATATACATGGCTGGGTCAGAACGGAGAAACATCGTCGTCGTCGTGTTCATGGGGAGGCAACGGAGTGCGTCGTGTTCGTGGGGAGGCAACGGAATGCGTCCTGTTCATCGGGAGGCAACGGAATGCGTCGTGTTCAACGGGAGGCAATGGAACGCGTGGGAGCCAACCGGCTTGGACGAACAGGCGATAGAAACAAGGCATGGCGTACCGCACAACGGAGGAAACAGACCTCCTACATTCGGAACGGGGTCCTGTTGATCGGGAGGGGTGTGGCGTACCACAAAACGGAGGAAACTGACCTCCTACGGTCGGAACGGGGGTCCTGTTGATCGGGAGGGTGTGGCGTACCGCAAAACGGAGGAAACGGACCTCCTACGGTCAAAACGGGGGTCCTGTTGATCGGGAGGGGTGTGGCGTACCGCAAAACGGAGGAAGTAGACCTCCTACAGTTGAAACGGGGGTCCTATTGATCGGGAGGGTGTGGCGTGCCGCAAAAACGAGCAAGCGGACCTCCTACGGTCAAACGGGGTCTGTTCGCCGGGAGGGTGTGTCATACCGCAAAACAGGACTCCACGGATCTGTTCATCTCCACCGTCGACCTCCTCCGGCCTCCACGGCTACCGTCGACCTCCTCCAGCCTCCACGGGCTCCTGTTCATCCAGTCTCCACCGCCGCTTCTCCACCGCTCTTGTTCAACCACCCCTCCACCGTCTCACTGTTCATCCAGCCCTCCACACCACGGGTCTGTTCAACCACCCCTCCATGGGCACCCCTCCACCGTCTCTGTTCATCCAGCCCTCCACACCACGGGGTCTGTTCAACCACCCTCCACGGGCACCCTCCACCATCTCTGTTCATCCAGCCCTCCACCACACCACGGGTCCTGTTCATCCAGAGCCAAACGCCACCGCTCACTTTATTCATCCCGAGGCAGCATCGATCGGCTTGATTAGCGGCGAGAGTGAAGGAATCGCTCGATCGGGTTCGATTAACAGCCATCGATCAATCGCTCGGGTTCGATGAAGCGTTGTTGCGGTCTGTCGCTCGGGTTGATTAGAGCCCAACGCCTCGCTTCGGGTTGATTAGAGCCAACGCCTTGCACACACGCGCGTACGTGTACGAGAGAAACGCACATCGCTCGGCCCCCGACCTCCCACTGTAACCGGGAACTCCCGGAAATTTTCCTCCCCCTCGCTTCTACCATGGTTTTTTCCATCATGGACGGCCCAAAGAATGTCATGCAGCTGCGTCTCCGGCCCGCCCAGGACGGAAAGCCCATTTTCTGTCATGATTTTTTGTCATAGAAGTAGGAGCCCACCACATCTATGATGATACCGGGTTTTGTCACAATTATCGTCATAGAAGTGTCATATGTATGACAGGAAAAAAAATCGTTCGGCCCAAAATGTCACGGATGTGTCTTTTTTTTGTAGTGTAGGGGCGTTAAACGATAGCGCTTGTTGGGAGGCAACCCAATTTTATTTTAGTTTTTTGCCTTTTGGTTATGTTTAGGAATAAATAATCCATCTAGCTTCTATTTAGATGTGTTTTTCTGTTTTAATTAGTGTTTGTGCCAAGTAGAACCTTTGGGAAGACTTGGGGAAAGTCTTTGCGATCTTGCTGTAAAAAACAGAAACTTTAGCGCTCACGAGATTAGCTGCAACTTTTTACTAGAGAGTGCTATTTAGTTGATTCTTTTTGCAGATGATTAATAGATAAATTACTCACGAACGGCAATTTATTTTAGAATTTTTGGAGTTCTAGAAGTTTTGCGTTAGTTACAGATTACTACAGACTGTTCTGTTTTTGACAGATTCTGTTTTTCGTGTGTTGTTTTCTTATTTTGATGAATCTATGGCTAGTAATGGAGTTTATGAACCATAGAAAAGTTGGAATACAGCAGGTTTAACACCAATATAAATAAATTATGATTTCATTACAGTACCTTGAAGTGGTGTTTTGTTTTCTTTCGCTAACGGAGCTCACAAGATTTTCTGTTAAGTTTTGTGTTGTGAAGTTTTCAAGTTGTGGGTAAAGATTTGATGGATTATGGAACAAGGATTGGCAAGAGCCTAATCTTGGGGATACCCAAGGCACCCCAAGGTAAAATTCAAGGACAACCAAAATCCTAAGCTTGGGGATGCCCCGGAAGGCATCCCCTCTTTCGTCTTCGTCTATCGGTAACTTTACTTGGGGCTATATTTTTATTCACCACATGATATGTGTTTTGCTTGGAGCGTCTTGTATGATTTGAGTCTTTGCTTTTTAGTTTATCACAATCATCCTCGCTGAATACACCTTTTGAGAGAGACACACATGATTCGGAATTTGTTAGAATACTCTTTGTGCTTCACTTATATCTTTTGAGCTATATAGTTTTTGCGCTAGTGCTTCACTTATATCTTTTAGAGCACGGTGGTGGTTTTATTTTATAGAAATTATTGATCTCTCATGCTTCACTTATATTATTTTGAGAGTCTTAAACAGCATGGTAATTTGCTTTAATTGTGAAATTAATCCAAATGTGATACGCTTCCAAGATGAGCATAATAAAAACTTCCCTATTGAGTTCATTGAATATCATGAGAAGTTTGATACTTGATAAGTGTTTTGAGATATAAAGGTGGTAATATTAGAGTGTGCTAGTTGAGTAATTGTGAAACTGATAAATACTTGTGTTAAAGTTGGCAAGTCCCGTAGCATGCACGTATGGTAAAATTGTGTGACAATTTTGACACATAAGGTGTTCTTTTATTGCTTTCCTTATGAGTGGCAGTCAAGGATGAGCGATGCTCTTTTCCTACAAATCTATCCCTCTAGGGGCATGCGTAGTAGTACTTTGCTTCGAGGTCTAATAAACTTTTGCAATAAGTATATGAGTTCTTTATGACTAATGTGAGTCCATGGATTATACGCACTCTCAACCTTCCACAATTTTCTAGCCTCTACGGTACCGTGCATTGCCCTTTCTCGCCTTGAGAGTTGGTGCAAACTTCGCCGGTGCATCCAAACCCCGTGATATGATACGCTCTATCACACATAAACCTCCTTATATCTTCCTCAAAACAGCCACCATACCTACCTCATGGCATTTCCATAGCCATTCCGAGATATATTTCCATGCAACTTTCCACCGTTCCGTTTATTATGACAGGCTCCATCATTGTCATATTGCTTTGCATGATCATGTAGTTGACGTCGTATTTGTGGTAAAGCCACCATTCATAATTTTTCATACATGTCACTCTTGATTCATTGCATATCCCGGTACACCGCCGGAGGCATTCACATTTGTTCTAAGTATTAAGTTGTAATTCTTGAGTTGTAAGTAATAAAAGTGTGATGATCATCATTATTAGAGCATTGTCCCATGTGAGGAAAGGATGATGGAGACTATGATTCCCCCACAAGTCGGGATGAGATTCCGGACTAAATAAAAAAAAGAGGCCAAAGAAAAAAAGAGAAGGCCCAAGAAAAAAAAGAGAAATAAAAAAAGAAAAAAAAGGAAAAAATGAGAGAAAACGAGATAAGGGACAATGTTACTATCCTTTTTCCACACTTGTGCTTCAAAGTAGCACCGTGATCTTCATGATAGAGAGTCTCCTATGTTGTCACTTTCATATACTAGTGGGAATTTTTCATTATAGAACTTGGCTTGTATATTGCAATGATGGGCTTCCTCAAAATGCCCTAGGCCTTCGTGAGCAAGCAAGTTGGATGCACACCCACTTAGTTTCTTTTGTTGAGATTTCATATATTTATAGCTCTAGTGCATCCGTTGCATGGCAATCCCTACTCCTCTCATTGACATCAATTGATGGGCATCTCCATAGCCTATTGATTAGCCCCATCAATGTGAGACTTTCTACCTTTTTGTCTTCTCACATAACCCCCATCATTATACTTTATTCCACCCATAGTGCTATATCCATGGCTTGCGCTCATGTATTGCGTAAGGGTTGAAAAGGCTGAAGCGTGTTAAAAAGCATGAACCGATTGCTCGGCTTGTAATCGGGGTTATGCATGATGAGAATGTTTTGTGTGACGAAATTGAAGCATGGCCTAACTATATGATTTTGTAGGGATAAGCTTTCTTTGGCTATGTTATTTTGATAAGACATAATTTCTTGGTTAGCATGTTTGAAGTATTATTGTTTTTATGTCAACATTAAACTTTTATCTTGAATCTTTCGAATCTAAATATTCATGCCACAATAAAAAGAATTACATTGAAAATTATGCTAAGAAGCATTCCACATCAAAAATTCTGTTTTTATCATTTACCTACTCGAGGACGAGCAGGAATTAAGCTTGGGGATGCTTGATACGTCTCCAACGTATCTATAATTTTTGATTGTTCCATGTTATTATATTATCTGTTTTGGATGTTCAATGGGCTTTATTATACACTTTTATATTATTTTTTGGACCAACCTATTAACCGGAGGCCCAGCCCAAATTGCTGTTTTTTTTGCCTATTTTAGTGTTTTGAAGGAAAGGAATATCAAACGGAGTCCAAACGGAATGAAACCTTCGGGAACGTGATTTTTGGAACAAACGTGATCCAGAGGACTTGGAGTGGACATCAAGCAATCAACGAGGAGGCCATGAGGCAAGGAGGCGTGCCCCCCCCTCAGGCGCGCCCCCACCCTCGTGGGCCCCTCGTAGCTCTCCTGACCGACCTCTTTCGCCTATATATACTCATATACCCTGAAAACATCAGAACAGGAGCCAAAACCCTATTTCCACCGCCGCAACTCTCTGTACCCGTGAGATCCCATCTTGGGGCCTTTTTCGGCGCTCCGCCGGAGGGGGCATTGATCACGGAGGGCTTCTACATCAACACCATAGCCTCTCCGATGATGTGTGAGTAGTTTACCTCAGACCTTCGGGTCCATAGTTATTAGCTAGATGGCTTATTCTCTCTCTTTGGATCTCAATACAAAGTTCTCCTCGATTCTCTTGGAGATCTATTCGATGTAATCTTCTTTTGCGGTGTGTTTGCCGAGATCCGGTGAATTGTGGGTTTATGATCAAGATTATCTATGAACAATATTTGAATCTCCTCTGAATTCTTTTATGTATGATTGTTTATCTTTGCAAGTCTCTTCAAATTATCAGTTTGGTTTGGCCTACTAGATTGATCTTTCTTGCAATGGGAGAAGTGCTTAGCTTTGGGTTCAATCTTACGGTGCTCAATCCCAGTGACAGTAGGGGAAACGACACGTATTGTATTGTTTCCATCGAGGATAAAAAGATGGGGTTTATATCATATTGCTTGATTTTATCCCTCTACATCATGTCATCTTGCTTAAAGCGTTACTCCGTTCTTATGAATTTAATACTCTAGATGCATGCTGGATAGCGGTCGATGTGTGGAGTAATAGTAGTAGAAGCAGGCAGGAGTCGGTTTACTTGTCACAGACGTGATGCCTATATACATGATCATACCTAGATATTCTCATAACTATGCTCAATTCTACCAATTGCTCGACAGTAATTTGTTCACCCGCCGTAATACTTATGCTATCTTGAGAGAAGCCACTAGTGAAACCTATGGCCCTCAGGTCTATTTTCCATCATATTAATTTCCCGTCAACAAGCTATTTCTGGCGCCGTTTATTTTGCAATCTTTACTTTTAATCTTTATCATAAAAATACCAAAAATATTATCTTATCATCTCTATCAGATCTCACTTTTGCAAGTGGTCGTGAAGGGATTGACAACCCTTTTATCGCGTTGGTTGCAAGGTTCTTATTTGATTGTGTAGGTACAAGGGACTTGAGTGTGGCCTCCTACTGAATTGATACCTTGGTTCTCAAAAACTGAGGGAAATACTTATGCTACTTTGCTGCATCACCCTTTCCTCTCCAAGGGAAAACCAACGCAGTGCTCAAGAGGTAGCAAGAGTCTCCCACAAGCTTGGGGGAGGCTTTGCCAGTTACTTAATGTTTTGCCTGATCATCCTCTTAAGAAAAATGAAATACTTGATATCTTCTATAATGGACTAACCGA
Organism: Aegilops longissima; assembly: GCA_021605205.1. Taxonomy (NCBI): domain Eukaryota; kingdom Viridiplantae; phylum Streptophyta; class Magnoliopsida; order Poales; family Poaceae; genus Aegilops; species Aegilops longissima. Next base: position 134,132,836 of record CM038678.1, read on the forward strand.
TGCTTCTAGGGATTTCCTAGATAGTTGTGCTGGTTTTGTTTTCAGGGGACGAACTATTGGACAAGCTGAAGAATTATTGAATAACATATTGAGAAATTATGATGATTGGACTATTCCTGAACCACTGGCTAAACCCACTCCAAAGAAGAGGGGCATATTATATCTCAGTCCTGAAGATATGCAAGAGGCAAAGAAATCCATGAAGGAAAAAGGTATTAAAGCTGAGGATGTTAAAAATTTACCTTCTGTTGAAGAAATACATAGGCTTAATACACCACCACTGCCTAAGGTGGTAGAGGTAAATTCTCTAATGAAGTTTAATGATAATGACAATACTCACAATATGCATCCTAGCCAATGCCTTTATGAGTTTGAAAACTACATTAGAAAATAAGATTACTTCAATGCAAATGTTATGAAACAATTGAAATATAATTCTGATATGATTGCTCGCTTGAGTGACTTGTTATTTAGAATTTCAATTGATGTTAGAGGTGTTGGAAAACATGCTTCTATGGTTCAAACCCAGTTAGAACAAGTTGCTAAATCACAAAGAGAATTGCTTGATGAAATGAATCAAAATATACATGACTTTGCTGTTAGAGTTGCAACTAGAGGAGGTAAAATGACTCAGGAACCACTCTATCCTGAGGGACACCCAAAAAGAATTGAACAAGATTCACAAAGAGTTAACACTGATGCACCTAGTCCTTCTAGACACAAAAATAAAAAGAAAAATGATAGGATTTTGCATACTTCTACTGAAGCTGAAATAGAAAAATCTCCTGATAATGATAATGAAACTTCTATCTCTGATGCTTAAACTCAATCTGGTAATGAACAGTCACCTAGTGATAATGAAAAATATAATGATTAGGTTCATGAATACTCTCAACCAAACAATGAAAAAGAACCAGATAATGATGTTGAGATAGAACCACCAGTTGATCTCGATAACCCACAACCTAAGAATAAAAGGTATGATAAAAGAGACTACATTGCTACCAAACATGGTAAAGAAAGAGAACCATGGCTTCAAAAACCTATGCCTTTTCGACCTAAGTCAGCTAAAAAGAAAGATGATGAAGAATTTGAACGCTTTGCTGAAATCCTGCGGCCTGTCTTTTTGCGTACTCGCTTGACTGATATCCTTAAAATGCCTCCTTATGCAAAGTATATGAAAGACATCATCACAAATAAGAGAAAAATACTGAAAGATGAAATCTCCACTATGCTTGCTAATTATACTTTTAAAGATGGAGTACCTAAAAAACTTGGAGATCCGGGAATACCAACTATACCTTGCTCTATCAAAAAGAATTATGTGAAAACTGCTTTGTGTGATTTAGGAGTTGGTGTTAGTGTCATGCCTTTCTCTTTATATAAAAGACTTGACTTGAATAAACTCACACCTACTTGAGATATCTTTGCAAATGGCTGACAAATCAACTGCCATACCTACCGGTATTTGTGAGGATGTGCCCGTTGTTGTTGCTAATGTTACTATTTTGACTGACTTTGTTATACTTGAGATGCCCGAGGACGACAGCATGTCGATTAACCTTGGTAGACCCTTCTTGAATACTGCAGGGGCTGTTATTGATTGCAATAAAAGCAAGGTCACTTTTCATATCAATGGTAATGAGCATATGGTGCACTTTCCGAAGAAACGATTCCAAGTGAATGGTATTAATGTTATTGAAAAATCTGCGACAATCACTATTGGAAGTTTTCAAATACCTCTACCTACTATCAAAAAGAAATATGAAATGCTTATTGTCAGGGAAATGCATATCCCCATTGAGGTAACTTAGTGATTTACGAAAGTTCTTCGGTTTCATGCTAATCGAAAGTGGTTGTTAATAAGACCCGATCAACCTTATTAATGGATCATTTTTTAACGGTATGAAGTTGATGGATTTAGTAAGCACTACCTTCTGTCCCTACCTTTTGTTTTCTACTTTTATTAGTTAAATAAAATAAAGTGCCATGCTTTGTCCATTTTCTGAATTTCCTGTGAAATTAAAAAATAATCCAAAAATAAAAGTTCTCAGAATGCCCTGAAAATTTAATACAATTTTTTCTGAATATTTCTGAATTTCTGGTGCAAATAATATCAAAGGGAGGTGCACCAGGTGGGCACAACCCACCTGGGCGCGCCAGGACCCCCAGGCGCGCCCTGGTGGGTTGTGGGCCCCATGTGGGCCCCCTCACTTATCTCTTCAGCCCACTTCATCACCCACCTCGAGAAAAAAATCTCCATAGCTCTCTCTCCCGTGCTCTTGCCCTCAAACCCGTGGATTTCGATCTCTTTGCTCGAAGCTCCATTTCTGAAACTATTTCGGGGGATTGTTGCTTGGTATGTGACTCCACCGTTTGTCCAATTAGTTTTTGTTTTAGTGGTTTATATTTTGAACAATTAGTTACTCTTGGTGCTGCTGTAGATGTGCTTGCATGTTGAATTCTTAGAGTTCTAAGTAGTTTGAGTGCTTGTTATGGCCTCTATGCATCCCTATGAGTAGTTGATACCAATTTATTGAAGTTTTGTTGATAAATTTTTGTCACCCAAAAAATTTCAAAAAATTGTACGCGAACATGATGAACTTGTTTGGAAGGAGTTCTTCGAGGAGAAGATCCTCGGGGGCATCTTCTAGTGACAGTTCCGCTCGCCGGTCTTATGTTGAACCAAGTGAAAGTTCTACTCGAGATGCCACCACCAAAACATGCTTATGGCCTTGCGATGAGTATATGATGTGTGTGGGTATTAAGGAGGAATTTGAGCAATATGTTCACAATGTCGGTCTCGGTCCCTACCTTTCAGATAAGTGCAAACAACGCCACCTTCTCACTGAATCATTTGTCAAAGGATTTAAATTCCTTCCTTGGGAGTCTAGGGTGTCGTTTATGCTTTATGATAATCCATTTACCATCCCACTAGAGAATTTTGCTTACAACTGCAAACTCCCAGGGCTGAGTACCAATCTTTCTTAATTAGTCTTTGCTACGGTGAGACGAGGGGAGTGACACAAGGTAGAATAAAGCATATTCATTTCCCCGCAATTCAGTACTTTGCATTATCTAATGGGAAATGTATAGTAGGCAAGCAAGACTGTAGCACACTCTATGCTCCAGACTTGAGCCTCATTCACACTGCTCTCACTTGTGAAAGGAATTATGACCTTGGAGCAATTGTTGCACACAGACTTCAGCACAACGCTAACAGTGGCTATTTCTATGGCAGAATATTTGCTATGCGTTTAGCACGAGGGCTGGGTGTTTCACCTTTGCCCTTTGATCCTATCCTACCCACGCAGTATTTAGATTTTGACACCTTAAAGGAACATAAGATTCTCAAGGGAAAGGTTGATAACTTCACTTATAATTTATTGTTTAACCAAAAATCTGTTGTGCACACATATTTGCCTACGCCTGCTCTTTTTGACTATCAAAACAAGGGAAGATATTTTGTTCTTGAGAGCGAGGCCCGAGCTCATAACACATCAGTGGAGGCAGCACGACAGGCCGAGGCATCCGCACCGAGGGCCTCCGTGAGCTACCACACCAACTACTACCCTCCAAGCTACTGATAGACTACCAAGTTAGGCCAAAAGCCTAAGCTTGGGGGAGTACGTGTTTCCACCGACTCTACATTCATGTTCACATATTTCATTAGTCGGTGTCCACAATTTATCACTGTATCATCCATGCTTAGATTTATTCTTCTTGCTTTCTTCTTGTGTGTTTGAAAAACTTTAGAAAACAAAAAAAATTAGTTGTAGCTAATTTACTTTCTATGCATGCTTAGTAGTAGTATTAAAAAGAAAACCCCAAAATATTTCCTTGTTCTTCTTCTGCTTGTTGGGAGCTTTCCCGTGTAAATAGTTTTTTCTCGTTTTTGCTTTTCTCTTTTATTTGCTTGATCAAGAAAACCAAAAACCCCAAAAATATTTCAGTGTGTTTCTATGAACTTCTTTTCTTTTTATTCGAGTCTTACAGAGGAGAAGACCACGATGGAAACGTTGAGTGGCTCTCGCATGAATAATTGTTGATCTAATAAAGAGCCCATTTTACCTTGTCTTCTCATGTTGAATAAAATGTTTGCATATTCCAGCTTAGTCCACGGCACACTTGCACTATTATTATTTTCATATCGTTCGGTCATGCAAGTGAAAGGCAATAATGACGACATTCGATGAACTCGTCGTGGCAGAGAGAAACTGGTATGAACTCGACTTGTTCTGTTTGTGTAAATATGTTTAACCTAGTATCCATGATTCAGCCCATTATGATTAAACATGTTTGCAATGACAATTAGAGATTATAGTTTCTCATGCCATGCATAAGTAGCTGGGAGTGGATAATGATTTATCTTGGATATCAACATTGCGTTAAAATGATTGTGATGCAATATGATGATATGGTATCCTCCTCTGAATGTTCGAGTGGCTTGACTTGGCACATGTTCATGCATGTAGTTGAATCAAAACCAACATAGCCTCCTATGATATTTATGTTCATGGTGTTCATATCCTACTCATGCTAGTGTCCAATGTTACTTATGCATAATGCATGGTTATGATCGTTGTTGCTCTCTAGCTAGCCGCTTCTCAATCTAATTCCTAGCCTCCGCCTGTACTAAGTGGAAATTCTGCTGGTACATCAAAAACCTTGAACCCAAAAGTTATTCCAGATGAGTCCACCATACCTACCTATATGCGGTATTACCCTGCCGTCCTAAGTAAATTTGCATGTGCCACCTCTAAAAACTTCTAAATAAATATCTGTTTTGTGTGCCCGGATCATTCATGGAACGACAGGAGGTGGTCGGTATCTTCCATGCTAAGCGGGTTATTCTCAGGTCGAGTGTTTATTCACTCGCCATCGCACGAGAAAAGGGCGGTAATAGGGATGCCCAGTCCCAAACTGCAAAGTGAAAAGGAGTTAATCTCTTAAATAATCAAACAAAAACTCCCAATGGAGTCAAAACCTTTACTTTAATTGCTTGGGAACCGCCACTAGCGTGCTTAGCATCAAAGATATTGATAACTGATGGTCGTGAAGTAAATGAGAAGGGTGCATGTCTCAAAATATCATTTACCTCTGTTTTAAAAACTTGAGCTCTGGCACCTTGATACGTCCATTTTGCATCATGCTTTTATATTGATATTTATTGCATTATGGACTGTTATTACACATTATGTCACAATACTTATGCCTTTTCTCTCTTATTTTACAAGGTTTACATGAAGAGGGAGAATGCCGGCAGCTGGAATTCTGGGCTGGAAAAGTAGCAAATATTAGAGACCTATTCTACACAACTCCAAAAGTCGTGAAACTCCAGAAAGTCAGTTTTGGAATATATTAAAAATCTCAGGCGAAGAAAGCACCAGAGGGGGGCCACCCACCGTCCACGAGGGTGGAGGGCGCGCCCTACCCCCCTAGGCGCGTGCCCTGCCTTGTGGGACACCTGGCAGCCCCCCGATGCCCATCTTCTGGTATAAGGTGTCTTCTGCCCTGGAAAAAAACATAGGGAAGCTTTCGGGATGAAGGCCGCCGTCACGAGGCGGAACCTGGCGTAACCAATCTAGGGCTCCGGCGGAGCTGTTCTGCCGGGGAAACATCCCTCCGGGAGGGGGAAATCGTCCCCATTGCCATCACCATCGATCCTCTCATTGGGAGGGGGTCAATCTTCATCAACATCTTCACCAGCACCATCGCCTCTCAAACCCTAGTTCATATCTTGTATCTGATCTTTGTCTCAAAACCTTAGATTGGTACCTGCGGCTTACTAGTAGTGTTGATTACTCCTTGTAGTTGATGCTAGTTGGTTTATTCGGTGGAAGATTGTATGTTCAGATCCTTTATGCATATTAATACCCCTCTGATTATGAACATGAATATGATTTGTGAGTAGTTACGTTTGTTCCTGAGGACATGGGAGAAGTCTTGTTATAAGTAATCATGTGAATTTGGTATTCGTTCGATATTTTGATGAGATGTATGTTGTCTTTCCTCTAGTGGTGTTATGTGAACGTCGACTACATGACACTTCACCATTGTTTGGGCCTAAAGGAAGGCATTGGGAAATAATAAGTAGATGATGGGTTGCTAGAGTGACAGAAGCTTAAACCCTAGTTTATGCGTTGCTTCGTAAGGGGTTGATTTGGATCCACATGTTTCATGCTATGGTTAGGTTTACCTTAATTCTTCTTTCGTAGTTGCGGATGCTTGCGAGAGGGGTTAATCATAAGTGGGATGCTTGTACAAGGAAGGGCAGTACACAAGCACCGGTTCACCCACATATCAAATTATCAAAGTAACGAACGCGAATCATATGAGCATGATGAATACTAGCTTGACGATAATTCCCATGTGTCCTCGGGAGCGCTTTCCTTTATATAAGAGTTTGTCCAGGCTTGTCCTTTGCTACAAAAAGGATTGGGCCACCTTGTTGCACCTTATTTACTTTTGTTACTTGTTACCCGTTACAAATTACCTTATCACAAAACTATCTGTTACCGATAATTTCAGTGATTGCAGAGAATACCTTACTGAAAATTGCTTGTCATTTCCTTCTGCTCCTCATTGGGTTCGACACTCTTACTTATCAATGAAGGAAATATGCCCTAGAGGCAATAATAAAGTTATTATTTATTTCCTTATTTCATGATAAATGTTTATTATTCATGCTAGAATTGTATTAACCGAAAACATAATACATGTGTGAGTACATAGACAAACAGAGTGTCACTAGTATGCCTCTACTTGACTAGATCATTGATCAAAGATGCTTATGTTTCCTAGCCATAGACATGAGTAGTCATTTGATTAACGGGGTCACATCATTAGGAGAATGATGTGATTGAATTGACCCATTCTGTTAGCTTAGCACTCGATCGTTTAGTATGTTGCTATTGCTTTCTTCATGACTTATACATGTTCCTATGACTATGAGATTATGCAACTCCCGCTTACCGGAGGAACGCTTTGTGTGCTACCAAACGTCACAACGTAACTAGGTGATTATAAAGGTGCTCTACAGGTGTCTCCGAAGGTACTTGTTGGGTTGGCGTATTTCGAGATTAGGATTTGTCACTCCGATTGTCGGAGAGGTATCTCTGGGTCCTCTCAGTAAGAGCACATCACTTAAGCCTTGCAAGCATTGCAACTAATGAGTTAGTTGCGGGATGATGTATTACGGAACGAGTAAAGAGACTTGCCGGTAACGAGATTGAACTAGGTATTGAGATACCGACGATCGAATCTCGGGCAAGTAACATACCGATGACAAAGGGAACAACGTATGTTGTTATTCGGTCTGAACGATAAAGATCTTCATAGAATATGTAGGAGCCAATATGAGCATCCGGTTCCGCTATTGGTTATTGACCGGAGACGTGTCTCGGTCATGTCTACATAGTTCTCGAACCCGTAGGGTCCGCACGCTTAAAGTTTTGATGACGGTTATATTATGAGTTTATGAGTTTTGATGTACCGAAGGTTGTTTGGAGTCCCGGATGTGATCACGGACATGACAGGGAGTCTTGAAATGGTCGAGACATGAAGATTGATATATTGGAAGCCTATATTTGGATATCGGAAGTGTTCCGGGTGAAATCGGGATTTTACCAGAGTGCCGAGGGGTTACCGGAACCCCCCGGGGGCTTAATGGGCCATAGTGGGCCTTTATGGAGAATAGGAGAGGCGGCGAGGCGGTGCAAGCGCTCCTCCCCTAGTCCGAATAGGACAAGGAGAGGGTCGGCCCCCTTTCCTTCCTCTCTCCTCCTCTTTCCCCTCCACTCCTAATCCAACAAGGAAAGGGAGGAGTCCTACTCCCGGGAGTAGGACACCTCTGGCGCGCCCCCTCTGGCGGCCGCACCTCCCCTTGCTCCTTTATATCACGGGGCGGGGGCACCCTAGAGACACAACAATTGATCGTTGATCTTTTAGCCGTGTCGCGTGCCCCCTCCACCATAGTCCACCTCGATATCTCAGTAGCGGTGCTTAGGTGAAGCCACATGTCGGTAGAACATCATCATCGTCACCACGCCGTCGTCGTCTTGTGAAGCTCTCCTCAACACTCGGCTGGATTGGAGTTCGAGGGACGTCATCGGGCTGAACGTGTGTTGAACTCGGAGGTGTCGTGCGTTCGGTACTTGATCGGTCGAATCGTGAAGACGTACAACTACATCAACTGCGTTGTGTTAACGCTTCCGCTTTCGGTCTACGAGGGTACGTCGACAACACTCTCCCCTCTCGTTGCTATGCATCACCATGATCTTGCATGTGCGTAGGATTTTTTTTTGAAATTACTACGTTCCCCAACAATCGAAAGGACTACGATAGATCCCATATACTTGTGGGTCATCACACCTCTGCAAATCACTGCTTCCCTCTGCGAAGGGACTATCTATTTACTTTTATGTTGTGTCATCACCTTCTAAAACAAGCGCTAGAACCTAAGAGCACAACTGTCATGACTTATGCATGGGTGCATCATGACTGGATCTTTTCTACCATGGATTACAATGTTTAGTCACTGCTTGAACTTTGGAGGTGCTATGCGTTTATGTTTTGCGGTCTCAGAAAGGGCTAGCGAGATACCACTATTGTCATATTATATCATGGTTGTTTTGACAACGTGTTGTCATTTGAGATGTCTTATTATTGCTTGCTAGCTGATTATGTCATTGATATGAGTCATTATAATCTTTAAGAGTTATCGTCGGCATGGTTAGTTATAATGTTGGCTGAATACCTGGGTGCTGTTTAAGCTTATTTATGCAAACAAGAGCAAAAGAGTTCGTAATTTTTTTTCTTTTTCACTTTCAGTTTATCAACTGAATTGCTTGAGGACAAGAAAAGGTTTAAGCTTAGGGGAGTTGATACGTCTCCAGCGTATCTACTTTCTCTAACGCTTTTCCTCTTGTTTTGGACTCTAATTTGCACGATTTGAATGAAACTAACCCCAGACTGACGCTATTTTTAGCAGAACTACCATGGTGTTGTTTTTGTGCAGAAATAAAAGTTCTCGGAATTGGACGAAACTTTACGAGGAATTTTTATATACTATATAAGAATTTCTGGAGCCAAGACCTACCGGAGAGGGGCCCTTGGGTGGGCACAACCCACCAGGGCGCGCCCCCCTCTCCTAGCATGCCCAGGTGGGTTGCCCCCACCTGGAGGCCCCGCAGACCCTGAAACCAACACTATAAAATCCTATTTTTCCAGAAAAAAATCAGGGAGAAAGAATTATCGCGATCCACGAGACGGAGCCGCCGCCAAGCCCTGTTCTTCCTCGGGAGGGCAGATCTGGAGTCCGTTTGGGGCTCCGGAGAGGGGGATCTTCGTTCTTCGTCATCACCAACCCTTCTCCATCGCCAATTCCATGATGCTCCCCACTGGGAGTGAGTAATTCCTTCGTAGGCTTGCTGGTCGGTGAGGAGTTGGATGTGATTCATCATGTAATCGAGTTAGTTTTGTTAGGGCTTGATCCCTAGTATCCACTAATGTTCTAAGATTGATGTTGCTATGACTTTGCCATGCTTAATGCTTGTCACTTTGGGTCCGGGTGTCATGATTTCAGATCTGAACCGTTTATGTTATCACCATTATATCCATGTTCTAGATCCGATCTTGCAAGTTATAGTCACCTACAACGTGTTATGATCCGGTAACCCCAGAGTGACAATAACCGGGACTTCTTCCGGTGATTACCGTAGTTTGAGGAGTTCATGTATTCACTATGTGTTAATGCTTTGTTCCGGTTCTCTATTAAATGGAGGCCTTAATATCCTTTAGTTTCCAGTATGGACCCCGCTGCCACGGGAGGGTAGGTCAAAAGATGTCATGCAAGTTCTTTCCATAAGCACGTATGACTATCTACAGAATACATGCCTACATTATATTGACGAACTAGAGCTGGTGTCGTATCACCCTAGGTTATAGCCGTCTCATGATGAATATCATCCAACAAATCACTGATCCAATGCCTACAAATTTATCTTATATTGTTCTTCCTAAGTTACTATTGCTATCATTACTGTTACACTTGCTATAACACTACTGCTATCATTGTTACCGATACTGTTACTGTTGTCACTGCTATCAAAACTATCAAACTACTTTGCTACTGATCACTTTGCTGCAGATAATTAATCTCCAGGTGTGGTTGAATTGACAATTCAGCTGCTAATACCTTCAAATATTCTTTGGTTTCCCTTGTGTCGAATCTATAAATCTGGGTTGAATACTCTACCCTCGAAAACTGTTGCGATCCCCTATACTCGTGGGTTATCATGGTCGACCACCGTGAGGATGACGGACTTGCCGCCCACCTTGGGGAGGCCCTCGATGAAGTCCATGGAGATATCAGCCCAGAACTGAGCGGGCACCTCCAAGGGTTATAGTAGACCAGCCGGTCGTAGTGTTTCTGTCTTGTTGCGCTGGCACGTCACACAAGACCGCACCCAGTCCCGGACAAGGGCCCGATCACCAGGGATGTAGAAGTCGGCGCGGAGACGGTGGAGGGTCTTCCGCACACCCTCGTGGCCGGCTGAGTGGGCCAGCAGCAGAACCTGGTGACGGAGGTCGCCGTGGTCCGACACGAAGAGACGATGCCCATGCAGGAGCAAGCCATCCGCGAGGCGCCATGGTTCCTCGAGGTCGCCGGCATCAAGGCGCTGCCGAAGGAGATGAGCGTCCAGTGTGTCCGCGGTGGCCTTGCGGATGTTGGCAAAGAGGGCGAAGGAGGGCCCCGAGCGGATGCACAACACCGCCCCATCGGAGTCGCTGATACGTCTCCAACGTATCTATAATTTTTTTATTGTTCCATGCTATTATATTATCAATCTTGGATGTTTTATAATCATTTTATAGTCATTTTATATCATTTTTTGGTACTAAACTATTGACATAGTGCCAAGTGCCAGTTGTTGTTTTTTGCATCGCAGGAAATCAATACCAAACGGAGTCCAAATGCAACGAAACTTCACGGAGAATTTTTATGGACCAGAAGACACATAATGGGCCCTGGCTGCGCCTGGGGGGTGCTCCGAGGAGAGCACAACCCACCAGGGCACGCCAGGAGGCCCATGCGCGCCCTGGTGGGTTGTGTCCACCTCGGGTGCCCCCCGGACCGCCTCTTTGCTCTATAAATGCCCCCAATATTCCCAAAATCCTAGGGGAGTCGACGGAATATTGATCCAGTCGCCGCAGAGTCTAGAACCACCAGATCCAATCTAGACACCATCTCGGATGGGGTTCACCACCTCCATTGGTGCCTCTCCAATGATGCATGAGTAGTTCTTTGTAGACCTTCGGGTTCGTAGTTAGTTGCTACTAAGGATAAATACCGATACATATGTAGGTTAGCAACGATACATACGTGTCGGTTCCCTTTCTGTCACTGGGATCAAGCACCGTAAGACCAAACCCACTACAAAGCACCTCTTCCCATTGCAAGATAAATCGATCAAGTTGGCCAAACAAAACCCAAATATCGGAGAAGAAATACGAGGCTATAAGAGATCATGCATAAAAGAGATCAAAGAAACTCAAATACTTTCATGGATATAAAAAGATAGATCTGATCATAAACTCAAAGTTCATCGATCCCAACAAACACATCGCAAAAGAGTTACATCATATGGATCTCCAAGAGATCATTGTATTGAGAATTCAGAGAGAAAGAGAGAGGAAGCCATCTAGCTACTAACTACGGACGCGAAGGTCTACAAAGAACTACTCACGCATCATCGGAGAGGCACCAATGGAGGTGGTGAACCCCATCCGAGATGGTGTCTAGATTGGATCTGGTGCTTCTGGACTCTGCGGCGGCTAGATCAATATTTCGCCGACTCCCCTAGGGTTTTGAGAATATTGGGGTATTTATAGAGCAAAGAGGCGGTCCGGGGGGCACCCGAGGTGGGCACAACCCATCTGGTGGGTTGTGCTCTCCTCGTAGCACCCCCTAGGTGCAACCAGGGCCCATTATGTGTCTTCTGGTCCAAAAAAAATTCTCCGTGAAGTTTCGCTGCATTTGAACTCCGTTTGCTATTGATTTCCTGTGATGTAAAAAACATGCAGAAAACAACAACTAGCACTTGGCACTATGCCAATAGGTTAGTACCAAAAAATGATATAAAATGATTATAAAACATCCAAGATTGATAATATAACAGCATGGAACAATAAAAAATTATAGATACGTTGGAGACGTATCACCGGGCAATAGAATTGTCTTATTTCTTGATTTCTGAAAAAGACTTTACAACTGTTTATATAGTCCGATGCTAATAAAAATAAGATAACTCTTGGGCTAAGCCCCTAACTAAACACGCCCAATGGGCCTCCTCCGGGTATAAGTTACCCCGGTCATAACAGTTATTCTTTGGTGAAACTTTCTGCATGTAGTTGAACATAAGTTTAAGTTTGTTTCAAAAAAAGTTTCACATTTTTTTGAATCTTTTTGCAATTGCCAAATTATTTTTACATATCGGTGCATATACACCTGAGAGCTAAACATCTGCTTCTGGTTCTATAGCTCAATTCCATGCGAAGCAAAAATCTTGCCAGGGTTTTGCATTTTTCGATAGAGGCCCTCAAGTTTATTGGTGGGATGGGTATCTGACTTGCACGGTAGGATATGCATCGCCCATGGAAGTAGCCTATGAGTAATCCTATTAGTCATGAGTTGACTATCTACTAGACAAGATTTGCCCAGATCCGGTGAGGGAGGGGTGATCACCGCAACGCGCATTCGACTCGCTCCAGTGATTGCAGTCTTCACCAAATAGTCTATGGATCTGAATGTAATGTATGTTACTTATGGTGTTCTTTATACTTCCATAACAGTTGATGATAGATCAGAAGTCTTTCTCGCAAAAAATCCTGAGTTGTCCATGAATCATGGGCTTAATATTTATATAATAACACAATAGTTTTTATTCCACATTTACATTTGGTCTTCACACACACACACACACACACACACACACACACACACACACACATATATATATATATATATATATATATATATATATATATATATATATATATATATATATATATATATATATATCACATATATGTTTTCCTTTTCTTACTTCAGAACCTTCCTTTATTCATTGGTGATCAAGGCTACATCGTGGACAAGCAACTCATCCATCCAAACACTATGGCTAGTAAATCTTGCTAATCTTGCTAATATATGGGCTAAATTATTTGCCTACTTCTAGGACAATGCTCATACACGGCTTGAGGGAAATCACACCACAAGGGGTAGCAATAATCGAAAATAGGGGCAACAGTTCCAACATAAGTCCCTACTTTGTTCATAACCTCGACAACCTTCAGGTTTGTTCAGAGTGGATCACAAAGCGGTTGCATCCAATTGTTTGTGCAAGGTTAGTCCATACCGCATGGCAAGTGCTTCAACAGTAAGAACATCATTGCACCACTCAATTCGGCTGTTCCCAATGGCCAAAAATCTTTCACTTTTATCTCTAAGTACAACACCTATTGTTCCGTGGAGCAAACCAGTACCGAATCCTTCATTGACATTCAGTTTGACGAAATCTCTAGGAGGTTTTGCTTTGATAGATCCTCGTGGAGAGCAACCCGCCGAGTAGTTTGAAACTAGGACACAGATAAAAAGAGCAATTTGAGATGTAGTTTGAGACTTCCCGCCATGATATGTGTTTAGCAAGTCCTTGGCAACCCGCATCTGTAGATATGTGTCAACTAGATTGTCTCTAATCATCCTATTCTTATTTGGGTACCATAGGCATCTCTTTAGGTTTCTATTGAATCGATAAATTGGATTGTACATGCTCAGAACGACTCCTAGAAGACAATGGTGACCTCCCTGAACGCCTTCTCCTGATCAAGAGTAATCGAGTGTCACCTACAACCTAGAACATATTTATGGCCGTGAGCCAGAAGACAGTCTTGGTCTGCCAATGCTTAAAGTGAACACCCGTAAATAGGTCTGATTTCAATGTAGCAACAAAGTCTTGAATCGTAAATTGCCTATAAACATATAGTTTTTCGATTGATGACTACATTATCAATTTTAATTTAATTCATAAATAAATCATGATAGCATTGCTAACAATATTGATCTCATTTTTTTAACACAGTATAGACACATACGCTCATACATACACACAAACACACATCCCTATGAACATACGCACACACAACCTACCCCTATGAGCACCTCCGAGAGGCTGAGATGACACATTATCTTGAGATTGGCAAGTCGTTACAGACACATTCGTAGTCGACAGAAACGTTTTCTTCCACTGAACGCATATCGCCGAAATGACTATAATAAATTCGGGAAAATGCGAACATCAATGTCAAGTTTGGGACTTGAGCTCTGATGAGCAGCAGATAACACTGTCCTCCTAACCATTCAACCACATGTTGGTTCGCACATACTAAGTATAAAATGAGAAAAATCTATGATAGTTGCAAATACGCCTATCACATGAACAAGTAAAAATGAGATGGAAATATCATACCCTCTATAGGAAAGGTCAGCGCCGTGGCGGCGGCAAGGCTTCACCAGCCATCTTTGTGGCATCGGTCGCGACACTCATGGCGATGTCGAGGATGAAGACGAACAATAGCAAGTAGCTGACGAAGTCATAGCCACCCCTTATCAGCTTTGGCCATTAGACATGTCTCAAGCAATGTGCTCTCTTTTGAGAAACAAACCATGTGAAAACTGGCGTCAACATGTCCAACAAAAGTCACGCGGTCGGATTAAACATGAGTAACATGAAACGAGTACATAATTCAATCTCATCATACGATCATCGGATTGCAGGACGCAATGGTCTTTGAAATCGAAGGCGCTCTTAAGAAAAAGGAAGACATTGTAGAGGTGCAACACGGAGCCCCCGTTACACCAGAAGAGAGGATGCCGGAACACGGGCTTATCGACGGTCCATACGCCCTCGCCACGCAAGGAAGAACGCTAACTTAAAATAGCTGTGGGTCGATCAAGTGCAATTTGTGCACTGATCTACAGTGCGTGGCTGGCAGAAATAGATAGATGTCGGTCAATCACGTACTGTTTGGTGATGAACGGAGCTCGTCACCAAGCTCTCCATGGCACGTGTTTGGTGAAGTTTAACAGCAAAGCAGGAGCCGCAAACAGCCGAGTGCGTGCAAGAACACACTTATACTAGTCCAAGTCAAAGATCATATGGAAGACGTATTTTTCTCCGTCCTTTTTTCTTTTGCCTCCCACCCTGCTTTCCTCCTCTTCATTCAAAAAACACGTACTAGTAGTAGATCATTTTTGCCTTTCCGCGAGACGTGAGCCGGGCATCCAAAGCACCCCGCGCACGAAGAAAGAGGCGAGAGCGCTTGCTGGAATTAGCGAAGCAGTAGCTGCTGGCTAGGCGGTGCCTGGGCCGAAAGCAGCAAAGAGATAATGAACCTCGGGCCGGGCCGGGCCGGGCACGGGCCTTGCACCTTTCGAGCTTCCCGATCCCACCACCACTTGTCGCAGCTGGCCACCTGGCATCCCCACTCCTCCTCGCTGGACGCTGGCTCTCCCGGGGCCGGGTCAGGTCAGGCCAGGTGTGTGAGCGAGGCGCACCGCACCCCATCGACGCCTCCGCTCCCATTTTCTCAGAATACTTTTCAATCGGACGGGGCGAAGAACGCACCCACCCTACTTAACCACGCGACCGCAGCGGCCCCCATCGACGAGGAAGGAAAGGGTTCCCACTCACCCACAGAGGACCGCGCAGCCACAGCGCGACGCCCAGGGCTCCCTCCCCCGCCCCTTCCTCCGTCCGCCGCCGCAATCCGCAGCCCCCCCGCGCCGCCGATCGCTAGGGTTCGTCGGTCCGCCCCTCCCTCCCTCCGTCCGTCCGTCCCCGATCTCCTCCGGGCCTGCCCCGCGCGCGCATTGCGGCCCGGCCCTGATCTGATTTCCTTTTTCTTCTCCGCGCGTAGGGTTGGGAGGAGGAATGGCGTCCGCGGCGCCGCGCTACGCGCCGCCAGATCCGACGCTGCCCAAGCCCTGGAGGGGCCTCATCGACGGCACCACCGGCTACCTCTACTTCTGGAACCCGGAGACCAAGGCCGTCACCTACGACCGCCCCACCGGCCCCCCTCCCCCCGTCGCCCCCGCTCCGGCGCCGGCGCCGGCCCCGGCCCCCGCTCCCGTCCAGCAGCCCCAGTACCACCACGACGAGAGGGCCAGGCACAGAGACCAGCCGGAGGTATAACACCAAAATCATCTCCCACTTTTGGTGGGGTTTTTTAGTCCCTCTCCCGTAGCTTCTGTGGCTTAATTTCTGGGGTGTAAGTAAATGTGCGTACAAGATTTCCTTTTCGATTCGTTGGTTTGTCGCATACCGGCAGCAAGCTTGCGCTTGCTGCGCGTCGCTCGCAGAATGCGTGCGCCTCCCGATCATTTGGAGGTGGGGTTATATTTCCTCCCCACATTCTCATCATCTGCACGCTACTGTTACATCATTGTTTATTTGTTCCGCGTTGTATCTGTGTCATAATGTAGACGAGCATGGCATAAAACACGAATGTCACTAGCTGTTAAGCATAAACTTCAGTTCTTTGGGCAACCCACCCGAATGCCACTAGCCAGGAAGCAGAAAGGTTAGGTTTATTGGCCTACTATCTCATGTTGGGGTTAGATTATGCGCTTTGCATTGTATTTGTCTCATTAACACAAGCAAGCATGATTTAGAATAGCAATGCCGCTTAACTATCAAGTGGAAATTTCAGTTTGTTAAGCCTACTAATAGCTGTAACTGGGGAATCTATTTCATTGGCTATGCAGTATCATGACATGTTTGTTCTTATTTTCAGCGGCACACTGAATCTGCCGGAAACCGCGTGCAGAATGCGCCCTTTGCTGATCACAAGGCCAGGAACGATCCTTCTTTTGAGGTAACACATTCTCGCACGTTACAGGTCACATATTTTATACTGCATTGCTCCATAAATGTCACAGGAGTGCCACATCAACTGTGATGCTTATCTTGTTCTGCTCCCAAATAGTAACATGCTATCCTCTTTTTCAGCAGCGCTTTTCAGCTGGAGCAAACCCTGCACCTGTGCCTTCTACTAACCCAGCTCCACAGGCTGACAATGGAAACATGTCGGTAGATGCATACCGTAAAAAGCATGAGATTACTATTATTGTATGTGTTCAACTTCTTTTATGCCCCCAATCCCTCCTTGTTGTTATGCGCGATGTGACTCAGTTGTTCCATACCTTTTAGTGCCCGGGACGTGAAGCTCCATCGCCATTCATGTCGTTTCAGTCCACAGGCTTCCCTTCGGAGATTCTAAGGGAGGTACGTGCACATAATGCATACAATTAGTAATGCACTGCCTTATACCCTATTTGAAGTCAACAATTTTAATTAGAGTTCAACATGTTCCGTTGTCTTCTCCGGCCTGCTATGGTTTGAAAAATATGCTCTTTGTTTTGTTGTTTCTTCTTTAGCTACAATACACCTGAATTGGTTTCTATATAGCTAAAATGTTATGTCATAGGGAACCTTTTCCTTTTTGTCCTATTGTATGTTGGGCTTGAATATTTAGGTTGTATCAGCTATACTATTCGGTTGTTCACATATTACTCATGTCTACAGGTGCAGCAAGCAGGATTCAAAGCACCAAGTCCTATCCAAGCTCAATCGTGGCCGATTGCTCTAAAAGGTAGTGATATTGTAGCTGTGGCGAAGACAGGTTCTGGAAAAACCCTGGGCTATCTACTTCCAGGGTTTATACTTGTTAAGAACCTACGGCACAATTCAAGGGATGGGCCAACTGTGTTAGTTCTGTCTCCAACCAGGGAATTGGCAACACAGATTCAAGATGAAGCAATCAAGTTTGGTAGATCATCAAGAATTTCATCTACTGTATGTTCCTTCTATCTTTATGTGTGCACTACACTGCTCTACTCTTAGACCACTTAATTCACTTGTATATCCACATTGCTAGATGCTAATGTTACTCGTATCTAAGCAATGGAATTTCCGTTTTATGTAAACTACATATTTGATACAGCCGTAACAGAATACTGTCTTAATCATAATCTTTCTTTTGCAGTGTCTATATGGCGGTGCTCCAAAAGGCCCTCAGCTAAGAGATTTAGAGCGTGGTGCTGACATTGTTGTCGCAACTCCTGGTAGACTGAATGATATACTAGAAATGGGAAAAGTCAGTCTCCGTCAGGTAGCTTATCTCGTTCTTGATGAAGCTGACCGCATGCTTGATATGGGGTTTGAGCCACAAATAAGAAAAATTGTGAAACAAGTGCAACCGAACGGCAAACTCTTATGTTCACTGCCACTTGGCCAAGAGAGGTGAGGAAAATAGCTTCCGATTTGCTCACTAACCCTGTCCAGGTTAACATTGGGAACACTGATGAGCTGGTTGCAAATAAGTCAATCACCCAGGTAATAAAAAATGCTATTTTTTCTGCAGGGTAAAAATGCTATTTTCTAGGCTGAGGTATAATTTTGCTTCATTGTTTTAAACTAGTTTGTTACACCTTGCAGCATGTGGAAGTTACCACATCTTTCGAGAAAGGGAGGCGCCTTGATCAGATCTTGAGACAACAGGAGCCTGGATCTAAGGTGATTATATTTTGCTCCACGAAGAGGATGTGTGATCAGCTGTCTCGGAACCTATCACGGCAGTATGGTGCTTCTGCTATTCATGGGGACAAATCACAGGCTGAGAGGGACTCTGTGCTGAGTGAATTTAGGACCGGCAGGTGCCCAATTCTTGTAGCCACTGATGTGGCTGCTCGAGGCTTAGACGTGAAGGACATCAGGTTTGAACTTTAACTTTGCAACTTCTTTGACTTTCTAGTTTGACTCTATTTGTAAACAAGATTTCATGGATATAGCTCATAATGGTGATGGTTGAATACACATTTACTATTCTGTAGTTTTCTTAAATGGTTACTGATAATCCTTCCCAAATCTTTTGCCGCAGGGTTGTTGTTAACTATGATTTCCCAACGGGTGTTGAGGACTATGTCCATAGAATTGGGAGGACAGGCCGGGCTGGTGCGACTGGAATTGCATACACATTCTTCTGTGACCAGGATTCTAAGTATGCTTCAGATCTTGTGAAGATTTTGGAGGGTGCGAACCAAAATGTTTCGCCAGAGTTACGAGCCATGGTCGGCCGTGGAGGGTATGGTGGCAGGGGGCCACGGCGGTGGGCATCTTCTAATGATTCCTATGGTGGCCAGGGAGCTTATGGCAGCCAGACTAGGGATAGTCCAAGCTTTCAGTCGAGGTGCATATCAGTTTCTATTTGATTTGAATACTTCATTCAGGACTTGTGCCAGCCTGATGAATCATCGTTTGCAGCTTCAATAACAGCAGCAGTGGCAATCAATATGGTGGCGCTCCAAGCTTCAATACCAGGTATGGCACCAATTCCTATTCTCTAATTCCTTTTCAGTCTCATCCATACCTGATGAACTTTCACTTGCATCATCCATAACAGCAGTAGCAACAATCAGACCAGTGCTGCTGCAAGTTTACCTGCCAGGTTAGTATAACTTCCTTGTTTCGAGCTTATATACCACTGCTGATAATTAATCAATTGTCATCTGGCATAACAGTGGCGGCTCTGGTGAAGGTCTCAGCTTTCATGATAGGTACTGTATCCCTAAAATATGCTTGTACCTTATAAGTCATAACAGCATGTCACTCCACAGAGGCACATGGTCACCTACTTTGCCGTTCACCTGTGCCCATGCTATGCCGTGTCCTTCACATTTATGAAACAAACAGAAACATCTGATTGCATTGTTAGCTACCAATATTTGCTGTTAGATCATATGTGGTGATTGGATGGATTGCCTAGTTGAATTATCTGATGTATGCATTTATACCTCTTTAATATGCATCTCACTCGATAGAGGCACATGTCACCAACTTTGAAGTTCACCTATGCCCACACATACCGTGTCCTTGAAATTCATGAAATAAAGAAGAAACTGTCTGATTGCATTGGTGAAACTTTTAGCGTGGCTGAATCAAACTGTATTTTATGGTTGACAAATTGAGTTAACCGCCACTTTACTTTAAGCGAAAACATGTTTTCTGTTTTGTTCCATCCTGTTGACAACTTTATTTCATCTATATCAAATAGTATGGTTTTTTATGGGGGTGTGATGTATCTACAAAGGCTATATATAATTTAATGACCCGCTTTGTTCGATTGGCAGGTTCTATAGCGGCTCTAACCGTGGTGGTGACCGTGCTAGGAGCAGGAGCCCTCCCAAGGCCGTGGGGGTCTCCAACTGGTAAAACGCATCACGATGGTGACGAAACAACGGAGTAGATGGAGTTGGTTCCCTAACCAAATCGTAGTATCAGTCATGTTGGTTTAAGCAAAGCGTGTCCTGGAACTTTGCTGACATAGGTTAAGCGTGTCGGATATTTTGCTATGTTGATGTGGTGGTGTCTCGGAGGCGCTTTATACGGTGTCCGTATGCTGGCGTTAGTACTCTATGAAACCTGGAACCTCGGACCTCTTTATGCCTGGTAGTCGTGTTATAATCCTTCGGAAACCGGACCGGTTGAGCCATGAATTTTGGACGGAACCATGTAAGTTATGTTGGCTGTTGTAAATGCTCTCGGCATGGCTTGATGTTGAACTGAAATGCCCGACGTGAACTGCTGAACTATCCTGCACATGTGTGCCTTGCTTGTGCTCTAGCACTTTTTCTCAAAGCATGAGGGGCATGTTTGGTTGGTGCTCAGATTTACCCCACCAAAATTTTGGCAGCCCTTAATTTGGTTGGTTACCAAAATTTTGGTTGTCTGTGCCATCTTGCAAACTCTCCTCAGATGTTGCCAGTTTCTGGCGACATCCAGCCAATTTGGCAAAACTTTGGCTTCCATTTGGTTGGTTGCCAAAATTTTGGTTGCATATGGGATCTTGCATATTGCAAAGATTTTGGCCAACAGATGGTCAAGCAATGTCTGGCTAATTGTTTGCAAGATTTGTTAGGGCTTGCAATGGCACAAGCCAAACATGGCCGCTCTTCTCAAAAGTTGTGCACCTTGAAGCGTGGTATTCTCATGGCATCTGAGCATATTGCATTTGTCAGGAGATTTGTGATTATTCAGGGGGGATGTTACAAATCTTCAAGACCAGAAGTTTGGTCCTGCTACTATGGAAAGAAGCTGCTGTAGCCTGTGGTACAAGTGTACTACTGGCCGTGGCAAGTTCTGTACAACCTACTATCTCAATACATTTTCTCGTGGATACTATATCGACCTAATCTTCTATCTCAAAAACCTGTGTCCAAAACAGGAAAAAAAACCATCTTCATGAACTCTTTGGCTTTGCTTTCTTGAGCCTGGAGTACAGGTAAACTCCCGCCAGTGCCGCTCCAGTTCCTGCAGTTACAAGGAGAAACAAGTCAGAAGAGCCATAAGACATTACAGTAGAAAAGAGATTGCAGTGTGGCCAAGTTGTTTTTACCCAGTGCATTGACAGGCGAGATGGGCGTCCGGAAGAAGAGGACGGAGGAGACGATCACCACCACACGCTTGACGCAGTTGGCTACGGAGTGGGTCACGGGCGACACCCTCGCCAGGATCATGTACGACAGCTGCCATTGCCATTGCCAGGACCATCGTCAGTAACAGTGTTATAGATCATGCATTCTGTTTGTTTGGAGCTGACTGAAGCCAGAACCGTGTGATTTGTCATGTGTCTCTCACCTTCTGGTAGCCATGG
Organism: Aegilops longissima; assembly: GCA_021605205.1. NCBI lineage: Eukaryota > Viridiplantae > Streptophyta > Magnoliopsida > Poales > Poaceae > Aegilops > Aegilops longissima. The sequence continues at coordinate 134,154,610 of CM038678.1, forward strand.
AAGCAGAGCCCGGCCAGGGCCGCCCTCACGCACAGCTCCTGCAGGTTCAGGCCCTACATGCCAGAGCTCATAGTAGTTTATTTAGTTTAGGAGTTATGATGACGCAACAGTTCAATTTGTCTGGATTTTGCAGGCTTCGAGGTTGACTCACGGTGCTCTGGAGGAACGCTGGGGAGAAGCTGACCCCTTCTGCAAAGATCATCAGAGGCAAGGACAGGAGGAAGGACAGCACGGTGATCACCGAGAAGAGGTTTATGTCGTCCATGAACTCCTCCTGCAGCACCATTACATGAACAAATTCATCAGTGGTTGGGATTTGGAAAGAATCGCAAGATAGTACAGTACTGAATTGTTACTGGTGAACTGAAGGAGGAGGAGAGGAAGGAATCACCTCTTCGCCGCCGAGGAGCCGCTTGCTGAGCACATTCCTGGTCTGGTTGAGCAGATTCGACGCCATGGCGCTCCAGAATCCGACCCTGCGCGTCAACGGAATCGCATATATGTGGCGTGAGAAAGCGACGGGATTCTTCCCGGCCCCAATTATTCGGGGTCGACGGTAAAAGGGAATATAATCACCGGACCATGATTAGAGGACAATGTTCTCCGATGGTTAGTTAGACGGGACGAACCAGTTGAAGGAGACCTCGGTCAACGACGCCAGGGCGACGCCGCCGACGATGGGCACCAGCGAGCCCAGCACCAGCGGCGACGGCACCTCGCCGAGGAAGAAGGCGGAGAGCAGGACGGTGAAGAATGGCTCGGACGCCTTGACGGTGTGCGTGAAGGAGACGGCCACCTTGCCCAGGCTCATGTTGGTGAACACCGTGCCCAGCATGTGCCCGGCGGCCAGCGGCGCGATCTTGGCCAGCTGAACGGGAGCAGAGGCTTCAGTTGGCGAGGAGCGAATTCAGAGAAAAGCAGAGGAAAAAACTGCTGTTCAAATGGCTGACGGACCTGTGCGGCGGAGAGCTTGGGCACGGGGTGGAGCTTGGCGGCCCACATGAAGAAGATGACGAGCGAGCCGAAGGCGAGCTGGAAGGCGGTGATGGTGTAGGGGAGCGGCAATGGCAGCACCTGGAGAACCTGCGGTTGTGGCAAAGCGGGTTTGTTGATTGGTCGGTCACGCACGGGCGGCGAGGAACAGGGGAGGGGATGCCAATGGCGTACCTGCTTGTTGTAGATGTTGAAGTAGATGTTGAGGAGGTACCAGGCGACGATCATGGCGCCGAGCTGCACCGTGCCGGCAATGCCGCCGCCCGCGGCCACCTCGTCCGCCGGGGCCAGCTCCGCCGCCGCGGCCGCCGCTTTTGCCGTCCGCGCGGGCCGACTCCCGGAGAGCAGAGACAGGGACATGGAGAGGGCGGCGGGCCGCTGCTCTTGGCCGCGAATTCGGAGAGGCACGACGGCGTCACGGCGCGCGGAGCAGACGGCGCCGGAGCCGGCATGGCGCGAGGTGGTGGAGCACGCCCATGCCGCTGCAGAGCGGGAGGAGGCGAGGGAGGCCGCCGCGCGCTGCATCTTGGCCGATGTTGGTCCGTTCGCTGGCGCTTGGAGGTGCTGGAGCCGCCTCCGTCCCTTATAGGGTCCCCCGAGATAAGTACACTTGTATAACGACGTTACAGGGAGGCGCCGGGTGAATCTCGCCGCGATCCCGTACAGATTCGTCCCCCCTGCCCCCTGGTGATACTCCTACTAGTACTGCCTTGTTTTTTAAACGCTTGCAGAAAAGAAAATGCAGTGGGCGGTACATGCACTGGAATGGAATATGTAATGTGTGGCCAATCCCAACCCATCCGCCTCAAATCAAAAAAAATAAAGGACGGTTTGGTATGTGGAGCGCGCAACAGCAGGGAAAGAAAGAAAGAAAGGGCAGCCGTCAACTGGCGCGACGACATGTAGTAGACCGAGAAGGGGCGTGCGTCACGAGTGGCGTGGATAAGGAAGGCGGGAGGAAGACGATGGCGAGGCAGGAATTGCCGATCTGACGGCGGGCCGGCCGGCGGCTTCGCCACGGGAGACCCCCTCCGCATTTTGCTCTCTCCGTTGAAAAGCTCAGGGTTTCGGTCCTTCTGGTGCGTGGTTTTATTTTTTGATGACGAAACTCGTGCCATCTTCTCTGTTGTTGCTGCTGCCATGCCAATAGGATGCATATGGGTATTTTTAGCGACGACGCCGACGGGGTCCGCTGCCGCGCAGCCAGGCCGTGGGATAAGAATAAGAATAACGACGGTGGTGGCTGACAAAACAAAAGCGAAAGCAAAACGGGGACGGAAACCGGATCATGATCGGGAGATGAACAAAGGAGGTTCGTGGGGAGTGACGTCACGTGCGCTCGGTCGGTCTGACAGGTCCACGGTGCCAGCTAAACTGACCCAAGGGATGGATGGAAGCGGCGATCCATCGGTACAGTCCGTCCGTCCGTCGCCCGTACATGGCTACTGGTGGCACAAGAAGAACATGGCCCAGGAACAAACCGTCCAGGCCGAAGGAGGCTCTTCCAAACTTGACCATTCTGTTACTTCGATGTAAAATCCTTTCGATTAGAGGCTTTTCTCAGCGTTGGTGCAACTGGATCAGTCAACTGCTAAGCACCAGCGAAGCTCTTGTTATGGTAAATGGGTGCCCTGGTTCCTGTATAAATTGCAAACATGGGCTCAGGCAAGAGGCCCCATCTCCCCCTATCTATTCATAATTGTTGCAGATTTCATTTCTCGTCAGGAATTTATCATGCTTGCAAACTAAAATTACCATCCTTGTCCATCCTCACAATAACAACTAAAGTTGCCGTCAAAACGTTCGCGAATTGCCATCCCTCTCAACAAACGTTCGCTGATTATCATTACCCTCTCCTTTGCCAAAAGGACTCAAATCTATTACTCTATCCGTCTTTATACATCCGTATCTAGGTAATATGGATCGGAGGGAGTATAAAAATTCATCAAAACTACAAAGCACTTCAAACATAATAAAAATTTACATTCAGATCTTTGAACCACCAGAACAAGCCACCGACGTTTCTGTTGTCCCCGCTCCCATACCCAAGCCGACTTGACCTTGTCAATGCCACCCAGGAAGCTTTCATGCACATGCCCCTAGAAATCAGCACCCTAGAGTCACAACTATTGCCGTTTAACGCTTGAATCAAACTGAAAATCCTGACACCAAATCTTGTCGTCACGTATGCACGATGAGAAACACTAACCTCACCGCCCCGAGGAGCTGATATAGACGAGGGGTGAATGGTGTTGTGACGCTTTTAGCTGCAAGTTAAGCTGAAAATACATTAAAAAATACATTTTGATGGTTAGCCTGAACAACTTCTGCATTACTACGTACATTCATCAAAAAACAGAGTTGACATCTGAAAAGCACTAACATAACAATAGGGTCAAATATATTGGCAGAAAAGCACTAACTTAACATCATGGTGAAAAATATCTGATTGTGGTCCCAACTGTCCAAAGAGTTAACTACTCCATGTACCATAACATCCTAACATGTAGGGCAAAAAAGACATGTTTTTGTAATTGGCGCACCCAGTAGACTTGCATGATCCAAATGTACAAAATACTGTTCCACCCCTAGCTTTGCACAAGACAGATGATGTATTTTATGAGCCACAGTTTACAATAAAAATTAATTAATTTCAGAACATTTGATCAAATTAGCATCAAGAGAATGGGAATTGTTCAAAATATTAATCAAAGCCCATGAAAAAAATAAAATTCTAAAGTGCCATACATATCTAAATATGACAATCTTGTTAACCTTTGTGAAAAAAAAATCCTATATGACACATACAGAAAACTAAAAGATGTCGCCTTGACATACCCAAGCATCTATATCCGGGAGAGTTTTTGCCTCCAGGTTTCACCACTTGGATGAAAGCGACCCTTGGTGTATAACTTACGTGACGCGTGGTATTATTTTGGGATGTGGCGGGGTACAAAGGCCTTGTGTGTTTAGAAGTTTGATTCAAATTTTTTGAACTAGCGTGTGATTTATCTTGGTAAGTTTGGTGTAAGTTTAGTGTTTTTTGCTTTGTTTGTGTTTCATGTACGGCGGCGCCGTGTTGATCGCTTCTCCTGGTTGTTCGTGTCGCTTGGTACTGTTTCTTTTAATCGGTGGCGCTAACCATGTGTTCTCTTGAGTTTTCCTTGCGTACGTGTTCCTCTTGGTGCCGTTTTGGTCGTTGGTTCCAGAGCGCGTGACTCCGACGCCACCGCTCCACCATCGTACGTTACTATAAAGCTCCCCTGATGCTACTGCCTTGCCTGGCCAGCCCTGCCTGCCCCACCATCGAGCTCGGTTTCCCTATCCGCCGTGGCCCCGTCTCGCTCTCCTGGAGCGACGGCGGCGGCGCCGTCCAGTCGTCCCCGTCTAGCGTCCTTTTCTACCGGGGTTCTTCCCATGCCGACCTCGGACATAGCGAGCCCAAAAGGACATCTCAATTCTCAAGAGACGCAGCCTTGGAGCGGAGCAGCGTGTCGCGGGCTCACGGCGCCGTGGCTCGGAACGCAGCGACGATGGCGTGGTTGTGCTCGGCGGCGTGATCATCTCCGCCATGCTCGCCGGGAAGTCCGGGTCCCCCGACTCCTTTACCACGACGAGGCTCTCCTGCAGCCAGTGCCGGTGCCTCGCCTCTACGGCACGGTGGTCGCCGCCGGAGTCTGCGACTCGCGTCCTCCTCTTCAGCCCGCCGCACGGCTTCACGTGTAGGCTGTAGCCGCCGCAGCGCCGTCGCTCCCTGGCCGTCGGCGACGGGCTGTTGCTTCCCGAGGTTTCTTCCTCCTGGCTGAACTTCTCTGCGGCGTCGACTGTGGGCATGGTGAGCATCAGCTGTAGCTTCAGCTCCGATATCATTGGGCTGCGGGCTGCACCGGACGATCTCTGCTCGGGATGTAGTAGGACGCCATGTTCGGGAGCACGGATGCGGCAACAGCACCCCCCGATAATGACGACGATGACGGCGTCACCATCGCCGGAGCACGATCACTTCTGTGATGCTCGCACAGGAGCCCGGCGGTGGCATTACTTTTGTTAAGGATTAGATAGCCCTGCATAGTTTCAGACAGTGCCTGTTGTGCCTTCTTGCTTTTTGTTTCGGTCTGCATATAGTCTAGATGGCCCGTCTATTCATATAATCATATACTAATCCAACACTACTGGAATTTCATTGATTTGTTTGATTTTCAAAACTAATGAACTTGGACCTGCTTACAACACGTATTCATCAGTTAACTGTACTTTTTTAGGAAAAAACACCACTCTTCTCGAGATGATCTCAATCAGCTGGACACGCTCCACTCTTCCCGTGCCACTTTATATGTTTTAAATTGCACTTCGGAGAGCGTTCACCAGTTAACTGAAACTTTTTGTGTTCTAAATTTTACTCCAAGTAGTGTTTTTGGACTAAGGCCACTCTGGAGAGGTAGCATTAGCACAACTGATGGTTGGTTTTTCTCCCCTGTTGACATGTATCTCATTTCGTTAGATGTGAATACATCAATAGAATAAGGGATTTCTAATATTACTGTCTTACAGAGTTCATAGATTATTGAAGCTTTTTGCAGCTATGGAAATCTGATCAGACACTATTCGGTCTTATCTCTAAATTGAAGGTATGAACTGTAAATGTTCAGATATGTATGTTACCCCTTTTGTAAACTAATATATGACCGTTTAGACTACTACTTTAGATCACTAAAGTAGTGATCTAGACGGTGTTATATCAGTTTACAAAGGGATTGCCTCCTAACCACTCTTTACAGATTTATTATCTATGAAATGCATCCAAGCAAGTCCTATCTTATACGCAATTACCCCCTTAGATATCTGGAGTTTAGAGCTCACTATCCTTCCAGGTTCTCTACTGGTTATATTTCTTTGACAACTTCGAGAGAGGAATAAGTATTGTTAGTCATTCTTTGACATGTATAATACAATACTAGAGATGTGAATTGTTGGAGTTCATTTAGTGGAGTATTAGTAGATGATGATTTCTTTTCTTCGCATCCAACTGGTGTAAATATGTTTAGTCCCTTCCCAAAATGATTTGTAAAGTTGCCTTAACAACTAAACAGTGTCCATGTGTATTAGTAACCTGTTTTTTGGGCAGCTGGAAGAAATCAGTTTATCAGTTAACAAAGATGTTTGTGAAATAGTTAATTAGGCATCACAGTCAAGCTTGGGGAAGGGACATATTGTGAGGCCTACAAGGCTGGATGCACTGTATCAAAGTGGTACCATCCGATAGACATCCATTTGTCAACTAATACATGACCATATTAGAGAAGTGCGCATACACAAGGGCCCTAACATGTTCTAAATGTGTACATGGACGATCTTTAAATATCCGGATGATTATTCTGCATAAACAAAGCCATACTGCCATTTTAACATAAGAAGCAAGAAGTGTCCCATGACACAAATAGCTGATGTTTGTGCTAAGTAGCGAATTCAGTAGTTATGGGGCATCAAGAAGAACAAACGACACCCATGCGTGGAAACATACCTGTTCCATATAACCATGTGGAAAGTAGTAAACCCTTTCACCTTGCGAGGCACTGTGATCAACGATCTAGCACAAGCATCCCATAGCTCCTTGTATATTGTATAATATGTCGTTAGAACTCCCTGTGCAAAGTATTTATTATGTAAATGAGGCATACAATTCAAGGAACCTTTCACCTTAATTTATAGTGCCAGATTCTAACCATTGATTATGAGTTGATTTAACCAGTATTACAATCTGAGCTGGCACTGCATCCAGGCATCCACCACTTGCCTGATTCTCTGTCAGGCACAGTGAAAGCACCAGTCCATCAACCTAGGAAGCAATATTAGTAAGTTTCTTTTTCCTACATAATAATGTCGGACCACTTTGAATTATAAGAATTTGATCACTCTTCTTATTAGGAAACTACATAACAATGTCGGGCCGCCTCGAATTATAAGAACTTGATCACTACTCTTATTTACGAAACGGGTCAAGTACTCAAATACACGTCTCTAATTCTTAGCGTCCACCTAGGAGCTCATTACTCTTCAGGGAAACTCAATTCAGGCAGAACATGCCGAGGAAACGCATAACAACCAAAAACAACAAGCGAGGTAAAGGAACCGAACCTGAGCCACCCGAGGTGTTGAAATTCGCCATATCCGCCACTCAACCCAAATGATAGTTGGCCAGAATTTAGCAACACGGGGCTGATATGCTCACCCCATGCGCAGCTCCGTGGATCTTGCCCCGCTCCGCAGCTATGGCGACAGCCAACGCTGGCCACGCGCGACATTGCGGTAGCGAGCATGAGGCCATGGAGGGGTTCAACGCGGTGCAGGTGGCTCACAGGTCGACCATGCGCACTGGGTGTCGGCAGATCTCACGTGTGACTACCGCAGTGCGCGGCCAAGCGGAGCTCGCCGTGCGACAGCGGATGGTGCGCGTAGTGGCCGTGAGCGGGGATCTGTGGTGTGGCTGCTCCTCTGTAACTCACGCCGGCGAGCCGCCGAATGCGAGCTAACGCTATTCTGTCCGCACAGAGGCGGAGAGCACCACAGGATAACCTTATCTCTTCGGTCATTTTACATTTTTGCACTTATAGTTTTCCTTATTCATAAGTAAGTTCTATAGCTTGCATGTATGCCCAAATAATGTTAGTTTTCAGTTACTAAGTCATTCATTTTTATTTACTTTTTTATTCATATGGACCCGTACAACTATTTTTTGGCATTCCACCACAATCGATTGTTGAAAGAAATGAATGTTATCATTTGACATAGCATGGAATATGATTTCGACGTGTCATACTATTTTAAAAATTTACGAGGTGGTTACCAAAGTTATGACTAGAATATACACTAGACCAAAAAGGTTTGCTTCCATTTAAAAAAAAATTTATCTAAATTGAAGAAATATCCATTTAATTAATACTACTTATGTTGCCATGTATTAGTTCATTCTTTGATATTTTCCTTTAGTCCTTGATACCAATCAATATGACCTTATTTGATCTACTATTTTAACAAATGGAACTTTGCATATGAAATCTTGCAATGAAACATTCCCATGAAAATCATTATCTAACATCACAAAAGAGAAGAATATATGGGAGGGAAGAGGGGACATATGATTGATTGAGAAATTTATTTCTACTTTCACTCACCTTTTTGTGTACTGACAGAGCCACGATAGTCAATTTTGAGCCAAATGCATGTAATATTGCTGCCTCTTTTATTTGTTCAAATACATTGTTGGATACAATAGCGCTATGCACCTGGGTCACATGCAACATTTTGCAAAGACTTTGCATCATTTCATCATGAGTACTAATCCTGCGGGAGGTTCCACTGGAATGATATAAGCTACAAATGAATGTAATGTTCAGTTCTGCTTGAAAAAAATGGCAATGTGTACTTACTATCTTGCAAGATGTAGCACTCACGGTGATAATAAATGTATCCCTTCCAAATTGTTCCTATGCATGCCTTATGCTTTTGTGACTACAAAGTTATGATCAGATATCGTATGCTCATGAGACTCTTATTTTCCATCACACACTATAAAAAAAAGGCATATACACATAGCATATTGATCTGTTTAGTAACATGCAAGATGCATGATGGCAATAAATTTGCTTTGTTTCATTTTATTTCCTACATCCACTATTTTACATACAATAATCAGTCATCTTAAAGTAGTAACACTTATTATAAAAAATAAATACAATCCATATAGTCACACGGTATCGACAGGCGCGGCGTGCCGCTGCGTAGGGATAAGCTAGTTATAAGCTAAAGCAGGTGAGAAGGGATGGCAAATGAAGGTGCAGAAAGGCGAAAACCGGACAGTGCCAGGAAAAGGCCGCACATTTCGAGTAACAATCGGAATAACAGGGCTCGTTTTTGTATGCTTAGGTTCTTCTTTTGCGTGGGCTGAATGGGCGGCCCATTGTGCGAGACCCATTTATTTTCTCATATCCCTATACTCTTATCGGCCTACTACACGATCACACCACGGACGATTACCCGTCCGATAGATTTCATAGATTTTAGGGCTAATTATACCGTGCTTCCTCCTCCTCTCGATTGATCACGGCGTCGGCGGCCACGCGTGCACCATCTCCTCCGGCCTGAACCACTGCCTTCCGGCGAAGAAACGAGTGGATAGATCGAAGAGTAATTCGACGGGAGCTAAAGCAACACCGAACGACCGACGGAGGTACGCAACCATTTTGCATGCCGAATTAGCATACCCCGTTCAGAAAGGAAAAAAGAGGTTAGATCAAAGCAGCACATTGTACTACAGTATATACTACTCGTACTAATTGCTGTTAGCCGTAAGATCAGTTATCGGATTAGAGACTAATCGTTGACTAATGGAAGACTTGTATTGCTGTAGTACGTGAGATGATCGAGGTTTGACTAATGGCGTAGAGGATGCTGTTTATAAATCCCAGCCGTGGATGCACATTTGCTAATCTCGCCTCACCCTCCTCAGTTCACTCGCGTGCACGCGCGCCGCGCCAATGGAGGACGCCCGCAGCACGAGGGACAGTCCGAGCCACTCCACGCCAACAATGGCAGCAGCAGGCTCGACGGCGAGCATGAAGCTCTTCGTGGACGCGAGCGCGCGCCGCGTGGTGTTCGCGGAGGCCGGCAAGAACGTGGTGGACTTCCTCTTCTCCCTCCTGGCCCTGCCGCTCGGCCGGGCGGACCGGCTGCTCGCCCCGCTCGGCGGCGCGGGCGGCTCCGTCGGCAACCTCTACGCCAGCGTGGAGCGGCTTGACCCGGCGCACGTCCAGCCCGGCGTGGCCGACAAGAGGGCGCTCCTCAACCCCACCGTGCTCTCCCCGCCGGCGCGCGTCGAGCACAGTTACCACCCGCGGAGGGAGCTCTACACGTGCCCCAGTGCCGGTATCTACTGCCTGGAGTGCGCCAGGAACGTGACGGACGAGAGGGGCACCAGGTGCCCGTCCTGCGGCGACGAGATGACGCTGGAGGCGCGGTACGTGCCGCCGGCGCCCAGGTCCTCATCGACGGCCGGCAAAGGCGAGGCGGGCGCGGCCGCGCCAGTGGGGTTCGTCCGTGGCGGCGCAGCGATGAGGTACATCGTGACGGACGACCTCCAGGTCCACCCGTCGTCGGCCGGCGAGCTGGTCGCGCTGTGCCCGGCTTTCGGAGCTGCGGATGTCGGGGCGCTCCGGGAGATCGACGTGCAGCTTGGGTTCAAGGAGGTGGCTTAATTACTACTGTTTCATTCTATCTATTCCGTTTCCATTTTCATCTTGGAACGGAACTAGCAATGCAGGTCACGTGTTTGATCTGATGATGCAACTGCCAACTGCAGGGCAAAGAGATCCTCAAGGCCGTGATGCTGCAGTCCAAGACGGTGCTCACCGACGTTTTCGGAGTAGCCGTACGCGACCTGAGCTCGTTTCCCGAATTCACATTCGCTGATTGGCTTCCTGCATTGCAAGGTAACACCAGCTGGATGACAGTCAAATCCACTAGCTAGCTAAAATCAAGTTTTGTTTGATTCTGGTGGTCATATGTATTGGGTTTTTCCAGGTTTTAATAGCAGTAGTATAAGTTCTAGTCTTCTAGAGACATCTTGCATGTGCACTGCAGTCCACTACTTAAATGGGCCTCCAGAATCCACTTCAACACTGGCACAACACCCTCAGATTCAAATTCAAATTCTTGTTCTTTATGCAGCAGCGGAGGAAACTCTTGGGAGAGGAGGACAAGGAGAAGCAGTCAACAGAGCGGGCAGCGTCATGAAACCTAGGAGATACTCGGAAATGAACTTTTCTCTGTAATGACAATATAAGAGTTGTTCCATGTCCGCAGCCACTAGCCCAGCCAACGTCAAGCGAAACCATAGGATATGAATGAGCCTATGAGCGTGTGTGTGGCGTTCTGCCGTAACTTGTTTCTGAATCTGTGTCGGGCGTGTGGACTGAGTTGTCGATTTAAAGGACAGAAAAAGAAATACGGAGTAGAAAGAAACTGAACTTGGCGTCTCTGTAATCCTGATTCCTCTGCTTTCCGCGAAGCACTGCTGACCCCTCGCTCGCGTCATGGCTGTTAGACGTATCCGGGATTACAATTGGTATCAGACGTCAGGCGTTCCACGGCGAATCTGGCTGAGTTGCGAGCAGGTTGGAGCTCTCTCCGTCTCCGTAGAATCCCTGTTCGTTTTCTTCTCTCCGTAGAACCCCAGCCGCCAGGACGATCACCGTCGGGCTGCAGACACCGCAACAACGCAGTTCTAAAGTACGATAAAATTCCTTTCGGCGATGCAGGCTTAGTAGTACGTACGAGATACTGAAGCCCCTTGATCTAGTGACTTCTTTTGAGAATTATAACTTTTTAGAATTGGCGTAGACTGAAAATGTTCATTATCAAAAGAAATGCCCATGATTAGATGAAGTGGCAAAGTTCATATAGCAGTTCTACTTCTCAGGACTACAGTCGTTTCATGTGGGTGTAGTGGTCGAGCCTTTTTGGGGATTTTAACCAGGATTGGCACTACTGTATGCGTACGAATGATTCATTGCTAAGACTGCATTATTAGCACTTGACTTTCATTGGCTCATCGGTATGTACGTGATTTGCTGTTCTTTCAGCATTCAGATTGTCCCTCGTAGTCTGTTTCTTTGATTCGGTTTACGCCTGAACCAGCAGCTCCGTTCGATGCCCTTCAATCAACCCTCCCTTGCGGCTTCCAGGAGCTCATTCCATCTGGTGATCTTCTCCCTAGGCTTGTTCTTCAGCTCGCCGGCCGTCTTCTCTTTGGAGTCGATCTTCTCCCAGCCATCAAAGGGCACGTAGCGGGCGTTCTTTTGTTCTAGAATCTCAAGTAGTCCCCGCCGGCCTTGCCTTTTCGGACCCGATGGGTCTGTGAATACGCCCTTCCTGTCGTCTTCAAGGATGCTATCCACCTGTCAATCAACTAATATTTAGAATAGTTCCTCAAAGACAAATTTCATCGAGCAGCTTGCTTGGCAACACCATTATAAATCGAGAAATTATGTCGTACCTTCATGCTGAATAAGTTTTTCTGAGTTGGGTGTGAAATAAAATCACATTTTAATGTTTTCAACATTCTGGCCAAATTCCATGATGTACATATTACGGGGATGAAGCACGAAGCTTCAAACAAACCATAAGCCAAAAACATGCCGGTTTGTGTGCTGGGCAGAAAAGGGGAGGTGTCTAATAAAGCAGCTGTAAGTGTAGCTAAATTGTTATTTCTACAGCACAGAAATTTGCATGCTCACGCTTCATATCGTGACGTGCACAAAGGAATTGTTTGGAAGAAAAGCAGCCAACAAATTAAATTCCAAGATATCTTAAGGGCAGTTCCACCATGGTATTATTATTACTATTATTATCTAAAGTACATACCGTTTCTTCAGCACAATGGAGATTTGTAGCAACAATCCCAGTTGGTCCTCTCTTCAACCATCCTACCACGTACAGTCCTGGCTCCACCGTGGCAGTCTCTGATTCACTGCACAGAACTCTGCCCCTCAAATTTGGGACAACTCCTGCAACAAATAGAGTGTTAAACAAACATTAAAAACTTCTTTATGGATTAGAAACGGATGTAAATAAAAAGGCAATACCACACACCTCTGTATTTGTCGAAGGACAAACCTTCTATTGGCAAGGATTTGTAACCAATACTCTTCAAAACAATTCTAAGAAGAAGATAGATACTTAAGATGGGCCTTAGAAACCTAGAGTTAATTGGTCACATGAAAATTCAAGAAAATATGAGCTAAAGCACTTACCCACATTTTAGTTCTTCAAACTCACCAGTTCCAACTGCCACCTGCTTTCCAGTTGCTCCATCATCTATATAACAAACAAAAATAACTGTCAAAACTTGTACCCAAAACAAATCGCCAAAACTTATACCCAAAAATAATCAAGAATACTCCCTACATCTGACCTTTTAAGAGAGTCTTTTCAAGTTCCACAGCACCAACCGTGGAACCATCTTCTGAAGGGAGAAATTTGGTAGGTTTCCTAAAAAACACAAAATGAAGCTCCTTTTGGTCATTATCATTCTTTTCCTGATGCACGGTAGTAGCTTTCGATAGCAGCTCATACACCCGTCTTTTTATCCTACTATTCCTCATCTCCTCCTGCAATGAGATAACAGATTTCTTTTATCACAAGCGAGAAGACCACATCAGAGAAGGTAGAGGGAACATTCAATAAGTCAATTTAGCAGCATGTTTGCAAATACCATAGTGACGGACATGTACGAGTAACAAGTTTTACAGCGCTGTGATTTAAATATTAGCAAAGGTTGGTTTGTAACTGTTGCAACCAAGAGCTGTAAACATTTATCGGATCAAAAATTTATTGGCCAGTGTCACTCTCAGCACATAACCAAAACGGACAGAATGCTGCTAAATGCTAATTGTCAACTGAATCCCAACAGTTTTGAGTGCTGCACTTTCTCCAGAAGCAGTAAATACACCAACCCTTTTTTATGGGTTCAGTAACACATTCTAGCTAAATAGCTGATCTTATGTATACACAAAACACTTCCAATATTTCTTCACTAAAATTAGTTTCCTGATGTTCTAGTGCTCACAGAAAATAAAAGGGAAGTACAGGATTTTTAATGATAAATGGCCATTGCTCACTATCCTTCATCTCTCTGCCCCTCCCCATCCTAGATGTTGCCTAACAGCCCACACGCACCATGCAATTTCCCTATTGCACCGTCCCCTATGCAGTGGTTTCTCTACCAACATGCTTTGTGCTAAAAGAACCAGGTGCCTCGGTTCCAATAACAAAGTTTTCCCATATTACAAGCAACATTTTAGCCAACATAATCATGTGCAAGAATAAGAAGCAGATTTGAGCAGAATCAGCTCAAGCCAGCCAAAAACTGGCCCTAGCTGCCACCGGTAAAGAGCAACACATCCGGATCCCTAAATTTGTCGATTTTCAGAAACTAGGCTAGTCATGATTCATGGGACAAGAAAGCAATAGATGGTGACCCGGTCAGTCACAAAACACAATGCGCAATGCCTGCCATACTTTACTGCACAAACCTTATCCGCAGGCGATGTCGCAAGATCAGCCTCCTTGATGCAAACATTCACATTTTTCAAACCTACATGATGTCAGTTTAAGAATAAGAATGTAGCAAGATTGCACCTTCGTGGTGTGCTGCTTCTAATACAAAATGACACTCATATTGATGTGTGTGTTCAAGAAAAAAATGTATTAAGTCTTACACATTTTGTAATTACCCAAAATTTCACGTAATTCCTTTGCTGTGCAAGCTGCCTGTACTGGGCCTCGTCGCCCAACCAAGTAAACCTTCCTTTACATAAACCGCCAAATGCAACACAAGTATTTTATTATCATTCTAACATAAAGAAGAGCTGAAAACAATTGAAAGTCTTCTACCAAAATCAGGGATACCTTATTGTGCTGCTACGGAGAGCATCCAAAGCATAACCAGCAATATCTGTGGAAGCCAACTCGGTTGTACAGCGAAGAAGAATACGGGCAACATCAAGCGCAACATTTCCCTTGATTATAATTAATAGCATGACAAAAAACACACATTACATTGGGCATATGATGGAACACTCATGTTCATGTTCCCGTAGAAGGGCATCTCTGTCCAAAAATCTTGTGAAAACAAAAATAAAGCACAATACTCACCCCAGAAGAAGGGTAATAAACACACTAAATTACGAACTTCCTATAACAGCAACAGAGTTATGACAATTCAAACAAGATTGCTCTACCGAAGGAGCTTGAATTGCTTTTACCATTTCACATAGTGACATAGTACTTCAAGATTAAATGAAATAATAGGAATCTCTTGATTTAGAATGAAATTATGGACCGGATGTAGTTCAAGTTAAGAAAAATTGAGTGCGTAACTAAGTTATTGTTGTCAACGCCATAATGTTGATACACTGTTTGAAATTCAAATGGTGATTCCGTTACAAGACCAAAATCATACCTGTCCAAGGACCACAGCAGAATCTGTGTTTGTCAAGTCAGGTGCCAAGTTGCACATGTCTGGGTGCCCATTGTACCACCATACAAACTCTCGAGCAGAATGTATTCCTCTGAGGTCCTATATATATATAAAGAAGATATCAAGAAAAACCAACCCACAGACAAGACAAAGAGAAAAAAATCATGCTTACACACTATATGCTACGCCTATAGCACGTAATAGCCTGTTCCAGTTGAGTTTGTATTTCCAGTGATACTATTTCATGTGCAATTATTTATAGATGATTAAGCAATGGTGGTTTCTTTATGTTGGTGATAATATCAATATAAATACCATATGCACTCTACTCTCATGTGGTATACATGATAAATCACTGACGAGGCTAAACAAACAAAGTACCATTGGTGACCAATAAAAGAAAGACTAAATCTAAAATGATGTTTGTGCCCATCAAAATCTGTGGCATAAAGATTAACTAAGGAAGTAAAAAATATGTCATACCTCCCCAGGAATACCAAATGATCTATCACTTTCTGCACCATAAGCAAGAACAACCTGTTAATCAATAATACTAAGTCAGCATTATCCAATAACGAACTTCATAGAGATATAGCAACAGAAAAAATAGCTACTTGGCAAAAAGGATAGACCAATGGGCATCTACTTACAACATCATATGTCTTTCGAAGCTCTGATAGAGATACATCACTTCCAAGTGTTACATTCCCAAAAAAAGAGCAGCGGGGATTCGCAGCTACACGAGAAAATTGGTTTACCACAATCTGTTGAAAGAACATGGAAAAATTAATCTTCTAAGGGATTTATTTAGTGCTACTATAGTATGCCAACTGAGAAGGCAGGTAAAATCACGAGGCGATAAGCAACTTGTACAGATATTAGTTGAACCAATGAATAACTTCTTCAAGATGATGCAAGGAAGTACACCACCTGTCCAACTCTAAAGAAAACATGTTTCTTAATTTCTTGCAGTTATGGTAGTAGCTGCTGATAGATTAAAATTTGTTGCATTTCAGTTTCACAATAAGATAACAGAATGGAATGCTCACCTTTGTTTCTGGATGATCTGGAGCCACTCCAGAACGAACTAGGCCAAACGGTGTCGGCAACCTGTCAATAATATCAACTTGGACTCCTTCATGACCCTTTAGCATCTGTTTAATCAAGCAAAAGACCCAATGAACACCAAACAAGTGCGCAGAAAGAATTAAAGTAACTCCTGAAACGAAAACCCTTCGAAAGATCTTTAGCCTGAATATGTTCTTTTCCTTCTCCCGTTGCAACATATGCAAGAGAAAACTCCATATGTGTTGCTGTGAAAACATGGTTTTGTGTTTAAGGTTTTGTTGCAACAGCAGGTTCCAGCTTTCAGACAACATCTCATTTTACAAGCACTATTAAGCTACACAGTTCCACGCTGCTCCTTAGCATTTAGATTTTCATAGAACTGAATTCAGGGAAATTTTGCAACTATAGCACAGAAGAAAGCACTGAAACACTATCACAATGAAGAAAAGGACACAGGATAAGCAAAGAAACCAACCCCCAAAGAGAGGCAAAAAAAGGGAACCAAATGGCCGCACCTTTTCGGCCGTGTAGAACCCGGCGGGGCCGCTGCCGACGACGCACACGTGGAGCGGGTCACGCGAAGAACCAGCGGTGGCGGTGGCGGAGGCGGAGTAGTGCATCGGCCGCAGGAACAACATAAGCCTCCTCGTGTGGGGGAGAAGAAGCCCGCGGCCCATCTCCGAGCACCCACGTGGTTGGCGAGGCGCCCGTAGAGATGGGAACAACTGCTGCTCGCGAGTGGCCGATGCAATAGGGATGGTGGCCTGCATAAATGTTGGAAATGTTCATATACGTAGTGGCGGAGCCAGAAATAAAGCAAACCCCGGGCCAAAAAGTTTTCTCCGGCAACATGATAAATTTTGACACCTATAACTATTCCAAAAATACCTCATAACATGCTCAAAAAATACTTCATGCGCAAACATCCGAAATGAAACGCAATTGATCAATAAACCTAAATTTTAAACTTAAGCTTAACGATCCAATAAAATAGATAAAACATGACAAAACTATTTCTACAATAGGTGTAGACACTCACGACCACCGGTGAAAAAATCTCTTAATCTTCTATTTCTACAATATGAAATGAAATTGGCAAATACATCAAGTCGAGTTCAACAACCCATATATCATACTGTATATGACTGAATACATACACAAACACAGTTTTGTCAATTCAATTTTAGTTCTAGCCTTCTAGGCAGTTCACTACTTCATACACAGTGAGACAGAGAGTTCCGGTGAAAATAAAATTACCAAGAGGCGTAATAAGAGGAGCGGGATTGCAGGAAAGCAGGCGAGCCGGCGATCTAGTGGGACCAGCGGGCAGCGGCGAGGCAGGCGGGGAACGGCGCGGGGGCGCAGCAGGCCGGCAGCACGGTATGGCAGAAGCCGCGGGCCGGGGAAGCGCACTCGTGCACAGTACCAGGGGAGATGGGGAAGTGGCAGGGGGAGGCCAGGACGGCCGCGGGCGGTAGACGGCGGCCGTCGCCGAGCAGGAAGGCGGCGGCGCGAGCGTGAGAATCGACCGTCGGGTCGCGTGCTGTGGCGTGCTGGTCCCCAGGCCAAGCCAACCTTTGGGCCTCCTTTGAGTGGGCTGAACCCCAGGCCTTACAAAAATCTATACAGGTAGCTGGAAATTTTACACGCCTTGGACCTGGGCATTAGGTGCCGGGGCCCAGTTTTAGGAATTCTGGGCCGGCCCAATAAAACGAGACGTGGTTGCTCGCCAGCTCCCGTGCTGGTTCGCTCGGGTTGACTTAAAAAATAGCAGAAAAAAAAGTTTCAAGGATTTTGGTAAAAAGTTCATGAGTTTGAAAAAATGCTCATCAATTTTTGAAAAAGTTCATTGAACTTAGTAAAAAGTTCACAAAACTTTAGAAGTTCATTGATTTTTAAAAAAATTCATCGATTTTCAAAAGTTTGTCAAATTTGAAAAAAATCATCAAATTTGGAAAAGTTCATTGATTTGAAGAAAAGTGTGCTCGTTTGAAACAAAAGTTTATTGAATTTGAAAAAGGTTGTGCATTTTCGAAAAATGAAAATAAATAAGAAAAAGGAAATAAAAAGGAAAGCAGAGAAAACGAACAAAAACCAGTCTAGAAAAAAACTTAAAAGAAAAAAATACGGCAAAGAAGCTTCTGGAAGTTTTCGAAAACCGAAAATATCTCCATCCCGCTGGAACCAGATGGGTCGGCCCATTTCCGAACGCTTCAGGCGCCAGTTAACGGAACGACCCTTAACTGGTGCAGAAGGCGCCGAATAGGGATTGCCCCCGGCCCTCCCATCCCCTAAAATAAAGGCCTCTCCCACTCCCCTAAAATAAAGCCCCCCCCCCCTCTCCCCCAATGGATCAAATACCCCCAAAGTCCAAAACCAGTTATTTAACACCTTCAAATCTGTAAAACCAGATGAATCTCCCCATTGAGTGGGTTTGGACATATTTGAGGTGGTTTTAGTCTTTAACACTAACTGGTTATGCTGACGTGGGAGTGGACACCGATTCGGTAAAAAAATCCCCAATCCATTGGCCGCCTCCCTGCCTTCGCCCGAGCTCCACCCCTCGCATCTGACTGTGTCGCGGCTACCAACAGCCGACCAGCAACGGACGTGAGCAGCATAGCCGCCGTGCCTCCCTCCTAAAAGCCATGTCGAGGCAGTGATTCGTTTTGCGGCCGCGACGCCCTACACGACGTTGGCGCAGAAGGCCATGTCGCGACACTTCCGACACCTCAAGGACGATATCGCCGCACAGCTGCAACACACCAGCGAGCTGTTGGGCAAGAAGGACGCCGACACGAGCTCCGGGCTCACTAAGGGGGAAACGCCACGGCTCCGCGCCATCGACCAGAGCCTCCGTCAGCAACGCGAGCCCTGCTGACCGCTGTCGAGTCATACCACATCGATGCCCCGGCTCGCCGTGTCCGTCGTCACACCTCGCCCCGCTTGCGTGTGGCTACCACCCGCCTGTCATTAGCATCACGTTGATGCCTTGCTGCGAGTTGTGCTCTGGCCGTTGGGAAGCCCCCCCTTAGCCGCCGTGTGTGGCGTCCCGCGAGTGTTGCCGAAGTCGCCAAGCCCCCAGGCCCACCCCAGCCGCCGCCGCCGCCGTTGCTCAAACCAACGAGCCAGTCCAGTCAACATGCCTAGTCAGCGAAATTAACTCAAAACCACCCCAAACCACTTCCAATACCACCATGGGGGGTACATGTATCTAGTTTAGCACTTTTTTTTGGGGGGTTAAGATTAACCAATTTTGGACTTGGGGTTGGGGGGGGAGGGTATTTGATCCAATTGGCCACATTTTTTTGATTATAACTATATTTTCCTCTTAAAAATGTTGAAGTCCGGAAGACGCAAAACATAAATTGAGAAAAACTAAGAAGAAAAAGAAAAAAGTTGGAAAAGGGGAAACTGAACAAAAATTGAAAAGGAAAAATAAAGAAAGAAAGAAAGAAAGTGGTAAAGAAAAAAGAACAAACATAACTCATTGTCTGATTCTCCTCCAATTTTGGTTGCGCTGGTGAAGGTATGAAGCAATGCAATTTTATTTTCATACAAATTATGTTTGACATTACTAATAGTACTGGCAATCAGTTTTTGCGATGCGCAGGAACACATCTGCAGCAAGATACCAAGTACCAACCATCAGTATTTAACGAACAAATTCATGCGCATAAGCAACCATGGCTCCATCCAGCATATAAGCACACAAAAATATGACTAGGTACAACAGCCAGCAACAGCCACCAATACTTCAATACTCCCTCCGTCCCATACTTCTATACTTCAATCTTGTTTATTTGCTAATTGGAGTAGCAAATTAGCAAGCAGCAACTCCAATCGGGACAGTGAACCGCAACAACATAAAGCAGATGCACCAATCTCTAAGGCCTCCTTTGGTTTGGAGGAATTTCATAGGAATTCTAGAGGATAGGATTCTTATAGGATGTTTTCCTTTAGAGCCCTTTGATTCATAGGAATGGATTCCTATTACTACATAGAATTGGTTCCTATCCTCCACATTTCATAGGAAAATAAAAATGAGCCTAGACTCAATGGAAAAATTCCTTTGGTGTCAACCAAACGACATCTCGTTTTCTATTTCTATTCATAGGATTTGAGATACATGTCATCTCATTTCCTACAAAATTCCTATTCCTACAATAATCCTATCCTATGAACCACTAGTCGAAGGCACGTGCTTTGCACGTGGGCATTATTAATTAAATATCTTCAGATTTACAAGAAACAATTCAATACAAACTGAGCACTTTCTACATCAATTGTTTTATCTTTGCAACCTCGTGCCGAGTTACAACGTCCTAACAAATTTCCACTTTCTTAAATTGGCAAAAATATGTCATATAATTTGGGTTGTTAGTTACTTTACAAACTTTACAATGTTCAGATATATTTCCACTTTTCTTAAATTGCAAAAAATATCTCACATAGTTTTGGTCAGTAGTTTTACAATCCTGCAGACTTGCAGTCAACATTCACAAAGTGGCAATTAACATCATGGGATCATATTATGTTTAGAAAATGATCACCACTTCCCCGGAAAAACAAAAGAGAAAGAAAATGATCACATCCATGCATTTTACTCCCTCCGTTCCTAAATATAAGTCTTTTAAGTCCTTCGTTTCGAAAAAAAAAAGTTTTTTAAGAGATCACAGTATAGACTACACATGAAGCAAAATGAGTGAACATATACTCTAAAAGGGGTCTATATACATCTGAATGTAGTCTTTTTTTTTGCGGGTGATCTAAATGTAGTCTTTACAGTGGAATCTCTAAAAAAAGACTTATATGTAGGGAAGGGGGAAGTATATGTCATTTTAGTGATTCCACTATGGACTATATCTATATCTATATACATGGAGCAAAATAAGTGACTCTACACTCTAAAATGCATCTATATACATATGTATGTGATACATAGTGGAATTTCAGCAAAGACTTACATTTAGAAACGTAACGGTGGCAGTACATCACTTGGACGTAGATGGAATGCAAGCAGGCAAGAATTATTAAAGGTCGCATATCCAAAAACAATTGCCAAAAAATGTATGTATGTTCACATATACATGTATATGCATGGTAGCATATTTTTACGTGTGTGAACCGTGAAAAGTCTTGCCCCTCTCTCTCTCTCTCTCTCCTCAGTCATACAGGCCATGAAGCCTGACACTGGGCCAGCTATAGCCACTCCATCCAGTTTTAAAAACGCTAACACCATGATCTCGAAAGAAAATCGCTAACACCAGGCCACATCACGCCGCTCGCAGAAAGAAAAAGGAAAAACAGGTCACATCATGCTTCCTCTCCCGTCGAGCAGAGCACCTTCTTGCAGCCACAGTGCCACACCCTTCCACACCAATCAAATCCCGTCCCAGCACCTGACCCCCTGAACCCCGACTCAAGGGTAGCCATGGCTCCGGCGTAGCGCACGTCCTCACGCATCTGGCAGGGTTCCTCAGCAGGCATGGCGATGCTCGCATCCGGCCGCGCAGCAGACGTCGGCAGGTGCCACGCGCCACGCCTCCAAGGCTCCACCATGATGGGGACCACCAATCGATTTGCTCCACACATCCACCCATCCAGGCAAAAGGAGGTTGGCAAGCATCGATTTGCCGGTGGCTGGATTTTACTGTGGTTTGTGGAGTTTTCTAGAAGGAGCTAGTACTGTTTTTGGATTGGCGGGAACACTGTGAGTAGCGAATCCTTGTAACATGAGCCGTTCGATCTAATAGATCCTACAGCTACAAGTGAATTGATTATGCTAGTGGCGGGTAAAATAGGTGAGGCCATGGTAGATTCAAATATTCAAAAATTCGTGTACTATAGTAGTAGAGAAAAGAGGCCTAATTCTCTACAGCATCACATGATCAACCGACAGCAGAGAAAGCATGTAAAACGGAGTAGAGGAAAGAACCGGGACAGTGGAACGTACAAAGTCGCGGGAGGCGACAGTCCAACAGCGGCGGCGACGGGGAACCTCGGAGTCCTGACTCAAGCGCACAGCGGCCGAGCGGCGGCCTCCCTGGATAGCTTGGAGACGAGCGACGGCGGCCCCTGAGAGCCTGGATTCGAGCCTTGACCGGCGGCGGTGCGGACCAGCTGCAGCGGAGGCGCGGTGCGGCCGGCAGGAACGGCCAGCGGCATGGGGCTGTGGCCGGCGGGCGTGGCGGCAGGAAGGGGATCGAGCCGAGGGCGGGGGAGGCGAATTGGAGGCGGGGCAGGAACGTGTGGGAGGGTAAATCAATTTTTTTTGGTTGCCTTTCCTCTCAATTTTTGGCATCGGCAATGAAACCGCAGGGTTCGCTGCAAACCACCCGGTTCACCGGTTTGGTTTGACCAAAACCGCACGGTTCGACAGGTATTTTTTTTCTGGTTTGAAGATGTGGACGGTCCCCAGTGCTTAACCAGCTGCTAAGGTCACCGGTTCTGTCATTTTTGGTCCAACCACCGATCCGGTCCATTTTTTATAAACTAATGGCAAAACCAAATAATTCCGATTACTGAGGCTGGATTACTCGATCCCATTGTAGAAAATAACTTTCCTATGTCCTACTTTGAATCTGACAAAGATATCCGATATTCATTATGTGTGTCTGGTTGGATTGTTGTTTCTCTTCCCATTTACCATTCCGTCGGATTTGGAACCAGCCGGCGAAAATTATTCGATCTGGACTCACTATTAGAAAACTGGAATCCTTCTAGGTGGTCTAGACTAAGATGGTGTGGGAAAAGGTCCCCTCTATGATGCCTCTGATACCCTTATAAAGCATAACTTATGAAATGTTTTCATGTCGGTGTATAAAGCGTGCAAGGTATGAAATTTGATCCTGGGTGCCGATTTTCAACATGTTGAAGGCCCTTCTCCATATTCGTATAGTTCTTCCTATTTACAATATGTTGTATGGTGGTAAGCCCCCTCCTAAGGCAGTGTCACATCCCTAGCTTCTGGTATTGCACTAGGCTAGCTTCATTTGTGCATCATGTTTAAATTTTGCTTAAACTTGAAATGGGGATGTTCAAAACCTAGCATTAAATCAACTCAACTAGGGTGGATTAAAACCTTTTTAAATAAACCCAAAAAGTTCCAAGAAAAGTTCATGATTTCTGGTTAAGGTGGAAACCTCTGCCAAAAATGATGAATATATTCTTAGATCATTTTTGGATTTTTGAATTAAATCATATTGTATTTGACTTTGGGCATTTAAACACTATAAATAATTTAAATGCTCAAATAATGTTGGAATTATTTGTGGGACACTGAAATAATTCAGAAAGTGCTCATGAATATTTTCAGGATTTATAAAATTGATTTGGTTTTTAAAACTGGATCAAAAACAAACTACAAAAATAGAAAACAGAAACAAAAAAAGGAAAGAGCAGAGACTCACCTGGAGCTTACCTGGCGCCCACCAAAGCCCACCTAGCCGGCCCAGTTGGCCAGCCCAGCCCGCCGGGGGCAAGGTTGTCTTCAACCCAGCGCCAGTAGGACGCCGAGCGTGTGCTCGCCGCACGCGCGCCCTCCGAGCTGAAGGAAATATGCCCTAGAGGTAATAATAAAGTTATTATTTATTTCCTCATATCATGATAAATGTTTATTATTCATGCTAGAATTGTATTAACCGGAAACATGATACATGTGTGAATACATAGACAAACATATAGTCACTAGTATGCCTCTACTTGACTAGCTCATTAATCAAAGATGGTTATGTTTCCTAACCATAGACATGTGTTGTTATTTTATTAATGGGATCACATCATTAGGAGAATGATGTGATTGACATGACCCATTCCGTTAGCCTAGCACTTGATCGCTTAGTATATTGCTATTGCTTTCTTCATGACCTATACATGTTCCTCGTAACTATGAGATTATGCAACTCCCGTTTACGGAGGAACACTTTGGTGCTACCAAACGTCACAACGAATCGGGTGATTATAAAGGAGTACTACAGGTGTCTCCAAAGGTACATGTTGGGTTGGCGATTTCGATATTAGGTTTTGTCACTCCGATTGTCGGAGAGGTATCTCTGGCCCTCTCGGTAATACACATCACATAAGCCTTGCAAGCATTGCAACTAATAAGTTAGTTGCGAGATGATGTATTACGGAACGAGTAAAGAGACTTGCCATGAACGAGATTGAACTAGGTATTGGATACCGACGATCAATCTCGGGCAAGTAACATACCGATGACAAAGGGACAACGTATGTCGTTATGCGGTTTGACCGATAAAGATCTTCATAGAATATGTAGGAACCAATATGGGCATCCAGGTTCCGCTATTGGTTATTGACCGAGAATAGTTCTAGGTCATGTCTACATAGTTCTCGAACCCGTAGGGTCCGCACGCTTAACGTTACGATGACAGTTTTATTATGAGTTTATAAGTTTTGATGTACCGAAGTTTGTTCAGAGTCCCGGATGTGATCACGGACATGACGAGGAGTCTCGAAATGTTTGAGACATAAAGATTGATATATTGGAAGCCTATGTTTGGACTTCGGAATAGTTCCGGGTGAAATCAGAATTTTACCGGAATACGGGGGGGTTACCGAAACCCTCCCGGGGGTTAATGGGCCTTAGTGGGCCATGAGGGAGAAGAGGAGGGGCGGTCAGGGCAGGCCGCCCCCCCCCTAGTCCGAATAGGACAGGAAGGGGGCGGCGCCTCTCTCTTCCCTCCCCAAGTCCTAATCCAACTAGGAAAGGGGGAGTCCTACTCGGTGGGAGTAGGACTCCTCCGCCTCCTCCTAGGGCCGGCCGCACCCCCTTGCTCCTTTATATACGGGGTAGGGGGCACCCTAGAACACACAAGTTGATCTACGGATCGTTCCTTAGCCGTGTCGGTGCCCCTCCACCATATTCCACCTCGGTCATATCGTCGCGGAGTTTAGGCGAAGCCTGCGCCGATAGAGCGTCATCATCGCCACCACGCCGTCGTCTTGACGGAACTCATCCCGACACTTTGCTGGATCGGAGTCCGGGATCGCCATCGAGCTGAACGTGTGCTGAACTCGGAGGTGCCGTCGTTCGGTACTTGGATCGGTCGGATCATGAAGACGTCGACTACATCAACAGCGTTGTCATAACGCTTCGCTTACGGTCTCACGAGGGCGTGGACAATACTCTCCCCTCTCGTTGCTATGCCATCACCATGATCTTGCGTGTGCGTAGGATTTTTTTTGAAATTACTACGTTTCCCAACAGTGGCATCCGAGCATGGTTTTATGCGTTGATGTCATGTGCACGAGTAGAACACAAGTGAGTTGTGGGCGATACAAGTCATACTGCTTACCAACATGTCATAATTTGGTTCGGCGGTATTGTGAGATGAAGCGGCCCGGACTGACATTACGCGTACGCTTACGCGAGACTGGTTTCACCGCTGCGAGCACTCGTTGCTTAAAGGTGACTGGCGGGTGTCTGTCTCTCTCACTTTAGTTGAACCGAGTGTGGCTACGCCCGGTCCTTGCGAAGGTTAAAACAGCACCAACTTGACAAACTATCGTTGTGGTTTTGATGCGTAGGTAAGAACGGTTCTTGCTCAGCCCGTAGCAGTCACGTAAAACTTGCAACAACAAAGTAGAGGACGTCTAACTTGTTTTTGCAGGGCATGTTGTGATGTGATATGGTCAAGACGTGATGCTATATTTTATTGTATGAGATGATCATGTTTTGTAACCGAAGTTATCGGCAATCGGCGAGGAGCCATATGGTTGTCGCTTATTGTATGAAATGCAAGCGCCATGTAATTGCTTTACTTTATCACTAAGCGGTAGCGATAGTAGTAGAAGCAATAGTTGGCGAGACGACAACGATGCTACGATGGAGATCAAGGTGTCGCTACGGTGACGATGGTGATCACGACGGTGCTTGGAGATGGAGATCACAAGCACAAGATGATGATGGCCATATCATATCACTTATATTGATTGCATGTGATGTTTATCCTTTATGCATCTTATCTTGCTTTGATTGACGGTAGCATTATAAGATGATCTCTCATTAAATATCAAGAAGTGTTCTCCCGAGTATGCACCGCTATGAAAGTTCTTCGTCTTTGAGACACCGTGATGATCGGGTGTGATAGGCTCTACGTTCAAATACAACGGTGCAAAACAGTTGCACACGCGAATACTCAGGTCAAACTTGACGAGCCTAGCATATACTGATATGGCCTCGAACACGGAGACCGAAAGGTCGAACGTGAATCATATAGTAGATATGATCAACATAGTGATGTTCACCATTGAAACTACTCCATCTCACGTGATGATCGGACATGGTTTAGTTGATTTGGATCACGTAATCACTTAGATGACTAGAGATGTCTATCTAAGTGGGAGTTCTTAAGTAATATGATTAATTGAACTTAAATTTATCATGAACTTAGTACCGATAGTATTTTGCTTGTCTATGTTTATTGTAGATAGATGGCTCGTCTTTGTTGTTCCGTTGAATTTTAATGCGTTCCTTGAGAAAGCAAAGTTGAAAGATGATGGTAGCAATTACACGGACTGGGTCCGAACTCGAGGATTATCCTCATTGCTGCACGTAAGAATTACGCCCCGAAGCACCGTTGGGTGCCGAGCCTGCTCTTTGATGCAACCGACGACGTTAAGAATGTCCGCGAGCAAAGCGATGACTACTCGATAGTTCAGATGTGCCATGCTTTACGGCTTAGAACCGGGCCTTCAACGACGCTTTTAAACGTCATGGAGCATATGAGATGTTCCAGGAGTTGAAGTTAATATTTCAAGCAAATGCCCGGATTGAGAGATATGAAGTCTCCAATAAGTTCTATAGCTGCAAGATGGAGGAGAATAGTTCATCGGTGAACACATACTCAAAATGTCGGGTATAATAATCACTTGATTCAACCGGGAGTTAATCTTCCGATGATAGTGTCATTGATGAATTCTTCAATCACGCCACCAAGCTACAAGAGCTTCGTGATGAACTATAATATGCAAGGGATGGACAAGTCTATTCCCGAGCTCTTCGCAATGCTAAAAGCCACGGAGGTAGAAATAAAAAGGAGCATCAAGTGTTGATGGTTAACAAGACCACCAGTTTCAAGAAAAGGGCAAAGGGAAGAAGAAGGAACTTCAAGAAGAACAAGAAACAAGTTGCTGCTCAAGAGAAGAAACCCAAGTCTGGACCTAACCACGAGACTCGAGTGCTTCTCTCGCAAGCGATCGGACATCGAAGCGGAACTGCCCCAAGTATTTGGCGGATAAGAAGGATGGCAAAGTGAACAAAGGTATATGTGATATACATGTTATTGATGTGTACCTTACTAATACTCGCAGATAGTACCGGGTATTTGATAACGGTTCTTGCTAATATTTGCAACTCAAACAGAACTCGGATTGCGAAGATTGGCTAAGGACGAGGTGACGATGCGCGTGGGAAATGGTTCCAAAGTCGATGTGATCGTGGTCGGCACGCTACCTCTACATCTACCATCGGGATTAGTTTTAGACCTAAATAATTGTTATTTGGTGCCGCGTTAAGCATGAACATTATATCTGGATCTTGTTTGATGCGAGACGGTTATTCATTTAAGTCGAGAATAATGGTTGTTCTATTTATATGAATAATATCTTTTATGGTCATGCACCCTTGAAGAGTGGTCTATTTTATTGAATCTCGATAGTAGTAATACACATATTCATAGTGTTGAAACCAAAAGATACAGAGTTGATAATGATAGTGCAACTTATTTGTGGCACTTGCCGTTTGGGTCATATCGGTGTAAAACGCATGAAGAAACTCCATCTTGATGGGCTTTTGGAATCACTTGATTATGAATCACTTGGTACTTGTGAACCGTGCCTCATGGGCAAGATGACTAAAACGCCGTTCTCGGAACTATGGAGCGAGCAACTGATTTGTTGGAAATCATACATCTTGATGTTTGTGGTCCAATGAATGTTGAGGCACGCCAAGGTATCGTTGTTTTCTCACCTTCACAGATGATTTGAGCAGATATGGGTATATCTACTTGATGAAACATAAGTCTGAAACATTTGAAAAGTTCAAAGAATTTCAGAGTGAAGTGGAAAATCATCGTAACAAGAAAATAAAATTTCTACGATCTGATCGTGGAGGAGAATATTTGAGTTACGAGTTGGGTTTACATTTGAAACAATGCGGAATAGTTTCGCAACTCACGCCACCCGGAACACCACAACGAAATGGTGTGTCCGGACGTCGTAATCGTACTTTACTAGATATGGTGAGATCTATGATGTCTCTTACTGATTTACCGCTATCGTTTTGGGGTTATGCTTTAGAGACGGCCGCATTTACGTTAAATAGAGCACCATCAAAATCCGTTGAAACGACACCTTATGAACTATGGTTTGGCAAGAAACCAAAGTTGTCGTATCTTAAAGTTTGGGGCTGCGATGCTTATGTGAAGAAACTTCAACCAGATAAGCTCGAACCTAAATCGGAGAAATGTGTCTTCATAGGATACCCAAAAGAGACTATTGGGTACACCTTCTATCACAGATCTGAAGGCAAGATTTTCGTTGCTAAATTCGGATCCTTTCTAGAAAAAGAATCTCTCGAAAGAAGTGAGTGGGAGAAAAGTAGAACTTGATGAGATAATCAGATCTGCTCCCTTATTGAAAGTAGTTCATCACAAGAACCGTTCTGTGACAACTGCACCAATTAGTGAGGAAGCTAATGATATTGATCATGAAACTTCAGATCAAGTTTCTCTTGAACTCGAGGTCAACTAGAGTAAGATTCGCACTGCAGTGGTACGATAATCCTATTCGAAGTCATGTTACTTGACCATGGCGAACCTACAAACTATGAAGGAGCGATGGTGAGCCCAGATTCGCAAAATGGCTGGAAGCCATGAAATCTGAGATGGGATCCATGTATGAGAACAAAGTATGGACTTTGGTTGACTTGCCCGATGATCGGCAAGCCATTGAGAATAAATGGATATTTAAGAAGAAGACCGACGACGATGGTAATGTAATCGTCTATAAAGCTTGACTTGTTGTGAAAGGTTTTCGACAAGTTCAAGGGGTTGACTACGATGAGACTTTCTCACCAGTAGCGATGCTTAAGTCTGTCCGAATCATGTTAGCAATTGCTGCATTTTATGATTGTGAAATTTGGCAAATGGATGTCAAAACTGCATTCTTGAATGGATTTCTAGAAAAGAGTTGTATATGATGCAACGAGAAGGTTTTGTTGATCCAAAAGGTGCTAACAAAGTGTGCAAGCTCCAATGATCAATTTATGGTCAGTGCAAGCCTCTCGGAGTTGGAATAAACGCTTTGATAGTGTGATCAAAGCATATGGTTTTATCTGAGACTTTTGGAGAAGCTCAGTATTTACAAGAAAGTGAGTGGGAGCTCTGTAGCATTTCGATATTATATGTGGACGACATATTATTAATTGGAAATGATATAGAATTTCTGGATAGCATAAAAGGATACTTGAATAAAAGTTTTTCAATGAAAGACCTCGGTGAAGCTGCTTACATATTGGGCATCAAGATCTATAGAAATAGATCAAGACGCTTGATTGGACTTTCACAAAGCACATACCTTGATAAAGTTTTGAAAAGTTCAAAATGGATCAGCAAAGAAAGGATTTTTACCTGTGTTACAAGGCGTGAAATTGAGTCGGACTCAATGCCCACCACAATGAGAAGATAGAGAGAAAATGAAAGATGTTCCATATGCTTCAGCCATAGGCTCTATCATGTATGCAATGTTGTGTACCTGACTGACGTATGCTTAGCAATAAGCTTGGCAGGAAGGCACCAAAGTAATCCAGAGTGGATCATCGGACAGCGGTCAAGAACATCCCAAATACGAAAAGGACTAAGGACATGTTTCTCGATATGGAGGTGACAAAGAGCTAGTCGTAAATGGTTACGTCGATGCAAGCTTTGACACTGATCCGACGATTCTAAATCGCAAACCGGATCGTGTTTTTATTAAGCGGTGGAGCTGTCGGTTGGTGCAGTTCTAAACAAAGCGTCGTGGCGGGATCTACATGTGAAGCGGAGTACATAGCTGCTTCGAAGCAGCAAATGAAGGAGTCTGGATGAAAGAGTTCATTTCCGATCTAGGTGTCATACCTAGTGCATGGGGACCAATGAAGATCTTCGTGACAATCTTGGTGCAATTGCCTTGGCAAAGGAATCCAGATTTCACAAGAGGACCAAGCATATCAAGAGACGCTTCAATTCCATCCGGGACCAAGTCCGGTGGGAGACATAGAGATTTGCAAGATACATACGGATCTGAATGTTGCGCACCGTTGACTAAGCCTCTTCCACTAGCAAAACATGATCAGCACCAAGACTCCATGGGTGTTAGAATCATTCTTGTGTAATCTAGATTATTGACTCTAGTGCAAGTGGGAGATGAAGGAAATATGCCCTAGAGGCAATAATAAAGTTATTATTTATTTCCTCATATCATGATAAATGTTTATTATTCATGCTAGAATTGTATTAACCGGAAGCATGATACATGTGTGAATACATAGACAAACATATAGTCACTAGTATGCCTCTACTTGACTAGCTCATTAATCAAAGATGGTTATGTTTCCTAACCATAGACATGTGTTGTTATTTGATTAATGGGATCACATCATTAGGAGAATGATGTGATTGACATGACCCATTCCGTTAGCCTAGCACTTGATCGTTTAGTATATTGCTATTGCTTTCTTCATGACCTATACATGTTCCTCGTAACTATGAGATTATGCAACCCCGTTTACGGAGGAACACTTTGGTGCTACCAAACGTCACAACGTAATCGGGTGATTATAAAGGAGTACTACAGGTGTCTCCAAAGGTACATGTTGGGTTGGCGTATTTGAGATTAGGTTTTGTCACTCCGATTGTCGGAGAGGTATCTCTGGCCCTCTCGGTAATACACATCACATAAGCCTTGCAAGCATTGCAACTAATAAGTTAGTTGCGAGATGATGTATTAGGAACGAGTAAAGAGACTTGCCATGAACGAGATTGAACTAGGTATTGGATACCGACGATCGAATCTCGGGCAAGTAACATACCGATGACAAAGGGAACAACGTATGTCGTTATGCGGTTTGACCGATAAAGATCTTCGTAGAATATGTAGGAACCAATATGGGCATCCAGGTTCCGCTATTGGTTATTGACCGAGAATAGTTCTAGGTCATGTCTACATAGTTCTCGAACCCGTAGGGTCTGCACGCTTAACGTTACGATGACAGTTTTATTATGAGTTTATAAGTTTTCATGTACGAAGTTTGTTGAGTCCGGATGTGATCACGGACATGACGAGGAGTCTCAAATGTTCGAGACATAAAGATTGATATATTGGAAGCCTATGTTTGGACTTGGAATAGTTCCGGTGAAATCGGATTTTACCGGAACACCGGGTTACCAAACCCTCCCGGGGTTAATGGGCCTTAGTGGGCCATGAGGGAGAAGAGGAGGGCGGCCAGGCAGGCGCGCCCCCCTCCTCCCTAGTCCGAATAGGACAAGGAAGGGGGCGCCGCCTTTCTCTTCCCTCCGCCCAAGTCCTAATCCAACTAGGAAGGGGGAGTCCTACTCCGGTGGGAGTAGGACTCCTCCCCGCGCCTCCTCCTAGGGCCGGCCGCACCCCCTTGCTCCTTTATATACGGGCAGGGGGCACCCTAGAACACACAAGTTGATCTACGGATCGTTCCTTAGCCGTGTGCGGTGCCCCCTCCACCATATTCCACCTCGGTCATATCGTCGCGGAGTTTAGGCGAAGCCCTCGCGATAGAGCATCATCATCGTCACCACGCTGTCGTCTTGTGGAACTCATCCCGACACTTTGCTTTGGATCGAGTCCGGGATCGTCATCGAGCTGAGCGTGTGCTGAACTCGGAGGTGCCGTGACGTTCGGTACTTGGATCGGTCGGATCGTGAAGACGTCGACTACATCAACCGCGTTGTCATAACGCTTCGCTTACGGTCTCACGAGGGTGCGTGGACAATACTCTCCCCTCTCGTTGCTATGCCATCACCATGATCTTGCGTGTGCGTAGGAATTTTTTTGAAATTACTACGTTTCTCAACACGAGCGCCACCTCCTCCCTCCCTGCCTGCCTGGTTCCTCCTAGACGGCTCTAGACGAGCGCCACGCAGCCCTCCGACCCTCTCTCACTCTCTCTGGACCTCCCTTCCCTCTCCGCTCTCTCTCCCACGCGACCACCGAAAGCAGCCGGAGCCCGCCGCTCGCCGTAGCCGTGGCCACTGGCCACCGCGCCTCCTGCCGACATGACCATCGACTCCGCCGCGACGCCTCGCGTCTCCAAGTAGAAGAACGCAAGCCCGGACGGCCTTCTTCCCCGCCAACGCTGCTGTCCTCGACCTTGGGTGCCGGTGATCCGCGCCGTCGATTCGCCGGACCCCGTGCCTCCCCTGCCTTGCCAGCAGCACCAGAAGACCTGCGGTGAGCCGCTGCTTCTTTTCCCCCTACTCCCATGCTCGCCCGCGTCCACTAGGCCGTAGTTGCACGGACGCAGAAGCTCCCCGCCGCCATGCCTCATCGCCGCCGCACCAACACCAGCCGCAGCTCGCGTCCGAGCACCGTCGCGGGCTCAGCATGTTCCCAGGAGCCGAGTGCAGCCACCTGTTCGCCCTACCGTGCACAACAGCGCCGAACCTGACCTTGCCGAGCTCCGGCCGCCGCAAAGCTCGACGTCGTCGGTGCTGTAGACCACCCCAGCCACTGCTACTTGCTCCGTTGGATGCGGATGAGCACCAGCTCCACGCAGAGCCCCTCCGCCACTCGTTTGGTCGCCGGAGGAGCAAACCCGACGCCTCCGCCGTGGCCTGTGGTCGCCGGCGATTAGCCGCCGACGTGGCCACCTAGTTCGGCTTAATCACCCGCTAATTAACCCCCTGACCCACTAACATATGGGCCCCACACCCAAAATTAGCCATAGTTTAATTCCTGTTTAGTTTTAACTAATCACCGTGGCCCCACGCGTCGTCGTTGACCATCTTGACGTGGCCCTTGACCGACCCCACCCGTCGGTGACCCAAGCCAACAATGTGACATCGACCAAGAGGCCCCATCGGTCGGTTTGACCGGACCAGCCCTTTGACCTGCTGACATCATGCTTACACATTGTTGACGTAAAGAAAGGAATTTCTGGATTAAATCTAATTCAGGAAATTCGAAAAATGTTTAAAACTTGTAAAAATCATAGAAATTCAACTGTAACTCCAAATGAGGTAAATTATATATGAAAAATGATCAGAAAAATCCAATCTATCCATCTGTACCATTTTAATGCATGTTAGAACAAATTATAGCTGTTGTTTAGCACAAATCATATAAATGGCATTTAAATATCCACATATGGAGTTTGAATTTGAATCTTGGATTCAAACCAACTTCATTTAATCTGGTTGCTAGTTGCATAAGCTCAAACCACATCATATTGCCATGTCATGATCATGCATCATATTGTTGCATAGCATTGATTGTGTTCTTCCTTGTCTGTCGGTATTTGTCCCCTCTCAGTAGACGTTGTTCCGACGATGAGTTCGATGACACCGATGAAGAACTATTACTATCTTCAGAAGTGCCAGGCAAGCAAAAACCCCTTGTTCATTCCGATACAATCCTACTCTCTCGCTCCTGCTCTCTTTTACTGCATTAGGACAACAATGATTCAACTGTTACATGCTGCGTAGTTGAACCCCTTTCCTCTGCATGACCTGTCATTGCCACGAGAAATAGATGAAACCCACTAGCATGAGTAGGAGTTGTTTGAGCCCTGATGTGCCTACTCATTCATGCTTGTTTGTCATGCCTGCTATTGCTTAGAGTTGAGTCGTCCGATTCATCGTGGATGAATTGGAATGTGGTGAACATGTCCTCTTGTTGAGAGCTAAGTGTGTGAACACGATTTGGTAAAGGTAGCGGTGAGAGGCCATGTAGGAGTACATGGTGGGTTGTCTCATTAAAACCGTCCTCGAGAACTGAGTTATGTGTTTGTGATCCAAGAACAGCACTACCACACATTGGGTTCCGTAACTCGACCCTCTCGACTTACTAATCAACTTGATCTCTGTCCGGGAGTTGCAACTAGTTTCGGTGTTTGTAGGTAGTGTTAGTAGTCTACCAAGTGGCACCCGTGCATGTGGGCTTGGGATGAGACAAAACCTGATGGCCGGTGTACCAAGTGGCACCCGGATGGTGGACTTGGGAACCCTGACACATCGTTTGGGGCCGTGGCGACACCCGGCCGGATCTCCTTGCGGATGGAACCCGAATAGGCGATAAACCCGGATGAGAGACTTGTGTGGTTAGTCGGTCGTGGCCGACTCCTCGCCAAAGCTTCCGCTCGAAGGTTGCCGAGATACACGAGGTGTACATGGCGGTAAGTGGCGAGAGCGTGTGTGAAGAAGTACACCCCTGCAGGGTTAATATGATCTATTTGAATAGCCGTGTCCGTGGTAAGGGACTTCTGGGTTGCCTGTACAGTTCATAGAAAAGTGAAAGTGGATACTCTAAAATGCGCAAGATAAGCGTGAGTGTTATGGATGGCGATCTCGTAGGGAGTCGGGAGCGGGTCGATAGTGGTGTATTGATATGGTGAATATGTGGACTCGTGTGCGCCACCTCAAAAGAGTTA
This sequence comes from Aegilops longissima, assembly GCA_021605205.1. Lineage (NCBI taxonomy): Eukaryota > Viridiplantae > Streptophyta > Magnoliopsida > Poales > Poaceae > Aegilops > Aegilops longissima. The sequence goes on from CM038678.1 coordinate 134,189,391, forward strand.
CTTGCAGTCGTAGTTCAGGATAGCCAGTGAGTCAAAGCTGGCTTGCTGCAGTCAAACTCCACCACCCTTTTGTTGATACCGATGCATATGTAGCTAGTTCTGATGTAAGTCTTGCTGGGTACATTTGTACTCACGTTTGCCTATTTTATGTTTTGCAGAGAGACTTCAGTCTCGCTAGTAGTACCGCATGGACTTGACGTTTAGCTTGTTACCTCAGCTATGATCTTGTGCCCTCGGCGGATCTCGTAGATAGTCGGGCTTCTCAACCTTTTTCATTTGTAGATGTCTCGTACTCGGACATGTTAAGCTTCCGCTTGTGCTTTGATTTGTATGCTCAAATGTTGGGTCATGAGACCCATGTTTGTAATATCTCGCTCCTCGGGCCTAATGAATAAATTCTCTGAGTCGTAGAGTCTTGTTGTGATGCCATGTTGTATTTGCACATATCGAGCATATTGTGTGTATGATTGAAATGCTTGGTATGTGCGGGATCCGACAACCTAGTTGTTTATCCTTGGTAGCCTCTCTTATGGGGAAATGTAGTCTTGTGCTTCCATAAGCCATAGTAGTCCGCTACTGCCCGGTTCACCGAGTCCGCTAGCCAAAGACTACTGCTCGGAACACTTGACTGGCGGCATGTGATTCACTTGCGTTCCGTGTCTTCCCTTGAAATGTCACGGGTGACATCCGAGTCTGCCTAGCTCTGCTACAGCCCGGTTCACCGAGTCCTGCTAGCCCAAGGTTACAGCCCGGATTCGCACGCTGGCGATCGACATGCTCGATGTTGATTCATGTATGCATGTCCCGTAAGTTAGTGCCACTTTGGGTTCACGACTAGTCATGTCGGCCGGGTTCTCTGTCATATGGATGCTAGCGACACTATCATATCGTGAGCCAAAAGGCTAAACGGTCCCGGGCCATGGTAAGGCGACACCTGTGGGAATACCGTGCGTGAGGCCGCAAAGTAATATGAGGTGGTACCGGCTAGATCGATGTGACTTGGAATCGGGGTCCTGACAGGCAGTCATGAATCTTTTGTTGTTTTCGATGTGTTTTGGGCTTTTGGGGTCCCATCTTAGCAGCGAAGGAAGGCATGCAGATAAGTGATTAGACTTACCATTGAGACGTTCATTACGACTATATCAACTCGATATAATGTTTGAATGAAAATACATTTTTATTAAATAGCTAAATATCATCTAGCCTCACTCCCGCTATTGGTCTCGGATACTACTCACGATAAAGGCACGTGGCCCTTCCGGTTGCCTCGACCCGACCTAAAGCTTACCAAACTGAGAACAACCGAAATAGGGGAACCCTAGCCTTTTTTTGGAGTCGAGGCGGCTGCATACACATTTCAGTCCTCATACCTCATTTGTGGGGATTTGTCATGTTGGAGTAGAGAGAATTGTCAGGGGAAAATTGTCCACATGTGCAGGCAAATTTGTTGTCATTGTGCTTGTCAAGCTACATAGGCCCTGTTTGGTTCATAAGTCCTAGGACTTTTTTTAGTTCCAACTTATAAGTCACAAGTCCCTAAAAAGTCCCTATCTGTTTGGTTCCTGGGACTTATAAATCCCTATAAGACCATATTACAACTATAAGTCCCTATAAGTCCCTCCTTGAGAGTCTTATTTCATAAGTCCCAAATACCCACTTTACATCGTCCCTCATGTTTGGTTTAGATGGGACTTGGACTTTTTTAAGTCCCTAAGCCAATAAGTCCCTGGAAACAAACACCCTCATAATAGGAGGTGTCGTTCGCTCGCGGGGGGTGGGGGTGAACGGTGAGCCGATGAGGACTGCCACATGTGGACGTAACACCGCTTTAAGATTTAGGCGTGGGATCGAACAAATCATAGTGTTCTCTCAGAAAACCAATTCCATGGAAACGTTCGCTCAATTTCTTGGTCCTAAGAGCAGACGATGTATAAGATGTTCAACAAAGCAAAGCAAACCACATCAAGAAGGACGTCGCAACTAAATAGTATCGCTCAAGGGCTCGATGCCTTCCGCTTCTTCCCAAGGAAGACGTCGGTGAGAACCGTCTTTGACTGCAGTGACGCCTTCAGCATCTCCAAACCCTACCAAAAATGAAAAATCAACAATTAAAGAATGAGCTAAGACTTGCAGCCCTAATGAAAGGAAAAAATCAACTGAACGATCAATTTGCACAAGTAGCCGGTCATTACCTCGGCGTAGCCAAGCTGCACGGTCTTCTCCTGGAGCGAGCCGATGTCCGTGATGCCAAAGGTGTTGAGGATGGTGATCCCGGAGATGGTGGACATGGGCGCGATCTTGAGGTCGTCCATCACCGTGTACGTCACGATCCGCTGCACAAACCCGGCGGCCCCTGCCGCCGCAGCAGGCGACCCAGCGCCGCCGACGGAACCAACAAGCTGCGCCTGAGTCGTCATCCTTGCGGCGCAGCTTCCACACGGCGTCCCACTTACAATGGTCACGTAGCTCCTGCAGTTGGGTGAATAGGCCCCGTTGCAGCGGAAGATTTGCAGTGTGGTTTGCGGCGCCTTTGCCTCCGGAAGCTGGAGCAGCTTCCCGCTCTCGCAGCCGCCGGCGGGCCTGAGCAAGTCGTCCTTGGCGTTGTCGCGGCAGATGTAGGTGTCGTCGAGCCTGTCGACGCTGCTGTAGAGGTTGACCACGGAGCCGGCCGCGGGGTTCTCGTCGGCGATCAGCTTGGCCACCGTGCCAAGCGGCAGCTTGAGGAGGGAGAAGAGGAAGTAGACGACGTCCTTCCCGGCCTCGGCGTACAGCACGCGCTGGGACTTGCTGTTCACCAGCAGCTTCATGCTTAGCTTGTCGCCAGCATTAGTTTTCTCGGTTGATGACATCTTTGATTTCGACCGAAAAACGGGTCCGTGATTTGCCGGGATATGCCCCTGGGCATTGGCATGTAGGAGTATATATACGAGGACGATCCTTGATCGCCAAGATTACAACGATACACAAGATCCTAACTGGATCAATCTACAGATTGCAACAAATATGGTTAGCCCTAACAACCCGGCCGGGGATATAGCTAGAGTACATTGGCAAATTGAGTGTTACCAATAGGACGTCAATAACTGCCACACGTGTGGTGTATCGGGTGGTTGTGCCGCATACCTGTGGCACGGAGGCGACCCGCCCGCCGCGACCCGCGTCGGCGCAAGCGCAGCCACAGCACCGCCGTCGTCGTGTGCGGCGATCGCCCGCCTGACGAGCATGTGCGGGCGGCGAGCCGCGACCCGCCGCGACTCGTCTCGGTCGTCGCCCCTCCGCGCCATGAGCCACCGCCCTACATGTCGGTAACCACGTCCGTCGCGATTGCCATGGTCGGACCCTCTTGATTGCCATGTTGCCATGTTCTTGAACTACGATTGCCACGTTGCCATATTCTTGAACTACGATTGTCATGTTGCGAACTACGATTGCCATGTCGGACAACTTCGGTTGCCATGTCGGAACAACTTCTGATTGCCATGGTTGCTCAACCTGCAGTTGCCATGTTAGGTCAAGTGTCGGATGCCATTTTTGGGCAACTGCACCTGTTGCCATGTATGGTCTGGTCTACTACAATTATCATGATTTGGAAAAACTTTAGGAATTGCCTCCCACCTCTGGCCAACCGACAACCTGGGGCATCACGGTCCTGGCTGGGTAGATCGCAGAACGCGGTAGCTCTCGGATCGGACAAAGGGTGCGATAGCGTCGAGCACGGTAAAGGTCTTGACGGGTGATGTACAACTTCGTGGCGAAGAGCTCGGTTAGCTCGATCCAGCCCATCGACATGCGTAACAAAGTTACGATGGTAGAAGGGCTCTCTGGTGACGATGGAGTAGGCAGCGGTAGTAACCCTCCTCACCCACATCGGGCGATAGCAATGTGCACGAAGGGGAGGTGTCCAACTCTCGATACTCTCCACGAAGGCGTGTCGAGCAGCATAAGCAGCATCGTGGACTGCCATATCGATAGTCACCCCAACACCATGTGCGGTGTGCAAAGACATGAGTGGATTCATACTCCCGAGTAGAGGTGGGCGATGGCTCGGCTTCGCTCTGGTTAAAGTCTGGTACTCCTCAAAGGCGGTGTACTCGGGTGCAGCGATAACCCGGATAGGTCATCATCTCTACTAGCACAACAGGTGATCCCGAGGCACCAATGGCCGTCGTGTGGCGCCGACCTGCCTCGTGGGTTCCATCTGAAAACAAAGATGTTTCAAAGGAGTCAAATGACGGTGTGGAAATTGATCAAAATACAATTCCAAGGAATAACTATGGCTTTATCCAACTTTGGGGTGAATGTGGTCACGGGATCCTAGTGTTAGTTAGTAAATTCGTTTAACCCGAGTAGAAGAGAGTTGAGTCCCGAGTAAAGGTCGAGGAGTAAAAGATCCTAGTACCACCCGATGGCGGCGTGGGCCGTAAGGCACACAGCCAAGTTAGTAAAAGTTTTGCAATGACTAGACTCGACTTGGCCAAGGAGTGTGGAAGGGGATTCCTACAGCGATCGGCTCGATACCAACTTGTGCGCCCTCGATTCAATCATACACTAATCATGCACGCAAATGTATGCGATCAAGATCAAGGACTCACGGGAAGATATCACAACACAACTCTAAAACATAAATAAGTCATACAAGCATCATAATACAAGCCGGGGCCTTGAGGGCTCGAATACAAGTGCTCGATCATAGGCGAGTCAGTGAAGCAACAATATCTGATACGGACATAAGTTAAACAAGTTTGCCTTAAGAAGGCTAGCACAAACAGGATCTGATCGAAAGAGGCGCAGGCCTCTGCACAGGATCCTCCTAAACTACTCCAGGTCGTAAATCGTGGGGCTGCACATAGTAGTAGGCACCTCCGATGTAGTAGTCGTCATCGGCGGTGGCGTCAGCTCCACAGGCTCCGTCGTCTGTTGCAGCAATCGAGTATAGATAGGGAAAAGGGGAAACAATGCAACCGTGAGTACTCATCAAAGTACTACTTAAGCAAGGAGCTACACTACATATGCATGGATATATGTGTAAAGGGCCATATCGATGGACCGAATCTGCGAGAATGCCGAATAAGAGGGGATAGCTAGTCTTATCGAAGACTAAACTTCGGTCACTGTCTTGCAACAGGTAGAAGAGGGTAGGTTGAAGTCCTCCAAGTAACATCACATAGCAATAATCCTACCCGGCGATCCCCTCCTCATATCCCTGAGAGAGAGCGACCACCGGTTGTATCTGGCACTTGGAAGGGTGTGTTTTATCAAGTATCCGGTTCTAGTTGTCATAAGCTCAAGGTACAACTCCAAGTCGTCCTGTTACCGAAGATCACGGCTATTCGAATAGATTAACTTCCCTGCAGGGGTGCACCATCTTACCCAAAGACGCTTGATCCCATTTGGCGGAAACACTTTCTGGGTCATGCCCGCCGCTGAAGATCAACACGTCGCAGCCCTACCTAGGCTCAGCAGAGAGGCCAAAGACGCGGTCTAAACCTAAGCGCGAGGGTGCAGGCCCATCGCCTGAGAGCACACCTGACGTTGCGTCTGTGACCGAAGCAGACCTAGCCTAGTGGCGTTCCAGCCAATCCGTGGCGCGCGCTCGATCGTTGGCGTCACGAAGTGCCGGTGATACCACGACGCGGGATACCCATAACTACTCCAGCGTAGATGGTTAGTGCGTATAAGCTCGTAGCCAACTCAGATCAAATACCAAGATCTCGCTAAGCGTGTTAAGTATCCATGAACGCCCGAACAGGCCAGGCCCACCTCTCTCTAGGCGGTCTCAACCTGCCTGCATCGCTCCGCCACAAAGATCCACTGCGGGTGCTCCACCACCGACCCGACTTTAGTCTCCACATGTATCATGTATAAGTATATAGTATATACCCGTGATCACCTCCAGAGTGATCACGGCCCGATAGTATAGCACAGCAAGACGGACAAGAATGTAGGGCCACAGATGAAAGTGCTAGCATCCTATACTAAGCATATAGGATTGCGGTAAGGTAACAACATAGTAACAAGGACGGGCTATGCATCGGGATAGGTATAAGCGAAAGCGGTAACATGCTACACTACTCTAATGAAAGCGATATAGAGGAGTAGGCGATATCTGTGATCAAGGGGGGGGCTTGCACGGTTGCTCGGCAAGAGAGAGGGTCGTCAGCGCCAGTAGTCGAACTGGCAAAGCAGCAGCGGCGTCGGTCTTATAGTCTACCGAGAGAAGAGGGGAAGAAACAATGAATACCATGTAAGCAGATGCATATCGATGCATGACATGACAAATAACGATGCTAGGCGTGCCCTAACGTGGTATGAGGTGGTACTGTTAAGAAACATCAGGAAAGTATTCCCTGTGTTTAGCGTTTTGAGCGAGAGGCGGAGGGGAAAGTTGCGGGTTGGTGAGGTTAGGGGTGGTGTGGCGGACGAGCGGACTGCGTATCCGGATTCGTCTCGTCGTTCTGAGCAACTTTCATGTTGAAAATATTTTAATCCGAGCTACGGATTAAAAGTTATGATTTTCTAAATATTTTATTAATTTCTGGAATTTATTTAATTAATTAATTAATTCAAAAAATGGACTTATGACGTCAGCATGGTGTCATCTTGGCGTCGGCGATCAGCGTTGACCGTTGACCTGGTCAACCTGACATGTGGGTCCCGTGGGACCCACCTGTCATACACTGTTAGGTTTAATTAGGGTTTAGATTAATCCTAATTATAGTTTAATTAAAATTAACTAGTTAATTAAATTAATTAAATCGGATTAATCAACTTAATTAATTAATTAATTAATTAATTAATTAGTTAATTACTTAACTAACTAACTAATTAATTAATTAATTAATTAATTTTATTAATTAATTTTTATTTTTATTAATTATATTTATTTAATTCCTTTTTTCTTTTTTTCAAAAAACGTTACAGGCGGGGCCTGTGGTGATGGCAGGGGGTGCTTCTGGTTTGGCACATTTGCGCCGATCGGCGCCGCCAAATCGTGAGGAGGAGGAAGGACATGACCAAGGCGTGGCGTGGCCCAGCCAGGCAGCGGTCCGCCCGGCGTGGTCGCACGGGCGCGGGGTCTGCCATGGGCGGGCGAGAGGGAGGCGCGGTGCGGCGCGTGCGCAACCCGGCGTGGCGGGCGACGGCGCCCCGGGCGCTGGCGTGCTCGCGGGGCCGCGACTTCGGTGGTGGCGATATAGAAGGCGCGGCAAGACGGGCTAACCGAAGGGTGCAGGCGAGGAGGAACTCCGTGGGAAGGAGAGGGAGGGGCGGGCGGAACGGCCGGCCGAGGAAGAGGCCCGGCCGAGCGGAGGAGGCGCGAGGAGGGGGGGCGGCGCGCCGGATCCGGCGACAGGAGCAGAGGGGAGGGCGGGTCGAGGGCGCGGACGGCGGTGGCGCCGGGGCCCATCGACCGCCCGGGGCAGGCGAGCAGTGGCGTCCTAGGGGAGGGGAGCGAGGGGAAGCTCACGGGGAGGCGGGGCGAGGGCAGGGCAGCGTGCTCGAGGCGGCCGGAGAAGACCGCGAGGAGGAGAGCGAGGCGGCGCGCCACGGCGACGAGGGGCGGCGGCGGGCGAGGTGGTCGGGTCGGCGTGGGGAGCAGGCGTCGGGCGTCTGGCGGCGCCAGCGTCTGGGTGGCTGGTCGGAGGAGGAGGTGAGGGCAGGCGGCGTCGGGTGGCGGTGGGGTTTGTCCCGATCCCGATCTGGATCGGGAAGGACGAGGATCGTGGGGAGGAGAGAGGAGTGGGGGTCGGCTAGGGTTTCGTCGCCCGAGGGAAGGGGTTATGGGAGTGAGGGGGCGGATGGGCCATGGGCGGTCGGTGGGCCATTTAGCCCGATTGGCGAGGGTTTTCCTCCCTTATTTATTGTTTGTTTTCCTTTTCTTATTTTTCCGTTTCTGTTTTAGTTCATTTTAATAACTTAGACATTTTATAAAATGTGCTTACTCCACCATAATTAACTTTGTAATATTTGACAACCCCCGAACATTTTAGTTTTGATTTTTTTTGAAAACTTTTATTGCCATCAAAATTTTGAATTGAATTTCGAAACCGTTTTGATTTAACCCGTGGTTAACTACAGTGACAAAGGTGACGCGGCACCATCAACGTGAGATTACTGTAGCATGATTATCCGGGCGTTACATGGGCAGTCGTGGGAGATAGGGAACAGAAGTGGTGCGTGGCGTGCGGGCGCCACAGCAGTTTCATCGCACGCCCCGACTAGCGAACCATTGACCGCGGAGAGAAAACGGCGTGCGGGCGAACTCCCTCACACGCCACACACACAAGTTGTCCTACGTGGCACACAATTTCAGTCTTTTCATGCCAAGATTCATGCAAAAAGCGCTAGACGGCGATGAAGGTGTGTGGACGAGTTGGATAACGCCCACACGTGTGAGCGTTAGTGGTTCCCACTAAAGATTACAACAAGCCCGGTTTCTCTGCATGTTGGCTTAGACTGACCGTACATATGAGTGCTTCATTTTTTATTTTTTTTATTTTTATGGAAAAACTTTCAATCTATTCATCTTCAATCATGGCAGTACAACGAACATCAGAAATAAAAATTACATCCAGATCCGTAGACCACCTAGCGACGACTACAAGCACTGAAGCGAGCCGAAGGCGCGCCGTCGTCATCACCCCTCCATCGCCGGAGTCAGGCACAACTTGTTGTAGTAGACAGTCGGGAAGTCATCGTGCTAAGGCTCTATAGGACCAGCGCACCAGAACAGCAACCGCCGCCGATGAAGAATAACGTAGGTTGGAAGGCTTCAACCCGAAGACACGAACGTAGACGAACAACGACGAGATCCGAGCAAATCCACCAAAAATAGATCCGCCGGAGACACACCCCCACACACCCACCAACAACAAGGTAGTCAGAATCCCGACTCAACTCCTAGAATCCTACGACTTCACGACTCTACGGAACCATGTCGATCCAAGTCCCACTATGAATCCAGATCAGGTAGAATCCATGTTGAGTCGCGATCCAAATCATAGAATCACGTACAAAACTGTAGAATCCCGACTATGCTATGGACTATGTCTGATTCTACTAATTTATCTAAGCCACTTGTTTAGTTGTAGCACAATAGTATGCCATCATCCAAACCATTTTCACATGCATCATGGCCCTTTATTCCCCTCCCAAGCCCAAATGCTCAGCCGCCGACACCTTTGATCTAGCTCTCAAAACCTAGATCAAAATTGAGGGTCAGACTTGTGGACAAATGGAATTGGCGTGGGAAGGAGGATGCGTCAAGATTGATCGGAGAAGGAGAGCAAGACCCTTCAAGGTTCAGCACTGCAGAGCAGATATACAAGTGCTCGGCTATCCACGTATTCTAAAAAACCCGTAAGTAAATTTCGTGCGTCGAAGATTTCAATGTTCTATATATTTGCCTCTCATATATGTTCCATACATCCAAGCTAATAGTAGGTTAGCCATAAAAAGAAGTGGAACAGAACTACCATTGATGTGTACGTCTTTGCTCTATATTTAGTGTCAAAACTCTATAGAACCCATATAAATTTCTCCCATGGATACACAATATCTTATTTGAGTAAATCTAGTAGAATCCTCGATTCCACGACTCGATACTACGACTCGATTCTGTCTAAGGAAAATCGATACGACTCCGAATCCCGACTCTGACTACCTTGACCAACAATGCTAGATGCATCGCCGGAACGAGGGCTAGGCGGGGAGACATTTATTCCATCTTCAGGGAGCCGTCGCCGTCTCGCCTTCCTGAGCAGGACACAAAGCCTATTAAGACAGGAAAAAACGACTGAAAACGGAGCCCTCCCACCGGTCCTTGGCAGGATCCACCGCGCCCCCATGGCCCTAGGGCCACCGGAGACGAGGCGGACCTGCGGCGGCGCATAACA